>OY293311.1:21496890-22915282 GCA_958502075.1 Orchestes rusci
TGGGCTTGAAGAATTTTCAAATTGTCAAGGCCTATGAGGCCATCAAAGACATTGTGGAATTTGAACAGGTAGAACTTTAAGTTCTGATCAGATGAAAGGTTAAATATCTTTGAAGCAGGGATTAATGAACTGAATTTATGAGCACTCTTCTGGAAGACTGTGCTAACAACAAATGGGTCATGGAAGATGCACTTTGGGTAATATTTTTGTGCTAGTTCGGGATTAATAAATGACTTGGTGGATCCAGAGTCAATTAAAAATTTCAATTTATTTTCGGGGAAAGTAATGTATGATAACTCGCTTGTGTTAGTCGTATTTAAAGAAATTATTGGAGGTTCAGGACTTATTACGTATTGTCGTCTTGGGTGTTGTCCTGTTGAAAATTTGAAGTATGAGGGGATTCAAGATATTGATCTTGGATAAAGTAAGGTTCATAATTTTCATATTGATTAGTAATAGGGTCATATTCCCTATTAGAATCTTGTTGTAAAAACAATTCAGAGTTTTGAAACAGTTGTGGTTCATTTAAAGAGGAGGAGGAAAATGTCTCGGAAGTTGGGTCTAACTCAGTATTATAGACTTCTTCTATAATGGGACCATTTCTGGGTCGGAAATTGTTATTAAATCTAGGTTGATTATTATTAAGATTATTACTAAATCTTGAGTTATTGCTAGTACATACAGACATTGGTGTTGGTTTAGGCAAATTTTTATTTTGATTGGGCCTGAATACGTTTGTATTAGGTCTATGTTGTGGATTATTAGATGGATTTCCAAATACTTGTGCATTCGTGAAGAATCTCGGTTGCCTGTAATTAGGATTAGGTCTGTATTGAATAGGTTGTGAGGGGAAACTAGGATTAAAGCTATGATTATTATTATTATTATTATATCTAGATTGTTGATTAAAATTATGGGATACCTTGTTGTTATTATGGTGATTATTATTATTATGTGGTTTATTTACAGAAAGATTCATATTATTTTGAAAATATCTTACGTTATTTTCCTGTAGAACAAGTTGAATAGCTTCAGCTAAATCAACCGGTCTCATACAACGAATTGTATTACCTAATGGTTCTTTTAAGCCAGCTAGATAGGTATTTAATGCCAGTTTTTGGTACATTGTTCTTTTAAGAAGAGCTGATGCTCCAACTTCATGATTATCTACGTAACTACAAAGGAGATTTAAAATTTCCAAAATTCTATCATAGAAATTCTGGGGGGATTCATTAGAGTTTTGTCTCATCATTACCAGATCTCTGTTTAAACAAGCTTCGTCACGTCTATCCGCAAAGTTTCTTGAAAGAGCTAATTTTAATTCTTCCCAAGTTGTTACATTTTGAACGTTTATGACTAATTTCGCGTTTCCTGATAATTTTCCTATCAGACAATTGATTAGATACACATTTTGAAAATTATTTACATTTTCAGCATCATAAAAAGTGTCAATCAATAGTTTGCATGTTGACAAGAATCTGTTCAATTCTGATGGATTTCCATCAAACTGAGGAACGCAATTTAGATACTCAGGTTTGAATTGTGCCGCCATAATTCTTTCTTGATTAGAATTAGATATTTCTTCTATTTGTGAAGAATTTTTGAAAATCAATTCTTGAATATTTTTTATTGTTTGAAGATTTTCTGCAAGAGTTTTCTCATCGATTGAGATATTAAATCCAGTATTAGACGATTCACCAGTAGAATCGGAGTTCGAGCCAGTATCAATCTTTACTTTGTCAAATAATTCAGACAAATTATCAAAGTCATCGGACATAATATGAGCAACTTGCACTTTACTTACATGAAAGTGATTTCTTTCTTCATTTCCACTTATTTTCACTTAACACTAATAGTCACTATGTCTAAAGAATAGAGAGTAGTTCTCGATTTGGTAGAATGTCCAAACTATCCTTGTACTGTTCACGTGATGTGTTCAATCCGTTTCGAAGTTTTTCCGCCGATTTTTGAGCGAAAACGAGGGGTTGGAGCTGATCAATAAGTTCGATACTTATTGATTTTATCCGGTACCGACTGCGCCAGTTATTGTTTCTCTAATGGAAACTATGTTTTTAAAAACATTTATTTTCTTAAAATTATGGTTACAATATTTGTTGTGATTATATGATTAATAGTTATTACGAATTAGCTCGAACTGAGCTCGAACTGCGTCCAGCAAGTAGTTTTGTACAATTGAAATGCTGAATCGCAAGGCTATGATGATTACGCTGAAACAAGCAAAATACATGAGGGATGATGATATAACTCATGCGATTCCCTAAGTCTAGATCCGCTCCCCTTTGGGGCTCAAAAGTATTTGATAACTGATTTGTATGACTTAGAGTCTTACTTAGTCTTACTTATCAGAGTTTTGAGGATTAAATGTTTTGAGGATTAAATGTTACAAAATGGCAATCAATTGTACTTAAAACTTGAACTAACAATACTTATACAAATTCGTCATGGATCAAGTGATATCGGTAATCTTCCATCCAGCACTATGCAGCAAAAAATATGATATTATTATAATGACAATGACATGTAGAAAAAACTGATTACATCTTTTATAGCTAGGGATATGTATGTATACATACTTAGACAATGCAATATCTTTATTTGAAACAGTTGATTGTGTATAATGATAATATCGTTTATAAAGCATCAGCTACAGAAAAAATACAATATAATGAAGATAAAATCTACATATTATGTAGGTAAATTCTGAGATCAAAAAATATAAGATAAAACATAATGGTGTATAATACATATTATAGTATAGTAGGTATCTAAATAAAATCAACAAACAGTACTACACAAATTAAAATTTGGAAATTATCTAGTTCCTCAGTCGGTTTTTGAACTTGTTTAGACTATCACAGACTTGTTTAGACTATCACAGATCAGCTAATAATCTCGATTCATATTATATATTGGAAAGGTTTATTAAAGTGGAGTTATGATAGGTTCCTATTATTGATAAAAAAAATCTTTTGATTTCCACTATAATTATGGAAAAGTTTCAATATCAACTGAAAATAAGAAAAAATCTAATTCATAAAAAATTGCAACTTTTTGACTCAACCTTGATGTTGCTATCTATCTTCTGTAGAAAAATTTTTGAAGAGACCTACTTGAGATTTTTTATAATTAAAAAAAATAAATGAATAAATAAAAATAATAAATCTGCCTCCACACGGATCCAAACTTTCATTTTTAATATAAAAAAGAGGTTCCAATATATTTTAAGCAAATCCAAACAATCCGGACGACGAAAGCAAAATAAATAATGTACTACCCCTTTTTTCTATACAATACAAAGGTGGTCAATACATACATATTTTCAATCAAAGGTTAAATCGCAGCCTCATATACATTGTGAACCAAATTTAGCAAAGTTCAATTGGGTGTTTTCTGTCCTTTTAGATGGATATGATCATATTAGGTCTGTTCGTAGAACAATCACAAGCCAGACAGAGCCAATCAGCATTTTTAATTGCAGTTTGCAGACTTTTTCTGACTGACATTGAACTATCCATTAACCACTCACTGGTTTGAGAATGTTCTACGAACAGATCTATTAATATTTTTATAATAACGATTACAATATCTAAAAACCGTAATAATAATAGTAGGAAAATTTATTTTGAAAACAATATATATATATATAGAGTGTTTCTCGAGAAGCTCACGCAACTATATACATATTACCTATTCTATTGATTCCCTCTTCAACCAAAATGGGTTCAAGAGTTTTCCAAATCACCCTGAATATTATTCAAAATTTGGATGAAGAAAATTGATTTTCATCACGTATCTGTTTTTCGAATGGATCTCAAAATAGTTTGTCAAGGATCAAAGACCAATAATTATTCACCTTGAAATAAAAAGAAACTAAAAGATAATAATAATCAATGACCCGTTGAGATGAGGGGCGAAAATACGTGAGCTTTTCCTGAAAGACCCTGTTGATTTACACACGCCTCTTGAATATTTTTAATTTTTGGAAACGTTTTCTCGCTAATGTGCGAAGATTGCCAAAACTAGTCTTTTTTATATTTTCGTCTTTTCCTCTAAGAGACTTATTAATATTATTTATCCATACAAAATTGTAGAACGAATTTAGTAAATTGGAAAATAAAGGTTTTATCTCATGTTTTCCACAAGTAAACGGTACAAAATCCTCCTGTTGGAAAAGTTGTTTTAAAATAAGCAATATGTTATCGCATGTACAATGTTTTTCCAAGTAGACACTTAGATTGTAGGAATACTTTATAAAAAGTTAGGAAAATGTTATCGAAGGCCGAAGAAGTGCCTTGGGACTATATTATGCTCTGGCTTCTATGAGTTTAAATTCAATATTTGCCAAATCATCCGACAACAACTGTTTTCGACAAATCGCACATGTGCCTATTTTTTTTAGCAATTTTTTTGCAATAAACCCAGCAATATATCGATGCAATTGATTCAATGCCATATTTCTGGGTTCATACTGCAAAGTTTCGCACTCTGGTAAATGTAGCACTGTATTCTGGTTCTTGAATGCACTATTTGATGAACTTATGAAAGTATTTAAGTTGTCCAGTGCACCTTCACTTCCCTCATCTTCACAGTTTGCACCTGGCGAGTGTGTCCCCATAAAATTATTGATGATGAGGGAGACATAATACGTCGAAAACTGGGAACATGTTGGATTGTTGTTTCGTAACCCCTGGCTCCTGACTTTACAAAAGAAATTTTCTAATCCATCCTGATTGAGGTTTCGTGGTATGAGGAATGTGAAGCCATCTTTTTTCAATTTGTACCACAGATATTCCATGGCTTTTATGGAGTGGATCCAGCTTTTTACCGATGGAGGTACAAAATGTTTCCCTGTTGACGGCTTCACGAAAACAATACTCTCTAGTACAGGAATGGCTTCCTTCCAAAAAGCGTGAGTGGTTTCTTGAATGGCACATCGTAAATATTTGCCATGAGTAGGTTTGATGGAACCCCCATTGACACTGTCAAATAGTTTGTCAAAAAAAAGCGCGAACTCAGCAGTTCCATCGGCTTCTGGTGGAAGAAAATTGGGAGCTAAAAAAAAATACATACATTACTTAAAAAATGATGAACAATAAAAATTAGTGGTACCTGATGTTGCCAGATGCTTAATTTGGCAAGCTACTCTTTGACTAAGCACCTGTGCAGCTAGATTCACTTTCATTTTATTCATTTTTTTCTCGTAAATGTGAGAATCACTTAATGAATAAAAGAGTCTATAGTCTAAATCGTCAGGTGTGTCTGTCTCATAAACTTCCTGGAACACTTTCCAAGAAACTTCCATGAGATGCGGTGTCTTCCACTTAAACAATGCGTCATATTTCATCAAGTTATTCCTGATTCCCTTCAACATATGTGGAGCGTCATAAAAAGGGATTATTTCCTGCTCATTAATTTCAAATCCGAAATTTTTGTTTTCTTTGTTTTTTTTCAAATAATTTTCTTTGGTTTTCCGACAAAGTTGAGTAATTGCGGATTTATTTTTTGACGCTTGATCACAAACGGTGGCCACAACTTTTAAACCGGCCGCTTGTGACGCGACAACCACTTCTTCGATCAGCTTAACCAGTTCTACGCTGCTAACACCGCTTTCCACGAAATAATAAGCCAGTGGCTGCTTCCATTTTTTGCGTATTCCACTGGCCATAAAAACTAGAGCATGGTCAGCAAACTTCAGCCTTCTAGATTCTCCTAAATCTTCAAAGCCTTCGATAAAGTCGAATTTTGCATTATAAGACAGACCAGCAGATAGTGACACTTCATCGAATGATAAACAACAATATCGGGTCCATGGGCATTTTTGAAGTTGTCTTTTCAAGAGAATTGAAAATCAACTGGTTAATACCACATCTCATAGGAACTTTTCTCAACATCCGTTTTAAACTTTGCTTTGAAGGTAAAGCAAATATTTGTTGTAATAGTTTGTAGTTTTTATGCGAGCTTCTGTTCAAGGTCAATGCCAGTACCTTTTCCTTGTCTGTGAATCTTCGGCCTCTAGGTTTGACCTTTTGGTGTGTCAATTGTGACATAATGAACTGGTAGGATGTTTTGTTGACTGAGTGTTTCATGAAATCACTCATGGTTGCAAAGTCGGTTGCTTGCTCTAGTCTCGACTCATAATTTGTTTGGTCTTTCAAAAGCTGCCGTGAAATGGATTTCAAATTTTTGGCAATGCGATATAGCTTTTTTTCAATCTGCTGCGTATATCTGTAACAAAAGTATATACTGTTAAAAATATCTTTGGGTGACTAGAATATTCTTTTTCAATAAAATTGTGGTAAGAACCTTACCTCTTCGGCTTTTAGGCGTCTTGGTTACCAGCAAATCCTCAGTTAATGAAGGAGGAGTTTGACTTCTCTAATTTGGATCTGAAAAAGTTGTTTTCTAAGTGATTTTCGAACTCACTTTAACATCAGAACATAATATTCTAGAAAAGTATTTTTTTTATAAATATTTGTCTTAAAAAAATAATTTTTCAAATGAAAGCTTATTTTTCTGCATAGTGGGTATTAAACCCCACTAAATTTTCAGAAAAAAGTTGGGTAAAATCAAACAAATTTTCTAAAAAACTGGAATTATTTTTCCAACTATTTTCTTATACGACCCCACAGAATCTGCAAATCGTTAGACGCAGAAGAATGAGCTGATTCCAAAAAAACGACGAAAATCCATTTGGTCTCGTTTGAAAAAATCAAAGTTAGACTGGATACACTGTATGACATAAATAAATGACAATATTTAATAAAAAAAAAAAAAACAACCGAATCGAATAACACAAGATCAGTTTTATATTCACACTCTGAAAAGTCACAGGACATCATCAGTCATTGAATGGTATCAATAAAAAAACGAGTGAATGCTTGTACCAAATTTCTTGAAATAAACTCAAGTACCTGAATCCTTTTAGAGAACTGACAAAGATAGTATACTGAGTGTAAGAGTCAAATACTTTTTTTTATTCGTATCATGCAATGACTTTACAATAACATACATCTTATGTCAATAGGTAAGGGCGATATGAAGCGCGCATAATATTGTGTTATGATTGATTATTGTAGATTCAATATAATTATAAAAAAAAATAAAAAAAATGAATAAAATAATCGCAATTTTTGTTTAACAATGTGAAAAAAAATAATTAGATGATATATTACCTGGGCAAGAAGATACTTCCGGAGCAGGTGAGTTTGCGAGGCTAACCATTCTTGTTGTAGTCAAGTTTCCACTGCTTTCATCAATAATAGATGGACTTTCTTCATTTGCAGATTCCAACCAATCATAAAATAAATTGGATAAGGTAGGATCTTCATGAAAACCTGAAAAGAGGAAGAGAAGACTATGTTTAATATAATTCGAAAAATGTGCTACATTACTGTTACAGTTACATACAGCAAAGATAACTTCAGTTTTTCAATATAATCATGAAAAAATTGAGAATATTATTATGATCTCCAATTTTTCTAAAACTTTTTATTGAGGTTTTTTTCAAATGTAAGTTTGTAACTGGAGTCACATACAGTGAAACAACGTTATCGTGTAGCGAATCATACAAGTTATGCAAATATAACACTTCTTATATGTACCTGTTTATAAAAATATTAATATAACAGTATAGGCTCCCCCAGACTGACGCGAATATTCGCGGCGACATGTGTGTCGCGGCGAATTTTTTCTGATTTTTGACATTTATTTTGACACATTTGCATGTAGAATGTGACATAACCAACTGTCAAAAAATTCGCCGCGACAAATGTCGCCGCAAATATTCGCGCCAGTCTGAGGGTACCTTTTGATGAAATAATTATTGAAGAATAGATTTATAGGTTCACATACTACAGTATGTCCGCGGAAGAGGTTTCAAAAATTGAAAGATACGAAAAAAGTAATTCTTGATAAAAAAGTTTGCTTGTCAAAAAAATAGAAGCTACGATGAGTGAATTGATTTGGATGAAATAGCCGTCTCAAAAAAAAAATTGTAATAAACCCATTCTACTTTAGTTTTTCTTAAGTATATGACGTTTTTTTTAATTTTAAATAATTATTATTTTGCCACATTGAGTAAAAAAATATAAAGATAAAAGGAAATCAAAACAAATTCCTTATCCATTGAACACCTAGATACAATCATTTTCTTTCAAATTGTGATGTCTAGCTGGATTACATGCCTAATGTATAGAACATGCACTATACATTAGGCAATTCATGAAAAGTATAAGCTCTGTACACAGAAATACCTTGACTTTTCAAGAGAAGACGTACTACATGATGTACCCACGACATATACAGGATGATTATAAAAATCATCAGTATACAGGGAAAAGCAAAAAGTCAAGGGGGCAACGTTATAGAGGATCACTCTACATAGGTATAAGTAATATGTAATATATTATAATATCGTCATGGTAACTCACCAGGTAACCCAATGGTGGGTAGACTTCCTGCTTTCACAGGAGCTTTTGGGACTCTTTTGTCGACACAAAATGCTGCAAAATGATATTCACATATTCTGTAGCTTTTGTATACTTGCAGTGGATCAAGTTGTTTTAATTTGTCATTCCCTATTCGCAAAATCCAGATTGAGAATATCTGTAACAGATACTTTATATAAGTAAATAGATAGGTATTATTTAAAAAGTGGAAACGCGATTATATTCAACGTTAATACAAGAAACAGTAAAAAGTAGAACAATGTAAAGGTTGAAAAATGAACATAAATGATGAACTATTGAAGTTTTAAATCACCTTTTGTGTGAATGCATGATATTTTGTTTGAATATTATTTCTGTTATAATTAATAAATATCAAACCAACTTTTCAGTGCTTTTTCCACTGATACCTACTATGAAATAGTCATGAAAACGATTCTCTTTGATAAATAACGAACCATAGTAGCACACTTATGTACGGGGTGATTCACTATATATTGACCCCCCCTCTAACTCATTCTATACAAGGTGTACAGAAAAAAGTTGTAGACAAAAGTTGTTCAGTTTATACTATATTTTTTTAATTTAGCAGTATAATTTATACAGGGTGTCCCAAAAGCTGTCCGCAGCACCCAACTTTAAAATTTTAAATGGGGCGTTAATTTAATATATGAATGCCTGGACTCCTGTGAACTTGGCCCTGAATGGTCGGGTGTATAGTCTTTGAAATCCAATGAATCGAACGGTGCCAAATAGGATAAGTCTTGCTTAACTTCCTCGGATAGTTCAGTATCTTCCTCTGGGTAGTCTTTTGATTGAGTTGTTTTATCATCTATTTCCAGTGTTTCATTGTCATCTCTCTCTTGCAAATCGTCCACTTCCTCGACAATTTCATAGTCCGATATCCTTGTCAAAAAACTTTTCTCTAAACTTAATTCACTGCCTGCAACAATCATTCCCAGCTTCCCTGCATCTTTCATTGCCTCTGTTTTCGACTCCTCAATAATACCCAGCACTATGTCTGGCGTTGGTAAATCTGTATCCAAAATGTGAGACTCCGAATTTTTGCCTAGGCGTCCCTCTTTTTCACGCGGAAATGTCAGATAATCTCCTAGGATAGAAAAATAAATTGTGAAAATGATTGTTTTTGTTGTATTAAAATCTAGATTAAAATAGGAAACAAGAATATTATGAAACAGTTAGGCAAGTGAAATTGTTCTCAAATGCGCTTTTGAAACTTGAAAGTTTTATAGCAATAATTCTTAACTGAGAGTAGTAGCTGGAAAATCTTTGATAGGTACATATCTCAAATTGTCTCATTTCTCAATTTCTTGAATTTGGACTATGTAAGTACTAGAGTTGTCTCTATTTGGGTCTGAGGTCCATTGTTGCTTGGAATCTCTTCCTAGCGTTTTGCTAGCATGAAACTTGAGTTTCTCAGAGGTCCTTTCAGCTTCATATATGGAAGGACCTCTGACAAAGCTCCTCATCCGTGCTAGCGAAATGTTTGGAAGAAAGTGCAACAACTGTCAATTGACCTGAATAGAGACAACTCAAGTTTAAGAACTGTTGGCAAAAGTCTGACTCATGTTGTCAAAGTATAAAAGAAATACTTACGCAGATCGGCAGTGATTTCATCAAGCGTTTGTACCCTATTCAATCTCTTCATCATTTCGTAAAGCGAAAAGTTGACTACAGTAGAATAGGTAGATGTCATTGCTCTCGTTTGACGGAACATCTTTTCACAAGGCTGACTTGAGTAGAGCCATGGCACTTAAAGGTCGGGATTCTAGCCGGCATTTTTCTACCATAATGAGAAGTCCATGGGCATTGAGTTCAATGCAGGAACTTGCATTCTGCGTTATGAAGTTGTTCTTAAGAATGTAGCTATTTTTCATCAACCAGTGTCTCCACAATCGAATGAAAAATGTGGTGTACCATATGAGAAACATTCTGTCTCTAATGATGGTCTCCTTATCCAGAAATACTTGTATAATTATTCGGCATATTTTCAAATATTGGACTGTTCCAAGATTTTCGGGTATTTCTGCCAAGAGTTTGATTACTTTTTCTTTTGACAACATATCAATAGCTTTAAAATTCATTTTATCGGCACCTGAAAAAAAAAATGTTAGCTTAAAACTTATCTTCTCGGTACAATTAACTAACTGTTCAAATATGAAATACACAAGGAATGTTTGTCCTTAAAGTGATTTTTTATCAATGCTTCCAAATGACCAGTAGAAACGCTGTACATTCCCATTTGAAGTACCACTTTCTGATTGGTGAGCCTCGTTCTAAGTTTTGTGCAAATGTGAATACTATCTTGTAGATATACAGGTTCATCCACATTGATATCCATCTAAAAAATTGTAAATTGGATTTGAACTTCTAAAGTTATAAAACTTACATGAAAATATGGAGAATAAATGTTTGTACTGACATTTGGTAAGTTTGAAGCAATTTTCATGGCCTTGAGTGATCTGGTATCACCGTCAGTTGCGAAGCCTTCCACAATAATATTCAGCTTTAAAGCTTCTTCTTTTATATATGACCATCTTCGAAGAACATCGTCAAATGAAAACCTATTGTCGCTTCCAAAAATTGACAAAACAAATGCTGGTGCTCGGTTATCTGTGCACTGTGCAATTATAATATTGGCGTTATTGCACACTGAACCAGTCTTGAATGCTTTGTCAAAATCCTGATACGTATTAGCATGCCATGTATTTTCAAGAGGCAATCCTGTTGTAGCGTTCAGTTCTATCTTGAATCCAATGAGGTTATTTGAATTTGGGTCATAGTGAATTCTTCTCATAATAGCAGTTTGATCTTCGCTGACGAATATTCGATTTGGTAGATTTCTGCTCTCCAAGAACACTTTCATTTCGTTCAATCTCAGCTCTCCTTTCTTTATTTGAGAACCACTATCCAACGTTTTGTATAATGAAGACACCGATGGTAGAGCATTCTTCAAATTGCTATATAACGTTTCATAAAGTAAACGCCCACCGATAAGAAATATATACAAAGAAATCCTTTTTAAATCTATTGGATATCTGTTAGATAATTTTGACCCAGATTGATTATTTCTATTGGTATCAGTTAGCAACTGAAGCAGGTTACTCATCTCATGACTGTTTCTTGCAAGACAATCAACTTCTGTGTGTAATAATGGCTCCATGTTTGGCTTTCTTATTTCTTCTTGTACTTTTTCGATGATTTCAAAGAACTCAGGGATTCTCGTTTGATTAAGATCGAGATTATTCAACACCTTCCTCTTGGATCTCTCACTCCTGGAGTATTTTAGATTTTTCCACTTACTACCGATCTCGTCACTGTTCCTATGTGATACATTTTCAATTTCAAAGGAGATTTGGGGATCTACTAAGGGCTGCTCAAATGACGTAGCAGAAGTACTTGCCCTATTGGTTGCTCCATCAGCACTTCTGCTCTCAAGAAAATCCGGGATGGCAGGAAGTGTATGTCCGAGTGGTATGTCACTCAAGATTATAACCTTTGGCAAGTCGAATACAGGAGAAACTGGATACAGCTCTTGATTTTCGTCTTCAGTTATATTAATCGGCAAGCTGGTTATAAGATTATGAGAGCTGGAGCAAGGAGGCTGTTCAGATAAATCTGTTGATTTGGTGGTCAGTAACTGTGGTGATTCGCATGTTGCTTTCAAAACCTGATGGCCGAAGTCCAAACTGGGCGGGTCTGCGATTTGAACATATGACAATAGTGAAGTTTGCTTTTTCTGAGATTCGATTTGAGCCCTTTTGCCTGTCTTCTTTGAGAGTTTTGGCAAATGTACTCTTTTAAAATGTTTATTGAAATTCGAGCAAACCCAGTTGGTTCCATATTTTGTTTTGCATGATGTTACTCTGCACTCAGTCTCGCATTTGTCAATACCACAAATAATTTTCACCAAGCTGCTGTTAACGTAGGTTATGATCATGTTATCTGCTGCGCTCGAGGCTGCGTTTAGGGAAATTTCATTGGTAATATCTCCTGTCGCCTTTTTTATGTAATTCCAAACTAATTTTTTTATGTGTTCCTCAGTTTGCCGACGATGACTTCCATTGTCTTCTGTAGTATTTTCTGAGTCTGGTTCTTGATTTTTCCTGTTTCCAACCATTTTCTTTTTCTTGTGCACTATCGAGGACGGCGAGGGAGCTGATACGCATGATTCTGAGTTGCGTTTACGACTTATCATTGATCTAAGTTTCATATGACTTATGATTTTATTTCCCAAGGTTTCGCAATTCTTCTGGCAAAACCTAGCAAACAATATGAGTAGTTTTCTATGTCCAAAAGGCATTTTGAATCGTTTTTGATGCATAAATTTTTCGCTGTTTGAAAGGTAAGCACCAGAATATATTTCCTTAACGATTTTCTCGTCGACTCTCTCGAATATGTCCTCACTTATGAACGTTTCCAATCTATCAATTTCATTTTCGCTCAGCTCAGAAATTGTGTGTATGCTATCAAAGCCACTATAAATCAAAATTTTTTTTAGGTAATCTGGCAAAATCATTGTCGAATTGATTTTCAGTGGTTTTGTCAATTGCTGATAGCTCTGGATTCACGGGTTCCTCCGAGGGTTCCTCCGAAGTCTCTCCCTACAGAAAAAAACTTTGAATACTTTCAAAGAAGATCTTACACTTCTGATTAATTTGTAATTTATCTTTCTCCTACTGTGCGTATTTCAAAAAATTAAAATTTTAATACTCATGGCATCAAAGAAAGAGTGCACAGAAATGGGCACAGAATTTATTGGAATTCATTTTAACAAGTTTATTTTCGACAGACTAGTACCCTGTATTCAAGAGGTATTTTCTTTTACCGCGAAACCACGAATTTGTTCCTAACAATCCTGCAAAACGTTGTGAAATGTATTTGCTTTTCAAAACGTCATTCAATTGGCAAGCCCGTTTTTGAGATCAAGTTACCGATGCCATGAACTTAACACAAACCTCGACACGAACACTGGAACTGGAAGAGCAAAGCGTTATGTGTATACCTCCACCATGTAAATATCTTGAAATATATTTAAAGAAGGTGCGCGTGACGCCTGCAAAAAAAGTGTGACTGTTGTGCTCAAGAATTTTGGCCAAATTACCACCAGTGGTGGATCTTGAAGAATAATAACAAAAATAAAAAATCAATCAAAAATCAGAAAAAATTCGCCGCGACACATGTCGCCGCGAATATTCGCGTCAGTCTGGGGAAGCCTTAAAACCGCAAATGGAATTCGCGAGGGAATTCGCTATCAAATGCACATTGTACTCTAGATGTATCCCTGCCGTTGCTTCTCAAATTCAAAGCGCTGCTTTTTTATCAGAAAAAGTCAACTTCTACCTCTAAGTTTAAGCGCTTTGATTTAAATTGAAGCTAAGAAAGAAAACGCGAGTGCGAGAACGAAAACACGCCTTCATGCAATAATTCAAGTAAAAATAATAGAATCACAGTACTTACCGTCATTTTTTTGCTTGGCACCTCGTACGTCTGCATAATAATATATGATGCACACTTCACAGTAGTTAACAATGAACAGAACAACACCAAACAAAAAATCAGTAATTGACCAAACCAAACAGGAACAGTCAAGTAGAAGCCTGTCGAGTCTGCTGCTGTATTCTGTATTATTGTGTTATTGAAGTTATCCCCTCCACCTTTCAGTCTTGTAGGAATATATATGTCCTGTATAGTACTGTATAGGTCCTGTATAGGTCCTGTATAGTACTGTATAGGTCCTGTATAGTACTGTATAGGTCCTGTATAGTACTGTATAGTACTGTATAGTATTATTGTGTACTGTCTAAGTCCTGTTGCGTGTCCTGTGGTACTGTACTGGTCCTGTAGAGTTATTTGTACACCTACTGTAGGGACCTGACAGCCCCTCGGGACACTCTGTATTTTATTTCATTTTTAGATTTGTGTGTAGAAGGTATATTTATCTTATCTCTTCTGGCTTTCGACATAAAGGCTTTTCAATTTTGTGAAAAATCCAAAATTCAGGATTTGTATCTTGATAACCATATTGAATAAAGATTGCTTTGAAGCTCAAGTCTGCCTCATAAAAGATAAAAAACGATTCTTGATTAGTTCAAAAACAGCTACCATTTTTAAAAGGCTCACGCTTTATTATTGTAGCTCCAAAAATAAGGCAAAATCCAACAGCATTTATCTCATAAACGGCCGAAGATAAAATAGATCTATCTTTCACAGATTTAACTTAGAAAATATCGTAGAATCTAAAAATGAAATAAAATACAGGATGTGCCGTGTAAAATTTGAAAGTTGGATGCTGTGGTCAGCTTTTGGGACACCCTGTATAAATGATACTGCCAAATTAAAAAAATATAGTATAAACCAAACAACTTTTGTATTAAACTTTTTTTTGTACACCTTGTATAAAATGAATTAGAGGGGGGACCAAATATAGGGAATTTTGTATTTTTCACAAAATTCAACAGCCTCTATCTCGAAAACGGCAAAAGATAAGATACATACACCTTTCACAGATTTGACTTAGAATTAAATGAAGAATCCAAAAACGGAATAAAATACAGGGCGTCCCATTTAAAATTTCAAAGTTGGGTGCTGTGGACAGCTTCTGGGACACCCTGTATAAATGATACTGCCAGATTTAAAAAATTCAGTATAAACCTAACAACTTTTGTATTAAACTTTTTTTTGTAGACTTTGTTAAAAATGAGTTAGAGGGGGTTATTGAACAATCGAGATTACTATTTAGTACGAGATCCGGTATTAGAAGTATCTACCCTCATCTGTTAATTAATTATGATAGAGATTATATGTTAGATAATTTGTTCATTGATAAATTGCGCATGGGTTGCCTAGCGAAATCACGGGCCTTCACTGTTGAATAATATTCACTTGGGTTGATTTTTTTTGATCAACTGCCCTCATTTGTTATTGATAAAAATCGATCATTGGTCGAAAAAAAATTGCACAAAGAATTGGAAAAATATAGGTTGCCTACTTTCCTTTGGGTACAACTTTAAGGTTTCCAGGTACAAACAAGTGGACAGGCGTTGAAAATATACCCTTATCTGTTATTCGATTGATTTTTTTTTTAAAGAAAGCTTATTTAATTCCCTATCGAACAGTATAAGGTTGCCTGATCAAAAGTGTGTCCCATCCGTGGTTGCCTAATGTCAAAGTTGAATTTAAATTTTTGATTTCTTCAAATAACTTTTGAAATAATGAAGTTTTTTGGTTGAGATTTGGTATATAAGGGTGGTTGGACACGCAAAATTCAAATCTTGCCTTGGTATGGTTCTTACTAGTAGGGGACGCCACCTATACACGTTTTCATCCATTCAAATAGTCATAACTTTTTGGTACACACCCGTACATTCTTTTTAAAATGAAAAAGTGTTTTCTCCATCCTTTTTACACAAAAAAGGTATACTTTGTGGAAGTGGCTGGGAGTAACCTTTTTCAAGATATTTACACTTAAAGTAAAGCATGCAATGTGGTTTTCAATGGCAAATTTTGAAAATAAACATGAAAACGGCGTTATCATGGTAATTTTGAAAGTTTGATCTATTATTCAATGTTTCTTGATAAAAAAAATCAATCTAATTTTATATTTTTTTAACTTTTTTTATCATTTTATTATTTTTTTATTTTTTTCATTTTCACTTGATTTTTTTGTAATAAGAAACATTGAATATTGAGTCACTTCTCAAAATTACCATAACAACGGCGTTTTCAAAGCCACCTATCAGTTCGAGATACGGTATTAGAAATATACAGGGTGTTACAAATTCGAGGCTAAGTATGGGGATCTCGAAAACCGTAATAGATACAAATTCGTTCAAATGAGGGCAACATTGCGTATTTTGATGCTCAAGAAAATGCCGTTTTGAAAGTCAGGAAATTCCGACTACGTCCGAAATTATCCGAAATTTTTCTAAATCGTTTTCATTTTTTTCTGACCTCATTTGAAAAGATTTTTTAAATAAATTGAACTTTTTCATTGCCAATTTTTGCTCTTTACAAGATAGCGTTATTAAATTGAACCAACGTTTCGTCTATGAGCAGCTAAATAAAAAATACCATCGAGTCACCTCTGGATTTTTTTTTCTGTCATGAACGTAGGTCGTGGCTAGTTTGTATGGTTTGGCATCATGGCATCTGTGACGGTTAGAAAGTGGATGTCATGTCATAATTGCGATGTTAGCCAAGACATACGGTTTTTGAAACAATTGCAATCCATAGGTGACTTGATCGTATTTTTTATTGAACACTCTTTATCGTCAACATTGTTTTTTTAAATACGGTCCTGGATTTTTTGGATTTGATTTTTGACACTTCAAAGGCAATTAGTTAAAATTAAAAGGAATAGTGGTTTTGCAGTTACTCCATGATCTGCATGAGAAGAAGAGAATGGTAAAAAAAAATGAAAAGGATTTTGAAAAATGTTGTTTGTTTTTTGGATTATTTCAGACGTAGTCGGAATTTCTTGGCTTTCAAAAACGGCATTTTGTTGAGCATCAAAATACGCAACTTTGTCCTCATTTGAATGAATTTATTACGGTTTTCGAGATCCCCATACGTACTAATAGGTGGCTTTGAAAACGCCGTTGTCATGGTAATTTGAGAAGTGACTCAATATTCAATGTTTCTTATTAAAAAAAAAACAAGAAAAAATGAAAAATATAACACAAAAATGATAAAAGAAGTTAAAACAAATATAAAATTATATTTTTTTTATCAAGAAACATTGAACATTGAATCAAACAGTCAAAAATATTATGATAACGCCGCGCCGTTTTCAAAGCCCCTCATGTTTATTTTCAAAATTTGCCATTGAAGACCACATTGCATGCTACCTTCTTTGTGTAAAAAGGACGAAGAAAAAACTTTTTCAAATTAAAAAGAATATACGGGTGTGTACCAAAAAGTTATGACTATTTGAAAGAGTGAAAAGGTGTATAAGTGGCGCCCTCTCTACTAGTAAGAACCATACCAAGGCAAGATTTGAATTTTGCGTGTCCAATCACCCTTACATACCAAATCTCAACCAAATAACAATAATAATAATAATTCAAGAGTTATTTGAAGTAATCAAAAATTAAACTTCGACATTAGGCAACCATGGATGGGACACACTTTTGATCAGGCAACCTTATACTGTTCGATAGGGAATTAAATAAGCTTTCTACAAAAAGAAAATCAATCGAATAACAGATGAGGGTATATTTTCAACGCCTGTCCACCTGTTTGTACCTGGCAACCTTATAGTTGTACCCAAAGGAGAGTAGGCAACCTATATTTTTCCAATTCCTTGTGCAATTTTCTTTCTACTAATGATCGATTTTAATAAATAACAAATGAGGGAAGTTGATAAAAAAAAAACAATCCAAGTAAATATTATTCAACAGTGAAGGCCCGTGATTTTGCTAGGCAACCCATGCGCGATTTATCGATGAACAAATTATCTAACATATAATCTTTATCATAATCAAATAACTGATGAGGATAGATATTTCTAATACCGGATCTTAGACTAATTGGTTTGTTTTGTAGTCCCTTGGTTGAACCTCATCTATATTCAGTATTATTTAGCTATTTTGAAGCAAATAACCCATTAAAAAAGCTTTGCATGCATAGAACCAAAGTCCCCTTACAGGCAGAGGAAAATGTAACCTGAATTTTGTACTTATACTACTTATGATATTGAGATTTAAAAGAAAATCTTGGCTACTCACCGATTTATCCAAATATGGAAATCTAAACAATGAACAGGATTTACTCGAGTTCCTACACGTTGAAACACAACAGTAGTACATGTTCTCAATAATCCACTATACACAAACACAAACAAACACCAACTCCAACTCAAAACTCAAAATAATCACATAAAAAACACTATTGTAAACAACGAAAAATGCAAATGGCGAATGGCTGACGGACGACGGAATATTGACATTGACACTATTGACAGATGACGGTTGTCGCATGGCAAATGATAGCGATTGCAGCGCATAGCGGTGGTGTCAAGGAACTAAAATAGGTAGTGGGGGAATCAAATGGAGTCGACCTTCTATTTTTTTTTCCCTTTTCTATGGACGTATCTATCTTTTTATGGAACGTAATTCCAAACTTATTCAATTCAGACATTATTATTATTTTAATCACGCTTCCCATACCCGCTAATTTTAGCACCTGGTGAAGTGAGGTTATTGTAATTGACAGTTTGTGTGAATTTGTCATATGACTCATGACAATTCTGGTTAGGGCTGGTGCCTGAAAATCGATATCGGTTTAATTAGTAGTAAGGGTCTAATTTATTAAGGTCTGGTAATATTATTTACAAGGGGTGTTTTTCTGCTTTTTGTTTACCGAGCGGCTGACTTTACTTTTCGGAGAATTAAAGTAGGTGGCGTCCTTATTTGGCAATATACCCCCCCCACCCTCCGACATAGCCTGGGTATTACTCCGATAAGTGAGCCACTCCATCACCTCTAGTGTATATCATTTTTGAGTAATAAAGCCACCTATATTTATAGACCTTTTTTTGTTTTATTTACATTTTATTTTTTGAAAGTAACACATTTTTTTTTAAAGAATTGTTTAAATGATTAGTCATTGATTTATAATCGGAAAAGTCTTCAGGTCGTCGTACAGTTCGGCTCGGACCGGAACTATGATTAATTCCACCATGTACCATAGGAAGAGCTTTCTTGAGTATCTCTTGATTAGCTTCAAGGGTTGCCAATTTCTCAGTAATGATATCTAATCTATCAACAACTAGAGTTAGTAGTCTAACTATCTCACTTCCATCAGCGCCTTTTCTGGAACATTGTTTTAAATCTCGGGAAGGGAGATTATGTTTTAGTCTCTCGGTCTTAAGAGATTCTTCTTCTTCTGTTGTAGAAAAGACTGAACTAGCATTATGTCTGTTTTCTGACATTGTAGATAAAAGCACAACCAAAAGATTTTGAATACAAAAAGAAATTATTTATTGGATTAGTCAAGTTTAGTTATGATTTATGAGTCTTAAATTTAGGTAGAAAAATAATGATTGTTCAGTTATAAGATATGTCAGATCTGTCTTAAATTAAATTTATAAGTCAATGAAGTTGTAATGATAAATAGGTTGTAAGGCATCATGGCTTCTGGTAATTACTGCCTATTCAAGAGCAATACCTCTCACCTGCGCTAGGAAAGCATTGAAGGCAGGATCTTCTTCTTTTTCCTGAATTGCCTCAGCAGTGATTTCGGTCGTCAAAGCCTGACGATATTCGGCGATCATTTCCAGGATAGTACTACCGTGCGCCACAGATCCTGGCCATCCAGCATACCTCCCAATCATCTGATCGGCGTCTACTAATGAGGTTATTTGCATGGCGACCCACCCTAGGCTTTTATACAGGGTAGACCTCACTTCTCCCAGATTCTTGCGGAAACCATAATATTCGTTATCTCCTATGGTGGCATGAGCTCTAGCGAAATTGTTCCACTCATCTGGGAAGAACAGAGCAATGCGTGCCCACGGGAATCTATCGTGTTTCTTTAAGGCATTCACGATGGTGAAGTAAACAGTAAGACCGCTTCCGGCTGCCTGCTGCACTGTTAATGCCAGTCGGAGAGCACTCCCTGGGACTTGATCCTTCCATCTATTGAAGACTTCTTGAATATTTACGTCAGTAACACTGTTTCCGTAAACTTTGTAACAATTCTTGATTGCCTCTACATCAAAAATTACTTCATGATTCAAGTCCTCCAGAATACCTCTGCTTATTTTTTGCAGAAATTGGGTACTGACGTTTCCCCTCTTGCTTATGCTCACAATTATATGCGCTATAAGTTGTAACCCTGTCGTCTTCATCGTACCCCTAACGTTCATGGGTAGGTAGAACAGAATTGCCATGGCTTGATCAGGAGGCAATGCTCCACAATCTTCAATAATTTCAGGCCATGAACCAGCTAAGGGTCTGTGATATAGATTAAGCACCCAGCACCCCGTGGAACACACTAGCTTCGTCAACGGTGAATGGATTTTTACTGACTTTATCGAAGTTTTTCTAGTAGAAAAACTTCTTTTCGGGAAAGGGAGGTGTTGTTACGGTTATTTTTATTTATTTTAGAAAGGTTTTTTTTTATTATTACAATTCGGTCTCCCAAAATTGTTTTTTTTTAAGTTAGTATTGATTAGTGATAGTATTAAGCCTAGTAATTAAGAAATTAGTTTATAAGTTGATATTGATCTTGACATCAGTTCTGACCTTGGTCTCATGAGTTGAACAGTTTCACAGAAAAATTCACTTCATTCATTTCAGTAATTTCATTCACGTCATTCACTTCATTCATTTTATTCATTTCATTCAATTATTTACCTTGGTTTAATGTGGTATCTATTTTAATTAATCAATATTCGTCAGTTTTGCTGGAGCCCCAAATTCAGTCATTAATCTCAAATTTCACGTCTTTGTATATAATTATTTAGGGTCTTTTACTGTCACATTTAGTAATTTCATGCTTGCCAACCTATTTCGTAAGACTTGACATTCTCCGGGTCTATTGACCTATCAGCTGAGAGCAACAAGTTCAATGACCAATCAAGGCCGTTCATGGTCATGGTCAAGGTTATCATCGTCAAGATCTAGGGACATTTAATTTGGAAACGGTTTTAAGGGTCCGATGACATTCATTTTTCTGAAAAGTGGTTGCCAGGTGCACACTTGAGTCGCTCCGTTTGCGAGTTTCAGAAACTAATTATCTTCAGTCATCCCTCTCTTGGTTGAATATTTACGAGGTAAATTAATGCAATTTTGCATATTTTTCGAAAGGGATTGAGAGTTAGTGAAGATTTTTGTCGAAGAACCCGAACCAAAGGCCACATTACATCTCCGGTGAGTTAATTTGCCCTACTTGACCCCTTTTTAAACCCTCAGTTGATAGTTATTTGTCATTTTCTATAATATTTCTAAATTCTATTCGTATTCACTTTTAATTCAAATTTTGATCACTTACCCCCTTAAGTGGACAAATTTTTGAGATGTATCTATCTTTTTCAGGCCTTCATTCATTGATCCATCACTTCATTTATTAATTCATTCCTTCATTCTTTGCTGTTCATTGTCTTGCATTTGACAATAATTGATCAGAACCAAGTATTAAGCCTTTTGAAGTACTTGTGTTGCTACGGTCATTATTTATGATCCATTTGGAATCACTCACCACCACCTGTTGATGCTAAGCTATCGTCCATACAACCTACCCCTGGACTACCTGTTCAATTACTTGGGGACTGATCGTGAGGAGTTTGTCTTCCGGTACGAATGGGCCCTATTCGTACCTTATTGGGATCCCACCAGCACAACTCCTACAGGACCTCCAGAGGCTGAATAACCATAGCACAGGTACCACCACATTTTATGGAACGTAATTCCAAGCTTATTCAATTCAGACATTATTATTATTTTAATCACGCTTCCCATACCCGCTAATTTTAGCACCTGGTGAAGTGAGGTTATTGTTATTGACAGTTTGTGTGAATTTGTCATATGACTCATGACAATTCTCTCTAGGGTTGGTGCCTGAGAATCGATATCGGTTTAATTAGTAGTAAGGGTCTAATTTATTAAGGTCTGGTAATATTATTTACAAGGGGTGTTTTCCTGCTTTTTGTTTACCGAGCGGCTGACTTTACTTTTCGGAGAATTGAAGTAGGTGGCGTCCTTATTTGGCAATATACCCCCCCACTCTCCGACATAGCCTGGTTATTACTCCGATAAGTGAACAACTAAATTACCTCTAGTGTTTATCACTTTTGAGTAATACAGCCACCTATATTTATAGACCTTTTTTTGTTTTATTTACATTTTTTTTTTTTTTTAAGTAACACACAGTTGTCGTATTAATCTATAGTGCGTACAAAGAATGCCGAAACGCAATAGATCACGTCACCGTCGTCATAGTAATGAAAGTGAAATTGAAAGCCGAGATCGTCGGAAAAAAGACAAACGTTCGAAAAAGCGGAAAAGTGATTATAGCCCACAAGGCAATGTGGCGGATGAGTGGAAGTGCCTCAAAAAGAGATTTCGGGAGTTGGAGAAGAAATTTGGACCTAGGGAACGAGAAGTTTCAGCAAAAGCTGTAACAAAGAGGTACGAAGATGTACCCTCTACTAGTAAAAACCGACACGAAGACGATGTCGAACGTCGTCGACACGAAGATGTTGTCAATGAGCCCCAACATGAAGATATTGTTGGTAGCTCGCCAGGGCGACCATCGTCACAGGATGATGACAATGTGAGTGAATGGTTATCATATCATGATAGCCCTCCACCTGAAGACGTTGCAACTGGGAACCTGCAACCGTCTTCTCCAGAGTTAAACCAAGAACAGTTAGCGCTCATCGGAATGGAGGCCTCTACAGCTGACGGATTTGGACCACGACTGCAAAAAGACCTTGCGGCTAGATGGCAAAATATATTAAAAAATTGTTTAACAGAAGACGAGCGGGCAAAAATTAGGGAAAAATATCGAATTCCGGAAAACTGCCCTCTATTATCACCGCCACAGCTCAATCTTATGGTGGAGAAAGCTGTGTCTGAATCTGTAGCTCGACGGGATACCCGTCTAGTAGCCATACAAAATCAAATTGGCACCGCACTTACAGCGATCGGAAATGTTATAACTACATTATTTAAAGAGGGGGGCGAAGAAAATTGCATCCAACAACTAGGTGATGCAGGAAGAATCCTAGCAGATCTTTTCAATACAGACACAGTGAGCGGGAGAGAACTGACATCCATAAATTTAGATAAGAATCCAAAAGAAACTCTAGTCAATGCTCCATTAGACAATTGGTTGTTTGGTGAACAACTGGAGGAGCGAGTAAAATCCTCCAAAACTCTGGATCGCATGGCTCAAGAGTTAAAACCGGCCAAGAAAGTTTTTGCTGCTAATCCCCTACATCGTAACGCCGAGCGTAACGTCAATCAGCAAAACAACACTTCTTTAAACACCAGGAGTCTGCCTCGAACAGCACAAAGGGGCCGTCCGGGCGGACGGTATCAATATCCTCGGAATCAGCCACAACAAGGGATCAACAAACCCTATCTGAGTCAACAGCGCAGATCACCAGGGAACTACCCTCGGAACTACCAAAAATTTCCGAGGCACAATCGGCAATAATTAAAATTCCTAAGGTTAGTAAAATTAGTGGTCGGCTTAAATTTTTCATTAAAAGTTGGGAACACATAACTACTGACAAAAATATTTTATCAATGGTTTAAGAATACCATTTAATCAGAAACCAGTGCAAAACATAATCCCAAATGAACACTTATACGGAAGCGCTGAAGGCTCATAGCACAAAAAAATAAAAACTCAAACGTTTGAGATAAAAAGTCCAACGTTTGAGAAAAAAAGTCAAACGTTTGAGAAAAAAAAATTAAACGTTTGAAATAAAAAGTCAATCGTTTGAGATAGAAAGTCAAACGTTTGAGATAAGAGATGTCAAAGATTAGCGGTCAATTGTAGGCAGTTTAGTCGTTATTCGTTCACTGAAAATACGTAATTTCTTTATTATCGTTCGTTATAGTGAATACGTGTCAAATTATTGGAGAACATGAATAATCTGGATCAATGTATCATAGATTTGTTCCATTTGGGTTTGAAACAAGACGAAATTTTATTGTTTCTTATAAAACATGGTGATAAGTAAGTCTTCCTTGAAAAGATATTTGAAACGCCTAAATCTTTATCGAGGAAAAAACTTTACCTCCCTCAACGATGTAATAAGTTTTTTGGAATCACAACTTCTGATATCTGGAAAGTTACATGGGTATAAATGCACTTAAAGTGCCTGCACTCAGGAATCATCATTACACAAGAAACGGTTCGTCTTTTACTAAACATTATCGATCCTCACGGTGTATCTTTAAGAAGAAAAAGAAAGTTGGATAGAAGACAATATTTCAATAAAGGTCCCAATTTTCTCTGGCACATGGACGGATATGATAAGTTGAAGCCGTACGGAATATGCATCAGTGGATGCATAGATGGGTATTCCCGAAAAGTTCTGTGGTTAAAAGCATCCAGCACTAACAGTGACCCAAAAGTTATAGCAGGATATTATACAGAGACTGTAAGACACCTGAAAGGTTTTCCCCGAACTATTAGGGCTGACATGAGCACGGAGAATAGTTATGTGGCCGATATGCAGATTTACTTTCATGAAACTGCAGTAGCTCAAACGACTGACACTCTACTACCATTCATTTATGGAACCAGTCATAATAATCAAAGAATCGAGTCATGGTGGTCTATCCTGAGAAAACATTGTAGCCAATACTGGATGAATTTGTTTTCTGAGTTAAGAGATGATGGATACTTCACTGGAAACATTGTGGATAAGTCAATATTGCAATTTTGTTTCATGGACATTATTCAAGTAAGTTTGGTCATAATATTAGGGATCAGAAGTCATGTATCAAAAAGGTTTATTTAAACGTACCTAGAAGTAAATCATTGTTTCCCAGATACCTACATGGTGCTAAAGTTTGAGTATACCTACTGGGCAATGATACAAGCGGCGAGCGGCGAGCGGCAAGGCTGCAAGCGTTCGGCAAGGCGCGCACTGAAGTTGTGTGGTAGTGGTGTGGTATTGAAATGATTCGTGGCATAGCGATGGTGAAATTGTGGCGTGGCGATGCAGTAGCCGCGAAGTGGTATGAAAGTGGTTTAACGCGAACTGCAGTGGCAAACAATGGCTGGTGTCATTCATCAGTTCTAGAATGTCGTCCTCAGAGGATACACCTTTTTTATTTGTACAACTTGCTAATCTTAATGCTAAAACTCAGGACAAGAAAAAGAAACAATATCGGGTCCATCCACTCTGTCAGAAAAACACAAACATTTTAATATTTAACGTTTATAAAAAGGATTTGAACTTAGACGACCAAACATTCAAACTTTTTTATCGAATGATGAAGGTGACATTTTGCAAGTTACTGGCAAAACTACGAATTATGCTTCAAAAAAAGAATACAAACTTTAGGAATTGTGTTTCAAATCAAATCAAATCAAATATGCTTTATCGCCACAGAAAAATTTAAATAAATTTCTTCTCCCGAAGAAAGACTTTTAATAACATTGCGGTAAGTATTTATTGAAAGAATAATAATAGACATTCTAATATATTTATCAACTAAATAGAAATTGGTTTTTAAACACTATTCTGAAAAGCATATTTATCGTTTAGTAGTTTTTTCATTAGAGAATTTGGGTAAAAATACCCAGTTGCAAATACAAAACCCACGTCGTCACCACTCGCTTGCAGCTTGAAAATTATACTTGTTCGAGATTCGAGATTGGCATCATCACGACACCTGCAAGATACCTCGCCACCACCACTCCGCTTTGAAGCGCGCATCTTCATTTGTCTACATAGGTTTTAGCGAATCCACCCGAAACTTAGTCACCACGCCACTGCCACGCCACTTATTGCTTACCATCTCAGTGCGCGCCTTGCCTTAAAGCGGTGCCGCTGATCTTCATATTAACATTCAATAACAAATTCAATTTATTTTGATATAAGGTGACTACAATATATAATATCAGCGTCAAAAGCGCGTCGATTGAAGCATTTATCGTGTCGCTTTAACGCTTGCCGCTCGCCGCTCGCCGTTTGTATCGTAGCCTGGTACTAAGAAAAAAATTGGTAGTGAACACCTTTTCACTTCCCTTTAAAAGGACTTGTTGTGTATCCACATTTTTTCAAGAGAGAAACAAACTTTCTTACACACTGGGTTATTAGATGAAAACATCTGAATTATCCAAAGTAAATTCCATAATAAAACAAAATCAAAATATAGCTGCATATGACGTCACTGATTTTTTATGGAATTGACTTCCTGATAATTCAGATATATTTTCATCTAATAAAGGAATTTGTGGTTGAGCGTTGTACAGTCATTTCAGGGACACCCTGCATAAGCTCAAATTTAGAAAATATCATATTTAGAAAAAGCGCTTCTAAGGAGTTGTTCAATACGGCTGTTAATCTAGTTATATTTAGTTAAAATTACCCCCTCACCCACAAGTACAAATTCAATGACGCTCCCATTTTTTAAAAATCAGTTCACCTAAACTCGAGATATTCTCAAGAACACCCTGTATCTTATGAAGAATGCATTTCGGTAATGTATGTTTATATGAAACTTTTTTTATAAAATGACCACATGATTCATCCTGTAATAATCGCATTTTACCATTAAGGACCACCCTGCTTTTAGGAGGAGTTGAATAGCGTTGTCCTAGAATGGAACACACATTTGATCAGAAAAAATCGACACAGCAACGGTCCTTCAGGACGTCCAGATGTTATCTTCAATTTTCCACAGGTACATAATTCTAGGGACCAAATTATACTAGTAGAAGAAGAGCATTTGCAGAACTGTGAACAAAAATGTGTTTTCTTAGACTGTCCTTGTAGTGATAATGATGTATTCAATTTGTGCCAAATTGTTCTAGAAGAGCTTCGTAGTGACAAGCCCACTGATCCAGTGGATGCAATCAGTCTTTACATAGAAATACGTAATGACATTTTGACATTATTGTAGATTTTTCATACATCTTTATATAACTAAATTAATAAAAAAACTAACTGACTTTGATCGATTTATTTAAACGAAGATATGAACAAATAAACAAAAAAATTAACTATTCTTAGAAAACAAATGAAGTACAAAAATTCTTGAAAAACTGAAAAAGATATTCAACAAAAGCCACCTTTATTCATAATATACTGGTTTGCAAGGATAATAATATTAAACGAAATCTTTATACATACTCCAAACTCACGCAAAACCAAAGCTTTTACAATTGGAAATTCCAAAATTCATATTGGTTTCAAATTATTCGTAAGTTCCGTGACAAGTAGGCACCTTTAATTCTAGGGCACATGTATTCGCCATGGGATATTTATGCGTCGTTGTACTGTCATTATATAAAAAGAGTAGTTTCGGTATTTGCGGAAATCCTAAAGGAGGAACGACATCAGCCCCAGTACCGAATACTAGAATATCAGTTAAACTGACAGAAGTCTCGTCGTCCTTATCAAGGATCAGTTCGGCATCATTCGTATCCATTGATGAGTTTTCTGTAATTGTATCAAAAATAGATTAATCACATCTTATCGTTCTGGTCTTATTGTTACCAGAATTTTAATTAGGTACTTCTTAATAATAACTTACCCTCACAGTCGACCAGGTAGTCCCTGAAGTAGGACACTGCCCTATTTTCTAACAAACGTTTGTTGGAACCCATTGGACTATATTTGATTTCAAAAATGTTTTCTAGATCATCGGCAGTTAACTTTAATTTCTCTTCACAGAATAAATGTTGGAAAAAATATGGATAAATTCGAACGTATTCATACATATTGCAGGTCTTTAATCCTTCGATGAACTGATCTATAGCTGTTTCCACACGTTTGAGAGCAAAAAACTCTAGTGTACCTAGAAGAAATAACACATATTTTTATAATACATAACTTTAGATGTTGAGAAAGCTTTACCTGCTACAATTGCTTCTTTTTCGTTCAAATTTGTGATGTAGGGAAATCCAGCAATGGAAAAAATATTTTCCGATAAAACAAACTCTTGCATAACAGAAAGTTCATCTAGTTCTTCTAATTTGGCTAATTTGCTTCGAATTTCTTCTTCCACGTCATCTAAAGTAGGATTAGTATTTGTGTGCCTATAGAATATTGATGAATACAATGTTTCTGGAAAAAATTGTGGTCCTGGACCACCGTGCACCAAAGATAAGGCCTTAGCCTTCCAGCTTCAAAATAGAATTTTTTTTCAAGGCATCTATTGTTCAGAGTTATGTGCCTTCTCTTTTGACCAACAAACATTTCACTATCTTTAGTATCTTTCAAGTATTCTAATGCTAAGCGAAACATTTCCCTAGTCGGGCCTCCCTCGTCCACTGCTCCCTCAGAATATCCCTCATAATCGCTAAATCTGACAGATATCTTGTTGAAGGGATCAAATGTTTTACGTCTCATAGCCCTCACGCAGCACTGGAAAATATCATTGCGAAATATATTGAACTTGTTCATTTTTTCAGAACTGATTTTTTTTGTAGGCTTTTTAAAACATCAGTAACTGATTGAAATTCCTCTTCTGATTGGTATTTTGCGTTTTCAACTGATTGTTCCTGAAGGACTGGATCATCTAGCGCTTGTAGAAAAATATCATTTTCATCAAGATTAACAACGGGAATATTTGGTGTTATTTGAGAAACAGTTTCACTGCCATCAAGGATACTGTTAATAAGCTCATTCAGACTTTCTTGAGTGTTTTTCTTTGGCGAATATCGGGCATCTACGGTGTGATGCTCAGAATCATTTTCTGGAAGAAAAAATCTTATATACAGGATTCAGAAATTCGGCTACTTACCTAAAGACTCGTGGTAATTGGAGTACTCAGTATGGACCATCTGACATCGTGCTTCACTCCCATCGTCTTTTTGAAGATCTTTGGTTAAACTTTCGTCTATCGCCGTTTGATAATGTAGCTATGAAATAGAAGCTTTTAACTTTTAAACTTTTATCTCTCAAAGTGTTTCTTACCAATGATGAATTATTATTCTCAAACGATTCTTGTTCTTCATCAGAATCTGTGTCAGTTTTTTTTGTCGTAGCTAAATAAAATCGTAGAACTGACAATCCCGTAGTTTCTAACAAATCTGCTACCGTGGTAAATGCGTGAAGTGAATTGCTTTTAAAATCAAGCAAGTCAATTTCGAAATCGATCAAGGCTCCTTTGGGGGATTTTCCATTGGGAAAAAATAGTTCAATAGGTACCTTTTTGTTTAATATATGCCTTGTCTGCTAGTTTGGGAACCTTAACTTTTCTGGTTCCTCCACCCCCCTTCTCTCTAACCTGTTTAAATGTAGGTTCACCATCCATACGGCATAACCAGTCCAACAGTATTTGTTTATCTTCTTGGTAGTGAGGTGCTGATTTCTTCTTTTTAATTGACCTGATATTATCATTTTGCCCTGAACTCCTTTTTGTTTGTAGCTTTTGACGAAGCCTATCAATAAGCTGTGCCTTTCTGCTTGAACTTGGTTCATCATTTTTTGTTTTTAATTTTATAAATTGTCTAAGAGCAATTCTGTCGCCTAATCTTGGTAGAAATTCCATCAATTGCGAATCAGTCAGATGGAAAATCACATCTGGGCCAATCTACAAGTATAAAATCATGTTTAATTATTATATGTTGTAACTTACTGCAAAGAATCTAAATCTAATCTACTTAAATCAATTTCGCGTATTTAACCATATCCTTGGAATTTCTAGATCTGATCTCACAGATAAATATAATAATTATTACATACAGTGTGTTTCATTTTGATTGGCGACAATTCATTAAGGAAATTGAAAATTGATCGATTGGAAAATATTTTTTTTAAGTTTATAGTACTCGTAAAGAGATAACTTTTTATAAAAAAAAATGACATTATGTCCTTTCCATGGCTTTCTATAATTAATAGATTAAGGGCCCCAAAAACGTGAAAAGTTGTTGGGCATTTTTCAAATTAAAAAACGTATAGCGTTTTTGAATTTGGCATATTTAAACACCCTTATAACGATAATTTTGTAATGAAATGTTATACAGGATTTTCAAAAAGTCAGGTCAAATATTGAAAAAAATCATTTTTTTAATAAGCCTGGGATATTCAAAAAGAAGGCATGACAGTTTGTTTGGTATTATTTTTGAACGCACCCCGTATAAGCTATAGTATCACAACTATACGAATCTGTACTCGTACTTAGAATAGTTCTTTTGAATAGTTCATTCATTCATATTTGACTCTAATCATATCGATATTACTATTTAAAATAACATCATTATTGTCATAATGTTTGACCTTTTTGCACTCTCGGTATAAGATAGAGTAACAAAACTTATCAAGTGTATAGTTCGTGTCATACCTAAAGAGATGACAACATATTTTTTCAAAATCTCTGCTAGAATTTTTACAGGCTGATTATAAAATTTTATTTATTTCAATATTTGACCCAACTTTTTAAACATCCTGTATAACATTTTACTACAACATTATCGTAAAGGGGGTTCCAAATATGCCAAATTCAAAAACGCTATCCGTCCATTTAAAAAAATATAACTTCATCAATTTTTTCAATGTTGGAAAGTCGATTTTTTATTTCCGCTATTACCAAAAGATACTACGTGAAAAAGACTAAAACTTTTGTATTGAAAGTTTCTTTCTACCACTCATAATAAGAGCTGTAGGTGGGGGTCAAAATATAATGAATAACCCTGCAAGGGCGTCGCCAGCCAGTGGGACAGGGGGGGGCCATATCGAAGAATTGGAAAAAATCCAAACTAACGTAAACTTAAAAAAAAAATTGACGTTTTTTTGAAAATTTGCAAACCACTCCACTCATCATCGCAGTTTTAACATTGTTTTAGACAGTTCTGAACAACAATATTAAACTTCTCATCTCGGTTTTTTAGTTTTTTGGGGGGCAACAGCCCCCCCCCCTGCCCATGCCTGGCGACGCCCTTGTAACCCTGTACATACATAAGTATTTTAAGTGGCTATAAAATATAAACAGAACTACGAATTTGAATCAAAAAAAGTTTTTTAAAAACATAGGTACAATCAAATTAAAGCTGCCGTACTGCCGACCAACAACCAACAACACACTACGGCGTTGCGCGGTTGCGCCCCGATCAAAGTATATACACCAACAAGTAGCGACAATAACTGTCGGTCCCTTTGATCTCGAGGGGTCAAATTTTTGTTCCCCCACCTTCTCCCGTTTGACGGGAAAGCACTCTATTTCACTATAGTCCAGGAAAATAATTGTCACTTAAAAAATAAGAAATCCGATCAAGCTGATTTTTTCAGGGTTGGCTAGAAATTGTCTTTTGAGTGTAAAATTAGAAAAGTCTGCAATTTTCCCTTTGCGTTTTTTGAGCAATAGGGGTGTTATTTAAATTTATTGTGCAAAAAAAAACTATTAGATGCAAATTGTTCATAAGAACATTCTCTATACATTTGCCTCATGAAACTTTTTTTTAGGTATGATATAACCTGTCATTATGAACTTTTTAAGAATCAACACAATCGCACAACAGAACAAAAAGAACACTATTTCCAGACAAACGCACAATAACCGCAACAAGAACATTAACTGCCGTATCTGACCGGACTAAGAATGAATCATCTTTTGGTTGCTTGCTTGACAGTCTCCCAACATATTTCGCACATGCGCCCTCAAATCTGAAACCCGGATTGTCGCTACTTGTTGGTGTTTATACTTTGCCCCGATTACTGAGGAATCCCCGACGATCTCGGGGAACCCCCGACCGATAATCCGGTTTAAACGTACAATTATACTTTAAAACCGGAATTTGGCAGGTGAATATTGTACTTTATAACCAGAGTGGAAAGTATATATGGTAAATAATAACCGGAAGTAGGTACACGTTATATCATGTGTACTTTATTCCCGGAGTATACTTCCCGTATTTCTTAGTTGATTTCCACTCTACCTACGTTTTCATTCTCCATTTTTATTATTTCCATTTCTCCAATGCCCCTGTTCCTTAAGAATTCTTTCGTTTCCTCGTAATCACTGAAGTTCGTTGCCATCGCTATCCTCTGACAAAATGGAATTACACCAATAACAAAACACTAAAACCGACTGTCACTAGTCTTGCACTTATGCATTAATTCATAGCTTCACGTTCACGATCTACTATAACAATTTGCGCAGGCCGCAGACGCAATCAACAAGCTGCGTACAAGTGATCGCTGATATTTCATTTGAAAGGTTTGACTTTCTATCTCAAACGTTTGACTTTTTATCTCAACCGTTAAATTTTTTTTTCTCAAACGTTTGACTTTTTTTCTCAAAGGTTTGACTTTTTTTTTCAAACGTTTGACTTTATTTCTCAAACGTTTAATTTTTTTTCTCAAACGTTCGATTTTTTATCTCAAACGTTTGAGTTTTTATTTTTTTGTGCTATGAGCCTTCAGCGCTTCCGTACCCTTATGGTCTACTCAGGAATCCATTGACATAACAGGTTCAATTAAAAAATTATTAGCAAATGAAGCTATTACTGAAGTTAATCCCTGCAAAGAAAAATTGCTGTCTAATATCTGTGGCTTGGTCGAAAAAGGGCCTAAATGCAAAAATCAAGTTTTGAGATAATTTACAATTTGTCAAAATTTTTGCTACGCAAAAATGCGTTGGCTGATTTTCACAAAAATTGGCTAGTAAAGGTGCTGAAGTGCTACAATTCTAAGGATATTTGTATTTTAAGAATATATTAATTTTTTGACAAATTCTTGTTAGTTAGGCCCCTGCACATTAGGCCTAAGTCACATAGACCCTAAATCTAATAGTCAGATAGGCCTTAAAAATTGTTACTTACGCCCCACTGTTGATAAAAAGCTAACTTAAGCCCTTTTTAATGCTAATCCTTGTTCTTCTATTTAGTATAATTGGCAACAAAAAACTTCAAAAGTGAGTAGAAACATTTAGATTTATTTAAAAATTTATAAAACGATAGGTTAAACATTGAAAATATGCATGGTAACTACTATTATTAATGAAAAAAATTTTAGTAATAGTCAAAAAAACCTTAGTCATCATATGACAAATCTGTTGGGCACACCCCGTCATTTTCTTCGCCGTCGGTTTCTTCGGACTTTAGATTCTCGTAGAAAAGCCGACAATTCGGGTGTACAAATTGCATTAGACTTCCAATATCATCTAATTTCTTCTTTGGGATAGGTAAGGGGTAAGAACTGTGTAATTTTTCCAAAGACGGTGGAGCATCGCCTGACGTTTTCTTTTTCCTTGTAATATCCCATACCTTAAAATTTTCTTCTTCTTGAAAGCCTTCCTTATAAAAAATTTTTCCAGGGTCTTCTTTCTTGTAAAGAAAATAATTTCCCTTTAAAAAAGACATGGTTCCGCCGTCTGCGTTTTTCTTTCGGTTAACAAAACAGGTCTTTTGTAGCGCACTGATATTAAAAAAATCATCTTGGCTCATGTCAATCACTTTAATGCCCCCTTTTCGTGGTATGCTGCTAATAAGTCTTGACCAATCTCTTGGTATTTCAATGTCCATCGTTGTGTGTTTTTTCGCTTTTTCAATGGAGGCGGGGATTGAATCAGCCTCTAAATGTGTATGTCCGGACACTAAAAATTTATGCCGGATTTCCTTCAGATTATGATCGGAGGGCAAAAATTCAAACACCTTGGCAAGTAGAGTTGTAACATAAATGTTCTTATTTTGCCCAGAACAACAATCGCTATACAAATTTAAATAATTTGTACCTCGTGGCAATTGTTGTATGTATTTTAACAAACAGGAAGCAATTTCTTGTCCTCCACGATTTGAGGTTGTTTCATCCCACATGAAACAATAAGATTTGTTTTCACTAGCACTTGTCACCTCGTAAATTGTGAAGTTAAAAACCCACAATTGCCTTTTATAAAATGCAATTCCACTTTTTAGGTGAGGAGTGGGCAAACACTTCTGTAGATCAAACATAGCAGTTATCACACCCTCATTTTTTTTACTAGCTTCTTTGTCCATCCGTTTCTCATTATATGCTCTCTCTGCTGCCTCTAAGTGTTCTTTTTTTTCCCGTTCGTATTCTATTATCTGTCCTTCATCAGTGGAAGCTCGTATTAAAATATTTAATTTGTCGCATTTGCTGCACGTGTCGTTATGGGGTGGATGAAACGAGAGGTTAAAATTTGAGACAAAAATGCTTCGGTAAAAGTGCTCAGATACTGGGGTTTTGCCCATTTCCCTACACCATTCGACATAAAGTCTATACATTCGGTTGATGCTTAAATCAGGCGAAAGATATCGTTTTTGGGAATGGGATCGGGAGTAGTGACTCTTATAAGCCGGAAATTTGGAAATATGTTCGATGACTAGATTTTTATCAACATAGGCTATTTTTGGGTGATTATTATGTTTTCCTCTTTTATCTGATGCACATATCCCGCTTATAGAGAGCCTACACTTTTCTATGGTATATCTTAGTCTCTTAAAACTGATGTCCAGAGTAGACATAAACATAACTTTGCAAACTTCCACAGGTAATCCTTCTTTTTTTAATAGAAAGGTGCGACTAAATGATCTTCTGCTGTCGTTTTCAGGCTAAGTGCGTCGAAGCTTTGGGAATTCCTTAACTGAAGTTGCCAAAACCTGAGTTTGTTCATCATACGTTAAAGCATAAAAGTCGTTAAAAAGAATTAACCTTTCCTCGGGACTAAATTTTTCAAAACATTTTTTTTTGCATGTGCACGGTTCTTTTAAGCGTTTTGCAGGAACAATTTTATTCTTCTTCGTTTTGTATTTTCTGCCATGTGGTTTTGCAACTTTTCTTTTATTTACTTGCCAGGCTTCCTCATTTCTCACTCGTTTCCTTGACTTTTTTTTCTCCATTCCTGTTTCTCTATCCGACTCGCTAGTTTCTGTCTTGTAAGAAGTATCCGAATCTGTGGCATAAGGATCGCTTATGTCGCTGTTGTCCGCAATGTCCTGAACAAAATATCTTTAAATGAGTTTTTTTCTTATATCACGTAACTTACAACTTCTACACTCTGCTGGGTGTCTTCTGGATCTTGACCGTTAACAACTTGTTCGCCGAGTTGCTCGCTAACTCCCAAGTTCTAAAATTTATATTTTGCATCAGATTACATTCTTAAGATCTACCAACTTACAAAATCTATTACATCAGCTTGCTCATTAATGATTGACTGTTGCACCTCTAGGCCTTCATCAGTATCAACAATTTGCTCGCTAACATAATCAGAGTTAGCATAGTCTGGGACAAGGTCATAATGTGGTTCCTAAAATTATAATGGAGGGATAAAATATTAAGTTAAATGAAAGTAAAACTAACAGAGGTTTAAACCACGCTGTTTTAATTTGCCAATCCTGGCCTTAATGTTAGGTAGGTATTTTTTCACAATTTATAGCACAACTGTTATTATCTATGATTATAACAAGAGCTGTAAAGACAAAGTCTTACCTGAATAACCAAATTTTGCAAAACGGTAACATTAGCAATATTATCGGATTTAGTAACTTCATTAGATGCACTATTTTGATGAAATGGCGTAACATGAAATGATATTTCCTAAAAACAATATTATTATGATCAATATTATAATATGGGATTCTTCATTGGCTTACTTCGTGCATGGTTTCATTATCACTTAATTCCTGACAATTTTCCAAAGGCAGAATTTCCTTATTTAAAGCCAAACTTAACATTCTCTGGCTACGAGACTTACAAGATTTCCCATTGCTTAAAGACATTTTTATCCTGCGACAACACCAGAATATTAATATTGATAGCGAATACACTCATATTATTATAAAACCAAGGCTTAAAAAAGCTGGACTCAATAAAAACAATAACTACTTACCTTTTAATAAAAATCACACCATAAACAAACCTGCCGACAAACACCTGTTCGTTAAAATGATTTTTGCATTTTGAGGTTATGTCGTTGGGCCTATGTCACTCATCAGCTGAAAGAAAATTACAATTCCTAAATTAAAAAAGGCTTAAGTACCAGATAGGACCGAAGAATAAAATTATTAATTTTCTATGTTGCACTTAGGCCCTTTTTAAGTAATTTTTGTTGAATGATAAAATGGTCAACTTTCAAATAGGCCCAAAATTTTAAATTTGATTTTGATAAGTGGTAGTTAGGCCCAAAAAATTAAAACAAAGGTAAATAATAAAAAGGCCCAAGATCAAATAGGCCTTAATTTTTAGGGCCTATTATAACTTAGGCCGTTTTAAGTCTATATGATATCAATATATTTGTTACATAGGACCATTAAAAACGGCCTAAGTTGTACATGGGCCTTTATACATTAAATTTTTCATTTAGGCCCTGATAATTGGGCCCTTATCACATTGAATTACTGGAGTATCACTACGTTTTTTGACTTGAGACCTTTTTCATTTAACAGGTAATGATTCATTTATCAAGATAGGCCTACTAACTAAATTTGAGCAAATTTGCACTTAGGCCCTTTTTCGACCAAGCCACAGATATATTTTTAAGACAAAAACCTTACGGTAGTCAAAGAGTTATTCTTAATCTAAAACGCCTCAATACTTTCATTCCAACTCAGCATTTTAAAATAGAAGATCATAAAATAGTATCAAAACTCATAAAACCCAATTGTTTTATGGCCTCTTTGGATTTACAAGATGCCTATTTTGTAATACCCATAGAGAAGGCTGATAGGAAATACCTGAGGTTTCAATTTATCAATACAATTGCATGCCATTTGACCTCAACTGTGCCCCCTTTACATTTACCAAATTAATGAAGCCAATAATAAGTTTTTTACGAAATCAAGGTTACATATCAGTCTTATACTCTTATTTTCTTTTAATTGGCAATTCATTCGAAGATTGTCAAAGAAATGTAAACCAGACAATAGACATATTGACTAGTTTAGGATTTATTATCAATTACCAAAAAAGTTGTTAAGTTCCAAGCCAAACATGTGAATATCTAGGGTTTTGTTATGACTCCATAAAAATGCTCGTATACCTGCCGCCAATAAAGGTTCTAAAAATAAACTACTTGCTTATCAAGTATTCTCAAAAAATAAACAAGGGGTGCAAAATCAGGGAGTTTGCAAAGTTTATTGGAACTCTTACGTCGGCATGTCATGCTATTAGTTATGGCTGGTTATACACCAAATTATTTGAGAGAATAAAATTTTTAGAATTGAAAAAGTCTATAACGCATTATGATAATCCCATCATCGATATTGGACGACATTAACTGGTGGCAAAAGGCCATAAAAACATACAATGTCTTGGGCCCCCTGTCTTTTCCGGTAGAAATTTTCACGGATGCTTCAAAAACTGGTTGGGGCGCCTTTTGCAACGGCAAAAAAGCGCATGGTTTCTGGAATACAAAAGAGCAAAACGTTCACATCAACCAGTTAGAACTGCTAGCAGCTTTCTTTGGTTTAAAATGTTTTGCACAAAATTTAAACAATTGTAACATTCTTTGTCGCATAGAAAACACTACAGCCATAGCTTATATAAATAGAATGGGTAGTGTTCAATTTCCTGACTTGAACGCTCTTACCCGGAATATATGGCAATGGTGCGAACAAAGAAAACTATTCTTATTTGCATCTTACATCAAATCAATAGATAACAAAGAAGCTGACTCTGAATCAAGACAATCTAGTACAGACACCGAATGGGAGCTAAACCAAAGAGCATTTACTTGGATAATAGAGAACTTTGGGACCCCAGAAATCGATTTATTTCCCAGTAGAACAAATAGAAAATGTGAACGCTTTGTTTCTTGGAAGAGAGACCCAGAATGTTATGCCGTAGATGCATCTACGATGAACTGGAACGAGTTTTATTTCTATGCTTTTCCCCCCTTTTGCATGATATTGAAATCATTGCAAAAAATTATTGAGGCTAAAGCTGAAGGCATCATAGTGGTACCACTCTGGATCTCTCAGCCATGGTACCCATTATTTAAATCTCTCCTAATTGGAGAACCCATTCATTTTCCATCAAGTAAAACACTTCTTTTATCCATTAATAGGGAACCACATCCCCTCTGGCGAAGGACTACCCTGGTTGCAGGAGTTTTATCAGGCAAGCTCTCTTGTTAGGCAACGTACCAGAATGTTCCATACACATGCATGTCTTCAATAACCGACTCAACGGTTGGTCAATACAATGCCGGTCTCAAATTGTGGTGGATATTTTGTAAATCCAAAAATGTAAACCCGTTTTCAGTACTTATCCCTCAGCTTTTAGAATTCCTAACTAGTCAATACGATAGAGGATGTTCGTATAATACGTAATACGTAATACGTTCATACAGGTCAGCAATCGCGCAGATTTCACAATCTGACATAGCTAATGATTATAGAGTTAAGCGATGTTTTAAAGAAATGTATAACTTGCGTCCTTCCTTACCAAAGTACAATACCACTTGGGATCCATCTATCGAACTGGACTACTTGAGAAAACAATCAGCTGATACAATCTCCCTGGAAAATTTGACTTTGAAGTTGGCCTCCTTGTTGGCCATAACCACGGGCCAAAGAGTACAAACGTTAGCAAACATAGAAATTGCCAACATTGAAACATCTATCGAAGGAATAACGATTAAAATTCCCAATAGAATAAAAACGTCTGCACCCAATAGATACCAACCATCGCTTGTGTAACCTTTCTATAAAGAAACCAACATTTGCGTTGCTAGAACTTTGCAATTGTATCTGGATAAAACAAAAACTTTACGAGATTCATATGGGGAAAAATGTCTATTCATTACCTTTAAAAAACCATGCCACCATGCGACATCACAAACAGTTAGCAGGTGGATTAATACAATTTTAGAAAAAAGCGGTTTGGATACGTCTATCTTTACCGCTCACAGCACAAGACATGCGGCCACCTCAGCTGCAGTGCGAAAGGGGGTAAATATAGACTTGATTAGGTCATCAGCGGGTTGGTCTGCAAGATCCAAAACTTTTGCAAAATTTTATCATCGGCCCCTGTAAAAAATTCAAGTTTTTCAAACGCAATATTAAGTACTTGAACAGAGAAGACCATGTTTCATTAACTGGAGATGCGAGGAACATTTGATTTACCGATAAGAAATCTGGCATAATATGCAGATATGCTAAAATACATTAAGTTTACTTACCTTAAGAGCATAATTTCATTCCGTTCTACTCATATATCACACTTATCGCAACTTTCATACATAATTACATATTATATAGTGGAAGTATTGATGTTAAGTTATATTATGAATCACTATAATTTGTTATTTCATATTGTGAGACTATTGTTTAGTTATACAATTTTATTATAAAATGGTTATACCAAAGAATGAATTAATCTTTGGTCTTTTTTCTTTCTTTTTTTTTACCCGTTTTTGGCTTTACACCAAACACGTAAGAATGTACATATTATTTACCCATTCTTGTTTGCTAATAAATGAGTGAGGTTTTGTAAACGAGGTTGTTTTTTATTCAGATCAATCCGATACTTCAGGAAAAAACTGGAATTTATTGTTGCATCTGTCTTACAACATCTACGTATATCTTATTTACGAAACGAGGCCGAAATATAATTAAAGGATCAAACAAACTTACCTAAGTGAAGTTCGATCCTGATTATATGAGGCCTCGTTGAAGTAAATAAGTCCCTCTCAAAGCCCGTTTTTCTTATGTCATAAAGAAATCCCAACAGCAACAATAAAAGCAAACTCTAAAGAAATGACGAGAACACGGCGAGTGCGGCGAATGGGGTTTCTTTTTTTTTTCTTGGAAATGTGTGGGTTGAGACTACGATAAGGAGTACTACGTATATCTTATTTACTTCAACGAGGCCTCATATAATCAGGATCGAACTTCACTTAGGTAAGTTTGTTTGATCTTTTAATTATTATGGTTGAATATACGTGTATTCAACCATATTTTTGGAAACTTTTGGTTTTGGTATATTTATTAAACGTATATGTTCAACGTATATGTTTTGAACCGTTCAATACACGTTTACAATACACTATTTTTTTGGGAGCAGGATGAAAATCTGGTATTTTTTGTGAGGAATATCAAGTATATGTATCTAAGTGTCGAACTGTATTTGTCAGACTTCAAAGATTAACCAAAATGACCCGCGCATGTGAGACTTGGTATACGATATACCTCTCATACACGTTTCTTCCAACGAGGAATAAGTGTTTTCATTACAAATATGTTGAGAAAAAAGGGTTCTGGATGTACTCATTTTTATATTTATTGGACAATTCTTACTTACATTTATCGGCTGATCATGTTTGCAAAGTGTTGTTACGGTTATTTTTATTTATTTTAGAAAGGTTTTTTTTTTATTATTACAATTCGGTCTCCCAAAATTGTTTTTTTTTAAGTTAGTATTAATTAGTGATAGTATTAAGCCTAGTAATTAAGAAATTAGTTTATAAGTTGATATCGATCTCGGCATCAGTTCTGACCATGGTCTCATGAGTTGAACAGTTTCACAGAAAAATTCACTTCATTCATTTCAGTAATTTCATTCACGTCATTCACTTCATTCATTTTATTCATTTCATTCAATTATCTACCTTGGTTTAATGTGGTACCTATTTTAATTAATCAATATTCGTCAGTTTTGCTGGAGCCCCAAACTCAGTCATTAACCTCAAATTTCACGTCTTTGTATATAATTATTTAGGGTCTTTTACTGTCACATTTAGTAATTTCATTCTTGCCAACCTATTTCGTAAGACTTGACATTCTCCGGGTCCATTGACCTATCAGCTGAGAGCTACAAGTTCAATGACCAATCGAGGCCATTCATGGTCATGGTCAAGGTTATCATCGTCAAGATCTAGGGACATTTAATTTGGAAACGGTTTTAAGGGTCCGATAACATTCATTTTTCTGAAAAGTGGTTGCCAGGTGCACACTTGAGTCGCTCCGTTTGCGAATTTCAGAAACTAATTATCTTCAGTCATCCCTCTCTTGGTTGAATATTTACGAGGTAAATTAATGCAATTTTGCATATTTTTCGAAAGGGATTGAGAGTTAGTGAAGATTTTTGTCGAAGAACCGAACCAAAGGCCACATTACATCTCCGGTGAGTTAATTTGCCCTACTTGACCCCTTTTTAAACCCTCACTCAGTTGATAGTTATTTGTCATTGTCTATAATATTTCTAAATTCTATTCGTATTCACTTTTAATTCAAATTTTGATCACTTACCCCCTTAAATGGACAAATTTGAGACGTATCTATCTTTTTCAGGCCTTCATTCATTGATCCATCACTTAATTTATCAATTCATTCCTTCATTCTTTGCTGTTTATTGTCTTGCATTTGACAATAATTGTTCAGAACCAAGTATTAAGCCTTTTGAAGTACTTGTGTTGCTATGGTCATTATTTATGATCCATTTTCCATAACCTGTTGATGCTAAGTTATCGTCCATACAACCTACCCCTGGACTACCTGTTCAATTACTTGGGGACTGATCGTGAGGAGTTTGTCTTCCGGTACGAATAGGGCCCTCTTATTGGGATCCCACCAGCACAACTCCTACAGGACCTCCAGAGGCTGAATAACCATAGCACAGGTACCACCACATTTTATGGAACGTAATTCCAAGCTTATTCAATTCAGACATTATTATTATTTTAATCACGCTTCCCATACCCGCTAATTTTAGCACCTGGTGAAGTGAGGTTATTGTTATTGACAGTTTGTGTGAATTTGTCATATGACTCATGACAATTCTGGCTAGGGCTGGTGCCTGAGAATCGATATCGGTTTAATTAGTAGTAAGGGTCTAATTTATCAAGGTCTGGTAATATTATTTACGAGGGGTGTTTTCCTGCTTTTTGTTTACCGAGCTGCTGACTTTACTTTTCGGAGAATTAAAGTAGGTGGCGTACTTATTTGGCAATATACACTCTCCGACATAGCCTGGGTATTACTCCGATAAGTGAGCCACTCCATCACCTCTAGTGTTTATCATTTTTGAGTAATAAAGCCACCTATATTTATAGACCTTTTTTTGTTTTATTTACATTTTTTTCAAGTAACAAATTGGCGCCCAACGTGGGGCGCCAATTTGTTACTTTCAAAAAAAAAACAATTTTGGGAGACTGAATTGTAATAATAAAAAAAAAACCTTTCTTAAATAAATAAAAATAACCGTAACATGTGCTTGTCGACACACGAAAGAAGAATGACGAGAACACGGCGAGTGCGGCGAACGGGATGGATCGATGGGGTTTCTTTTTTTCTTCTTGGAAATGTGTGGGTTGAGACCACGATAAGGAGTACTACGTATATCTTATTTACGAAACGAGGCCGAAATATAATTGATCGTGTGTTGCTTGGGGTGCATGGTCCAAGTAAAATGGATCAAACTCTTCCTCTTCCATGTTGAATTGCCTTAAAACAATAATTCTTCGTCGTGCTATATTTCGAACCTTTGTCATCAAAATATTCACTGATATAATTTGAAGTAAAAAGTTAATGAATTAATTTGCAAAATCAACAGTTTCATAGTTGTGACGCTTTCATTGTATAATTAGAAAGCAGTGACTAATAAACTAATACATACAAGAATAGAAGCAACTTTGTTTTTAATAGTAGGTACAGGGTGTTTCCGTATATTTCGTCTGCAGACTAACTCGCTTATTATGCAAGATAAAAAGCGACTTTAAATGCAAAGTTGGTATAGGTATTAACATGAACCGTCAGAAAAAAATAATTTTTTGTATACCGGGTGCACGAGAAAAGTGTGACAGACACAACTGGCATGTTTTTAAATGGAACACCCTATATATTATTTTATAATCAAATAGACATTATTTTTCTGATCTCAAAAATATACAACATGTAGGCATTCCTTCCAGCCGTTTTCAAAATATTTGAGTTTTAGAGTTGGTTTTTTGGTATTGCCAAATTTAGTATCTATGACTACAATGATTGTTTGAACACTATTTGATAATTTTTATCCTTCCAATAATCTAAAACAACGAATATAACAAGTGGATCAATTTTATTATAAATAAATTGATATCATAAAACGCAATTATTGAATATGCCCGCCAATATTCACAGCACATTTTCTTAAATGTATTTTATAATATCAATTTATTTATAATACAATGTATTCACTTGTTATATTCGTTGTTTCAGATTATTGGAAGGATAAAGATTAATGCATAATGTTCAAACAATTATTGTAGTCATAGAAACTACAATTTGGCAATACCAAAAAACCAACTTTAAAGCTCAAATATTTTGAAACGGCTGGAAGGAATACCTACATGTTGTATATTTTTAAGATCAGAAAAATAATGTCTATTTGATTATAAAATAATATATAGGGTGTTTTATTTGAAAAAATGCAAGATGTGTCTGCCACACTTTTCTCGTGCACCCGGTATACAAAAAAATATTTTTTTCTGGCGGTTCATGTTAATACCTACCAACTTTGTATCCAAAGTCCCTATCTATCCTGGATAATAAACGAGTTAGTCTGCAGACGAAATATGCGGAAACACCCTGTACATGGATACTACTTATAGATACCCAATCCAGACAATTACAGAAATTAAAATTATTATGGTACAAATTATAAATTATTTATAATTATCATCAACTCACCACCAAATCCGTATCAATAGTAAGTACTAAGCAAAAAAGTTTTCAAATCAATCTCAAAATTCACAACGTAAAACACAATAGAAGATGGTATAGTCAATGACTGAACGTTCACGTTAACTTAACCTATACGTTACGATTGATTATTAATGCAAGTGTTCCATTTCCTAACAGCGTAACCATGATGAAACGGGCATGTTAACGTTCAATCATAGCCCCCAATAATAGATAGACTGATATGTTGGGTTATGAACAATGACTTATGTTCAACTTTTTTTATCGAAAGAGAGGAATTTCTGTGGCGCTTTGACATGACAATCTACATTTACCGAAAACTCCCGAAGTAAATGTCGATTATCGAATAGCGATTATTGATGGTTGGAAATGTCGATTGAATTGAGATGGCATGAATGGGCCAATTCTCGAATCTCGACCGAGAATGACAAATTCGACAAATGTCGAATAAATCATGTTGGTCGAATGACTTGCCTAAACTTTATTCTTGAATGGAGTGCAGATCTATTTCACGCATGCGACAATTTCTCGAAGGTGAGGAGGTCGCAACATTGCAAATTCGGTAAAAAGTCGGATTTGGACGTTATGCTGTGTCATGACTTTGACAATAATAACATATTCTTGTTTATGTCTTGTGATATCCTTTTGAATACACATTTTATGTTCAAATTCAAAGGTATTATTTTGTTATTTGTGCCTGTTGATAGTGTGCTAAGTTTTCTAATGCATATTATGAATACAATAATTTGCAGGGTTAATTTTCAGAACATGTAAAATAAATGTGACGGAATAATGGGAAAACAAAAAAAAACAACCAAAAATAGTATTTTATTTAACGAGCATATAATGGACCAAATATTACACGAGATTAAAATTTATATCACGAGCCGAAGGCGAGTGTTATTAATTTTATTCGAGTGTAATATGTTCATTATATGCGAGTCAAATACAATGCTTTATCAACAACTGTCAAAAAATTTGGAAAAAAAAGTCACCAAATAAAGCCAAAAATAGTTGTGTTTAGGCCCACTGCCCGTGAATAAAGAACCTGCCCGTGGATAAAGAACTATGATCCACGGGTTTTTCTCAGGCCGTGTAATATGTGGAACATTTTATATCTATAGATGGTTGCATGAAACAACTATTTTATGACAGTTGTAGATAAAAGTATTATATTCTTTGCTAAGACGAAAATGTTTTAAGAACTGTCTGTTTGATTTATTGAACCCGTCTTGAGATTGGTATAGTTTTCGCTGAAATCTAATATTATCTTCTTCAGTCTCTTGATTTTCAATTGCAGCCAGTAATACTAACTTTTCATATTCCGCCCCTTTCATAATACGCTAAGAATGAAGGAATTAAGAGAAACAAACTCGTCAAAATTCAAATGTCACCTAGTTCCACCCACCCGTGATCATGTCGATTAAATAGTCGATTGCGACTCTCAAAAATACATACTGCGTCATTTCGTCGAGATTATTGATACGCACGCGAGATTCCAAAATCGTGATTCGAGAATTGGCTCCCTGCAGATCGTTTATACTGATCGAGATAATCTCGATTATTCGTGGTTCCACCGCTCTGAGGTCCAAATTTGTCGTTTCATTTAATTTCATCGACAAAAAGAATTGGCTCTTCCTGAGTATATCCACAATGAATTCCTCCTTTTCCTTGAATCTGAAAGAATAACCAATATAATAATTTTGATGCTCGATTTGATAACTCTGTGAGTGAATCAATCACTATGTAAGTTAATAATAAACTTATAGTAATAGTTGTGACTTGTCCGCATTGTAATTTGATCATTTTCAATTCATAAATATTGCACTGCTTTTTTCTGAACAGCACCTCTTATTGAAATATTCATTTTGGAAACTTTCAAGCTGCATTTCAGTTCCAGGAGTCCTTCATTATTTATTATTCCTAGAAGAGAGAAGATATCATTTGTATTGCTGGTAAATATGCATTTAGAAGTTGTTAACAATACTATAGGTATATACTTGAATACCATCACGAACAAACCTGCAGGCTAAACTGGTAGCTGATATTTCTCAAAAAAAATGTTGATCACAGCAGCTTCATTCCTTTTGCCATATATCGTAGCTAGTATAGAAAAATTTCATTCTCCAAAAATTGTTTTTACCAAGTTATCACAAGGGGTGTTTGGTTTCCTTTTTATAACACCTCCAAAATAGGATGCTGTGATCCTAAACATTCTCTCAGACAGATACCTACTGCGGATTGTCAAACTGTCCTATAGAGCTACTTGCGATCGCAAGCTGTTGTTTGTGATTCACCTGGAATGAAAGAAAGATCTTGCTTCATTTCTTCCATGCTGCATAATCAAACGATAAATTCTACAGAAACTATAAGAGAAACAAACCTGTAATCTTTGAACTAAAACTTCACCTTCATTCGTCATTTCCTTATCATCCAAATGACCATCAGCAAAATTGGGACCTCACTCCACAAGAGAGCTATTCGCTTTATTTCAATTTGTAAATTTTAATCTTTTTCTGCTTCTGGGCAGAACATAAGACGACTTTCTTTTCATACATTTTTTAGGTGTTTGAACTGGACTCTCATCATTTTTTTTTCCATGGAGCCCTATGCCACCTGTGCTCTTCATTATCTTCCAGGACAGTGACATGAGACCGCATTTGAAGTAGATCTGACTCAACTTGAGTCTTTTGCCCATAATTAATCTTGCTAAAAGACTCATTTACAATAATTCCGCTATATTGTTGGTGTCATTATCTAGAAGCAGATGAGCTTTTGAAGTGAGTTGGTGCATACTACTAAAAGTATGGTGATGGTGGCCAGTATCCATCACTTTCTGAGTTTTACCAGCTGTAGTGTCTCCGACATTGGTATATAAGTAGGGTTCGCTGGAAGTGTGATTTCCAAAAACATGGAAAAAATTGATCCTCATATCTAATTTCAAAGACGAAGAGTCCTGCATTTTGTGTAATGCCTCTCCATAGTTTTTGACACAAAACACAACAACCACAAAAATATATCCGCATTCGCAAATATTATTCACAAACATACATATACCCAGAATAGGGTCAAGTGGGGCAATTGTGAACGGTTTTGGCACATGTGTTTACTTTTTCCCAAATACATATTTTTCTTTTATTTTATGTACGTGAAAATGAAGACGCCAAGGAACAGATGTGGTTAATACATGGTAAAATCCTGCCGAGAAAACAAACTCGACCTGCAATGACTATTTAAAATGTATATTTCAGATTCAAAAAAGTATGTCATGTTTACATTTACCCGATGACATGGGGGTAAGTGTAGATAATCCATAAATGAACGCTTCGTTATGATCAAATTTCAAATGGAAAAAAGTAAACAGATTTTGTTATTAATTTTTCGGCGAAATCTTGCACTATTTTAGAGCATATTTACATTTACCCCATTATACCTAAAAAAAACTTTTTGAATGCCAGTATCAAAGTTTTTATTGTCTATTTGGTAAGACAAATGTCGAATAATTGCTGGAAGTAGCAGACTGGATTCCAGGAAATACAATTGGGAAGATCCATCTAGGTTGCAAAGCAGCACATTTGAATACCATAAGGGGTGGTAAAACTGCACCATTTGCCGCAGCGCAAGCCAGTACCGTTGTATGTGCCACTGCCACTGCCGCCAGAAACTCCGCAAAGGGGTACTCCTTTTTTTCCAATGGCACGAATGCTGCTGGGATCGCTTGGAAAACCGCTTTCATCTGCGTTGTAAACGAAACAAGCTTTCTCTTCAAGGTTATTCTGATTAATGATGCTTTGTAAAGTATTGTAAAAGCTGTAAATTATATCAGGCTTACGGGAGTTTTTTTTTTTAATTTTTTTAGATGCTCTGGCTTTTTCACAAAAAGTCATTACCAGGCTTATTGTCTTTAAAAGGAGTTTCAAGATCTTTTGCCTCTATATATGCTTTAACCAAAATTTGAAATTCATTTTTGTCACAAGGGTAGCCGTATTCGGCTCTTTTGATAAGACATTTTTCCAATGTTTCCTCAACTTCTTTAGAAAGAGCAGTTTTTCGCCCTCTGGTGTTACAGTCAATAGCAATCTTTCTTTGGCCTGTTAACCTTTGACATATTACTAAAGCAGGGACGCCATAAACCTCTTCGGCTTGTCTGTATGTCTTATTTTTATTCTGAACATCTTCAACGGCCCGAATTACATCTTCATTTGTATATGACGGCCCACTGGTTTTTTTCACATAATTTCTAGGCATCTGAAAAAATACGAGAAATAATTTTTTGAAAACCTCCTCGACGGGAAAATGTAAACAGCGTATTCACTTTTACCCCAAATCTACGTTTACATTTACCCTGGCGGATTACTTATTGGGGTAAAAGTAAACAACATGTCTTTGCAAAAAATAACCAAATAACACGGAATTGTCAGCTAATTTTTGCAAATATACACCTGCAAGATTCAGCAGCCACTGATTCAGATTCGCCAAGCTCGGTTTAACCATTCCCGTCGCTCCAAACTTATGGCCCAGATATTTGAAGGTATCGTGGCTGTTTAATAGATTGACAAACTTGTTGTCCAGCTGGAGGAATTGCTGGGTCCCAAGAACCACCTTACCAGCGCCCGGAACCAGGGCCGACGCCAAAAGATTACTTTCAGCGTTCAGATCCCCCAATAACCATTTCTCGCAACTAATGGTAACATGAAGATATACAGTGCGGCTCTAAGAGGTCCCCTCCCTTTTTTTTTAATGTGTGCACCAAAAATTTTGAAACTTGGCATACTTCAATTGCTGTCGAAATACTACTTTTTGATGTTACTGACGTACTTTTAGTATTCAAGATGGCGGCTGGGCGCCATTTTGAAACATTTTTTCAAATGGAAAGTGGGGTCGTGTGACACATCATTCGAAAGGTCTCATCGAGTAGATTATTGTGTGAAAATTTCATAGGATTGAACGCATCCGTGCGGATATGACAGACTGTCAAACTAACAAGATAAAAAAATTCGTGAAATAAGAACAAAGAAAGCATAAGTACACGGTCTTTGATTATATTTACGTGGAAAAAAATGTTTTAAATAAATTTGTAGGTTTCTTCCTATGTTATCTTCTGCAGTTAAAAAAAAATGCATCGATTAATGAAAACATCTGGACAACTTCACTTTTTTTTTAAATAGAACGCCCTATATATACATAGGGACCTGCATAGCGTTCTTATTCACAATAGTAGAAGAATAAGTTTGATACAAAAGTTGTGTGATCTGGGTTGATGCATATTTGAAAAATATTTTTAAATACACACTGTGACGACATAACATGTATTCTTTTTAAATGACAGACCCCGTGATTTTTTGCACATTTGGCATCCTTTTGTTGTTTTCTCTTATGTGCCAAAATATTTTTTTAAATGAAAAAAGATCGTTTCGCATGGCAAAATTAGAAAAAAAAATCTTGTTACATCATCCAGCTAAATAGGGTGAACAATAATGAAAGGGTTCCAAACATTCTCTGATAATAAACAAGATTTTCTTATTTTATGCAGGGTGTTCAAATATTGACAACTTTCAAATCAGTTTTTCTTAGTACTTTTTAATGGCACGCCCTCTATTCTAACCAAAAACCATAAATATTCTCGTTGAACTAAAAAAAAATGAGAAAATATCATAGATAGCCATGGAAAAACAATTGGAGGTGTCTATTTCTCACTTTACAGACTTCAACAGGAACTATTGCAATTAATTTAAACAAATGTTGCAAACATTCATTGCAGCATTACAATACATCAATTTTCATTTTTTATCTTGAAAACGACGCATCGAAGAAGAGAAATTCAAGTTACCTTTTTCGCTCAAAATTGAACGGGAAATCAAAACATGGTTTTTATTTTCTGAAAACTTCATGGGGTACCACATTTTTTTTCGATAAAAGAAATATGAGTCTAGGTCCGGACCTGGAAAAACTCAAACGAATGTATAAAGAAGATGTCCGAACCCCGGATAAACTCCCTGAAAATTTGAACAAAATCGCTTGAAGCGTTTTGAATTTACAGACAAGAAATCGAATTCCCTCAACTTTCAACACTGTATTTTTTAACAAGATGTTTGCGGACAGATATATTATGCTTATTCACAAAAAATAATTATCCTGAAATACTCTTTTCACTATGTCAAACTGCGCACTTTTTGCATTCTCTGTATACAGTATGTCTCACTAAGTTGAAACCATATGGAAAACTTTTGTATTATTAATTTTTGGAGAAAAATGTATTCTTCACTTTTTCTCTTTTAATAATAAAAGTTTTCCATATGGTTCCAACTGTAAATGTATTTGGAATCAAGAAAAAAGATCTTTAATTTTAACGCATAATATACAGGGTGTTCCATTTAAAAAAAGTGAACTTGTTTGGATTTTTCCATAAATCGATGCAACAAATTTTAAAACTTAAACCTATAACTTTCAAAGTAAAAATCATGAGGAATAGAGCTTGATGTAAATCAATCTTCAAGGAAATCAACAAAGATTTGGAGTAAATTGTGAAAAATACTCAGCTTGAAATGTATCTTTTGAAGAAGTTATATTTGGGAAAAAAAAATTATCGAAATCAATAATTTTTTCAGAAAATCTTCGAGAAAAATAATTACATCAATACGTTATTTTTGAAATTCAGTTGAAATGGTACTTGGATGCCTAATGTTTACAAGAACCGGGACTTTTTCAAGAATTAGAATAGAATAATTTATTTATTTAGCAAAGCTATACAATGGACAATAATAATTTAATAATATACAGATATGCGCTGAATGAAGGCGTACTACAGATATAAAAATAACATATTAGTGTACAAAGCAAATAAACAATAAAACAAGAAAACATTTTCAACAAATTTGGCTGCGGCAGCTTTTGTAGTCGTTGGCGATGGGTGGTAGAGTAGGGTTTCGTTTTGATTATGTTTAAGTTTAATAAGTGGGCGCCACTTTATTTTTTTTATAGGTTAAAACAAAGAAACCTTTTGTAAAACAATTCACTGTGATGTCTGGAGTGCAAGAAAACACTGTGTGTCCCAAAACACTATAACTAACATTTATTTACACGAATATACAAGTTGTCGAAGAAAGTTGAAATATGGGTGGTTCTCACACCAACCCACTCACTGAACATAAATATGGTTCAAGTGGTTAAGTAATGTTACAAAGTATTTGAAAAAGTTTACCGATAGGTACTTTTATAGCTATTAAAAGAAATAAAAATTTAGTATTGAAAAAGGATTTAAAATCCGCAAAAGTGAAAAGGTGAATTAAGTTTAATTTAAACCGGTACTACAGGGAGTAAAATGTTCATGAACCTTTTGGGGTGTAGTAATACGTGGATATCAATATACGGCGCAAGTACCATTCAGTTACAAAAAAAAAATGTTATGAATCAATTAGTAATTAAGGACGTGCGCCTGACTTGGCATGGGGCTGATTCAGTTTCCCGTCCGCTCAACGTGAGCAGGGTTGGTAGCTGCTGCTACGACCGGCTCCGTGTCACCTGAGCCCCGATCGAATAAGGGAGGTAGAGTATAGGTCAGACCTCTCGTATCAAAGTTGGTGCGTGCCAACCCTGATGCCGCTAGGGTCTGTTCTTTCATGCACAACAAGGAACGCAGGTCTGCGGCGGGTAAATTAGCCTCCGTCAGGGCTAATGCCATAACGTGGACGTTTTGGGCATCCCACGTCATAATTGTGCATGGCACGAAGCTGTGTAGAGCCTGCATGTATTGAGGGCCGGCCAGGGGGACAGGGGGGGCAAAGTAGGCTTTGCCCCCCGTGATGCAATAAGCGCGTTACACCGATAGAAGTGAGTTCCCTGCGCGGATATATTGTGCTATGACATTGGCTGCGAAAGCGCCATACTCCACATATGTGTAGGGGGCGCTGCTCGTTGCCACGGTCTCATATTCCAAAGATCCCAATAGGACGCGGCACCCTCTGTTGTCTGTGTCTGCCCTTACCGTTATTTCGTGGGAGAAATCGGCGGTACCGCTCGGTTCTAAGATACCCCATTCCCTAGGGCGACACTCTATAGAGCTATTAATAATTAGGGGGTTGTATAGTCTTGCAGTAGTGGGCATGGGCAGGGTGCTGTAGGCAGACTGGGTGTCGTGTTGGGAGCCGAAAGCTCCCAGGCAGTCGTTGCCCTTATTGACATGCCTCACCACGTCCACTGACATGAAACGCATGAAGCAGTCTTTGGCCATATCTGTGAGTTGGCCCTCACTGAATATGACCCCCTTGGCGCCTTGGTTATTTAATGACGATACGACTTGGTTGGTAGCAGGGCTACCTTGTAGGCCGTGGTACCACTCAGCTAAGTATTCGCCCCGCACCTGTAACGAGTGTAGTACCGTAGTAGTATAGACGGATAGGCTGGCGGAATAAAGGGTGGCGAGTCGCAGTTTCTCCACAGTCATTGAGCTGATGAAGGTAGTGGCCTCTGCCCCATCTTCGGGGCAAACGCGAGGACGTATGCCAGCTAGCCTCAGAATAACGTTGTAATCGTAAGGGGGGGCAGTCTAATATTTGTCACCCGAAAATCGGGCATGACGAACTGGTATTGCGCTGCTTGAGGCGCTCTTAGGTATCTTATACTGATGTGGTCTAACACCCAGTATAAGCCGCGAGTGAGGGCCTGCATCTCGCCTCTCCTCTCTGCCAATTTGACTGCGAATGCATATAATTGCGCCGAAGTGACGATGGCAGGAGCTGGTGCGGGTGGGGGGTCACCGTGCACCAGCATCGTGACATTTACGGCGGGCCAGTCTACGTACGTGGCATGGGGGGTTAGCTCGTTGGGGGGGCCGTTGTACCCATAACCCCCTCGCGCCAAATAGTGGACGAGTAGGAGGTCTGCGGGATCATAGTCCTCAAGTTCCACTAGTATGAGTACGCTGCGCTGTAGTGGTTGTGCTATATCCATGTAATTTAGCTGTGGGTTGTCCAAGTGGATGACAGCAACGGGATTCACTCCGACATACTCTTCAGCTAGAGGAACCACTTCCTGGGATGCGAAGAGGTCTGCCACCATTGCCTGCCATATTAGTTTGGCATACATAGCATAGTTATCACAAACGTTGGTGGCTTCAGTCAGGTATGCTGACAAGTTGCGCACCGTGTTGTGGTTACCAGGTTGCAATTTTGGCATTATGGCACTGGTCCCACTGGTAACATAGCTCTCGCTTATGGTCCCCCCTACGAAAAATTTCATTATTTTCGCGGTATTAAGGGTTCAAGTATGTACGCTTTCCCCCACCCAATAGTGAGGGTGCGCCTTGCAACTGCGGGGATGGGGGCAGCTGCATACCTAAGGACGCGTTGCGACTGCGGGGTCGAGGACGCCTCCAGGGGCGGTGGGGTACAAGAAGGAATGAATGAACGAATGCAGTGCGCGTTGTTGAGGAAGACAAAGTTGTCAGTCGCGTCCCGACTGCCGGACCACATGGCCCGGATGAAGTTGGCAGGAGTGGGCGTCAAAGGCTTCGCTTGCCATAGGGGACTAGTATAGGTGCCTGGACCATTGACACTGTGATCCCCGATGTGTGCTATGTTCTTAGTGCTGCGACGGAACGTTGGCCAATTGCCTTTGGCCGACGGCATTACTTCGGGGAAGGGGGTTCTTGATAGTGGGGGCGATGGCGACTGTACCTGCGGTTCCTCTTCAGGCACCGCCTCCGCGGCTGGCTCCTCTGCTGCTGGTTCAGGGTCGGGGTGGGTCACGTCTTCTGCTCCCGCGACCTCCACTGCCTCGAGGGCAACAGGTGGCTCCGGGAGGGGGACGTCCTGGGCGAGCGGGGGTGCCGCCGGTTGTATCGCCAGTTGAGCGATGGATGCTACGACCTCATCCTCTGTTTTGCCGATGTTGGGATCGATGAAACCGGCTGCAAGGGCACGCGGTAATAACGGTTTCTGTACGCTTCGGCGGTGCGGGTAATCCCAACATCACAAAGTGCCATTCCTGCGACATATTCGAGCAGCATATGAGGACTCATACAGCCAAGTTTACGACAAGGTGATAGTCTTCAAACATCAAACCATTTAGGCTGACGGGATCAAAGTCAAAGTGAGGACAGGAAATAGTCCCATGTACCATCGATCAAAAGTCAAGTTGACATTGTCAAGCTGTCAAGTGTCTGACATAGAGTGATAAATAAAATGGACAAACAGCAAATGACCCCAAAAGATTACACCCAATTGCCATAATGCAGACCGGAAATGGGAAACATTGCAACATCGTACCGGAAACTAACAGCTGTGAAATATGAAGGTTAAGGTAATTTGTTGATAAATAATGAAGTCACGGATTTAGAAGATTTCTTGAGGAGTGGAATTTTAGTGGAAAATGTGAATGCCACATTTACCCCCTTCCTTAAAAGAAATTGTACCAACAGGACAAATTATGTTCGACATGGACTAAAACTACCCAAAAAAAAAAATACCAAAGAAAAAGAGTATTGGATTCACCAACATTATACCTAGGACTATGAAATAATGCTAATCAGAATCAACCTAGTCTTAAGACTGAATTCAACTATAACTTCTTTCTATACCATCCATGATAACCACGTGTATCACCCGTCCTGGAAGGAGTCACCATCGGTATGTCAAAATCAGGGTAAAGAGAAAATCCGGTAAATCAAAATAGAGAAAGTCAAGGTAAGGGATAGGACAGAGAAAAGTTGAAAATACCTACAGCTAAACTTGGAGTAACGAAACCTAAACTAATAGCTAAAGAGATTCTAATGTGTCATCAAATCCAATTTAATGAGAGATACCTGATAGGGGAAAAAGAAATCTATTGAAAGCGTGAAGAGCATCAAGCATTCCAAAACTTGCCAAAAAAAAAATCCGGATTAACGAGGTCAAGGAATTATTTTTTCGCTCAAAGTCCGCATAAAAGTCGAAGTAAATCGAGACAATGCTTTCAAAAGACTACAGTAATTGGGGCAGGTACTATTCAACCGAATAGTTTTTAGGTTTATCCTAAATGGATAAAAAAAAACAAAAATGAATTAAATCAAAGTTTCATTGGAAACAATCAAGGCAGCATCTTCAGCCTAGATTACTGAAAATACTTGAAAAATAGTAGATAGAAAATTAGTAAGGTTGAGGCATAATAATTGAATTGATCTGGAAAAGAAACATAGACTGAACCAACATTATCCAAAGTCATTCCTCCGCAGAATCTGACTCTTCAGAAGAAAAACTAGTAAACGGTTTCAGATCTTTTATATGCCATTCACCACAACTAGATCCATCCTCAGGGACTAGATCATACACTACGTTTGACAACTTTTTACGAATGATACAATGTATATACTTAGGCACGAGTTTTGACGTAAACTTACTTGCAGCATTGGACAAGACCTTGTTTCTCCTCCAAACATGAGTGCCAATATTAAAAGAAACATCTCTCTTACGGAGATTATAAGCCTTGGAATTTCTTTCATGGGCAGAATGAAGTCTTTTCTTGACGTCCACAAAAATGTCTCTTAAACCGACAAGATTCTCAGCGTTAGTATTTTGATCACCTGCCGATCGCTATGAATTTCTGAATTCAAATCTCTATGAAATTTTCCTGACAATGGAATATGTCTACCAAAAACAAGGGATTAAGGTGTGAAACCAGTAACTTCATGTTTGGAAGTGTTGATAGCCAATTGAATATGAAAGAGGTGTTGATCCCATTTTTCGTGAGAATCGATGTAACTACGAATCACGGTGCCAATAGTACGATCATTTCTCTCAACAAAATTGCATTGGGGTGAGTAATGAGGGTTGTAACGAATATTAAATTCGTAACGTTTACCGAGCTCTCGAAAAGATTTTGAAGTGAACTGACTCCCGTTATCACAAACTAGAAGCGAGGGTAGACCATGAATAGAGAAAACTCTATCCTCCAGAATTTGTTCAAGAAAATGTGTTTTGGAACTTCGTAACGGAAAAATCATAGTGTATTTTGAAAACAAACATGAGACGACAAAAATCCATTTATTACCCTTTTTTGACCTAGGAAAAGGACCTACTAAATCAACAGCTTTGACTTGAAATGGATACGTGACATTCTTTCCTTTTCCCATTAAACCCATAGAAGCAGTATTTGAAGTTTTTGCGAACCGCAAACAAGACAACGTTTCGCAAATTTCAAGACATCCTGGCGCATTTTCGGCCAATAATAACGTTCCTGGGGACGATTCAAGGTTTTAAAATATCCAAAATGACCACAATTGAGAGGGGGACTATGAAGAGAGTCAATAATTTCCTTTCTAGGGTTAGGGACAAAAAGTTTCCATTCAGGGAGATTAATATTCATGGGTAGACGGTTTGGAATAAATTTGTAGACGAATTAATTCTCAACTTTCCATTGTGGAAAAGATTCAGGGTTATTAAGAATTTTTTTCGAACATTATCAAAATATGGATCAATGCGATCAACGTCAACTTCACCCACTACAACTTCGTCTGAGATAGAGTCGGAATGGAGAATATTATCATCATTAATGACAAGGGAACGGGGGACAAGCGTCGGGAACCACACTTTGAGAACCTTTTCGATGAACTAAATCGAAAGTATGCTGACGCATACGCATAGACCAACGGGCCAATTTACCACTGGGATTTTCAAGAGAACTTGACCATAACAGGCTATAATGATCGGTGATAACTGTTAATTCAACTCCCTCAATATATGGACGAAATTTTTCAATATTGAATAAAACACCTAGACATTCCCGTTCGACAACGGAATAATTCCTTTCGGCTTTTGAAAGAGAACGACTTGCATAAGCAATAACGTTTTCTTCATTGTCAATAATTTGAGTCAGAACACCACCCAAACCAGTGTAGCTCGCATCACTTTGAATACAAAAACGTTTTGAAAAATCAGGTTGAGAAAGAATAGGGGATGATGCAAGAAGTTGTTTGATTTTAATAAATGGAGACTCGGCCGAATCAGACCATTTAATTGATTGACCTTTCTTTTTACCTTTGAGGAGATCGTTGATTGGAGACATAAGAGTGGAAAAATCTTTTATGAAGCGACGGTACCAGGAACAAAGTCCAACAAAACGTTTTATTTCAGTGGTATTTTTGGGACGAGGATAGTTTACCATTGCAGAAACTTTTTCAGGATCGGTTCTCAAAGAATTCGAACCCACGATATACCCAAGGAATTTCAAGGAAGTTTTGAAAAAATCACATTTTTCCAAATTCACGGTTAGGCCTGCCTCTTTAAGTTTATTTTTAACTTCGTACAAAAGATTTACATGAGAAGAAAAATCAGAGGAAACTATCAAAATATCATCCAGGTAAGTAAAGACATGTGGTTTGTAACGGGGACCAAAAATTGCATCAACTAGACGTTGTTGAGTTTGAGCTGCATTTCGAAGACCAAAAGGCTTTGTAACAAATTGAAATAAACCTCGACCAACCACTGCAAAAGTTGTTTTTTCTTTAGAGGACTCATCCAGAGAGATTTTCCAAAAAGCCTTTCTCAAATCTATAGAGGAAATAAATTTTGCATCACGGGTTTGGTAACTTCGTTAAGAGGACGACCATCAAAACAGAAACGCATTTCACCATTGGATTTTTAAAACAAGGAGCACGGCTGAACACCAAGCACTTTTAGAAGGTTCAACTACCCCTAACTTCAACATTTCGTCAAGCTCCTTATTTAAAATATTTGACATATAGGGAGACATAACGAATGGTCTTCTCTTGAAAGGAACGGCGTCGCCGGTTTGAATGCTACAGATAATTTTATCAGTTTTTCCTAATTTATCCTTGCCGGAAATTTCACCAAAAGAAGAAATCAATTTAACAGCTTGCCTACGCTGGTCAAGAGAAAGGTCGTCTAAAGAAAATAAGTCGCAGCGAGAAGTCCCGAAATTCGAAGAAAAACCTTCCAAAACATCAATTTGACAAGTATCATTCTGAATGTTCCAACAATTGTCCTTGAAATTTACTAAGATATCGAACTCTCTGGCAAAGTCACATCCAAAAATAAAGGCTTGAAATAACGAAGGAACCACTAAAGCGCTGATAATCCTACAGGAACCTTTAACGAAAAAAGGCAAATCAACTCTACCCTTCACGGTTTGTTTTATTTATTTGAAAATCCAATCTTTCTAAAACACGCAACCCTTTGGCTCCCACCACTGACGATGTGGCATCAGAGTCCAATAAAAAGGTAATTTCAACGTCAAATAATTTGACAACAATATAGGGTCGATTATCGAGGGGTTTATCAATAAAAAGGGGTGAAAGTTGATTAGAGAAATTTGAGGGAGAATTTAAAAATTGAGCAATCTTGACTAGCCAACGACTCCAATCGTCCTTATCAAAATGGGTTTTAATTGGGGTTTTAACAGAAATCATAGAATTTTTTTTTGAGGCAGAAATCAATGGATCAGTGAAATTGCCTCTTGAAGACACCAATCTTACTCGTTTTTTGAACAATTTTTACAATCCTTAGATTTGACATCGGGCTCACCTAGGGTTGCCACCTAGTATTTTTGAATTTTCAGGACAACACTGATAAAAATTAAGGACATAATGGAAAAATTCGGGACATTTTTTACATTTTTATTAACAAACAAAAATTTCTATTTCTAATAATAAAAAACACTTAAACTAACTTGGAACACAACTTAGGAAGGTAGGTACCTATCTTTTATTATGATTGAAAAAAATATTTCAAAAAATTATTTTTAGTGAATATATTAGGTATGTGAGTATGTATGTAATTTATATAATAATATTGAGAGCTATATAAGTATACTAGTTTTGAAACTTAAATAAGTATTTTTGGTGTGATTTTGCGGCTTTCAGTAAGCTCTTGTTATGCTTTATTAATGAATAAAATTCCCTACAGTCTTGACTAGAATTGACTTTAATTTGTAGTTCAGCTTTGACATGTTCAATGGTTAACCTATTTCGCACGTCGGTCCACAAAGCCGTGCACATAGAAAACATTCTTTCGGCGTCAGCATTTGAACTAAATATGGAGAATACAAATTGCACAATTTTGATAATATTTCTCAATTCAGGATTTTCTTTAAAAATCAATTCCCATTTTTCCAAAGTGGAAATATTTGATGAAGACGCTACAACCCATTATGACTGTTTTAATGTTTTATTGTTAAGAATTAATATTTTTTGACAACCAATCTTAAAACTCTTGTTAGGTTCGGATAAGTTTTATGTAAATTCTTATGTTATAATCTGATGAACATCAATCGTGTTGCGATAATATACAGTGTGTCCAAGATAAGGATGCACAGCATGGGGATCTCGGAAACTATAAGAGATACAGTGTCGGTTAAATTAGACAAAAATTGCGCATTTTGATACCCAACAAGATCCCGTTTTAAAATATTGAAAATTTCAAGTCATTTCGGAAATATCCGATAAAAACCAAAATATTGCGATTTCGTTTATATTTTTTTCAAAGCTTTTTTGAAAGATATGAAAAAACCGAAAACACTTTTTGTGTTGGTTTTTAATCCTATTGAAAATGTATTTTTTGTCTCGCTCTAACACAAGATTTCTTGTGAAAAAATCCATCAATATAATTTTTTTGAATAATTGCGATATATTGTTGGTTTAGGAACATAAGAGGCTCTTAAAATCCGTCATCAAAAATCCAGGACCGTATTTAAAATTGATGATGGTTTCTCCGAAACGAAACGTCGTACGGAAAATCTCTCAATGCTGTTTTGTAGAGCTTGAAAAGTTACAATGAAAAAGTGTTTTTGGTTTTTTCATACTTTTCAAAATGGCTGCTTTAAAAAAAAAATAAAAACGAAATCGCAATATTTCGGTTTTTATCGGATATTTCCGGAACGGCTTGGAATTTTCAAATTTGTTAAACGTGTTCTTGTTAAGTATCAAAATGCGCAATTTTTGTCCAATTTAACCCTTGAGTTCTATAAGGATTTAAAGTCAATGAATTCAACCGACACTCTATCTCTTATAGTTTCCGAGAACCCCATGCGGTGCATCCTTATCTTGGACACACTGTCTATAGTTTTGAAATTTGTTTGGAAGATGAAATCGGACCACATGGTAGCCATTCCGAAAGTCATTGTATAAGGTGCACAAGCATCGCAGTATCAACCTATCACTATCACTTAAAATTTGACTCCAGATTAGATTTTTATTTTGTAAAATGAATAATAACGGAATATATTTTTTAGGTGCTGTGGCACCAAAAATTTCTCCATATCTGGCGGGGCACGTGCGTGGTGGTCCCACCTATATATGTGTTAAGACACGAGCCGCCACTGGAGGTTTATAAGAAGTGGACGATGTGAAGTATATCTGCTTCTTTTTTTGTGCCAAATAATAATTCAATGAAATAACTGCTCGAAAGAAAATACCACTTTACCATGAACACACTAAATCAAATCCTTATCGGCTATCTTCTTCTGTCAAACCAAAAAAAGATTGAGCATTGATGGGCGGTGCTTGGTCCCCCTCCACCGGCGGTGCACTCCAATTTTTATTGTGAAAAATGTTGAAAATGTCAACCGTTGACCCCCAAACAATAAAATAATTTTTCTGAGGACTTCTGACGGACTTTTTCGAAAGTATCAACATTAATATTTTGACAAAAAGCAGTATTTCTTTGCTGTAAATCTAAAAGAGAGTGGCTGTGTTGCATATACTTTCTGTTTTAAATATCCCCATAAAAAAAGTCCAATGGTGTTAAATCGGGCGACCTGGCAGGCCATTCGGTAGGACCCCGACGACCAATCCAACGATTGTGGTAAGTTATGTCCAAATACTGCCTTACATTTCTGCTGAAATGAGGAGGCGCACCATCCTGTTGAAAAATTGGTGCCATGCCAAATACGTTGGGATTATTCTGACGTATTTGTTCAATCAAAGGCTCTATTGTGATAACCAAAAGCCCAAAGGCTAGGGGTTGCGAAAGACATGCATTTCTCTCCCACAGATCCATCCACAGACGCGTTTCGCTGTATCACAGCTCATCGGTGCGGCTAGGATCTTAGATTCTGTCTCCAAACCTTCGTGGCTCTATTGTAGTTTCTAACAATTTCAAATACAGATCCCCTGTCAAATTTTCATGAATGAAAACAGGACCAACAATATGGTTCCCCAAAATGCCAGCCCATACGTTAACCTTTTCGGGATATTGCGTGTGGGTTTCCCTCAAAACATGCGGATTTACGTCACTCCAATAACGAACAAGTACACGGCCATTTAAAAAGAAAGTACACTCGTCACTAAAACAAATATTTTGAACGTATCTCGGTTCTCGGCCTATTCTATCGGTCATAATTTCGCAAAATTCCACACGTCTGTCAGGATCATCTTCAGTCAACTGGTGCACCATTTGAAATTTATAAGGATAAAATTCCAATATTTTCAGCAATCGTTTTACAGAAGCAGACGAAGTATCACAGATGTCTGCAACCTGAGAAGTCGACTGTCCAGGATCTACCACCATCTCACCAATGATTGCAATTTGTTTATCTTCCGAAATAGATGGTCGCCCTTGATTCCTCAAGCTATGAACACTACCAGTCTTGATAAATTTCCGCACTCATTCGCGAAGATATTTCCTGCAAATTGGTCCGGGAAGCGCTCATTGAAGATTCTTTCCGTCTCATGAAAATTACGATTTCACACACAATAATCAAACGACTGGCTCATATTGTTTCAAGATTTTCACATTTGGTTAAACTTTAGTGCTGTGGCGAGGTAGTGGGGAAACTGTTTCTCCATCTTAATTTAGATTTTAGTAATATAATGCTAATAAATGCTTTCCATTTTTTTTTTATCATCTTGAAATTTTTTTTCCGCTTTGTATCAGCATTCCTATTTGTTAACCTGTACTGTTTTGCTCAGGTTCGCCATCATTTTTCCGGAATCTGATGTGTCAGGTCGTTAAAAAATTGAAACTTAATGTAAACGACTTTTTTAAAAACTAAAAGTTTGGCCAGCTGTCAATACGCATGGATGCGTATAATCCTATGAAATTTTCACACAAAAATCTACTCGATAAGACCTGTCGAATGATGTGTCACATGACCCCCCTTTCCATTTAAAAAAAAGTTTCAAAATGGCGTCCAGCCGCCATCTTGAATACTAAAAGTACGTCAGTAACATCAAAAAGTAGTATTTCGACAGCAATTGAAGTATGCCAAGTTTCAAAATTTTTGGTGCAAACAGAAAAAAAAGGGAGGGGGACCTTTTAGAGCCGCACTGTATAATGGCTATGTAAGAGTAATATAGTTATATAAAAAGGTTCCGGAGTTTTAGAGTGGGTACTATAAAACTTTTAGTAACTGTTACTAACGGGTTTATGAAGAGTTTATATAGACCACTGTTATACCTCTTTTATAAAAATACCACACCTTTTGTTACATAATAGTGTTGTCAACAAAAATAAATAATTGATAACTCTGGTGTGGTGTTGTTATGAAACTCTTGGTGATATTATTAGTGACGTTCGTTTCCTCTTTATAACTTCGCTTCCTCTATACAACTCTGCAAGCTACATTACCTTTATAAAACCTTTGAATGACGTTTCGCCACGCGCATATGCATATGGGCAGAGATGTCGATAAACAATAATGACAGAGTGATTGTGTGTACACGTCTCATGAAGAGATTATAATTACTGTTTTTGATGGTGATCATGGATAAATGGAAAAAAAATAAGTGCAGCACTTTATTTTGCCGCAAAGTGTCAAAAAACTTTGGCAGAATCTTGAATTCTGTACCATCAATTATAAAGGATCTCAAGCCCAATACAATAAGAGAGGTCCACCGCCGAGAAGTTCTCGACCAAACTAATCATAGCTGCAGTATTGCATCTGTTGTAGAAGAAAATGAGTGCCTTGAAGAAAATGATGATAATGAATTCAATACTAAATGGTTCATTGAACTTGATGACAATTTGCAGAGTTATGAGTTGGAATACACGGCAAATGAACAGCTAAAGAAGGCTTTTAAAAAGCGGGCCTGCGACTTCAATATCACACAACGAGCTTTGAAAGAAGTGATGAAAATTGTTAATCATTGTTTACCGAATGTTACCAGTAGACCCAAGAACATTGCTGGAACTCCAACTTCAATCACAATTCAGCCAATGGGTGAAGGTTTCTATTGGCACCAAGGACTTGAATTTTGTTTAAATAAGTGTCATGAAAGCTTTCAGAGATTTTCGAGTATTTCCTTGAATATGAACATGGACGGTTTGCCAATTTATAAAAGTCTCAAGGACGAGTTCTGGCCGATATTATTCAATATCTTCGAATTGCCAGAATCGCATCCTATGGTAATTGGAATATAGAGTGGAAAAGGAAAACCATCTAGTGTTGAAGAATTTTTGATACCTATCATTGAAGAGACTAAACCAATTTTCGAAAACGGAATTACCTTAGAAAATGGGCAGAGTTTACAAATCAGACTCAGATGTTTCTTATCAGATTCTCCAGCCAGAGCTTTCATCAAAGGTAGGTAGAAAAGCACAAACTTTATTGAATGAACTATTTTCAAAATACATTTTAGGTGTTACCATGGATGCACAAAATGCACAACTGTTGGGAAATATCCATATCTCTTCACCTTATTGGTTTGGGTGTAATGAAGCGATGTTTAATGGGCTGGAGAGATGGGGCTTCCGCAGATTCAGGATGAAATGGTCCACTAAAGATTCCGGCAATATATCAACGTTCCTACTCACCTGCAAAATGCCAATGGAAATTCATCGTTCTGTTAGAGGTCTTGAATGGCTTTCACAATGGAAAGGTCTTGAATACCGCACATTTCTTCATTTCATTGGTATAGTGATATTGAAAGACTATCTACCTTATGATGTATATAAACACTTATTGGTTCTTTTTTGTTCTATAACAATATGCTCATCAATCTTCTACTCTCAATTCATCAACTTGAATGAGGAAATGCTTCTTCATTATATTGAAAAGTACAAAGAAGTTTATGGAGAAGAATACGTTACAAGTAGTGTGCCTAATTTGTCACATCTGATTGATGATGTCAATAAGTTTGGAATTTCATCTTCTTTTTCACCATATTCAAGAGAATAATGTAAAAAGAGCAAACCGATGGCGATGAAACAATATCTGATGCAACCAAACTCACAGCATCTTTTTTTTTATCAAATAGAAGTGAATGAAGGTTTTACATTGATTACCATCTTTAGAGTAAAATGGTTTTTAGCAAATGATAACGAAATTGTTAATTTGAAATACGTTATTTATTTCGAAGATAAAAATATTTTAATTTATGGATCTTTCTTGAAACCTATTTATAACTTCTTTGAAACTCCAATACAATCCTTGTTTCTTAACATCTATGTTATGTAGCTGACTGTCAGGAAAATGATGCTAAGATGTATTTGTTAAGTGAAATGAAATGTAAATTAGTCTGTATAAGGAAAGATGTACAAACCTTTGTCTTCATACCACTGTTACATACATTTTCAATAGAACAATAATCATTAATATGAAACAAGAGTTTTCATCAAACAAAACATAACTAAAGGAATAATGTCTAGAACGAAACTAAAAAATTCTCTCTATGCACAGTCGATCTTGAAAAATCAACTGTGGTACTAAAAGGTATCAAAAATATCATCTTATTATGTGGCCACTTCGTCATTCCCTTCCATTTCTTGGGCACTTTGATCTTCAACAACCTCGACAGTATCAATTTCTGGATTGATGGTTTCCGTTTCTCTTTCATAGCTCAAATTATGAGGCCTTTTTTTGCCAGCAGAAGCCCTCATGATTTTTCCCAATTTGTTTTCTGAGAGTTCAAAGCGTCTTTTTATAACGGCTTTGAAAAAATGTTGGCAGTCTGTTTCCGTGAACTGGGAGTCAGCTTTGCTGACTATTTTATAAAATGTCTCTATAACATTTTTATACTTTTTGAAAGCTAACTTTCCTTCGTCCAGTCTGCTTCCCTCACTCCATGAAAACTGGACTAACAACTCTCTATTGAAAAAACAATCAATTAATTTGTAAGAGCAGTTCAGTCCATTAATTTCTCCGTTTATTCCACAAATTAGATTTGCATTTGATCTGAAATCGGAATACGAACATCAATAAGGTATGTACCGGGTGACACCATATAAACTGACAGTACTGACACCGCCCTAACTTTTCATTTTTTATCGTATACAGCAAAATAAAAAATACTGACTTCAAGAGCAAATTTTTTGCAGTTTGAATATCACTTGTTATTTTCTGTAACTTCAAAGCTATACGAGGAGCGGCAAAAAGTTTTTTTTCAAATTTAAAGCCCCAATTATTTTTAGTCAGGATGAAAGATCTCACTTTTCTGATTTCAAAAATACCATATTTGTTGACTTTACGCTCAGCTGTTTTCGAGATATTTAGTTTCGAATTTCCACCAAATAGGCCGTTAGGTTCTATTTTGTTGATTTTGTTTCGCTGTCACAACAATCGCTCTATGGGAACTAGCAACTTTTCGAAAAGTTGGCCATGGTTACAATGAAACCAATGTTTCTGATGATCATCTTCAGTCAAATAATAATCATTTGCTCATTTGACACTTGAAAAAAAAACTTTGAAAGTGGTGTTCTCCTTGGCAGAAAATAGAAAACGTAGTGGAACATTGTTGAAATGAGTGTATAGAAAGTGGATAAGGCAAAATGGAGATAATATTCATTAAGATTAGTTTTGTGTATTGATATAATTGTCTGGTTTTTGTTATTTTGTAATTTTTATTTTAATTCAACTTTTGTTTCATTGAAATTCTGGGTGAAATTAATATTTGCTGTTCTGGTTCTATGATAACCATGGCCAACTTTCCGAAAAGTCCTTAGTTTCCATAGAGCGATTGTTGTGGCAGCAAAAACACAAAATAGAATCCAACGGCTTATTTGGTAAAAAATCGAAACTAAATATCTCGAAAACGGCTGAGCGAAATATCACCAAATATGATATTTTTGAAATCAGAAAAATAAGACCTTTTATTCTGGCTAGAAATAATTGGCGCTTTCCATTCAAAAAAAAAACTTTTGATCGGTCCCCCGTATAGCTTTGAAATTACCGAAAATAAATAGAAGTCAGTATTTTTTAACTAAAAAAGTTAGGGGGTGTCAGTTTATACGGTGTCACCCGGTGCATAATATAATTACATATTATTTCTTGAGAATAAAGTACATTTTTTATTTGATTTATTCATTGTGATACATCACAAATCATAAAATAAAAATATGGCACACCCGAAAATGTAGTAATCATGCATATTTTGATGGATTTTTTTCTCTTTACTTTTAAGCAACATACTACCGACCTAACTTACCAAGTCATCCACATATATTTCATCCCTGAGGTTCAGTTCAAGTTCTTCTAGCTTATCTAATGTTTCAATAGGGAATAAGGGATCTCGAATTGAGTCACAGGTTCTTGTGGAATCCACCTTACTAGCGGATGGCGTGGATGCACTAATTTTGAAAGACGATTACTGCTCACAAATAAGTTGTGACATGGTTTCCTTCCTGCTTGACAAGTTGTTGAATGATTCTCATTTGATTTTCCAGCAGCATATTCTGGTCTTCGAATGCGGCGTTTATTTGCTCTTAGATGTTAGTATCCTCCGCCACGACCCCAGCAAACAAGAATGATCGGGCCAGTGCTGGCTTTAGATATGCTTGCCAGAACTGACCGGCACGGCAGAATATTGGTAATATGTATTGGGCCCACTCAATTTTGAATGGGGCAGTGGATGATTGCAATAAAAAGAATATTCAGTACACACACTTTTAATAATTAAAGCAAACGTTAATTTCAGGTAACAGAACGAAAGAACGTGACATTTGTTATATATTAACCAACTGACACTTACACTTTTAACGCTATATTCTTAAACTTCAAACTATAACGTGACAGTGTTGTCAAGCCACCACAAACCTATAAACACTACATATGTGAGATTTGACATTGTACTCTAACACACCCCCTCAATGACAAATCTCAAGACCAAGTATATTTCTAAATTTCTCAAATTGCACAGAACATAAAGGTTTTGTGAAAACATCTGCTAACTGCATATCAGTACTAAGATACTCAATCTCTACTACATTCTCTCTCAATTTATCTCTGACAAAATGAAATTTTATATCAACATGTTTCAATCTCTTGTGAAATTCTGGGTTTTTCCAAACCTTAATTGCAGATTGATTATCTTCATACAGCTTTACAGTCACAAAATTATCAAACAGTTTGAAATCATATAATAAATATCTTAACCAACAAGCTTCACTGACTGCCAAACTTAGCGCAATATATTCTGCTTCTGTTGATGACAAAGCAACAGTTGTTTGTTTTCTGGAAATCCTAGAAATAGTATTTCCAAACAATTTAAAAACATATCCTGTTGTTGACTTTCTATCAACTTTGTCACCTGCCCAGTCAGCATCAGCAAAACCTACAAGGATATCAGAAATATTTTTGAAAATCAAGCCAAGAGTTCCCTTTACATATCTCAACACCCTCTTTAGTGCTTGCCATAACGAATTACTTGCACAAGATTGATATCTGCTTAAAATAGATATAGATACACAGAGGTCAGGTCTAGAACACAGCATTGCATACATAAGTGATCCTATCAACATTCTACATCTATTTTCTATTTCTGCATTTTCAGATTGTTCCCTTTTTAACAGTTCGTGATTAAAGTTTATTTCCATTGATGTTTTCGAGGCTTAACAGTCTTTCATTGAAAACGTTTCTAACATATTTTTCAAATAACGTGTTTGATTAATAACAATGGTACATTTATCAATATCTTGAATAATAGACATTCCAAGAAAATTCTTAACATGACCCAAGTCTTTCATTTGAAAATTTTCACCCAATTTTCGTTTCAAATTCACAATTTCTTGCTCTGATGTACCCGCTAACAGTAAATCATCTACATAAACCAGAACATATAATTTGTATTGGTCAGTTACTTTTATGTAAATGCAGTATTCATATTCAGATCTAACAAAAGATAATGACAACATAACTGAATGAAATCCCCCATTCCATCTCTTTGGTGAACATCTCAAACCATACAAAGTTTTATTGAGCTTACAAATCTGGCCCTCTTTTTCATCAAAACCCTTTGGAAGCTCAACAAAAACCGTATCTAATATTTCACCAATGAGAAAAGCACTACACACATCAAGTTGGAAAATGGGAATTTTCAAATAATTACATACAGCTAAAAATATTCTTACTGATGGTAATTTTGCTACTGGACTATATACATCCGAATCAGGTGAATGTTTTTGTTGAAAACCCCTTGCCACAAGGCGCGCTTTGAATGTCACTTTTCCAAACTCATCCTTCCTTCTCCTGTAAACCCATTTACAGTCTATCACTTTTTCTCCAATAGGCACTTGTTCTACTTCCATCCAGGTTTCGTTTCGCTCCAATGCCTCGATTTCCCTCTGCATTGCATCTCTCCATTGTATTTTTGTTCACTACTAGATATAGCCTCTTCAAATGTAGAAGGTTCATTTTCAGCACCCATGCTCAGAAGTAGAAAATCAGGATCTAGCTCGTAGTCATTAAACTTCTCAGGTTTCCTTATACATTGACGCAGATTGTACCCCAGTCTAGGTTCTAATTCAGGATCATCTTCCTCAGCAACTTCATTGCATTCATCGTTTGGATTTTGGTCGAGATTTTGCCTAGCTTCAGGTCCAGGATTATCAACTTGCACATTAGGTGGTTCATCGGCAATACTCTCAGAAGCTACAGTTTCGAGTACAATTTGATGTGGTTTATTAGTTGTCAGGAAAATAACATCCCTATGAAACTCAACTTTGTTTTTATCAGGCATGAAAACTCTGAAGCCTTTTATCTCATCACTATAGCCTAAAAATGTACCCATTCTATTTTAAGAGTCCCACTTCAGGCGAATTTCTTTTGGCACATGAACAGAAACTTTTGTTCCAAAAATTCTGAGCTTATTTAATGTCACAGGTTTCTTAAACCACAACTCATAAGGACTTTTGTTGGGCACTGAACTTGTACCAGTGTAATTAAGTGCATATGAAGCAGTGTTGACTGCTTCTGCCCAAAAAATCTTTGACATGCCATTTATCATTGATCGTGCAGCTTCCACAAGCGTCCGCATCACCCTTTCAGCTCGACCATTCTGTTGTGGTGTGTACACCACAGATCGTTGATGACGAATGCCCCTTTTTTCCAAAAGTTGCTTAACTTCAGAATTCACAAACTGAAGGCCATTGTCACTCCTAAAAGTTCTCATCCTACTTCCAGTCTCTCTTTCAGCAAGTGAAATATAATTTTCAATACATGACTTGACGTCAGACTTATGATTGATAAAGTAGACATATCGATATGAGGAGAAATCATCCTTAAGAAGTAGAAAATAACGTGCTCCACCAAGAGAGATTGTTTCCATTGGCCCACAAAGATCGGCGTGAACCAGCTCCAAGGTTTCAGTTGCTCTGGATAGACTTGAAGGATGGGGTTTACGATGCTGTTTGCCAGACAGACATTTCTCACACTGGAAGTCGTCCTCAAAGTCAACGAATGATACATTATTACGAGACAAAACATTTTTGACGTGTTTGATATTCTGATGTGCAAACCTTTCATGCCAAACATTCAAACTATCAATATTCTTCACAGCATAACATTAAGAGATATCTTGCAAGTCAGAAGTACATTCATCATTAAGAAAATGTGTACTCACGTTTTTCTCCACAGAAAAGCACATCTTGAACATTTTGTTGCTCCTTACAGCTACAGCTCTCACCCTACCATGGTTGTCCAGAATCTCACAGCGATCACTCTTTGACCTCATGTGGTACCCCTTATTCAGTGCACAGCCAACCGAAAACAGGTTGAACTTCAAATCTGGCACAAAGAACACTCCAGACAGTACTGTTTTAATATATTCACTACCAGTAAAAGCCCACAACGTGATTTTACCAATGCCTTTAATATCTAACATTTTTCCGTCATCAATTTTCACCTTTTTGGCTATGTTGACTTCGTTCAGATCACTAAACAAGTTCTTGTCCCAGCACATATGTTCGGATGCTCCAGTGTCCATATACCACTCATTAGACATCTCATTGCTTCTTGTTAAACCAACAAAAGCATTCATGTTATCACAACTTTGGTTTTTGCTTTTGTTTTTCAGTGCATAACATTCAGACACTTCATGTCCACTTTTCTTACAAAACGAACACTTTTTCTGGTTTCTTTCCTTCTTCTTGAAACAGTTTTTAGCTATACGACCTTGTTTTTGGCAGAAATGGCACGCGATAGATCCTCTACCACCCCCTTTTTGTTGACTTTCTCTAGGCTTATGATTCATATTAACTAATGCAGTAGGTACCTCAGAGGACTTCATTCTTTCTTCCCCAATCAATAACCTAGAAGTCAGCTCATCCAAGCACTGGTTTCCTATTGGGATAGATTCCCATGCTGATCTCAGATGTTTGTACTGTTAGGCAATGACATCAATATTTTGGTCATCACCATTTTTTCAGAAATATCCTCACCAGCCTGCTTAAGTTGATTTCTTATCTCTCCCAGCTTGAAAATAAATGTTGCCACAGATTCATCTTTAAATTCCATCAGGAATAATCTTTGTTGCAGAAGGTAAACACTAAAAACAGACTCCTTGTCATAAACCGACTTTAATTTCATCCACATTTCAGCAGCACTTTGACACGACAACAGATGCGTTAAAGGACCTTGTTCAACCCTGGTTACAATCAGCTCTTGAGCCTTAGCATCATTTTTTACCCACTCTTCAATTTCAGCATCTCCGGATGTTGGTTTTTGCGTCTCACCAGTCACTATTTTGTATAAACCCCTTCCTTTCAGAATCACAACGAACTGGAACTTCCACACTACCCAATTGTCACCATTCAGGCGTAAAACAGACACTTGGTATTGTTGATCCATTTTCAGACATAGAATTTTGTCTCAGGATTCAGGATACAGGCAAAAACTTTCGTCACAAAAAAAATGTTAACCTCAAAATTATAAATACTAATAAATAGGTTTTCTCCAACTGCCTGGTGCCTGGGCCCATAACCTGAATGGGGCAGTGGATGATTGCAATAAAAAGAATATTCAGTACACACACTTTTAATAATTAAAGTAAACGTTAATTTTAGGTAACAGAACGAAAGAACGTGACATTTGTTATATATTAACCAACTGACACTTACACTTTTAACGCTATATTCCCAAACTTCAAACTATAACCTGACAGTGTTGTCAAGCCACCACAAACCTAAAAACACTACATATGTGAGATTTGACATTGTACTCTAACAAATTTCATCATTAATACTCGCATTGATGGCAGATTCCAATGTTCTATTGTACCTTTCGACTTGGCCATTGGATCGGGAAAGATCTTTCAAAATATAGATTGCTTCGCTCGAAGTAGTAGTTTTTGTTGGTCTGGCAAACAAAAATTTTGAAAAGGAGTCAACAATCATCAGTATATAGGAAACACCTCCCGTACTCTTTACATATGGGCCTAAATAGTCGATGTGCCAAGTATGCATTGGTACGGTTGGCTTATCTATGGATGAAAGAAACCCTCTTTCTTCCCATACTGTGTTCTTTTATAGGCGCAGTCAAGACAAGCACGTTCATAACTTTTTGATGAACCTCGTCATGCCTTCAAACCAGAATTTACTTTTTATTAGTGTTTCACATTTGTTCAAGCCAATATGACCATTATCGTCATGGTATTTTCTTAAAATATTGAACCTAGCAGATTTTGGTATAACTAATTCATTTAACCCATCAGCAGTTTTTTTATAAAGTCTATCATTTTGAATTATATGCGAGTTTTTAATTGCTCTTCGCAATCTCTTTCATTCAACTTTTTTACAATTATTTTTAGCGTCTCATCTTGAAGCTGAATGACCAATCCGCTGTACCAATAGATAAGATACTTGGATTTGGAATTGCATTCCTACTGACCGCGTCAACATGTTTCATGTTTTTCACAGGTCTATGTTTAATTTCAAAGTCAAAATCTTGAACTGTAAGCCACCACCGGGCAACTCTGGGCATCTTTGGTGGTGGCTTACAGTTCAAGATTTTGACTTTGAAATTAAGCATAGACGTTTGCTGAATGTTGATCGAACAGCCGCACAGTCAGTTATTATTGAGAAATGTATTCCCGTCAAATAGATATGAAATCTTTTCACAGACTCAACAATAGCTAGGGTTTCTAAATCATATGAATGATACATCTTTTCTGATACAGTAGTTGTTCGACTATAATACAGATTTAAATAAATCTGCATGCTTTTGAAGTAAAATACTCGCTATGCCCCGACTACTAGCATCCGTATGAAATTCTGTTTCGAGGTTAGGATCTTATACAGTCAGTAGTGGTCTGAAAGTTAGATACTTTTCAACTTCACCAAAATCTTCCACTTCATCAGACGTCCATTTCCACGAAACATGTTTTTTTAGCAAGTTAGTCAATGGAGCTACTATAATAGCGTGATTTCTCATGAATTTTCTGAAATATGACGTTAATCCCAAAAATTGTCTTAATTCGTGTACATTTTTAGGAGTACGAAAATTTGTAACAGCTCAGATTGTGTGCAGTCCAGGACGAATTCCTTTTTCGCTAATTTCATAGCGCAAATAATCTACTGTGGTTTCAAAGAAAGAACATTTATCGATATTCAACTCTAAATTGGCCATTTGTAGTTTATCTAGTACTAATTCTAGAATATGCCGCCCCTCTTCGACAGATCGCTGGTCCAAAATAACATGGTTCTTAGTAACAAAATATCTGAACTGAGAAAATCGATATTGAAGATTTTGCCTCTAAGACCAAACAGATCTTTTCACAATTTTAATGATTACTATTTTTTTCATTAAGTGTAAATAGAAAGTTAACCTACAAAAGAAGATGTTTACTTACATGGGGATTTGGAATTTGAAATTAAAAAAAAACATACACCTTTGTCACTTTAATGAAACACTTTTAACATAAAGATTGTGTAACATACAACCTGGATAACTGAATATAATATAGATTATACAATACAAAAATCAAAAGGATTATTCTTAAACTAAATTTTCCGCTTCTCGAGTAAAATAAACGAGAAAAAAACTTGTGAAAACCGAAAACTGAGTTATTATAAATGACCAGAAAAATTCTATTTTTTTTTTGGTCTGAAGTTTTGGCAATATATTCTCATAGTATTGCATATCGACTTCTGGCATCCATTTGAACATTGAGCGTAAGGCTTCTATTTTATTTTGAGGGTAATTGATTTGGCATCATTTTTCTTGAGAGTAAGTGGGATATCTTCACCTGGTCCTGAATCGGCAGTGATATGGGATTTGGATCTACTCTTTCGTCTCGGGCTCAAGCTATTGACTACGAAGTCGGAATCAAGAAACGAAGTTTTGTATTTGATTTGAATAAAGCTTTCGGAGAATTCCAAACAAGCTATCTTGGCGAAGGGAACTTCGTTATAGTTCATCTTGATTGAATATGAATGGAAGTCGATGAAGTCTTCCGACTTCATTTGAATGATTCGGTATGGATTTCGTGTACGTATTTTCAGCAGAATCCTCATCAAAGAAACCGGCGAAAAATACTCTGATTTATTCAAGGATCGTTCTGTGATACTATGGACGGAATCCACTTCCTGAATTGAGGAGTGTCCTGGCACAGAAAATGTCATCGTTAGCCTTTAGAGATTTGGAATTACTTGCATGATGTGAGCCATGGCAAAACTCATCAGACTATTTTTGTTCTGGGGAACACAGCTGTCACTGCAGAGAATGATCTCTTCAAATTCTGGATTATCCGTCAAAACAATCGTCAAAATTTTATATACGGCACTTGCAATGTCGTTGCCGGATCTTCTATGTAGAGCTTCCGACCAAATGGCACAATATATATCTTAAGTAGTGGATAAGTGAGCTGTCATGCTGTAAACACTAAACTCACTTTTATAGAAGAAGTTCTTGATCTCAGCTTTTGGACAACTCAGAACGTTTTCCAGATCAAAGCATAAGACTGGAATATCGTTGCCTCTATCCTTTTTTCTATCTTCTCTCATGGCGTCTTTCTCTTTAAGATGTTTGTCGTATTCTTGTTCAAGTTCTTCTGAAATTTTGTCATCTTTTCCTTTGACTTCAATCTCCGCGCAAAAGTCACATCGGTCTTTTTTCGGTTTCTTAAAACTTATGTTGAAATCTGTACAAAATATCTTCCGATATATACAAAACTTAACAAGTAGTAAGGGCTAGGTCACTCCTAGACCACTTCGCATAATTGCAATGAATTGGTGGAAGCGCCACGGCGTAGTCAAGTGACCGTCAGTCAGACGTTACGTCAGAGCTAATTTGCATAATTATGATAAGATTGTGAATGTGACATTTGGTCGCGACCCCCATCAGGATGTTGACCCTCGTTCGACACATGGGTCAGAAAAAAACTGCAGAATAAACGAAATTTTTGAATACAATGCACATCAGTGAAAGAAAAGGCGCAATACATTGGGAAATGACAATCCATCTTTATCGTTGGAAAAACCACATTGTCTATACCATTTATCATCACCTGCAATGTGTGCACTTACTAATGTTTATAATTTGTATAAAACATATTTAATGATTGAATAAATCACATTTTTTATTACGTTTTTTATTTTATCTCAAACACCTTTTTTATAAATATTTACAGGTAGGTATTCACAAATTTTCAACCCTCAAAACTTTAAAATAAGTGTCCAGTCACACTCATCACAAAGAAACAATTCAAGCAGGCACTGTTTTGTTATGAGAGTTGAATTCGAAACAAATAATAATCAAAAAGGATTCATCAGTATATTGTCTGATTTTTACATGATAAATTATTTAGCTATAATCCTTTGAAAAAAATTAGTCAAGCAATTGTAATTCGCATGTTCTCAAATGATTATATAAACCATTTATTTCTCTAAATGATGCTCAGTATGTCTCCAGAATTGAAGCTTCGCTTATCTAACCATTTAGTATGAGAATTTTATGGTGACTTACAAATAAAATCTCCTGTATTGATTGAAAATAAAACAGTTCAATAATGAATACTATTGAAGAAGATGTGGTGAATGAGCTACACAAACCAGCCAGAAGATTTTTTAAAAGAAGAGCAGTAATTGTAAAGGGGATCAATGATCTTTTTCAAGCAGATTTAGTTGAAATGCAACCATATTCAAAAATAAACAAAGGATATAGATATATTTTATTCATAATTAATGTGTTTTCAAAATTTGTTTGGGCAATTCCTGTCAAAACAAAGACTGCTAAAGATGTAACCACAGCCATGAAATTAATTTTAAACAGTGTAAAAACACCTCCCAAAAATTTGCAAACAGATCATGGAAAGGAATTTTTTAATACAGAGTTCCAAGATTTGATGAAAAAAAAATTTTTGACAGACATGTCATCAAGGGATCTTTGAAAAGACGGAGGAACACTTTCGATAAAATAGCTTTGGATACTTGGGATGATGGGTTGATTCGAGAAATGGAGGCACGCCTGTTAAAAGTAGAAGCTCTTTATGTTGAGTTCAATGAAAAGCAAGGCGAAATTGAGTTTTTAATTGATCAGACAGAGGATCAGACTGAAGTATTGAAACAATATGAAGAAAGAAACCAATTTGAGAGTTTGTATTTCAATTTAGTAGGCAAAATCAGATCAAAAATTAACTCTTATAACCATCCAAGTACTGATGCTGAATCACATAACATTCAAAACAATAATCAGTTACCAATTCGCTCAAAAGGTGTTAAGCTTCCAGCTTTAAAACTGCCGCATTTTGCTGGAAGGTTTGAAAGTTGGTTAGAGTATAGGGATGGTTTCAAAGCTCTAATTCATGATAATGCCACCTTGACAGATGTCCAGAAATTTTATTATCTGAGGTCATATCTCATCAAGGATGCTTTGGGATTGATTGAGTCAATACAAGTCACTGAGGGTAACTATAAGGTTGCTTGGGATCTACTCCATGACAGATCAAAAGGCGTTACTTATTCATAATCATATTCGATTGATTTGATTTGGATATCCTGTGATTAGCCACAAAAATCACAACAATTTGAGGTCTTTCTATGATATAATGACAAAGAACTTGAGAGCGCTAAAGGTGTTAGGAGAAAATGTTGACCAATGGGATAGGCTGCTAATCTATATATTCACTATCAAATTTGACGAGAATACACGACGCGAATGGGAGTTATACAAAATTGAAGATGACTTACCAACAATGGAAGACATGAATCGATTTATGAAACAAAGATGTGAGCTATTAGAGAAAAAAGAGGTATGCAATAAATCAAGAGACAATCATTCAGAAAATAAGGTGATGGACAATAGAGGCAAATTCAATAGAGGAGCCTACCTAGGAGTGGGAACACAATCTTCAGGTCATCATAGCATGAAGTGTTATTTTTGCAAGGGGCCTCATCCAATATTTCAATGTACTACATTTTTGAGATTTTTACCATCTGAAAGATGCAATGAGGTTAAAAAATTAAAACTATGCAGCAATTGTCTACAACCAGGACATTTTGCTTCAAATTGTACTCATTCAGGATGTAAGAAATGTAGTTCCAAGCACAATACACTATTGCATATCAACAATCAAGGGCAATCAGACAATTTTCAAGAACAAAGGACAAGAGAAGGCTTCAACAATGATCAGCCCATTGCTGAAGCTGGATGGATCAGAAACAATTCGGCAGAACATATTAGCTGCCACGTGAACTCAATCGATGGAACAATTGAACAGACACAAGTACTGCTATCTACTACAATGGTTTGAATTCAAGACGATCAAGGGAATTTTCATGAGTGCAGAGCACTATTAGATAGTGGCTCACAAATAAATTTTATCACAGAGCAGTTTTGCAAACAAGTAAATATTCCAATAGAAACAATACAATGCAAGATAGTGGGTGTGAGACAAGCTATTTTAAACGTAAACTATAAAGCAAGAATTGATCTTATCTCTAGTACCAGTTCCTATAAAACTTCAATTGAGTGTCTAGTTTTGAAGACAATTACTGGCCATTTACCATGTTACACTTTTAGCAAAAAAACAATGAGACTACCAAACAATATTCAACTAGCAGACCATAACTTCAATAAATCAGGACAAATAGATCTTCTGATTGGCGCATCACTGTTTTGGGAAATTCTGCAAATGGGAAAGATACAATTGGATAGCAGTAATTTATTTCTGCAAGAAACATTACTTGGTTGGGTAGTAGGTGGAGTTACATCATCAAAGTCAGATGAATACAATAATCGAAGTCAAAGGTCAATAAGCTGTCTCAGCACTGAAGCAGGAGAAACTTTTATGGATAATATAATGAATAAATTCTGGGAAGTAGAAGAAGTTAATGTCAATCAACATCAACAATCAAAATTTTCCGCAGAAGATAAATACTGTGAGAATAATTTCTTGACATATTTTCAGTTAAGTGATGATGGAAAGTTCATAGTTTCTATACCATTCAAGGACAATCTGGAGGTTCTAGGAAAATCAAGAGAACAGGCATTACAACGATGGTTCACTCAAGAACGCAAGCTTTCCAAAAATCCACAATTGAAGGAAGAATATGACAAGTTCATGATGGAATATATTCAGTTGGGACAAATGACTGAAATAAATGTAGATGAAAACATTTCAATGACATCAACGAGGAGCTATTTGCCACATCATGCAGTAATTCGGGAACATAGTCAAACTACTAAGCTTAGAGTAGTGTTTGATGCATCTATGAAGACAACATCTGGTTTATCTTTCAATGATGTTTAGTGTGTGGGACCAAGAATCCAGGATGATCTTTTTTCGATAATACTACGTTTTCGAAAGCACCCATATGTTATGACTGCTGATGTGTCAAAAATGTATAGGATGATTTGGATCAATGAAGAACAAAGAAACTATCAATGTATATTTTGGAGAAAAAACCCAGCTAGTGATTTGAAATGTTAGAAGCTGAATACTGTCACATATGGGACTGCTTCAGCACCTTATTTAGCTGTAAGATGTCTTCAACAGTTAGCTAAGGACAATGAAGATCTTTTCCCAAAAGCAAGCGCATCAATAAAAAAATCATTTTATATGGATGACTATTTAGAAGGTTCCAATACAGAAGGTGAGATCCTGGAACTACAAGCTCAGGTGTCCACAATTCTTTCAAGTGCTGGATTGGAACTCAGAAAATGGCTATGCAACAATGATCAATTATTATCAAAATTCCAAGACAATAAAAACTTGGATTCAAGCATTCTGAAAATCAATGAGGGCGAATGGAACAAAACTTTGGGTATCATTTGGAATTCAAATTCTGATTCTATACAATATTCTGTTCCGGACTTCAAATATCCAGAAATTATCAATAAGCGTACAATTTTATCAGCAATTTCCATGATTTACGATCCTTGGACTTATGGGCCCAATCATTGTTGTAGCGAAACTATTGATGCAATCTCTATGGCAGGGTCAATATGGATGGGATCAAGAGTTACCAAGTGAAATTCTAAAAGCATGGCTCAGTTTCAAAAATAGTTTACCAGGTTTGAATCGCTTTGAAATTCCTAGAATGATCAGTTCAAATTATTATATTACCATAGAACTTCATGGTTTTGGAGATGCATGTCAGAAAGCATATGGATGTTGTATCTACATCAGATGTCAACTGGACACACATAAATATATGTCGAGGCTCTTGTGTGCTAAATCCAGAGTAGCACCAATAAAAAAGGTTCTAACATTGCCAAGGTTAGAGCTTTGTGCAGCCCTATTGTTGGCACAATTGTCAAAAAAGTCGATACAATCATTGAAACTCAGCTTTAATAGATGCTATTTTTATTCTGATTCTCAAATAGTTTTATCATGGATTCAAGGGGCACCTAATAAATGGAAGGTGTTTGTAGCCAATAGTGTCAGTGAAATTCAAGAGCTGACAAATGTTTGTGACTGGTATCATGTTGATACTGAAGAAAATCCTGCTGATATGATTTCGAGAGGTGTGGGTCTTGAAGCTCTGAAGAATTCCAACTTATGGTGGCATGGACCTACATGGCTTGAATAAGGGACTATTGAAAATCACATAAGTGCAGAATCTATTGAAGAGGGCAACTTACCAAAACACAAAGTAATAGCTCTGGTGAATGCAGTTACAGTTGGAGACAAGTTTGACATCTTTGAACGATATTCAAAGATAAATAAATTGAAAAATGTGATTAGCTGGTGCTTTAGATTTGCAGAAAATTGCAAGCGGAAGCCTGGATCTAGAAATAAGGGTCAATTTCTGAAAATTGAAGAACAAGATCGAACCATGAAGAGGTTGATTAGTTTAGCACAAGAGCAATAATTTTTTTCAGACTACAATAGATTGCAGAATGGACAACAATTGGACAAAAAGAGTAATCTACTATCACTGAATCCAATATTTGACGACGTAACGTAACCAAACAACACTGTAAACAACACTGTTGTTTACAGTTAGCGAAATGTGATAAGTGTTTGAATTTTGTCTTATATACTCTGACCGTTATTTGTTTTAATGTTTTCGCCTCTTATATAAAATGTGATATATTATGACTTCTGAATGCTCTTGATAATGGCATGTAGCCGAAACGCGTTGAGCCAAGAATTAAAAATTTTGTGAAGACTTTTGGATTTTTTACCTCCTCTCTATCTGTATTCATGGATCTTCACCCTGGAAACTTGATTGATGACTTTATATTTTAACATTCCTTATACTAGAATCGGAACATCACAGACTGATGCATTGTGGACCTACGATGTTGTTAGCTTCAATCAGAGAACAATATTGGCCAATATCTGGAAGAAACCTCTGCAAAAAGGTGTGTGAAATGTTTTCGAGTGAGGCCAGTATCCTGTGAATATATGATGGGAAACTTACGTAAGTGCAGAGTGACTCCATACTTACCATTCATCAATGTTGGTTGTGACTTTGCAGGACCATTTCTCCTGAAGGATCGCTTAACAAGAGGGCCAAAGCTAACCAAAGGATATGTTTGCATCTTCATTTGTCTTTCATCCAAAGCAATTCATCTAGAGCTGTTGTCTGACCTCACCAGCAAGTGTTTTTAAGCAACTTCCAAAAGGTTTATGGGTAGACGTGGCATACCGAAACATGTATACTCTGACAATGGAAAAACATTCATCAGTGCAGATAAAGAGTTGAAGAAACTCCACAACTTCGCTATGGATCAAGAAAAAACGGATAGCTTCAACTATTTTATGAATGAGCATAAAATTCGATGGCATTTCATACCTTCGCGCGCTCCGAACTTTGGTGGAATTTGGGAGGCAGGAGTAAAAAGTTTCAAGTTTCATTTCAAACGAGTAGTTTGTGCAGCTTATCTCCATTTCGAAGATTTCAATACAGTGATTATTCAAATTGAAGCGATACTCAATTCACGCCCTTTATGTCTATTGAACTCTTATCCTGATCAACTAAATCCTTTAACTCCTGCTCACTTTTTGCTCGGAAGAAGTTTAACTGCTTTACCAGACATGGATGTTTCCCATGTCAAAGAAAATCGACTCAAACGATTCGAACGACTGCAGCAAATCATGCAACATTTCTGGTCAAGTCGGAGTAAGGAATACATCAGCGAGCTCCAAAACAGAAACAAGTGGAAGCAGCGGCCAATATCGCAGCTTAAAGTGGGAACAGTGGTTTTAGTAAGGGAAGACGGAAGTCCTCCACTACAATGGCCCATCGGTATCATCGAAGGGCTGCATCCAGGCAACGACGATATTGTCAGAGTGGTCACAGTTCGTATGAACAACAAACTTCTCAAGAGACCTGTTACCAGGATATGCATACTACCAATTGAAGACCAATATAAATCAATAAACAAGGATTTAGAAGAGGACAATGTAGATTGTTGAAGATTATTTTGAAATTAATTTTTATTGTGTTCATGATTTATGTACTATTGAAACTGTTACAACATTTCAAGGTGGCCGGTATGTTAAGGCAAGGAATGGGTTCACTTTGTGAAATTGCTTAGGTGTTAAACGGGTGGCAGTTTTGTTAAATGAAAAAAGTCAGTGTCAAATTGTCGGTTGTAGTTGTATTCGTGTTTGTCATAAAAGTTCGATAATACAGTCCACAAAAGCTATACTGCCGTGCTTTATTGTCCAGTAAATGAAGCATAACGATTTGTTAACATAAACTCTTGACAGTGCGAATTAGTAAGTTTCGTGAGATGTTTTCAAAAGGGTATACACCTAACTGGTCAAATGAAATCTTTGTGATTAAAAAAATAAAAATCACAAATCCAACAACCTACATATTGGAGGATCATAGAGGTGAAGAGATACAGGGTGCATTGTATAAGGAGGAGTTGCAAAAAGTTAAACATCCTGACGTGTATTTGGTAGAAAAGATTCTAAGACGGAAGGGAAATAAAGTTTATGTTAAATGGTTGGGCATGAATAATTCACATAATTCATGGGTTATGAAAAATAATGTATTGTAATATCTTGTTATTCAATAAAAACACTTGCTAGTAGATAATTCTTTTATTTCTATACAAATATACTCCTAGAATGGGTAGCATGATACAAAAAATGAATACAAAGATTGATATAATAGCGAATTCTATATGATTTTAACATTCAAACGAATCAATAAGTACATTCCAGTTTGTTGGTTCAAAATTTTCATCTACAAAATAAAGTCTTAACTTAAAAGCTAAATATGACAAATTTTTAATTGACTCATCAATTTTTTAGCCAATCAATCCATTATTAACAATTGATTTTTCTCAGTTTGATGGTCAAGAGTCATTATGATTGGTTGATAATGTTGATATGCAAATTAACGTTTCTTGTATATTTAAATCTACTTGTATATACCAGGTATTGTTAAAAAAGGCGCTCAGAAACAATACTCCTGCTGGAAGTCCTGTTGTCATTGTTAATTTTTATACTTATGGATATATTGTGACAATATTTATCTACTTCACCCAACAGGTATTACTTTTCAAATTCAGCTACTTTTCAATGTGAATCATCTTTATGTGATGGAATCAAACAAAACCTGTCTTGTTGAAGACCACAAAGCAAACCGATCCTGAATTTATACCTGAAATTTCATAATCAGTGAACTAATACTGCAGGCTACATTTGTTCATTTTATTTTCATATAACAACAATTGCTTATGAGATGTTTTTGTTAATGTTTTGTGTTGTTTTCTTGTTTCGTTGTTTTTGGTGATGTTTGTTCTGGTTTTCTTGTTGTCTTGTTTTTTTGTTTTCTTGTTTTCTTGTTTTCATGTTTTCTTGTTTTCTTGTTTTGTTGCAGTTGTAGTTACTGAGACTTGTTATTGATAAGAAAACCGCATTCAACCTAAATTTAGAGCTGTTGTGGTTTTGTCCATCGTCTCGCACAGAACTGATCCGCCTACCTCACTTTGGTGGTGCTCAACATCTCTGGATGTGTCATTGGATTTTTATCGCAGATAAATTCACCCATGTTTGATTTTGTAGAGTGGCAGTAACGTTCTACAATCCATCGCAAATTACCATTGATACGAACTGCATTAATGGTTATTTCAATATGACTTTTAGATGGTAGATGTGGGGTGCATTTGCAACAACAATAACTGTATGATTCACATTCGGAGCATGCCAAACCATCAACTTGTACACTTGGGGTGACAACAAATTTTTTCTCACAACAGAAACGTGACATGGGTGAAGAACTAGTCAGAACTAGTTCACATCCCTCATCACCACATGATTAAACCCCACCTACCACGTGATCCAACCAAAACCTTTTGATACACCATCACAATAACGCTAGGCTCTGACGTAGCGACTGATAACACAATCGAACGGAGGTCAACAACCTGATAGGGATCGCGACCGCACTAAATGCAGATATCTCAAATGGAAAGGAATACTTGATGTGCATTGTATTCAAAAATTTCGAACGGGGGTCAACATCCTGATGGGGGTCGCGACCAAATGTCACATTCATAATCTTATCATAATTATGCAAATTGGCTCTGACGTAACGTCTGACTGACGGTCACTTGGCTACGCCGTGGCGCTTCCACCAATTCATTGCAATTATGCACAGTGGTGTAGGAGTGACCTAGCCCTCACTACTCTTGAGACTGCGAATGTCGTGGTTTGCCATGTACTATTCGACAATTTGGCCAAAGTTCAATCAATTCTTCGATAACCTGAAAAAAAAAGACACTTTTATCTTTGTTTTAAAATAACTATCAGAGGCCTTAATAACCAAAAAGAGCATATTATTATTGTGATCAAAATTAGTTATTATAGTAAGATTACTAATGAAACGATCTTTAACTCACTTGATTTGCAAATTCTCTCCCATTATCACTGCAACACACATGGACTACCCAAATCTGTAAACACCTGCAGAAGATTGTAAGCCTTTCTTTAGCTGTTTTTGTTTTCATTGGACGTAAACGGACATATTTGGGTAAGTGATCTTGATATACAAAAATGAATTTGTAATCTTCATCAGGCCGTGTTTGAAGATCAATCAAATCCACATGGCAACGCGAATTTAGATAATTTGAACAAATCGGTTTCACCACAATTCCTTTCCGTGCTTTGTTCTTTTTCAACTGACAATTCTCACATCCATCAATGAACAAAGTTACAATTTCTTGGGTAAAATTTGAATATTTTTGATTTATTAGCTTTGTTGTAACTTGTCTTCCGCCGTGCCCAGTTGACTGATGAGATTCTTTAATAATATCAAACAAATCCTCTATGCAAGCTATTATTTTGCCAGTTTTTTTACTTAGAATATATTGTCCATCTACTCGTTGTAAATCTAAATGCTTCATGAAATAATAGTCAGATTTTTTTGCACCTGATGGTCCAATGGCACGTAACGTTATTAACCTTTCCACAACACTTTTATAATCACTTTTATTGTAAAGTCTGGAATTATTCGCCTTCTTATTATAAAGTTCTAATAAACAGGCATTAAATTTTTCTTTCCGATCCATTTTTCCAACAATAATAACTGTTACTAATAGCGTTGATGTGAAAGAAAACAAACCCGACCGGGACAACAGAAAAACAATAACATTTGATATTCATAACCTAACTTTATTTCTAAATTAACCAGAAGACTGGTTGGTTAGTTTATAAACCAGCCAAAGGTTTGGTTATTTTATGTTACTACAAATTATGGTTTTCATATTAGCCAGATTGCTTTGGATAGTTTACAAACTAACCAGCTATTTTGGTTTTCAATAATTTCAAGCAAATTAGCCAAGACACTTGGATAGTTTGCAAACTAACTGCTATTTTAGTGTAAATTGCATTTTCTATCAAAATAGCCAATGGTTTGGTTAGTTTATAAACTATTGAGCTAGTTTATAAACTATCCAAGTTTGTATATTAGCCGTAACATATATACTATACTTGTTATAGGCCTGTGTGCAAAAGATATTATGGTATACAACATTTAAGTTATAAATTGAGAGATCTGTATCTGTATGGCACATAAACTGGTTTGCGAAATATACTAATTTAAGTTATTAATGAAAAAAATGTTACTGCATAATACTAAATGCAATACAAAATTAAACTTAATGAATATTTTAAATAAAAAAAACAGCCAACGTTTAGTAAGTCTTGAATAAAAAAGGAACTTTTATACCTTGTGATAACTTGTTCAAACCATAGTACTGATCTAAAATGTTCTCTATGTTGTATATTAGCAAATGCATTAAGCAAATAACTATTTTGTAGGACATTTCAGATCATAAATTTAAAATCTGAAACTCATAACAACAACTTAAAAACAAATCCCACTCAATAAGTAGGAACAAACAAAACTTCATACTTATCAAACCTAAACTAGATGTGCATCAGTTTTAAGTAAAGTAAATGCATTTTGGTAATTTTATATTTTTAAATCGGTATTTTTCGAAAAATACATCAATAAATCAAACATTGGAAAATAAGCCTTAAAGAAAATATAGGTACCCAGTACAAAAAATGTATGGACGGTTATTTAGTACCTAATAAATAAGCATCACCCTTTAATGTATGGTTTAGTGAACGCATAAGCATAATATTAATGATCAAGGCGTAAGTCACTTCATTAATGCATAGAGCAAAATAGATTAGGGTGTTTATGGAATGTGGTATTTAATACACAACAACTGTCAAAAATTACCTCACCTACAAATTGGCAAGTGCATACGGCTAGGGGCTTTCATATTGCTGTTTTGAATTTATTGGATACTTGATTTTTTGAAAAATGAAGACATTGACTGCATTGGCCTTGGCCTATAGATTCACATGTTTAGCAACATCGATTGCGTTCCACGCGTCGAGACGGAGACGGACCATAAGGCACAGGCGTTGGGGTACAAGGCCAATAGATAGAAAGAGAGACTATAACCACCCTGGTAATAGACATGATGCAATCAGATGGACAGAAGTACACCCGGATGACAATTATGCAATTAAAATTTCTGGTGAAACTTGTTTATCCTTCTTTAAGAAAGTCGCGCATCTTGAAGATATCAATACCACAACGACTTGCTATGACTCTGCAGTGAGTATAATAATTTGATTGGAGTGGAGTGTGGGGCCTTCGAGAGAAAATTCGTGCCCTGGGGCTGTTTTCCCGAAATGTAATTTTTCATTTTAAAAGGCGTACCTGATAGATTTCCTAAAAATACCAATGCATACTATGAGTAGTACAAAAAATTATAAACATATTTAAAAAGTAGCACATGTTTGCAACATTTTTTTGGAATGTATTTTCATTATCCACAAACGCGCACTCAAAAAAATCTTGATCGTAATATTAATGAACAGCTTTCATAATAAACTTCATTTTCATCGGCTCAATGAAATTTTCATTGAACCTGAGTACAGAACACTGTAAACATCATTGTTTCTTGAACAGCTATCATTGTAATAATGAATGAAGCTTCAATACGTGATGAATAGTAATTTCATGCGTTTATGTCCAGTAGTACATGAGTTACATGAACTAAATTCATTAATAATATGTACTTCAAACTTGATATTAAAAAAAGATTCTTAAATGAAGCTTCCATGAAATATTCATTGTACCAATGAATATAGTTCATTAAAACCTTACAAAAAAACATCGTTCTAAGAACGAAATTCATTTATACAATGAATAGTTCTTTTAAAGTCGACAGATATCCTTGAAATAAAATCAAATCATAAATACAAAGAAAAAGTTCATAACCGTAATGTACAAATTTATTAGGCACTTGCGCAAAAACGGGTGATGCTGCGTCTGGCATCCTTCTTTCGGTTTGTGGTGTGTCATTTGATCATGTAAAGTGCTGTTGAAGTGTAAGTTGTGTAAGTTGAAGACCTAGTGAGTATGATCAAAGACAACAAAGTCACTCGACTGGTAAAAGAATTTGTTATGCATTTCCAGCACGATCACATCAATTTCATACCAGGAGTAGATGCTGACGTCTGCATCATCAGAGCCCTGAAATTTAACAATCTATCAACGGAAGAATTCAGTAGTTATTGAAAAGCATGCCGACAATTTCATCTCATCTCAAGAAAATGGAAAGTACGGCGTTCATTTTTGACAATTATCTCTGTTCATAGACTGGTAAGTGATGCACATACCTTACTGAAAAAGCTCTTGAATAACAATGTTAAACAAAAATATCTAATTTGTGTTGTATTTTCAGATTCATATTACGGATTTTCAAACCTTACATCCAAACGGACTCGCTCTGTAGTCAACATAATGGGAAGCAAAAAGAGTCCTATTGAACAAGAACGTCAAAGATAAAAGCACCAAGAGCTCATTGAAATATATGAAGAATCGTGATGTATGTCTCTGAAAGTAAGTAGGTACTAACTAAATTCTCCAATAAAATTTCAGGTTAATATCTCCTACAAATATTTTTGGTAAAATTATCTATTTATGTAATGAATTGGGTATATTTCATGATAGTCTATTTTTTTTCAGAGAGTTTTGACGCTATTTTGGGCGCTTCATGGATTCTTGGTTGGTCCCTTTGACTATATCCCGACATCTAGAACGGTCTGCAACTGGGCCCGTATTTTCGTTCTCCAAAACGCTCAGCGCTTTCGAAGCGCCTGGCATTTGACAGGCATGTCACCTGACAGAACAAAAAAAATTTGTTGTTCTGTCAGGTGACATGTCTGGCGCTTCGAAAGCGATGAGCGTTTTGGAGAACGAAAATACGGGCCCTGAAAGACACTAGAGCAAAAATTACAACCCACACATGTCTCAGTGAAGAGCTGCTTCAAGACTATTATTATTAAGCTCTGATGACTTTTTGTTCTGCCATGGAATATGTTCGAACTATTTTAACTCGAATTTTTCACATGTATGTATATTACAACTTCAAACGATTTTCGAATAAAGATATGATAATCAATCAGTAGGGAATATAAACCGTTTCTGACTCACAAAAACGCTCCCCCCACTCCTTTTGCTCCCCCCTCCACTTTTTTCATATATATCGGTTCTGGCTCACAAAAACGCTCCCCCCACTCCTTTTGCTCCCCCCATTTTTTTTGATTTGATCTCTGATTTGTGATGGGGGATCACTTTTTTTCATCCCACCCTGTTTACCATATTTTGTATTTAAGAGCATTCACTTTTCATACGTTGTTGTGTGGACAGTTGTGTTCAAGTTGAAATTATCATGATGAATATTAAAAACAATAATTGTTTAAATAATCAGTTTGCAAATAGAGTGGGTGTCTTGATAAGTGAAACTAAATATTTTTTGAATAAATCAAAAAGTAAATGGATAAGTGTCGGTTTTTCTGCGGAAAAAGGATATGAGCCAGTTATCAAGATTGGTGAATCGATGAACAAAAATTGTGTGCTATTCAATGAAGTGCAATGGTTATCATTTTTGAACGGGCAAGCAGTTGTGTTGAGTTATTTGTGTAGTGAGAAACCTGGATGGCCACCAATGCGAGGAAATAGATTTGAAGTTTATTTCGAAATTATAAATGATGTGAAAGTTATCAAGATCATTCAAGACGAAAACAAGATATATTTAGCAAGTGAATCCATTAATGAACTGAATGCTTTAGTGACTTTATTGAAATATCGTTATGATTTTCTGAAGAATCAAGAATTTTCAAGATACTACCACATTATAATAAGAGGAGTGTCACTGATACCAGGAGACGTTATCAGATCAGTGTATGATATTATTTCGCCATTAGACAATCCAAATAGTTTTAATGTTTGCTGTGTGTTGGAATTATTAAATTTTCATTCGGATTTTGTTAAAGAGGATGTGAAGGAATATGCATGTAATGAGATTGTCAACAGTTGTATTGATAAATAAATGTTTTGTATTGTGAAATATTGTTTTTTGTATGATGATGATTAAAAATTTGAAAAGAGAGATAGAGGTAAAGATAGACAGAGACAGACAAATAGACATACAGAGACAGAGAGAGCATCTCTCATTTATTATCTTTTTCTTTCTCTTAAAATTATCAAGCTGATTTCAAATAATTCCCCCTCTATCAAATAATTGATATTTAAACTCATCGAATCATATTAGCTCCAACATTTCAAATCAAGATGTCATCTTTCAAACATGATTTGATTTCCGCAGTAGAAAAGCTCTCTTATGAGTTTAGAGAAAGACAGTACGATGCAGACCATGAATCAGTGTATGGAATGGAAAAATTTTATACTGAAGAAGAGTGCAAAAAGAAGTCTGAACTATACCGAAAAGCTGCTGACGCTTGTGATTTATATGTTTATACATCAGATCTTGAATTCTTTCTGGAGACTATAAAAGAAATGGAGCTTGTGCGTTATATCACGGATCTCGAGAAATTTATTCCTGTTAATATTTATAAAAAGGTGTTTGAAATGAAATAAAAAGATAGAATAAAATTGTGTTTTATTCAACCATTAGACAATTTTTATATAAATAATAAACATTTGTAAGTGCACATTTTGAGGGTGAATGAGAGTGATAAAAACAATGAGGTTTTTCTAATGGTAAAGCTGGTTTATCATCAAGTTCTATAACAGGCTTCGTTGAATATTTCCTGATGTACTTGGCTTTTTCTGCTCCTTTCACGTATACATAATCAACACCGTTCGTTACATTTTTCACAATTTCACTAAACCTATGTAATTGGGTGAATCCTTCATTCCACGAAATACAGTGATGATTTTTCATTAACCAATTTGCTTGTTTATATAGCTCTGGAGACAAATATTCTATAGCAAAAGGAGATCTAAATACATAATGACATATTTTATCTCCATCATATGCAGCCAATTCTTTAGGAATAAATTTGTTATTTTCAATCATAAATCCTTGGACATCTAAAGTGAGCAACTTCATATTTTCATTTGTGAAAATTTTTTCATCATCTGTTTTTTATTACTATAATATTGAATTTGTTTTTTTAATTTTTTCAACTTTGCTAAATAATTAGACAAGCGAAGCTTCAACTCTGAATTCATTATGAATATAGTTTCAAGAAGTAATTACTTTTTATATTACTTTGAAGACCTGCGCTTTACATCTGCTTGACTATTTTGGTTAAAGGATTATAACTGAATATTTTATCATGTAAAATGAGACAATAGACCGAAGTGTCTTTCTTTGTGTTGATGTTGGTTTCAAATTCCACTCTCATAACAACAGTTCCCATTTGAAGTGTTTCTTTTTGATGAGAACAATCAATGTGTGCGATAGGACATCTTTTTTTAAATTCTAGTGGGTTGAAAATTGGTTCATTTTGCATATTATAATATGAATCTTTGAAGTTTGCAAACATTTCATACAGAGCAGAAAATTTGTTATCTTTGAAATTCAAGTATAGATCGTGATATGGATATCTTTCTGAATTTAAAAATACTCTAATATTTGTTAAATCCACATTATCAAATTGACTCATATCTTTTGTAACCAATCCTTTTCTATTCTCTTGGAAACCAATTATTATATGTCGAGGTGCTTCAAGTTTGCTACTCGTTTTCACAGGCCATGTATGACGAGATGTTTCAGGTAGTGAGGAATATTCTACAACTTCCCAACTACGAAATCCAATTAACAAATCTTTATTAGATTCAAGAATTTTAGTCAAATCTAGTTGTTGTGATATATCTACTTGAATATGTGGTATTTTCCAATAAATCTTTTCAAACGTTACTTTTGGATTTTCCACTTCGGAAACAGGGGCAGTAACATCATCAATAAACTGAACAGCATCTATATCATTACTTGCTCTGATCAGAACTAATTCTTGCTTCATATTTAAAATGATTTTTTTATAGTCTTCAAAAAAACCCATTAACATTTTTATGGGTATGGATACATTAAATTTTCCATTATCATCCACCAAAATTCTATCCTTTTCATCTCTCCTTGGAAACCAACCAGCATTTTCAAGTTTTAAACTTTCATTTGTGTTATATGAAAGGTATCCTTTTAATGTTGAAGATATTCCTACATTTCTGACGGAATCTATAGTAACTCCATTAAGTTCATAACGAATTTCTCGAAACAAAAAAGCTAATCCATTGTTGATAAATCGTAATCTCTTTGAATATGTTCCCTTTTCAGTAGTTAATTGTCCTTCAATATAAAGTTGACTCTCTGAAGGTAGAGTGTAGACATCAAGTTCTTGTATGGGAATACGAATCTCATCATTGTATTCAAATTTTGAAGAAACGAATGGTTGATAGGAATGAAGCTCAGAGCTAATGATTGAATTGTCTACATATAGTTTTTCGTCAACACTAAGAACATTAATCATTTTAATAATTTCAATCCAAGAGATAAAAGAAATTGACGATTTTTCAATGTTAACTTGTTAGAGTCTTGTTTTGAACTGGTTTTTTTCAGTGATTTTTTCTCTTTATAAGGTGATGATTTGGGGTAGTAATTGTATCTGATAACCATCTTTTTTAATATTTCAAATGTAACCGAACTGTTATTGTTTCGTTACGAAAATTTATTGAATCTCCGTCTTGATCCACTATTTTAACAGTGATATTGTTGATTGTTTTGACGCTAATGGGGAAATACAGTATAGGCAATGGTGACTCCACTATTTTATACCCAGGAGGAACGGTAGGAAAAAATTGATGGATTATATGAACAGGTTGACCATTGCTATATGATCCTACACAAATATTGCAATCAATGCATATTGCATTCACTTTGCTAATATTCACAACTTCATTTGATTCCGTTGATATTTTTGATGAAATTTTTTGTTTCTTAAAACCCAATAGTTTACCAATTGAATCTTCTGGTGTAAAATCAACTTCTTTTGAGCAATAAAGATGACATTTTAAAGTATTAGGATTAGCTTTCAATATAAATTCAACTGATTCCCCAAAAATCTCATCAATCACACTATTTATATATTTTTCAATATCTTCCAAATCATAAGTTCCTTCCGGAAATATTATTACTTTATCTGCTACATGTAGTTTATTGTTGCCTGCTTGTATGTTTGGTATACTCATAAACGTTTCAAAATCTGCTAACCCCAAACAATATTCTCTATCATCATCCAAAAATATAGGTGGATTGAATTCTGCTGATAATACAGAAGTATTTCCTGATATGGCAATAGTTGTAGTCATGACTTTCTCAACTTTACTAGCAATTTTTTCTCATATCATATTATTATATAGAAATTTTAAGGTTAATTGTCCACAAATAACTGTATCAAATTTTTGAAAAGCTTCATAGGAATACCATATTTCAACTTTGCCACAAGAATTTAAATATTTGATTAGTTCAGTTGGTGGTTTCAGATTTCCATAACTATGAAAATATAACACTTTATTTTGTTTTTTTATGTACGCAGTCCAATGAGATCCATGATTTTTTTCACTATCTAGATTCAAAACACCACACTCATTCACTTTACATTTTTTAGGGAGATTATCACGCATAAAAACACCTCTAAAATGTGGAATTTTTAAAATGTTTACATATTTTAGTATATCAATATTTGAAAGAGCTCTCTGTGGAAATATTATTTGACTTTTTTTTTTTAAAGATTTTCTTTTGATAGCACCTCCTTTATATGGTTTAATGTAAAGACCACCCCCTTTGGAAAGATTTTCCATTTCTTTATTGTGTCGATGTAATTCCTCAAGTTGCTCCTTTGATACTTTTATATCATTAACAGCCTTAGCTATTCCAGCTGCACCACCGCCTAAAGCCCCAAGTGCACCCAAGATTGGAAGAAGTAATGGAAGAAAACCACCAATCTTTTCAGGTGGTTTTATTACTCGTCTTTTCATCTTTTTCTTAGTTTTCTTGATACCCATTCCAAGTTTACGTTTACCCTTCATGATTCCTGTTACTGCAAGAGCTGCAAATTTTTCTCCCAACGATGAGTCTTTAGCTTTAACTCTCTTCCAAGCTTTATTTGCTAAAACTTCATCTGCTTCGTGTCGTTGAGGTAGATTGTCAGTTTTCGCATATGTTATATCATGTTCTTTACACGCTGCATCTAATAGATTGATACCAGAATCCCCCCTATTCAATCTTTCTTCTAAATTTGTACCAGGACCGCAAAATTGATAACCTGGGATATGAAGCTCAACAGGTAGTCTATTGATAAAACTGTTTATCAAACCTCGACCTGTCTTGTTGAAGTGTTTACATGAAATATGCTTTCGTGAAGCATGTACAATCATTTTATACCTGTTAAAGATACCTGTTTTCTTTAAATACTCTGGTGAATTCATCTAAAGAAAAAAACTATTTTTTAAAAAAATTTATTTACTTTTATAAACCCCAACTCATCTTCCTTAAAAATAGAACTAAGTAGATTATCTTGCTTTCTTTTTAAACTATTTTCTCTTATAATATATTTTTCTCTTAACTCTAAAACATTTAAAACCTCCTTACATCTATTTAATTCGAATTCTAATCTACTAACCTGACTCCTAACCTTATATTTATTTTTTTTTATTTCTTTTAGTACTGTTGTCTCTTCCTCTGTCTCTTCCAGAGCAAACACCTGTCCCGGCTCAAAATCTTCGTCGAGGTTGATACATTCTAAATCTTCTTGGAGAGGGTTGGGTTGGGGGTGTTCCGTATTGTCTTGGAGAGGTTCTGTTGAATAGGTTGATCATGAAGAGACTCTTCTCCTTGATCATTGAGATGTTGCTTACCTTTCAAAGGTGATGTGTAGGGTGACACATCTTCATACATTATTGGTGATTTTAACAAATCTTCCAATAACGTACTAACATCATCTTGGATTGAGATTTGATCAGCCATATCGAAGGTTGATTGTAACTGAATATCGAAGGTTGATTGTAACTGACGAGACGTAAGGCCGTAAGCGTATAAATACTGAATTTGCTACGTGATGATGGTGGGGGGGATTGGGGGGAGGGGAGGTACTCAGGAAAGACAAGACAAGAAACAATAAAACGTCTGCTTATTAACATTTGATATTATTCTAATTCTATTCTTCAATTGATGAAGTTATAGAGATTCAACCATGTCTAAATGTAATAGTTGTGATAAAAGTTTTCAACATAAAAGAAATCTGAATAGGCATCAAAAAGAGTCTATCAGTTGTCAACCATCTAGTTCAGGACTACAGATGAAAATCTCAGGAAAAAGAAAAAGTGAAAATCTAGTGAAGTGTTTGATCCCTGAAAAAAAGTGTAAACGTGACCAAAATCTAAACAAAATTCATAAGTTAACTTTGAAAAGATGTAGTGATTGTGATGTTTGGTTTCCAAAAAATCAAATCAGTGGACATTTGCGATCAAATATTCACAAAGGTGAGGTGGTGAAGAAAAATATGGATAATGTGAAAATTATCCAGTCGGCATTCAAAAACCGAATCATAACATACATGCTGCTTCCATCCAAAGACTTTATAATTTTGGATAATTATTTTGAGGAAATCGAGCCAAAGTTTGTTAATTTGATTAATGATGAAATAACAAAACATCGTTCACTCAAAATAAATTTGGAATTGTTTGGAAAATTTGTTTTACCAACAAGTGAAAATGAAGAAACCAAATCATTCAACACACAAAACAAAAATATACATTTATCAAACAATTTAAATAAAGTTTTTAAAGAGTTTTGTGAGACTTTGAAAGAAAAAATTTCAACATTTGCTGAAAATGGGTCAGGTTGGGCGTTGATAAAAATTATGTATTTGGAAGTAAATGTGAATAAGTTGAATGTTACTCGAGCATCTTCATATATTCCATTACCCAAGTCAATATTAAACAAAAAAGCAGTTGTCAACGTGAAAAACAGTGATGAATTTTGTTTTGGATGGAGTATTATTAGTGCGATAGTGCCAGTAGATAAAAATGTTGATAGACCCTCTTCATATCCAAACTTTTTCGAATATTTCAATTTTGGTGATATAAAATTTCCTGTGAAGTTGAAGGACATACAAAAATTTGAAAATTTAAATCAAATTTCAATAAATGTGTACGGACTTGAAAGTGTTTGTGAAAGCAATAGAGTTAAATATGAAGTGGTTGGCCCCCTTCATTTTACTGATAAGAAACAACCAATTCATGTTAATTTGTTATTGATAAGTGACAACAAAAATAATCACTATTGTTGGATAAAGAATATGTCTCGATTATTATCATCTCAAATCAACAAATCGGAATCTGCAAAGTACTTCTGTGATGGTTGTTTGATAATTTTCAATTCACAAACGAAATTAGATATGCATACAAAATATGGTTGCAATCATATAGTTACAAAAATTCCTGATACAAGTTTAAAAACAAATAAATTTGGTCAAATTATTCCTAAAAATATTGTCCAATTTGAAAATTTCCAAAAACAGATAAAAATACCTTTTGTGATATATGCAGATTTCGAATGTTTTCTAAAACCTTTAGAATATAACCAACCGGAAATTGATTCTAAACCTTACACTATAGATACTTTTAAGCATGAACCTTACGCTTTCGCATATTTCATTAAATGTTCATATGATGATTCTTTGTCTGTGAAAGATTATTATTTTGGTATTGATGCAGGTGCAGAATTTTGTAAACGTATTGAAGAACATACTCATAGAATCTATAATGATTATTTAAAAAAAATTACACCAATGAAATTAACTAATGAAGAGAAACTTGTATTTGAAAATAGTACAGCATGTCATATTTGTCAAGAATTATTCAAACCTGGGGAAGTGAAAGTCAGAGATCATGATCATCTAACTGGAAAGTTTAGAGGATCTGCACATAGTGTATGTAATCTAAATTATCAAATTCCCCACTTTATTCCAATATTTTTTCATAACCTAAATTATGATCTTCATATGTACATCAAGTTGCTTTGTAATCAAGATAGTCTTATTGAATGCATTGCTCAAACAAAAGAAAAATATATTTCTTTTTCCAAATCAATCTTAGTTGATAAAATAATTAAAAATAATAAGGAAAAAAATATTTATGTAAAACTGAGATTCTTAGATTCTTTCCGTTTTGTTAACTCTTCTTTGGAAAAATTGGGTGAGAGTTTAGAGACGAGTCAATGTATTGAAATTAAAAGATATTTTGATGATTCAACACAGTTTAATGAAGTTCGAAAAAAAGGTGTTTATCCTTATTCTTATGTAAACTCAATGGAGAAATTGTACGAAACTGAACTTCCCAGTATTGATGCATTTTATGATAATCTTAAAAAACAACCTATTGATCCATTAGATTATGAAAGAGCAAAAAATATTTGGAAATTATTCAATTGTCAAAATTTAATGGATTATACCAAAGTCTACTTATTATCAGATGTTCTCATATTGACAGACTTCTTTGAAGCATTCAGAAATGTTTCTCTTAAAATTTACAATTTGGATCCAGCTCAATATTTCACAGCTCCAGGTTTGAGTTGGGATGCAATGTTACGTACAACAAAAGTCAAATTAGAATTATTAACTGATATTGATATGGTTAATTTTTTTAAAAATAATATTAGAGGTGAAATTTGTCATTGCAGTGTTAGAAAAGCTGAAGCTAATAACCCCTTTCTTCCAAATTTCAACTCATCAATACCAAAATCATATATTATGTATTTAGATGCAACAAACTTGTATGGACATAGTATGTGTCAATACCTTCCTGTGAGTGATTTTTCTTGGTTAACGCAAGATGAAATTAACTCACTTGATTATCAATCTATTCCACAAAATTCGGAGTATGGATATGTTTTGGAAGTAGATATAATTTATTGTGAGAGTTTACATTTTCGTCATAATGAACTTCCGTTTTTACCAGAAAATATTTGTGCACCTGGTTCCAAGCAAGAAAAATTAATTTGCAATTTATATGATAAACAAAAATACATCATTCATTATCAAAATCTTCAGAGAGCTTTAAAAAGTGGGTTGAAATTAAAAAAGATTCACAGGGTAATAAAATTCAAACAGTCACCTTTTCTCAAACCATATTTTGATTTAAATACCAAAATGAGAAATCAATCAAAAAACAAGCTCGAAAAAGATTGCTACAAATTATATAATAATGCAATATATGGAAAAAGTATGGAAAATGTTGAAAAGCGAGTCGATGTAAGATTGATAACACATTGGAAAAATGTTGGGAAAAGGCAAGGGGCGGAAACGTTAATTGCAAAACCTCATTTTAAAAATGTCTTAGTTTTTACGAATAACTTTGTCGCTATTCAAATGGAGCGAGTGAAAGTTTGTTATAATAAACCGATATATGTTGGATTTTCAGTTCTGGAATTATCAAAAACAGTAATTCATGACTTTTATTATGATTATGTAAAAAGTAAATATGGAGACAATGCAATTTTATTGTATACGGATACGGACAGTTTAATTTAGTTTGTGAAAACAGATAACTTTTATCAAGATATTCAATCAAATTTAGAGAGATTTGATACTTCAAATTATGATGAAGAAAACATGCATAATATTGCTAAAAATATTTCTGAGGTAGGAAAGATGAAGGATGAATTTGCTGGAAAACCAATAATGAGTTTTTATGGGACGGGTGCAAAAGCTTATTGTGTTCATTTTGAAGATGAATCTGAGAAAAAAGCAAAGGGTGTTGTAATGTTCCAGGTGGTAAGGAGTTCGCCTACGTGCCAAAGGAATCAAACACGACCGTTCAGTTAAGGGGTTTAACATTAACTCCTCTATCGAAATCTGTACAGCCTCGATCTAGACTAGCTTATTGTTATTAATCATGACATACTTAATCATTACAGGGTTAAACTACAACATATCGTGGGTCTAATAATAACAAGCGCCGTCTTGGAATCTGGTACTTTGCTGATATGCAACCTCCATAATGTAGGTGACATAATTAACCAATTGTTTAATATTACAACATGACTCAAATTCCACTACACCTCCCACGGAGAAAAAAATAAAAATAAAATGAATGTACATTTTGTTTTTATTCCCTCCTTTTTATAAAAAAAAAGGACAGGTATGAAATACTACATAGGTAACAGTATAATGCTTAAAAAATAGAATGTCCACATTGTCCACTATTCACTTTGTATTCACTATTACTAATTACCACTTTTACAATTTAAACGTACGAACACCTGCCGACCCGACAATAACATAATCAACGTACTGCTAACCTACCATAACTATATTACATAAATGAATATCTACTTGCTATTTGGCCTGATATTAATTATTACATTCAGCTGAAATATAACTTAACTAGATTTTTATGGAATTCCTTATATTTGTTATTTACACATAAAACCAAATTACATCCCTTTACTTCAATAACTTCATAAGGACCTTTATACAAAGGGTCAAGTTTAGTTCCTAAATTCTTGTTTTGGATAAGAACCTTATCACCTACTTTGTATTCATATTCCCTACTTTTCTTATCAAACATTTCCTTTTGCTTCATTTTTGAATCTACCAAATTAGTTTTTGCATCCGCCCATGCACTTTGCAACCGAAATTTCAGCTCTAATGGGTAGTCATCAAAATTGTAGATAGAGTCAATATTACTCGTCACGTTTGAAGGTACCCGACTTGGTTTCCCGAAAACAAGTTCGTATGGCGTGTAGCGCGTTACTGTATTTACAGTGCTATTATACGCAAAACACCAGTATTGAATCAAATCGCTCCAATTGTTTTCAATACTTTTGGAAAAATACATACGAAGATATGCACCCAAGTGTTTATGTGAGTTTTCGAGTCCACCCAAAGTTTCATGATGATATGCTGTCGATTTTAAGTGCCGAATGCCAAGTAACTTGCATGATTCTTTGAAAATGCTTGCCATAAACTCCGTTCCTTGATCCGTGAGGACCTCACAAGGTATGCCGTATCGCAACACAAAATTTTCAACAAATGCTTTCGCAACCGTATGCGCTTCCTTATCTGGTAATGGATACCCTTCGACAAATTTCGTAAGATCACATTGTATAGTTAAGATGTACCTATTATTTTGGATGTCCACAGGAAGAGGGCCTACCAAATCGAACGATATTTTTTGAAACGATGATTTAGCTGTTGTCGTGACAGTCATTGGATTTTTTTTTGTTTTGAATGTTTATGCCTTTGACAGTCATCGCATTTTCTGATAAACACTTCAACATCTTTCCGCAGACCTGGCCAACAATATTGTCGCTGAATATTCTTGTACATGCGTTGTACACCCGCATGTCCCCCTGTCTGTAACGTATGAAAGTCATTCAAGATTAACCGTTTCATCTTCCTATCTTCTATTCGCTCCACGCCTTTCACTACACTCAGTTTTATTGACATATCCTTTAACTTTGACTTGTATTTACTTATTTCCTTCAAAAATTCAGTACTTGTTTCGTCCCGCAGCACGAATAGAGTTGTAAAATAATTTCTTGCGCATAACTTTCCCAGATCCCTCAACGATGTACAGGGTTATTCATTATATTTTGACACTCATCTACAGCTCTTATTGCGAGTGATAGAAAAAAACTTTAAATACAAAAGTTTTGGTTTTTTTCACGTAGTATCTTCTGGTGATAGCGGAATCAACTAATCGAAATCATAACATAGAAAAAATTCATAAAGTCATATTTTTTTAAATGGAACACCCTGTATATTATTGACTAAAATGAAAGATCTCTTTAATCTGATTTCAAATATATATGGTTTGTAGGCATTTGGTTCAGTCACTTTGAAACTATTTGAATTTAAAAAATATATTTTTTTAAACTACAACAAATATTCACAACACTAACTTAATCATATAAACTATCAACATTCCATTAAAAACGAAGCTACATGTTTTCTACATAACCCCCATAACCAAAACTTCTGTATTTAAAGTTTTTTTCTATCACTCGCAATAAGAGCTGTAGATGGGTGTCAAAATATAATGAATAACCCTGTACCTAAGTCATACGCCGATCGGTCATTCTGGTTAAAATAAATTATCTGTGAATTCACATCATACATAAAATTATTAAAATACTGATAGGAACCTAGGTTTTTGTTTTTAAAATTTTAATAGTCTTTCTCTGCTATGATTCTCAATTCAACTGCATCAGCAGGTTGCCTTGAAACTTCGACGAGAACAGGGTGATCAAGCCTATTATCGCACGATGCATATTTTTCTTCCACCTCAGCTATTTGATTCTTACACTGCGCTCGCGTCATCACATTCATGCTTTCAGTCAATCTTCCGCTCATGGCTTTTAAGGTATCTAGTTCTATTGATACTCGTGAAAGGGCGTCCGCTGTTACATTTTCTGAACCTTTGACGTAATGTACCGAGAAATCATATTCCTCTAATACAAGTCTAAATTTTGTAAGCCTACTCGAAGGATTAGTCATGTTGAATAGATAAATTAATGGACGATGGTCTGTTAACACCTTAAATTTCCTAGCAAACAAATATGGCCTGAAATGTTTAACACACTATGGCCAGTAGCTCTTTCTCTATAGTACAATAATTCCTCTCAGCCTTATTTAAACTTCTAGATGCGAAAGCCACTTGTCGTTTCTATTTGAAAGCACGGCTCCTAAAGCGTAACCACTTGCGTCGGTTCTAAGCAAAAATTCGTTATCCGGTGAGAAATCCGGATATTGCAGTACTGGTGGTTTTGTAAGTGCTTGCTTAAGTATTTCAAATGAATTTTGACATTGCTCTGTCCACTCAAAAACTTTGCCTTTCCGGGATAAATTATTTAAGGGATTTGCAATTTCAGCAAAATGGTTGATGAACTTTCTATAATAATTAGCGAAAGCTACGAAGCGCTTTACCTCGTCAGTACTTTTTGGGACTGGATACCGAGACATGACAGAAATTTTCTCGGGGTCTGGTAAAATACCTTCGGATGATATAACGTGTCCTACATACAGAAGTTCCTTTTTCAAAAATTCACATTTTCCAGGGTTAAGTTTTAAGTTCACTTTTCTAAGACGTTGGAACACTTTCAAAAGGTTGCTGTTGTGATTTCCAAAGACTATTAAATCATCAAGGTGAATGAAACATGCCTCATAGTTTAAACCTGCCATCGCTATTGTCATGAGTCTTGAGAACGCACTTGGTGATATTTTCATCCCTATGGCTAACCTTTTCATTTGGAACTGACCTCTTTCCGTAGTGAACGCAGTGCAGGGTCGACTTTCAGGATGTAACTCTACCTGATAATATCCTTGCGCCAAGTCTAAATGAGTGAAATATATCGCCCCTGACAATGAATCTAGAATTTCAGAAATATTGGGCAGCGGAAACTTTTCGTCGTCTATTAACTGTCTGTTCAACAACCTATAATCTATAACTACTCTTACTGCCTTAACACCATTTTTGTCAGCTTTTTTTGGCACTATTAATACAGGAGATGACCATTCGGATTTTGCCTCCTCTATTATACCCTCACTCAACATCTTATCAACCTGTTTGTGTATATCATTTTTCTGCGCATGCGGCAGCCGATAAGGCTTAACATAGGCCGGTGTTGCATTGTCCCTTACTCGAATTCGTTGGCGATATACATTTGTTGTAGTAAGAGGTTCCCCGTCTAGATGAAAACTGTCAGCATATTTCGCACAAATGTTATAAATCGAATTTTTCTCTTCTTCATTATTGTACGTTGACGTATTTATTGAATCAAGAACTTTTTCTACACGCTCAACAAATACGCCATTTCTGTTAAATTCGCACAACTCATAGTCATCCAATTTTCTAACAGGTGGTTGGAAGTTACGCGGTGTCACTTCTTTTTCAGTGACATTCATTATCCTTACGGGAATTCGGTTATTCTCAGGTTTTGCTATAGTACTTGCCACAATCACTCCTTCGCAAACTTCGTCATTCACTATCACGCAATCATCGGTTTCATTCGTATAAAAGTATTTGACAATCTCACAACGGGGGGGTATTTTCGCATAGTAATCACACCTAGAATGCAATGGAACTACTTGTTCTCTGTCTCTACTTTGAAAGGAAATATCTCGTTAAGAAATCCGCACCCAACACGCCATGTATATGGGAATCAAATTTATCCATTATTACAAATTCATAAGAAAACAATTCATCGCTCACGCCAAATGATATACAAGCGCATCCTGACGAGGTTGTTGAGCCTGCGATTCCATTGATTTCCAACTTTTTGTTTCGGTTTATAATTTCGTTTTTAGCTACATAATCCGAGAAAATACATGAAATACTCGCCCCTGAGTCTATCAAAAATAATAATTCCTTGTTATTATAATTTACAATAATAAAATTCAATGCATTCATATTAAACATGAATACATCATGGCTTGTTTTACTTTTCATAGACTCAGGGTTTCTCGAAAAAACTGCTGACTTATGTTTTGGTGTCCATTACCCTCTGCTTCATTCGCAACATACACTCGACCTTCATGACGCGTTGTTTGTCCTCGATTATTCTGATAGTTGTTACCTCGACCGCGCCCTTGGCCTCGATGACCCGATGGCCTAGGGTTGTTTTGCCTATTATTGAAATTCCCCCTAAACCCATAACTATTATTATAACCCCGGTTATTGAAAAATGAAGAATTTGCCCCCCTTTATCTACCCCTAAACCCCGCAGCAAAAGACCGATTATTATTAAAAGCATTAGCTCGATCTCCCATGTGAAAAACATTTGTACTGCTGGTTTGAGTATTTGTCAACTTTACCGATTCTTCCTCTCTGGCGCCTAACACCGAATCTTTTAAACTTTGATAGTTCCTTGCCTTAACAATGGTTCGCAACTCAGCATTCCTTAACCCATTAGAAAATGCATTCACTGCGATTTTTTCATTGACATTGCGAAAAATTGGCAACAGAGCACTATCACCATCTGCTTGGGCAGTCGTTAGTTCAAGTAACAGAGTTTCAATGACTTTAGCATAATCATCAATGGTTTTGGACTCCTGTTTCACATAATTCATTTGCGCAGAAAGCACCGCGACCGATTTCTTACTAATTAGATAACTATTCATATCTTTCACCAAATTAGCGACACTATCATACGCACTTTGTAGTCATAGCTTCGCATTTTGCGTCAACCTAGTCTTTAATACGTATTTAATTAGTAATGCCTTCCCATTATCATTGATGAAATCACTATACAATTCGATAGCGTCTATCAACTGCTTAGTAACTTCCTCGGTGCCATCCATAGCAGGCAACAAGGAAGCTGCAGTCTTCAAATCGAAATTATCAGGCATATTGGCGGATGTTAAAACTGACTTTTCTGAACTTTGTGCTGAACTTTCTGAGTTCTCTTCAGACACTAGAACTTGTAACCTTTCATTTAAAATTGTCTTCGCTTTTATCAAGTAAGTATCGCTTGCGTTAATATAATCTACAACAGTTTTCTTAGCTCCTAAATCAGTGATAGCTTCAAGCTGAATCTCCTTTTTCAATTTATAATTTTGTCCTTCTAGTTTTCCTAATTCCAATATTAACCTATTTACTCTACCTAAATCTGTGCGACGCACTGCCGGTTCTCTCTTCAAATTTTCATAAAATTTTACAATCGACTCATAAATATCTTAAAAATTTTGCAAAACCATAACTATCCTAGTATCTAACCACTTACATTTCTACGTTATTCTGCTGGTTGATTGTTCGTATTGGGTCGATGCACTATCCGGTTGGTGTTAACATTGTTCTGGATTATGCTGAGCTGCTACCAAATTTGTCCATCGATGCACTCTAGCGGCTCGTGCCAACAACTAGAGTGTTCCCTCGAAGCCAGCGTTGGTGAACACCAGTTGACGTTTCCAGCTAATCCGAACACAGTAAAACTCGTATCAGAGGTCTTGACAACCGGAGGGTCGCCAAACTATGCTTCTGGACAAATCTTTTTTTATATTTCTCCTATATGCCTTTTTCAATTTGATAACAACTAGGATCCACACTCCTAATGCAAGGACAAAAAAAACAACGCGGATATCATGAGGCACAGCAACTGCTTCTTCTTCCACTATGAAATTGGAATTCACAACTCCCGTATCCGTAACTTCGGAATGCTTTGAATTTGATTTCCCCATCGTATAACTTCACTTATCACTGAACTACTCACTATCCGCGACTTGAATCGCTCTCTCCTTTTTTCATTGACACGCAACTGGCAGGATCGCCATGTAATGTTCCAGGTGGTAAGGAGTTTGCCTACGTTCCAAAGGAATCAAACACGACCGTTCAGTTAAGGGGTTTATTATAAACTCCTCTATCGAAATCTGTACAGCCTCGATCTAGACTAGCTTATTGTTATTAATCATGACATACTTAATCATTACAGGGTTAAACTACAACATATCGTGGGTCTAATAATAACAAGCGCCGTCTTGGAATCTGGTACTTTGCTGATATGCAACCTCCAAAATGTAGGTGACATAATTAACCAATTGTTTAATATTACAACAAGACTCAAATTCCACTACAGTGTGAAAAAGTGTGTAATTCAAAATTCTATTACCAAAGAAGATTATTGTGATGTGATAGAGAATACCATAATTAAATAAAGAAATATGAATATCTTCAAATCAAAAAAACATGATATGTACACACAAATGAACAATAAAGTTGCATTGTCTTATAAGGATGATAAACGTTACATAATTCAAGAACATTTTCGAACTTTGGCATGGGGAAAAAAGATATAAACATATTGCAGGGAGAGAAATTTGATGATGAAGATGAATGTGTTAATGAAGTGTGTTCAATGCTGCGAGAATTAGTTGTTGCTTCATATAAATTGTAAATTTGTTGAAAACATAATTCTTCGTCCATACAAGATTAACTTATACAGTTGAAAAAAGTCATAATAGAATTCAATTTTTAACATGAAATTAGAAAATATGTATAAACCAAAAGATTTAATATAATGTAATAACTAAATTATATGTCTAGTTATAAATTGTGATTTCAGGAAAACTGTTTACTATTATAGATAAGGCAATGTTAGCAGCAGGTCTACACCAAGAGTATTGTTCTTGAGTGCTTTTTTGAATAATACTTTGTATATAAATCGATTTAGATGTGTAGGAAATATTCATTTGTGTATCATCCAATTATAATGACTCATTTTAGAGTATAAGTTGAGACTTTATTTTGTGAATAGAAATTTCGGAACAAGCAACTGGAATGTACTTATAATTGCTGCATCAATTTTGTAGAATTAAATATCAATCTTTGCATTCATTTTTTGTAATGCGTTACCCATTTTAGGAGTATATTTGTATAGAAATAAAAGAATAATCTACCAACAAGTGTTTTATTTTATCAATTATTACAAGACATTATTTTTTAGAATCCAGGAATTATATGAATTATTCAAACCCAACCATTTAACATAAACTTTATTTCCCTTCCGTCTTAGAATCTTTTCTACCAAATACACGTCAGAATGTTTAACTTTTTGCAACTCCCCCTTATAAAATGCACCCTGTATCTCTTCACCTCTATGATCCTCCAATATGTAGGTTGTTGGATTTGTGATTTTTATTTTTTTAATCACAAAGATTTCATTTGACCAGTTAGGTGTATACCCTTTTGAAAACATCTCACGAAACCTACTTATTCTCACATAGTCACCCTTTTCATATTTGGAACTGCTTTTCATGTTTTTTAGTAACTTGAGACGGCTTCATCTCACTAACAGAATGTTTGGTATTGTTGTATTCTGTCACTATATCAGGTAATATTGTCAACCATTTATAATTTCCTTGCAAACTGAATTGTTTCCACATTTTATTTTTAAGTGTTCTATTTACTCTTTCTACAATGCTTGCTTTCATGTTGGAAAAAGTGTTATAGTGATTAATATTATATTTTTCCATCAATTTTTGAAAATGTTTATTAAAAAATTCCTTTCCGCGATCTGTTTGCAAATTTTTTGGTGGGATTTCAACATTGCTCAATATCGATTCCATTGCGTTGGTTACATCTTTAGCAGTCTTTGTTTTGTTTATAACTATCAAAATATGTCTATATCCTTTGTTAATTTTTGAATATCGTTGCATTTCAACTAAATCTGCTTGAAAAAGATCATTGATCCCCTTTACAATCACTACTCTTCTTTTAAAAAAATTTCTAGCTGGTTTGTGTAACTCATTCACCACATCTCCTTTGATAGTATTCATTATTGAACTGTTATATTTTTAATCAATACAGGACATTTTATTTGTAATTCACCATAAAATTCTGTTATTTTACTACCAGTTTCTCGGCTAAACGCTATCAAGTCATTTTTTTTATCTCTTCTGTTTTCTAGTTTTCCTCCTTTACCATTAATTAACAAAGAGACATCTTTCTTTAAATATTCTCCATACAAAATGTTTCCCTGTTCGAAAGGAAATCTATATGATTGTTTTCCATCCGGCATTAAAACAAAATTTGTCTCGCCTTCTACATATCGACCAATAAATGGTAAAACCATTACATAAGATAAATCAACCTCGGAAAAATTAAATAACTTGATATTGTTTTCTGTTTCATCTCTCTTGAATAAATGAGAACCAAACTTGTTGACCGTCATTTTTGGTTTGATTCGTTCACAAATTTGAGGATGTATTTATGCAATTACTTTAGCTTCACGTAACTCTTCAATTATGGATATTAATTCATTATTATGGTTGGTATTGCCAGCCATCATGGATGCTACTATAAGTCTTAACCTATCAACCAATTCGTTGATATTATCCCAATATACATAATCTATATCGTTTTTATTAATCTTCCACAACCCCTTTCCAATTCGCATTCTAGTTATTAGAAGTTTCGGTTTTTCAAAACGAGAATATATTGACTTGATGAGTCGTGTTTTTGTTATACCATGTTTTTGTAAGTATGGTCCTTTTATAGTTATACAGTGTGACCCATTTGTTTTGGGAGCACCCTGATAAAAAGTTTATTTCTTAACCGATTTGGTTCGTTTTTTTTTGGATTGTAGAGCTCGAAAAATTGTATATTCTTGGCCAAAAGTGACCATCGCCATTTTGACTTCAAGGCCTACTATGTTAGTTTTTAAGAGCAAAATTTCAGGAAACCATATTAGCGATTTTTTTAGAAAAAATCTGTGTGCGCCACTGGATTCAGCATCCTTCGAAACGGGTCTATACAAATTTTCAACCGAAAATATCAAGTTGAAAAAAATTAAAAATTCGCACTTTAACAATCTTTGATTCTATCAAAACAAATAAATGACATAAAACTAAAACTTTGTAACTTCTACCAAACCACCATCAACTTCAATGCATTTATCATTTGTTTTGATAGAATCAAAGATTGTTAAAGTGCGAATTTTCAATTTTTTTCAACTTGATATTTTCGGTTGAAAATTTGTATAGACCCGTTTTAAAGGATGCTGAATCCAGTGGCGCACAGAGATTTTTTCTAAAAAAAATCGCTAATATGGTTTCCTGAAATTTTGCTCTTGAAAACCAACATAGTAGGCCTTGAAGTCAAAATGGTGAAGGTCACTTTTTGCCAAGAATATACAATTTTTCGAGCTCTACAATCCAAAAAAAAAACGAACCAAATCGGTTAAGAAATAAACTTTTTATCAGGGTGTTCCCAAAACAAATGGGTCACACTGTATATTTTGAAGATCCATTTCCCTGCACTCGGTCATTTGGATCATAATTTCTTCGATATGCGTTGGTTTTAGCTAAAATATCCATATAATTATCCAAATCCTCATCTTTATAGTCTTCAGGATATTTTTTAAACAGTAATTCGTACAATCCTTTGGTACCATCATACATTTTTCCATCTACTTTTACATTTTTTCCAATAATTTCTACAAATTTAAGTGTCGTTCCCAAATAGAATTTATCAGTATCTATATCATGTACTATTCCATAATGATGATCAAAATTATGTTCAGTATCCTTTACACTAGCATCGATTTGATCTCTTGGTAGTGGATCAAAACTTTGTTACCATATTTCATATGGTTTCGTGACGATTAAATTTTGAAACGATTGCCTTGACTGTTCCAATATATCTGAAATATTTTGATTTTCCGAGCTTTCGAAGGGGTTGGTTTGAGCTATAACACTAGTTTCTAGTATAGTTGGTAACTGACTACGTTCTTGCATAGTATTAGGTAACTGACTAGGTTCTTGTATAGATGGTAACTGACTAACAGATGCAAGGCTTGTATCAAAAAATGATGATAATTCCGTTGGTAGAATTGGAGTTTTACCAGTTCTTGTAGGTCTTGTAGGTGTTGATGTCTCAACAAATAATCTTGAGAAACTTGGTTTAGGTTTTAATGGTGTTGTGTAAAACATAGAAGTTTCAGGTTCTTCTTTTTCTTCTTTGAATTCTTCCTTTATGTTGAGAGGTTCATTTATTTTAGAAATAAGTTGTTGTAGTGGTTGAGTTATTGGTTTGTTAGCTTGCTCTAGTTGTGATTGTGTAGTGATCATGGCTAATTTTAGACTATTAAGCTTATCCTTGACAGCTTTTCTTGACTTTATCAATTCCTCAGCCAACCGCTTATCCATTTTATAGATATATGAATGAATCAAAATTTTTTCTATATCAACATACAATGATCGTTATATATATGTTTCAAACTCATAGAATCCTGTTTGAATAAAATAAGCAAATTGGTGTTTTCTCGTATAAGTCTTTTCAGAATTGATGAATACCCTTGAAATATAAAAAAACAGTCTGTGTTTAAAAATAAAATAGTTTCTTATTATAGTTTGGTTTCCACATGGAATATCATCAAATATAATGACTGAATTTGGTGCTATTTCATGAGGAGGAATAATATTTTCATCACTCTCATACTCGAAATATCCAATCTCGTTTATAGGTGACAACAATTGTCTTAAATATTTATATTTTGGTTGATGTAATGATTTGGAATATAGGTTTACATTTTCAAATCTTATTCCATTTGGATGTTCGAGTAAAGTTAACATTGTATTAGTTTTTCCAGATCCTGAACTTCCAACTATTAAACACCTTTTTGATTCTCCACCAAATAAATTGCCATGTTTTTGAATTGGTTTTGTAAAATTTTTTTCATCATGATTCACAATGGGTAGAGAAAAAGCTTGTTTTTCAATCAACATAATGGAAAGGTATAAAATAAACTTTGGTTTGCAATCATATTTATATAATAATTGAATCAAACATTTGAGAAATTCGATCCAAAATATTTTATCAATACCCCTATAATATGTTATATTTCATGTTTTGGATTAACGAAGCAGATTCAGTTTTAATTAACAAAGTTCACACCGTTAATTTTTTGCGACGTCGAAAAAGAAGAGATAATATATCGATTTTGTTGTTTTAGGTATGTTGAAGTACCGCCATGTCCAACGGTTTTTAAATGGTATAATGTGCGTGTACATTTGGGTCATGATGCAGCTGCGTTAATACTGTTAATACTGTACTTTGATGATACTTTTTTTGCAGAGGGCCAAAGAAAGTTGTCTTTATAAAGTAAAAACCTGATCATTATTCACTCAGAATATATAATTGGAAAGCCAATTATTGGATTTTATGTTATTTTTACACGATATCATTTTGCAACTTTGTAGATGTGGTATGAATGCACTTACCTTCGATCTCATCAAAAAAATAACGAGTCACACATGTGTATTTCTTTTTATCAACATCATTAAAAAAAATCACATTAATAATAGCAAACAAAATATTACAAAAATTTAACATATTATTGTTGATATCATATTTCCACTTATTAAATATACAACTGCTGCAGCAACAACACTTCCAATTATTGAAAATGTAGTAATTGATTGATAAACGGTTGAAAAAGAAGATTTCACTTTTGTTTCAAACTTTTCACATTTTTTCAAAGTATTAGCTAAAATACAATCAGGGGAATATTTATAATGTTCCTCAATGACCTCACGACCCTTAAAAAAGAGAATTGAAGAACATAAATCATACATGAAAAAAAGGGAATTTCATAGATTGGGAATTTGTCAACACGCATTTGATAATAATCATAGAATAAATTGGGATAATTCAAAAATCTTAACAAAAGAACCATGTTCTAAAAAACGTAAACATAAAGAAAGTGCATATATAATGGTGAATTCTAACGAATTTGTAGCAACTTGCTCTGTAAATCTAAGTAATACATGGTTACCTTTATTAAGAAATTGAACATAGCCCAAAAAAAAGAATTATAAATACTGAACATATATAAAGTTAAACAATCAACACCAAACACTTCAATGTCAGTAAAAGTGACATTTTGTGCCAAAAACACAATTTTTACTGCGAAATCCTAAAAAAACGTGGAATAATTTTTGAATTTGAATTAATTGTTTCTTTTTTAGGTTCCACTGACGACGGAAGCAGATTCGCTTCTGAAACGTTTGATATTGTTAGGTTTTATTGTTTACTAATAGATTTTTTTTCAGGTAATATAGAAGATCTGGTATATTAACACTAGTTTGATTGTTTTTTGATAGGGTGTGGCGAAATACCCAAAATAATCAGGTAAATCATGGATGCGCCACAAAACTACAGAGCATATTATCTACAAGACAGATATTCCCTTATCGTAAGTCGTGAAGCTGCTTCATGGAATGCCACAGAGGATGGATCCTTGCTTCTACCCATAAGGGAGATCATCCCAGCTACCCCTCTAAGCACCTCTTAGCCGAAGGCAGGACTTACGGCAGGCGACCAGTGGCCTGGATTTCCCCGAGTAGCACGGATGGTTTGACTAATTGTCCACCAAATGATGCCAGCTGGGAACCACGAGGAGGTGGGTGCACGCTTTCCCAATATTGCACTCCGTAACCAATTATTAAGAGAGTCATAGAATTATGCCATTTCGCAAAAGAGCTTAGATCTCAAAAAGGAGTTCAAGGTGTTCAATGCTCTATGCTTCCTATCGGCTGGTTTACAAAGTGTCATATTTGAACTGTTTGTAGTGTGGAGTAAAATTCACTCCCAACAATTGTCTGGATTTATTTGTAACAATAACAAATAAATAATTGACCGGTTCACCGAGCTCAGCTTCACTCTTGGCCAGAACAAACGCACCTGGAATCAAAAAGTAGGTTGAGTCACCTTTCTTATTGATGTTAACATATTTTGAGGTATTTGTCACGTTTAGGATATTTTTAATATTATTTTCATTAAACTGAAATCAAAATAAAAAAAAAATAAGAGAAATACACCAATTGTAAAATCTATACTACTGTACAATGCCAGGGATAAATGCAATAATCAACCTCCGAATACAATGCAAGTGAAAAACAGACATTCCATTATATAATATTTGATCAATGGTTGACCACCACACAAAAATTGATGTAGCATTCGACACATAATCCCAAAAATAAGCAACAATATGGGGCGTCCCCCAAGGCGTCCCTAGGCTGCAGGACAACCATATAACTTGGCATAAATAGCTCTCTTCTTTAATCAATTTTAATATCAAGTCACAGCTACGTCAAGCCAATATGTGAAACCTACGCGTTATATGTCTAATCTCTAACGCAATCGCCTCAAATAGAGCCGTGGCAAGTCAATATGGCCCTATGAATGATTATTTAACTAGATACTCATAACTCGAGATCACTTCATTCACAAGAACCAAACTCCCATACCACAAGTATGATTATATTTTATACCAATGTAGCAGATCATTTAACGAGTGTCAAACTCTTTAGACTACTGATGTTGAGTCATTCCTCAATCTCCATCTCTCGGTAAAAGGGGCGGCGGCAGATCATTTCAACCTGATTCATGATAGCTCAAGAATCAAACTCTTTAGACCGCTGGTAAGATAATTTTCACCATAGTTCGCCAGAAGTGGCTGCAGATTAGAAAACATAATAAGATTTCTCTTGATTAGTTAAAAACACGTAATATTGAATTAAGTAAGGTAACTCTGTGAGACCACTCACCATAATCAGTAAAATAGGTATCTGGCTCATCATTACAACGCACATTGACAGCATAAGAGCCCATCTTCTGCATTCTGCACTCAAAATACCATCAAAAGGAATTTAGCTTTCAAATATCACTTTGACCACTGTCAAAAATGATTATCAAGGTACAGAAGAATGATCAGTAAGCACATAAAATTGTCACCAGAAAAATGGGTTGCTAAAGTTCATTTTTTATTTAAAGTTACAGTGGCAGATCAAAATTGTAGGTTAAAGGTTGGCAAACATGTTTTATCACGATAGTCATAAGTTGAACTGTGATTCGTTTTGTTTTGCGATGTTCAAAATGTATTTGATTTGACAGAAAAAAACGTTCGAGAATAGAGAGTGATGATAATTCAGGAATTGATGATCAAAATCCTTCTTAATTCGAGAAAATTATGTCTATTATCAAATATTTTATCTTTTCATTTCAATAAGCGAGCACTTTATGTCATTTAATTTTTTTTTGCCAACCTTCAACCTCCAATTTTGATCTGTCACTGTAACTTTAAATACAAAATTAACTGTACAGTCGGCCATCCTGCAAGTATCTCGCCCCGAGATACACTCACTTCTCGTTTTTCTAGTCTTTTGATTCAGCACACATGTAAACATCAACTACACTGTTGCCAACTTTGCAGAATTCTCAGTAGTTCCGGAGAATTTGAATGCAGGTCGCGAAGTGGATTTATAATTTACCAGAAATCAATACGGTAGGTTGGAGAAATATGCAATACACATTATAAGGAAGAGTCAATAGGCAAAAAACAATAAAGAAGTAGTAAAAAAGAAGTACAAGCAAAGAAACGAAGCCTCTTGAAACGGAAATCCTTCACGGATCCTGGGGACCGAAAAATAAGGCGGGGCCCCACTTTGAGCCCCACGAGGCGGAGCCCTACCATAAGGCAGAAATCCCCAAAACGAGTTTTTGTTCCATTATGAGACTCGGGGCCTCCTTGAGGCGAAGCCCTACCACACTATGAGACTCAGGGGCCCCCTTGCGGCGGAGCCCTACCACAAGGCAGAAATCCCCAAAACGAGTTTTGACTCCATTTTGAGACTCGGGGCCTCGTTGAGGCGGAGCCCTACCACAAGGCAGAAATCCCCAAAACGAGTTTTGGCTCCATTCTGAGACTCGGGGCCCCCTTGCGGCGAAGCCCTATCATGGGGCCTGAGGACAAAAGCGAGGTGGAGCCCCACTATGAGGCCGAGTGGCCTCCAGAGTGAAGAAAAAGGTTCAAATAGCAACAGGAAGGAAGACAGTGAGATGAAGATGAAGATGTATTAAGAAAACCGAGAAAACAAAATGCTCCTCAAAATAGTGTAACAAATTTAGTTGATTCTCTGCTAAACCCAATGTTTTCATTCGCTTCTAGTGGAAGGTCTTGATTCAAATTTGGCAACACTGCGCGCCCACAAAACTGCGCATTTTTTCCGCTGGTAGCGCGGGATCGTTTCTCGTCTCCCCACCAACCAGTTGCACATAGCGAATACCAACCCATACCTCTTTAACCCCTTAGACTCACCAAACTACAGGGAATGACTTTGACCGAACTCATTACACGGGTTGTACTATAGCGTACTACGATGATGAGTGCTCCTTACGGAAAACACCAGGTGGCCTCAAAAATGACGGGTTATAAAAGCTCCACATGGATTAAACAAAATGAGTTTACACAAAGGGAACCACCGCAAGAAAACCAGCGCTGACGACAAGAAAATAACCGGATACGGGGCTGAGATGAAATGCAGTAGCTATGCCTCGTGGAGTCCATGTCGTGGAGGAGCTTCAAACGGTTCAATACCCCTAACCCACACCACTAGGAGTACCACACCAGCAATAGCCCCCCAACGCCCATCCTGCCGCATCCGATGTGCAAAATAAAGTCTTGAAACCACCAAAAAGTGCAAAAAAGCACGACGGAATAACCCTCATAAACCAAAAAGTCATAATCGGGAATGTAAACTCCAATAACCATGAGAGTTTACGAAAGTCATAATCAGGGAATGTCAAAATCGGTAATGTAACAACCTGATGTCGCGAATGCATCGAAGAAACCATAGACCTGCTTAAAATCGACTGAACGTCAAGAATCGGGCATACACCGCACGACAGCAAGGTTTCAGTTATACTCCCAATAAATGGCGAGATGTCAGCATTCAGCAAACCAATCAACACAATCCAAAGACAATGCTGAAACTCAACGAGGTGCTACAATCCAAAATCCTCCAAAGAGGAAAAACGCACAACGGCAAAAATGATCGCAGACCTCCCAAAACCAATACCATCGGCAATGTCACCGAATCCAAACCAATTGACAGTGGGTGGCTATACCTGGTCATGAGTCATCCCCTAACAACGGTCTCAGTTTCAAAATCCGATACAAAAATGGCAAAAATTCAGTAGCAAACCACCAAAAAGCAAGCACAAAATTACTGAACTCTCAAATGAAGTAACTATAATCTGAAAAACCTCACATGAGAAAATACACATTAACCAGACGATAAACTTCCCAAGACTGAAGCAAATGACAACCGTTTCAAAGTAAGCCAATGAAAAAAAATTTTTGATAGAATCAGGGTCCATAAAATACATGTCACACTCGATGAAAAACAGAAAGAATGCACGGAAAATTCTCGTAAACAGGCAACTATACCCACCTAACAGAAGGGGGTGTACCTTGATGAACTGGCACTTACACTAACGGGTGAACACCTGGAGGACTTGTACCTCCGGCAGTTTTTCGCCACGGGCCTATTCCTTGGCCTGGCACCGTAAGGCCGAACTCACTTAACAAATGAGCGTACCGCAAGTCATAATCGAGAGACAACATCCGATGTACAAAAGAAATAGGCGAAGTCACTAGCCCTGAAAATGGATGGCACCGAAACACCGTGTCCATACTCAACCGTTAGTGGCATGTGCAAGAGACCTCCCTTACAAAATGCTTCATTGGAAATTTGGTGTGATGTGCAGTTCCTTGGAACACGAAACGGGCCTGAGAAGAACAAAAAAAAATGCCAAACAAGTTGCCGCGGAAGATGAATCATCCCGAAGCACATCGAGTGCAAAATCATTTGGCGCTCGCGAGGTGGAAGGGAGAACATTATACCACGATACCGCAACCTCGAATGCGCATTCACCAAAAGGTGCAGGATGCCCTGATGCACACGAAATTCCTGTTGAAACGGGATGATTACAAACATTTTATAACATTTTAAAACTGATGACTGAACAATCATGGAAGATTTTTGCTTTCGGAAGTGAATTGAATTGGGTATTGAGTACTGAGTGTTTGACTGAATCATGGAAAAAGAAATTCATCCCGATCGTAGGAGGAAACCCACTGCAAGTACGTACGAGTATACACTTCAGCGTCCAACCCAGACTAGCAAATAAGCACAGCACAAAAACTGCAGAACGGGAAAGTATCCATTAAAACGTCCACTCAAAAGACGCAAGAAAACTAACGGATCAACCGTCATAAACCAAAAATTAAAATTGGAAAATGTCCGCCGGGGTCTAATGTACTCAGAATCGGAAACGTGCATATCCAAGAAGGCAGTAGGGTCACGGTATGGTCCGGGCGAGAGAAAACGCAAGCCAATAACAATGAAAATAGATGATGGTGCTGATCCACGAGAAGGATATCGCTCACCTAGCTGTAGCATTTTCAAATTTGGAGAAATAGATTGATGCTACTTTCGCTTCTGCCTGATAAATTCATAGGGGTTTAGACATTTTGAATTTACTCTGTGATCTGATTCAATTGATTTTTTTAGTACCTACTTGGTTTAGAGTTGATTGAGGGGACAATTCGCTATACTTGGATGAGCCTTCACCCGTTGATCTTTATTTTCCATTTTGCATTTTCCCATTATGGCATTTCATTTCTACAATTTGTACTTAGATCCATATTACTTATCTAGTTTAAAAATCGCCTGAACAAACTGGTACTTCATCAACTTATTTTCCGACAATCCGGAATCAAAACATTGGTCAGCTGTTATTGACAACGCTCCACACCTGAGAAATGGTGTGATCGATTGTCCCCTTGACCCATAGACTCATTGATCGGTGGAAGTCAGGTGGATCGGTTGTCCGGTATTATACCTTAAGGTAGGCGACCAATAATTCCGGCAAAGGACGGAAAGATGACAGATGTCATGAGGATTTGGGGAGTTTTTTTTCGGCGCTTGAACCGTGAAGGACAACGAGGAGAGTTCTCGTTGCCCCCTTTTTGAGTTGGTTTTTTGAGAGCTACAATTTTGTGTCCTCAATACATTAAGGATCACAATTATGTAGTTGCTTCACACTTCATGTTAGTTTTTGGAATGATGTGCAAAAAGTGCCAATTTGGAGTCTTCCTTACCATGTGTTCTTGACTTTCAGATCAATCAAGAATCCTGTTCCTGTTGACCAGTTAATTGGATATTTTCGTTGTGAAAAAATGGTATCGCCACATAACCTCACATTAGTCTGTGTTGGCCATGTGCCGTACATTTTTGGTTTGGCTGTTCTCGCCCCTCTGGCATTATTCTAGAGGGTCCAACTTTGGGGTTCCAAGTTGCAGTATTTCGCACACCTACCTTTTTCAATGAAGCCCTAGTAGTCCAGACATAATCAATTGCAGCCATCCAGACGGAACTAATGAATATTTTTCCGATCGTTCCAGACCAGCCTTTTGATGACATACCAGGTACTCTTTCAAAAATAACCCCAGTTTATACCGGTGTTTAATTTCCCATCATGCGTTCTTAAATTGCTTACCTTGTTTTTTTGTCCCTTAGGTTTATCATGTTTAATAATTTTGAACTTGTACAACTGTAGCGGCAAATGGCGGGTGCCATAGTACAAAAATCTAGTTTCGAGAAGAAAGCAAAAAACAAAATCGAATAGTTCGCGCACCTACTACGTAAAAACACATGAAAAATATGTGGGATTTTGCGTTTGCTAGTGTGTTTACATTCGGCATCTTTCATTAGGATTCAATTTTTTTTATTTTTCTACACAATTTGAACCAAAATTTAAAAAAAATGCAACTTATATCATTTTACACTTTATTAATGACAAAAATCTTTGGTATAAGTCTTTGGTTTAAATTAACATATCTTGCTTTTTATTTGTGTACATAACAAAAAAAACTTGTTTGATGTATTAAAGATTGATTAAATATGTTTTATGGTTACAATCAACTATTCTGAGCTTTGTTAACAAGAAGAGCAATAGAAGTTAACTAAAGAAAAGTGTTATCTTTTTTCATTCAGTCCTGATCGTCATCAATTTCGCTTTCGCTGTCACTCTCGGGCAATCTGTTACGAACATCTTCTTTGGTTACCAAATTTTTATAAAAATTATGGAAATCTGTAGAAATATAAGGCAAAAGTTCTATGAGGTTGGTCTTTTTCTCAGCAGTTATTGGATTTGAACCCTTGTATGATAGAGGTATTTTTATTGACTTTGGCCAGGTTTTTCCCTTTCTTAGAAAATTAATACTTTTAAAGGGTTCATCTTCCTTCAGGCTTGTTTTGTACTCAAGAATACCTGGGTTTTGTGATAGTTTTAGCCATTTCATTTGCCTCCATACAACTTTCTCTTCAGAAATATTATTTTTCCTTTGGAGGAGGACAGTTTTGTACAATAGAGAAAATTCAAAAAAGTCTTTTTGGATTTCTGTCACAATAAAAGGTTTCTTATTACCGCATAATCTGACTAGATTCATCCAATCCCGTGGATGTTCAATGGCACATGGATGTCTTTTCTTTTTCTTTTCTATAACCGAATGGTCGGAGTCACACTCCATGTGTGTATGTCCAGGTACAAGAAACTTGTGGTGTATATAACGTAAATTTGGATTCTCTTTTAAAATCATCATAAACATGGCCGGCAAAAATGAGTTTTTGTTTTGCCCCGAACATGTATCGGAGTACAAAATGATCTCTTTGATTTCGGGGGAAAGTGAGGAAAGATGCTTATACAAGCATGAAGCGATCTGATTGGCTCCCCGTCCCGCCACACCCTCATGCCACATAAAACAGTAGGATTGATTGTCATTACATCTGTGCAAAGTCAAATTAAAAGTGTACAACTGCCTTTTGTAAAAAGCAATTGAGGTCTGAAGATCAGGTGTTGGCAAACACTGTTGTGGATCGAAAGTATAAACAACCTTCGTATGGTTTTCCAAAGCAGTGCTTTTGTCCATGCGTTTGGCATCATACGCATCTGAGGCGTCCTTCTGATGAGCATCAAGTGACTGTCGCTGTTCTTCTCTTATAGTTTCATCTTTTGCGGTTTTAAGAATCATACCAATCTTATCACAGGTTGCGCACGTATCTTTATGAGGCTGCTTAATTTTTATGCCCATAGAATGGAATATCTCCTCGTATTTAAACCTTGAGAGAGGTTTTTTATCTTTGGGAATCCGGTACAGATATTCCTTATGCATTCTTGCCAAGGTATAATGGTGTGGAAGATAGCGTCTTGATGAATCAGATCTGCAGTAGTGACTCTCGTAGGTTGGAATCGATAAAATATGGTCCTTAGCTAATTGAACATCTTCTTCTGGCGTTTTGTTGCTTGGCGGAGCAAGACCTCTCAAATCATCATGCGGCATTCCAGTCGACGAAGAACGTTTGTTAGCAATAACATTAGTTAAAAACCTTTTTGTCTCATTCAAAGTTTTCAAAAGACAACTTTGACAAACAGTTACCAGTATACCATTTATGGGCAAATAATACTTATGGGAAACCAATCTATTTTTGTGTTTTTTTTCCATTGATTTTCTCCTTTCAGTTTTCTTTTCTTCTGTCATTATAAGTCTAGACAAAAAAGTTACACGTTTATTAAAATTTCCCAATGACCAATATTCCTTGAAAATTTCATTTCGTTTTTCTTCATCAATCCGTTCTTTACATTTCAAACGGCATACTGAAAGTTCTTGACATAATCGTTCCTTGATAACTTTGCCTTTTTTTGTTGTGTATGGAAGTCCAAGATTTCTTTTCCTCTTTCTTTCCTCACGAACCTTCCTAGTTTCATTTTTAACTATTTTTCTGCCCGGTATTTTATTTTTAGTAGATGTGTCATCATTATGTTCTTGGCCGACAATTGATTCACTGCTGTTTGGTTTTTCACCATTTCCTTCTGACTTCTTACATGGAGACATTTTCCTTTTTTTCTTCGGCGAGACCTCTTCGGAGTCTGTGTCAACTTCGCTTATTTCGCTTTCTTGGTAATCAGGATCTGCGTCGCTATCATCAACTGGACCTGGGTTCAACATATACTCCATTCTTGCATTTGTATCATCCTGATTTATGGTACTCTCTCGAAATTCTGTTGTATAGAGGTCAGATTCATTACATACTTCATCAATGATCTCTTCTAATGCCTGGCGTGTATTTGGTTCACAGTCAAGAGACGGTGCCGGGCTTGAACCTGCGAAGCTACGTTCATCTTGATTATCACCGCGGGCTGGACTTGTGGATGCTTCATAAATGGCTTTCACAGTATAATTTTTCAGTAAACCAGTTTCTAAAAATTAGAAAACATTCGTCAAAATATGAAGAAAATGCTATGTGGATCAATTTTACCATTAGTCTCTGAAGTCACGTCTAAAGTGGATATTGCCCCGGGAATAGGTGCCATATCAATAGGACTCTCCAGTTCAGGAATTACCTCGAAAAAAGATGTTGGAACAGATGATCTTTCAAGTGTTCGAAAATGGATGCTGCTTCAAGAGCCGAAATGTGGTGAATATTGCCTACTAAACTGTTTTCTTCTAGAAGAATAATGATTATTTATAGTAATAGGTTGAGAACCCGTGCAAGCACTCGACTTGACCAGCACTTGGGAGCGTTTGATTATAAAATAAAGGAACAAAAACGTCAACAACACCTCTTTCCTAACGCATATCGAGCCCCTACCAACTTTTTATTCCAATAATAACTCTTGTGCAAACTTCATGTGACTTTCCAAAAAAAAAAGGCAATATTAGATACTAGTAGGTAGGCTCCTAGACTCCTAGCCCGCTAGCATCGCTTGGCATACGTTCCAATTTCATCCAAAAAAAATCACAGCGGGCGCGGCTCGCCCGCTTCAGTTAGCATCTTATTTATTTCATACTTATAAGTGAAGTCTTATATCCCTTATTTCACCCCATAAGGTTGTGATTATTTAAACGCGCTCAAACACTACTTGTCAATTTATTTGTATTCAAAAGCCAAAAAACAAAGTTTCATGCCTCTGTTTGCAAAAATGATGAACTTCTTTTCTTTGCAAACTTTTACCCCCTATTACACGCCCTTAGGAGTGTAATTTTTCAAAAAAAATCTTTCTTAGTAGGTGAAGGTACTCTTCTGACAAAATTTCATGTTTCCAGCTTCAATAGTTTATGCTCGGCGATGATGAGTCAGTCAGACAGTGAATAATCAGGACATGTTATTTTATAAGTATAGATTATTCAAAGTGAAAACTTACCTAGCGCCTGCTCACGCTCATTCCGAGCCGAGTAGTCGTCTCCTTGAGTAGCAAGCTTAAAAATTAGCTTGCTTCGTTGGGAGGACATAACCTCTAAAATGGTTTTTGCCAAAAATAACAAGAATACACTTATAAATTTCACAAAAAAAACTTGGAAAACGATAAGAAATATGTACGTCTTTATTGCCGGCGATATTTTCCTTTTGTTCTTGATTTACTCACTCAAAACGATCACTGCGAGCAGAGACGAAACAGCCACATTCATTGAATGTAATATACTAACACATGATCCACATGGAACAAGTCAATTTGGCGGGAAGATACTTCATATACATATTTTTAGGGAAAAATGGAATAAGTCGTCTTATTCATTCTGAGACGAAACATTTCTTTTGGGAATAAGGGTACATGTTGATTTGTACAGATTGTAAATACATGTTTTTATGGGAAAAGAGCGATATGTCAACATATATCAGTTTTTTCCAAACATCAATGACTTTTTTGATTGTGGAAAGAGAAATAGCTGTACATATATTTTATTTTCTATATGATTGTGTGAGGAATAAAGACACATGTTCAATTGTATCATTATTCTCAAAGAATTATTATTCTCGGATTTGGTTTAACTACAGTTGTTCCACTTCTCACAATTTATTTTATCAGCCCTGCCTTGAGAAGAAAATTCAAAACTAAATATACCCCTTTTCACTAAACAATAATTTCTTCAAGCTACTTATATCTTGAGCCACCATGTGATAGAACGTTCTCTACGTTAGATAGACTTATCGCTGTTTTCCCTATAGGGAGATATGAATTTTGGGAACTCTTTCACGACTTAACTCATTTTCGCCCAATTTCGACTTATACCACTTTTCACCAGCACCCGCCAAATGTTGTTTAGATCCTGCGGCACCTACGGAAGAATTCTAGAATTTTATCCCCCGGCGCGTCGCGTGGCTTGAATCATCCTAATATATATTTTTGCCCTGCGGTTTTCTAAATTTTGGTATCGAACCCTTTCTGGTAGATACAATGATACTATACATTTGAATACTTATAATAGTTTTGATTTTGTTGAACGAACATTTGAGCTTCTGTAACTTATTGAATTTCACCATTATTTCACGAAGGCGTTATTGGACGCAGCATGTGGTTGACAACTAAATAAATTTGGCATCATTTCAAGCGAAGAGTTTTATTGAAAAGCCTTCCACTACGTGTTGAACAACTGATTTTCTTTTTCTAATTCAATCACAATAAATTAGATGGCGCCCTAGACGATATCGTAAGTATCCGACCCACAAATCTAGCTCTCCGAATAAGTTGGTTGCCGTTCGCAGTGATAGGCAAGTAAGTATCACCCGAGGTGAAAATTGTGCTATATAGCAGAAATGCTCTCGTACTTGATAGTACCTGGATGGACTGGCACCTAAAAAGTGAACACTTGGAGGACTTGTACCTCCGGCAGTTTTCCGCCACGGGCCTATTCGTTCGCCTAGCACCGTAAGGCGTAGCTACGAAGAAAGGAACTCAGGGAATTCCAATCAATTTGCACGCAAACCATATCCCTATAATCTCTGGTCCAAAGTGGGGGCTAAATCAATACCACGTTGACACATCTCAAGAATTGGAAGACACTCGTACTCCCAGAAACTGGTGTCAATAGGAATCAGAAGTGAATCTGTGTGTCCAGGATATATTTTTGACGACACCTGGATGGACTGGCACCTAAAGAGTGAACACTTGGAGGACTTGTACCTCCGGCAGTTTTCCGCCACGGGCCTATTCCTTCGCCTGGCACCGTAAGGCGTCCAAAATCGGGAATCAATCAGATTGTCCAAAGTCAAAATCAGGGTCCACCGCAAACGGTTTCAAGTACTGGACGTGCCAAACACCCTTGGAATTTCCAAGTTCGTCCTCCAGTTCATAGGACCAAGAACCACACCGACGTTTAATCACGAATGGACCAACATATGGAGGGGCTAATTTGGCGCTATAGTGATTCAGAGCGTCAGAAATAGCCTTGGATGTTAGCAAGTGGACGATGTACGGATTACTCCATGGTTCAAAAAAAAAATAGAGATTGTCTCTATATGTTGACGAACTTATTATACCACATGCAAGAACATAGAAATCACAATTGAATTCTTATTCATGTGTTTACTAAATATTCGAGGTTATGTTTACTAGCAAGAGTAGCAAGGCATGCCCCAATTAATAAGGAAAACCTTTGGGTGTATCTCAACCATTTCCAACGCAGTATACGACTAAGGCGCCTAAGTCGACATACGCCCGTTCGTCATATTTTAAAATACAATATTATGAGTTACGCCAAAACCTATTTCCTTTTTGTGCAGATTAAGAGATACGCCCGTACGTCATAAAATAATAGACTCAAAATTAGTATCTATGGCAGGCTTATCTCAAAAAGCTTATTTTTTGAGATACGCCCCTCCGACTTGCTAGGGACGAATTATGGTTTCTGGTGAATATCTTTTGAACGGTTGAGAATTCGAATGTATTTATAAATACAAAAAGTTTCTGTATCTACATTCTGCATTGAACGATGAAATAATACAGGGTGTACCATTTGAAAATCTTGAGAAAAACTGCTTTGAAAGTTGTCACATTCGGAATCAAATTTTGGACACTCTGTACAAAATAGAAGAAAACCATTTGATGTTGGTGTTTGATCCACGACTTGACATTTCGATCGTGGCAACACCGCCCACTTTTGAAATTGGACAGTCAACGCCGACGCAAACAGTCACCACAGCAACGCAGATGGCGACTTCGTTTTTTGAACTAGCAACGAAAAAAAAAAACAAAAAGTTCATTGTCAATAATTTTAGATTTTGTTCACGTGTTAAACGAAAAATAGAGTCATTTTTCGATTTAAAAAAGAAGTTTTATTGAGGAGAAGTCCCTCAACAATTTTAAAGTACGAGTTGTGAACATCTTCTTGGTCCTTTAACCCGGATAATTTCGAGAACAAGCTTCAATTTGAGTGGAAGAAATGGTGGCCGAACGAGTGTGATTTGCACATGGAGATTGGAGGCAATTTTGAACGATCATCTAGTTGGAGTGAAGAAGACGCTTACGATTGAATTTGCCAGCAGTATTCCAGAAGATATAAAGTTATTTGGTCAAGCCAATGTCATAGGAAATCGCAAGTATCCTATTTCACAATTTTCCTAGGCATTTTTCAAGTCAAAGTTTACAATTTCAAGTCTAGTTTTTTCAAGTTAAACTCATTTTCATTTGAGTATCATATTCAATAATTTGAGAATGGAATCTGATCTAAGAATTCTGATTCGCAACAGAGGATCTATAAAGGATAAATTGACGATTCTAGAAGAATTTATATCGAATATCAAGTTATCTTCACCAGAGGAAAAAGCCACTTTGGTGGATGTTGACACACGCTTCAAAGGAAATTCCAATCTATTACAAGATTTCGAGGTCATTCAAATGAAAATTGAGTCTTTGTGTGAAGAAAATGATCTAGAAACTCAGTACGATGAGCGAGAAAGTTTTCAGAATAGATTTTGTGAGGCGCAAGCATTTTTATCGACTTATTTAAACAAGGAATTGATCAGTATGAAAGTTTCCAATACAATTGAAACCACGACATCTGTTCAACAAGCAAGTAACGTTTTACCAAATTCAAATTCTCAAATGGACGCTTTTCAAAATATTCTTTTGCCAGAACTCAAACTCCCTACATTTTCGGGAAATTTTGAACATTGGTTAAATTTCAAATTGAATTTTGATTCTATTATTTCAAGTAATAAAAGTCAAAAGTTCCAATTTATGAAAGCGTCATTAGAAGGATATGCATCGAGATTGGTTGAAGGTTTGGAAGGTGTGAGTAAACCTTTCGAAGAAAGTTGGCAGATTCTTTGTCAAAAATTTGACAAGAAACAGTTCCTATTAGATACGCATTTCCAAGTGTTATTCAAAATTCCACAAGTGTACAAGGAGAATTTTCATCAATTCAATAATAATCTGGACATAATTACAAAGCATATCAATGCAATTCAAAGCCTTGAGTTATCTGAAAAAATTCTGTTTGATTCCCTAATTATTCATGTGTTATCCAATAAATTGGACAAAATTACTTTGAGAGAATGGAAAAAGTTTGATTATAATGAAGAATTACCGACGTTTGATGAATTTATCACTTTTCCTAAAGACAAGGTTGATTTATTGCAATCACTGGAACAATCGTTCTCAAAAAGTCATGATTTATCCACAAACTCAACTCCCCCAGAATAAGTCCAATTTCAGAAATAATAGACATAATAATCAATCTCATGTCAATCTCGTAGCACAACAGTCACAATTCAAATGTAATTTTTGCAGTGAAGACCATTCAATTTACAAGTGTCAAGAATTTTTGTGTTTACAAATTCCAGAAAGATTGGAAAAAGTTGATCAGCTCAATTTGTGTGTAAATTGTTTATTGACTGGTCATACTGCTGACAAATGTTCTCGTAGCTCGTGCAAAATTTGTAAAAGCAAATGAAGAGGGCCAATTTGTTGTGAAGTTTCCCTTGAAACATTCCCCGGGCCTATCAGGAAGTTCCAGAGAGGTAGCCACTCGACGATTCAAATCTCTCGAGAAGAAATTTGTTGATCCCAATTTCAAACATTATATTCTGAATTTATTCATGAGTACGAGTCTTTGGGACACATGTCTAAAGTAATTGCAGATGTAGTATCCGATTCATCTCCAATGTATTTTTTACCTCATCATGGAATTCTCAAAGAAGATCACATCACGACTGAATTGAGGACTGTGTTTGATGGAAGTTGTTCAACTTCCACTGGATGGTCTTTGAACGATCTCCAATATATTGGACCAAAAGTTCAAAATGATATTTTGAATATTCTTCTTCGTTTCAGAACTTACGTCTGTGTTGTCTCAGCTGATGTGTCTAAAATGTATAGATGCATTCTAATGCATGCAGACCATCGACCATTACAGCAAATTGTATGGCGTGATAGTCCTGATGATGATCTCTCTATTTTTCAATTGAATACACTATCTTACGTTACAAGTTCTGCTCCTTATCTAGCTATTAAATGTTTAAAGAAGCTGGCTGATGAAAACTGTTCCAGTTTCCCAAATTCATGTGAGACAATAAAAAAAGATTTTTATGTGCATGATCTCCTTACAGGATCTAACGAATTGTCTGAGTTGACAACAAGATGCCGACAAATTTTCAGCATTTTAAAATCGGGCAATTTCATTTTACGGAAATGGGTCTCTAATGATTCTAATATTATTTCCAATTTTGAACAATAAAACATTTCCAATTCAACATTGAGTTTCGGAAAAAATGAATGTTGTAAAACCTTGGGTATTCAATGGTTCACAGACTCGAAAATTGAAATATGGAATTAAAAACGTTCTTTCGGAAAACTTCTCCATAACCAAAAGATACATTTTATCCATCATTGCTCAGATTTATGATCCAATGGGATTATTAAGTCCAATTATTATCAATGCAAAAATTATCATCCAACTTTTATGGTCTTGTATCATGGGATGATAAAATACCAGTTGAAATGGAGAAGCGTTTTCTAGAGTTCCACAAGGGATTCCTCAAGGTTTCACGTTAAAAGAAGTACACTGTTTTTGTGATGCATCTAAAGATGCATATGCATCATGTGTATATTTGAGAAGTGAAGATAGTGACAAGAATTTCGCAGTTCATTTATTATGTGCAAAGAGTAAGGTTGCCCCATTAAAATGTCTAACTATTCCTAAGTTGGAACTAAACGCATGTTTACTTGGATGTCAATTGGCAAAACTAGTGAAAGAATCTTTGTTTTCGGTTGATATATCCGCTATCAAAGTTTTTATGTGGAGCGATTCTCAAGTTGCGTTAAATTGGATAAAAATCGAACCAAATAAATTACAAGTGTTTGTCTCCAACAGAGTGTCCCAAATTCAATCATTGTCAAATATCGATTCGTGGAAATATATCAACACTAAAAATAATCCAGCAGACCTTGCATCAAGGGGCATAACTTCAGAAAAATTGATCAATTCTACATTCTGGTGGAATGGTACCGCATTTTTGCAATGTCCAGTTTCACAATGGCCAAATTCTGACCATTTGTCCATGCCGTTCTCTGACGTTCCCGAGTTGAGAACGAAATCTATAATACTGCAATCAAATGAAGTCAATTTTCATTTTTTATTCAGTCTGTTTTCTGATGTAAATAAGCTTCGACGAGTTACTGCATTTTGCATTAGATTTATACAAAATTTAAAAAATAACTAAAAAAATTAAACCTTCAAACAGGTTCACTTACGATTACTGAACTGAATTTCGCTAACAATTTTTTGATTAAAAAGTGTCAATTCGATTGTTTTTCAAAAGAGTTAAATTTATTGACAAGACACAAGGTTTTGGATAAAAACCATACAATATCTTCTCTTTGTCGTTTTCTAGACGATCAAGGGCTCATTAGAGTTGGTGGTAGATTAAAAAATACATATTTGTCTTATGATGTCAAACATCCAGTACTTCTACCCCATAACCATCCATTTACAATACTAATTTTCAAAAACAAGCATTTACGATTATTACATGCAGGTCCTCAACTGTTGTTGTCAACGATAAGGCAACTTTACTGGCCTATGAAAGGTCGTAATCTCGGAAAGAAAACCGTTAGGGATTGTATAACGTGTGTAAAATTCAAACCTATTCCATTCACTTGTCCTATGTCTAGTTTACCAAACAATCGTATAAAACCAACTTTACCCTTCCAGACTACCGGTATTGATTATGCTGGTCCATTCTTGATCCTGAATAAACCAGGTAGAGGGTCTACTCTGGTAAAGTGTTATTTGGTTGTTTTTGTTTGTTTTTGCACTAAAGCTGTGCATTTGGAAATTGTAACCGATCTTACTACAGAACATTTTTTTTCATGCCTCCGAAAGTTCATTTTTCGGAGAGGTATACCATCCAAAATATATTCTGACAACGGAAGCACATTTCTAGGTGCAAGTAACCAACTCAAACAACTAGGACATTTTCTGCACACAAATCAAAACCAGTTATCAGATTTTTCAACTCAATTCAACATTCAATGGAATTTTATTCCTCCCTATACCCCTATTTTTGGTGGGCTATGGGAGGCAACCGTAAAGAGTGCAAAACATCATTAAAAACGTATATTGATAAACCGTAATGTCACTTTTGAAGAGATGAATACTTTGGTCATTCAGGTAGAAGGTATCTTAAATTCTAGACCTCTTTTTTCAATGTCTAATGATCCAAATGATCTCATGCCTATTACCCCATCCCATTTCCTCATTGGCCGACCAATAACTAGTATACCAGAAGAAAACTTGCAAGACGAAAAGGACTACCGGCTATCTAGACTTCAGCACAACCAGAAGTTGCTCCAACAGTTTTGGAATCAGTTCTCCAAACACTATATCTCCACACTTCATTCCCAGTACAAATGGAAAGAAGTCCCCACTCAAGTTAAAATTGGAACGCTTGTGTTGATGAAGAACGACCACTTACCTCCTCACAAATGGCCATTAGGTCGTATTGTTGATGTACTTCCAAGTAAGGATGGAATATCAAGAGTCGCTGTTGTAAAGACAACTAATGGAACCATCAACCGAGCTATTCGACACCTATGCCCATTGCCTCTACAGGAAGAGACAATGATGTAACTCTACCCACCAATCACTCCAGACCAGTCCATATTCAATTTTGAAGTTCCCTTCAAAAGGGGGGAGTATGTTTAATCCACGACTTGACATTTCGATCGTGGCAACACCGCCCACTTTTGAAATTGGACAGTCAACGCCGACGCAAACAGTCACCACAGCAACGAAGATGGCGACTTCGTTTTTTGAACTAGCAACGAAAAAAAAAACAAAAAGTTCATTGTCAATAATTTTAGATTTTGTTCACGTGTTAAACGAAAAATAGAGTCATTTTTCGATTCAAAGAAGAAGTTTTATTGAGGAGAAGTCCCTCAACAATTTTAAAGTACGAGTTGTGAACAGTTGGAGTATCTTCGAACTCACTGTATTGGAACTGTCATAGCGGAGCTGGAAAAAATAGAGCCAAGACCATCTTTAAAATTATTTTTTGTAAGGTTGCAAAACGATTTTTTTTGTTTTTTTGTTTTTTCCTAGAAGACTATCGAAGCAAATCAGATGAAAATTTCGGACATAGGAAAGAACACCGAAACAAATCTTTTTATCCAAACAAATAAAGGGTTTCCCAATAAAAAAAAATAAAAATGTCGTCACTTTTTTTTGGACCACTGTATTTGCGAAAATATTATCCTAAAATAAACTCATATGTTTATAGTATAGGTCTGCGCATGAACGAAATTCCTAATCTGGATGGTATACGAGCTATGGATGCCTGACGCACTATTGCAGGACCCTGTATACAAGGACCTCTTTGAGACATGGACGATTTCTACATATTTTCTAAAATAAATTCAAACATCTAGGTTTTTCATGGGCTGTAAACCAAAAATATGCAAAATGTTTCCCTCAGATGAATGGCGATCATATTTCGAAAATACAGCGCACGATAATGAGTGCTAAATACAGACAGGGTGATATTTTGAAAACTTTTTGAGCGGTTTCTCCCAAGATATGGCCATTCCAAGTTTTCAAATAGTTACTCTGTATGTATCATGAGTTGTTATGTATCATTTGTATTTATGGGTAATTTGATTGAAAAGTTGATAGGAGTTTTATTGAAATCAAAATTGAATCGTCGTCAAAAATTGTTTAAATGAACGAGCAAGAAATATGTCAAGACTGACAAAATCCTAAACGGTGTAGCTACTAGGGCTAACTAAATCAAGCAATGAAACACACAACGATGTATTCTTAATAAATCAGCTAATACTGCCAATGATGCTAATGAATGATTTAATAAACTCGCACGACTGAATGAATGGGCGCCAACTCATGCACATTAACGACAAGTGTGAGTTGTCGTCAGTGTTGACATCCTTCTCATTTGAAATTTCCGCAATCGAGGCTTGAAATTACCGTATTTCAATAAAAAATACCGTACATTTTGAATAAATTCAACAAAATTTATTCTAAGAACGTAAAGCTCCAAAAAAACAGTATATAACGAAAAAAATAATATATATCACGTACAATGTTACGTACAATTTAATAAAATCTGATAAACTCTTAAAAAAAAGCATATCCGAGTGTCATGTGGAGGCTAACAACATGAACGAATGAAAAAAAAAACATTATTTGGCTGAAAAAGGGACTAGAATAGAGTTGAAAAAAGTTTATAGCAACTAAAAGTCTTTTGCTATCACACAAACTTACATATAAGAGAAATAGGTACTAAATACCTAATAATATGCTGGCTTTGGAATGATAATGAGAAAACTCAAACAGGTAACTTCGTACAAAAACAAATAGTTCATTCTTAGAAAATAAAAAATATTTGAGTATTGTATGGGAGGTATCCCTCTCCAAGTTTGTGGGGGTTCCCGTCGAATAGAAAATCACAAAATCCAGATAATTCACAAAAATAATTTATTTCGTGATGGCTGACATGAATATCGAATTACTAAACTTAGACTCTCTGAATCAGGCAACTTCCACCAGGTGGCTCCGACGTCGGGCCGGATTGTCAGGAGAGGCACCAAGGGATGGTTTTGTATTGCCTGTTCATTCGTTCCGTTACAGTCTCCCCCTTTGCTTCACACTAACGTCCTCGAGTGGGAAGCAACAAGGAAGAGGAAAGAGTTCCATTTACAACACGGGCATCTCTTGGAAACCACCTTTCTCCGCTGGCGAGTGGGAAAGGCACTTTCTTGATACTCCCTATCCAGGATGGTACTCAGGTCGTCATCCACAATCGCTGGGGAACCGCAATCATCCTGGGCGTCGGCCTGGGTCATCTCGTCGTTACGTGGGGAGGCATCTTCATCTTCCAATTCCATCTCCAGATGGTTGGTCCGATCTTTTGTGGGAGGCCTTCCACGTTTTCTCAAGGGTTGAACTGGTTAAGGGTAATTCTCATCTAGACCCCGATAAAGTGTTAAGTCGGATACGTGATACTTCCCAAGGACAAAAGCGGGATTTGCCAGAGGTGAGATGATGTAGGTGGTTGGAGTCACTTTTTCTTTTATAAGGTAAGGTCCATCTCGTCTTGGGGCGAACTTCGATGTAAACTGGTCACTTGCTTTGCTTATTAGATGAGTGTTCACCAGAACCTTATCTCCGACGACAAAATTGACTGATCGTCTCTGTTTGTCCTTGTACACATCTCGTTTGTCCTGTTGCACCTCACAGCGTTCACGGGCATCACGAAGAACTTGACTTAGAGTCAATAATAATACGGCGTGATCTGGGGCACAAAATTATCGCCTTGTACAACAGCTCGCATGTCACGATTGACATCATCTGGGGTTCTCAATTCGCGACCAAAAGTAAGATAGGCAGGAGTATAACCAGTTGATGCACATTTTGCGGTGTTGATGGAGAACCTGATGTCGGGTATTTTCTCCAGGCTGTATGATCCATTGTGGTGAGTATAGCTAGTTGGGTTTTCATATCCCTGTTCTTCCTTTCGACTGGATTACTCTCAGGATGATAGACGGGGGTAAGGCATTGCTTGAAGTCCAGACAGTGGGCCACCTGTTGCATAACTGCTCCAACAAACTGCACGCCATTGTCGCTTATGACCCTACGAGGAACTCCATACCTTAGCACAATTTCATCAACTAGGCAACGGGCACAGGCCTCTGCTGAGGCAGTACGTAGAGGAAACATCTCAGTCCATCGGCTGGCAGTATCTTCGATGATGAATATCCAGCGATATCCATTTGGGGTTTCTGGTAAAGGGCCAAAGAGATCAATTGATATCACCTCAAACCTTTGGGACTGGACTGGGGTCTGCAAGAGACCGGCAGGCTTCAAATTGGTTGCCTTGAATCTCTGGCATTCGATACATTTGGTAACGTGCTCCATTATTGTTCTTCTCATTCCCATCCAATAATATCTCCGGGCTATACGCTGATATGTGCGGTCAATCCCATAATGACCAGCAGTATCTGAGTCGTAATATTCCTTCAGTATTTCGGGGATTTGTTCTTTAGCAACTACTTGTTGCGGCTCTTCCTCTTCTACATCTGGGTTGTAATGGTACAATATTCCGTTTGACATGAGGTAACCACGTTCTGCCCATTTTTTAAAATCAACTCCTGTAGCGGAAGATTCTAATCCAACGATGATTTTGTTCAATTCGGGATCGTTGAGCTGCTCGGTTCTGAGTTCACTGGCTGATTTGGTAGGTAGATCTACACTAACTAGATTGATAGTCTCAGAAGATTGCTCCTGGGGTGGTCGAGATAAAGTATCTGCAATTACATTTTGCCTTCCAGTGATATAGTCAATGCGTAGGTCGTAGGCTTGCAGGCTTAGGGCCCATCTGGCGAGACGTCCGGTTGGCGTTTTGAGGGACATTAACCATCGCAAGGGTTGGTGGTCACTCTGGACGATGACTGTTGCGCCCTCTATGTAACCTCGAAACTTTTGAACTGACCAAACGACACTAAGGGCTTCCCTCTCTGTCGTGCTGTAGTTTTGCTCCGCCATGGTGAGAAGTCTTGAAGCATATTCAATGGGACGTTCATCTTCACCCTCCCCCTGGAGTAGACATGCTCCCAATGCATAACTGCTTGCATCCGTCCTTAGAATATAGGGTAGGCGAGAATCAGCTTGTCGAAGTATAGGTGCGGTGCTGAGTAGGACTTTCAACTTGTTGAAGGATTCCACTTGGGCAGGTCCCCATTCCCATTTGGCATTCTTCTTAGTCAAAGAGGATAATGGCTTCGATATCCTGGCGAAGTTTTCTATAAAGCGTCGAAACCACGAACAGGTTTGTAGGAAACATAAAAGCTGCTTTACGTTTCTGGGAGGAGCCATTTCCATGATTGCTGCTACCTTGGAGTCGTCTGGATGTATTCCATCTGGGGAAATTATATGCCCTAGGTAGTGAATAGACTTGCAACAAAATGTACACTTATCACGGTTCAATTTTAGTTTGAACATATTCAGTCTTGAAAATACCTTCTGTAGATCCACAAGATGTTCTTCAAACGTTGATGAAATCACTATAAGGTCATCAAGGTAAGCCAAAATGAAGACATCAGGTATTCCGGATTTGAATCTATCAATTAACCGTTGGAAGGTCGCAGGAGTCGTACTTAAACCAAACGGCATTCTGGTGTACCTGAAGGTACCGAAGGGAGTCACAAATGCAGTCTTGTCTCTGTCACCGGGTTTGACACTAATTTGATGGTAACCGCTCTTCAAATCAAGTGTGGTCATGTAATTGGTTTTCTTGGCCTCATGAAGTGAATCATCTATTCTGGGCAGAGGGTATTTATCGGGTCTGGTCACGGAGTTCAGCTTCCTGTAATCCACTATCAAACGAATACCTCCATCCTTCTTAGGTACGAGCACCACAGGGGCCACGTAGGGTGACTGACATTCCTCGATAGTACCGCTCTTGAGCAGCTTATCCAATTCTTCTTTCAGCTGTTGCTTTTTAGGTTCTGACATACGATATGGGAGCACGGCTACAGGTGTGTCATCTAATAATGTAATAGAGTGTTCCGCATATGGAGTTGGCTCATCACTTGGTGCAAAAACTGAAGAACTTTCAGACAGGACCACGTTTAGCTCTTTCCTCTTCTCTTCTTGCAGTGAACAACCCTCATTTTCACGTAAAATTTTTTTAGAAAACTGCATTGTGTTGACTGAAAGACACGCTACATTGGCTTCAGCTACAAAATGATAGGTTACATGTGGATTTTCTCGAAAGTAATAATTATTATCTGGTACGTCCAAAATTAGGTTCGATCTCTGGATGAAGTCAACTCCAAGCAAGGTGCGACTATTTTCATGTTCTGGAACGGACAATAATTCTGTAGGAATTGCTCTATCATTTAAAATTATGAAAACTTTGAAAATATAGACAGTGACTTTCCTCTTGATACCGTCTGCTAGTGTCATTTCAAGATCATGCGTAATTTCAAATGGTACCTTATCTTCTAACAACAATTGGGTTAACCTATAACCGGCTACACTGGATTTTGCACCAGTATCAAGATAAGCGTAGCCATTGTGGCCGAAAATACTGATAGGGACTAAAGGTCTGCAAGACGAGGCAGTGTCAGGCAGTTCTTACATTTTGGGCAGTTCGATCGAATAAAACCTGGTGCACCACAACCGTAGCACGATATACTGGTTTTATTTTTCACTGATGTTGTAGGGTCACTTACATTGGCTTGACGTGCTGCTTGATTCGCTGATTCGGCAGATTTCAATTTACGACAATCCTCCTTGAAATGTCCAATATTCTTGCAGAAGGAACAACATTTCTTGTCTTTGGGATCAGGAACTTTGCACTCGTCAGGAACAACAAAAGTTTCTTCGGCTAAACGAGCTTCAATTAGGAGTTCTTGGAAAGAGTTCACCCTGTCACGTGGCACTTTTTCGCGAATACGTCTATGCAACAACCCGTACACCATGTCCATCTGTGAAGCTTCTGTTAGGGTTCCATTTGGTAGTTGAGCCAATACTGCACGTGTTTTGCATACAAACACATCGGTTTTGGTCTTAGAATCCTGTTCCTGCGAAAAGAGTTCCTTATATACTCGGTATGGTGGCTTACTGGGACCAAAAGTAGACTTTGGCAGGTCTATGGCATCATTCCAGGTCGTCAAACTTGACTTGACACCCTGGTACCATGTGGCAGCGAACCCATCCAGTAACATGGGAAGACCTTTGAGTGCATTGTCATCAGTGATTTGGGAACAATCCTTATAAATTTCGATTGCATCTATGAATGCCTTAACATCGGAGTCTTTTGAACCATTGAATCTAGATTGGCATTTCGTAAAATTTCCTGAGATGTTTTGTTGAGGAACATGTGCAGTTTGTTGAGACGAAACTGACACACGAGCCAAAAGTTGTTGAAATTGATCATCCGACAAAGTAACAGACATGTTTGTTGATGCCCCACTTCTGGACCGAAGTAGGTACGGACTTCTTGGATCTTGTTGATCAATTTTCAAAATTTCAGTTATGGGATGTGATATTCAACCAATGTGTAAAGCCTAATTTGCTTACTTGGTAACGCTCCTGGTTTCAATACGCTGATGGACGACGTCACTCGATACGATCACGTGATGGCTTGACCAAGATGGATGAAAGACGAAATATCTGATAAATTGTTCAAAAACTTACGAATCACAAGAGAACAGTACAGAACCGATAGATTTATAATCAAACACTTATTGCAAAAAGTCCGAAATTGTCCTAGACTCGTAGAAGCAACGGTGCGAATCACTGACGTTAACACTGATCGTTCGGTTTGCACAACACTCGAAAAACTGCGATTTTGTCAATTTTGTCCATTCGACGGCCACTAGTTGAGCGCGAAATTTGTATGGGAGGTATCCCTCTCCAAGTTTGTGGGGGTTCCCGTCGAATAGAAAATCACAAAATCCAGATAATTCACAAAACTAATTTATTTCGTGATGGCTGACATGAATATCGAATTACTAAACTTAGACTCTCTGAATCAGGCAACTTCCACCAGGTGGCTCCGTCGTCGGGCCGGATTGTCAGGAGAGGCACCAAGGGATGGTTTTGTATTGCCTGTTCATTCGTTCCGTTACAGTATAATATTGCTACAAATGGCAAAAAGAAATTATTCAAAAGTGATGTCAACTTCATCTTCTTCCAGTGCATTACTAGCTGGAGTTGATGGATATAATACGTGTTTGGTCATACCAGAAATCATGTTTTTGGTTGGTTCGAATTTTGTGCAGTCTCCATCCATTTTAACACATTGACTAGCTAGTAAACAATCATTGATAGTTGGTACAATGAGCTTGTTCCTGACTTTAGTTTTAATCAAATTTACCTTACTGAACACTCTTTCACACGCCGCATTAGAATGAGGCAACGACAAAACATTAAGGACAAAACGTGACAAATTTTCAAAAACTCGGAAACCTGCTTCATTTTTGTATTCATATATTTTTCCCCAAAATACATCCACCTCATCTTTGTCGTCCAATCTGATGTTCTCGGTAAAGGAGTAGCTGGGCAATAATCTCCACTCGTCATCAACCAGCTGTGGTTGAACTTCTATTTCACTTTTTGTTTGTTCATCAATTTTTTTTAAAAAACGGGGCATTTGATTCAATATTTCGGAAAGTGTTGGAGTTGTTTCTCTTATATTATGAGAAAGAGCGTTCTTTGGAGAAAATATATAGAGTTTGGACATTATGCGATCATTAAAATTATACCTTTTTCGAATTTCTGTACAAAGGATACTACAGAATAGTTGACACCGTTCATACAGTGTGTTGACCAAATCCTTTCGATTGGCAATTTCGGGTTTGGAGAGTTCACGAACAACGTCGATACCAACATAAACCTGATTTTTTGGAAGGAACCAAGTTTTATTCATCGGGTCTATATTGGCAAGCTCTGTATTCATAACATGTTTCCGTTCCATGTAGCAGCATAAAAATTCTTGGTAAGATTCGCTCATGGTCTTATGTAAACTAAGTACCAGAACCTTGTCAGATTGAAAATATTCGTTTAGGCTAGTTACTTTTGGTATAATATAATTCAAAAACAAAAAATATATTTTGTTGAAAGGGTCTGACAAAGCGATATGCTTGCTCCGCGCATCCAAGGAGTTCATCAAGCCATTTGGTGTTGAAGTATAGTCTTAATGCATTCCACTGTTCGAGAATCCTATGAACTACAGTAGCCAAGGAGAGCCACCTCGTCTGGGATGGATGAAGAAGTTTATGAACCTCAACTTGTGCAAACACTTGAAATTCTTTGAACTCGCATTGTCTTTTACAACTAAGCTAAAAATTAAAAGTTGATATTTATGAAAAGTGCTTTTGGCATTAATTTGAAACTTACTTTGAAGAACCCATAAATATTTCTAGCCAGATCTTCACAAATTCTGGGAAGGCTTTTGCATGCCTGGCTACTGCATATATGAAGTGAATGACATATACACTTCATAATCACAATTCCTGGACATTGTTCCCTAAAGCGGGAAGCAACCGAATTAAATTCCCCCATCATAACGTTGCATCCGTCCGAAGCAAATCCAATAATATTTTCCAAGGGAATGTTTTGTGTCCTGAATGTTTCGATGATATTTTCGTAACGGGTTGGAGATCTTGAGATGAAGGATATCCAAAATGTATGTTTCAATTTGATTCAGGATAAGGGTAGTATTGATCATGAGAAACTCAATCTTGTTCATTATAATATTATAATCCCATGATAAATCATGCTATGAACTGATTAATTTTAAATTCTCCAAACCCTTTGAAGTGTGTGGTACAGTACTTAATGAACATCCTGTGTAGCTAATACGAAAAATAGTCAGCTATTCTATAATAACTAATAGCTACATTACCTGAGTCCTGTGAGTAGTTTTAATCTTTTTATGCTTCGCTCCCACTGCATCACTACTCATACTTCCACTGCTATCGGAATCCGACATAATAAGTGTTTATTCAAAAGATCAAAATCACAATTTTGTTATAATAATTCACACAAGACACAAGTGCACGATGAAACTGGAAGCAAAAAGTAAACAATAAACAACAAACTGCCGCGGGCAGAGCGGCAGAGCTGTCAACACTGACACAACAGTGTCAACACTGTCAAGTCATAGTTGTGGTGTATTATGGTGGTAGGGTAGTAGGGTGGGTCCTCTGTAGTAATTTGAGGTTCCTAGTGAAACACACTGATGATTTTAGAAGCACTTTTAATGGCGTGAAAGCATGAAAAAGGCACACAAACTTAGTGATAAATATCGGTTAACAATTATTGCTTGACATTCTGTATTTTTACTTATGACATGACAGTATTTTAACATATATCAAATGTCAAACCTAAGGGTTTGTCTTCACATATTTAGGAACTCCATAATGCACTGTACACACTATGAGTGCATATTCCTATAAGAATTGCTCTGCCAAAACACCCCCTCAATTCTTATACTAAAAATTGAAAAACGTGTACCAAGCTAAATTCAGTCAAGAAACCACAAAAGAATTAATATTACAAAACTTATAACTACATTCCTACATCTACACGATGCAATACAAATACTTAACAGTCTTTGGTTGGCACAAACATTTAATTTACCACAAAAATACTTGAACTTTGGAGAAGCTAAAGATTTAGTAAAAACATCCGCCACTTGATCCGATGTTGGGACATAGTACAACATAATTATTATCTTCAACACACTGTCTCACAAAATGGTGTTTTACATCAATATGCTTACTGCGCTTTGTTTCTAATGTATTTGACATTTTAATGCAAGATTGATTGTCTTCAAATACATTGACAGGAAAACAATTTATATTGAGTATTTCAGAAAGCAGTTGTCCTACAAAAATACATTCTGTTGTACAGTCTGATAAAGCAATGTATTCTGCTTCTGAACTACTGAGTGACACAGTTGCTTGTTTCTTAGATTTCCAAAATACAAAATTATCAAATATTTTTATTCCATAACCGGAAATGCTCTTTCTGTCATTTATATCATTTGCATAATCAGCATCCACAAAAGCACTGATTATTTGATTATCAGAATCCTTTGTCTTTTCATATTGAAGACCAAAATTAATTGTTGACTTTAAATAGCGCAAAACATTTTTCAAATATGTCCAATGTTCTAAGGTATAACAGTTTTGAAAACGACTAAAGTAATAAATTGAATAACTCAGATCAGGTCTTGTACCTAAAATAACGTACATAAGGAATCCGATGAGTTCCCTATAAGGTGAGTTTGACTTTTGTATATCTGATTCACTATTCTTTAAATTGAGTCTGGGTTGAATTGGAATTCTTGAATCTTTGCAATTTGACATATTGAACTTACTTAATATTTTTACAATCAAATCCTTCTGGATCAAAAACAACTCATTATTAGATTTAGTGATTCTCAATCCCAAAAATGTTAAAGAAAAATCAACTTTATTCTTAGGAGACAAGTCTCTCATTTCAAACTTTAGCAACAACTTTTGCTTAAAAACATTCAATTTTTCTTCACATCTACTAAGTAATATTATATCATCAACATGTACAATCAAACAAATATCATGATTAAAATACAGACATGGATCAGATTGAGATCTACTAAAGTTCATTTCTATTAAGTGAGTGTGCAGCTTCTGATACCAACATTTTGGTGCCTCACGTAAACCATACAAAGCTTTATTAAGTTTGCAAATTGACTTACAGTTTTCCTTTTGTTTTTCCTTGACTCCTTCAGGAATTTCCATGTATACTGGTTTAGGTAAGTCTCCATTCAAGAATGCACACTTCACGTCCAATTGGTCCACAAGTAGATTCTTTTCAACACATAGGGAAAGAAGCACACGAATGGAAAGCATGCGAGCCACAGGTGAGTAGACTTCAGAGCTGTCATAGTCCCCCTGTTGATAGCCACGTGCCACAAGTCGTGCCTTCTTAATGACTCCACCATTATTGCAGTCTTTCTCTCGAAACACCCATCTTGAATCAATCACCTTCACATTTTCTGGTCTTGGAATGATTTCCCATGTTTCATTCCTTTTTAAAGCATCCAGCTCGCTTTTGATTGCCTCATTCCAGCCATTGCCCAGTGAAACTGCTTCTGAATAGGTCTGAGGGGTATTGGATTCCAGACTGCCAACAAACAGTGCTGCCAAAAAACTTTCATTGCTGTCAAAATTCAGATCATAATCAGTAAATCTTGAAGGAATTTTAGTTTCTCTTCTTGGTCTTCCATTCTCATTTGAAGTCTGATTTTCCTGCTCCTCTTGAGCATTATCATTTTCTTCTTCAACTGAGTCTGGATTAATGTCAATTTCTTGATTTTGATAGTCATTTGTATTGGGTTGCTTCGTATCTTTGTTGTACATTTTTGTCTCATCAAATATCACATTTCTGGCTGAGATCACATTTTCATCAATAAGATTCCACAGACGATAACCATTATTGGTGTAGCCAACCAAATACATCTTCTGACTTCTGGAATTCAACTTATTTGTTCTAACTTCAGGCGAAATGTGTACATACGAAGCACACCCGAAAATTCTTATTTTCTTCAGGTCTGGTTTTTGATTGTACCATACCTCAGCTGGGGTTTTATTTTCTCTTAAAATGGAGGTGGGAGTACGGTTAATTAAATACAATGATGTTCCAACAGCTTCCTCCCAAAAAGACTTTTCCATATTACATTCGAAGATCAAACATCGAGCCTTGTCCAATAGGGTGCGGTTGTACCTCTCTGAGACTCCATTCTGTTGAGGGGTTCTTGGTATTGTGTACTCCAACTTGATGCCTTTTTGTTTACAAAAGTTCTTGAACTCATGCGAAACATATTCACCTCCGTTGTCACACCTGAGTCTTTCAGGTAAAGTCTTGAATTTGTTATGTACTAAAGCTAAGTACTCTTTAAACTTTTGAAAAGCTTCATTTTTATTTTGCATGAAGAATACTGCTCCAAAATGGTCAATGAAAGTAATAAAGTACCTATTACCATTATTACTGACAGGATTCATAGGTCCACACACATCACTCGAAATACATTCAATCACACTTTTAGCTTTTCTATTTTCTGGCAGTTTTTCAAAAGGTTTTCTGGTTTGCTTACCTTGCAGGCACACTTCACACACTGATGATGGGGGATATCTTGAAGAATGGCCCATTCTTTTATGCCACAGGTCCTTTTGTTCGTTAGATGTTAAATTAGCTTCAATTCCAGGAATGTCTAGTTCTAATATACAGGGTGTCCCAGCAAGGGTGGCCACCGGCCATATCTCAGAAACTACTGGACCTAAAAGTTCAGGAAAAAAAAAATTATCACTAAAGTGGCCACGAGAAAATGCTGGGAAATATTTATAACTTCGAAATTTTTCCACTAGGGGGCGCAATCAAAGCTTGAATATTAAAATTCGAAATTTCTCCGGAAATTCTCAGATTGAGGTATATCTTTATCAACATGGTTAGAAAACCTAGACAATTTCACGTCTTTTTGGTACAGGGCTCATTGGCTTACCGATCTTCGTGTGAGTAGGGGAAGGTAGTGAAAGTGTAATTGTTCAAGTAGCTGTAACCTATTAACGACTTGTCCGATTTTGTTGCGTATAGGCTTGTTTGGAAGATAAATGTGAGTACTTTCGTATATCGTATCCAGTGATGCGTGATTGTCTCCAGAAAAGTTGCTAGAAGGCGTAATTTGAATTAAAAACTGTTATTTTCGTTTCACCTCAAAAATTTAAATGATACAGTATAATTCTGATAACAGAATCGAAATGAAGATTAAATTTACAAGAAAAAACCTCCTAACCGCAGGTTGATATCTTTTCTTGTTTTCGAGTTATGGCCGAGAAAATAATTTTTGACACTCGAAAAGTTGTTTGTTGTGTAGTTTTATTGGAACATGTTTTTTTTTATGGTTTCATTAATAATAACTAGTCCAAATTATGTAAAATTTGTTCATATATTTTTTCAATGTAAATGTACAGGGTGTCCCAGCAAGGGTGGCCACCGGCCATATCTCGGAAACTACTGGACCTAAAAGTTCAGGAAAAAAAATATGATCACTAAAGTGGCCACGAGAAAGTGCTGGAAAATATTTTTAACTTCGAAATTTTGCCGCTAGGGGGCGCAATCAAAGCTTAAATATTAAAATTCGAAATTTCTCCGGAAATTCTCAGATTGAGGTATATCTTTATCAACATGGTTAGAAAACCTAGACAATTTCACGTCTTTTTGGTACAGGGCTCATTGGCGTACCGATCTTCGTGTGAGTAGGGGAAGGTAGTGAAAGTGTAATTGTTCAAGTGGCTGTAACTTATAAACGACTTGTCCGATTTTGTTGCGTATAGACTTGTTTGGAAGATAAATGTGAGTACTTACGTATATCGTATCCAGTGATGCGTGATTGTCTCCAGAAAAGTTGCTAGAAGGGGTAAGTCTTGTGAAAACGCTCTACATTGGATTGCGGGTGGTAGGATGTCGTGTGGACCACGCGTGCGCCTTCACCACAATAACGGAATTTGTTAACTATAGGTAAAATGATGAGATCTAGGTGGATGTGCTCAAACCTATTGTCAGGCACAGTGATGTGCTGTGGTGTCAGTCGGTTGTGCCGTTGGATCTTGGACTTTTGGCACTGGATGCATTGACGGGACCACTGAAGTGCATCCTTACTGATGCCAGGCCAGACAAACTTCTCACGCAACGCGCGGGTAGTGGTCCTGCCACAGGGATGCGCTAAACCATGGACTACATCAAAGGCTTTGCGTCGAAGACTTGCAGGGATGTAGGGTCTCACACGCTCAGCAGAGACGTCGCAAAGGATGCTGGCACCATCAATTACGACATGTTGCAGATTGAGCGAGGAAGGGCCTTCGGGTTCACTCTGGTCCTCCAATTGGGCGCCCTCAATGGCCTTGGGTGACAGTATGGCTGACATGGGGACAACATTGATTCGAGACAATGCATCGGCAACGGCGTTGTCTTCTCCCTTCACGTGGACGATTTCAGTGCTGAACTGAGATATGAAATCCAGATGATGAAGCTGTCTCGGCGAGGCTTTTTCTGCACGTTGGGCGAAGGCGTAGACCAATGGACGGTGATCAGTTTTGATTATAAACTGACGACCTTCAAGCTGATGCCGGAAAAACTTGATGGCAGCAAAGATCGCTGGCAGCTCACGATCATAGGTGCTGAAATATCCAATGGGCTTCCAACAATCATCAACCAGTTGTTCAATGCTGCTCCGATGGCAAAATCTGATGCGTCAGTAACGAGGGCTGATAAAGCTGGTGCAAGTTGCCTTGACGATGCTTGCTACACAGTCTTGGTAGGCCTAGTCAGCGTCGGGTGTCCAAGGGATGGGGCGTTTGTCCTTTTTCTTTGCACCCTTCATGAATGCATTGAGAGGGGCTTGAAGTTCAGCAGCTCTGGGAATACAACGTCGATAATAATTAAGCATTGCCAAGAACGTACGTAGATCCGAAATTGTCTTTGGTTTGGGGTAGGAAGCAATGGCTTGTATCTTGTGTGATGGTGGTTCGTAGCCATGTTGGTTGACGGAGTAGCCTAGGTAGATCACTTCCGGTTTGTTGATCTGACACTTGCCAAGGTTGATTGTTAGTCTGTTCTCTCGAAGAACTTTGAAGATATGCCTCACATGTTCAAGGTGTTGCTCAGGAGAGTCAGAAAAAACAATCAAATCATCAATGTGGCACGCTGCGAAGTCAATGCCACGAAGAAGGTTGTCCATATAGATAAAGCTGGTGCAAGTTGCCTTGACGATGCTTGCTTCACAGTCTTGGTAGGCCTAGTCAGCGTCGGGTGTCCAAGGGATGAGGCGTTTGTCCTTTTTCTTTGCACCCTTCATGAATGCATTGAGAGGGGCTTGAAGTTCAGCAGCTCTGGGAATACAACGTCGATAATAATTAAGCATTGCCAAGAACGTACGTAGATCCGAAATTGTCTTTGGTTTGGGGTAGGAAGCAATGGCTTGTATCTTGTGTGATGGTGGTTCGTAGCCATGTTGGTTGACGGAGTAGCCTAGGTAGATCACTTCCGGTTTGTTGATCTGACACTTGCCAAGGTTGATTGTTAGTCTGTTCTCTCGAAGAACTTTGAAGATATGCCTCACATGTTCAAGGTGTTGCTCAGGAGAGTCAGAAAAAACAATCAAATCATCAATGTGGCACGCTGCGAAGTCAATGCCAGGAAGAAGGTTGTCCATATGGCGTTGAAAGGTCTGCGAGGCATTGCGCAAGCCAGGAGGCATACCAAGAAATTCAAAAAGTCCAAAGGGGGTAGTTACTGCTGTTTTGGGGATGTCCTCCGGTGCCACAGGTATCTGGTGATACGCTAGAACCAGGTCAATGACGGTGAATACGCTTTTCCCGTGGAGACGCTGGAATATCTCCTCTGGCAACGGTTTTGGATAGCGGTCTGGGACTGTCTGTGAGTTCAGCCTCCTAAAATCACCTGTGGAACTCCACCCACCTTGCTTTTTTGACACCATATGCAGAGGGCTAGCCCAGGGACTACTGGAGGGGCGTATGATAGCATGATGATGCAGGAGATCAAAGTCCTCCTTGGCAATCTTTAGTTTTTCTGCGTTGAGGCGACGTGGACGCTCATTGACTGGCGGCCCAGTGGTGATTATGTGATGATAAGTGCCCATGGGGACGTCGATTGATGGAGCTGATCTTGGACGAGTAATGTCAATAAACTTCTCCAATAACTCACTAAATGGTTGGCTGAGTGCAGGGGGTGCATGCTCTGAAACATTGACTGTTGACACAGAGTGTAATTCAGCTTCACCTAACCTGGCAGGATATGACAGTGAGGTGATGGAGTCCAGAAGACGCTTGTGCTTTAGATCGGGGAGCAGTCCATGATGCGAGAGTAAGTCGGCATCTATGATTGCTGATTTAACGTCTGCAATGATAAATGCCCACTTGATAGATCGGCGCAGGCCAAAGTTGAGCTCGAGCAAGTGTTGGCCGTAGGTTTTGATCACTGTCACTTTAGCTGCATACAGTGTGAGAGAAGCAGGCTGAAGTTTACGCTGAGACGTGCTGCATGGGACCATAGAAACGACCGAACCACTGTCGATGAGAAATTTCATACCTGTCGTTTTGTCAGAGACAAACAAGCGAATCTCTTTGGAAGGAAGACAGGTGTTGTTGACAGTGCTGTCGCTTTCCACCTGAACAAGCGACAGCGGGTCTTTTTTTTCCTGATGCGGAGAGGCTAAAGGCAGTTTAGATGTGCAGGGCTGCACACACTTCTGCGCGCGGGCACCGAATTTACGGTAGTATCGGCATACTCCCTGAGGGCCAGGCGTAAAAGAGCGATGACGATCTTGCGATTGGCGGTTCGTCTGACCAGAGGCAGAAAGATTCTGCCGGATGGCGCTTGTAGGGTCTTTCTGTTGAAGAGTGAGGTCCATGATGGCTTTTCTGAGCTCACTCAGCTCAGCAGCGACTGCAGGGCTGACATCGTGCTGACGGTGACTCTGATTGACTGCCATGACAGTGCCACCTGGGACATTGGTAATCAGTTCATCTGCTGCTGACGCCAGTTCATTGAGTGAGTTTGCCTTGAAGATCTTGAGCAGGTGTTGGATGCTGACAGGGAGAAGTGCTAGCCATCTGATGCGGATGACGTCTTCGGTAGCTCGATTTCCAGCCAAGGCTCGCATCTCTCGTAAAAGCTGCGAAGGCTTTCGGTCACCCAATTCAAGATCAGTGAGCAATTTGTGCATCTGAGCATCTTCCGAGGCGGTGAGACGATTAATCAGATTGGTCTTTAGGTTGAGGTACTTATCTTGAGTTGGTGGGGCCTTCAAAATATCAGCCACTTCCTTGATGGTGTCCGGATCTGGTGATTTGATGAGTAGGAAATACTTGGTGCTATCTGACTGGATTCTGTGAGCCTGGAATATGGACTCGATCTGCAGGAACAACAGGTCTGGGTGCGAGCGCCAAAATGGGGGCAAATTACAGTTGAAGACTGCGTCTTATATTGGGTTGTATGGCAGAGCAAAGGGGCTATTGGCTATTGACGAGGCTGAGGCGGCTTGCTGAGCTAGCGGATCATAACGCAAAGTGTGGTTTGCCGAGGTAAAAGGCAAAGTGGGATTAAACATCATACCACCTCCACTGTAAGTTGCTGAGAATTGCGGAAAACTTACTGATGGTTGCGTTGACTGCGCAGATTCTGATGATATTTGGGTTGCTGCGGTGGTATTGGGGCAGCTGGAGGAACTTGCCCAGGCCTATTGGCACCTTTTGCCTCGTTATGGTCGCTTCGCATTGTGAACTCACGATGTTATTTGCACAATCGTCCGGATACGGCGAAAAGTTCGCGAAAAAACACGTCGAAAACACTCAGGTCCACACACGTGTACGGGGTCACCAGTTGTATCTACTAGGGCTAACTAAATCAAGCAATGAAAGACACAACGACGGATTCACAATGTATTCTTGATAAATCAGCTAATACTGCCAATAATGCTAATAAATAATTTAATAAACTCGCACGACTGATAGCGATTTCCATTGGCACACTCAATGCGCACTCAGTGTAATTTGTATATTCCATTGGCAAGTGTAGTGGAACTTTTTATATTCCTTTGGTAAACCAGTGTTACACTCTCTGCACTGAGTGCATGTTTTTCTACACGAAGGTTTGAGCTCGTGTAGCATTGCACTGACAGGACTGACAGTGAAGTTGAGTGAAGTAACAAAAACGGAGATATTTTTGGTTTGTTGTGGGTTAACGCGATTAACGTTTTTCTTGGTTTATTCAAAGTGTTTGCACATTCAAAAACATGGATCGTTTATTATTAGAAATGTTGGATAGTAGTAGTGAAAGCGAAGATGAAGATCTAGTATGTATAGCTCTGTCAGCAAACAGGAAAAATTTACCAAAAATAAAAGGCTTCATCAAAGACGTTGTTTATAAATTGAATGATGTCCAGGTAAGTGGGTATAGGTAAAGGCAAAAATGATAGTATTGTTACCATAAACATTATAAGTCAAAAGGGGCATTTCAAATGAGTATGGTGAAAATTTCAAGTCAAACTCCTTTTGTATGAAAATAATTTACTACCTAAGAATTTCCTACGCGTTCGACTGATGATTAATTTATAGGTATAGTCGAAACGCGTAGGCAGTAGTAAATTATTTTAATACAAAATGAGTTTGACTTGAAATTTTCACAATACCAATTTGTTCAATAAGATTTTCTTTAGTACCTATAAGTTTTAAATTAGATAGGTGTATTTTAGTTCAAGAAGTACTTGAGGGTGAAAACAGAAACTGCTCAGAAGTTGATTGAGAAATTCCAAGATTCTGAATTTTTCCCAAAAAACAGCCACCATGGGGATCGGAATCCAATTTCAGCAGAGGCGCACATTCTTTCATTTTTGTGGTAAGTGAATAGTAGATTATTCAATGAGCATGTAACGACAGCTATTACTCACGAGGATGAAGTTTGCGACACGAGCCGGAGGCGAGTGTTGCAATCATACGAGTGAGTAATTGTCATTACATGCGAAAAGAATACTGTACTTTTTCTACGGCCTTTATACCGGGTGTCCAAAAAAATCTGCACATAATTTGAAAAGTATTTATTACAACAAGCGTAAATTATCATAATATAATACATTTTCAATTTTCTGTTTTCTTTATAAATATTAATGGTAGGTAATATTGGAACAATTTGAAAAATTTAAAGTTAATTAAGTAAATTATCATAATATAGATACATTTTCAATTCGCTATGTTTTCTTTATAAATATTAATGGTAACATTGGAACAATTTGAAAAATTCAAAGTTGGTGTAGTATTATTACCTAAATTGACATTATTCTTGGTGGTCGTCTCGTGTACAATAGACGATGAAGAGCTGGTGCTCGCATTGATATTAACTGAATTAAAAATTTTATTTGCAGTATCCATTTTATTTCTGAGTGAGTCGTCTATGTAGCCTTCTGCGACGGAGGTGGATTTCCACCCGCCATGTCTTTTTAAGGCAGTTATATCCCCACCTCCGTCTACTAGAAGAGTAGCTGATGATCTTCTTAGTGTGTGTCCCGTGTACAGCTCAGGATTGGGCAGGTTTAAAAAACTGGCAATTTTCTTCCCCATTGAACCAAATTTGTTTATGCCAATAGTCTGGATGGTACATTTTCCTTTTTGATAATTTAGGAATAAATTATTCGGACAGGGCGGATTTTTGGGTTTAATATCAATATACGTTTTACATATTTTATAGAACATACCAGCTACCATAAATGTTCTGGGAGTTTTTGTCTTGGTGTTTGGAATATTTACCAAGTATCCTGATCCCAGATCCTTGATATCAGTTATTTTCATTTGCCGTAACTCAGTACTGCGGCAAGCGCCAGCGATTCCCATAATTAGTGCAAATGATCAGTAACTGCATATTTTTTAAAATTCTCACTTTAGTTGCTAGATGATCCTTATCTGGTGCCTCATTGATGAATTTTTTAATTTCCTCCGAAGTAAAAGATTTTGCTTTTTTGCACAATATCCTTCCGACTTTCTTTTTAAAAATGCGGTGAGTTTCGAATAACTTTTAATATGAATATTATCGTTTAATGCCAACGTGCTTTTTAGCATGGAATAACGCGCCCAAAGCGAAGATGATTTATATTTATGGGAAAGTTGTTCAAATTATACTAAAATCACGTTTTCCGAACATGAATTGATATTTTGTGTCTTTCTCCAGTCCATGAAGTTTTGATAGACAGCAGTATATTTGCTTCGCGATTTTTCTGGTAGCAAGTTGTTGGACGTTGCGTTCGCTGCTTCTGTTATTCACTATACTCAGCCATAATTTTTTTCACTCACAATTCACAATACTCAGAAACTAATTGTTAATTGTAATTGTCATTACATTTGACGTATCATATCTGACATCACCTAAAAGTTCAGGAAAAAAAATATGATCACTTAAGTGGCCACGAGAAAATGCTGGAAAATATTTTTAACTTCGAAATTTTTCCGATAGGGGTCGCAATCAAAGCTTAAATATTAAAATTCGAAATTTCTCCGGGAATTTTCAGATTGAGGTATATCTTTATCAACATGGTTAGAAAACGTAGACAATTTCACGTCTTTTTGGTACAGGGCTCATTGGCGTACCGATCTTCGTGTGAGTAGGGGAAGGTAGTGAAAGTGTAATTGTTCAAGTGGCTGTAACTTATAAACGACTTGTCCGATTTTGTTGCGTATAGGCTTGTTTGGAAGATAAATGTGAGTACTTTCGTATATCGTATCCAGTGATGCGTGATTGTCTCCAGAAAACTTGCTAGAAGGCGTAATTTGAATTAAAAACTGTTATTTTCGTTTCACCGCAAAAATTTAAATGGCACGGTATAATCCTGATAACAGAATCAAAATGAAGATTAAATTAACAAGAAAAAACAACCCAAAAAAAAAAAAAAAAAAAAAACTTAAAACATTAAATTTTACATAATTTGGACGTTATTATTATCAGAATTATACCATACCATTCAAATTTTTGCGGTAAAATGAAAAACACTGTTTTTTATTCAAGTTACCCCTTCTAGCAACTTTTCTGGAGACAATCACGCATCACTGGATACGATATACGAAAGTACTCACATTCATCTTCCAAACAAGCCCATACGCAAAAAAACGGACAAGTCGTTTATAAGTTACAGCCACTTGAACAATTACACTTTCACTACCTTCCCCTACTCACACGAAGATCGGTACGCCAATGAGCCCTGTACCAAAAAGACGTGAAATTGTCTAGGTTTTCTAACCATGTTGATAAAGATATACCTCAATCTGAGAATTTCTGGAGAAATTTCGAATTTTAATATTTAAGCTTTGATTGCGCCCCCTAGCGGCAAAATTTCGAAGTTAAAAATATTTTCCAGCATTTTCTCGTGGTCACTTTAGTGATCATATTTTTTTTCCTGAACTTTTAGGTCCAGTAGTTTCCGAGATATGGCCGGTGGCCACCCTTGCTGGGACACCCTGTATATGAACTATGGATCAGCCTCTGTACATGGTTGACAGTAATAGAATGACGTTAAAATAAGACAGGGGTTCGATTTCACGTTGCCGTGCCGTTTTACAAATCGAATACAGCACTTAACCAGTGTTATCACTGTATTTTTGCTGACTTGGCATTTTTCGGACTAGCGTTTTCGCTCGTTTCTTTTGGATCTCTAACGTGAGCCCCGCAATGGTTTTTACTATTGAAAAAAAAAACAATTTATGGTGGAAGCTCATTTCCGTAATAAAACAAAAGTTAATGGAGTGTGTACTTATTCACTACAATCCGCTCACAATGATTATCTGGAGCAATTTCCCCATGAAGTTGTGAAATGTGAACTATAAACATTTTCTTGATACTCTTCAGAGAAGTGTGCAATTGTTTCGGGAAACGGGAAGCGTTACACGTAAAAGTGGCGTCCATCAGCAGCTCGTAACCCAGAAAACATTGAACGAGTTAGGGTGATAATGGAAAATCAACCAAAAACGGGTTTAGGGTAAGCCACATTCGAAAAACTGTTCAAAATCTCACAACTTCTAACGAGATAACGCTTCTAGTGTAAATTCTTGATTATGCTAATTGCAACAGCACGATTTCCAATGTTTTTGTGGATTTCACATCATTTTTATGAAAAAATCAATATACACGAAAAATAATGTAAACAAATAATATGACATTTAGTGACAGTTGACAGATTAGTTGCCATTCAAACCATACGAACTTAGCTTCGACCTACGATCATGTGACAACCAAACCCGTGAGTAATGACCCGTGAGTAATGAATCATTACTCACGGGGTAAGTAATAGGTATTATTATCTATTCAAAATGCATGAGTAATAAGCCTATTATTAAACGGTCGTAGAAAAATATGCTTAGACCTTACGTATTTTAGACATGTGAGTAATGTTCCAAAATATACCTCTAATATTCAATTTACATGATTTCTGCTAATAGAGTACCTACTTATCTGGGGCATTTCAGGTTTGCAGCCAATAAATCGACAATGCAAGATGTTGAGCAAAGATTTGACATAACATGTTCTTCCCTTTTTCGTGTTATGGAAAGGGTAATGGATTTTTTAATAGAAATTGGTCCTTCTGTAATCAAACTACCTACCACAACAGAAGATAAGGAAATACTTTCAAACAAATTCAAAACGGTTAGAAACAAATTTTCATGCTCTGTATTCATTAACATCAAAATAATGTTGAATATTTAAATGTAGCTTATTCCAAAACGGGTCTTATTACTTATTGTAATATTTTGGATTGAATAAGGAACTTTATTTTACTTATAGGTATCAAACTTTCCGGGCATTATTGGGTGCATAGATGGGACTTCAATCCCTATAAGAACTCCAGCAAAAAAAATAAAATCAACATATACTAATAGGCATGACATAGCTGCAGTAACATTACAAGGTGTTTGCGATTATAAAAGAAGATTCGTTGATATTTTTACTGGAATTCCTGGAAAAATCCATGATTTACGAGTACTGAAATCATCAGATTTGTCTGACAGGTTGCCAAATATCTGTGAAAAAGATAAATTTCATATTTTGGGGGATGGAGCTTATGCTTTACGGCCATGGCTGTTAGTACCCTATAAAGATTATGGGACATTAACAAGAGAGATGTTGAAGACCAAGATGAAACACCTTTGAGAGAGACAGAACTTCAGTTAAGGAAGAAGGGTGAAGAAAAACGTGATGCAATTAAAAACATATTTTCTTATAATTTGTAAAACAATAGTGTTTTTAGTAAATAAAAGTAATCACTTTATATTGTTTTTTTATTGAGATACAAGAAAAAAGTTTTCGAGGGTTGAAAAACGAAGTCATTTGGAACCATTTGGACCATATTATACCTATATACAAAATCGTAACCATTTCGAGATATAGGCCTTTTGCGATGTTTTCATTTAAAAACAGAAAATTAAAATGTCATTTTCAGTTTTCAAATAATGATATCAAGATTTCTTTGAAAAAGAAAAACTGTGATACCAACGCACGATTTCTTGATAACAATACATTTTGGAATCTATAAGAACCTGCCATAAAATGACTGTCAGAATAATCCCCTGAAGTTTATTCCCTTCCTCCTTTATCACCCTGTATATGCTATGCATGTTGATATAATTTGTTTGATAGTGTACAAGCTAGGTTTAGCTCGTAGATTACACTTGCTCAACTCGGTTCGGTTGAGCAGCGGAAAATATGGAGTTTACTGCCAGGAGCAGCCTCACTCTCTGCTATGGCCAAGTGGGCTTGGGCACAGTACATTTGTTGAGTAAAACAACGTTTTGAGTAGTTGTTGAATACTGACCCTTTATTTCCCACGACTTGCTTATATATGATTTATTGTTATAGTACACAATGATGTTATCCAAATATTGTAGTAAACATGATTCTACTATGCACTTCCGTTCGTGCTTTCGTCGGCAAAATAATCATATCATGACCAAGTGACCGACCATGGTTCGGGAACGTGATGATTAATTAGTTTTCCTACCTATCTGACATTGAACTTGAGTGGGTTCATAACCTATCATGAAATTATTAAAAATTGGAAATGTATTAAACTAAGAAAATAATGCATGTTTAATGGTGATTAAACATTCTGCCGCCTCTCCACGATGGACGAACGTAGAGACATCAACTCTATGTCTTCGTTTTGGCCTTGTTGTTTGTCCACTTCCTAGTTTTGCCTCTTCGGTCTTCTCCTGATGATGCGTGTCCCTTGTACGCCAACCTAGAATCACCATAATGAGTATTGTCGTGATGCTGCTCATGATGACTGCGTGCTGATGAATGCTGCGCCATCCCGTGTCATGGATCCTATCTTTGAGGTCCCTCTCTTCTTGTCTTAGCTCTGTAGAGCAATTTGTTTGCCTGAGTATCGGCTCGGTGGCTTGATATGAAGGTTCATTATTGATCGGGCTGGTATTGAGGATGATGGACAATGTCTTGGAGTTTATGGGCTCGGTGGCTTTGTACGGAGAATCATGGTTAATCAGGCTGGTATCGAAGATGATGGGCAATGTCTTGGAGTGTATGGGCTCGGTGGCTTTGTACGGAGAATCATGGTTAATCAGGCTGGTATCGAAGATGATGAGCAATGTTTCGGAGTGTCTGGCTAGAGCAGGAACGGTTGCAGTCATTCCTGTTGTATTTGATACAACATCTTCCCGGGCGCCTGGACAGATTACAGCGAGTGTTGCTGAGGGGTTTGCCGTAACCATCCAATTATTGTGTACAATTGTTTCCTCACTCACTCACTGAACTTGACTGTCGTTCTACCCTCGGACAGGATATTTCTGGTAAGTCTGGCAGCTTGTCTAGTAGTTTGTTCTCGTCACTTTTTTGAATCAGATCCCATGCTGAGTAGTGGTTGCTTGCGATGGCTTCCAGCTGTTCTATTGGCTTGTTTGTTTCTTCTTTGGTCGGTGTCTCCAAGTAGTTTAGTTCGTTTGTGTTGGTTAATGCAGAGTTTTCATGGGTCTTGGTTTTGGAAGTATCACAAAATGTAGGCTGGTTTTGGTCGTTGCTTTTGGAAGTATCAGGAAATGTAGGTTGGTTTTGGTCGTTACTTTTGGAAGTATCACGAAGTGTAGGTTGGTTTTGGTCGTTTACAGCTTGATCAAATTGTCTTCGGATTTCTTCGAACATGTTATGAGCGAGATATGCATTTTCATGTTCTTCTTCGTAGAATAAGATTTCTTCGTGGATGTCCTGGATCCTCTCCCACTGCTTGTGAACTCTTTCCATAAGGAAATTGTAGCGATAGCGGATGTGTAGGTTGGTTTTGGTCGTTTACAGCTTGATCAAATTGTCTTCGGATTTCTTCGAACATGTTATGAGCGAGATATGCATTTTCATGTTCTTCTTCGTAGAATAAGATTTCTTCGTGGATGTCCTGGATCCTCTCCCACTGCTTGTGAACTCTTTCCATAAGGAAATTGTAGCGATACTCTCCTTTGTCTAGTTCCAACTCTGACTGTATTTCCGTAAATAGGTCTTTTAGTTGTTCTATTCTGAACTCTTGTATTTTCAGTCGCTTTTGTTGGCTGTTGATGGTAGGGCTTGATTGTTCGGCTTTTGGGCATGTTCGTAGGTAGTTCAAGTATTCGCCATATTCGGCAGCTATGTAGTGGAAGTATGACCTAGTGTTGTAGGGATGGTCGAAGGAGTCCTTCAGTCTATTGATTGCTCTGTGGTTCTTGAGGGCATTCGGCCATAATCTCTCCAGGTGAGATAAATGTTTGTGGATGTAGTAATCCGTTTTTTTGTTTTGTGAGTTGTTTTTGCTGTTGCTTAGTATCTGGACGATCTGCATTCCCACCTTTTCTTGCTCTTCTGCTAGGCGATCAAGTTCGTTCTTGTTTTCCATTGTGGCTTATTGGTTGCCTTATGTTGGATTCACTTTAGGATGGTTGAATAGCGAGCCTCTGATGGACTGGATTCGTAGTTTGGATAGTGAGCCTCTGTGGACTGGATTTGTAGTTTGGATAGTGAGCCTCTGTGGACTGGATTTGTAGTTAGCCTCTGTGGACTGGATTTGTAGTTAGCCTCTGTGGACTGGATTTGTAGTGAGCCTCTGATGGACTGGATGTGTAGTGAGCCTCTGTGGACTGGATTTGTAGTGAGCCTCTGTGGACTGGATTTGTAGATAGCTTCTGTGGACTGGATTTGTAGTTTGTATTTGTAGTGAGCCTCTGTGGACTGGATTTGTAGTGAGCCTCTGTGGACTGTTGTAGTGAGCCTCTGTGGACTTGTGGACTGGCTGGACTGCAGGCGGGTTGCTGCAGTTTTAGGGTTGCTCGAAGGACCAATGTACAAGTACAATTTATCCAATTTAACTCGGTTCGGTTGAGCAGCGGAAAATATAGAGTTTACTGCCAGAGAGCAGCCTCACTCTCTGCTATGGCCAAGTGGGCTTGGGCACAGTACATTTGTTGAGTAAAACAACGTTTTGAGTAGTTGTTGAATACTGATCCTTTATTTCCCACGACTTGCTTATATATGATTAATTGTTATAGTACACAATGATGTTATCCAAATATTGTAGTAAACATAATTCTACTATGCACTTCCGTTCGTGCTTTCGTCGGCAAAGTAATCATATCATGACCGAGTGACCGACCATGGTTCGGGAACGTGATGATTAATTAGTTTTCCTACCTATCTGACATTGAACTTGAGTGGGTTCATAACCTATCATGAAATTATTAAAAATTGGAGATGTATTAAACTTAGAAAATAATGCATGGTTAATGGTGATTAAACAGATAGTAATTGGAAGGTTGGTGATATCTATCTCAAGCCAGAGTATTGAGAATCAAGAAAAAGTGAGCCCGATATATATTAGAATAATAACCCATACTTTCATTTAATAATATACATATGTATATTTTTCAAAATAATTTTTGTTACATGTCAAAAGATATAGTTGTTTTGCTACAAGGAAAATAAATTATCACATTTTTGGTAACAGAAGATAAGAAATAACTGACTAATAACTAATAACAAACTACTTATGCAAAAAAACTTACAAAACTTACATTTCTCTTATTATTGCACTAACCGAAACTGTTATAAAAAATAATTCTAAGACAATAATTAAGAGAAAAATCTGAAATAGTATATTATTCCTGATCTGCCTGCCTTTTATTAAAGAGACGCTCGATGAGCTCCATCTTTTCCCTATGCCGTCCTTCCCTTGCCTCTTCTCGACTTGAGTGCATTTCTAGTAGCACTTCTTGGATAGTCTTTTCTTTTTTCCTTCTAATAATTGATTGACTTGCTGGATTGCTACTGTTAGGTGTTGAAGTGAGCAAGTTGATGTTAGACGACCTTGGTGTAATGTTTTCATTAGGAATTTTAATTCCTGATGCAGTGCCCACTACTTCAGGTAAAATAGAATCATCCAAAGAGGCAATTTTGTCTAGTTCATTTTCATAAGGAACTGTTTGCCTTGATGCCCCCAGACTGCCTATTATTGTCAATAGCAGTTTTTTTCCTTCTCAGAATGGTTTTATATCTATTTTTACCTGTTGTCCTGTCTTGAGAGTGTTAAATTTAGAATTTATCATATCTGCTAGATTTTTCCACATAATTTGTTTATTTTTGAATTTTTTTTGGGGTCCTACATTCGGTAAGTAAGTTTCATAAAGATCAAGTAGCATGGTAGTTTCTGCCTGAGACCAATCTAAAACAAAAAATTGAAGCAAAATTATGAAGTGACAACTTTATACATATTCATGCTAGGATAATAAACAATTTTTCGAGACTGTAGAACCCATAGACTTAAAATAACAAGACAAGTAACAAAACAAATATTGCTTACCCCAACATCTCCCTCATGAAGCTATTTACTTTATTTCAGCACCGTTTGTCATGTGCTCTTAATGTTCTTGAGCTTTATGAAAAATACCGGCAAAAATAATTTAATTCAACTACCAAATCATCAATCTTAAACACCTATAATTCCGTATTCTCAGTTTTCCGTCACAAATGACTTTTCTGTCGTTTAAAAACATTGTTGAAGGTGAACATTTGTATGAAGCTCTACATGTCATGATGAAATATGGCAACATCCGGTCGCAACTTTGAGGACAGACCAGCTGACGCATTGTTTACAAACGTCCGCCTAAGTGAGGTCAATGCGTTTATAGTTTGCTTATTTCTCAATTATTCAGAAAAAGTCTTGCTCTGTCTGTTCTAAATTGCGGATTTTAGTGAAGCATGTCTTGTGCTGTGAGCAGAAAATTTGTCGTCACCAATATCACTTTTTCGCAAAATATTTTTGATCCATCGACTCAACGTTTGTGTGGAGATTTCCTTATAAGGTTTGGTTATCCAAATAAATAAACTTTTTATTGATCCTTGCAGAAGTCTTGTCTTCCCTAAATTAGCCAGCAGGGCCAAGGCTTCGCAAATTTCTGGATCAGAATCATGGTAAATTAAATTAGAGCCGGGATCTGTTTCTCGCTGATGTTTTAATTCGTCTAGGAATCGAAATTTCGACTTTTGTTTCCGATCTATGTATGTTAGTTAAATCAATGGAAACATTGACCCGTCGCTAATGCAAGTAGGGTTACTAGTTTCTGCGAAAGAATATTTAAATTTGTTTCCCCATTTTTAAGATTCCTATGATAAACCAAAACAATCGACGGATCCCAAGTATTGAGATATTGAGACATACTTGGTCTTAGCATGTAAACTCCTTTGAATAATTTGTGAATTGTGAAATCCTGAGAAAGATCGGGTGCAAAATCTTAAGAAAATCCTTTTGGATTCGCTCAATACGTTCGCTATGGCAAAGGGCGGAAGGTGACCAAATAAATGACGCATATTTCAGGTGGAGCCTCACCAGAGCATTATTTAGCTTGATTGAAGTGCTGATACCAACAGGATCTCTAGAATTATGCATCATGAACCCAAGTTTTTTATAAGCTTTATTACCAATGAGGTCACAGTGTGTCGTGAATTTTAGGTTGCTCTGCATATACACTCCAAGGTCCATGATTTCTTGACGTACCTGTAGAACATTATGGTCCATGACATAATCGAATTTGAGTGGGTTGACTTTTCTGGAGAACATAACCTTGAAGCATTTACCCAAATCAAGTCGCATTTTGTTTTGAACAAACCAGTCGGCAACTGAAATGAGGTCTACCGCCGCCCAATGAGAATAACATTGTCAACAAGGTCAAAGGCTCTAGCACAATCTGTATATAGTGTCGAGTTGACACTGACTGTCAACCGCCTCAAAGGCATGATTAGTGATGTTGCACAGTTTTGAGATAGTGGACTTACATGCAGTAAACCCATGCTGCTGATCGACAATCTTGTCCTCAACATTACTTAAGATATCTTCATAAAAAACCATTTCAAAGATTTTAGCCGAAGAATTCAGGGGACAAATAGGTCTGTAATTGGCAATATCATTCTCGCATCCACCATTAAAAATAGGAACAACTACCGCAAACTTTAAGGGGGAATTAACCTGAATGCCACCCTCTTATTTGAAATTGGCTGTTTCTATGTATTGATTTAAATTCTTAAGGATCAATATAAAACGAGAAGAACCATTTATTTTTAAGAATCAAGAAATATTTGGATAAAAATTGGCCTTCACAAGGTTCAACCTTAAAAATAGCTCCAGATCTTGACATTTTTCTTATAGAATGTGAAATTGCATCCTCCTCTTTCAAAGACCAATTAGGCTTTTTAGGCGTCAAGCTAGGTGATAACTCATGTGAGGTCATTGTAACAATGATGAATAACTACTTATAATGCTTATTGTTATTGAGTTCTTTCGAATAAGTCATAAAGTATTTCAACCTTCCTGTTGATTCTCGTACCTTCACTTCCTCGATGTTCTCCTTCTTTTGATGACATGAGCGATTTGGCTGGTAGCGCTTTGTGGTGGGAACTTGCACTCTGAGCTGCTTCCCGGAACTTCTTGAGTAGACTTTTTGAGTTAAAAAAGCTCCTGGCATTGTTAACCTTTTTGAATGGAAGTCTGATGTCTTTGAGCTATTTAGAAGACTGATGAATGGTTTTAGCATTTTTCAGTATTTCTTCCAAATCCTCCCCAAAGAGCCATTCGTCGCCAACTGATTGTGATAAGGTGTCCTTCCACTCCTTATTTAGGTTGAGGCGTTGAGGGCTCTTTTTATTATACATAGGCTCGTTAATAGTCATCATAAGAATACATCTTGGTGCGTCCAAAAATATGCTATTAGCAGGCGCTGAATACGTTGCTAGCAATTCCTTTCTTGTCTCGCGATTCAATCCAGATTAGACAATGTGAGACCATCTGTCCTTAAGCTATTGGTAAATTGGTGTCATACCTGGCTCCTCCGCAGCACCGATAAAATGTCTTCATTGAGGGTGGGAACGAGATCGAAGTTGGTACGTTGGACGTGTTTTCCGGATCAGCTTCATAGCATCCATCCTCCACTGAAAAGATACACATTCTGTTATCAATAATAGAAAGACAGACATCATCTAAAATACAGATTCAGAGAAGGACGCGATCCATCTCCTTATCCGTCATGCTGCTCCAAATACGCCCAAAAACTCCCCAAAAGCAACAATTTCAATATTCGTGCAAACGGGAAGCGACCGTTCCCCACGCCGAATAATGGATTCGCCCAACTTGTTGACGCCACAACAAGCCGGTTATTTAGGATAAAATTCGCCTTATATCTCCAATAACTACACCAAAACCAATTATTAACTACAATAATTAGCTACAACTTTAATAACATACAGAAATATACGCCTTACTCTGGTATTTTATCGCCAATACGCCATAAACAAATTCACATTTCACACTACTTCTCGTTTCGCCGGAAAAACACCTTTTCCACCACAAATCACCACTGGAAAACACTCTAGGTCATCCCACTTCTGATCTGTAAAAGGCCGTTTTCCTATAAAACACCTTTATTCTCCAAAAACACACAAAATGGATCAAAATGCCGCCAAAAACACCCACTCGCTTCGATAGCCCGATTAATAATCCCTTTCCTTGCATCGCCGTGAAAGAAGATGCGCTGCGCCTAGCTGTTAGAAGATGCTGTGTTGTCACGTCCTCTTCTTTCTCCCTGAAGCGCCTGCCATCATGTGTACGTCCGAAAATGTCCCGTTACAATATTTCTTTAACAAAATGTATCCGTGTGATTCATTACATAATTTCATTGTCAACATCAATAAGCACAATAAGTACAAGATCGCTAGAATAACTGATACAATTAATTATCACTAGACACAGATATGAGAAATTGGGAAAACAGGTAGAAAATTGACTCTTCAAAGTTGTCATCCAGAGTAAGCAGTCCTGCCTCGCGAGTTTCTCCAGCCATTATGTACCTATCTATTGAGGAAGCATTCATTTCTTTCCAATAAGAATGATCACAACCAATCAATGACCATCAGGTATATGCTCTATCAATCCAATCCGAAGAAGATACATAGTTATGAGGCCTATAAACTTGACCCTAATACCGACTACTATAGGCTATAGCAAAACTTTGGCACAAGACACTTTATCAAACTTCTGATTCCACATTTCAATCACATAACACACACAAATGTATCAACATTATTCACACACAATTTAAGAAACCAGATACAATCAACCGTTTAAAACTTTTTTGACAAAACAAACAACACCACTCTACTCACAAACATCAAAATGGCGTGCCGCACTGCCGCGTAGTGCCGCGTGAGCAACTTAGGAAATAAGCGGCACTGTTGTCATATTTTCCACTTGAAAAAGAACTCTCTTTATTCATACTGGATTTTTTAATAATGTAAATCCTATTTGACATTACATGTATTCAATATTTATTCAAGAAATTGATATTGACTTCTACTTGAGTGTAGGGATTATTCTTTGCTTTCACTATAGTATTTTATTGCAAGAATCCAGAATCATGATCGTAATAATTGTTATGCCAAGCTACACTTGGCAACGCTGTTCATGACAATGACGAGTACGCAGACCCGCAGACGGGCGACAGACGAAGTTAAAAATATTGTAGAAACAGGAGAACTCCAAGTTACTTCTTGATGATAATTACGTATACATCGTATACAAATAAGATTGTATTATATTCTTGTACTGTACTTCTTGATGATAATCACGTATACATCGTATACAAATAAGATTGTATTATATTCTTGTTCCTACAAGAGGTACCTATAGATAGGTACCTAACTACCTAGGCCTGGCTACTTTGAAAAAACTTGTTCGGATGGATTGAAAGGGATGTTTTTTTTTCATTTTCTATATTAGAAGCATATTATACGCACGTTCTAAGACATGGTGAAAATTATATCCTGCCAAGCATAAACATATGGTAAAATGTTCTCGGCACATGCTGAGAATATATGTAAGCACATATTCGTTGCGCGTAAGCATATGAGTTGACGCACGTTCTAAGTACATGCTGAAGATATGAATATGCTTTCATTGTTATGTGGGTTATCATCATCATCATAGTCAATAAGATCTTGTGGGTTATAGTCAGTCAAAAATACTATGTTTTAAAAATAAAGCCATAGTACAGGGTGTCCCAAAAAATTTGTGGTGAACTAAACTTGTGTTTTTTTAAATGGAACACCCTGTATATAAGAATTCTAATTATTTCTCCTATCTCATACGATCATTTTGATATGAGGTTTGTTAGGTCTAAGACTTATAATAAAGAAATGAGAGGCGATCAAAGTTGAAAAAGGACTCATAGTTAGGCTATTTTTTAAGCGAAATGGAAAAAGTGTCGAAAAACCAACTGACTTATAAAACAATACTTATCGTTGAACACAATAATCACATAAATTTTGAAAAAATTATTCGTTATTATACAGGGTGGTCAAGTTTTGCAAACACGACTTGTACACATTTTTTCAAATGGAACACTCTGTTTATTATATTTCCATCTTAAAGATAACATCAAAAGCTTTCAAAAAACACAATACATCATACCTTTCTGATCATTAGTTTTTTCATCACCCGCTAATACAAAGTTTCATCATCATTTTCTCAGTTTATAAAATTATGTGGCTATGAAGCCATGACAATATCACGAATGAAACAAAATGTTGATACCTAGTCAAAGCTACTACGTATAATCACCGAACAAATAACAATAAGAAGGATCACTCTGTCGAGCGCGCGAAACCGACCCGAGGAGTGCCAGAGTTCCCAACAGTGCCCAACACCATACCCCGTTCACCCGGTCCGAGAATGCCAGTCTGTTTAACGACAAACGTTATCAGTTAACTATACAGGGTGTTTCCTAAAGATTGGTAAAAAATTCGTTGTGTGATTCCTGAGGTATTTTCATGAAAAAAAGTTCCTATAAACATTTGCCGAAAAATGCTTCCTAAGGGAGCTATGCCCCTTTAAATAGGGCACCCCGAAGACGGTTTTTCCTCAATATTTCCGAAACCTTACATACAAAAATCATGAAATTTGGTACATCATACAAACTTTTAATGCTGAATGAGAATTTGAGCTCAGAATTTCAAAATTTTAATCAGGGGCGTACCATACTGGCGTACCATACCATTTAAAAAATTGGATTCTTTTAACTTTTAACCCCGCCAGTATGGTACGCCCCTGATTAAAATTTTGAAATTCTGAGCTCAAATTCTCATTCAGCATTAAAAGTTTGTATGATGTACCAAATTTCATGATTTTTGTATGTAAGGTTTCGGAAATATTGAGGAAAAACCGTCTTCGGGGTGCCCTATTTAAAGGGGCGTAGCTCCCTTAGGAAGCATTTTTCGGCAAATGTTTATAGGAACTTTTTTTCATGAAAATACCCCAGGAATCACACAACGAATTTTTTACCAATCTTTAGGAAACACCCTGTATAAGAAGCGCTGTGATTTTCAAATATCGGAAACGTATGTTCTGTGATCCTGCTTCGATAACGATGTGCTCCCGAATGGCTTGGCGGGCTGTCTCTTGATGTTGCTACACAATAGAGTGAAGAGTGAGCCTTCTTATTGTTACTTGTTCGGTGGTATAATCAAGCATTATCCATTAGAGTCTAGGCAACGAAGGTGGTGTAGAGTGGGGAAAATTTTTCTCTTCAGGAATGTGTTGGGGGTAGTTGGGACGTAAACATACTAAAAGTCCCCGCCTGTAGTCCGTCCGCTTCAGCGGGGGCAGGGGGGTAGAAATGTTCATTTTCTGGTTTTTCGCTTATGACTCGAAAATGGTGCGTCGTAGGGAAAAAATCTCTAATTAAAAATAAAAGCTCATAAAATTGTCTACAAGATTAGTTCTAAACATTTTTTTGCTGCAACGTACCGTTTTCGAGATATCTGCTCTCAAAAGTTGGTATTTTTATAAAAAAAAATTTTGGTCACAATTTTTGTCGTAATTCTTCTGGTAACTCCACGAACTTTTGTTTTCCGCAATAGAGCTTTTTTTTCAATAATATAAAATACAAAATTTTCTCCAAAGGGTCAGAAGTTCCATCAATTTGATTTTTTTATTTTACGAAAACGAACATAAAACGAGAAATGTGAAACATTTATCTACAAGAAATGTACAAACAAATAAAAAATCTTAAAAGCTACGTGAATTTATCTCATCAAAACATAAATGAATTGTACCTTATTCTCTTGGGCCGGGACGATCCGGCTTCTGGCTCTACCATCGACACTGATCGCAGCACGAATTGTGAATCACCTTCGTCTTCGTCATCATTTTCCTCAATTTTGGATGAAGTGTCCTCAGGGGATGAGCGAAGATGCTCCAAATCATCTTCGTCGTCGTCCTCGGTCAAAATGGGCACGCCGTTTAAACAGTGCCCCTGACAGTGTTGACACAGTCGAGAGCAACTCAACTCTGCCTTTTTGCAGCTGCACCTTCCACTGCTGCAGTCTTTCATGCATTTGCAAAAGATGAGGTCCAAAATTTCCCTGGGCGCTGCTTGTATTGACACCGATTTCAAAAATAAATCGTACCTGAAGGTGTTGAGAGAGTTCATCTTTGCAGGGGCGCCGTACCATTTCAGCATGCATGTTTGCCCAGCTTCCTCAACATCAGCATGTGAGGAGGAGGGGTTATGGAATATTTCGGCTGCTCGTTGTACGTCAGGATATTTTTGGTAAATTTTCACGAAACCAAGTTTCGTGACCAAAATTATTTTTTATGAAAATACCAACTTTCGAGAGCAGATATCTCGAAAACGGTACGTTGCAGCGAAAAAATGTATGGTACTTATCTTGTAGAAAATTTTATGTTCTTTTATTTTTATGCAACAAATTTTTGACTACGACGCACCGTTTTCGAGTTATAGGCGAAAAACCAAAAAAGTGACCTTTCTACCCCCCTGCCCCCGCTGAAGCGGACGGGCTAGGGGCGGGGACTTTTGTTATGTTGAAGTCATTACTACCCCTAACACATTCCTGAAGAAAAAACTCTTCCCTCCCTTCATGCACTCTACACCCCCTTTTCGGCCATTCATTGACTAGCCTATCATTTTCAAGATAAGTGTCAGTGCCACAATACTTTGAATTAAAAAGAAAACTTTTGGATACCTACTTGCTGATCAATTAATTAATTAATTAATTGGTGATTAATTATTCAACTAATTCCTGATGTCATGGTTTCATGCATGGCCACCTATAGTTTTATAAACTGGGTAATAATTTGTAGTACAATGAGGAAACTTTTTATTCAGCGGGCGATTTCCGAAAAAACTATTGATCAGAAAGTTATGATGTATGGTGTTTTTAGAAAGCTTATATCTTTAAGATGGAATTATTATATTACTGGGTGTTTCATTTGAAAAAATTGTGTACAGGTCGTGTTTGCAAAACTTGACCACCCTGTATAATAACAAATAATTTTATTCTAAGTGTATGTGATCATTTTTTCCAAGGATAAGTAACGTTTTATGGGTCGGTCAGTTGTTCGATACTTTTCTCTATTTCGCTTAAAAAATGGCCCTGTACTATGGGTATATTTTCAAAACATTGCCTCTTTGGCCAAACATAATGTACAAAAAGTAAAAAATTATCCAAGCTCCTTACCATTTTTCCACAATCGTTCACCTCATCTTGGTTGAACCACCCTGTATGTGTGAACAAGAAAGTTTTCATGCCCCGTGTCATCACAGATTTGGTAAAAATATCATTGTTGTCAGTGTACGTGTTGATATGTGTTTGATATATCTTCTTCTTTCCACTCTTCTTCCTCATTTATACTACGTTGTACCAAATGCAACAGCCGTTGTATTTCTCACATCACGGAAAAATATCGTTTCTTTCTTGTCATTTTTTCTTGTCATTTTTTTCGGTCGAACAAGTTCGTTCAGATTGATGAATTTATTCTGGTAAGTCAAAGACCAACAAAGACAAAATATTTATTCGTGTTCTTACAAAAAACGGTACACAAGTCCAGCAGCATGAGTTTCTAATTGATTACAATATCACTAAAATTATTGTTCAGTAGTTAAGGCATTTTTTCTTTTGTATAACAATAATTATTATTATTATTGATTTAAATTTGTAACGTGCTTAGCTGTAAAAATTGAACCTGTACCGGTTGACTTTGACAAGTAGCTGAGACTGATTTATCATAAAAACTGTCCGTTGCAAATACAGAATAAAATTCAACAAAAATAAAAACAACGAGGTTCTTCTTTACCTTCCTCGATTTGGTAAGAAACCCCGAAAATTATTCATGGTCCTTCTTCAGCCAGATAGCCAACGAAGATAGTGGAAAACCAGGTCAGTTCTTTCCATATTATCTATTATTCTGCCGAATCATTTTGATGCAATCTGGAGCCAGTTATTGAAGAGATCAGTCTCGCATCCTCGAAATAGCTACAATATCTCGTTTCTTGTAGTTATTTTATGCTAGTGACAGTGACATTGACTGGTTGTGTGCTTTAATTATCGATACGTTATCGAAAATCCTCGGACTTGCGTGTAAATACGTAGGTATCAATCTCGTTTTTATAATATATTATCTCGATGTATTACAATACCAGATCGCTCTCACTTGTAAATTGTCAGGACGCATAAAATTCCTCGTAATAACAATCAAATTCTAGACGAGTTTCCTAGAATTTCCCGTACACGTACTACATTCTCGTGCTTATACCTAGTAAGTCAGCACATTATCTCGATAAATACCTATTCTCGAAGTAAAATATTATGTCGGAATCAGAAGAACGATTACCTGATTTCGATTTAAAGCGAATTAAAAATGCCCGCTCACAACTTAAAAGAGAGCTCACTCGGTTTCGAACTTTCATAGGAAAGATTGAAACAGATGATGGTTCAATTGATCAGTTGCGAGTGCGACACGACTCGATAAAATCTATTCTTGAAAAGTTCAAGACTGTGCAGACTGAATTCGAGGAATTGATGTTAAGTGCATTTCCCAATGATTTTAACGAGGAAGAAGGCAATGAAGAACGCGATGCTTTCGAAACGAATTTTTATCAAGCTTTAGCGATTTCTCAGTCGATTCTTGATACACATAATGTATCTCGAACGCAGTCTTCATTTATCGGCGGCCCAAGTCATGATGGTGCATTGCTTGGTCAAACGCTTCAGAACCAAGATAACATTTTTTTGGCGGCAGGAGCTAGCTCTGGCGGAGCTACGTTGCCGAACGTGGCAGCAAGATTACCGCAGTTAAAATTACCCGAGTTCAACGGAGATTATAGCGAATGGCAACGATTTCGTGATATTTTTATCGCAATAGTACACAATAATACTGCACTTTCGGATGTTCAGCGTTTCTACTATTTAGAAGCGTCTCTGAAAGGCGAACCGAAAAATATAATCAGCGCGTTAGCACTGACTGATGCAAATTATAAGACAGCGTGGGAGCTTCTAGAAAAACGGTATCATAACAAAAGGATTATGATAAATGCACATATAAAGGAAATCATGAATATGCCTAGCGTAAGCAAAGAATCGCACACGGAACTTAGACAGCTGTCGAACACGTTTTTTAAAAATTTTAGATCCCTCGAATCGTTAGGAGAGAAGGTCGGCACTTGGAACACCATTTTAATATACATTTTAATCTCTAAATTAGATAACCAATCTAAACGAGAATGGGAACAATATGCAAAGGATAAAGATTCTCCTACGGTAGATGACTTTAACAAATTTTTAACTCAGCGTTGTCAAATATTAGAGACAACGGATTCAAATAAATCATTATCTGTTCCAAAAAATAGACGTTTTCCCGAACCACGGTCGCTTCTAACAACAAATGATAACAATAAAAATAACTACCGTCCCAAATGCAATTTTTGTAAAGGCTCACATTTAATTTACTTTTGCGAGAAATTTAAGGCGCTACCGGTAAAAGAGCGATTGAATCAGATAAAAAGGTTAGGTATGTGTTCCAACTGCCTACGAGTGGGTCACATAATATCCGAATGTCGCTCACAAGGATGCAAAGTGTGCAGCTTAAAACACGCGACGTTATTGCATCAAGCTTCGGAACAAACAAATCCTGATAATTTGACAAATCAGATAAGTAGTTTGCAAATAAGTCACAACTCGAACGATAATACAGAGTCTTGGAGTAAACCGGGAAGTTCAAATTGTACTTCTTTTGATAACACGATAACTAACCATACGGCGATGTCAAATTATTCGATAAAAGGCGAATCCTATGTTTTATTATCCACGGCAGTAGTTGATGTATTCGATTCGACTAATAAAACTATAACTTGCCGAGTGTTGCTCGATAGCGGTTCCCAAGCTAATTTTATCACGGAAAACTTACTTAAAAAATTAAATTTGCAGACAAATACGATTGATTTGCCCGTATCAGGCGTCGGACAAATTCAAACAAATATAACCAAGCAAGTTTTCATACATATATCGTCAATGCACAATTCGTTTAAAACTAAGTTATCGTTTTTGGTGATTGATAAAATCACTGACTTGGTACCTCAAAATAAATTTAATATTGAAAGTTTCAATATTTTAAACGAATTGAACTTGGCCGATCCTAATTTCAACATTCCAGCAAATATAGACATGTTGATTGGGGCTTCGGTCTTTTTTGATTTGTTATGTATAGGACAGATAAAACTCGGTAAAAATCTGCCTATTCTACAGAAAACAGTATTGGGCTGGATCGTATCCGGTAAAATACCTTCTAGTTTAGCAAAACCAAATTGTATCATCTCGCAATGTTTATTTACTAGTACCTCGACAAATACTTTTCTAGAAAGTCAGGTAGAGAGGTTTTGGAAGGTGGAAGAAATGCCTCCGGATCTCAATAATAAAAACAATTGGTCGCAAGAGGAGATTGAATGCGAAAATTGTTTTGTAAACACGACTACTCGAAACAAAGATGGACGATTCATTGTCAAGCTTCCTCTTAAGAAAAACTATTTGAATCTCGGTGAAACAGAAAGTATCGCATTGAAACGATTATATAGCATTGAGCGAAAACTGGATAATCGGAAAGATTTGAAATATAGTTATCAATCATTTATGAGCGAATACGAACAATTAGGGCACATGTCGCCGATAACTGACAATTTAAAATCTAATGCGCCAATTTGCTATTTACCTCATCATTGCATCGATAAACCCGATAGTTTGACAACCAAGGTACGTGTAGTGTTTGATGCCTCCTGCAAAAGCACTAAAGATGTATCGCTTAACGACGTTTTAAAAATCGGTCCTGTAATACAATTAGATTTGTTTTCTCAATTAATACGTTTTCGACGACACAACTATGCTCTTATAGGCGATTTAGCTAAAATGTATCGTAATATTATGGTACATCCCGAACAGAGAGATTTACAACGCATAGTGTGGCGAAGTAATCCAGACGAACCGGTCAACCATTATCGCTTAAATACCGTCACGTACGGAACTTCTTCAGCTAGCTTCATAGCTACGCGTTGCCTGAAAGAAATAGCATTAGAAAAATCATCTCGATATCCAGTTGAAAGTAAATTCATCAATTCAGATTTTTACATGGACGATCTGTTAACAGGTTGCCAAACCGAAAAAGAACTGATCGACATTTGTAAAAACTTGATTCATATATTTAAGGAATTTGGATTCGAGATTCGCAAATTTCAAAGTAATTCTCGGGAATTACTAGAGCAGATCGGTTTGTCCAATGATGCATCTCGATATTTAATAACGGATGATAATTGTACTAAAACTCTAGGGGTGTCTTGGTTACCTTCGATTGATTCTTTCGAATATACTGGTCAACAATTGATACCAATTGCAAATTACGTCACAAAACGGTCAATCCTGTCATTTATCGCGAAAATATTTGCCCCTCTTGGATTGTTGGGTCCTATAATTGTGTGTGCAAAAATCATACTTCAGCGATTGTGGCAGTTAAAAGTTAACTGGGACGAGTCTATTCCCCAAGAACTTCATGATACTTGGTCGTCATTTTGTAAACAAATATCACAAGTTCAATTAATTCACATACCGAGAAGTGTACTCGTACAAAGTCCGATAAACATACAGATTCATGCCTTTTGTGACTCGAGTGAATATGCTTATGGCTGTTCAATGTATATAAGATCTACTGACGTAAACAATGAAATTAAAACTTCACTGTTGTGTGCCAAATCTCGCGTAGCACCTCTAAAATCTGTAACTTTACCACGCTTAGAGTTGCTAGGTGCTCTTCTTTTGTCTCAATTAGTCAGCAAATGTTTAAATATCTTAGATTTAAAAATAGATTCTGTATTTTTGTATACAGATTCTACGACTGTCTTGCAGTGGCTCTTGTGTGAGCCAAGAACGTGGCAAAATTTTATTGCAAATCGAGTATCGGAAATACAACGATTGACGAACATAAAGGATTGGCATTATATCACTAGCGCAGAAAATCCTAGTGATATTATCTCACGCGGTACTACGGTAACGGAGTTGATTAAATCAGACTTATGGTGGCACGGGCCAAGGTTCTTATCGAGAACGTCCGAGTATTGGCCACAAAATACCAACATATCACATTTTCCTCGTTTTCCATCGGATGTACCAGAATTTAGAAAAATGAAACTAATTCCTAGTTTGTCATTACATTGTAAAACAGATCCCGATATTAGAGACTTTTTTAATCGATATTCTAGTTTTTCAAAATTAAGAAGAGTTTTAGCCTTATGTTTTAGGTTCATAAATAACATAAAGGCACGGATAAATGTTAAACAAAATAGACAAGGTTCAAAAGAAATTAAAACTGAATATTTAACGCACAGCTTACTGTTAGTACTGAATGTTTAATAGGACATGCGCAAAGAGAAGCATTTGCTGAGGAAATTTCTTTACTAAAACGAAATCGAGAAATAAGTCCTAATAGTAAACTGAAATCGCTTGCACCGTTTCTCGACGATAACAACTTAATTAGAGTTGGTGGACGATTAATAAACTCCCGATTGTCAATTGACAATAAATTTCCGCTAGTTCTTCCGGCTAATCATATACTTACTCAACGAATTATTGAATACGAACACAAACGAACATTACACTCTGGTGCGCAGTGCACTCTCGCACATATTCAACAAAAATATTGGCCTTTAAACGCTAAACAGGTGGTTCGAAAAATTATTCGGAAATGCATCACGTGTTTCAGGGCAAATCCACCAAAGCCAATAGTTCCTATAATGGGAAATTTACCAAGTACTCGCGTCGTTCCCTCTCGACCTTTTTCCTCGGTAGCTGTTGATTACGCTGGCCCGTTTGAGTTAAAGGACGGGAAGTTACGTACCAAGAAAATCATCAAGGCGTATGTAAGCATTTTCGTATGCCTGGCCACGAAGGCAGTTTATATCGAGGTCGTGTCGGACTTGTCAAGTGATGGATTTTTGAGCATGCTCAAAAGATTTGCTTCGAGAAGGGGTATTCCATTAAACGTCTATACCGACAATGCAACTTGCTTTGTGGGTAGTAAAAATGAGTTGATCAAAATGATTTTTTTCAAGATTATATCACGAACTCTAATATAACCTGGCACTTTATGCCAGCGAGGTCTCCTCATTTCGGTGGGTTACAGGAAGCAGCTATAAAATCCTGCAAACACCATTTAAAACGGGTACTAAATCAAACACGATTTCATTACGAGGAGTTTTATACACTGACAACTCAGATAGAGGCGATTTTAAATTCACGGCCCTTGATACCTATGTCATCCGACCCAAACGTCAATCGCTAACTGCTGTACCGGAACTAAACTGGACTGATTCAAATGTAAATTTTACTAGACGATATAAGCATCTACAACTGATCAGTCAACATTTTTGGACTCGTTGGCAGAAGGAATATTTGAATTCTCTGCAGCAACGAAACAAATGGCAGTCCAATGCAGACTCGCAGATGTATGTTGGTCGTCTAGTGCTTATGAAGGAGGATAATGTGCCGTCTTTGTACTGGTCTCTAGCCAGGATAGTTGGTGTTCATCCTGGGAAAGACAATGCTGTGAGAGTAGTCACTGTCAAGGCTAAGGGCGGTACTTATAAACGTTCAGTGACAAAGTTAAGTCTATTGCCGATAGATACAGACTTTTAATCCTCACTTTCAATAGACAATCAATATGCGGGTCCCTAGGTTAATATTTGTTACATACCTCGGATTCGTCAATCAATTAATTATTAAATTGTTTAATGGACTCTATATTCTATAGTTAGATTTAGAATAAATCAAGCTGCTGTAATTAGTTGTTTGCTTCGATGATGTAATTTGAAGTATAATCTAAGGCTTACCCTTCAAGGGGGGCGCTATGTTTAGTAGTTAAGGCATTTTTTCTTTTGTATAACAATAATTATTATTCTTATTGATTTAAATTTGTAACGTGCTTAGCTGTAAAAATTGTACCTGTACCGGTTGACTTTGACAAGTAGCTGAGACTGATTTAGGTTCTTCTTTACCTTCCTCGATTTGGTAAGAAACCCCGAAAATTATTCAATTATAATAAATATATTCACCAACACTAAAAAACTTTTTATCATGAGATATCTCTTTACAGTGTTTCGAAAAACTTTGAGAGGTGGTAATTTAATTTGGAGTGGCAGTTTATTGTAGAACAGAGGTCCATAAAATGATACCCCCGATTTCATGCGATGGATTCGATTAAAATCAGTATGAATATTATTGATGTTTCTTGTGAAATGAGAGTGTACATCTTCAAAAGTCTTGTAGTTATCAATGTTGGCCCTTACGTGCAATAGACATTGAAATACTTATCATGAAGGAACAGTTAAGATATTAAGAGCTGAAAAATGCTTCCTGTAGTCGGCCCTATAATCCAGACCTCGCAGGATCCGCATGGCCTTCCTCTGCAGAGAGAAAAATCCGACTTGAATCAGTCGCGTGTCCCCAAATCAAAATACCATATGTAATGCGGGATTGGACACACGCGAAGTAAGCTGATAATGCAACTTTGGGAGACACACTTTGAACCAAGCTGCGAAGTGCGAAGACCCCAGACGCAATCTTAGGACACAGATAATCAATATGTGCATCCCATAAAAGTTTTGAGTCAATTTTTATTCCTAGGAAGGTGACTGGTTTATTATCAAACTAAGGCAAGTCGACGTTTCGGGTGGATATGTAAAGTTTTTGATTTTTATCAGCATTCATGTGGAGTTGGTTTGAGTGGAACCAATCTGAAATCCTTGCCTGTGTCTTCTGTAAACTTTCCTGTAAATCTTCAATTTCACAGGCTTTTTTTATAAGTGTTGTGTCGTCTGCGAAAAGAATGAGATCAGCTCCGGGGTCACTGTTGCCAAGGTCGTTGATATAGATCAAAAATAACAGTGGTCCCAGCACAGATCCTTGGGGCACCCCGTACTTCTATTCAGCAAAGTCGGACTGTGAGCCCTTGGAGCTTACTACTTGAGATCTGCCCGTCAGATAAGATTCTATCAATTTTATGCTTGCCTTTGAGAATTTATAATAGTTCAGTTTCATGGCAAGTACTCCAAAGGAGACACAATCAAAAGCTTTGCTTAAATCGCAAAATGTTGCCCCAGTGAATTCTCCCTTTTTGAGACCATCATTTACTATTTCTATGAGCTGATTAATTGCCATTGTAGTTGATTTTGCATTCCTGAAACCAAACTGCTTAGCACTGAAGAGGCCATTTGATTCAAAATAGTTAGTAATTCTAGATTTTAAAGCCTATTCAAATATTTTCGAGAATATGGGAACTAGTGATATGGGTCGATAGTTCGTCAAATCATTGGAAGGGCCTGTTTTGTACACAGGTACCACTCTAGAAACTTTAAGCACGCCAGGATACACTGCGCCCTTCAAACACATGTTAAGAAGCTTAATCATAGTAGTCTCGACTATTTTCGTTTTTCAAACATTTAATTATATCACGCATCTCGACGATTGTTATTTCATCAAACCCAAATTCAATTGATGGAAAATCTATACGAGATGTGTATTGAGTGATATACTCCTCTGCTGTTCCCTGGGAGGGTGGTAAACCGTTTATAATTCTAGATGGTATTTCAGAAAAAAATGTATTGAAGTCATCAAGTGAAAAATCATTGACAGACAATTCCTTTCCCTTTAAAATGTTGGAGTTTGCACGGACCACATCCCAAATAGCTTTTGGGTTGTAGTTATGGTTTTTAAGATGATTATCATAGGCATCTGCCTTAGCTTTCTTCAAATTATCACGGTAAGAAACCCGTAGTTCCTTTTTTAGGCTTTTGAGGAAAGCACAATCTCGTTGTTTGGCTAATTCTGTCAAAAAATTCAACAGATTTTTTTCATTTCTCAGATCATCAGTATACCAATTGAGGTTGAACCCTTTTTTTTGTCGGCTCAAAGGTGGAAAAGGCTTTATTGATGTTATTTTGAATAAAGATAACAAAAAGCTGTACCTTTTCCTCTGTAGACATTTTATTAGAGTTTATAAAATCCCAGTTGATCTTCTCTACAAGATTGTAAAAATCGCACATTCTCTTCCGAGTATATGGTTGTATTTTCTCCTCAACTGAACTCTCCTTCAACAGTGTACTACAAGGAAATTCTGCAACTACGGCCAGATCATCTGAAATATTAAAGTCATATGCATATGTTTCAGGAAAAGGTATATTTGTAAAAATGTTGTCGATGCACGAGTTGCCGTCTTGTCTGGGAAAGGTCATAAGTTTCAACCAGATCCAGGAAGCAACGAGTTTTATTGTTATTGAGCAAAAAATTAATATTGATATCCATTGATAATAGTGTTATATTTGAGGCTGCCTAAGATCTGCAATGTATTTTCAAGTATTGTAATGAATTGGTTGAAGTCACCAGTTGGCGGCCTATAAACAGTTAAAACAACAAGTTTCAATTCATCAGATTGTACAGCGCTCATTTCACAGTGCATTTCTACGGATCGATCACAAATATCTTGTTGGGGGTTGAATTTATTCAAAGTTTTATCATTTACTAAGATTGCCACACCTCCATGAATGTGAGTACATCTACAAAAGTGTGAAAGACAAGTATAATTTTGCAGTTTGAGAGAACTTATTTTATGTTTTTTCAACCAGGTTTCAGTGATACATATCAAGTTAGATTCAAAGTTTAGAGAGTCCATTTCCAAGAGCTTATTTCTAATACATTGGACATTTAAATGCATAACTGTATAAATATCTGTCTTTTTTGAACTACAAGGGTAGTTGCCACTAAAATATTTGTTAGAAACCTGTTCAACATGCCCTATGCTAAAAAAATCACCAGCTCCAGAATCTAGAAATGCCTTATGTTTGGTGAAGTCAAATCTTTTTACTCCAACGAATTGCGGCCAGAAGTTGGGATCGTACATTACATCCTTTTTTTCCAGTGGTGCAGTGACAACAAAACATTTAAGTTTTTTGGGATCACTAGGCAACTCCCTAACTTGGATTGAAAGTTGCTCGTATCCTGGTTTTTTCTTTAGGTAATCAATAATAATACTTCCAGTGCATTCTCTTTTCACTCTCCAACCAACGTCCAAACGGATTTTGGATCTAGATTCCTTTTTCTAGCTTCCTTCATTAACGTCATGTACTGATCAACTATATAGGGATGTTCCGAGCTTTTCGAATAACTTTCTTAACAACACCAAAGAATCAATCAATATACATAAAACTTTGGCAAACAGTTCCAAACATTTTCTGGTGTACTAGATAATGCTACAAACTATGAAAATAGTTATATTCTCCTAACAAGCGCAAAATCAGTTAGACGATGACGCAAAGCAGAGTTCAGATATGCTTTAAGGGCGGGAAAGACACTTTATGCACGTTTTAGGAACAATATTTTTTCTAAGAGCATTCAGAAATTGGACACGAAAAACTTTCGATAATTCATTATTTGGGCGCACATAAAAACATAGAATAACTTGAAAATTATTACTCATGGTCAACACAATATCAATATTAAAAGAACATATTGTGGCGTTCTGTGAATTTATCGAAACATAGGACCTAACACTTGAAAATTATTATTCATGGTTAAAACAATAATAATATTGAAAGTACAGTTAGTGGCGATTTGTAAATTAATGGCCGATTGCAACTGATATGTTGAAGGTACACAAGGCAGCATTTCATTGTTCATTATTTGTAAAATCGCATTGGACTGGGAAGATTCAGAATTGAAAAAACTTGGTATTTGATCCAACTGTTTAGAACTGCAACTTACGGTCTTATTGGATTGTCTTGAATTTGAAGAAGTTGGTGATTGATCTAGTTTTTGGAGACCGCAACCCAACCCTTGTTGGAAAGCAATTTTTTATATGTTGTGGATTTGTCAATGTATCCCTCAGCCACTGCTGTCGAATTCCAGCCTCCCAATCGCTTTATGTCAGGGACTCCTTCTCCCGAATTCGCCAGGAAATTTGCTGATGAACGTTGAAAACTGTAAATATGCCCCATTATTAATATGCCCGATTATTCTCTTCTGATATCACGAGGGATCTTGCAGTGTAGTTTTTCGAAACCCGAATTTTTACGACAACTAAATAATAATTTTCCTTATCTTCTAAATCTGTTATAGTTAAATTCACGAGTTATCTCTTCGGCAGGCGCAAGCAAGCTCAAAAATGGTGGCAGGTTTTATTGGAACGTATGTTTCATGTGGTGCCATATTGATTAATGACGATATTTCTTCTTCAGTGAAAACTTTCGCTTTTTTTAGTTTGAATCTCACATTTTGTCTTTTTTTGAAAGCAACCAGCTTATAAAATTGGCTAATAAGTGGCAAGAGAACATCTTTTCTGATTTTTTTCACACCCTGGTCTTCGCACCATTAGCAAAACCTATCAGATTTCTCGCTTGATTTTTCCGGCAGCAATTCTGAATTATCCATGCTTGCGGCTTGCAAAACATCTCCAGGTCTTCTTCCTCAGTCGTCAAAATGGATGTATTTGACGACTAAACACTATACTGTTTGGATCAGGGACATGGACTTAACCTTTGTGAACGGACGACTCAACGACTGATACAAAAGTGTTGCCAACCTCTTGTGAGAGAAACTCCCCTCCGCAGGCGAGCCTGAAATTTCCATATTTTGCATGGGCTTAAAGTTGTCCTTTTCAGACTGATAATATTCTCCTTAGGTTTGCAGTTTTGAGCAACCCCCAAATACTGTAAGTGGAATGGTATTAATTATATATTTGTTCAATTCTTAGTCATGCCAAAAGTCCGTATCAACAAATCAACATTGAAACGGGAGAAACAGTTAATTATCGAAACAATTTCATCAACTTCACCTGATTATCTTCATAATTCTCGCCCCCCCCCCGCTTCCGATGCTTCGCCGTTTCCATGCAGTTTGCATCGCGCATGCAAACCATCCCGGTTATATTAAAGTTGCGGGGATCGATTTTCTACGCGTGGATTTCAGTTCCGTTCATAGGAAAAAGACTTAATTCTCTTTTCTATGGTTCCGTCCCCGTAAGCTCAATGAGGTTGCAAGACGACTGCAAACTTTTTGTTTATTTTGCTCGCTGATTACTGATTCAAGATTGACGTGTGTTGTATGTTTGCATTTTTATCAGATTTGTGTTTTAAAATATGAATTTTGTCAAAAGTTTAGTTTCAACGCCATTCTGCAGTCGATCATTAGTCGATAAGGCTGAAAAAAAAAGACTTGGGAGACCTATTCCGATTTCAAAAATAGAACAATCTGTGCATGTCTAGCAAAGAAGGGCTTTTACCAGGACATAATTTAATCCAGAGTTTCATAATAAAAAAAGAGTCTTATCAAAATCATACCTGACTTTAGAGGGTTATCGATAAGTTTGCTGCTGCTAAATATCGTCGTATGGATTTTCTTTTCAAAGGGTAGCCGCAAGGTTAATTGATAGTAATAAGGTTGCGTCGTTATACGTTCGGGTTTCGGACGAATCAGAATTCAGACAAAAATGACGTCAGTCGGCTCCGATTCGGTTCTGAAATTCAAATACACATCTAAAAAATAGATAGAATATGTTTCACACTTGATAATAAGAAGATATTTCGCTGTATACCAAAAGCTGTGTGATAACTTACCCTCAAACATGTTTAAAACCGGCCGACACTCGGTAGAAAAAGTCTTAAGACCCTGAAATACGGACATGTTATGACATTAGGATGACACACCGATGACAGGAATGTCAATAATGGAGCTTGGTGACGGAATCGATTCGGTTAATCGTTCGTGGATTTCCGATTCCCTAGTTACGGCGCAACCTCTAATTAACCTTGGGGTAGCCGCCCCTGCAACACCCACATTTTTAATGTACGATCCGTCACTGGTAGGCAACACCAAATATTTACGTTTCAATTTGACATAATAGCTGTAAAGGCGCGTTCTCAGCCCAACGATTTGTCGCTGCGACAGAATTTGATATTCTCCATCCAATGTAAACATCAATTACAGACTTCAACAGGAACTATTGCAACGTAAGCTTGGGTCAGGTCGGGATGAAATACTCTGGAACATAAGAAATTGTCTTATTTTGAACAACAAGAGGCCATTCACTTGGATTGGGGTCTGGTTCGTGGACGACCACTTCGACGTATGTTCTCGTTGGTGCTATGTTCTTCATCCAATTTGGGATCTTAGGACTCTTGATGACAGTTGGAGAAACGTCATCAGCATCAGAGTGGTCGGTCTCTGTGACCTTTCGAGGGGGTCCTCGTCGTCGTATTGGGTTTACAGTGCCGGAAGTTTCACTACCTTCGGCCTCCACAAAAGGCGTTAACGCTGACTCATGATTCTTGCCTACAATCATAGTAGGGTCGTCAAGAGAAGTGACCGTGTAGGTAGTCGCGGAAACACGTTCAGCGACTTGGTAAGGTCCATCACGTCGAGAAGCCAATTTCGAGGAGCAGTATTACTAAGAACGTGTGAACTAACACCTTATCACCCGTTTTAAACGGTTCGACGTCCCGACGGTGTAAACTTACATATTTTTCGTTATCAGTCTGTCGCACTCCCGAATTTTTTTGCGCTTTCTTTAAAACATCTGCGATCAGTAGTAGCTTCGGTGTAACCTCGGTGATAAAGTTTTCGTTTTCAAGAACCGAACGGAGATCGCGTCTCACGATTCCAGGTGACCTCAGCTCAGTGTGTATCGGTTCCGGAAACGCCATTAGGGTAATGGGAATCTTTTTCTTTTCAAGGTCTATAACAACATCATATAACAACACTCCACGTTGTTGGGTGATACCATCAGCTAATGCAACATTTATTGTAGTGGGAGTTGAAGGAATATTTTGAGACTTCAAATAATCAAAGAGCTTACGTCTTGCAATACTCCGTTTAGCACCGGTGTCCACATAAACAAGTCCTTGTAACCCCAGAACAGAAATCTTCACCAGAGGTCGGTGATTTTCATTTATAACATCGGCCGCTAAGACGTCAACAGTATGAATATTATTTGGATCATTATTTACATTCCCATTGTTGGTTGCTCTAGTTTTTGGGCAATTCGATCTAATATGACCCGGAGATCTACAACCGTAAAAAATAATCTCCGTAATCCTATAGGTAGGTAGAGGTTGGTAGCTCCAACCTCTCTTTTCAATTCGCTTTCCCGATTTGAATTATTTTTCTGGTCTCGAATTTTCTCAGAAGCAAGCAATTTTCTACAAGTCGATTTTTAATGGCCAAAGTTCTTACAATATTCGCACAGAATTCTGGAATTGGCATTCTTTTTTTTTTTCTTCAATCGACCGGGCTTTTATAATCAACTCGTCAAAACTATTGATATCGTCACGGGGCAACAATCTGCGTAAACGTTTATGCAATAAATCATAGATCATGTCAAATTTAAATTGATCTGGCAGCGGTGGATTGTTTAGCAATTTTGCTAGAAGAGCAGAGCATTGTTTACAAAAATGTATGTTGGTTCTTGTTCACCTTGTTCCGTTGAAAAAAGCTCTCTTAAAATTCTGTTGCTGTACAAACTCCATTTGGTATACTTGAAAAGTGAGTTCTTTCAGGTCTATGTCGTCACATACATGAGTCTCCGATAACAATAGCACTCTTGGATTATAGTCATGCACAAGGATATCAATTTGGTCTTTATTATTCAAGTCACCCTGGCAAGCATGTTAGTAGTTAGGGCAAAGCCGATTCTGCCTCAAATTTGCTATGAAATGGTGAATGCCCGAGATGTGACGTCATCCGTCGTCGGCGTGTTGTGTTGGGGTTGGGGTGGGGTCTTAAGTGGGGGTCTTGAGTGGGGGTCTTGAGTGGGGGTCCTCGGTGGGGTCTTAAGTGGTGGTCTTGAGTGGGGGTCTTGAGTGGGGGTCTTCGGTGGGGGTCTTCGGTGGTGTGTTAAGTGGGGGTCTTGAGTGGGGAGTGTGGAGTGGGAAGCTAAGGAATGACATTACATTCTATGAACAAAAAAAGTTCATGATTCAAGCCTTGAAGAAATTGAATATTGTGGGTAAGTGTTATCATCATCATCGTTGTGGTTTTCACACCAACCACAACAGTTCTAAATTTAGCTCGAATGTGGTTTTCTTATCAGTAACAAGTCTCAGCCTGCGGTTTTCTTATCAACAGTAAACAGGATGTGGTTTTCACACCAACCACAACAATTCTAAATTTAGCTCGAATGTGGTTTTCTTATCAGTAACAAGTCTCAGCCTGCGGTTTTCTTATCAACAGTAAACAGGATGTGTGTTTCTTATCACACCAACCACAGCCTTATCAGCAGTTCTAAATTTAGGTTGCATGTGGTTTTCTTATCAACCGTAAACAGGATGTGGTTCACACTCTTATCAACAGTTCTAAATTAAGGTTGAATGCTGTGTTCTTATCAACAGTAAACAGGATGTGGGTTTCTTATCACACCAACCACAGCCTTATCAACGTCACACTCCTCTTATCAACAGTTCTAAATTTAGGATGAATGTGGTTTTCTTATCTCAATAACACAAGAACACAAGAACACAAGAAAACAAGAAAACAAGAAAACAAGAAAACAAGAAAACAAGAAAACATGAAAACAAGAACACAAGAAAACATGAAAACATGAAAACAAGAAAACAAGAACACAAGAAAACAAGGAAACAAGAACACAAGAACACAGGAAAACATGAAAACAAGAAAACAAGAACACAAGAAAACAAGAACACAAGAACACAAGAAAACAAGAACACAAGAACACAAGAAAACAAGAACACAAGAACACAAGAAAACAAGAACACAAGAAAACAAGAACACAAGAACACAAGAAAACAAGAACACAAGAACACAAGAAAACAAGAAAACAAGAAAACAAGAACACAAGAAAACAAGAAAACAAGAACACAAGAACACAAGAAAACAAGAAAACAAGAAAACAAGAACACAAGAAAACAACAAAACAACACAAAACATTAACAAAAACATCTCATAAGCAATTGTGGTTATGTAAAAATAAAATGAACAAATGTAGCCTGCAGTATTAGTTCACTGATTATAAAATTTCAGGTATAAATTCAGGATCCGTTTGCTTTGTGGTTTTCAACAAGACAGGTTTTGTTTAATTCAATCATATAAAGATGATTCACATTGAAAAGTAGCTGAATTTAAAAAAATAATACCTGTTGGGTGAAGTAGATAAATATTGCCACAATATATCCATTAGTATAAAAATTAACAATGACACATCAGATGAAGATGATTCTGGAATCGATGATGAGGATCCATATTGTACATATAAACTCGCCTGTCATATTTGTATCAAAACATTATTTGAATAAAAAAACTTTATAAAAGGGGTTTGGATTGTGAATTTTAATCAGTTTAGCGATAACGGGCGACAATGAAACATCTAATGATTTTGATGTGCTTTCACCTCACCACAGCTGAAGTGAATGTTACAGAGAGTATCTGATAAGATATGGATATTATACACCTATGGAGAATGCATTACAAACAGATGCATTGGTGCAATTTCAGGAGAACTACTTATTACCGGTTGATGATGCTGAAAATAATGAAACATTAGAGTTTATGAGCAGACCGAGACCGAGATGTGGTATGAGTGATTATCCAGAGTCATTTATACTGAAAAACGCTTGGAATAAATACGTTTTGAAATGGTACTACAGTCGAACAACACTCGCACAAGATGTAAATTGAGAGAGCATTTGCAATGTGGTCTGAACATGCAAATTTGACATTTGAGAGGAATGCCATAAATCCAGTTATAATTATTTCATTTGCATCATTCAATCAAAGTAATAATCGAAGATGTATGAGTGGTCATTGCGACTTCCCATTTGATGGTTCCAGTAAAGTTTTGGCACACGCTTTCCCACCACAAGACAATCATTGTCGTGAAATTCATATGGATTCCAGTGAAAATTGGTACTATGGACTTCATGGAGAAATACTCGACAATCAGCTAAACTTTTTATCAAGTTTGGCACATGAAATTGGTCACGTCTTAGGTTTAGGTCATTGATTGGATAATAGTTCACTTATGTTTCCATTGTATGGAAAAACTGCTCTGAATCAAGATGATATCAAATTCATACAAAACTTATATGGTGTGAGAAAGCAAGTTCTAACAAGTCCTCCACCACCACCACAACCACCGATAAACCAACTACCTGTAACAACTCAAATTAATGCTTCAAATCTAAAAAATTCTCAAATCTATGATATTTGTGATGCCGATCCAAGTCAATTGTTATATCTTATACACAATCAACATTTATATATTTTTTATAGGGAAAAATTGTGGATAATGAGTTTGAAATCAAAAATGTTCACCTCAAAAGCTCTACCGATTCGTCCGCTACTTAAATTCCTGCCACCGTTTGAAAAACTAACAGCTGTGTATAAAAGACCATCGGGACAGATAGCTGTGGTTATAAATGATTATTTATATATACTTAGAGAGGATAGATTTAGATTTATTGACCGAATCAATATAACAAAAAGATTTGAATCATTTGTGGATGGTAGAAAGTTACTTGGAGCAGTCAATACCTATTCTGGAAAAACCATCTTCTTTTATGATGATAATAACTTTGTAAATTTCGATGAGTGTACTCTACAGCCAGAGTCCTTTGGCTACACATCAATACATTTTAATGGTATACCACCATTATTCACTACAGTTTTTCGATATGTGAATGGATTGTTATACTTCATTCAAGATGGTCGCTTTTTTGAATATAATGAATTTGAAAATTCCCTACAAAATTACGGTAAATTGGAGTTCAATACATTTGGTATAGAGTGTCCCATGATATCTTCATATGAACAACTTAGAATGTTACTGAGACAAATTGTAAGTAAAATTCCTATGAATTCATAGTTTTAATTTATCTATAAAGTACATATGGCTACTATAGCGCTAAGTTCAAGGTTGTGGTTGACTGATAAAGAGACACGCGTCCGATGTGTTATTGATAAATGAAATTCTTGTGAAATAAAACATTGCTTGTTTTAATTTGTTCAAAATATGCTGCAGACACATAATCTGACCAAGCTCACCCATATCAATCCATATTCAAAATATGCCGCAGACACATAATCTGACCTAGCTCACCAATATCAATCCATATTCGAATAAAATTTCGCTCGCCGCTATCAGCAATACCACAAAATGAACTTGGGCTGTTGATAAAAATAAGTCGCACACACACACCTAATCTCACCAAAATTTGGTCAAAATGCTCACTATCGGCATTATCGCAAAATGAAGGTGTTGCCAATAATAATAATGCAAACAATTCCACACAAAGTTTTTATTTAGTCATAATTGCTACAATTTTTTTAGATGTTTCATGGTGTACTGCAAATCTGGTCCTTGACTGGAACACCTCTCGCCATTTGCGATCAAGCTCTTCAAGCGTCTCCATCATACTAATTCAATTTTCTCACAATTTCACTTAGAGGAAGGTACTCCATAACACAATCATGGATAATTATGCAGTAGGCTTTTGTTCTGGTAGGTCATATTTCTTATTCACCAAGAAATCATCTCTTTTTTGAATTTCACATCGTAATATCTCAGAATCCTCAATAATTTTTTGATGTGCTTTAGTGGGTTTTGTTTTGATGAGTTTTTGGAAAAGTTCAGATGAATATATAAAACTTTCATACAAAATTTTTATTTCTCCATACCACTAGCATATGAGGATCAATATTCTTATCTCCTCACCAATCATCATCGGACTCCTGCAACATTCGGAGGCAAAATCCACATCGGCAATCTCAGATCTACATGTGTGCCCCTTTAATCCAGACCATCTGGTGCGGGGGCCACGGTTCCACGCACATACATTAAAATGTCGAGCCCAGAATCCATCATGGCTCCAATTTCCCAACAGACCGCACCATCATTTTCCGACAAAGGAGAAAATGGCTGTTCATTTGCGGACATGCGAGCCGCGGTATGAGCCTGAGGGGGGTGCCCCGACCGGCACCCATTCATAATAACCCCATCATGATTGATAACAGTTGGGATGAATAAAAACTCTGAGTGATGGTTAGTGTGATTTAAATTTTTTTTAATTTAGCTTATCAGTGATTTAACACCCTTGTAGGATTCAGAGCTCAACCACCTAGTCGTATGTGCGTGGAACCAGCCCCCACACCAGAATCGTTTTCACCATCAAACAATTGGCTTTATTTCAGGATTCCCAAAACTTGATTTATCTACCAATAACGAATCACGAGATAAATAATATCACTCTACAAGTTCAAGATCAGGATTTTAATCTGATAAACTTCCGTAGTGAGGAGATCATCATTAGATTGGAATTGAAAAAAATGGTGCTAGTTATTGAAGCATAAAAAAAGGGGTGTTGTTGCATTACCTAGATCAGTCGTTGTGCGACCTCGTTCGAAGCAGGGAGAATTGGGATGAATAAAAAATGTGATCATAAAAATGTTTTATTTCGTCAATGATTAACAATATATTGTAAACTATAGTGGCCCCATGGGAGGGTGTCGTGACTATTATCAATCAAACAGCGTTAATCATCTAGGGCATTTAGGGCTAATTTAGTTTGTTCAGTGCTATAAACGGAATGCTTTACTGAGCGGATTGTGCATTGGTTAACAAATTTTTCAACATTTTCTTTTAAGCATTTTACATAATCATCAAAAGTAATTTTGTTCTTGACAATACAAGACTTTACACCTTTTGCTTTTTTCATACATTTTTGAACACCTTGAATTTCATATGAATACATTTTCGACCTCAACCCCACAAAATGTGTCATAATTTTACCATTTGCTTCATCCTTCATTAACCCCAAAACTTTTTTATTTACTAATGGAATCTGATAAACGTTATCTGGGGGATAATCGCTGGTGTCGAATTTTGGAAGATCTTTTTTGATGAGCTCATCGTACACATCTTTGCACTCAATATCGTAAATGAAACTGTCCGTGTCTGTATACAGAAGCTTAGGTTTTTTAGAAATGAAATTATAATGAAAATCATACATTACAATCTTTGAAATGTCCAAAATACACATACCAATGTAAAGTGGTTTATTGAAAATGAGATTTGTTTTCCTCATTTCTATAGCTACCAGATCTTCGGCGAAAATTGTTAAATTATGAAATGCTGCATTGGAAATCAGATTGTTGGCACCATATCGACCCTCTCATTTATTAACCAATTTCACAATACGATGTTTTCGAATGTTTTCCATTGTTTTACCAAATACAGCATTATTCATTAGCTTGAAGAGATTTTTGCTGAAATCGTTCGTGGCCAAGTATAACCTGCTAAAGTGTAATACCACGCTGGATCCAAACCATAAATGTTATGCGCATTGATTCTAAAGTTTTCAAAAACATCACTCAACAACAAAACATCTGTTTTTAAATACAGATCGCTGTATTGACCTAAATCCTGAATATTGAATTCATCCCATACTTTTTGGGCATGTGAATACTCCTCATCACTAATATTTTCATCATATAATTTTGAATAAAACATTTTTTTGGGTGGTAAACTTGTTTTTTCCAATCTAGTCATATTATCAACATAATCATAACAAAAAACCCCCTTACGTGTTAATAATTCAAATTGTTTTGAATTACATGAAGAAAATTCTCTCTTTAGATTTATCAAATCCTCCAATTTCAATGTGGATGCTAATGAACTCAAAGATGCATTTAAAAATCGTAGTGAATCGATATATCTAAATTTTATGCTAGTTTCATCATCATACTGAGTGAAGGAAATGTATTTCTCTTTATTGAGTGGAAGAATACTGAATTTTTCCACCCTTCCTATGGCTTTTAGAATGAAATGGGAATCGTAACCTGAGAGATTGTGGAATACAATGAGGACAATGAATTGTTTTTTGAAATTTAAATTACAATTTGAGTGGGCAAAACCTCTAATATCTCCTGTGAAATGATCATGATCAACAACAATCTGATCTGTGTCAATAAAAGGTTTCTCACAAATGTGACACTCTTTGGCCATACTCTTGTCCAACACTTCCGACATGGGTACAATTTTAGACATCTTATCTTCAACAAATTTCGCAATATTTTTCAGTTGATCTCCAAACCAATCTAAACAATCTTTGCCCCGGTAGCTTTTGTAAAAGGTAAGCGATTCGTCATAGGAACACTTGAATAAAAATCCAATGCTGAATGGAATATGCTCTTTGAAATTGACAGTTTTTAAATGTGTTAACTAACCAGGAATTTTCTTTAAAATTGATTCGAAATCCCCATATATGATGAATGGTGCTTTTTGTTTATAAATATGATTTCTGAAGGAAACATGATCATATTTGGGGAATGAAATTTTTGAGCCATTTTTTGTTTCACACACACTTGAATGTTCACTCAAGCGTTCCTGAGACTGGAAATAGTTCAAACATCTATCGCAAATGAATATTTTATGCCCATGTTAATTAATTTGTGATCTCACTTACCGGGATAGATCCTTTATCAAGCAATAATGATATGAAATTTCAATCTCATTTTCATTATTTGGCAATGGTTCAAAATCATTAATTTTTGGAAAATATTTATTTTGAATGATGAGTAGGTTGACGTGTTTTTCCAATTTTTCACCTGTTAACCTACAAGGTAGAACGCTAAAGAATTCATTCTTTTCATTTTGAGTCATCTCCAACATATAAACATTTACACTTATATTATTTAATTTTTCGAATTTATGAATTTTGTTGACTGTCATTGGAAAATCCAAACCCTCTGTATTAAGGACGCTGGTGTGATGTGGATATGATTTAACTCTATCCGAATTTTTTCTGATGGGGTATAAAGCAGCGACTATACACCAATAAAAGCACGCGTTATCATCTTTTTTAATGTTAATACATGTTTTTTTCTTCGAAATTTGATTGGGCAAAGGAATGTAGGATGAAGCACCCACCCCAAAGCTATGTTTATTAATACAAATCTCTAAACTGATAATTCTTCTTAATGCCCACCCACTGTCACGTTCTTGAAAATCCTCCATTTTTTGTAAAATTGGCCTACTGATAAAATTGTCAAACCACTCAATCAAATTGGTCCCCATGTCCAAAGTTTGATTTTTTGTGGGAAAATATTTATATTCGAGGTGTTCAACGTTATCTTTGCTAACAACGAATTCACCGCAAAAAGTTGCATTCACTTTTATGGCACTGAACTCTTTCAAAATGTTAAGTAGATATGCTCTGTAGTTTTGTGGCGCATCCATGATTTACCTGATTTTTTTGGGTATTTCGCCACACCCTATCAAAAAACAATCAAACTAGTGGTAATATACCGGATCTTCTATATTACCTGAAAAAAATTCTTTCAGTAAACACTAAAACCTAACAATATCAAACGTTTCAAAAGCGAATCTGCTTTCGTCGTCAGTGGAACCTAAAAAAGAAACAATTAATTCAAATTAAAAAATTATTCTACGTTTTTTCAGGATTTCGCAGTAAAAAATTGTGTTTTTTTGTGTTTTTGGCACAAAATGACATTTTGTGCCAAGAAGGCTGCAAAAAATCGTGACTCAAATTGAGAACCTTGATCGGTGATGATAACATGAGGAGAGCAAAAACGGGAAATCCAATGGTTGTAAAAAGCATCTGCTACAGTCTCTGCAGTCTGGTCCACCAGGGGTATGGCTTCTGGCTATCTGAAAAAGCGATCAGTCATCGGTAAACAGAATCTCTAGCCTCTTGAATGTTTCATTGGTCCCACAATTTCGAGATGAACCTCTTGAAGCGTTCATCAGGCACAGAGAACCTGTTTGGCTCGTTCTTTGTGTGCCGATGAATCTTTGCTCGTTGGCAGGCAAGGCAGGTTTTTGCCCACAAAAGGATGTCTTTCTTCATGCTTGGCCAAATGAACTTCTTCCGGATAATCTCGCTTGTGGCACGACCACTTGGGTGAGAGAGAGAATGCACCATGTCAAACACTGTTCTTCGAAGCGTTTTCGGAATGTATGGTCTGATGTCACCAGAGGAAGTGTCGCAATACAAGAATCCTCTATCGTCGACGACGATTCTCTGCAGTTTGAGGCTTGTTGTTGTGGATTCTAGTAGGTGTTGAAGTTCTTCATCGGAGCTTTGTTCAGTCAACAATTCGTCGGTGCCTATTTTCGTGGGTGTGCCAATAGCATTGACACGGGAAAATGCATCCGCTGTTGTGTTGTCGCATCCTCGCAGGTAGACAATGTCCGTGGTGAATCGACCAATAAAATCTAGATGTCTTGACTGTCTTGGAGTCGCCTTATCAGACTTCTACATGAATGCGAAAGTTGAAGGTTTATGGTCCGTCTTGATGAAAAACTGTCGGCCTTCTGAAAAATTTTACACCTTTATACTAGCCAATAACTCTTTATCGAAAGTGCTGTATTTGATATCAGCATTACTTAGTTTTTTGGAGAAAAAGCCTAATGGTTGCCAGGAACCATTGTCAAACTGCTCCAAAACGGCACCGATCCCAGTATCCGAAGCATCGATGATTTAAGCAACTGGGGCATTTTCCTTGGGAGGAGCAAGTATGGTAGCTGCTGCAAGACTTTTTCTGACCATGAAAAATGCTCCCTCTGAGTCTGAAGTCCACTGGATAGGAGTTATGTCGTTGTTCTTGGAACCGCTGAGGAATTTGTTTAAAGGAGCATGAAGTTTTGCTGCATCCTTGATGAAAAGTTGATAGAAATTCAAAACACCAAAGAATCTTCGAAGTTGCTTGACTGTTTCTGGTCGAGGATAATTGAGGGCTGCTTCGACGCGGTCCAGAAGTGACTTGGCACCGTCTTTATTGATAAGGCACCCCAGGTACTCAATTTCGGGGACTCCAAACACACATTTTGCGACGTTTAAACTAACACCAAATGAGTTGGGTCGTTCGAAAACCAGTCTCAGCTGTTCCTGATGTTCTTCAACATTTTTCGAGGCTACGAGGATGTCGTCGATATAGCAAAAGCAGTTAAGTCCACGAAGTACTGTGTCCATGAATCTCTGGAAAGTTTGAGCTGCATTACGCATGCAATACATCATGACGGTAGATTCAAACAATCCAAAATGAGTGATTACTGCCGTCTTCTGAATGTCCTCCTCTGCTACAGGAATTTGATTGTAGGCTCTGACCAAGTCCAGTTTGGAAAATACTGTGCAGCCATGTAGTTGTGACGAAAGGTCCTGAATATTGGGTACCGAACAGCTGTCAGGAACTGTGACTGAGTTGAGGCGTCTATAGTCCCCACATGGTCTCCACTCGCCTTCAGTTTTCTTAGGGACCATGTGTAACGGGCTCGACCATAGACTGGAAGACGGCCCCTCCCCCCCCAAATTCCCTGCTCCATCATGTATTGAAACTTATTTTTAGCAATTTCGAGTTTATCCAGAGCCAGCCGGCGAGGTCTTTCAGAAAGGCGGCAAGAAATTTTCACATCACCATTCGCCGCGCAGATTAACGGTGATGTTGGGTAAACAGAGCAGTTATTGGCCCCTTTAGCAGTTGGCATATGAATTTTGATCAATCAAAAAAGAATACTGCAAAAGTTTTCAATCAAACATATTTATTTCGATAGCTGTGAAACTGTTGAATCACTAGGAAATATAAACTTAACAAAAAATATAATTCTTCAAAATAAAAAAGACAAAAAACTCAACAGTTACCTGAAAGTATAGTGATTGGCACTCTCATCACAGTGAATGGCCCACTTTGGTTGTATTATTGGCACTGGGACTAAGGGTTGCAATTTAAATAGAAAACTATAAAAAAATGCTGGTTCACAGAAACATTTTTCTGTCCGATGAGAAGGAAATAAAAGTACAACAAAATATTTTATTAATATAAATACAATGCAAAGTTACCTCGCAAAGTGCTTAGCTCTTAAGGAAATCATTTTTATTTTTTGTAAAAATTCGGAAAAAAAACGAAAAATCAGATTCTGATCTAACTACTAGTTATATACAAAATAACATTCGCATTTCTGTTATTCGAAATACATCAATAACATTGTTTCTTCAAGCAAGTTAAACATGTAAATGTGCTTGAATTTGACTTATGCAATGAATGTTTTTCAATACAGTAAGCATGATAAACCCTCACACATTGCGCACATCTTATGCCACTCTTCGATCTTGTCAAGTTCAATGTACATGAATAACAAAGGCCTTCAGATAGTTTCTCGTTTGTGAAACTTTGATGCATAGCTTACAATTGAAACGGTTCACTCGCGATCTTCAGAATTTCACATGTTAAGTTCCTCTTCACATGTTGAAGGAGCCTCAATCGATTCTCTTTTTTAAAGTCACTCTCCATCATAATATTCAGTTGTAGACCCGTTCCGACATCCTGCTCATTTGTGATTTCATTGCATGTTCTTTCTTGACTGGCAGATTTGAGCTTTATCTTCTCATTCAAACGATTGTCAGTATAGCAGTTTTCATTGATGTCCGTCTTTTCTGTTCCTTTTACATAGCGATTGGTTCCCTTACCCCGCTTCTTTTTTCCTAAGTTTTCTTTTTTCTTTTCTTCTAATTGTCTTTTTTTAGTTTCCCTTTCTTCCTTTTTTTTCTCCTTATCCATGGTCGCTTTGAGCTTATCAATTTGTTTCTTTTCTTGAATCTCTTTATATGTCGAAGAACTGAGCAAAAATGGAAGCTTTTCACTTTCTTTTTTTCCTTTTCTGACAGGGGTGTCAGGCCAATATAAATGATCTTGGAGGCCAAAGTTTGGATTGGATAAAGAGAGTACTCCCACACTCTGTGCAGTATCGTTCTTTGAATTTCCATCAGTTTCTTGTGTTATGATTTCATTCGGGGATGATGATATTCTGGATCCATTCCCTTCAATTGTAGACCAATCAATAACCTCTAGAACGTCGTCATTCTCAACAAAGATTGCTGAAGCATCTATAATTTCAATATCTTGTATATCAACTATATCTCCTACTTTGATAATTTGTTCCGATTTATTCTGCTTTGCCTTGGCTTCCGTTTCAATGACTTCATTCATGATGAACGAAGTATCTTGATTATCTGTATCATTGCGATGGTTCTCCATGCTATTTACATTGTTGCTCTCTAAAGTTTGCTCTGTATTATAACTGTCAACATTCATTGTTTGTGTTGTATCCATTTCAAGATTTTGAAGGTTGTTATGCCCTTGAGTCTGGTCAACGCCACCCTGCTTAAGCTTGAAGTGTTGCCATATTTTGTATAGAACAAAAAAGTCGTTATCTTCGTCGTAGTTTTCCGTCAATTTCTCAAACCTTTGAATTCTCTCTAACCCCACGAATTCCTTGAATTCTTTAAATGTGAGCTTCACATCTTCAATCTCATTACTGTTCAATCTTTTATTTGTTGAGCCGCATAAACATTTCAAATAGTCGATAGCATCTGGGTTTCAGGGATAGAGGCCGCATGTCTTGAAACCATTTATTATTGTTTGAGGCTTCACACTTTCTTCAATGACGGTTTTGAGCAAAGAAGCGAAATGTTTCTTGTCCAAATTATCAGTTGGATGACTCCTACGCCACTGCAGCACACCTCTTCTCCATCCATCTTTCGACGGTTTAAAGGTTGACACATCAGCTGGCTGCAGGATCCTCGTAGAATTTGGATAGAGAGCGACAAGTATAATATCTAGGCGTTGACAAATTTCAGATAATCTCCTATCCAAGTGTGTTTTATGCTCGTCCACATAGAGAAAAACTGGAAATGGAATCCCTTGGGCTTTTAAAAAATTATAGAAAGTGTTTCCGATTTATTCATAGAAAATTTCGGTCTTCATCCAACCCGATTCACTGTAGACTACACTGAATTCCTCTGGGATTGTACTCAGAATATCCTTGGGCATCCGCTTATATGGATATATAATAAGGGGGGGAGCCGTTAGACCACTGGCCCCAAATGCAAAAAGTACGGTTAGAGAGGTCTTTGAGGGACCTGTGTCAATTTCGTAAACATTTCTTGCTCATTTTGGTGCCAACACTCTTTTCATTTGTGGACAAATCATGAAGTTGGTTTCATCGGCGTTGAAAATTCTTGTTGCATCTTTGAGTACGTCAAGAAATTGTTTCTTCTCCAGGTAGGTGTAGACATGTTTAAACCAATTTCTTATATCTACTTCGCCAACTTTTGATGAAGCTTGTGTAACGCCCTCAGATTTTCTTACAGAGATATCTGGATGTCTCTGCATGAAGCCTTTATACCAACCATCTCCAGGCTTGTTGTTTAGAAATATTGTATTTTTATCCGTAGAATCTAAATATTGTTTAACCAAAATAACAATGTCCTCCTTTCTTCGGGGAAACCCCTTCTGGTGGCATTCTTTTATCCATTCCACAAAGGTCTGTTCTTCGTTCGCTGTCAATATTGGTGGTGGTCCGTGTCGTGCTTTGACAAATTTATTAGATTTTCTGAATTGGAGTGTTGAACGTGGGATATTGAAGACTCTGGCAGCTTCTTTCTTAGGCATTCCATTTTCGATAGCCTCGAGAGCTTCAATAAGTTTTTCGTTGGTGTACCGTTTACGATACCCTCCCCCACTTTTGGTCTTTGGCATCTTAGATATAGTAAAAAAAATAAATAAAATGTAAAACGACATTTTTCTAGGTATATCTAGATATTATATATCTCCATTTTTTTCTCGGGTGAAAGCCTACCTCACTCTCCTTCACTTTCAAAATTTAATGCAAAAAGTTCTTCTAGTTCTCCCAGACTGCACATTTGAAATTATTATTTTGTGAAAAAATTAGTAATTGGGATCCAGGATGATCAGTTATTGGCCCAGTGCCAGTAACTAATTGCAAAAGAAATTTTACGGAAAATGGCGCATTTTCTATTATATTGATATAAAACTAACGCAAAAAAGTAATAAATCCAAATAATAACACAAATTTGGAGATATACAATGATTGGCAGGGGTGCCAATTACTATTTTTTCCACACTCTGTGATCCTAGTCATTGGCCCCCTAATAATTTATCAGTTTGAAAGCATTTTGAGGTTAAACTTAATAAATATCACAGTTTTGTCATATTCATATGCAACAGAAGTGATAACGACACCAAATATAACATTTTCGAACTGATATTTAACAAAAAAACTAGAGAGATACTTACCAGTTTGCGTACAGTCCCATGACACAGGCACACAATGAATGCACTCGATTCAACAAATCACTGAATCGCGGAGGACGGTCAAATGTCAGATTTGACATTTGAACCAGACTTGAAGAAACCTTCAATGCAATGGTGCCAACAGTAACATCATAGAAGTAGAATTTTTCTTATTTTAAATCAATTTTGCTAAGTGTGCCAATCAATGAGGGGGTGCCAATAATAGTCACGCTTACCCTCATTAGTTTTCCGATGCAACGAATGCACATGGTGTCATGTACTACCTGGCGTTGTTTTCAAATTTACGTTGGTACCAACACATAACTGGAACTTGCTCGTTTGAATTTGGCTGTCTTGAGAAGGTTTCAGGACGATTTTTGGAGTGTGACCTTGACCTATCTCGTTGGCGTTGTCGTAAGTCATCGAATCGATCGCTTTTCTAAGTCGGACAATCTCGCTCTGCAAATCTACTATAGTGACTTCGGCTGTGGTTGTTGCTGGACAATTCGAAGATGAAACCGTTGCAGGTAGATCTTGATTTGTTACGGCCCACACATTGGAAGAGCTTTTTCCTTGCGCCTCCATGATTTTGTCAGCCATTTCCGCCAATTTATCCAATGGGTCGTCGCTTATGCTCAAAATAGTGGTGATACTAACTGGCAGTCGTTCCATCCAAAATGTTTTGAGAATTCTGTCATTAACACTGTCTCTACCAAAGACTTTTCATTTCACGTAGGAGCTGTGACGGCTTTTTGTCACCAAGAGTGCGGCCAACTTGAAGATCTCTAATTTGTGCTGTCTCAGAATCTGTGAAACGCGCGATCAACTGTGCCTTGAGGGCTTCATATTTGTTTGTGGAAGAAGGAGAAATAATCAAGTCTGAAACATGCTCAAGTACAGAGGTTTCCAAACTTCCTACAATAGTATAATATTTCGTGTTATCAAACCTGATATTTCGACTGAAAAATTGTGCTTCAATCTGAGCAAACCACAATGCGACTGAGTTTCTCCAGAACGGGGGTAGTTTTATAGAAGTGACATCACTAACCTGATAACCTGAGGTGCCGGAGGAATTTTGATTGCCTGAAAAGGTAAAGTCGGTCTCTTGTTGAGCTTGAGCTTTCTGTTGACGTTGGAGGTGATTTTCGGGGTTGCTGTCGCCTTTCATTATAATTGATGTTCGTAACACTCAGTAATCACAGTCTATAATAGTCAAAACAAGTCCTATCTCATCAAAATGATCACGTCGGGGTCACTAAATGTAGGGAACTGCCCGGTAATTAAGACACATCTCTAGTAAATTGTTCGAATTTTGATGAAATATGAAACACTAGCACTAGGAAAACGATATTTATTGTCCTTTATTGATAAAAGAGCATTGGAGTTATTAATCACGAAATTAATATCCAAAAAGTCCGTCAACTTTTACCAAAAAGCACGTTTTTTAGTGCATTTCCCCTTCTAGGTAATCTTCTTTTTTCCTGTTGCCAACCACAGATCAGTGACAGTTGATAAATCCCTAAAACCGCGTGGCAAAGTCGCATGAGGCCGGTTGGATCACCACAAGGAGGGTACTGCAGCTCCATCTGTGTTTGTTAGTAGAAACTGGTTTGGTGGATGCAACAGGAATCCTCATTTGCGTTAGTCGATCTGAGAGATTGGAGGATATGTGGCAACGTGCTGATTTCTCAAGACGGGCAAACATCTGGTGCGCGCTACTCAATTTGATTCTGAAAAGCAGAGTGAGGAAAGTTTTGATTGAACCTCACTTTAGCTAGTTACCACATGGGGCTGATTTATTGAAATGGGTCACTTACAGTTCAATGGTGGTTTCCAGAGTGTGGGGCACCATTCTCCGTTTGTGAACTTCAAGTAAGTAGCTATAAATTGAGCTGAGGTTTTGATAATCAAGTTGATTGTTGAAATTGTTGGGGTTTTTTTTGATGTGGACCATTTTCAAAAAGAGACGTTTATTGTAGGTGTTTGAGCGTGCTAGCACCTGAGCCTCGTCAAAGTTAGGATTGTGGCCTGTATTGGTGTGGTGTTGGGCCAATCCACTTGTTGGTTGGCGTCTTCTACAATCCTTTTTGTGCAATGATAGTCGGAATGATAGTTTTTGTGAGGTTTGACCGACATAGGAGCACTCACACGCCATGCAAGGTACCTTGTAAACTACATTCCTCATGTCTTTTATGAGTAGAGGCGTTTTAGTCTTGCTATAAACTAGACCTACTGTTTTTGTTTCTTTCTTTGCGAATTTTGCCCCCCCATGGTTCAAAATGCTGATTAGTTTCGGGGTGAGGTGATCTAAGTGTGGCAATACATAAAAGTGGAATTGTTGTTCAGGTGGTGGAGGGGTGTCGGGCAAGTGATGTTCCTGGGTGTCCTGAAAACCATGTCTGGTACTGCACAGCAATTTGCTTACCATCCTCCATGGGTATGAATTCTCCCTCAGTATGCAGGATAGGGTTTGGAGTGATTGGTCCCTTTTAGTTAGGTGAGTGAGCAGCACAGCTCGACGTTTGAGTGCCAGGATTAGGTTGATCATCATATTTTGAGGATGGTAAGATTCAAAATGGATAAATCTGTTGGAAGCCATCGGTTTTTGGTACCAGGTAGTGTGGAGGTCATTAGTTTCTGATCCATGTACCCGCGTGTCAAGAAACGGGATGCTATCAGACTCACTCTCGACAGTGAATTGGAGGTGTGGGTTGTACGAGTTGAAAATGTCCAAAGTTGAATCCACTGAGTCCATAGGTAAAGCCAAAATCAGATCATCCACATTTGCCCTGAGTAGGGAAGTGTGGAAGGGCAGTTTTTCCACACAGCTAGCGATGAGGTCATCCAGAACGTAATTTACCAGGATGGGTGATAGGGTAGATCCCATTGGTGTGCCAAACATTTGTTTGTAGTACTCATTATCAAATATGAAGTAGTTGGAATCAAGAATAAACTCCATAATGGTCCTCATACATGGCAGGTACAGAGTGCAGTGCTGGGATATATCATTCCAATGTGTGGTGATACTGTCTATGATGACGTCGACAGTCATGATGACAAAAACAGTAGGTCTAGTTTATAGCAAGACTAAAACCCCTCTTCCCATAAAATATATGATGAATGTAGTTTACAAGGTACCTTGCATGGCGTGTGAGTGCTCCTATGTCGGTCAAACCTCACAAAAACTATCATCGCACAAGAGTGATTGTAGAAGACGCCAGCCAACAAGTGGATTGGCCCAACACCACACCAATACAGGCCACAATCCTTACTTTGACGAGGCTCAGGTGCTAGCACGCTCCAACACCTACCATAAACGACTCTTTTTGGAAATGGTCCACATCAAAAACACCCCCAACAATCTCAACAATCAACTTGATTATCAAAACCTCAGCTCAATTTATAGCTACTTACTTAAAGTTCACAAACGGAGAATGGTGCCCCACACTCTGGATACCACCAGCCCCATGTGGTAACTAGCTAACTAGCTAAAGTGAGGTTCAATTTCAACTTTCCTTACTCTGCTTTCCAAAATCAACCAGATGTTTGCTCGTCTTGAGAAATTAGCAGGTTGCCACATATCCTATCTCTCAGATCGACTAACGCAAATGAGGATTCCTGTTGCATCCACCAAACCAGTTTCTACCAAACAAACACAGATTGAGCTGCAGTACCCTCCTGCATCATTAGTTTGTAGTTTTCAGTTTTTATATATTGGTTTTATTCTCTTTGTGTCCACTAGTGCCAAAATGTCTGTCTTTTAACGCTGTACATGGTCCTATTTATTAGTTTTATCTATTTTAATCACATTTTATTCCATAACTTAATCCTTTTACTCATTTTAAACTACAATTTTAACTTTTTTAACAATCAAACATTCTATCATTTCATCTCTTATCTCTTAACCACCAATTAAGTTAAATATGTCTAGTGTTACGTCTGATTCTTTTTATTCACACTATATGTACAACGTTCAATGTTTCCGTATATCTTCCTCACATGAGTGATAAGTGTTTTTTGTTTACTCATGATTGGTGAGTCCCATTTAATTATTGTTTATGCGATGTATTTATGAAGGGAGGAAATTGTCTCCCGAAAGCTTGACTGCAATAAATGAGCATCCAAAAGCCCAACTCGATTACTGACTGCTTTCCCACCAATTTTGTTTTCACTGTAACCGTACCAGTCATCAATTCATTCACAATAATATTTAACACAAAAATGTTTGAATCCCGTGAATTCATTATCAATTCGGTGTATTTGCTTTTGTTTTTTTTAAACAGGCTTGGGGACATTTTGTTGGGAGTTGTTCTCCCCCTCCGATTCAGACGAAGAAGAAATAACTCTGGCTTTCTTCAACAACAACTGTTGGCATATTTGAAACGCTAACTCGCGAAAACAACGAGAGAAAATCGTATGCTGCACGGTAAGATGCTGCTTAGTCGGCACAAATAAATGCAATGAAGGTAGAAATCGACCCGAGGCATGCGGGGACCGGAGTTTTTGCTTATCATTAAATGTATTGTGCTGGCTGGTATGGATCAATATCAATGCTACTAACAGGTGTAATAATCATGGAGGACAACAGCGAAGGATAATCGACATTTGCGGGAAAAAATGTCTCGCACTAGGCCGGCAAAAAGTCATTTTGCACACGCAAAAGAGTGTGCGAAGTGGTGACTTCATGCAAGCTCCTAGAAAAAACTCTTGTTTGCCCACGGAATAAATCCCCAAATTGTATATTCATAGTAGTCACACTTACCTAAAATAAAGCTTTTGAAATGTGCGAAAATCGGTGGATTATAATATAACCTTTGAAAAAATCATTTTTAAACGTTTGGGCTTCAGAAAGTGGACGAAAGACATACGACTGAGATCAACTTGCATCGTTGAGAAATATCTCGAGCCTCCAACATATTTCGTTTCCATTGGTCCTGCCAAATAACTGGTGGATGACGTTCAAAAGTCCTGTAGCACCCTTCCATTTGGTCATCATGGGACTGATGACCAAATGGAAGTCTCGACTGCTTTCCTTCACAGCAGACGATACAGCTTGTTTTTTGGATCTTCACATCTCCAGAATAGTGTACACCATTTATTAGTCCACCTCTCATCTTGTTCATCTAAGTAGAATTCAAGTGCACCAGCCTCTTGTGCCATAACTCGCCACTAAAAGCTTGGTCAACAAAACTAACCTTGGAACAAACTGTATCAAATTTATACACGCCATTCGTCAAAAAAGCTTCTGCTACTAAAGCTTTTTCATCATTTTAAATCATACAACAACCTTAGCTAAAAACAACCGAATTGCCCTTTCCCAGCAATTGGCTAAATGACGATAGGTTTGTGCTTAAACCAGAAACGTAGTGGACATTTTTCACCCCATTTTCAGGATTTCGCACTTTGATTTCGTTCGCCTACATTCTGTGACACCTGACTTTTATGATAACATTTGTGAAAACTACACACGCCTGGGCCTTTTATAAAAGCACTGTTGTCAACTGAAGAATTCGAGACAGGTCAACAGCAAACTACCAATAAGTTTCCGATATCTTGTCTGACATATTCTTCCATGCACAAGTTTCGAGTCTCAAGGAAATGAGAGTACGAAGAAGTCTCATTTTTCCAGGGGAACCTTGTTTTCGTAGAGATCCTTCAGTGTATCAACCCATAAAGAATGCGGATAGGGAACCCTCTTCGCATCATTCAAGGCCCTCACATATATAAGAAGATTCTCCATGCCAAAACTTCATTCTCCATAATTTTCACGGCCACGCGATTTCGAAATCGACGACAAGTAGCTTACAGCCATTTTGGTCCCGGGAACTAAAACGCGACTGCCAACTAGCGTTACCTGCGTTTACCCGAACATCTTTTTAGTCATTTATCGATGAAATTTCACCGTTTACTTCACAAAAACATCGAACAACGTCGGATTATCAGTTTTCCAAACTCCCTTGGTCGATCTGGAACCATAACCTGTTGATTTTCAAACTCATGCGGTTCGATGAAAAACGCGCCAACGAGTCCAACGACTAACTTTATTTATGACAATAATGACTACGAGATACAAAATGTGGCAACATTGCAAACAAGAACAAAAATAGACTACTCACATAATGGACTTGCTAGATTAATATGTTTGTGTTGAGTAATCAACACACTATGGGTGCCATGATTCAACGTTTACGTTAACTTAACATGTCTATTTCACCATGGTAAAGCTGTTAGCAAATGGAACATCTGCATCAAAAAACAGTTCTAACAGACACGTTTAGTTAACTTAAACGTTTAATCATAACCCCCTATACCTTCGCAACGGTTGTCATGGAATGATATTTGGCATTGAACTGCCAAAACCACAACTATAAAACTGACATTAAATATAAGTCGCATAAGAGCAGTGCCACCACTATTATACGGATTCGACTAAATCTTGGTTGGTACTTACAGGCCGCGATGGCAAAATTGTGTGACTGTTCATGACATAGGGAGCATGTACACTAATTAATTAGAGATGGGCACATCACTACCTCAACAGAAATATCGAGTTCTCACAGTGGCCCCTGTCTCAATCAATAGTTTTCTTTGTAAATGTTTGTTTCAGACCATTTTCACGAAGTTTAATGGACTGATTACATTTGATATTATTTTCACTGACTCTGAAATACTGGATCCAATTTTTTCCATCTTGATTTCATCAATTCCAGGCCGTCATGGGTTCCGTAAAACCAACCATGGTAAAGTTTGGTTTATGCAGATCTCAACCAGGCTGCATCATTCTTGCTCATTTTGACCCTAGCTGACTTGTTTTTGGCAACAAATCTAATCATAAGCCATCGCATAGCTGGACAGTTTAGATATCTGGATGACCGTACCGATGAACAAGCACGCGGTAACACCATGAAGAGTACCGCAGTGTCTCTGTCGCATGTATTTCATGATGAAGTTCGAATGTACCCAGGAAGATTTTGCTCAATCTGGACACATCGATTTTTCGTCTGATGTTTGCGCCTTCGAAAACTTCTACAGCCGCACTGTACGGGTTCGCGAAATCACAATTATTATGGCCCACGCCATAGAGGGCGTGTGTGTGCAAACCAGAAACAGTATCAGACAAGCTTTCGAAGAACATATATCGATGATATGCTGATCAACAAGATTGATAGGTTGAATTTAGAGTTGGAACAACAACCAACTGAAATGTGCCACTCGATCGTGGAAATTTTTGAAAACGCCAATGTTACTGTAACAGAGTTCTACAAGTCTGGCTTTGATTATAATGAAACTGATATTGAAAGTACTGGGAAGGTAACACAAGTCGTGTTTTACTGTTTTTGAAAACTGTTGATTATATTGAATGCTCATACGGGTTGTTTCAGGGTTGGATGTTCACTTTGTTTCGGGGTATAGTTTATTGCTATACCTGAAACGAACCCAACCAGCAAAAGGGGATGAGCATTTAGTATTTGAGGATTGACGAGACTTCTTGAATGCTAAATCCGTTGAGAGTGGTTATTGTATCTATCGTATCAATAAAATTGTATCTGAATTTTTCAATTTGCCTTTGATTCCATTATAAGATGAAAATTGAATCTAATGAAGTCAGAAGTGTGATAACAAGGGTCTTGATCCGTGATTTCATATCTTTCTGGACGTTTGATGTGCGTAAATTACGATTTTTATTGAGCGGCAGACTTTAATCTGACTTTACGTGACAAAGACGGGGAAACTTGAAACTTGCGATTGTCAACTATTGTGTGATTAGTGAATTGTCAACTGTTGTAAAAAAGCAGATATGGGGATTATTGGGAGAAGTTACAAGTTACTCCTTTGCTGGAAGGTAGAAGGAGCACTTCAGAATTCTGAACAAGTTTTGTATGGCCAGTTTTGATGGGGGCATATATCCTGCTGAAACCCTGGTGTATGGTACTTCTTGCGTGGTAGTCAGATTGAGGTGGGGACGCTCAAGAGCCAGTTATGGTTAATGCATTCTGTGAGTTTATAGAATTTTTGAGGACTGGGTTTAACATGAACGAATTCAGTTTTGTCTATGCTGCAGGCAAAATGTGGAATACGGAGAGCTTGCTGTAGACATCTCTGAATCGACCTGTATATATTTCACTAGAAATATTACTCTTCAACACTTCTCGCACATATTCTGAATGCATCCATTTGAGTCTAGTTACACCGTCATTATTGTACCTATTTGCCGAACGGAATCCGCACTTCATAAAATCCTGTCGAATTATTCTCCAGGTCATCCATTTCTTTCTCATCGAATGTGCAGTGCAAATAATAATACATCACTTGGCATTTATGGCGACGTTGATTAACCAAGAAGTCAATTTTTTCAGTTGCGGTGAACAAACACATCGCATTTGAGATCTTTTGGTACGTTAGGACGCTCTAGTCTGCCACATGGGTTTCGTTTATTTGATTTCCCTCCATGAAGAAGAGATTCTTCTTCGACACGTTCAAAATTGAGTGGTAAAAAAAATAGATTTGCCAAACTTTTCCCCCGAGTTATGCGTTTGCTTAATGATAGCGCAGAGGATTATAGTGATATAGTGATAAGTCATAGACTAAGATATATAAGGTTATAAAAATAAGTAAGGAAATCATAAATTAAATCCATTATTCAAAAGGTATCATCTTAGAAAGACCTATGCAATTAGGTAGCAGCAATCAGCAGAATTTCCTCCTCGTATGAAATCTATGAACTCTGCCAGACTATCTCTCGCTTTACAGCCTCGGCAGTAATCTCAACTGATAAAGTTTGTCTGTATGCTGTTATCATTTCTATAATTGTAGTGGCATGCGGCACAGAGGCAGGCCATCCTGCGTATCCAGTGATCATTTGATCAGCATCCACAAGAGATGCTAGCTGCATCGCTACCCATCCCAGATTCTTATTCATCGTAGAACTGACATCTCCTAGATTCTTTCGAGAACCATAATACGGATTGTCTCCGATGGTTTTAAACGCTCCACAGTTTGGAATTTTCATCATCTAGGGGGACAAAACTAAGTCGTGTTAAATTTAAACAAATAAGCCCGCTGTTTTCAAATATTTATCAAGGAATTATAAAATAATATATGTTTTTTTTTCAAATAAACCGACTACATATGTGACCCTAATCTGAAAAATATACTAACCCAAACCAACCCAAACTAACCCAAACTCACCAAAATCAAAATTACATTTCACAATATTTTGTTCCAGTCGGTAGATTGTGTAAAAAAAACGAAAGAACTTATTACTTAAAGTATATAATACAAACACGTAAAAGATTATGCCGAATATAATATGTTAAGAACATGGTTCTTCTAGTAATTCCAAGATTTCAGGATCTATCTTTCCTCGTTTTGTCTTGGGGGAGCCTGTTTGCTGGCAATAGATGGGTCTGAAGTGATTAAAAGCAAAAGCCAATCAAGTAGGTCTCTGTGTCCACCCTGAAAGTTTTCCTTGTGAACAATTCACGATATCGTCTATTGTCCTTATTTCTTGATTCTTGTGCTTCTTCCGAAAGTTGACCGATTGGAAGAATGCGAGAAGTAATTATATCTTTCTATGAAAAAGAACTTTATGAACACTTAATGAAGGCATAGGGCATAGTATGCCATGTTGTTATCCAAGTGGAGTTCTAATGTTTCTTTGGTGTATTTTTCAAATTCCTCCAAATTTATTGGAAAGCCACAACCTAGGCCCTCTAGAATGACCCGAAGAAATTGCCATTTTGAAATTTGAAAAATCTGACTACTTCGGAAGATATTCGAAACAAAACGAAATTTCTCAAAAACGTTTTCATCATTTCCTGCGTTTGTTTGAGGAGACATTTTAAAATAAATTACACTTTGTCATTGCCACTTTTTCTCCTCTACAAGATGATGGCGTCAAATTGAATCAACTTAATTTTTTTAAATACGGACCTGGATTTTTTATTTTGTTTTTAGTTATGTTTTGACGTCCTTGATGCATTGAGGTATCGCAACCATCGAAAAAAATACTAATCTAAAAAATAGTACCACAGAAAATCAGTTAGGACACCCTTGTCTCCCTAACACACAGTTTGGTTAATAAATCCTTCTTTATTTGACACGTTATTCTTATGAGAAAACCTTCACCACTAAACAAAACTTATTGACTGAACCAAAATCGAAATAACATCCAATAATGATCAATTTAATGGAATTAAATTAAATCCACAAATGACATGGAAAATAAAAAAAATACATATAAAAAACTGAATCAATTTCTGCAAAAGTTTTCAAAAATATTGCCATTTCAACAAAATATTGAAAATAACAATATTAGGTAAATAATAATTGAAAATATTGAGGTTGCTAGGAAACTGATCACTCTACGCCTTCATCTAAACACCTCAGTGCCTCAAGGACGTCAAAAGATAACTAAAAATAAAATAAAAAATCCAGGTCCGTATTTGAAAAAATAGAGTTGATGATGGCAGTTCGAAGACGAAACGTCAAATATTCAATTTTATACCACCATCTTGTGGAGGAGAAAAAGTGGCAATGACAAAGTGTACTTAATTTTAAAATGTCTTTTCAAACAAGCGCAGGAAATGATAAAAACTTTTTTGCGAAATTTCGTTTTTTTTCGAATATCTTCGAAATTAGTCGGAATTTTTCAAATTTCAAAATGGCATTTTTTTAAGCCTAAAAATGCGCAACTTTGCAACCATTCAACCGACCCTGTATCACTTATAATAACTGAGATCCCCATGCATGCACTCCAATCAGTGGAACCCTGTATATGTTAACCAGTCTAATAGTTTATGAAATAAAACAGCACTCCGACTAAAAACCCACAATTCTATTCGCTTCAATTATACAACTTTTGCGTTCGAGAGACAAAGAACGACTGGCTATTTTTTGTGCATTAAAAATAAGGCTATACCTAAAAATGAATAATACCCGTTCTTGTTAAAGTAAACAAAGGCCAGGTTGCATTCTTTCAGGGTTGCGACGTACTGGGCTGATAGTGGCTGATATAGCGATGTAGCTATAATCCTACTGTCAACATTCTTCAAAAAACTTTTTAAACACATGCCGTTCATTCTGATAAGTCTTATTAGGGGCTATTTGAGTAATGGAGAGATTTTCAAGTGGAGAAATGGCAGATATCCACTTTGTGTATGGCTTATGCGATGGCGGTGGAAGAGTATCGTAGACGGTTTCCTGACCGTCTAGTACCTGATCGTCGAGTATTTATAAATACTCATAGAAACTTGATTGACCATGGGTCATCCCAACGTGTTCGAGGACAGGGAAGACCACAGGTAAATCACGACTTGGACCACGCACTTCATTTGATTGAAGATGAGCCGACGAGGAGTATTCGAACAGTTTCAAGACTCTCGGAAATACCGCGAGCAATAGTAAGTAATATTACTTCCCTTTTATTTTACCATTTACCTCTGCTAGTTTCACTACATTGAAAATGTCTTAACTTTATCAGTCCTTCACATTCATGTTTTCTTTTAGGTTTCAAGAATGGTAAGAATGCAGGGTCTAGACTATTAATTTTGGGGTCGTATAAAAGATATAGTTTACGCAACCGAGGTCGAGAGTGAAGAGAAGTTGCGTGAAAGAATGCGTATAGTGGCAAATCAAATACGGCAAAATCATTTTGAAGTTTCTAGAGCCTCACATGGGATTACCCGTAGAGCCCGAATATGCCATCGTGAGCAAGGAAACATTTTTGAGCAGCTAATATTTGAAAAATATGTTTATTTTCCCTAGAATAATGACAGTTTTACAATGATTGTGTCTTCAGTTTAGTTCTTCTCTGTCTGATAAAAATATTATCAGATAGCAGTCCTGTGTTAAATGTACACGTTTCGTCCGAAATCAGGTAGTTTTCAGAGCAATAAATCAGACCCTCCACGTTAAAGCTGAAAAAAGAATTTGTGAGAATTTTTGTAATACATTTCAAATGCGTTCTTCGCGTAGATGGTGCATCCCAGCTGGATAGAAAAAGAGTACCTTATTTATCTAAAAAACCTTAGATTTGCAAATTTTGAAGTGAAAATTGCAAAATATGCAAAATCCAAAACTTTGGGACACATTTTTCCCAAGCCCGTCCCTGTATTACCATCCCATGAAGATTATACAATACTAAGTCTCCATCCATCAGATGGAGCATAAAAAGTGAAGTAACTGTACAAAATTTTATTCAATTACCTCTACAGGTTTCGAAAATATCTACTAAAAACCGTCATCAGATCTTCACCTTTAACACCCTGTATCTTGAAAACGAAGAGTTTGTGGATACTAGTTTATATAAAATTTTATTTCTATTTAAGGGAGTAGAATACATGGTTGAAATATTGACGTCTAATTTCTTGACACCCTGTACAATTCTGGAGAACAAGTACCTATCAAGTAGATATGCTCTGTAGTTTGGTGGCGCATCCATGATTTACCTGATTTTTTGGGTATTTTGCCACACCCTATCAAAAACCGATCAAACTAGTGTTAATATACCGGATCTTCTATATTACCTGAAAAAAAATTTATTAGTAAACAATAAAACCTAACAATATCAAACGTTTCAGAAGCGAATCAACACCTAACACTTCAATGTCAGTAAAAGTGACATTTTGTGCCAAAAACACGAAAAAAAAAACACAATTTTTACTGCGAAATCCTAAAAAAACGTAGAATAATTTTTGAATTTGAATTAATTGTTTCTTTTTTTAGGTTCCACTGACGACGGAAGCAGATTCGCTTCTGAAACGTTTGATATTGTTAGGTTTCATTGTTTACTAATAAAAAAAATTTCAGGTAATATAGAAGATCCGGTATACTAACACTAGTTTGATTGTTTTTTGATAGGGTGTGGCGAAATACCCAAAAAATCAGGTAAAACAAGTACCTAATCAAAATTTCCAATTATGCAACCTTTCACCGTTCAAATAAACAATATACAATCGTTTAAGAAAAATTCAACCATATAAGGCTCAATTAAGAACGTAATATAATCGTTTGATACAAATAATTCAACCACTGTAGGTTCAAATGACGAACATAATACAGTGTGTCCCAGATTCGGTTCTCTATACAGGGATCTTGGTTCCTATTATACCTACAGCAAAGATTAAATGGAGAAAGTTTTAGGGAAAACTTAGTGCATTCGATATTTGGTTCCAGATTTGCGATCGGTCAATTGGTTTTGGAAATATCGGCGAAAAACCGAAAATGGCGGATTTTGTTTTTTGCCAGTAAATCCGAAACGGCTAATTGGACAGCTATGAAAATGTGACATTATCTGGACACTTTTTCAAGACGAATAAAATGGTGTGTATGACATGTCTGAATCGTCTTTTGTTTTCCCGCAACCCGCCTCAACTTTCATTTTTCTTATGGCCGCTATATTTAATTTTTCGTTTTTTGGAAAGAGTAAAATTTCCAGTCTAGTGATGTCTCACAAGTGCATAAAAGATTTAAGTATCTTCGGAATATCACATTTCGTCGTTAGGACTCAATCTTTTCTAAGGAGGCCATGATTTATTTGACAGAAAACTGCTTTATAAGCAAAATCCTAAGAGGCTCTGATATGTCGTTCAATAATTCTGCCGGAAGATGGCGTTGTGGTCTATAACAACCCGCAAATAATAATTCAGTATGAAAGTTGTGTTTACGTAAATAGTAGTACGCTTCTCTCAAGAATTATAAACTACACAGGATTGCTCAGTTCCATTTAACGTACTTTTGGCAGTTTTTGTGACGTCACCATTGGTTTGTTTATTTCATTGACCTCTAACCAACTTAGAGGTCAATGGTTTATTTTCATTTAGCCGTTGATCGTGTGTCTTGTGTTGTGAATGTGTCCAATAGTTTCTGTTTTTCCAAGTACTTTTAATGTAGTTTGAGTTGCCGAAAATATACAAATACATATTTTATTCGTTTCGTTGTGTTAACGATTGAGGGTGTGTAGCAATAATTCGATTTAGCACAAGAAGGAGCATTTTGTTCACACGAAGGTAAATTAAATGGCCACTACTCTCTGAGCAAATAGGCTTCTTGTTTATTAATAATTGACTCCAGTGGTAAACATTGTTTTAGTTCATGATGCCTGGGAGAATATGTGCTGTTGCTGTGTGCAATAACAATCGATTAGCAAGGCTCAAGCAAAGTATTCCATTCTTTTCCAAAAGGCGAGGATTTAGTGTCATCTACAATACAAAAAAAGTGGGTGCATCGCTGCAGAAGAAAAGACAAGTTTAATATAGATTATTCGACAGTTTGCTCCGACCATTTTACAGTTAGTGACTATGAAAGAGATTTCCAGCATGAGTTATTGAGTAAGTACCTATATTACAACAAACTTCAAAGTTACAAATCAAAATTAGTTTTTTTTTATATGGAATTAGGTAACGAGCTTTCTAAAATTGCAATTCCCAAATGGGAAGAGTTTGAGCGACATCATTTAAATATAATTAAGTACAGGGTGTTCACAGATGAATGGACCCCCCCCCATTAACTTTTTAATTTGATGTTTGAGAAAACAATGTTTCAAATGAAAGTTTGATGGTTCAAAATAAATTTTGTGAAAACAAGTTCTTCACATATAAAGGGTATTTCAGAACTTCTGGGCGTGGTCCAACTTTCTTATTTCAAATTACAACCCTATATTTTTGTTTGATTTTTGCATTCTCGGGAAAGCTCTAAACATTTTTCATATTATAGCATACCCTCTACCCAAATTCAACCAATAAGAAGATATTAACGTCCGAAATTTGCTATTTTTTTGAGCATGTTTTGAAATGGATGGTATTATTTTGGAACCTTGAAAACGAATTAGTTGTTAATGTTAATAGATGTCAACTTGTCAAGACAGATTTGAACATGTTATAGTGCGAAGAGGAAAAAGTTGAAATATTCTCTTAATACATACAGGGTGACCCAGTTTTATCCTACAATATTTCAAATTAAGATTCTACAATTTTCATTCCATAAACCTCGATGAAAACCCTTAAAATATTTAGCTTCTTTTTAGAAGCTCTTTTAAAAATGAATATAACTCCCATTGCTTTAGTGGATTTGGTCATGGTTTGAGGGGCTATTTCGTCTTCGTCGTCTTTCAGAATAAATGTCCATAGAAAAAAGATTGTTCATTTTAATTAGTAGAATCTAAATTTTAAATATTATCGAATAATATTGGGTCACCCTGTACGTTATTCAAATCTTTTTTGAGAAGTTGACATCCATTAACAATTCCTCGATTCCAAGGTTTCCAAATAATACCATACATTTCAAAGTTTGCTCGAAAAAATAGCAAATTTCTGATGTCAAAATCTTCTTATTGGTTGAATTTGAGTATAGGGTATGCTATTTGAAAAATATTACGAATTTTCCGGAGAATGCAAAAATCAAATAAAAATATAGGGATGCGATTTGAAATAAGAAAGTTGAACTACGCTCAGAAGTTCTGAAACACCCTGTATATGTGGAAACCGTGTTTTCACAAAATTCATTTTGAATCATTTAACTTTCATTTTTTGAAACATTTTTCTCCCAAACATGAAATTGAAAAGTTAATGGGGGGGTCCATTTATCTGTGAACACCCTGTACAGGGTTATTCATTATATTTTGACACCCATCTACAGCTCTTATTGCGAGTGATAGAAAAAAACTTTAAATACAAAAGTTTTGGTTTTTTTCACGTAGTATCTTCTGGTGATAGCGGAATCAACAAATCGAAATCATAACATGGAAAAAATTCATCAAGTCATATTTTTTTAAATGGAACACCCTGTATATTATTGACTAAAATGAAAGATCTCTTTAATCTGATTTCAAATATATATGGTTTGTAGGCATTTGGTTCAGTCACTTTGAAACTATTTGAATTTAAAAAATATATTTTTTTAAACTACAACAAATATTCACAACACTAACTTAATCATATAAACTATCAACATTCCATTAAAAACGAAGCTACATGTTTTCTACATAACCCCCGTTGTTTTCTAAGCACTTGCGAATATTATGTAATAATTTATTATTTATAGAAGAGGTGATAAAGTTTGGATTTTCTCTGTTCAATTCTAATACTGCGTTATTGAGTCTTTGTCTTATTACTTGTAAACTTTCGGGTCTATTATAATACACCTTGTTTTTCAGGTATCCCCATAAGAATATATCACAGCGGTTAAGATCCGGGCTATTTGCTGGCCATCGGATGGTTCCATGTCTCCCAATGCAGAGCGCGTATCTATAATTTAGATAATTTGTCACTTGTAAAACATTGTGGACTGGGGCGCCATCTTGATGCCATATTAAATTATTATATCGTTGAACTGGGATATTTTCTAATAGTTGTTCTATTTCTGTCTCCAAAAAATTCAGATATCGCTCACCAGTAAGGGATCCTCCATATAAAATGGGTCCTATGACCATATTATTCAACATACCACACCACACATTAATAGATTTTCGACCCTGTATCTTGACTGCCTGTATTTGGTGTGGATTTTCCGTTCCCCACCAATGCTTATTTTTCCGGTTAAATACCCCCGCCGTTGTGAAAGACGCCTCATCGGTGAATATTATTTTGTTGAGAAAATCTCCTTCTTCTTGATACCTTCCAAGTATCTCAGCACAATATTCAAGCCTCTGCCTTTTATGCTCGTCGTTTAGATTTTGCACAGGTAGAAATCTATAGGGATGATATTTGTATCGTTTTAGCGTTCGCTGAATCTTGCCATATGACTTTCCAGATAACTTTTGCACATCAGGTATCGAATATTCAGGATTCTCTAAAAATGTTAAATAGGCGTTCTAACAAGTTTGTAAAATTCTTATTACCTTGAAAATGAAGTAAAATATCAAGTTCTTCATCTAAATTTCTGTCGACTTTTCTCTTCTTTTGTTCAACGCTATTGCGCTCTTCAAAATGCTTAATTATGTTCTTGATCGTGTTTATGGTAGGGATCCTTCTGCCCGGGTATATTCCATGATATCTATTTCTAACTATTGAAACGCTGTTATTATTTGAATAAAATAAGCGTATTATTTGACTTTTTTCTTCCGCCGAATAACCCATTTGAATTATTTTTCGAATAATTTTCAACACATAACACAAGAATTTCGTTGTCATGATTACGACGTTTCCAAGGCAATTTGATTATATTCAGAGTAACAGACTATAATGAATGATGATTTCTAATTGTGGAAAAATAAATTATAAACTCAAATAGTTCCAAAGTGACTGAACCAAATGCCTACAAACCATATATATTTGAAATCAGATTAAAGAGATCTTTCATTTTAGTCAATAATATACAGGGTGTTCCATTTAAAAAAATATGACTTAATGAATTTTTTCTATGTTATGATTTCGATTTGTTGATTCCGCTATCACCAGAAGATACTACGTGAAAAAAACCAAAACTTTTGTATTTAAAGTTTTTTTCTATCACTCGCAATAAGAGCTGTAGATGGGTGTCAAAATATAATGAATAACCCTGTACATTTTACGTTTTGTTGATTTTGCTTTGTTGTTTGTGTTAATTATTGGATAATATGCGTTAGCTTTGGTCATGTACTTACTGCGTTTCAAGACCGTTTCGCAAATTTGATAATTGACGTAACAGAGTCTAAGGGGTAATTTTTCGACAGAATAGTAATTCACTTTACTAGGCGGTAAATGACCTTTTTAATCACGAGTCGAGATGTTTATGGACGAGGTGACGAAGGAGCCGAGTCTGGAATTTTTAGACGAGTAGTTTAATGACATTTAACGGCTGTGTATCAAAAATTGTTTGGTTTCATACTGTGATATTTTTTTTAAATCGGTTTAAAGTGCTTTCTTGTCAAACCATACACTTAGAGCGGCAGTCCGCCTCACATTCTTACCATGAGATGGCGCCAGTCAAACCATGTCACCACTTGGGTAATAAATAGGTTGATTATATGTTACCAACATTGTATGTCAAGTTATTAATTGAAACCATGAAATGGCGCCAGTCAAATTATGCTAACAGTGCAATTTCAAGGTCTTTGGTGATGCAAAATGTAATTTTTGGAGTAGTCAAGTAATTTTTTTTTACAGTCTCTGATGATGTAAATTGTCATTTACCGGACTGGTTTTGGGCCAGGTAAATGATACTTTACGGTACAGTATGAAATAAATGATAAAACATCGTTAGAAATGTTGAAACATCAATATTTTATGTGAAAATATAAAAAAATTAATCCACTCGTAGTGAAGTGCGAGTTTTATGGCTGTTCCGTAAATTTCGTCTTGTTCCGCAGAACATGCCTGTTCCGCAAATTATGCCGACCCTTTCAATATAGGTTCACATAGGTTTATCACCCAAAACTCCGCACTACTATATCTCGGAAACGAATAGAAATATTCAATTTCTGTACAAAGTAGTCAATGTGTGGGGTCAAGTAGATCTTTTTGGGGGTTCAAAAAATTCGACGCTAACAAAGAGTTGGGCGTCACGACGCGTCGAAAATATAAATCGATCGCAGGGATTTTTAAATCACGCGCCCACGAAAGTACATGCTATTTATAAACTTTTTTGTCATTCACTCGAACTCATTCATCTCACTCATTTTTGAGTTATAGAGTACCTCTCCGTAACTTGGTACCATATTGAAAACTTTTTTATTATTAGTTTTAGGAAAAAAACTAGGAATGGAACAGTTTTCCATCACAGAGAAAAAGTATTGTTTAACCGAAATAAAATATCGTCGATTGAAATAAATGTGTTGTTTGTATATGGGCAAGTAAATATTTGTTTGAAAGATTTTCGTTTGAAATATTGAATAATAATTTCTTTGAAGAGAGCTAATAAAATATTACGGAAAAGAAACACATCGTCAAATTATTACCGACTATATGTTTATTTGAAGGCAATAATGCATTCGTAACATAAAAACTATTAATTCAAATAAATGAATGCCTTATTTGGAGCAAATAAATAACTTTTTCACATTTAAAAACCAAGTTTTCAAACAAATAAATCATTTCTTTGACTTGAATGCTGATTTTGTACGAATTAAAAGCACGCGTTTATTTCAAGTAAATATTTTTTTCTTCAGATAGTGCGATTTTATACATTTATTCTTTTCAAACAAATATTTTTTGTTGTGTTCAGAATATAGGTTTAATTCAAATAACAAATATGTGTTTTTTTTTTTTTTAATTTATTCATGAAAATGGTACTAATCATAGGTAACAAAAATAGACATATTATTGGACGAATCTTCTTAATATGAATAACATAACGAAAACAAAACTTACATTCTAAAACTGAACATAATACTTATCGTACCTACTTATACATATTTAACTTGAAGGAACTATAACCCAGACTTTAACTCTATTCATGAGAGTCGGTAAAAATAATAGTAACAAAGAGTCAAATTCATAATTAATCCGAGAGCTTTGGTCGAGCTTATATGTTATCCAAACAGACCTATACCTAATAGGTAAACTTATTATAAGATATAACGAAAACAAAATTTACATTCTGACTAAAACTTTGGTCCCATTGGGAGTAACTCTAATACTAAAAGGAATTTTATTCAAGAGGTTCGGTAGAGATACAAGTAACAAAATAATAGTTTCATCATCAATCTCATAGCCTTGAATGTGGCTATTGAAATTGAGGACTTGTAAAGGACTAAAAATAAAGTGTACTCTATGGGATATAATGATTATATGTTTTATCACACCAAATGATGGTATGTCCCCGTCATCCGGCAACTGTAACACTAAACCAGTTACATATTTGATGTTATTATATTTAGCCCAAGGAACACTAAAGCAATTAATCGATTGATCTGAAAAAAACGTATCCTTCTTTAATCATCAACTCAGCAATTGTATCATAATCCGGCAAGCCACTTATTTCATCCAACACCGGACCAAAATCTGTACTCGAAACCAATCCTTTGTTTCCTAAAATTCTGAAAGAAAAGCAAAGTTGTTGCTTCTTGGCCAGTGTCAGCAGTATGTTTTTACGTGATGTGACAACTTTTGCAGTTGATTTAAAGTTTTTGTGGAAGGCTTCAAACCTCATTGACCATATGTATCTTACGGGGCCTACTTTCGCTATTAGTCTTGGGTAGTGCAACAAAAAATGATGTTTGGCTTTAAGAGGCGTGTCAAATATTTCGCAGAATAATTCATGATGTTCTTGTATAAGAATTGTAAGATACGATAGTGTTTCTTTTGAGAAAACCGTATCTAGCAGAATCTGTAGTATTTGATGCAATAAAATATAAAACTTCCAGCAGTCTTCCCCTTCGGGTACTAAATCTCCAATCAAAATTCCAAAGTAACTGACAAATGCCAACATTTCGGAAGCACTCATTGTAATCGACTTTTTTTTAAAAATATGGTCAGCTTTTATCTGTGGTATAGGGGATCCAAGATCAGCTTGTGAAAGTATAAAACTTTCAATTCTGTTATTCAAGTGTACTAATGTAAAATATTTTTTTCTTACAATGAAATCGTACAGTATGTATGCCATTTCGTAACGGCAAATACCTTCCAAAACATCATGCATGAGATCACAAGAGATGTTCTCAGTTACAAAGAAATGTGGAATATCATGGAAAATACAAGCCTCCTTTATACCACAGCCGTGTACCTCACTGTCAACAACGTAGTTTTCTCTGTTCCGGAGCTTTGAGGCATTTTCAAGACACTGTGTTTTTGTTTCATCTCTCGGAACCCTACATAATCGACAAAAATGATGGGAATTGAAACCTTCTTCGAAACCTATTATTGAATTCAACCCTAAATTGTCACCAACAACTAATACTAACTTGAAACAAATGTTATGTTTTTGATCATTTATAGATATTTCAATACCTTCATTTTCCAGATACAAGAATTCGTTTATGAGTTTTTGAAAAATGTTCCTATTTCCGTGATGCTTTCTATCATCGGTGTAAAACAGCTGGGCCAAAAATATGTTTTCCAAAAGTGATAGGTATTCTGGCGGTACGCATGCATGTGATATGTAAACACCTCCGATTTTGTAAAGACCTGCCTTGCTGCCTAGTGGATTGCAGCACTCAAAGTCATCGAAATACATTATGACAGGAACATACGTTTTTTCTGGATTCAACTTAGCTCTCGTTACCTGCCACAATTCACCACACATAAAGCTGGTGATAATATTAGAGGATATCTGTTCTTGTATCAAATATGATATAATTGTATCATAAACTTGAGGTAACTCTAAAAACAGTTTCAAAATTTTTCTTAATGGAACAATTTGACCTTCAGATTTTTTGTACACTACTGTAGCAGTTTTCGTTTTGTTCAATTTTTCTATGGAGGGATATTCTCCGAAAAAAAGACTGCGGGGGTACATACGACTTTAATTTTTGAAAATAATTGAAGCGCAAGTGTTCTGATCTCAACTCAGCTAAAATTCCCTTCATTTTTGTAAAAACATTGCAGATGGCTTATTTTGAATTGGATTCTATATATATATATATAATATCAAAAAACCCCATACTGTACCATTTGAAATGGTGTCGGGTGTATACATGTCTACATTTTTTTTTTCTCAATTTACATTAATTGTGCACGAATCTGGCCCATTCCTTCTTATTTCTGGTCAATGCTTTAGCCTCATTCCATGATTTTTCTCTTTTCTCCAGTGCCTCCCCTACAGTCTGGTTCCATGTTTTTTTTGGTCTTCCTCTCATCCTTCTTCCTCCCGCTCTTGCTTCCCAGATTTTTTTCACCTGCCTATTGCTCCCCATTCTTTGTAAATGTCCCCACCAACTCAATTTTCTCTTTTCAATAAATTCTAGGATTGATTCTATATCCATTTTTTCCCTGATGTCGTTGTTCTTGATCTTGTCCATCCTTGTTACCCCCATTACTCTTCTTAAGTATTTCATTTCCATGGCCTGTATTTTGCTTTCTTGTCTCTGAGATAGTATCCATGATTCACATCCATATGTCAGTACTGGTCTGTAGATAGTTTTGAATACTTTCATCTTTGTGTTTTTGGGTATTTCTTTTCTGTTTATTATTTTTTTGTTTATTGCATAGTAAAGTTTTGTTGAGGTCTCTATTCGTCTGTTGACTTCTGGTTCTGTTGTTCCTGATTGGTCCAGTTCCGCCCCTAAGTATTTATAAGTTTTGACCTGCTCTATTCTCTCTCCTTCCACTTGAATGTTCATTTGATGAATGTTTTTTCCAACTATCATAACTTTTGTTTTGGTTTTGTTGATTTGCATTCCATATTCTTTTGTCACCTGACTCCATATGTTGATGTTACTGTTAAGGTCTCTTTCATTTTCCGCAAATAATACAATGTCGTCTGCAAAAGCTGCCTCTGATATTTGTATATTTTGCATGTTTCTATAGCCTACTTGCAGTTTTTTTGTCCTGATTGTACACCTTCTTATTATTTCATCCATATATATGGTAAATAAGACTGGGCTTAATCCACCTCCTTGTCTTAGGCCCTCTTCAATTTTGAAACAGTTTGAGCGTCTGCCTTGGCTGATTACGAAGTTTTTATTGTTTCCATACATTTCCTTTATCAGTCTTATTACCTTTGGTTGAACTTCTTTCTTTCTTAATATGTCCCACAATTTACTCCTTTGTATTTTATCGAAAGCTTTTTCCAAATCTATGAAAGCCAGGTAAGTATTTTTTCCTTGTTCCATTCTCTTTTCTGTGATTTGTCTCACTGTGAATATATGGTCTTGTGTACTTCTTCCTTTCCGAAATGCACGTTGTGCTTCGTGCATTGAATTCTCTATAATGTTCCTCATTTTACTGTTTATAATTTTTTCCAATATTTTCATTGCTGTGCAGATAAGTGTTATTCCTCTGTAGTTATTACAGTCTTGCGTATTTCCTTTTTTATAAATCGGCACGATGAGTGATGTTTTCCATTCTTCCGGTAGCTCTTCTTCTTTCCATATTTGATTGTAGATTACCAGTAATATTTCTTTTCCTTCGTCACCCATGTATTTTATCATTTCGCTTGTAATGTTGTCGGTTCCTGGTGCTTTTCCATTTTTAAGTTCCCTTATTGCCTTTTCAAGTTCCTCAAATGTTATGTGTTCATCTTGCGTCTCCCAAGTCGAACTCATTGGATTCTAAATTTAGATTATTCATGGTATGTTCAATATTTTTACTTACAGAATTTATTAATTCTGTTATACTATCGACTATAGTTTGGACGATGTTTCTGGGAAGCGATGGGATACTGTATAGAAAACCAATCAATGATAAAATTTCGTTGGTCAAATTGCCCTGTTCTTCTCCATATATTTGCTTTAGAAAAATTATTGTCAGGATTAATTATTGATCTATCGATTTTGGGGTGCAGATTATTATTGGACGCAAGTGGCTGAGAGTCAGGTACTTGTAGTAAGGAAGTTTTTACAAAAGCATGTTCTTTAAGTATGTGCTTTCGGAGTTGGCTAATACTCGAAAAATGACGGGGACAACCATCTGTACAGCAGTACAGCTGTATTTTGATGTGTGAAATAAGAGAATCGACGGAAATGAATGTTTTGGCGCAGTTGAAGCAAGTGTGAATCGCCATATCCACTACTTGCTAATCAATATTATAATTTATAGTAAATCTTGAATGAACGGAAAATTGCTATCATGCTTAGTTTCAATATTGTAAATATTTCTTTGCATTAAGACCCAAATATGTTCATATGCAAAGGAATATTTTGCATCGAGAACATGGAAGGTTTTGAAGCAAAAATCAATTGCTTTCAAAACTGATAACGTTTTGTAGGTGTTATTATTAATAACAACGTAGGATGCTGTAATGTTGGTTAAATTTGCCCCGACTAGTAAAATGTACGGTTGAATTGTTTGACCTCGCGCGAACATGGAATTGACTCTCTTACTCTTAGCTTCTTCAATGTCAGCTGCAGAATGAACTTGAAGGAATAAGGCATCCCTGCACTCACTTATTGATGGCTTCCAGTGTTTCTTGTTCTGCAGCCTGGTGCGTCCTTTTGGTGGTACTAAGGCTGGTAACAAAAACAGACGAATGGCAGTTTTTGAATCTGGAAATAATCAAAAATGTATTACTATTTTGCCTTTTATGTAAAAATCTTCAAATATACCTGTCGTTAGGCTGCCCCCGACTAGGTCTAATAAAGTTTTATCAGAAGCCGTTAATTTTCCACTTCTTACAGCAAAAACATTTTCAAAAAAAAAATCAAACTTTGTGCCTAAATCTTCCACTGCAGTGTATTGCTGTGTATAGTCAAATGAGACCTGCAACAAAATTAGCGGATCATGAGCGAGTAGGTATAGACCGAGGTATAGACATTCTTGAAACTCACCAATTCAATGGCTATTTGTTGTTCTAGAATTTGCCACTGTTCATAGATATTTTCTATAGTCTGATTTTCCTTCTTGCAGTCCGCTCTTCTGATTTCGTATGAAGTCTTCCAGTGACCAAGAACTTCATCTGGTGGATCAAAATTCTGTTGTAGCCATATCTTGCTATCAATTGATTCCCGTGATGGTTCTAAATATGTAACAAAAGAAGAAAATGTGACTGAATCTGAAAAAGTTTTCTTTCTTACCACAGTCTACTTTTGAGTCAGATGGAGTAAGGTGCAAATCCTTATACTGAAGAGTACGCCTCAGAGCTGCCAATCTGTTCCTATGTCTATCCACCAACTTTCCTCTTGCCACTTGAGATTTATTGCAGAGTGAATGTCTTTTTGATACTGGGTCCACAAAATATGTGGATTTTTTTTCCAAAGGAATTATTCTCACTATCTGATCGGCAATATTTGACAGTGACTGATTATCGAGTTTAACAGCTTTATTCAAAAAGTTCGAGATTATGATGTCACAAATATTTGATCTGTCTGTATTATTCAGCTTAAGACCATCTCGAGACTTTTGAACAATTGCGCGTCCCAACAAATTAGTGGCAAAAATATCGTCTATCCTACAATCGTCCACATTACTCACTGAACTTAAGAATGATGAATTTAAGCCACATTCACTGTTAGCTAAATCTGTTACAGTCGAATCTGTCGAAGTTGAAGTGCCGGCGTCATTTACGAGAAAAAGAACAGGGGTTTCCTGTGTCACAAGTGGCGTTTGCTCAAGATCTACTAAGTTTTGAGCAACATCGAGAGAAACATATTGGTCTGTCGTCTTTGGCGGAATTTTAGGCGGGGTATCACACTCCAAACTGCTCAACCTCTTAGTGGTTTGAAAATCCAACTGCAGAAATGTAAAGTATGAAATTTATTAATTCAAAAATCATTTATTAACAATACCTTTGTTGCAAGAGACTTCTGCAAGATTTTTTAAAATCGGATCCGATCACCAACCGTTGGAATCAATGCATTAATGTGTGCTTCCGATAGTTCGGACAACACATCCACTGTTATATGTTGATCTAAAATACTATTTTAATCTAATACCTCAAGTAAATGGAAAAATAATATTACATACTGTCACGAAAGATTTCGGGAAACTCGACGCGTTTTATTTTACAGTCAACTTATCTATATGGCCATGCATGGAAAAACAAATATATTTGGCGAAATCATATTTGTTAGATGACACATTTATTATGCTAATCCATTCGATTAAAATTAATAGATCAAACGAACTTACCTTAAGTGATGTTCGATCTTGATTATATTACGGTCTCGTCGAAGTAAATGAAGAAGTCTGTAGTACCCCCGCTTTCTACTCTCCTAGACCACAATATTCAAAGAAATACATATTTGTCCTGACTACTGATAACCGGCTATGCCCCGGTCCCCGAATTCCCCTTGTAACTCAGTCTTTTTAAAGTTGTTGTTGCAAAGGGTTTTAGGGTAGGGAGGGACTTTATTTACTTCGACGAGACCGTAATATGATCAAGATCGAACATCACTTAAGGTAAGTTCGTTTGATCTATTAATTATATTACGGTCTCGTCTCGTAAATAAAGAAGTCTGTAGATGTTTAAAGTAATTGCAACAACAGAAGAACTCGAAATTGTTTATTTCGCATAAGATATTATGTAACATAAGCCAACTAATTATTTTCTCTTATGTAAACTAAGAATAAGATTTTCTCTAATCTTATAATATTTAATCTTAACACTAACAACTAAGAAGCTAATATAGCTTTCGCAAACTCAGTATTGTCTACAACAGGACGGTTGTAAAAATTAGCAAACGTACTGGAATCTTTAGACCACCCTGCCGCTAATCTTATATTATCAAGACTGACCCCAGCCCTAGCCGCAGAGGAAGTGGAGGCATGTCTTGTACTTTGCGGTTTAAATATTGACATATCTACTCCACTTTTCTCTAACATGTTTTTGATCCACCTGCTTATAGTAGCAGTAGATGCTTTTCTATGTGGTTTTTTAAAGGTTATAAAAAGCCAATCACAGGAGTTTCTTAAGTCTTTGGTGAGGGCCATGTATCTTTCAAGTGTTCTAGCTACACATAATTGAGGGTCGCTATCAAAAAAAGGTAAAATCAAAAGAGGTTGAGGTCTATTAACTGCGGATGTTTTTAGGCGGTCTGATATTTTTATCAAGATTTTAAGAGGATGGATTGAAATGTTATTGATATTAATTAGACTTAACGTTTGTATTCGATGTCCAGTAGCCAGAGCTAGCAGAACTGCCAGTTTTTTGCTTAAGGCCTCTAAAGAGGTATTTTCAGCTTCAAGCGTCTTTACATAGGTCAGTACTATTTGGGGATCCCAAATGTTCTCGTATCTGGCCCTGGGAGGCCTCTTACTAAAAACTCCCTTGAAAAAACGCTTGACCCTGGAATCTTGACCCAAATTCTGCCCGGCGATTTGGGATATGGCCGATCTATAGCAATTGAGGGTTCCATAAGTTGCGCCCCCCTTGAAATGTATAGACAAGAAATCTAGAACATCTTCAACTGTTACTTTGTATGGATCGATATTTTTGTTTGTACAAAACGTCCACCATAAGCGTAGACCCCCACTGTACTGTTTTAAGGTCGATTCCGTGATTGAAGCTACACATACGTCCAGGGCTTCTGAAGGCACTCGTCTTAGTAATAGTGCTTGCCTGACAACTTCCCTGCTACCAGGGAAAGGTTTCTCCACAAGGTATGGGGGGCCCCGCTAAATGAAAGTAATTGTCTGTTAGGATCCAATATTACGGGATCTTCAATCAATAAGCGTTTATGTAAAGGCGTCCACCCCGTGAGCCTCTGGATCTTTAACCCAAGATACAAAAATATTACATTTTTTGTTAATGCGACTCGCGAACAGGTCAATTTGTGGACGACCAAAACTAGTAACGATCTTGGAAAAGGCAGCTTCGGAAAGGCTCCATTCAGTCTCTCTACGTAATTGACGAGAAGCTCTGTCTGCGAGTACATTCTTTGCCGAGCTAATGTATGACGCAAAAACATATATTTGCCTTTCCTCGCAAAGGCTCCAGATTTCTCGAGCTAATCTATTTAAATTTGGAAAACGTACGCTTCCAAATCTGTTCCTAAGATAAGATACAACTGGTCTTAAAATGTTTGTAAAAATTAGAGGGGCACAACTCAACCCAAAGGGCAAACAGTTGTACTCATAAATGATGCCCTTGAATTGAAAACGAAGATACTTTTTATGAGAGTCATGTATTGGTACTAAATAATAAGCATCCTTCAAGTCGATGTTTGTCATGAAGCGGTTTGGTGTGATTAGTTGAGTCACAGTCTTGTGATTCTCTAACTTGAAATGTGATACTGTTACAAATTTATTAAAGGATTTTAAATTTATAACCAACCGGTCAGAACCGTCTGGTTTAGGTACAATAAAGATGTTTGATATATACTGGTCTTTACAGGGTTTCACAATGGAAAAAACCCCATTTAGTAGAGATGTTTTAATTATATTTTCAATGTTGACATATTCCTTCTGTGACCTTGAAGGCTCCATAGGGACAACCTTTTGTATGGGTTTTGTAACAAGAGGGATTCTTAGACCAATTATATATGAGACAACCTTACTATGGAAGCCTAAATCTGTACATCTCTGGGAAAAGTGCCTACCACATAGCCTACTAACCTCTAATACTGGCGTCTCCTCTCGACCCAGCCGTTGTGTCGACGAATTTGAGGATGATGATATGTCTTTGGCCTCGATCCCTTTGGATTGATGTTCGGCAATGGAGTGCGTGTCTGGAATTTCTAACCCATCGGTGGCACTCCCCTTGCAGATGGGCGACGAAAGTTTCCCTGTCTAGAAGAACTGGCTACCGCAGGGACCACCGGTTTGCTCTTCTTAATTTTCAAGTGTTCACTCGACTTTTCCAGCTTTTTAGCCGCTTCGATGGTGGTGTCAACTCTTTGCCAAACAACCACTTGGATATGACGGTATTCTGCAGGGTTTCTTTAAGGTCCTTGTTTAGGTTTAACAGCAAGAGCTCTGTTCTTGAGGTAGATTCATGATGAAAAACGTCGCATAATAAGCGTAATGCGTCATTTGTATCCTCTATGTACCTTACTTCCTCCTCCCCACCTTTTTTAGCCCACACAGACATCAGATGAGTTAGGGCTGAAATGGCTGCGGCCACTTGCGCTTGTAGGCTTGATAATCTTGAGTCCCGCTTGAGGGTGTTATCTTGTACGGCCACCCTTACCTCTGGGTTGATTAAGGGAGGCACAATCGCCATGAAATTGTCGGGAGGAAGAAATTTATTAACGAGTTCTGCTCTAAGGTCCTCCTTCAGCCCATTCACCAATACATTTTCGTACCGTGGTACTAGCTCCTGGAGGATTGGATCGGAAAAACACTTTTCCTGAGTCTCTTCTCCCAAGATTGAATTGATGTTGACCGTGTTTGGTGTCACGTGGTCTGTAACACAGAGATAAAAAAAAAGAGCTTAAACCAAATAATCACTCTAGGCTTGGTAAAAGAAACAAAACCATAACAACAGCTATGTTTGGTGTAAATAAACGACCTGTCAAGGGAGTCACTCTAGACTCGAGGCCAAGCTGAATGAAACTTTCACGTTTTTAATTTTACCACTCTAGGTATTTTTTCAGCCTGTAAACCCATGTCACTCTAGACATAGGGCCCGTATTATGTCACTCTAGACACAGTAAAACATTTTTAAATGTGTTTATTGACACTCTAGGCAAAATTTAGGAGGATAAAGAAAAAAAAACAAGTCGTTGTTTGCTAGCATTATTTTGCCTACCTGAGACCCCCGGATTAGGGTTATTATCCACCCGAACGGTCGCCTCCACCTCCTCCTCATTCGACGGAGGATAATCAGGATTCGATTCGACGGAATAATCCGACTGGCTATTGCTTCTCGAGTCATATGAACGGGAACGAGTTGGCGAACGACGAAAACGTTTCTGCTTTTGTTCAACGGCATTAAGCCTCCGCAACACCGACTTCAGCATTGTTTTTATCTCCCTATTATCCACTTCATCTTCCTCAGGGCTTCTGGATCTTTTCTTTCTGCCCGGCATCTCAATCACAACACAAACACAACCCGAAACACGATTATGCAGTTTTTTTTGGCAATAGGACGCGATTAAATCCACGAGGCGGTACGGACGTGTGGTCAGTAGAGCACAAAAGCGAAGACTGAGTTACAAGGGGAATTCGGGGACCGGGGCATAGCCGGTTATCAGTGGTCAGGACAAATATGTATTTCTTTGAATATTGTGGTCTAGGAGAGTAGAAAGCGGGGGTACTACAGACTTCTTTATTTACGAGACGAGACCGTAATATAATGTACAGGGTCTCAAGGAACAACGTCAGGAAACTTAAAAGGTGTTTCTATGTGATAAAATAATGGTTGTAAGTCATGCATGTAACAGAAATTCGAAAACTTATTTTTGGAGTTACCGGCACTCGAAGATAATTTTTTTTTCTAGTTACTGATATATCCAGATATTTCTTATCAAATCAAAATGAATTTTGGCACAAAGTTTTAGCTTGTTTATCTGTGACGTTCCGTGAAAAAAATATCAAAAAAATCAGTTGTGGTTTTTATATTGTTTTTGTGCCTTCTATTTGTATAATATTGTTGATTATCTTTGTTTAATAAAGCTTTTATTTCAGTTACAAATTATTAAATTGTATAACAAATATACAGTCTAAGTGACATTGATTATTTACAGGTAATTCCACATGTCATTCATATGACACGTTCCTCTTTTTTTTCACAAAGACAAACGGCAGACAGGTCTTCTGGGTCTGCAACTTCTCCTCAATGTACTACCATTTTCTTCTTCTTGTGTAGGAACTTCTTCTTCACCATAACTTCTACCATTTTCTTCTTCTTGTGTAGGAACTTCTTCATCATCATTGATAATGTCCTCATCATATAAGTTTGAAATTTTGTATGGATCATATTGTTCATTGTCTTTTTCATAATCAACGTTATTTTGTGAAAGAAGAGGTTTAATCAGTTGTCTGTTTCTTCTAAATTTTCTTTGGTTCTCATCCTCAATAATATAATCTCTAAAATTTAGTTTTTCTTTGATGACTCCTGGAACCCAATTGTTTTTGTAGTCCTTGAAAATAACTCTGGATTCATTTTCTATATCGGAAAGTTTAGTAGTGCCCCTATCATAATAAATTTTTTGTTGGGCCTGATGATCCTCAAGCTTTGATTTTATCTCAGCTGCATCATATCCATTTGGTTTAAGGTATTCCATGTGTATAGGCAATAGCGTTCTAATCTTTCTACAAAACATCAGTTCAGACGGTGAAGGGAGATCATTTTTCGGGGTATTGTTGTAGTACAGAACAGCTAATAAAGGATCTATGCTACTCTGTTCCTCCATAATTTTCTTGAAAAGACTCTGGTATGTCTGATTATGTCGTTCCACCATTCCATTAGACTTCGGGTAATTTGGGCTCGAGGTAGTTAATTTGATGTCGTATTCATTTGCAAAATTTTTGAATTGAATTGACGAGAAAGGTTGATTATCTGAGAATATTTCACTAGGTAAACCATAAGAACAGAAAATATTTTTCAAAGTGGAAATTATTGACGGTACAGTTTTACTTGTTACTCTGTTGACAATCAAAAATTTTGAAAAGTAGTCTACAATAACCAAAAAGTCTACTCCATGTATGTACTCGAAATCTATACCAATTTTTTTCCAAGGGTATTCGTGTACTTCATGTGGTAGTAATGGTTGACGGGGATTGGCCTTGGAATTTTTTTTACAAATAAGACATGATGAAATTAGATTTTCAATATCTTTCATCAATCCAGGCCAGTAGAATGCGTCTCTAGCTACATTTTGACAAGAGTTAATACCTTGATGAGCTTGATGTAATTTTGACAGAAATTCTTTTCTCAAGGAAGTTGGAACTATTATTCTTTTCTTAAAAAATAAAACATTTTCGTGTAGAAAAATGTCATTTCTGATAGACCAATATTTGAGTGTATTGATATCTCGGATACTTGACTTATGCTGTGGCCAACCTTTCACAACCAATTCCTTAATTTGCTTAAGAGCTAAATCATTATTTGTTTCTGCAATTAATCGTGAGACATTTTCCTCAGACGTCACGACTACTGAATAAACATGTAGATTATCATCTAGATTTTCCGTAAAATATGACTCCACTAATGGACATCTACTCAAAGCATCTGCTACTTGCATTTTTTTACCCGGAACACATACAAGATGAATGTCATATCTCAATAGACGTATCATAAGCCTTTGTAACCGAGGTGATAAATCTTCAATTGGTTTTTTAGAAAGTCCAATAAGAGGTTGATGATCAGTTTGAGCCTTAAAAGTTCTACCATATAAGTAGTAATTAAATCGCTCACAACCCTTCTCAATTTGGCTGTATTTTTGCTGATGACTATTCAGAGAAACTGAAGCAAATTCCAAGGGATGGTCATTTTGTAATAATACAGCACCCATGCCATACTGACTCGAATCTACAGATAAAACCAAATCATTTTCAGGGGAGAAGAATGACAAAATTGGCGTAGTTGTAACCAATAACTTCAAATTAGCAAAACATTCATTTTGCTCAAAACTCCATATCCATTCATTCTTATCGCTTAACAGCTTTCTTAGTGGAAACGTTAGTGATGATAAATTTGGAAGAAATTTAGCCAAATAATTTATCATGCCCAAAAACCTTTGCAATTCAGTTCTATTTTTTGGTGCAGACATTTTCAGAATGGCTGAATTTTTTTCTTTATCTGCCTCGATTCCATTTGAACTTATGCAATGTCCAACAAACTTAATTTCTTGCAATCCAAACTGCGATTTCGATTTATTAAGAGTTAGACCAGAATCATGAATTTTTGACAATACTTTCTCAAGGTTTTTGTCATGTTCCTCAATATCTTTTCCAAAAACGACTATGTCATCAAAATATACAAGTACGCCATCTAATCCATCAAGTATGTTAGAAATTTTCTCCTGGAAAACTTCAGGCGCATTGCAGATTCCAAAAGGCATACGCTTGAATTTGTACCTTCCAAACGGAGTGGCTACTGTACATAGCTTAGAGCTCTTTTCATTTAGTGGTATTTGCAAAAAAGCAGAAGAAGCATCTAACTTCGAGAAAAATTTAGCTTGACACAATTTAGAGAACATTTCATCAAAATTCGGAATAGGAAAATTTTGCCTCTTAATGTATTGATTCAAAATACGGGGATCTATACAAATCCTAATATCACCATTAGGTTTAGTTACAACAACAATAGGATGAACCCACTCGGTTGGTTCTGATATTTTTTCAATTAAATCTTGTTGCTCCATTTCATTTAACTTTTGTTTAACTTTATCTCTGAGAGCCAGAGGAATTCTCCTTGCAGCATGTATCCGTGGGACAGCATTTTCAGATAACACAATGTTACACTCAAAGTTTTTGAGTTTCCCTATACCATTGAAAACATTCTTAAACTTGATCAAAATTCCTTCCGAAATGGAATCAACAATATTATTGAATCTATGGTTTTCAATGATTTTCAACTGAATAGCTGCAGATAAACTTAAAATTGATTGAGCATTATTCGAATTCAGAATATGGAAAGTGAATACTTTTTCAATGCTATGAAATCCACATTTTAGATCAACAATTCCCAAAGTAGGTATCTGATGTCCTGAATAAGAGGTTAAAATTGTAGAGCTCTTTCTTAAAGTATAATTGGTTCTGAGATTCTGAAAATCAGTTATATTCAAAATATTCACCTCGCTACCAGTATCAATTTTGAAATTGATAGGAATATTCTCAATCCTTATAATCTCACTCCATTCAATAGTATTAATTTGTGCTTGTATGTTTTTGTTGAACACTGACCAAACATGATGTGATTTTGTAGAATCATCATCATTATAGTCAACTTCATAAATCTCATTTACTTTTTTTTTTATTGAAAAATCTAAAGAAATGACCTTTTTGACCACATTTGCTACAAAAACGGTGGAAGGCGGGGCACTTGTTTGGTTCATGTTCATTTCCACAATTGCGACAAGTTATTTTTTGACTTTGTGAATTGAGACTTCTTTGAGAATCGGAATTAGCTGTATTTCGGGCATTTGTATGCGCCCGGTTATAAGAAACATTTCTAGAAATCGCATTCACTGGACCTTCATTTTTATTTATAATTTTCTGTGTATTGAAACTTGATTCAACACTTCTGCAAATATCTATAGCTTCCTTCAACGTTAAAGCAGGTTTTTGAAGTAGTGTTGCTTGCGTTCTTTTATCAAAAATACCCAAAATGATTCTATCTCTCAACAGAACATCTCTATCTAAAAATTCGCACTCTGATAACAATGTTTTAAGATCGGTCAAAAAATCATCAAAAGGTTCTAATGGCTTTTGTGACCTAGTGAAAAATTTGAAATATAACAAAACCAAATTTTTAATTGGATTGCAATATACCGCGAATTTATCTACTACTACCTTGAACTTTTTCTTGTCTTCCGGTGTATCGAATTCAAATGTATTGAAGATTCGAAGGCCTTCGTCTCCAATAAAGTTTAGTAGAATTGCAATTTTCGTTTCATCATCTTTGTTAATTAGTTCATTTGCTCTCAAATAAATCTCCAATTTTTGATACCAGATCTTCCAATTGGCTGACACATTCCCATCAAATTCCATGAAAGAAATAGCTGCTCCAAGACGTCCATTATTGTTGGCAAGGTTCTTTCTCTTTCGCTGCCACCATATAATATTGTTGATTATCTTTGTTTAATAAAGCTTTTATTTGAGTTACAAATTATTAAATTGTATAACAAATATACAGTCTAAGTGACATTGATTATTTACTGGTAATTCCACATGTCATTCATATGACAATTTGTTGACTCTATTGTTATTGTTGCTGTCTTGTTATCTTCTGTTGTTCCTGGTGATGCATTTTCTTTGTTATCAAACCATTAAGAAAAAATTATTTTCCACATGAGTTAGTGCGATTTGCGGCCAAACGGTGAGATTTATCGATCCGTACAAGGAGTACATTTTTTGTCTAATCTTTCCAAATCTTTGAAACGACGTATTTGTTTCTGAGGAATCTGCCGAAACAAAAAAGCTATGCCAAATATGAAATTATATCAGGTAAAGCGGATTCTATGGAGCAGATTAGAGAAACATTTTTTCCACAGAACTTTACAGATAAACAAGCTGAAACTTTGTAGGTACCAAATTTCATTTTGAATTTTTAAAAGATATCCGGAATATATCAATAACTAGAGGAAAGAAATGATCTTTGACTAACTGTAACTCGAAAAATATTGAGATTTCGAAATTTTGTTATATTATGACTTACCACCATTATTTTATCATACACAATCAACCCTATATAAGATTTCTGACGTTGTTCCGAGACATCTCTGTATAGTATGACAACCCTATGCAATGCATATCATAGAAATAGATATGAAACTATCCAATCCACGTACATACCTACCCGAAAAAGCACCTGACTTTCTTTAGAAGCAGAAATGCGTTAAAATATGCTTATGATTGTTACTTTCATAAATAGTATCATTACGTAGTTCATCTAAATACATAAGAACAAACACGTGAAATGGAAACACACAAGAACAAATATTTACATACCTTCAAACGCTGGAAGTAAATGCTGAAGTTGGCATTCTGCTAACAATTCTTCCATTTTTGAGATAATATCACAGCAAAATCAGTCTAACTTGTTGAAACACTTTACATTTAAGTAGATTGTAGGTATTGAATATTGAAGAAGAAGCACTCGCCGGTTGCCGGTGGATGTGAATGGAATGGCGTGTGACTGCATCTCCCTCTGGCACTAGCCAAGTGAAAGGGAGCAGTTCAAAGAAATATTTCTTTGACTTGAGAAAGATTTCTTCAGTTGAAATAAATAATTATTAGAGGCAAATATCCACGTTTTTCATTCTAAGATCAAATTATGTTGTTTGAAATGCAAATTTAATTCCAAGAACACTCATTTCATTCACCAAACAAACAATTTTTTTTGCGCTAATGATCGTTGTTCTTTGGACTAAATTTTAAAGAGTTCGATACTAATAACAATCAGTTTATTTTTTTCAACCAAATCAATGTTTCATTGAAAAAATATAAAAGATACTTATATAAAGAAATTGTGAAATATTTTGAAACAATCGAATTTCATAATACCAAAGCTATAATATTTTGTACAAAGAAATCACTTTTGGTCTAAATGCATGAAGATCAAAGAGATGGTTTTACTACATTCAAAACATCATTCTTCTCTGTGATTGGACCGGACTACCGGACATTGAACTTCCGGCCAAGCTACCGGACCGGACTCCGAAAGTCCGACGGCCGGACTTTTTAGGTGTTATAAAACAAACTTTTGAAAAACTGTTTGCAGCGGTTTGAAGAGGTAACAACAATAATTGAGTCACTGGAGTCTGCCCTCTCTTTGATATGGAGTTGATAATAATTATTTATTTAGCAAAAGCTATAAAATTTACTTCAAATAAACAAGGTACAATAATGCCGAACCTTTGTGTATAGTACCCACTGTATAGAGAAAAAAAAAATCATTAGCATGAAAAATCGAGTGAAAAATATTCTGAGAAAAATTAATAGACCTTCGAAAAGAAATAGATGAAAAATCTCATCAACCCTTGATCATACTTGAACGTGGTTTTCAATTCTGAACAACTTTTTTCAAAAACAATCTTTGATATTGTCAAAAATGTGAAGGAACTTTACTCTTGGGCAAAATTCACAATTTTTGAAAAAGCTTGTAAACGACTTTAAAAAATTCATATCTGATGATTGTACATTTTGATTTTGATGCAGAACTTTTTATGAAGAATAAGTTTTTTTCCTATGATAATAGTATTTTTTTTTCTATATTATGATTCCAAGTTATGGAGACATACTGTATAACTCAGAAATGAGTAAAATGAATGAGTTTGAGTAAATAACAAAAAAGTTTTTAAATAATATGTACTTTCGCATGCGCGTGATTTCAAAATCCCTGCAATCGACTTATATTTTCGACGCCTCCCGTACCCAACTCTTGATAGACGACGAATATTTTGAACCCCGAAAAATATCTATTTGACCACATACATTGACTACTTTTTACAGAAATAGAGTATCTCTATTCGTTTCCAAGATATTGTCGTGCGTAGTCTTAAGTGAAAAATCCTGTATATCGACCTATATGCTAGCGGTGCTATCTATGGAGATATGAAAATGTTGTAAACATGAAAGTCTTATATATTAATCTGAACTTTTTAAAAATCTTATCAAAAAAAAAACAAGACTATCAGAATGTCAATATTTTTCCACAAGTAGTATTTTTTTCAATGGAACCAGAGCTTATTTTCCTGATTTCAAAAATATATACTTTGATACCTTTCTGATGAGTCATTCAGGAGATATTCAAGTTTAAATATGTTTAAAAATTGAAATTCACACCCCAGTTGCTATGGTGAAAATGATAAAATTGAGATTATATACATTGAATCAATAAAAATGGAGGTCAAATATCTTCTACTTCTAGATGTTATTCCAAATATTCACGAGTTAATAAATCTGTGGCAACCGGGATCTAAATACTAATTTTTACACATATTTAAACTTAAATAACTCTTGAACGACTCATCAGAAAGTTATCAAACTATATATTTTTGAAGACAAGAAAATATAAGCTCTTTCATAATATATGATAAAATACAGGGGGTTTCATTGAAAAAAAAATGCGACTTGTGGAAAAATATTGACATTTCGAATAGTCTTTTGTTTTTTTTTGATAAGATTTTTGAACAGTTCAGATAAATACCTGGAACTTTCATATTGACAGAATTTACATATCTCCACAGATAACACCGCTAGCATATGGGTCAATATACAGGGTATTACTTAATGGTATGTCATAATTTTAAGGGGGAGTTCCTGGATACATTTTAAGTCTAAAAAAAAAAATAAAATAAAATAAAATAAAATACAAATAAAAGAATAATTGAATAAAAGTGTGTTCCTATACCATATTATCCTATGGCAAAATTCAGTTCAATATCTGAAACCCTCTTTGGAAAATGTATTAAAAACTGAAAATAAGATAAATCTTTAACACCCTGTATCTCAAAAACCAAGCATTTTAAGACCCAAGTTTATATGACCTTTTCGACTTAAAATTTATCCAGGAACCCCTTAAAATTATGACACTCCATTAAGTAACACCCTGTATACGGAATGACCCTGTACATACAGTGGCGGTAAGAATGGAAAGGCCCTTAAATTTGATAAAACTCTGATCCTGCATCAGTTATCAAAGAAGTGATGGTGCATTCAATCCATTTGTCAGTTTGAGGGTCCTGGCGATTTTTTTCGACAAATTGTTTGGTTCCCTTTTTTACGTTCAAAAAAAGGCTATTTTTCTAACTTTTCTCTGTCTAACTTTTGATAAAAATGGCTAGCATCATTTAAAAGACGGGCAAAAGTTACTTCCTGAAAATTTCATTATATAATAATTGAACAAGGGATAGTCTAGCTATAAAATTTTGAACCTGGCGAAAATGACCCATTTTTGTAGAAATCATGCAAAATGGGTAATTTTTGAAGTTTTATTACCACGATATCCTTTGTTCAATTATAACGAAATTTTCAGCAAGTACATATCTTTTGCCCCTGTTTTGAATGGTGCTAGCCATTTTTATCAAAAGTTACACAGAAAAAAAAGTTAGAAAAGTAGCCTTTTTTGAACTTGGAAAAATGGCACTAAATAACTTTTTGAAAAAAATCGCCAGGACAAGTAAACTGACAAATGGATTGAAGTTTTTGAATGCACCACAACTTCTTTGATAACTGATGCGGGATCAGAGTTTTACGAAACTCAAGGGTCTTCCCAAAACATCTTGATGTGTCTGTTTCAAACCCAACAGAAGATATTTGTGCTGATGTAGAAGTTCAAGATCCACGTACATATTTACCTAGGAGCGAGAAGAGTCCTCCTACAAATCAGTCCACTCAACCTGAGACTAAGCCCCAGCCAGCTAATTATAAAATAATGTATGAAGAGCTGCTTTGCAAATAGAACTGCTTCTCGGAATAAAATAAAAAATTTGGGGGCCTCTCTAGCATATCGCACATCCCAAAGAAAACTGTATCAAGTCAAAAATTATAAATTTTGAGGAGGAACGTTTGAAAAATTGAGATAATACATTTTTGTTCTCAGAGTTGTATTATTTATGATTGCTGTAATATTGTTTTAATTTTGTGGACTGTAATAAGTCCTTATAAAATGTATTAATTTATGTCGGCTGTTTCTTCGAAAAACCTAAAAATTTTTGATTTTGTTCACTTGATATGGTTTTCTTCAATAAATATGATTTGAGTTTTTGTTCGAAGTTTGCATGAAAGGTGAATGAAAACATACAAATCTCGCCGAAAAGTATTTAATCCGGAGTACTTTTGACATTTTGGTAACATAATTTTCAAATTCCGTTTAAAACGAATACTTAATTTGGCCTCCTTTTAGTATCTTTTAATCTTGTATTAGGTGGCATTAATTCCATGTGCTTTAGAAGAAAGTCTCTTTTTCTATTTAAATCGGGCAAATTGTAATAGTCCGTGAAAATTAAATTTTGCTGTGTATCAGTGATTTTGATAGAACATTTGAAAATACAATTTGCCTTACATGTACCCTGCATCTTTTTTGCAGGTATTATCTTCTTGGATTTTGCACAGGATAAGTATTTTTTTCCGGCGTTTCGTAAGATCTTGGCTTTGTTTTTTGTATGTTCTGCCTCATGTCGTTGTCTTTTTCTTGTTATTTTTTTGGTAAGGTTACTTTCAGGTTTAGGATTGTCTTTTTCATCAGTGTTGACAGTTTTGATCAAAACTTCTTTTCTTTTAGTTTTACGTGAACTATTGTTGTCTCCTTTTCCTTGACTCAACTTCTTTTCTCCATTCTCAGTTTGTTCTTCGTTCGATGAACTGCTTGATGAAGTTACTGAAGAACTTGATGAGCAGGTACTACACGAATATGAAGAGGAGATTACAAAATCAGGATCTTTCACGTCATCATCTACATCGTCTTCAAACTCAGACAACGAGTTTCCCTTTCCATACTTGTCACAGCTTTCATAATTTTCTTTACTGGAATCTACAGTGCTTTCAAATACTTTCGCCAAACTGAATTGTTCCGTATCAATTTCATAGATTTCACCTGGGATTTCACTATTGCTTGGTTCAGACTCAAAAAAGTCACTATGACTTGTTGCTAAATCCGATGCCGCAATCGGAGAAGGGTGATTTGAATATCTATCCGCACCTAGTGGTATCTCAAATTCTACTGTTTCAAGTGGCTCAAATGGCTCGATAAAGAAAAAATCGGGACTAGAGCTCTTTTCTGGAATAGCCGCATCATGCTCAATCAAATTTTCTTTGTTCGAAAACTCAACGCTGAGATTTTCCTCAGATCTTTGAAATTTGGATGCAGAAAAAGTTTCAGTATTTTTATTGGCATTATTCTTCTCGCACAAAGAAGCCATAATGCGTCCAGTCCTTGTGCTATAGGGGGGGATGTGTGTTGACATCTGAAAACACAAATTTCCTCCTATTGAAATATTCAAAAAGCTTATCAAGTTTCGAATAATGAGCTAACATAAAACTTGTAAAACAGTATTAAATAAAATATAGATTTAATCTCTTACTGTAAAAATGTATTATAACCCCATAGCACCTTATTCCAAATTCAATATTAAATATTAGAAAAAACAAAATTGGGAGAAAAAGGTATCAATTCAGGATAATACTACTAACCCATTAGCATCATAGAAAAATAATGTATTATCCCGAGATGATACTCCTTTCCATAAAAAAAATCACACCAATGGAAACAATACCCTCGAAAAACTTTATTAACATAGGATAATACAGTTTTCCACATCATAGGCAAATAATACAGGTTTCTTCGGGAAAATAAAACAAATTCTTATCGCACAACATACAAACTTAACAGATGATACTGTTTTCTTCGGACAAGAAAATATTTCCGCGTCGCTAGTCTCCAGTCTCAGTAATACTGTTTTCGGCAGGTAGTTCGACACAATTTCGTCAGTTGCGATTTCACCTGGTGCCATCTATTAGGTAAAACTTGAAATGAGAGCTCTTAAACGGCGCTGGGGGAAAGTAGATTTCTAAGGAGTGTTGTGTTTGACCAAACATGAAAAATTATTAATTTGCTACTTAATACAGTTTTCTTCGGGATGTGCGATATTATAAGAATAGGTATCATAATCGCTCTATTAACAAAGAGGATAGGTCTAAATCAGCAAATGAATTATTGAAATTGATTCTAACCCAAAATCAAATAGATTTGCTTTCAAAACGTAAAAAAATCGTTCATTGGACTCAGGAAGAAATCTCCATTGCTTTCACTCTAAGGTATTATAGCAAAAAATGTTACCTTTATTTGAAAAATACCTTGAAATATCCCTTGCCAGCGCTATCGAGCTTGAGGCGTTGGGCGTCTCGTTTAGATGTGAGCCAGGGACTGCTTAAAGATATTTTATTATTAATGAAATTGGCTGGTGAAGATTTTACAGATTTTGAAAAAACCGTCGTTTTACAATTTGATGAAGTTAAAGTGAAGTCAGTACAGGAATATGATGTAGCCAAGGATCAAGTGCTTGGGCCTTATAGCCACATGCAAGTTGTTCAGGCTCGAGGCCTATTTTCTAAATGGAAGCAGCCTGTGTATATTGCATTTGACCAAAAAGTAACAAAAGATATACTATTAAACATAATCATTGAATTGCAAAATATATCTTATAATGTAGTAGCATGTGTAAGTGACTGCGGAGGTGGAAACATTGGATTGTGGAAAGAGCTGGAAATTGATATGGAAAAAACTTTTTTTAAACATCCAATCACAAGTAGCAATATATATCTGTTTGCCGATGCACCGCATCTATTAAAACTTGTCAGAAACTGGTTATTAGACAAAGGTTTCGATTTAGATGGAGATACAGAAATCACAAAGGAGCCTCTTCAGGAATTAGTTAAATTAACCAATACCGAGGTGAATCCATGTTGGAAAGTTTCTGAAAACCATTTAAATTGTGAAAAAGGGCAAAGGCAAAATGTCAAATTAGCCGCGCAACTATTGTCTAATACTGTATCGACAGCTCTTTTACGATATAAACCTGGTGATAATGTCAAAAATGCTAACGACCTAGGAGAATTTATTGGAGACATCAACAGATAGTTTGACATATTTAACAGTTATGTAGAACACGGATCGGTGCCCTCCAAAAGTGCATATGGAGGTAAATATATCGAAATACAGAATGAGCATTTGGATAAAATGATCTCAACTGTCTTAAATATGCGAGCAATCGGAAAAAAGGCATTGCAGATTTTTCAAAAAGGCATGATAATTTCAATGAAGTCTTTAAAAATGTTATTTATTGACATGAAATCAATATTTGATATACATTATATATGTACATATAAGTTGAATCAAGATGGGCTTGAAAACCTTTTCTCTCAGATTCGATGCCGAGGACCTAATGAGCACCCTACTCCTTTAGCAGCCATCTATCGCATTAGGATGATAATATTAGGCAAAAATCCAGGAGTTTTAGGGGCAAAGGTCAATACGAAAGACCAATGTAATGACGAATTTATAACTCCGAAAGTTTTTGACAGAGTAAATATCCAATTGCCTCGAGCGAAGAGTTTGGAGAAAACCGAGGAGAAAACGCTAGGTTCATTTTCCAGTTCATCTTTTTCTTCGATAGAAGAGACTCCTGATTTATCTAGAAGTTCCCCATCGTCATACCAAGAGAAAAGTTATCCCGAAATGACAGAGGATTCGTTAGAGTACAAAGCAGGTTGGCTTGCAAATAAACATAAAGACGCATTGCCGCACTTGGGAGACTTTACTTACAAACTAAAAAGTGATCACGTGTATCATGTTCCTCCTTGGGTGCAGCAAGTGTCGTTTAGCGGGCTTATAAAACCCTCTCGAAATTGGTTGGAACAGATTAAAAAGTGGAATAAATACTTTGAGTTATACCATGGTGACAAATTTAGACCTGGTACCAGAGTTGTTGGTGGATTGGCAAATAAGATAAAAAAAAAGAAAACATGCCGCTCAAAATAATTTCTGATTTTTGTAAATTGCGTACAATAATAAGAATAAACTTCCATAACTATCAAGCACAAAAAACTAAAAATTTGAAACGGAAAATTAGTGATGATTGTGAACGGGGTAGACTAAGAAAATTGAGAAAAATTGTAAACTGAAATCGAATGTTTATTAAAATGTGTAGATGCTGATTGATATTTAATATTGTTACAAGTGTTTCATTCTGATTTTATTTTGAGTTTTAGATCGTTTGTTAACAATAATAAAGCCTGACTAAATAAACGATTCTAATTAAAAATATTCCTACAGGTACCTATATTTGTTCTGATGCTAATTGTGTATTTTTGTCACTAAATGAATTAATGAATAAATCTTTCAGTATGCCAATGCATATGCCTAAGCCAGTTGGAATAATTAGGTACCTATATGATGTATATATTTTTTTTAATTTTGAAATTTGATCTATTATAATTATAAAATTATTTGTTTTCGTTTTCTTCAATATAAAGACAATTTTTTTAAATGTACAACACCTAAATTTTGCTTGGAATCTAATTTGCATGAAGAAAATACCATCATATAAAGCATACGCGCTCTTTCTGTCAGCAATAGCATCAGTGGTAGATTAGATGTAGATTCGAAAGGGTGTTGGATTGTGAACTTGCCACAAATCCAGTGCACTTCGACCTCCTGGGTCTATTGTACATTGTACCACCGACTTTCCTGCTAAATTCGGTCTATAGTGATGATTTATGCATCACTTAGTGTAAATGAACTCAGCAGAGCATTTTTATTTGGGCTACTCAGTACTCTGTTGACCTTTTCGATTGTTTAGCAATGAATAATGCTATCAATCTAGTCAGGTATGTAGACGGCGAACTGCCTGTGGAGTTCCCAAGCGGTCACCCATCCAATTACTACCCACGCCCGACGTTGCTTCACTTCGGTGATCGAACGGGAACCGGTGTTACCACGTGGTTGGCAGTCGCCCCAGCATCAGTGGTGACGTCACAGCGAGTTTGACCTTGCCAGACAGATTCGGCAAACTGAGCAATCCTGTGTAGTTTATAATCGTTGCGCTTCTCTGTCATTGTGTGTGTGTTGTGTTGAGATAAAATTGACATATGAAAAATTCAAGATGGCGGCTAGGCGTCATCTCGGAATGTTTTTTTGGATGGGAATAGGGGTCATGTGACACCTCATTTTGAAGATCCTGATGAGTACTTCATAACCCTAGAATATTGAGTCGATATCTTCAAGTACTACAAAATGGCGGTACATTCAACTACTACATTGATAAATACACTTTTTGAAAAATTCGTCAAGTTCAATTCAAAAGATGCTTTTTTGTCATTTATTCCTAACCCAAAATTTATGTCAAGAATATTTCCAGTATCTTTTGAATTGAATTTGACGATTTTTTTTTGTAATGTATTAATTGAATGTACCGCCATTTTGTGATACTTGAAGATATCGACTCAATATTCTGGGGTTATGAAGTACTAATCAGGACCTTCGAAATGTGTGACCCATTTAGAATGGAAACACCCCTGTAGAATCTCAGGTTATCAACCGATTTCAACCATTTTTTTTTAAATGTCAAGTTTTGGAGGGTCTACCACAGGACAAATTTTGAAATGTTTATTTCAATTTTTAGGGCATATTACGGTACTTTTTCGTGAAAGAAAATGAAGAATATTAATTAGCGATTTTTTTCATTACATAAATTAATACGCCATTGGATTTGGAATGCTTCCAGATAGCTGTGACCAAAATTTCGAAAAAATATATTCATTAATAACAAAGTTACGACAACTTAAAATTCGTACATTTTCCAAGTCAACGGTCACAAAAGAACATCCTGCATCAACAGTTGCCATGGAGATGGAGTTACTTGTTGCCACTACTTAGTGTCAATGTAAAATTACCTATTTATCGGCAAGAATATTTATATTTCATCATGGTCTGTCCGATTTATTTTTCTCATTTTTTTTTCGATTTCTCAAAGAAAACATTATTGAACCTATCAAACCAAAATTTTATTAATTTTTATTAAAAGAATCCACCAGTTCTTTATTGTAATGTAAATGTAATTCCGTTGATTTCATTAAATATTATGTTACTTTGAACATCTCGTTATTCAATTTGTAGTTCATTGTTACAGGTAATAAAACAATTCAATTTCCATGGCAACTGTTGATGCAAGGTATTCTTTCGTGACCATTAGCTTGAAGAATTTATGAATTTCAAGTTGTCGTAGCTTTGTTATTCATGCATATATTTTGTTGAAATTTTGATCACAGCCATTTGGAGGCACTCTGAATCCAGCGGCGTAGTGATTCATTTAATAAAAAAATCGCTAATAAAAATTCGATATTTTTTATCACGAAAAAGTACCTTGAAAATTGAAATTGATATTTCAAAATTTGTGCTGTAGTAGACCCTTCAAAACTTGACATTTCAAAAAAAAAAATGGTTGAAATCGGTTAATAACCTGAAATTTTACAGGGGTGTTTCCATTCTAAATGGTTCACACTGTATGTCAATTTCATGTCAAAACATAGTAAACATGCTTGTATTCCAGCACCTAGAATTTGAAGTCTCTAAGTTGAGCCCTCCAAAAAATAAAAGGGGGGGACATTAAAGAAAAGCACTGTATGCACCCATTCAAGGTTCAAATAAAATTTAATGCAACCATTTGAGGATCAAATACCAAAAGTATGAAACCATTGAAGGTTTAAATAACAATGACATGCAACCATTTAATGATAAAATGCCAAAAATATAGTAACCATGCTAGTATTCCAGCACCTAGAATTTGAAGTCTCTAAGTTGAGCCCTCCAAAAAATAAAAGGGGGGACATTAAAGAAAAGCACTGTATGCACCCATTCAAGGTTCAAATAAAATTTAATGCAACCATTTGAGGATCAAATACCAAAAGTATGAAACCATTGAAGGTACAAATAACAATAATATGCAACCATCTAAGGTTCAAAAAACAATAATATGCAACCATTCAAGGTTCAAATGAAAAAAATATGCAACCATTTAAGGTTCAAATGAAAGTAACTTGTTAGGCCGATTTCTGTCCATACCACAAATCAATGTTCATGAGCTCAGCAGTCTCTGTAATGGTTCTACGGCTGCTACACTTTTGGTTTTCCATTTTTCTTCCAGCACTTGTTCTCGTCATGTCCTAGTCTTTTGCAGAAACTCAACTGTCTATTTCTCCTGCTCATTCGTCGCAGATTTGGATGATAAAAGTCGACATTCATTTTTCTTATGTCCAGTTTTTCCGCATTGATGATAATAATATGTCCCAGAAAAAGAATTAACAATGCGACGGAGCTTAGAAAAGGTAACGTTTTCAATGTCCCAATTTGGCGACTGTACGCAATGACGTTTGATAGTTTCGTGGCGTCCCAATATCAACATAAGTTCACTCTGATTAGCAGGATTTTGTAGTATACTCTCCTGAATGGAACTGTTATTAATTCCTTCAGCAACAATAGACAGTATTTTTTCCCAAGGCAACTCATCAGAAAAAAAAAAGTTCTCTAATTTTATTTCGTGCATATTCACTGAACGTATCAAATTGTGAACACTTGACCTCAAAAGCACCTCCAAATTTGGTTCCCCATGACTCGTGATCCGGAAAAGCAGACAATAAATCCTCTTCAAATACAGCCGAATGTCTCGTCAATGGTGCCCACCCTTAATATCATCGACAAACTTCTCCGCGTGAAGCTTCGCCTGCTTTTAATATAGCTAAACAATCATCTACGTTGTATTTTATATTGACTCGATTTATTCTTTTAACCATTCAAGTGCCGGACAGTTGCTTTCATTTGGATCGAAAGGAGAAAAATTGAAGGTCCATATTCTCTATTTTTTTGAGTAATGTGTTCGGGGTTTAATAATAAACCTCTAGTAATTTCTCTTATCGTATTTATTGATAACTTTAAATATTAACGTGGAGCTTTTTTAATGGCGATTTCAACTGCTACCGCCTCGTAATCAGTTCTTCTTCGTCGCGCGCAGCATGCGCCGATATTCCCACGCGAGGCTGAATGCGAGGTTGCCGCAGTTCGCTTTGAATCCTTAACATATACCGCCCCCCTTGAAAGTCGTTGAGAAACGGTTTCAACAAATACAGAAAGTACAGCTGGTTCGTAAAAAAACTGGTATTGCTGATAGAAATGTTTAAAAAATTGAGCAGTGTGATATTTGTTTTGACTATCGTGACATTTCATTCAAGTGAAAAGTTGGGTATGTTTCAGTAGCAAAACATTGGGTTGAATCAGGTAGATTTAAAATTTTTTAGGTAACTGATACACATAATCGACCAATTCAATATTTCGTCATATTTCCATTAGATTCGATTACAGAAGCTAGTCTTCGATTTATGAAATTAAAAAATGGAGTAATGAATTCCAATCGCTCTGCAGTGTGTTCCCATGCGTCTAAAATGCCTTCCCATAGGTGATCAGGATTGAGGGGCATAAAGTTCTGTTTATATAAAGTTTTTACAATGAGTCCCCAAATATTTTTAATGGGATTAACATCCGGACTATAGCTGGCCCATGGTAGCGTCTCCACGTTGTTCGCTCGCATCCACTCTGTGACAATGTTGGCAGTATGCACGGGGCAGTTGTCATGCTGACAAATAAATTCTCCGTTTGGGTACACCTGGTCTACACTAAGCATCATCACATTCTCCAGAATGTTCACATGAGTTTGAGCATTAAATCTAAAAACAGAACCGAAATTATTTTCTGGAGTTAAAATGTCCTGGTAGTAGAATTTTGTTTTACCTTCCCTGGATACGCCAAATTATTCCCATGCCTCTAGAAGATATCCACGCCCAAACATTCACGCTAAAATGCCCTGCTGCTCTATGATGATTCACGTAGGTGGGATTGAATCTTTCATTATCCGGCCTGTATACTAAAATTTTCCCTTTCCTCGAGGATTGAAAAATTTTTTCATCTGGAAATATCACTCTGTCCCAGAAGTCTTGATCTCTGTTTATATTGTTCAAAGCAAACAAAAGCCTGGATTGTTTTTGTTGCTCTGTTAAAGCAGTTTTATTTGCCGCAACCCTGCAGCTAAGATGGGAGCTTCGGATTCTTTTCCAGGTAGTGGTTTTTTGTCCTGGAAAGTGGGTCAAAACTCTGGCTTCTCTCGCGTTGCTAAAAGGATGCTCGTGAAGGTGATCCAAGAGAGCTTGATCTTCCTCAGGGGTGCTGATTTTCGGTCTCCCCGACCCAACTTTTCTTTTAAATGTTCTTTCGTGAACCCACCGATGCTTTATAGAGACAACAGTTGTTTTGGAAACATTAAAATGAGCCGCAACTGCAGCATAGGACCAGCCATCTTCTAATTTAGTCACAATTCTCGCTCTAGTCTCGTTATTCATGTGAGGAGCCATTTTTTGAATAAATTATTAGAAAGTATCAAAGTAATGACAATATAATATTGTCATTGTTTTTCCATAACTACCGGTATAATACACTGCTCAACATGATATAGATTAGATTTAGCAATACCAGTTTTTTCACGAACCAGCTGTACATTAACTAAACAATACCAATCATCTACATGAAATGACGACAGATACGGCACCAAGTGCATAGAACAATAAATAAAAGTATGTACAGTCCTTGCAAGTATGATACAAGTACATACAGCAGCAGGTGCAAAATAGTCAAAGACACAGAAAACACAAAACTTAAGTCTCCATTATACATGGAAAAGGGCACACATTCGCGAAAGACCTTTCAAATGTTCCTTTCGCGGTTTTCACTGTCACTACACGAACTTCTCCGTCCTTTCCGGGATTGGTAGAGATTATCCTCCTCAGGTGCCACTGGAACGGCGCGGAATCGTCTTCCTTCAATAAAACCATCATGCCGGTCTTTAACTGTGCTGAGGTACAGGACTTCTTCCATTTAAATCTCTGCTGCAAGCTGGACAGGTATTCTTGATGCCATCTGGCCCAAAAATGCTGAGTAATTTGGGTAAGTCGCTAATAATTCGTGAGACGATTAATAGGTAAGTCTGCAACGTCCCTTTGTGGCAGAGAACTGGTCATTTGCCCGATGAGAAAATGGGATGGGGTAAGTGGTTCAAGATCGTGAATATTGTCGGATCAAGAAGTAATAGGCCGGGAATTAAGGATGCCTTCAATTTGGACAATTACAGTGTAAAACTGCTCAAATGTCAGATTTGAGTTTGATGAGATACGTTTTAAATGGAATTTCGCGGATTTGACACAAGCCTCCCACAAGCCGCCGAAATGGGGTGACCTAGGAGGTATAAATGACCATTAAATGTTATTTATTTTGAGAAAGTGGCGAATGCTCTCAGAACCATTGTTTGATATGTATTGGTGCACCTTTTCAAGTTCGTTAGCCGCGCCCTTAAAATTGCAACCGTTATCGGAGTGAATTTGTTGGGGAATCCCCCTCCGGGCACTAAAGCGCTTTAGTGCGTTTAAGAAAGCCTCCAAAGACATATCGCTCACCAACTCTGAATGCGCTGTCTTCGTGGCAAAACTAACAACATACTTTGATGTATTTGTCACGTTTAAGATATTTTAATATGGGTTAAACTAAAATCAAAATAAGAGAAATACACCAATTGTAAAATCTATACTACTGTACAATGCCAGGGATATTACTTCCTCTAATGTGATTATCAACCTCCGAATATAATGCAAGTGAAATACAGACATTCCATCATATTATATTTGATCATAAGTAGACCATCACACAAGAATTGGTGTAGCATTCTACACATAATCCAAAAATAAACAACAATATGGGGCGTCCCCCAAGGCCTCCCTAGGCTGCAGGACAACCAAATAGCTTTCTTCTTTATCAATTTTAATATCAACTCTCAGCCAAATGCGTCAAGCCAATATGTGAAACCTACGCGTTTTATGTTTAGTCTCCAACGCAATCTCCTCAAAGAAGGGCCGTGGCAAGTCGATATAGCCCTATGAATGATTATTTAACTACATACTCATAACTCGAGATCACTTCATTCACAAGAACCAAACTCCCATACCACAAGTATGATTATATTTCATACCAATGTAGTTAAACTACGCTATAGGAGTAGTGAGCTGTAGCAGATCATTTAACAAGTGTCAAACTCTTTAGACTACTGATGGTGAGTCATTCCTCAATCTCCATCACCCGGAAAAAGGGGCAGATCATTCCAACCTAATTCATGATAGCTCAAGAATCAAACTCTTTAGACCGCTGGTAAGATTTTCTCACCATAGTTTGCCAGAAGTGGCTGCAGAATAGAAACACAATAGGATTTCTCTTAATTAGTTAATAACGCGTAATATTGAATTAAGTAAGGTAACTCTGTGAGACCACTCACCATAATCAGTAAAATAGGTATCTGGCTCATCATTACAACGCACATTGGCAGCATAAGAGCCCATCTTCTGCATTCTGCACTCAAAATACCATCAAAAGGAATTTAGCTTTCGAATATCACTTTGACCACTGTCAAAAATGATTATCAAGGTAGAGAAGAATGATCAGTAAGCACATGAAATTGTCACCAGAAAAATGGGTTGCTACACTTACATAGCACTTGACTAAAATTCTACATCGAGTTTTGCCGTCTTTAACGAGAAATGGGCCAGCGAAATCTACACCACTTATAGCAAAAGGCCTATTAGCCGTAACTCTGGTTGATGGAAAGTCGCCCATATTGGGATAAATTGTCCTAGGACGCGCCTTAAAGCATGGAATACATTGCCGAATAACACCCTTTACAGTGTTTCTACCGTTCAAAATCCAAAATTGACTTCGTATACTGGCTAAGACCGCTTGAGGACCAGCATGCATTAAACGGTTATGTTCAAAATTGATTATTAAACGGGCTAGAGGATTTTTACTACATAAAATAAAAGGGTATTTTTTATCGAACGAGGCATCAGCATTTCCAAGACGTCCGCCTACTCGAATAAGATTTTCATCTAAAAATGGGTCGAGAGATGATAAACGGCTCTTGGAATTCACAGAGTTATTTTTGTGTAAATCATGAAGCTCGGTGGAAAAATCTTGAAGTTGTGCAATGTGGACAATGCATTTTAAAAAAATTCAAAAATAAATTTGAAAAAACTGCCTAACATTTTTTTTTTTTTCAAATGGAAACCCTCAATTTTATCATTCTAACTTATTGAGGATTCAAAATAAAAGTGAGTTTGTATAAGAATGTCCATTTAAAAAGTGTAAAAAAAAGAATTTTTGGAATAGACATTCTTATACAACCTCACTTTTATTTTCAATGCTCAATAAGTTAAAATGATGAAAATTGGGGGTTTCCAATTGAAAAAAATGATTTTTGGCAGTTTCATTTTTGAACTCATTTTTTAATCACCCCATAATAGTAGTTACCATAATAGTGTGAAAACTCTTTCAAAGTAGGTCCCTTTCAAAAAGAAATCCAGCTTTCTTACACGAAAAATTTACATTTAAATAGGAGTCTACAATGGTCATTTTTGACATTAAAAGTCAAATATTTGAAAAAAGCTTATACTTAGGTATAGCACATGATACATGAAATCTGCCTAGAATTTTACGTAGAATACAAAAATGTATAATAATACAGGGTGTCCGGGAAAATGTGGGGGATCTCTCGGATTCAGATAGAACATTGAAAAATAAGATGACAAGTTCACGTAAACTTTTCTCCTAGTGGTCCTCTCTACGGAGATACGGGCCCCGAAAAGACGCCACTGGAAATCAATTTTCCTTGAATAACTTTTCAACCACTTGATATAATTTGATGAAAATTGAATATGATAAACACTAAACATCACCTCTTAAAATACTGCCCTTAAAACGTAATTAGCTTGTTTAGTTTACCAGAGACGAACTAGGTTGTACATTTTAATACTTGAATTTTCAACATCCTGTATGATGAAGACTTGAAGAATAATAATAATTTCTGATAGCCTGAACCTTAGGCTACGAAAAAGGTACTCTTGTTCATTATCGATAAAATAAACCGTTTTCGAGAAAAAAACATACTTTTATTGAATAAATCATCGAAAATAGCCATATAATGCAGTGCTGTTCTTGACAACATTTTTAAATAAATTTGAACCTATATTTTCCTCGAAATGTTAATTGAAAATTAATCTTAAAAAAAACAATGCAAAATTCGAAGAAAACATAGATTCACGTTTTTTAAAATAATTTCGTCGAGGGTACCACTGTCATGGCTTTTTTCGAGTTTTTTTTCATTAAAAATATGTTTTTTCTCGAAAACGGGTCAATTTATCGATAATGAACAAGAGTACCTTTTTTTAGCCTAAGGTTCAGGCTATCTCAAGTCTTTATCATATAGGGTGTTGAAAATTTAAGCATTAAAATGTACAACCTAGTCCGCTCCTAGTAAATTATGTTTTAAGGGCAGTATTTTGAAAGGTAATGTTTACTGTTTATCGTATTCAATTTTCATCAAATTATATCAAGTGGTTAAAAAGTTATTCAAGTAAAATTGATTTCCAGTGGCGTCCTTTCGGGGAGCGTATCTCCGTAGAGAGGGCCTCCAGGAAAAAAGTTTACGTGAACTTGTCATCTTATTTTTCAATGTTCTCTCTGAATCCGAGAGATCTCCAACATTTTCCCGGACACCCTGTATAGGATCCATTTGAAACCAGCTAGTTGACGCCTTCTTCCGGTATAACCGGAAGTCGCGCAACGTCGCTAGTATTTGAAAAGAGCATCATTGAAAATCTCACCATTCCATCAATCACTCAATTTCCCGAGATATTCTAATAGGCCATTTACCTTGGCGCACGACCCTGTTTATGTATGGACCTCCTGCATTCATTGAATTAATGAAACCAAGTGTCAGTAATCAATGCCTGCATCCATACTATGAAATTATGTTTCTGTGAACGCCGAGGTTAGTGGTAATGTTTATGGTCCTCCTCAGGTACGCCTCAATTGATGTGTTATTCTTCGCAAAACTGTTATTTTCACTGGTTTTATCAATTTCAAGTTATTGGTGAAAAAATGCTTCTGATTAATGCTGTGATCAGTGGCTCCAGAATTCAGGATAAAGCTGATACTGCTGTGATTGGAGATTTCATCGTGAATTTCATCACTGTGAAAGCAAAGCTTGACTCCTCTTGGGTGGTTTGGATTGTTTGTAGAGTTCTGTTTTCTCCATGTTGTCGTTTATAGTAAAAACAGTTTGATTTTTCGTGGTTCGTTCTACCACAATAATCACATTTCATGTGAGTAAAATGTTTCTGTGGTTGTGAATGATGTGACGTTTTGTTGTGATATTTTCTCTGTTTGAAACTCGGTTTGAAATGTTGTTTGTTGAATTTGTTTCCGTGCATGGTATTTTCTTTCGAGGAGTGGAACTTTCTGGTTTTGAATGGCTTTAATATTTTTTTATTCGTCTCTACATGCAACACTTTGGTACTGGTGTCCTCGCTTTCCTGTCTTAGTTTTGTTTCCTGGTCCAATAAGTGAGTTTTCACAAAAGCCAAGTTTATAGTCACAATCCCATCATACGAAGGTGGCAATGGTAATATCAATTCACTCAACGTAGCACCTGCGGCAGTAAACTCGATCAACATTTCTTCAAATTTGATAAAATGCTCAGTCAAAGACATATCTTGTTTAAATTTGAGACTCAGCAGTTTCTTTTGTACTGCAAGTTGAGTGGTTAAGCTTTTTCGTTCGTATATTGTGACTAGCATCTGTAATATATCACTTGCAGTATCTTCTTCAGTAATCATGCCGAGCATTACATCACTTACATCACTTACATACACAATTATACAACCTTTTGCAATCAATTCCATTTGATGCCAATTGTCGGGTAAGATATCGGGTGGTTCTTGAGTGAGCACTTGTGGTGCACCCTCTTCGGCTATTGAAGCTTTTACGCACACAGAATAGTTATTTCCATTGAATGATGGTTACGTCGCATTCGAGTGCGATTTCAATTGTCACTAATTGCGCACCAAGTCAATGCACTTCACCAAAAGTCTATAGTATAATAATGATTATTAGTGTCCCGTCACTGAATTAATCTTTACGTGTTCTGGGCCCATAACCTATTGAGGTTTGGGGTAACAAAAAAACAATTTCACATCGTGAACTATTTATTATTTTGAATCGCGTGCTGATCGCATAGACAGCAGAAAAAGGAATGAATTTCAACTTGACAAAATGTCACCAAATAATCTGCTATTGCGTATCGGGATTTTTTTTTTACCTTAAAAAGGGTCGACCAAATATGGGTACATTCTATTGCGTAGTTATATTTTTGCATATATCAATATTGAGAAATCGTTTTTGGTTTCTACCGCACTTGGACCATTTCTTCCCAAATTTCAAACAAATGTCTTGGGCAGTCATTCGAACATGCTTCAGAACTTCATCGGATAAATCAGGGTGATCCCATCAAGACAAATTAAGTCAAGACATCATCTCCTTTTTTGCTTTTCGAGCTTAGCACCCACACCGAAAATTTACCGACGAGAAATTTTGAAGGCCATCATGAAATTAGAAAAAAAGAGTCGCAAATCGTCGCAAAATCTTCTTGAACTTTTAGAAACTACATTGATCAGGTTTCAAACAAGATGTAAAATTTTCTGGGCACTCGAAGGTTCTTTATATTTAATGTTTGTTTATATTTTACAAGGAATATTTAGCCCTATGCAGTAAGTACCTTGACTTGATGTCAAGGTTGAAATTATGACATATCAACAGAAATGTCAATAAAAATGGTCGTTTGGTATGCAGGAAAGGACTCTAGTCAATACATTGAAATAATAGATTTCTAGAACTTGACATCAAGTCAAGTGACCTTCTATATCTCAATAATTGGTATGCACTAAGAGAAAAATTGATATGAATTCTATGTAAAGATTGAAAAAAAGTCAAGAATTTTAACGTGCGCGAAAACTTCGGACGGTAGCGAACCAGATGTCAAGTGTTTGGTTTTTGTGCTTGGTGCAAGTTGAATTTGCTTAAATTGGATTTAATTTTGTATGCTGAGCTATTACAAAATGAAAATCGAAGGTGTTCAACCCCCTTGATTCTACAAGTAACAAGAAGACAACGCCGCGCCCGTTAAAAGGAAGCGAGGCAACGCCGCGGTCGAAACGTCAACCGTCAACTTCAGCGAGACGAGGAAGAAGGGCGGGACTTCGTTCGAGAACGCGAGAGAGAGATCCTCAATCGTCAATTATTATCGACATTAAAGTATTATTCTTGTCAAAAAGCATTAAAATAAACGTAATTAACTTCTACAATAAACAAAGTGTTTGCTGTTCAAGTGAGAGGACAAGTGGTCCTTCAACAACAATCATTCCCCAACATCCAACATGGTCAGTTCGAGACGGATGAAAAATTGTAAGATTGATCGACTTACCTGTAAGGAAGACTCAATCTAAATTATTTGAGTATCGTAGTCCTTCTATGATTGGTTTGGATAGGTGCATTTGATCGGAATTTCACGCACTGTATTCGTAGACAAAACAAAAACCCTGCCCGAGCCCGCTTGAGGGAACCTTGGTTTAGTTCATGGTGCCGGAGCGAATCGCACCTGGGCATTCGGGAGGGTGGGCTCCAATCATAGAAGGACTACAATACTCAAATAATTTAGATTGAGTCTTCCTTACAGGTAAGTCGATCAATCTTACAATTATTTTTCGTATCTCCGTCCTTCTATGATTGGTTTGGATAGATGTTGAAAGCACAAAAATCAGAGGTGCGATTAAGTCTGTAAAAGGATTAGAACCCGACAAAAACAAACCCCCTATGGTACATAAACCAACACTTTATATTTTTAAACCCAAAGTAACTATATATTGCTTACATAAATCAGGAACTTATCCATACATATATAGTAAAGTAATAGATCTCGAATATAAAAATAGGAACATAGAGTAATATTCTACTATAAGTTTAAAAGGAAATAATAAACATACAAATTAGGGTATATCTCTGTTAAGTATGCAATTAGCAAAGTCTAGGGGATTCTGCGTAATGGGTCGATCATAAAACTGATTAAACACGTTAGAACCCTGCGACCAACCGGCAGTTTGTCTTATACACTCAATGGTTACGCCTGAACGATATGCTTTCGATGTAGCAGCATGCCGAACGCTATGGCTTCCAAAGATGCTAGTATTAATGCCACTTTTCCACAAAACTGATTTTATCCATCGGCTAAGGGATTGAGTAGATGCTGGATGATGTGGCGCCCTATATGTGTAAAATAAGCTTTTTTCCGAAGGTGAACGAAAACCGTTGGTTTTTTCTATATAGAATTCTAATGTAGATGCCACACAGAGAGCTGGTTTTTCATGAAAATAGGGAAAAGTTAAGACGGGCTGTTTTCTGTTAGGTCCAGACGTCTTCAATTTTGCAGGAATTTGGATTCGGATTTGATCGTGTTCTTTAAAAATATTAGAGACTGAAATGAGAGACAAGGTTTGAACCCGTTGAGCTGTAGTAAGAGCCAGGAGAGTGACAAGTTTTAATGATAAATCCTGAAGCGATAGTCGCGTCAAAGGGTATAGGGTTTTCAGAAATTGTAACACTGGTTGTGTGTCCCAGGTTGTTGCTTATCTTGGGAAGGCTGGTCGGGAATTGAATACACCCTTTAAAAATCGGCTTATAGCTTTTTCTTCATTTTTTGTAGGCGTGAGTAGTAATGCCAATGCTGAACGGCACGTGTTTAATGAAGAATAAGACAGTCCTTTTTTAAACATAGCTGTTAGAAAATTTAGAATATGTTCCATATTACAAAGGAAGGCGTTGTGATCATTCTCCTGACAGTAGTCCCACCATTGTCGATAATATGTTGAGTATTGTTTCAATGTTTGAGTGGCGATCGAAGCTATAAAGAGAGGAATAGCGTCGGTTGGAGTTTTCCTCAACTCATATGATCTCCAGATAATTTCCCGGCCACCATGGAAAGGGACTCGTGGAGCGGGTGATGTTCTCTGAAAGGAGAAAGTAATAAATCCTTGGAAGGTGCGAAGCAGATTGATTTCCCTATTAAAAGACTTGAAAACAATGGATACCAAGGCTGCGATGGCCAGTTAGGGACTACTACTAGGCCTGTGGCCTTTTCTGCTTTTATTTTTGCCAAAACTCTGTCTATCAAGGCAAAGGGAGGAAAGGCATAAAATTTGAGATTTTTCCAACTTATGGTGAAAGCATCTACCGTGATCGAATTTGGATCGGGGCCCCAAGACACGTAAGTCATGCATTTTGTATTGATTCGAGATGCGAACAAATCAATTTCCGGATGTCCAAACATCGCTGTAATTTTATAAAAGGCATTTGGGTGCAATTCAAATTCGGTATTTGTTGATTTGATTCTAGACAATGCATCTGCCCTAGTATTATCCAGTGTATTTATATATGACGCGAAAACTACAATATTTCGTGCTTCACACCATTCCCAAATTTGTTTTGTAATGTCATGCAGCGTTTTGTGGCGTATACTTCCCATTTTATTTATACAAGCTATTGCAGTGATATTATCAATGCGAAGCAAAATTTTACAATCAGATTTAGATTTCGCAAAGGATTGTAGGGCGTAAAACGCTGCACATAATTCTAAATAGTTAATATGATGTGCTTTTTCAGACGAAGTCCAAAATCCGTTGGCATAACAATTATTGCTATACCATGCGCCCCACCCAGTTCTAGATGCGTCTGAATAAATTTCTTGATGAAATTTTTGGGGAGAAATGTCTTTGCCTGTGTGGTGAATGTTTCGGATCCACCAATTGACTTCGCAAAATAAAGATGAAGGAAGAAAGACTATCTGCGCATAATTCATATCGTACATCCGTAAAAATCTTTGTTTTATTATTTCAAACGGTTTTGTGTGGAACCACCCAAATTGTAAGGAGGGAGCGCTGGAAACCAGTTTTCCAACTAGTGAAGAAAATTTTCGTATAGAACATCGAGATTTTCGTTTGAATTGATTCAATAATCGTTCAATAGTTCTACACTTATCCTCGGGGAGTTTTAACAGCATTTGATTTGAGTTAAATAAGAAGCCTAAAAACTGAATTTCTTGAACTGGCCGAAAAATACTTTTTTCATGATTTATGACGAATCCTAAGGAAATAAGCAATTTTTCCGTCATATCCACATTACGTTTGCATTGATCGTATGTATTTTCTATGATCAATATATCATCGAGATAAATAACTAGTGTACAACCTTGACGTCGTAGCAATGATATAACTGGTTTCATTAATTTTGTGAAGATATAAGGGGCCAAATTGATTCCAAATGGAAGACCGGTAAATTCGTATAAATTTTCTTCAAATCTAAATCGTAGGTATTTTCTAGAATCTTTATGAACTGGCAGCAAAAAATATGCATCTTTTAAATCAATTTTTGCAAAGTAGCATGATTTTGAGATTAACTTTATTACGGTTCGATAATCCTCCATTTTGAAATGCTGTGTTGGTATTGATTTGTTCAATTTCTTTAAATTAAAAATGAAACGGTATGTGCCCTGAGGTTTTTTTATAAGAAAGTAGGAGGATAACACCAGATCTTTAACTGGCACGCATGTGGAGATAGCCCCTTTTTTTAAAAGAGTATCAATCTCTGTAACATATTTCGATCGCATTTTTGGGCAAATAATCTTTTTTGGCAAGGATAACTGCCGCGGTTTTGTGTAAAAGGGAATTTGTATGCCCTGAACCCACTGTAAAATACGGGGGTTGTCCGTAATCTTTGCTCATTGATTAAAAAGGTAGTATAATCGCCCAGCAAAGTATTTATCTACCTTCATTTGAAGTGACGGCGATTGCGTTGTGGGGACGAGTGCGAGGACGATTGCTGGGAAATCTTCTCTTCTGGTGTTCCGTCATCATCCTGTTGGATGATAGGTCCTTGCTCCTTTGGTGCTCTCTTCTCTTCCGAAAGTTGGAGGTTGTGCTCCGGTAGTTTAAAGACTGCGCACTGGAAGTTCCTGCCACTGCAGGTGGAAGTGAAGGGATGGGTTTCGGAGTGAACCTTTTTAGTGCGGCGCCTGCTTTCTTGACGGTTTGACAAGATGTTACTTTGGCCATAAAATCGGCACCAAAGAGATATTCATCTATTGGTGCTTGTTGGGCAGCAATTTTTCCGTCATCGTTGATTAAACGATTAAGTTCAAATTTGCGTTTCTTTGATAACGCATGATGTACGCTGCAGAAAAGTTGAGCTGCATCTGCTAACTGTTGGATGGAGTCCTCCGACCCAACCTGATCATGTTTGGAATCATTAAGTTTTAATGTTAAAAGTGATCCCAGAATGGATAGGCCAGAACCAATTTGGTCTTGCAATGACACCAGAAAACTGTCATTTTTTGAAAGAGAAGGTGACCAGATAGATTTCAATTCCTCGTTCATCTTTGGAGCTTTAAGAGGGATACAGTTTTCTGGCAATTGATACTTTTGAAGTAGTTCTTTACGGGCATCATTGGAAATCCCCTGACGAAGGTATACCGACCAACGAGCCACAAGTTCTCCATGAATTGCCGGCCCCGCCATTGTAGATACTCCGGGATGTTCCCCCAACAACGAAACAACTCGTTTAGAAACGACTGAGTCAGGAACTGGCGGATCAGTCGGCATCGGCAAAATCGGAGACTGAGAGCCCGCTTCCAAGCAGGATGCATCATCGAGAGCGTCGTTATTGGCGCTATCTCGGCCCCCCGCATCGATTTCGTCATCTGCGAAAAATAACACACATTTATCGATCCCTTGTCCGTGAGTTCTAATTTCAGGTTTTGGTTGTTTGTAACCGTGTTGCCAACTCATCATACGCAATAAGGAATGCGGGGTCCGACCGTGGATCAATACAGGTTAAAAAAATGTTTTCAAGGCTAAAATTAGCCAAAACAGCAAAACAATTACTATTTGCTAGGTGCAAACAAGTGTCTGCGGGGTATTGCAACCAAGACAGTTACACCCCATTATAATTAACAATTTATGCAAACAAATGTTTGCAGGGTATTGCAACCAAGACAGTTACACCCCATTATAATTAACAATTTTTGCAAACAAGTGTCTGCGGGATATTGCGACCAAAACAGTTACACCCCATCAAAAAACTAACAAATTGTGCAAACAAGCGTTTGCGGGGTTTTGCAACCAAGACAGTTACACCCCATCATAATTAACAAATAGAAATGTCAATTCTTGATATTGCAACACGGGTCCACCAATAATAGTCCTACCTATAAATGTATACCTGTAATTTTAAAATTTACCTGTGTAATATTCCTCGTCGGAAGCTGACGAAGATGATGAAGAAGTGGAGTTACACAATTTCTGTTCCAACTTTGCAAACTTCCGTTTGAGCGATAGAAGCTGTTCTTTCGCACTACGTTTTGGCATTTTTGTCGGGTTGCACAATAAACACAACTGTACGCGAAGGCACGATAAAATGAACTAAACCAAGGTTCCCTCAAGCGGGCTCGGGCAGGGTTTTTGTTTTGTCTACGAATACTGTGCGTGAAATTCCGATAAAATGCACCTATCCAAACCAATCATAGAAGGACGGAGATACGAAAAATAATGGCGGCTTAAATGGAGATCACAGTCAACTGAGTCAACAGCAACAGACAAACCTGAGCGGTGAGAGCTTATCCATGCTATTATTTCCTGATTTAACCAATCTTACATTTATTTAAACAAGTTTTTATCGTTCATCGTAACCATAAAATAGGAAAAACGGATTTTATCGGTTGTAAACGACTAAAAAACGCATGCATGTTATTGGAAGCTGATTTCGCGCAAATCGTAAACGAATCGAAAACGTATTTATGCCAAATTGATCATAAGTCAAAAACAACTTTACCGTAACGTGAAAAATAACATACACAATCATGTCCACAGGTAAAAACAAGAAAAACGCGAAAAAGCCAACAGTAGACGACACCAATGATATTGATACCGAGTTAAACGAACTAAAACACGCAAGAGAAGTTATCGTAGAAAGATTAAATCGATTTTTAATTTTTTTGTCAAACGAATCGGGAAAAAACATAGAAAATGTAGACAAGTTTCAAATCGAATGTAGATTAAAAAGCGTCGAAGAGGACTTTTCGGAGGTTAGAATTTTTAGATAACGTAACGTAAAGTGACCGATTGGAAACGGAATCGTCATTTTATGATAATATTTCGCAAGCAAAAAAATTAATTGCTCAAGTTCATGAGTTTAAATCAAAAGGCTACGCTGCCGTCGATCAGCTGAACCCCGTACGCGAACAAAGCGCTATACGCGTGATTGTCAGCTCAAAATTACCAGACTTGAACCTTCCGACGTTTCACGGAAAATATGAAAACTGGTACAGTTTCAAGGACGTTTTTAAATCAGTAGTGGATAGTAGACAAGATGTAAGCGAAATAAATAAATTATTGATATTGAAATCATGTTTAAAAGATGACGCAGCTGTTTTAATTGAATCTTTGGAGTTAATCGAGACTAATTACACCATAGCTTGGGACATTTTGAATCAAAGGTATGATCAGAAGATAGTAATAATAAATACACACGTGAATGCCACTTTATTACGGTAACGCGCGAATCACCAGTTCATTTGAGAAAATTATTAGATACCTTACATAGACATTTAGCGGCTCTTAAAAAACTTGAAATGCCCGTAGAACACTGGGATATACTTCTCATACCGTTAATTTTACAAAAAATCCATGATCGGACGAAAAGAGAGTGGGAGAATAAGCAAACGGATCAAAATAAAATGCCCACTTTTAATGAGTTCAAAGAATTTTTGACCAGAAAATGTTGTACAATGGAAGCGGTAGGAACCAGTAACGACCAAACCAAATTTTCGCAACGAACATATTTACCACATTTAAACGCTCAAACTCAAAAACCAAATTATCGAAATCAATACCAAACGAAAGTTTCTTGTCCAATCACACAGCAAACATACAGTGATAATCAACGAAGTCAAAATGTATCGTGTTGTGTATGTCATGTCAACCATCCTTTATACCAATGCCCTACATTTTTAAGTCTACCATTAAACGAAAAATACAAAGAAGTAAATAAAAATAACATTTGTAGCAACTGCTTGAGACCCGGTCATTTAAAATCAAACTGCTTTGCAAGAGGTTGTAAGAAATGCAATTTAAAACACAATTCAGCATTACACGTTGATAACCATCCAAATTCCAGCCAAAATGACAATTTCCAAAATCATAATAGAGCAAACAATTTTTCTCAAAATCAAACCAGTTTTAGCGACAAAAATTTACCCTTTCAGTCAAACGCCGCACATGCGTCGAATTCCCAGGTGTCGTCCAATCCAAGATTAGGACAGTCCGGTTCAAACCCTACAAATTCGAGAGAGAAAAATTTAACAAATCGGCAACCTACGATGTGTGTAATCAGTCAGAAATCTTCAGAATTAAGAGATGATAATGAAATTAGCGAAGACAAAGATATAAACGAAGATATTTACAACCGAAGAACATTCACTCATGCAACCATTTTTACCAATCAATGCTTACTCTCAACGGCAACCATTTTGATTTTGAATAAACAAAACATTTGGATAAAATGTAACGCACTTTTAGATAACGCATCGCAATCGAATTTAATGAGTCAAAAATTATGTAACAAACTTAATTTAACGTACGAGAAAATTGACATACCGCTATCGGGAGTAGGACAAATCGAGACAAAAATTATTGGTAGAACAAGAACGTACATAAAATCAAGATTTAACGATTTCCAAGAAAGATTAACATTTTTAATACTACCAAAAGTGACAGAAAAATTACCACTAGTAGGATTTGAAAAAACGATGGTGAAAGTCTCAAAAAACGTAAAACTAGCAGACGAAATTTTTAATGAACCGAAAGAAATCGATTTGCTGATTGGAGCGGAGATATTTTTCGATCTACTAAAGGAAGGTAGAATAAAGCTAGGAAATGACATGCCCATTTTGCAGGACACTGTTTTAGGATGGGAAATGACCGGGAATTTAAATTTTAGTTTAAATGCGACATTAAGTAAAAAACAAAAACATATATGTAACGTAGCAACAAACATATCAAATCGACAATTAAACGATTCTTTGACCAAGTTTTGGCAGCTTGAGGAGATAGACGTGAAACATTATTTATCAAAACATGAGCAATACTGCCAAGATTATTTCAAAGAAACTACTAAACGTGACGAACAAGGTATTTTTATCGTGAAATATCCATTTAATCAAGATTGCAAGAAAAACCTAAGAAATTCAAAGACAACGGCGATAAAACGATTTAAAAGTTTAAAAACAAGATTAACGAAAAATAGCGAATTAAAACAAAAATGCGTGGAATTTATGCGAGAATATGAGTCACTGGGACATATGACATTGCAAGGAACACTAGACATGGACAAATCGATCGAAAATAAATCGTACTTTTTACCACATACAGCTGTACTAAGAGATCAGTCGTTAACTACGAAATGTCGCGTAGTATTCGACGCAAGCGCAAAAACAAGCACTAATGTATCTTTGAATGATGTAATTTTAGCCGGACCAACCATACAAGATGATCTTTATTCAATATTGTTAAGACTAAGACTTAGAGCAAACGTTTTGAGTGCAGACGTAAAAATGATGTACCGATGCATCAAAATCGATCCCAGCGAACGTTAGTTTCAAAAAATATTATGGCGGGAGAATCCCGAAGAAAATTTAAACGTCTACGAGCTAAACACGGTAACGTACGGAACATCTAGCGCGCCTTTCCAAGCCACTCGATGCTTGAAAGAATTAGCTATCCAAAACCAATCTACCGACCCTAAAACGTCATTCTTTATAGAAAAATCCTTCTACATGGACGACTTATTAACAAGCTTAGATACTGAAGAGGAATGCATAGAGATTTACCACAACACATCGAAAATTTTATCAAGCGCAAAATTTGAATTAAGAAAATGGTCATCGAATAATAAAAAGATTTTAAATTATATTTTGAAAAACAATGATAGTACGGATGACAAGTTAGTTTTGTTTCACGATGAAAAGGAATTAAAAACTTTAGGAATTACCTGGGACGCGAATAGCGATGTTTTAAAATACGCAATAAACATAAACATTAATGAAAGTAAAATCACCAAGCGCACCATTCTATCTGTCATTGCGCAGATATTCGACCCTCTGCGTTTAGTAGGACCTGCAATTATAAGAGCAAAGCTGATTATACAACGGTTGTGTCATTTGAAACTTGACTGGGATGAAGATATTCCCCCGGACTTGAAAAATAGTTGGTTAGAGCTTATATCGCAAATCAAGTATTTGAAACACATTAAAATCGAAAGGCATGTTTTACTGCCAAACGTGCAAAAAATCGAGCTATACGGTTTCAGCGATAGTTCGGAAAAGGCGTACGGTGCGTGTATATACTTAAGCTCAATCACAAATGGTAACAAGGTAGTTAGATTATTGACCGCGAAATCGAGAGTGGCACCCTTAAAAAAGCAAACGCTACCAAGGCTTGAGCTTCTAGCAGCTCATTTATTAGCAGAACTAGTACATAAGGTAAAAACAACCTCAGATGTAACAATTACAAAAATAATTTACTTCACGGACTCGACTATCGTCTTATCATGGCTTAGACACGAACCATCCAATTTGAAAACATTTGTCGCTAACCGCGTTTCGAAAATAACGGAAATTTCAGAAATTCATGAATGGCAACATGTGAGAAGCGAGGATAATGCGGCAGATATAATTTCGAGAGGACTCAACCCCAAAAACTTATGTGACAGCCACATTTGGTTTAACGGACCCGAATTCTTACAAAAAGAAACATTACATGCAAATTTTGATTTTATACCAAATTTAGAAAGTTTACCTGAATTGAAAATAAATGCAGTCACACTTCATACAAGCGAAAATAAAAATAAAAAAGAAATCGGTTTTGACATTTTTAATAAATTTTCAACGTACTCTATTATTATTAATGCTTAAAAAGGTCAAATCATCTTTTTGAAGTTTTGACAGTCAACGAATTAAAGGATACAGAACAAAGGCTAATAAGGCTTGCTCAGAATCAGGTTTTTACCTTAGAAATTCGAAATTTAAAAAACAATATCAACTTAAATAAAAACAGTAAACTTTACAATTTGAACCCTTTTTTGGACAAACAAAACGTTTTAAGAGTTGGTGGTAGAATAACAAAGTCAAAATTGATTAAATTTGAACAAAAACACCCTATAATTTTGCCATACAAACATAAGTTGACGATTTTGATTATCCTTGATCAACATTTAATAAATTTGCATGCCTATTTTCCATTATAAGACTTTCATATTGGCCCATTAAAGGTAAAAACTCAGTCAAACAAGTTTTAAGATCTTGTGTTCGATGTTACAAAGCAAACCCGAAAACATGGCATTTCATACCCGCGAGATCGGCTCATATGGGTGGACTTTGGGAAGCTGCCGTAAAATCAGCGAAGTATCATCTCAAGCGAATTTTAGGCGAATCTCTTTTAACATTCGAGGAACCTTACTAGTTCAAATAGAGGCTTGTTTTAATTCCCGACCTTTGACCTCTATCTCAGATGATCCCCATGATTATTTACCCTTGACTCCATCCCATTTCCTAATTGGAGAAAGCATGGCCGCTCCTCCAGAACATGATTTTACAAACCACAAGAAGTCCAGACTTCATAGATACCAACGACTGCAGCAAACATATCAGCACTTTTGGGACCGTTGGTCACAAGACTACTTGCACCAGCTACAAACCAGAACCAAGTGGAAAAAGGATGTCAAGCAACGGCACCTGAAGGTGGACTCCTTGGTCTTACTAGTGGAAGACAATTTGCCACTCCTCAAATGGCCCTTAGCTAGGGTTACTGAGCTACATAAAGGAGGAGATGACATTGTTCGAGTGGTATCCATTCGTTTACCAAATGGAAATATAACCAAACGATGTATTTCCAAAGTGTGCATCTTACCTATTGATGACGAAGATGATGAACTTCAGCATGGTTCTTCATCTCCAGTGAAGTGTTAAAGACTTATGTTAAAACGTCCTGCTTAAATCCTTTTGAAAAGTGGGAGTTGATTCTACAAGTAACAAGAAGACAACGCCGCGCCCGTTAAAAGGAAGCGAGGCAACGCCGCGGTCGAAACGTCAACCGTCAACTTCAGCGAGACGAGGAAGAAGGGCGGGACTTCGTTCGAGAACGCGAGAGAGAGATCCTCAATCGTCAATTATTATCGACATTAAAGTATTATTCTTGTAAAAAGCATTAAGATAAACGTAATTAACTTCTACAATAAACAAAGTGTTTGCTGTTCAAGTGAGAGGACAAGTGGTCCTTCAACAACAAAAATTCCCCAACATCCAACAGAAGGTAAATAATTATGTTATGGATAATAAATAAAGGTTCTCTTCGTTCCTATAACCTATAAAATACTTTTAAATACAGAAATATACTGATTTTGCTTCTACTTTCAGACGCAATTTGAACTTACAACGAAGGATTTTGAGGGACGAGAGTAATCCACTATCTTTACCAGAGGCGACCTTTAAAGGACTTTTCAGAGTTTCCAGGGAATTAGGTCACTGGTTGTTGAGTGAAATAGGGCCTCATATGCGGGATTCAATGAGAACATCGGGCATTCCTAAATCTTTACGGGTAATTTGAAATCTATAATCATGAAATACCTAGTTGTCAAATGGAACTTTATTCAAGTTTTTTGCATGCCTACATTTTTTGTGCGAGGGGTCCTATCAGAGAGGAATAGTTCAGGATTATCTCACAAGTATGCACCAAACGTCTGTAAGCAGGTGTTTGGCAGAAATCACAAATATTATGGTGGAAGTCCTTAGCTATATAATTAAATTTCCTGAAACAGAGGGGGAGAAAAACCGTAAGAAGCAACTGTGAGTTTTCAAATAATTAATCATCTTTGGTGGAAGTATAATGTTTTTTATGTTTATAGATTTACGGAAATGTATGATGGGTTTCCAGGCATAATAGGTTGCATAGATTGTACGCAAATAGCAATAATTGCCCCCAAAACGGATGATCCAGAAATGCCTGGTGTTATATTCTATTGCAGAAAGCAATACTATAGTTTAAACGTACAAATAGTATGAACACATTTTTATCTATTTTTGTGTATTCTAATATTTTGTTATTTTCATCCAATGAACCTTTTCCACTTTCAGGTCTGCAATGTTAATTTAAAAATTTTAAATATCAATGCCAGGTTTCCTGGATCGGTCCACGATTCAGGAATCTGGCAAACATCATTGGTTTGATACCATTTGGCCAACAATTTCAGGCAAAATAGAAACCAGATGACATATCTATTAGGCAAGTCCAAATTCAATCCATTTAAAGTTCAGCTCATTAATTTTAAAATTTGCAAACAGGAGACTCAGGATACCCTTTGGAGCCGTGGTTGCTAACACCTATTGCCAATCCATTGACCGATGATGAGAGAAATTATAATCGTTGCCATAGATCAGTTCGAAACTCGGTGGAAAGAACAAACGGATTGTTTAAGCAACGATTCAGATGCTGCCTCAAGCACAGAACTCTACATTATTCTCCTTCAAGAGCTGCAAAAATTATATATTCTTGTGCTATTATACACAATTTGTGCGTAGATAGGAATGAAAACCCGAACCAGAGTGGTTGAAAATTATTGTATTTGAATGAAATAAAAAAAAAACTACATTCAATATTTTGTATTATTTTTGAAGTGCCTGTGCAAGATTAAACAGTGCTTGATTCAGGTTTTTTAAACTGTTTTCCACGGCACTTGGACAGATGTCTATTCCTTTTGCGTTGAATTCACTACAACAGTCTCCTGTATAAATAAAAAAATATCACACATCAAATCGTGTGAATGAATTATCTCATACTTTGTTTTTTAAAAGTTTTTCTGCGTGTCTTTGTTTTATAGGTGCATGTGACGATCTTCTTCCTCTTTTTGCAAAATCCCAACTCTTTTATTTGAGGAATGCCGAAAATTAAAACTTTGGATAAAACTTCCAAAAGTTTTTTTCCTAAATCTGTCAACACTTCTACAATATATATTCCTCCTCCAGTGACCTCTTGTTCAACATAGATTCTTCTGGCTTTTGCCTTAATCTTTTTTTCCTAATCACTAAATACCTGTTGAGAAAGTAATCGGTATTTTTGAAAGATCAGAAAAATAGTATTTTTTTACCCTTCTCCAATTTTCAGGAGACCTTTGTACCATTTCCCTTTTCCAATTATTCAGTTGGAGACACAACTTTTGAAAAGCTTCATTTTCATCTTTATGCTTTAGTTTTTTGAAATGAATATACATTCCATATTCTTCGGCAGTTGTTTTTTGTTTTTTAACTGCTGTAAATAAAACCAAAGATAAAGAGTATAAAAATATATTTTTCTTGCTTAACTACAAAAATAAAAAACTTTCTGAATTATAAACAATAGGAACAAAATGTTAACTCTAAGGAACAAAATACCTACGCCTCAATTGAAACTATACACATACAAACAGTCAGTGTGTTGAATGTTGTTTTAATTGACGCGTGATTTACTTTAAATAAAAAAATAACACAGTTGGAGAAAAAAACATTATTTTTTAAACGAAAGAAAAGAGTATTTTCAAATCGACATTGGGCATCCTTTTTTTGCAGTTATAGCTTCGGCCACATTATTTATAGCATCAGCTCTCTCTGCTTGAATTGACTTCGCTATACTCAGGAGCCCTTCATTCGTCTGGCGCGTATGTTCCTCCAATAGAACTAAAAAAAATAAAATTTTTGATTTTTGATAGGAACTTTTATAAGTGAAGTTTTTGAAGACTAAAACCGCTTTTAACAGTGAAAAATCTAATGGTCATCAATCTGGGGCCACTTTATACACTTCACGATTCATTTCAAAGACTATACTTGTGGGAAACGCCAAACTTGCGAAACTTACATCCAAACATAAGAGACCTACTAAGTACAGTACCGAGGTATGTACTTACATGAAGTCGATTTCGGAGCCCTTTTTCTAACAGATGGTTCCTTCACCTCCTTCATCTGCGGCTCTTGTTGTTGAACTTGGGCCTCTCCAAGTTCCCCCTCATTCACAACCTTCTCTTCTTCATCTTTTTCATCTGATGGAATTAAAATTCCATCCTGCACTAAATAGGTTCCTGTTTCTACTTCTAGTTTTTCTGCTTAAATTGAAAATAATATCCATAAAATACCTACAGATTTTCTTTTTCACGGTTATAGCTTACTAGTTTCAGATTCTCGCATTCCCATCTCTGGAACACCTGGTATTCCTTCACAGGAAATGTATAAACCTGTGACTTCTGCACATTTTTTATCCAAGTCGTTCAGAGTCTTTCCTGATCTTATTTTGGCTTTAATGTGTGACTTCATTTCAGTGAACGCCTAAATTATAATTATATACACTCTGATAAATAGCACATGCCTAAAATGTTATAAAACTTTGATCCTGGATCAGTTATGAAAGAAGTTATGGTTCATTTAAAAACTTCAATCCATTTGTCACTTTACGTATCATGGCGATTCTTTTGTAAATGATCTTTTGACACATTTTAGAAATGTTTTTTTTTTGTTTTTCATTTTTTGAAAAAAATCGCCAGGACGCGTAAACTGACAAATGATTGAAGTTTTTATAATTGCACCAATTCCTCTTCATGTGTATCATGTATCTAGTAAGATCAAAGATTTATCAGATTTCAGACATGTGCTAGGTATTTATCTGACAATAGAGCTGTTCCAACCATTCGCAAGAACTGTTTTATAACGGTTTTTTCCAGTCGATTAATTCATTTGTCAATTTTGACAAATGTCTTAAATGCCAAAAATTATGTGGGCCACTGGAAATTACTGGTTCTGGGACGGTTCTATGGGGGGTTGGAACAAATCTTATGAGTGTAATATATTGGGGAAAAAAGCTATGATGTGTACAAAAAGTGTGGAATACATTTGAGTCCCATAGGTATCACTTTATGGCAAATTTTATAAAAAAATGTCTTCATAATTGCAGTGAAAATTTATTTTCCTATAGAATATAGCGAGGAATGAAGTAAGCCTTGGCGACATCCTTATTGTAAAGTTTGGGTTTGACGATGGGCAAACATCGTTCAATGATGAATTATTAGGTATTTTATCAAGAACGCACCAAAAAGTAAAGTAAAGAATGATATCCTCACCTTATTCTATAGAAAAATACATATCCCAAACGAATATGAAGACATTTCTATAGAAAATTTGCTATTTTCAGTTGCCATGAAGTGATATAAACCCTGAATTTGATTAAAATGAAATGAATATAATATGTTTTCGGAGAAACACTTGAACACGCTAAATTATTAATAAAATAAAAATTAAAAAAAAAACATGTGAATCCCAATTTTTAGTTTAAATCAAAAGTAACCCACTGTACAAAACCAATAATTTAGTAATCAGTAAGTAAGTAAGTATGTGTATCCTGTAATCAAGGGTATTTTTGGAACTTGTAGGTATAATGAAATATTCAACACAATAATGACACCCGTGACAATTCACCTGAACACTACGACACAGTGTTCAGTGAGCAACACAAATTCTACCCAACATAACCAACCTTTTTCCATCCTTCTGCATTTTTAACGACTCCACCTATCATCTCATTCAAAGCTGTAGAAATTGTTTCCCATGCCTCTCTCTTTTGTTCGGGAGTACCTTTTCCATATCTGATAATAGGGGTCTCAGAAATCAAATCAACCAGGGCTTTGCACTGATTGGTTTACGCGATCGTTTATTGTCTTGTAAAGTAGTAATTTGCTTCTATTTTGATCAATTGCTTGAGAAAAAAATTATTATTAGCAGTAGTATCCATTTGATTTTACACATTCCGGCAACATCGCTGTTGAAAAATAAGCATTATCATAACGATAAGTTCTTCCTTATTTCCCCGTAATTAAAGGAATCCGTTATGGTTAATAACGATAAAGGATTGTGATTGTGTCACTGCGCATGCTCAGAATAACGCTAACCACAACAGTATGAAAATTTAGGAGGTGCAAAAAGTCTCTAATATTGAAATGTGCTTCGATTTATCTCACACTCTTATCAATTGCCCTTCTCTCTGATAAAATAAGAAATTTCTGATTGATGATTATCCCTTACCAGGAATTTCGACTTTAAGAACTTGGCACACACCAGTGACAGAAGCTATAAAATATTGTGGAGAGAGTGTTAGATGGGGAAACTGAAAAATATATAAAAGTGCTTGGTGAGATAACAGTATAGTCTTAATTCGGCTTCAATTACAGACTTCGATCACACCAAAGTTTTCTGGAAACGTTACCTTCCTCTTCTCATAATGAGAAATATGACGAGGTTATGTTGCAATTGAACAACGTGCAAGAAGCAAATAAGCTTCAAATCAGAAACAAACAAATTGTGAGTGATTGAATAAAAATGAAGAGCCCAAGAATTTGACAACTTCAGTTTTGGGACAAGAAAATGAAACGTTGCAAGGGAAAATGATTGTCACTCAAGAAACTATAAAGAAATCAGAACACAGTTTTAAACGACAAGCTGCTGAAGCGTTCAAAGATTTCTCAAGTGCTAACCAAATCGCCATTGCACTTTTGAAAAAAAAACAAAAGCAAGATGAACACCAGATGAGATATCAAAAGCTTTTGCAATCAGATATTTTAGCGAAAGCTGTTACGTTCATCTGAAAGAACAACTTGAATATCCGCTTCCGGGATTATCAACCTTGCAACAAAAACCAGGTTTAATAAGGTTTCTGTTCTAACTTGTAGGAACTCTTATCAATAGATTGAATAGTTTTATAAAAAGCTTTTTTTGCAGGTAACTTCACAATATGAGAACGATCTGAAAGAAGATGAGGTTGTTGGCCCACACGCTAACCTGTAAGTTGTAATGGCTCGCGGACTGTTTGATAAATGGAAGTCACCCATTTACATCGGATATGATCAAGAGATGCAGACCCTGTATATTTCTTTGCTGATGTCCCTCATCTCCTGAGATTGATAAGAAATTGGTTTCTTGATACCGAATGCATTCTAAAAGATGGAACCGGTATAAATGCTGAACCTGAATTGAGTTCATGCCATAAATTAACTGAACTTCATATTAGATGTTTGAAATCGCAAAGACAAAATGTACGGTTGGCAGCTGAGTTAGGCAGTCTCATTCCTCAGCAGCTGCTTCAAAGCAATATATTTCTGGGGAAAATGAGAAACTATCAAGAGATAAAAGAGAGTTTATTGATTCAGTTAATCATTCGTTTGAAGTTATGAACAGCTATACGCCATCTGCATTCCTGGATCTGCAAAAACTATATGGCCTATGCCTGGATTGCCAAAATGCAGTGTCGGGAAAGATGAAAAGTACGATATCCGGAATGATATGTATGGGGGAAAAAGTTTTTAAAAGGAGTGTAGGTGTCTGGTCCTTTGCACGCACAGAAGAAATCATAGCTTCAGCAAATAAGAAACTTCCAACAATTATCAAGATAACTACTCATCCAATCCCACTGAGCAAAGTTCAGCTGTTATGATTCCAGCTCAATATAAAAGAACTTCAAAATTGCATCAGCAGCAGCCCAGACACGTACATCTGCTCACCGACTACTACAAGAAACATAGACGAACCTCAACTGCCTCATCGACAGACTCAGTAACAGTATTGGGATCCATGGTACAACCAATTTATTTCAACATTACAGATGCTCATGCTTTCAACAAGGAACACAAGATTCTAGAAGAACCAGTTCTAGATGCCTTTGAACCCTTCGATAGACTCAGAGCGGAAGAGACAGATATTCAGCACGAACACTAGAAACACAATGGACCAGCGTACACTACCGAGCAGTGTTCAGTAATATGTCGTCAATGATATTGGTGGACTTCACACAAAACCTTATTTTTCGGTCGGCCTCTCTCAGGATCTTTCAGGTGATTTTGGTGTCCTGGAGCCCATAGTGCAGCTTGAGCAGGATGAATTGTTTAGGAGAACAAGCTTTTGGTCCGGCTTCAGTGGAGCACCTGAAAGGTTCAGCAGCCACTGCATGTTACAGTTTGATGAGAAAGTGTGAAAAATTGCGTTTTAAAGTATTTTTTCTACAGCCGTGCGGAGAAATCAATTTTCCGAACCAATATCCGTGCCGAAAATAAGTTTTTCGCCACTAGTGCGGAAAAATTTTTCGGCACGCATATTCCAAAATTGGAAGTCATCATAGTTGCCAGGTATCCAGGTTACTATTGTCGCTTAGTTACTATTATTAGAAATTAGAAATCGTGGACTGGCTAAAAGCGCTAAACCAAGCACAGTTAAATGCAAATCAGTTCAAACATCGTGTTTGTTTCAAGACACTTCATAATTTATTATAAGTGCATAATATTATATGTACATGTACACAAACTTTGTCTTCAAAAAGTTTGAATTATACCTACCTATAAGCCTTAAGCCGAATGTTCTGTATAAAAACTATGTGTTAATATCGAATAATTCACAATATTCATCATAGTTCGTAGTGATTTTTTACACAAGTCATAAAATCCGCAATTATTGGGACTGCATAACGATGAATATTGTCTAATATTCCGATTTTCTGTTCGTATTGGATCTTTACATTGCCAAATAATCGTCACTGCGAGCTATTTCAAACGAAATATATCAAAAAAACAAAATTTTACAGAATTTATTGCCAGAAAAGAATGTTGTAAACACAAAAATAGCGTCTGGTTTATGTTTCTATCTCCATCAAAGTCACTTGTCACTTGTTCTGAACTATCGTGATTTGACAAGGGGAAGGCCGTGTTCACGTAACTCCAGCGCTAACGCATTATTCACGCGGTCTCACTAATAAACATAATTCGTGTTACTACGAATCATGTACTTATTTCCGCACGGCTGTAGAAAAACTATTGTACCTATAGTTCAATCATTTGGTACTTTTACCTGGAAAGTTTTCCGGGAGTTTTGAAAATTTATGATTTCATAGATCTCGATATGCTCTTTCCGAATTTCAACTTTGCCACTTCGTATCTTTGCCGCTCGCGCCGCGATTTTCGAAGAATGGTACTCAGAAGCATTTTTTGACAATATCTCTATTCCGACTCATTTCACGATGAAAACATGTATATGTTACAGTAAATGTTAGAAATTCAGTGAAAGCTAGCTTTTACTAGTTGATGCTAGCAATTATTTGATCCGTTAGGAAATGTTAAATTTTGAAGAATATTGTACACTTTTACTAGTGAATGTTGGAGAAACTTTATCAAATCAACTTTCACTGAAAGCAGTTAGGAAAAGTACTTTTTACAACTTATTTCCGCCTTTTAACTAACCCAAGGTGCACGGGGCACTAAATGATGTCGCTCACGCGACATCATAATTTTTGCCAAACCCAAACTAACCCAAATTGACCCAGACTAACCCCTACAGAGAATACTTGAGTATTTTCTATAATACGGTATCTGAACAACGTTCACATTGGACACCTGCGATTCACAACTCTCATATTTTCCCGAGCGTCTAATTTGTCGGCGAATTCCAACTCGGACCAAAAAGGATATTCATAATTACATCCGGTGAATTCGATACTAATTTTCAGTGTAGCAGCTATCACTAGAATAGTTACGTGAATGCTAACAAACACTAGTAAAAGTATGATGAAGTCGATCGAATTCAACTTTCACTAGCTAAATGTTTCCAAATCAGGAAAAGCTCACTTTTCCTAGTAACAGTTAGCTTTTACTGATTACCAGGTTTCACTGTGACATATATACAAAATGAAACTATAGAAAATTTCCTACAATTCATGTGATAACTTTTTTTCATAGAATGGATAGTTTTGACCGACGAGCGCCACAAAGTTTAGTGCAACATGCGTTTTGCACGAAAAACAAATTCCCACACTACCTTTCCACATCATCCGCTATGGGATGATGAGTTTAATCGCAATCCTCTTCGTTTTTGATTCCATCATACGTTTGCTCGAAAATAGTCAACATATCTTCCTCTTCATCGCTATCTTGCAATGGAAAAGGTAGAAACGGAGAGCATATTTTCGAGCAAACGTATGATCAAATCAAAAACGAAAAGTATTGCGATGAAGCTCATAGTCCCATAGCGGATGATGTGGAAAATATCTCGATCAGTTTTGTTTCGATCGTCACTAAAGACAAAGAACTCGTAACACTTGGTCAATGAAGAACAGCGAAACAAAGGAGAAAACGATACATTTTGGAATTGTGAGGTCCACTGAGGATACAGGTCCACTGGGTATACCTCGATAAAAAAAACGCGTCGCACACTCTACCTCAAGGTAATGTGGAAATTTGTGTTACGGCCAAAACGCATGTTGAACTAAACTTTGCGGCGCTCGTCAAGACTCTATTTGTATATACATGTTTTAATCGTGAAATGAGTCGGCAAAGAAATATTGTCAAAAAACTGCTTCTAGGTACCATTCTTCGGATATCGCGGCGCGAGCGGCAAAGGTACGGGGAGGCAAAGTTGAAATTTGGAAAAAGCACATCGAAATCTATAATATCACAAATTTTCAAAACTCCCGGAAAACTTTCCAGGTAACCCCTTGTTTTCACACCAAATGACTGTACTACTAACACTTGTGGAAAATCTTTTTACTGCACTCGGCTGCTTCACCGAACGACGCGACGCGTAGCAGACTTGTGCTGTAATGATTTGATCAGTTTGGTTCAGTCCCTTTAGAATTAAACGTCTCTTCTACTATTGTAGTTATAGTACATTTTTTTAACTCGTTCAGTTCACAAGCTTCTATCTTTCTAACTCTACTCCACCTTCTCGATACCATATTCTGATAATGCTTATACTGCTTAATTACTTGATTACATTATTCAATACATATACGTATTTACAAGGTGTAACAATTATGTACTTGATACAAGGTGATCGCCATACTACATCTTCCCCACATTTTGTTAAAGAATTTTCTTTTACAAAATGGAAATTCTTGACTGGATTTAATCGATACATCAATAAAATTGCACCTATATTATGATAACAGAATTATTTATATTATGTAAGAATATAATAATTACAAAACAAATAATTCATAATTTTGTTATACCCAACTAACAGAATACAATTGAAATAATTTTTCACAATCCTACATTGAACTTATTTGCTACCACAATTAACCTAATTCAACTCATAATACTTAAAATTATATACCAATATTCTATATTTGTATCCATGGCCATGTTACTACTAACTTTTAAACATCTTAGTCCTATTCTTATGAACTATCACCTCCTTAGAATTTTTTAAAATCTCAACATTTGAATTTAAATCTTTTATTACTTTATATGGACCATGAAATCATGGGGACATTTTGTCTCCTGTTTCATTTTTTAGCATAATGAAGTCACCTTCTTGGTATTCAATAGCATTCGAATTGTTATCAAACTTTTCTTTTCTTCTATATTTGGAATGAATTAAATTCGATCTTGCGTCTTCATGTGCTTTTTGAAGTCTATATTTAAGTTCCAATGGATAATTCTTATCAAAATTTATTAATGGTTCTAACTTTGTTTTTAAGTTATTTGGCAATTGACACTTTCTGCCAAAAATCAATTCAAAAAGGGTATATTGGGTTTGTGTATGTACCGTAGTATTATACGTGAAACACCAGAATGGTAACCAGGTGCTCCATGCTAAGTCATTACCAAAACTTTGTCCTCTCAAATAAGCGCCTAAATCTTTATGAGCATTTTCTAAAGAACCGATACTCTCATGATGATAAGCAGTGGACTAAATTTGATTAATTTTCAGAAGCTTACATATTTCTGACCTAGTCATTGAAATGAATTCACTGCCTCTGTCTGTAGAAATTTCATGAGGTATACCGTACCTTAGAGAAAAATTATCGACCAATGTTTTTGCAACCGTTTCAGGATCCTTAGATTTCAGTGGATAGGCTTCTACAAATTTCGTTTGTTCACACTGAAGCGTAAGAATGTAACTGAACTCATTTATATCTTTTGGTAACGGACCCACTAAATCAAGATACACCTGTTGAAAAGACGACGTTGCCGTAGATGTTATAACCATTTTTTGTTTTGTATATTTATTTGTATGTTTATGTTTTTGACAACTATTACATTTTGAAACATAAGTTTTCACATCTTTATCAATACCTGTCCAGAAATAATATTTTTTTATCGTGTTGACCATTCGGTTAATACCTGCATGTCCACTTATAGGTAATAAATGAAAATCCTTCAAAATCAACTTTTTCATTTCATCGTCATCTATTTTTTGAACTCCTTTTATTATACAAAATCGGGGACCGGTCCAATTTGAATTCTTATTCATGATTTTGCTAGCTCTTTAATAAAAATAGTATTATTTTCATTTTTTAAAATACAAAGTTCTTTATTATTAGTCTTTTTACAAATATCTTCCAAATCACTTCGTCTCGCGCCAATGTTGAACAAGTATTTTGGTTAAAATAAATGCATGGCTTCGATGGAACATAATAAAAGTTTCCTGACTGTAAAGTTATGTAGGCATTTTCTTTGGTTGTCTAGGGTATTGATGATGGGGTCAAATGATTGCACTGAATAATTCCTTTAGTTATTTCCTTATATTCAGTGAAATACGGGATGAGTTGAAATGGCTGGAGATATGGTATTATTTGATGAGAATGAATGATAACACTGCATAGACAATCAACAGTTTACAGCTTGCAATGACTACACTACACTGGTCGCATTCGTTGATATACATCCTAAGATATTCGTTTAATACTCTATGATTTCTTTCGCAACCTCCAATGCTCCGATGGTGATAAGCTGTCGAAAATATTTGACTAATGTTTAAACGACTAGACAGATTTTGTAAGACTTCGTTTTTGTATTCCGTTCCCATATCGGTTCTTATTTACTTCATTGGGCCAAAAGTAAGGATAAAATCGTCGACTATGGCTCTGGCTACCGTGTTTGCTTCTTTATTCGGAATCGGTGCAATAATGACGTATTTGGTCAGTTCGCATTGTATGGTAACTGCGTAGTTCATGTTATTTTTGGTTCTTGAGAATGGACCTATCGTGTCTATACAAACTATATCGAATGCTTTTTGAGGTGTTAACATGTGTTTCGTGTGCTTTATTCTCCTTTTGTTTACCTTTCATTTTTTGCAATTATTATTGTACTTAGCAACGTCTCGTGACATATTTTTCCAAAATTGCGTCCTCAATTTTTTCAGTATGTCCTCCGGTTAATGGATTATCATGATATTTTTTAATTAATTGCAATTTTTTATCACTATCACTAATTAGTTCAGGATCCCTGTATAAAACCATTGTCAAGATATCTAGATAATCTTGACCTGAAAATTTAAGTTCGTTAATCGTGCACGTTTTAAAAATTTCATCATTCGTCTCCAACTTTGATGTATGAAGTTTATTCTCACTAGCTATTTTTTGCAGCTGAGACAATATTTTCCCTAAGGAGAAATTTCCATTAGTAAAATGAATATTACTTTCTATATTTGTTTCGCGTTTTCCGCCTTTTCCAATAATCATGCTAAGATAATTTGGCTCATTATAAAATCTCAAAGTAGGCATTGCACTCAAATTATGGTCAGTTAGAGCTTCCTGTATTTTGGGAATAACAATGTGATCATCATTAATTTTTTTATGCTCAATCTGCTGATTTTGCTTTTTTGTCATGGACCTGATAACAGCTAAAATGTTGACTGAATTCACACTGATGTTTTTCAAGTCGTCGATTGATATACGAGATAATGCGTCAGCTAAAATATTTTCTCTACCCTTTATGTATTCGATTTCAAAGTCGTACTCTTCAAGATCTAATCGCATTCTTGATAATTTTGACGAAGGATTTTTCATCGAGAATATATAAATTAGTTGTCTGTGGTCTGATTTTACTAGAAATTTTTTCCCATAGAGATATGGCCGAAAGTGATTTATTCCCCAATAAATTGCTGGTAGTTCTTTTTCAATTACACTTTTATTTGATTTCCCTTTTGTAAAACCTCTCGATGCAAAAGCTTTTGGTAAATCTTCACCATTGAAATCTTGAAACAGTACGGCTCCGCATGCCTCTTTGGATGCATCTGTTGTTAAAACGACTGGTTTGGTAAAATCGGGATATTGCAAAATTTGAGGGTCCACAAGAAGTTGTTTTAAGATTTTTGGCACTCATCAGACCATTTGAATTGGGTATTTTTGCGAGTAAGTTTAGTTAATGGTTTAGCTATATCGGCGAAATTTTTTATAAATCGTCCATAATAATTACAAAAGGAAGTGAACCTTCTTACGTCATCGGGTGATTGCGGTTGCGGGTATTTCCGAATGATTTCAAACTTCGACTCGTCAGGTAGAATTCCTTCTGACGTAATCGAATGCCCTAAGTAAGTGATGTTATTTTGAAAAAATGTACATTTACCAGGATTTAACTTAAGGTTGTATTTTCTGCATGTACTAAAAACACTCTGTAAATTTTGCAAATGATGACCTTCTGAGCAAACTATTAGATCGTCCATATACAGAAAAGCTTTTTCGGGTGTAATCCTTGTAAAAGCGATGTTCATCATCCTTTGAAAGCTACTTGGGCTAATTTTGAGACAGGAAGGAAACCCTGTGAACCGAAAAAATCCGTTTTTTGTACTGAATGTGGTAACATCTCGAAAACTTTCCTCCAATGGAATTTGATGAAATCCTGACTTTAAGTCTAGTGTCGAAAACCATTTAGCATTTAGCTCTACCCAATTGATCTAAGATCTCGTCAATTCGACTGATAGGAAATTTATCGGCGCATAAGCGTTTGTTTACTTGTGTATAATCTACCACAAGTCGCCATTTTTTCTCTTCGTTATTTTTTGATTTTTTTGGCTCAAGTAAAATAGGACTATTGTATTCAGAGTGTGATGGTTCGATTATTTTGTCTTTTAGCATTCTATTAACCTGCGAATCAATTTCTTCCATTTGTGAATATGGTGTTCTATAATTTTTAACGTAGACTGGAGAGTCGTCAATTAATTTTAAATTCTGCTGATAAAAATTATTTGTGGTAAGTTGATCTTGTTCTAGTGCAAAAATATCAGAAAAGTCTTGGCACAAATTTATCATGTCGGTCTTCACGAATTGTGGAATATTACTTGTATTGAGTTCTTTCAATAACATGGAGGACTTTCACCCGAAATTATTGTTCCAGCCACGGAGACTCCAGGTGCTATCTCGTCGTTTTTACTACCGAGTCACGCGTAAGATGCTGTAGAGATTTTAGTTTAGGTACAACTTCACACCTGGGTGGCACGACTAAAACATCGTCCTCTGGACTAATAAAAATTGGTAAAATTATATCATTTTGTATGGTTTTTAGAGTCATAGTCCAGTTGGAATAATCAAGTTTACATTGGTATTTTAAAATAAAGTCTCTGCCTATTATTCCGTCAGCTGGAATCAGAAAATCATCGCCTACTATGTGAAAAACATGATTAAAAACGAAATTATCAGCATAGATATTGGTTTGTGTTGTTCTTATAGATTTAGCGACACCATCCGTGACACCTTGAATTTTGCTAATATTCGATCTATTGACAATCTGTTGGGAATTTATTCTACCTCTTTTAAATAACGATATATCAGCTCCCGTGTCTACGATTAAGGTGACATTTTGGTCTCCTGTCATTTCGGTCTGAATTATTACAAAATTCGATAGCGTCACGTCCATTTTGAATACTTTTAAGAGCGCCCCAAAGGAACTTGTTGGGGTTAGTTTTCCTGACCTAAATTCGCGTCATAAGCCCTTTCAAATTGGTTATATCTACCTCTGGGTCCTGTTCCTCTGTAGGATTGACCTTGGTATCGACCGTTGTTAGCATTATTTTGATAGTCATTCTAGCGGAAATTGTTATTTTGTCGTCGATGTTCAAAATTAATACGACCACGAGTATTAAAGTTTCTTCTCCCTCGGTAAAAACCTCTACCTATGTTTTGACTATTTCTGTTCCAATAAAGAATTGAAAAATGAGGTTCATGCTCCGAATTTACGTTGATAAATTTGGTTATGGCTTCTTGAGACGTTTGGAAGCTACCAGCTTCCATGACTAGCTTAACACTATCCGAACTAGCATTTTGTTGTAAAGCTTTCACGACCGTATTTTTTGTTATAACCTTCAGCGACAGTCACAGGCACGCTTCACTTATAAAAGATCTTTTTAATCTTTGGGTTGGACTTTCAATGTCAGAAATATATTTTTGACTATTCTGATCTATTGGACTAAAAGTGGTAGGGACCTTATAATCAACGCGCAAAACTTGATAAGACCTTATAACTCTATCTCGGACTGTATGAAATGATAGTTTAATTTGTTGATACTGAGAATCTGTCCAGCTTTTATAATAACTACTCACGATCTTAACAAATTTGTTGAAATCAGTTGATAAACTATCTCTAACCTGGTTTTTGATAACTCCAGATCTAGGCAATTTAGTTTTCAAAACTCTTTTAGAGTTTCTGACTACTTCATCTTTCAAAATTGTTACCTTGGCTAAAAGTTCTTCAAAACTTATTTTCGTAGCTGACATTACATTATCATATTACTTTTCCAAATTATTTGTATTAGACACCATAAAATTCAGCCCACATAGTTCATTAGATTACCTACAATAAGTTGTTCACTTGAAAACATACTGACCTATCTAAGTCGTATTGAATAGCGTAAAAATAGCGTGTATCCTAATAATGCTTGAGTATTAAAATATTTCTATTGTCACCATAATAGTATTCTCAATGGAATCTGCAGAGTTGCAGTATTAGCCAACTTCGGATATGAATATATTAACGCATAGGCGCGCCTATAAATTACGATTCAATAGTCATCTGTAAAAAATAGATAAAATAAAATACGATAAACACATACGACATACAGTAAAATGAGAAACTAAAAATATATGCCATGTAACATACCATGGAAGTTTTCTCTTGTATCTGTCCAAGATGGGCAGCTGTCACTCGTCGCTTTTCTTCAATTGCTGTATTCGTCAAACTGCTTTCAAAGATCCGGATACCTGGAACCATCCACGTTGCAAAACTAGCGACATTGCGCCACACGAACCGTCAAATATACAGGTGTACCTCGCTCCTTGCTCTTAGACAATCGTTCCGATTCTTCCAAATTCTGTCGATGACCTCTCCTTTTGGTTGATTTTGACCCATTATTAACACTCAATTACAGACATTTTGCACTGACTAACGTTATGCCATCTGGTTTGGCAGGATCGCCATGTAGAAAGATATAGTCTGAGGGTTAGGAATAGATAATCAAACATCGGTGTCTCGAACAATACTGATGCTTCATTTCACATATTGATTAACAAGTACACACAGTTGCTCGATAAGTAGGTTATGCTTGGTAAGCGATACATTGTGCGGTTGACTAATACTGACTATAAGCACCGCACTACAAGGGTACCACGGTTGAGAAATCCAAAGGGTTACCACCACTATGCCTTCAGCTTGGTCTTCGACTATTTTTTGTAGCATTCTGGAAACCATTGAGAAGGAAGGAAATGCATAAAAATACGATGAGCTCTAATTTAACGTCAAAGCATCGATATTGTACGCCTCTGGATCTTTCATCCAAGAAATAAAAGTTGAACACTTTTTGTTTATCCTAGTAGCAAAAAGATCAATATCAGGTTTTCCAAAGATTTTAACGATGTTCTGGAAAGAATCATTGGATAGACTCCACTTATTTTCCTTATGAACGTTGTCAGCTTCGACGTTATCTTTTGTGTTTATATAATTCGAGAAAAATAAATGTTGGTTTTTTCAATCTAAATAAGGCACTATTTGCAGATTGGTAACAATATACTGTCTGTTCATGGCTTTCCTGCGGTTACGTCATACTTTTCCGTCTCTCTCTTACACATAGAAAAAAAAATCACGTACGTCTGGACGAGGGTCTTTCGGATCAATTTGACAAATGTCACATGTGGAGCGATCAATCTACGATATACTGCCAAACGTCAAATACTGTGACGTGACCGCAGAAAAGCCATGAACAGACTGTACAATCTACTTCTGCATTTTTTTACATGATTCCTCGATGACAAACGAAAAACCAAGGTAACGAAGGTACGATACGAAATTAGCCCTGAACTGAAGTTGCGGTTGACAGCTCGACTGAAGGATGGCCTCGCTGAAAGGCAGCGCCGTGGTGTGCTCGAAGGCAGTGGCGGTAAGGTCTACCTATGGATGTGCTAACACGGCCTTCCTGACCACGGAGCGCCCTCGCACCGTTCTCCTGCTAAATTCGAAAAATCTGAGAATTTGGCAAAAATTGTTTGCAAAATAAATAGCATGAGTAAACATGAAAACTTGATGATATCACATGAGGAATTCAAAACATCTTGCTAAAATCACGGATCCAAGATAAAGCCTTTATAATTTTACAGGGATCCAAAACAGCCTGATAAAATCAGGGATCTAATATAAAGCCAGTATAAAACAACAGGGGTCCAAGACAGCCTGATAAAATCAGGGATCTAATATAGAGCCCGTATAAAATAACAGGGGTCCAGAACAGCCTGATAAAATCAGGAATCTAATATAAAGCCTGTATAAAATGACAGGGATCCAAAACAGCCTGATAAAATCAGGGATCTAATATAAATCTTGTATAAAATAACAGGGATCCAAAACAGCCTGATAAAATCAGAAATCTAATATAAAGCCTGCATAAAATAACAGGGATCCAGAACAGCCTGATAAAATCAGGGATCTAAGATAAGGCCTGTGTAAAGTAACAGGGATCTAAATCAGCTCATGCAAAAACAACAACTATAACAACCACTTTACCTCACTCATGTTGAGGCCAAGTGCGCAGTTGATCGTGTGCTGCTACTGTGGTTCTCTTATTACCACCACCTCGCTGGAGACCATATCGCTCATTAGTTAAACAGTGAGTGACAGTGAATGGGCCACGAAACTAAAGCTTTGATTTGCCCCCACCCGCCAACTGAGAATCCTCCACAGCCACTGTATCACCCACCTCGTGAGGCTTGGCTAGAACTCGCCGGTTATTAAAATTATCGGCTGCACGCTTCGTCAACATTTCTATCCGTTCACTTGCTGCTTTGTGACTTGGGTCAACATCAAAAATTTTGGGTTTCACAGGAACTCCGTCTTACAGCTGATTCACGGTCCTCAATCGTTTTGTTTTTCCAAACATGGATGCATAGGGTGATACGCCGGTAGTTTTATTTATCATATTGTAAAGGTCAACCTCGACCTTGGGCGATATTTGGGTCCACTTTCGTTCGTCCTTATCGGTTAGTACTGCTCGCAAAGAATTAAAAAGTGTTCGCATTAATTTTTCGACTTGGCCGTTTCCACGAGGGACTCCAGTAACAATTAAATGTAGACTAATAATTGCCCGTTCAGCAAGAAATGTCTTGAAAGTATTTGATTGAAAAGCCGTTCCCCGGTCAGCTATGATGATTTTGTGATCTCGTAGCTCATCAAATACTTTAGACAAGGCCTCAATTATACAGTCAGCCGTTTTCTGCTTTATTGGGCAGAATCGAACAAATTTGGTAAAACTGTCAATAATCACTAAAATCTGAGAACATCTGTTAGACTTAACAAGTGGTCCCGCATGAACTTTGTGCCAAGTATCATTTCTCGTTGACGGTTTGTGTTATGTTGACAAAGACCTCTTCTTTTCCCAGTGTGAGATTCTCCTGAAATGCAACCATGGCAGTTCGAGACATACTTGCGTCCTGTTTTCCTCATTCTTGGCCATATAAGGTCTTCACGAAGTTTTGCTATCATTTTATCGCCTCCGATATGAGACGATTCATCATGATACAAGCGAAGAACTTGTAGTCTTACTGCTACGGGAACAAATACCTTAGTTATGTTGGAGCTCGTCATATAAACTGAACCATTCTTCACCGTGAAGTCTTTTATTATCACATGAGTTTTTCAGCCAATTTTGACAAAACTGATCTTCGCTTTGATATTCACGAATTGATTAAGGAGAAGATTCAGTATTTGTGGTGTATCGAGAAACGCAAAGACGACCAGCTTCATTTTAGAGCCCGGACGATAGTCAATATAAAAATTGAAGTCCTGCAGCTCAATTCACCACCGCGCCACTCGCGGATGCAATTCTATTCAATAGCCGGTTGCTCGCACTGAATTGCAGTCCGTAAAAATTGTAAAATGAATTCCGTATAGGTAAGAACGGAAGTAAGTGGTAGCTTCAACAATAGCGAGTGTCTCAAGGTCATACGAGTGATATAGGAATTGGCATTCAGTAGTACGTCGACTGAAGTAGGCTATAGGGTGAGCTAAATTTTTAAGAAGCCTTCTGCATCAGTACTGCACCGAGACCTTTTGTGCTAGCATCTGTGTGCAACTCAGTGAGCGAATCAGGGTCGAAAATACACAAAATGGAAGCATCTGTTAACCTTCTGATCAGCAATAATTGAATATTCTCGCATTCTTCCGACCAAACAAATGACTGTTCTTTTTTCAAGAGCGTCGTTATAGGCGCAGTCAAAGTTGCAAAATTTTTGATAAGGCGACGGAAAAAACCGGCCAGTCCCATGAGTTGACGGACACTTTTAACGTCGGTTGGTGCAAGGGTCTGAACTAGCGCGCTCACTTTGGTTGGACTTGGCTTAACTGTACCGCCCTCGATTACGACACCCAGATATTCGAAACGTGTTTGAAAAAAGCTGCATTTTGATAAGTTTCATAATGAACTTATCAAAATGCAGTTTTTTTCAAACACTAACCCAAACTAACCCAAACTAACCCGCTTTTGACAACGTATCGATTACAACTTGCAAACATTGCAGACCCTGATCTATTGTTTGTGAAGGACACAAAACGTCATCCATGTACACGAATGCAGAATCTCCTTAGAGTTTTCCTAGGGCTTTATCGATAGCGTGTTGATAACAAGCTGGTGGGTTGACAAAACCAAAAGGCATCCTATTATACTCGTATAGGCTATCTGGAGTAACAAAAGCAGTTATGTGTTCTGACGACTCTGCAACTTCGACCTGATAAAATCCTGACTTCATATCTAGTTTACAAAACTAAACACTTTAGGCTAATGCGTCTATCTGGTCTTGAATACGAGGCAAAGGATATTTATCATGATGCACGCGTTTGCTTACTTCGCAAAAATCAACACACATCGTGATGTCACCGGTGCGTTTTTTTACTAATACGATGGGGCTGGCATTAGCTGAATCACTTGGATGATGTTTTTGACATGCAAACGTTCGGCATAAGAAAATTGTCGCGGACGGAAAGTTACAGGACGGTCATCTTTCAAAATGATTTTCAGCTTACCTGTAATAACAGAACTTGGTGTTTGGCCCCAGGATGTTAGCAACATTTGCTTCACTGCCTGAGCCACACGCTCGTCCATTCTTGACATGTCCAAATCCTTCACCTCAAATCGGCGCAAACTCAAAATACGACTTATACTTAGCTCGTCATGTACAATATCCACTTCACCTTCATTAGCCTTGATTTTATTTCCTCGTCTTTGCAAAACATCACCATCAGGAATGGAGTGATCTGAAACCACTAGAAAGTCAATTTCCAACGTAATACTTGGAGCATACATCACCACACTACAACGACCTTTAACTCGCGTTATAGAATTTCCCATTCCTGTTAGACAATCATTTTTATCAATGGGTTTGATGTTCAGCTTAAAGCCTCGTTCTCAGAACTACGTCGAGTCGCCAGCGGCACATCCCCTCCACTTTTCCGTCGTGTCGCCAGCGGTATCACCTTCTCCCTGTACATATCGCCGGAAAACTCAGTTGTTTATAAACAGATGTATTTTTGGGGTTATGGTATGGTATTCGTGTTTAAACAGAAAATCATTGTTGCTTCTAGCCTTTTGAGTGTTTCTAGTTATTTTGTATTGGAAAAATTGCAAAAATGATGGATACACCATCGGGAACCATATTGTCTGCAATCAATATGCAATCAGTTGTCGTATCAATAGTTCGATACCAAGCTAGAAAAATTGACAATAGCACTCCAAAAGTCACAAAAAACACACAAGCAAACACTAGAAATACACAAATCGTCAACATAAACAAATATGACAACTTTCGTGAGCGTCGCTCCGAAAAGTTGAAATAATTCAACTCTTGAACGAGTCGCCCGCGATAAATGAGTGGGGTGAACTAGGAGAAAAATGTTCGATGCCCATTGGCTACCGTAATGTCGCTGGCGACCCGACGTAGTTCTGAGAACGAGGCTTAAGCCTTCTCGCAACTTTCTCGTGCAAAACTGACACATCTGCTGCTGTATCCACAAGATATGCTACTAGAGCGAAACAGTTGTCACTATCAGCTACGTTCGCAATTGGTTAGAAGCGAATTAGGCGGGTCTTCTGAGTGAGTAATACTCTTTTCGGCATTCCGCGTTTCTTGTTGCATGAATCTTCCGTATGTCCTCTTTTTTGACAAAAGGTGCAAATTTTTGTCGGCAAATTAGGTTCTGTCAAAATATTTTGTGTAGATCCTGAAGAGCTGGATTTATGTGTTGTAGCCTCATTCCTCCGTTCTTTGCAATCTCTCTGTCGATGACGGTAACCAGAGCAGTTGCGACAGGTCCCATTGAAACTATATATATAAGTGGAAAAGTGGAGAAGTAGTCGCGACTGACTAGTTAGGAATAGAATAACTAAGTCTAGTGGGGATGCAGTCTAGTTTAGAGGCCTTAAGTGTGAGTGAAAACCCTTTAGTAGATATGGCGCCACTTTAGCCAGGAATCTTTCATGCCCCTATCTCAAGTACCGCCATGGAAGGTCATTGACCTTAATATATTTTTGGGGTTTTATTTGGGGTCACTGAATTATTTTTGGGGTTTATTATTTTTGGTTGTTCAATTATCATATTTTTATGATTTTTAATCAATTAATTATTTGGGGTTTATTTGGGTCACTGAACTTTGAAATATTTTTGGGGGTTTTAATTTTAGGCTGTTCAATTATCATATTTTATGATTTTTCATCAATTAATTATTTCGCTAATTATATTTGAACATAATCATGAATTATACAAATTTGGTGTGTTATTATTATTCTCTCTTATGCGATATACCATACTCACCTTTTTGAAAATAAGTTCCATCGTCTGGGTTCGATCCGTGAGCCTCTGGGTTACCAGTCGGATGCCTTAACCATTGCGTTATAGAAACGTTTAAATAATATGGAATATGTGAAGATCCAAACACACACACACAGAGATGGAAACAGGTTTTTACTCTGTCTGCATGCTTGGTCTGCGATCGCAGATGTTAAATTAAATGGCTTATTATTGCATGGTAATAAACTCTCGTAAATGGCTGTGTTTTGATTCAAAGTTTGATATAAAAGTACTACATTACCAAGAATCAATATCTACTTATCATACACCAGAAGTCTTTTGAAGAAAGCTGCAATGTAAGAACAGGTTTACTTTATTTGTATTATCCCCGTTCTACATATTATGGTATACGAGTAGCAGATCACCAGATGACAAATTAATATTCAAGTAACGTGTTTATATATTTGCGCTATAGAATCTCACCTGCCATCATATCATTTGTGGATCATTTTGTGGGCGAGAACCGCAATTCAGTCGCTGGTTTTTCTTGATATCAAACGCAAAGATGCTATAAACTGGTTGTTCAATCATCTGAGAATCATATTTCTACGATTTTAATCGATTAATTATTAAGCGTGATGAATTTGGTGTTTTCACGTATAAGTTTTTTCAAAATTGATGAATACCCTTGAAATATTAAAAAACAGTCTGTGTTTCTATATCTTCCGGAAATAAAATAGTCTCTTATTATAGTTTGGTTTCCTCATGCAATAGCACCAAATTTAGATGGTATACGAGTAGCAGATGACAAATTAATATTCAAGTAACGTGTTTATATATATATATATATTTGCGCTATAGAATCTCACCTGACATCATATCATTTGTGGATCATTTTGTGGGCGAGAACCGCAATTCAGTTGCTGGTTTTTCTTGATATAAAACGCAAAGATGCTATAAACTAATCGTTCAATTATCTGAGAATCATATTTCTACGATTTTTAATCGATTAATTATTGAGCGTGATGAATTTGGTGTTTTCACGTATAAGTCTTTTCAGAATTGATGAATACCCTTGAAATATAAAAAAAAACAGTCTGTGTTTCTATGTCTTCCGGAAATAAAATAGTCTCTTATTATAGTTTGGTTTCCACATGGAATATCATCAAATATAATGACTGAATTTGGTGCTATTTCATGAGGAGGAATAATATTTTCATCACTCTCATACTCGAAATATCCAATCTCTTTTATAGGTGACAACAATTGTTTTAAATATTTATATTTTGGTTGATGTAATGATTTGGAATATAGGTATACATTTTCAAATCTTATTCCATTTGGATGTTCGAGTAAAGTTAACATTGTATTAGTTTTTCCAGATCCTGAACTTCCAACTATTAAACACCTTTTCGATTCTCCACCAAATAAATTGCCATGTTTTTGAATTGGTTTTGTAAAATTTTTTTCATCATGATTCACAATGGGTAGAGAAAAAGCTTGTTTTTCAATCAACATAATGGAAAGGTATAAAATAAACTTTGGTTTGCAATCATATTTATATAATAATTGAATCGAACATTTGAGAAATTCGATCCAAAATATTTTATCAATACCCCTATAATATGTTATATTTCATGGTTTGGATTAACGAAGCAGATTCAGTCTCAATTAACAAAGTTCACACCGTTAATTTTTTGCAACGTCGAATAAGATAATATATCGATATCTTGTTTAAGTATGTTGAAGTACCGCTATGTCCAACGGTTTTTAATTGGTAAAATGTGCGTGTACATTTGGGTCAGAATGCATGCAGCTGCTCTAAAACTGTACTTTGATGATGCTTTTTTGCAGAGGGCCAAAGAAAGTTGTCTTTATACAGTAAAAACCTGATCATTATTCACTCAGAATATTTAATTGGAAAGCCAATTATTGGATTTTATGTTATTTTTACACGATATCATTTTGCAACTTTGTAGATGTGGTATGAATGCACTTACCTTCGATCTCATCAAAAAAAAAATAACGAGTCACACATGTGTATTTCTTTTTATTAACATCATTAAAAAAAATTCACATAAATAATAGCAAACAGAATATTACAAAAATTTAGCATATTATTGTTGATATCATATTTTCACTGATTAAATATACAACTGCTGCAGTAACAACACTTCCAATTATTGAAAATGTAGTAATTGATTGATAAACGGTTGAAGAAGAAGATAATACTTTTGTTTCAAACTTTTCAAATTTTTTTTTCAAAAGTATTAGCTAAAATACAATTGGGGGAATATCAAAAGGTTTGGATCATGTGGGAGGTGGGGATGAGTCATGTGGTGATGAGGGATGTGATTTAGTTCTGACTAGTTCTTCACCCAAGATGTCACGTTTCTGTTGTGAGAAAAAATGTTTTGTCACCCAAAGTGTACAAGTGGGGCAGGCGGATCAGTTGTGTGCAAGACGATGGACAAAACCACAACAGTTCTAAATTTAGGTTGAATGTTGTTTTCTTATCGATAACAAGCCTCAGTAACTACAACAGCAACAAAACAAGAAAACAAACAAGAAAACAAGAAAACAAGAAAACAAGAAAACAAGAAAACAAGAACACAAGAAAACAAGAAAACAAGAACACAAGATAACAAGAAAACAAGATAACAAGAAAACAAGAAAACAAGAAAACAACAGAAAACATTATCAAAAACATCTCATAAGCAATTGTGGTTATATGAAAATAAAACGGGTAAATGTAGCAGTATTAGTTCGCTGATAATAAAATATGAAGTATTTTAAAATCAGTTTAAGCCTTATCACTTCGTCAAAGTTCTGCTACCTTGATAAGGACCCACCCACCCTCCATCGACATTATCTAAATTTCATAAAAATATATATTATCAAATTAATATTTTAACCGTTGTTGATGGTGATGTTGATGAATTTTTATTTTAAGAAAAATAAACTGTATAGTTTTGAAGTATGTGTATTAATGTTGAAATAGATATTATATTATATTATTATTTTTATAATTTTACAATTAGATACTGAAATAACTTAAAATTGTGTAATATATTATTTACAATCATCATTAGATACAATAATAAAAATCATTTTGGGGATATCTTTTTGAATCCGTAAGGAAGTGAATCATGGTCTTCTAAAAACTTGCGTTTCAAAGAATTTGGTTTGTAGATTTTTGATTCCTCTTTGGTAACAACTTCATGCGTTTGAGTCCTTCGGATATTTTGAGATACAATTTTTATAGGGATCGAGTCTGTTTGTAAAACCATATCTTTTATTGAGTCGAAATTAATCAATTGGGAAGCGTTGTAGTTAAGACAGATTCCTTTGACTTTACATATTATTTTTTCGTCTTGATCCAAAGTGGAGTAAACTTTATAGGCGTAGTTTTTAGGCCCTCCGCTAACAAACTCAGTTATAAAGCTCCCGTGTCCAAAAGACATCAACTCGTCTGTCATGTCTCCAATAAAGTCCCCCGTCTCGATGTTATCATCACCTTCTTTATGAGTAAATATCACTGAGTCTGTATCGTAATATAAAACTCTATCACCAAGTCTCTCCAGATAACTCAACAACTTGAGACGCGCTAGTGTTGTTGTGTATGCAGCAAGGCAAACATTGACTGTTGATATCGGATCATAGCTATCTTCTTTAAATTCATAGTTAACTACCATAGCATCTTCATTAATAGGTAAAATGGTGTTGATGTTTAAGGCAGGATTAGTCATCATGTTGAAAAATTCTTCAGGATTATTTACAATTTTAGTTTTTGGTTGATTTTCTTGTTGCCCGAGCTTTCCCCAAAAACTGTTTAACATCAGTTTAGCCAAACATCTAAGTCCGGGGTTTTTTAATATTTTATCAAATTCCAATTTAACACCCTCGCGATCGAAAAATGATTCAACATAATTTTCTTTCTGCTTGTCTGAGATGCAATCACTAGGCCAACCTGAAGCCTCTTGCTTAATTTTTATGAATTTATTCATCATTTCTACAAAAAGCCCTCCTATCTTTTGATCCACGTCATATTGTTCAACTTGATACCTCCAAATTTCATATATACTGATTATTGTGTAACCTTTTTCAAGTGCTTTTAAAACTTCATCTATAACCCAAGTTCCGGTTAACGCACGTTCTTCATCATTGTGAGTACAATCATCATAATTCATATTTTCCCCACATTCCCGACAAAGAACAAACATCAATTTATTGTTCATCTTTTGAGGAAGAACAGGATGGTAGATATTTTGTGGGGGTAAAATTTTAGCTTTGATGACTCCATTTGTTTCTTGTAAATTTAACTGATTGCAGTCATTTCCCACAAATATTTCAGGGTGTCCTATAGGAAATTTTCCATATTTGCAAACCCATGGGTAAAGAGAACATACATCCAAGTATTTAATTTTTTCTCCTTTTGATGCTTTATAATATGTTTTGCAATTTCCAGTACGACCCCCATAGAAAGCATCTCTAGGATCAAGTGGGGTTTGAGAAAGAATAGGATGATTTTTTAAAAAAACTTCAAATTCGGGGTTTTTTTCTAAATCTTTTCGGAAATCACATTCCCACTTCTCGATGACTTCATATCCGTGATGTCTCAACCTCTCCGTTTTTGCTAATGTGGACTCGTAGCGAATATTCAAAGTTTCAGCGGGATTGTCTGGTAAAGGTTTATCTCTCTGATATTTGAAACATTTGGTACATCCGTGCCAGTAACACCCATGAAATTCAAAGATTTGTCTGGTTTCTTCACAATAACCATCAACTTTTTGGCCAAATATATCAGTTTCGGGTCCTTTAGCAGCATGATGTATACTTTTTCCAACCTCCTTTTCTTCTATCCATATGAGCCATTTAAGAGCTAAGGGGCTTTGATTATCTTTGAATCTATATCCGTTCTTAGGTATGATTCCTATGGTCCCCGGTCTGAGGAAATTTCTCCTAAATACTTTATTACATGCTGATGCAATTGTACATGCTTCTGTGAAGGGGCAGACATTGGAAGTGTTTATCAATTGATCTCTGAACTTTAGACAGGCTTCAGTTAAAATTTCAACATCCGACACACAATATTCAGTGATCTCTTTATGAAAATCAAAAATCTGGTCTTTATGCTCTTCATGCCACTTCAAAAATTCTTTTCTGATTTCCTTTGTCATTGCATCAGGGTTATAATATTTAACATCGGGGAGAGGTCCTACATAATTTTGGGTTTCTTTCTTATTAAACAAGTGAGGGAGGTACCCCTTCTTGAATCTATCTGGCAATCCAAAAGCTTTGGGTAGTGCAGCTAGAGCCATAGGGAAATAATTTAGAGAATCCAAAAACTTCACATTCTCTAACTGCATCAAAATAATTTTGGTCCCTCGCATTATAAGTTCGGGGGTCAGGTCGGTTTTGGAGAGTATATGGCTCAAAATAAATTGATGGTCAAAAGCTTGACCGTTATGTGCCAAAACAATAACTTCTCTGAATTTTTTTCTGATTTGCAAAAGATGGTTCATGAATTTAGAAATTACATCTTGATGAAAAATTTGTCTTCTATAACCACAGGTTTGGCAGAAATATAGACCCGTCTCTCGGATACATTTTTCACATCGTTGATTGAAAACACATAGATTCGGCTCATGTTCGAAACTGCCGTCTTCCAATTGTTTATCCTGCATTGTCTCCAAATCATAAAAAATGTATAGAATATCTTTTGTTTTCGGTTTTCCGGTATCAATCTGCATATGACATAAATGCCCCTTCGGTTGATGTTTTCGACAGATTTTACAAAAATCTTCTCCACATGTGTGTTTTCTATTAGATTTTGTAGTTTTCAGACATGTACCGCATTTTTTAATTTCGGCACAAATTGTGGACTTTTCTAAAGATCCTGGTTTTTTATGGTTTTCATAACATGACGGGCTTCTGAATGTTCTAAGACAGTCCTGGCATTTGGTTTTAATTTCGTTTTGACAAGGTGGTGATTGTTGACAAGCGAAGCATGTTTTGTTACATCTATGTTTATTTTTGTGATCGTACCCCACACGACAATCTTCACAGAAATAATGACACGAAAAAGCAGCTGTACATGATATAATAACACAGTAGTGGTTCTTGTGATAGAGAAGGTTTAATCGTTTTCCGTCCCCAGACCCAGCGAATATAACGTCTCTACCCCTGCTCTTGTATTGATACACTATTATTTTATAGTCTGGTGAGAGAAAATCTTGAAATTTTTGAAGTTCAGGTATACCGGCTCCGTCTTGAGGGATTACTACATTCGCATCAGTCATCAACTGTATTGCCTTTTCCTTCTGACGTTTCATTCCTTGACGTATTTTTTTATAGCAAGGATCGTTTGCTACTTTCGCTATCGCAATAGCCAGGGCTCTAGGAAGGCATAAGTTATCTTGATTATTAACAAAAACTAAACCTTTTCTCTGTTTACATTCTTCCCCAAAAGTATTATAATGTTTTCCTCTCCCCGTACCTTTCGGTAATCGCACAGAAGTAACTCCTAAGCAAAACGTATCGGTGTCTAGTCCAGAAGAGTTTGATTGAAAAATCCCAGTGATTACACCCCAAACTTCATCAAAAGTTACTTTAGAGGCTTCTTGAAATCGAAACCAACCCTCCCCTTTTTCGAATGATTTTGAACAAAAGGTGAAACCGACCAAGTCATTAGGATGCAAATCTTTGGTTGATTTCATAATGATTTCCGAAATTGCATCTTTTATCCATCCTGATGGTTCTTTACCATGAGGCACAGGTTTAATATTGAACTCCACAGTTCTAGCATCGCTGCTGAACCTCTTGTTTTTTTTGATAAAATCTTTCACAATAATGTATTTTTCCATGTTTCACTTTGAGCTTATCTTCAAACACTAACTGAAATCGAGATCTGAGGTGCTTAAATCGGAAAATAGTACTTGAGAGAGAAAAAAGAAAGAGAGAGAAAGAGAGAGAGGGTCAGACAGACAGACAGACAGCCAGACAGACAGACAGACAGACAGAGACAGACAAATAGATAGATAAATGTATTTTTAATTACTCAAAGTTCTAGCCCTTCTTGATATTGTTTGATCGAAATTTGATTCTGAAAGTAATAGAAAAATATATGTACCCTAGTCAATAAAATTATATAGATTTTTCGAAATAATAAAAACAAAATACGATATTATGGGTTTATTTTATCAGAAAGCCATAGATACGAATTTGTAGTTTTTCACAAATTATTTTCACGATGTATTCTCCGACCCTACCCGAGTTATTCATGTATATGCGTATAATCATTCGTAATTACTTCATTATAGTATGAAAACTCAAACAGATATGACTAATCTTCAAATATTAAAGCGCATTCTTGAGGTAGTTGAGAAAGAATTTGTTAAGAAAAAATATTATGGAGCATGTCTACCCTCGACGTTAATATTTTGGGAAGCTGCAAATAAATTTGGGGTTGAAGTCGAGCCGAAATATGGAACTCTGGTATATAACGAAGAAGAGGAAAATGTTGAAGTATTTCATTTTTGGAATATTTTTGAGGATAAGATTTTCGATCCAACTTTGAAAATGATGAAAAATCTTTCATCTGAAATAGAACTAGATAGGTTTTCATACCATGAAATCCTAAATGATCTCAATAATGAAGAAGTCATGATGCTATCCATTTTTATGAACTTTCAAAAAACAAAATCTACAAATTTTTATTTTATTAACGCTCCACAAAAATTAAGAGAAATTAGACAAGAAATTATGAAAAATATTGTTAATTGTATTGAAAATAAATAAATTTAAAATTATCATATTAGTTTTTAAATTATCGTATCGTTTCCTGCATTGAAAATATCTTCTGGTGCATAGAAACCTTCAAACTAGTTATCTTTTATCAAATGTTTAATATAAATATTGAATTCAAAAGAATTATAAATTATTTTAAACGTATCTCACTATATTTTAAAATTAGAATAGACCACCTTTGTTAAAAATGTCCTATGATTTTCCGAAAGTAAAAACGTGAAGATAAAATTGATTTTAATAAAGAATGTATTATTCATAATCAGAGTTTTATATTAAAATCATACTTACCTTAATCAAGCCTGCACACACACACCACGTTACCACAATAATCGATACAAGTATAATTCCGCGACTGAGGTGCGGCTTTATAAGAACGACTTTCTGTAACTGTAACTTGCGCTGTTCACCTGCACTCATGATACGGCAGTGAAACTGAGAATGAAAAAATGAACCCGCTATCGATTATTAAATTTCAGAAATAAATTCTTTTATCCAATTATTAAATTGCAAAAATAAATTCTTTTATTCAATTATCGAAATACATCAATAATTACAAAACCTTGATTTTACAATCTTATTCATTAACAATAATTTGGGCTTGGTTAGTTATAAAGATCAGATAAAATATTACATTAGTGATATAGCATAATAAATAACATTTGTCGAAAATATTTCATCCATATATTTTTTAAATTTTTGTATAAAACCAAAGTCAGGGCATGAAATTCCTAAAGCATTTATTGACATTGCTTGAGTGTCTGTCACTAAATCCTTAAATTCATTATATTTATAATAAAAATTATTTTTAACAAAATTTATAGAACCATCCTCATGTTTAAATACAAAATTAACTTTATCAGGTACACCCTTAAATCTTTCTTCAATCAAACCAGTCGTTTTCATGCTGAGATTACATTCATCTATCTCCCAATACATAATCCCATTGAAGAACCAAAAAGTTCTACCCGTATTCGAGACAAAAGCTCCGGTGATATTTCTAGTTTGTGTAAATTGTGTTATAACTGGAAGATATCGTTTATTAACTAATTTCCATTCTGCATATTTAAATTCATATAAAAAGTTTTCCGAAAATAAAAATATATTCGAATTTGGTCTCTGGTATATCGCATCTATTTTTTTTTTTTGAAATTTTTTTTGGGGAAAGTGCATAAAATCGGTTATCAAAGTAAATTCTTTTTCAATTTGATTGGTTTTTAAATTAAGAAACCAGGCATATTTCTGGTGAAAAATATAAAGCTTATTTTGTATGATAAAGCTAGCATCGAGGATTTTTAAACCGCATAGATTAATAGGTGTAACATTATTATCTCTAGCTACCTTTGGTGATAAAACAGGTTTACTTGTCTGTGTCTGCTTATTCCAAGGTTGTACTAGTACAGGCGATGGGGTTGTAGTAGTAGTAGTAGTTGATGGTCTCGATGTTTGCGTCGTAGTAGTCTGCTTTGGGGCCGAGTTTATTCTTCTGCCGTACAAATTCTGGACTGATTGTATATCTCGAATGCTTAATGTTCCAATCTGACCTTCTTTAAATGCTGTGGGGTACATAACATCCTCTATAAGATCGGTGTGACGGAGTCCTATAGCATGGCCTATTTCATGGGTTAGAACATGTAATAACGATTTGGTCCTTCCGTCTGCCAATGTGTGATTTGAATTCAGGTTAAAATGAATTTCTACAGGCTGCTGGTAAGTATTTGGATATAGCGAGTGTGCTATAACATAATCTCGAAATGATTGGCATAGGACGGTTTCAGTATACCATGTGTAATTGTGAATTTTGGGGTTCAAATGAGATAATAATATCTGCATCTTGATTTGAATAGGTAAATGTCAGTTTGGATACCTTCTCCCAATTTTCGAATGCTTCAATCGCCTGTTGTTTAAACGATAAAAAGTTCACACCACGAATAACACCAAGGCGCCATTTTAAATTATTCTTAAGCCATTTACTCTCAAAAAGATGTGACTGTCTCCGAATTGTCCAATGGGCCGCACCAAAACGATTTTATGAAATCAACTGTCTCTTTGTTGAAGGTTCCATCCCTGGGGAGGTTGTAGGTTCCTTGAAAGCGTTTCAAACCGCCCTCCACAAATTCAATATTGTCCATATCATTATCACCATCATTGGATTTTCCTATGTAGTTATGTTCTTGTTAAAAACTAATCACTAATTTTTTGTCATCATCACTGCTTCCATCATGTATATCGCCCACTTCCGTACAAGCATAAAGTCTTAAGAAAAAAACTAGAAAAAACACAAACGAAGGACACATGTTCGTAGATGAATACATTAGATGTATCAGGTTAAAACTGCCTAAAATAAAATTATCGGGAACTTAAATAAGATTTGTCATAAACCCAAGACGTTTATTTTTTGGCATATTTAAACCATTGAATACACGAGTCTGGCTGGATCCCCATGAATGTTCCATATGTTTTGGTACAGATTCAAAAATGCTATATTTTATATTAGGAATGGTTTATAATTAATAACTTCGTTAATCGCTTGCGTGGGGGTGCAAAATAATAAAAACAATATCTACCTGAATAGATAAAATATGAATGATAGAAAACATCACATTAATAATATGGGTTTGCTATTTATTATCGCTGTTGATACATTCTCAAAGATTTTATTAATATATGACGTTTTATTTTTACTTCCATATACAGTCAATTGATGTACGATTTGGGGGATCTTCTCAAAATAATCCATGTTGACCAATAATAATAAAAATGCATACTTTAATATGAAATGTATTTTCAGATCTTACATTGTAGAAGTTGACAAAGTTGGAAAACTGACGTCGTATCCCTTCTATTTTAAATATAAATTATATACGAGGAAAATGTAGTTCTTGTTTAATATCTTCACGGTTGAGAAAAAGTGTGAAAATATTTTGAATAGAAATTTAAAATAAGATTTTTGATATTTTTATTGACTATGATAAATCGAAGATTTTTGGAAAATACATTTCTGGTAAATAAAAATTTACAGATTCATATTATTTGAAAGAAATATTTTTATTTAATATTTTATTAATATGAATGATTTTCTGAATATATTTATTAAGAGATCTTACATTGTATCGTGTAAATTGGCACGTTAGAGACTGGCGTCGTTTGCCTGCTATTTTTAATTATACCTACACGTAGAATCGAGATTACTAGGCCCTACATTGTATTATTGAAATTGCAGTTTTTATATTTATTTTCACAGATGAGGAAGATTGTAGAGATATTTGGATACAAAATTTAAAATATGGATTTTCTATTTTTGATGATAAATTAGAGATTTTAGGAAATAATTTTTTTTTGGAAAATAAAAATATTGGCTTCATATTATTTGAAATAAATATTTATTTTATTATTTATTGATATGAGAGATTTTTCGAGATTACCACATTGTATTATTAACTGTACCTTACATTGTATGATCTAAATTGGCGAGTTACAGCGAATGACGTCGTAGTGTCTGCTATCCCAAATTATACCTATATACGTAAAAATGTAGTTCTTGTTTAATATCTCAACGATCAAGAAATTGTGAGAAGATATTTTAAAAAAATCTAAGTAAGATTTTACTTAGGGATTTTTCTATTTATTATTTATGATAAATTAAAGAATTTTGGAGATACAGGTCTAGAAATAAAATATGGAGATTCATATTACACGAAAAAATATTTCATTTATTATTGTGGTATGAAGAATTTCCTAATTGGGTTAATCTTACATTGTATGTTGCATTTTTGGCAGATGCATCAATATGATCATATCCCCCTATTAAAATTATTTCTGTATAAAAGATGTATGCTACTACATGCACGTATTCATTTTATTCTGAGTTTTCATCTGATAAGCAATGGCAGGAGTAAGTGAAGTTAGCTCTGTGGAGATTGTCTCGAGAAAACGGGTAAGATATTTCACCATCATACATTTGAATATTAAAAATTATTATACCTATGATCATTTAACAATATTTCTAAGATGATTCAACATAAACATATTAATACATTAACATTTTACTTTTGGAAACAATGTGGTCCTAATTCAAACATTTTTTTTTATTTTCGAGATTTTGAAAATTGAGAGTAATTTGATTTTAAAATTACAGGATGCCTCTGCTCAGGTTGGAGGGTGGTTTTCAACTGCAGAGGATGAGACCCCCTGGGAATGGTTCGGATCAGGAGAGAGTCAGGTAATGATTCAAATTATAGAATGAAAATAAACATATAAGTTTACAGGTCGTGCTATTTGGTAGGGGGCTAGGTGGACCTCCACCCGTACGGCGGAAAAAGAGGTACAGGTTGGAGGTGTGTTTTCTGATTTTGACATCGATGAAGACGAGATTCCAGCGGTAAGATATAATAATCAATAGTTTTTCCATACTAGAATTGATCAAGTATTCTAGCGGTATCCGAGTTAATTCCTCTTCGGGGCGTTTTTATTGGCTAACATGTGTGCCAAAATTCCATCAGCTGATGCACAGCAATAATTTCGCTTCAATGAAATACAATAAAGCTCACATTCACTTTCATTTTGATCTCATTTTAAAATTTATTCATATTCTCCTCACCATATATTTGCTCTCATTTTTATTTTCAGATGATGCTAAAAGTACAGATGGAAGTTCTACAAAGGATATGGGTGTAGTTCTTCAAAGGAGCCCCTCAAGAAATTTTTTGATAAGGTGATTCTAGACATAATAATATGATAAAATCAAAGAAGGAAAATTAACTAGATTGCTTTTTTACATCAAACCACTATCACATACATATTTTCTATTCAAAATTCCACATTGAAACCCATTTATTTGTTTTAATTTTACAGCCCCAAAGACCAGATTTGGGGGAACATGATGACTGGCAGGCGTGGGATGATGTCTTAGCATTATAGTAGTCACGTGGAGTATGTTATGCTGAACCCAATAATCAGGACCCTCCACCGGAATGTCAAAGCTCCAAAAGAAAAAAATCAAAACAGGCTGAACGAGAGACCTTGGTTTCATAAAATAAAAAACAATAAAACATTTATCACCAAATATACGAGAGTTTATCACTTATGCAAAATTCCCCATGTTTTTGTCTACCAGAATATTCGTTTATTTTTTAACTCATAAAGTGGTGGTTGACGAATCATGTCTATGAAAATAAAAGAGATATTACGATGAATCTAAACTGAATTCTGCTGTGAATATAATAATTAACAATAGGAGTACGTGCAGAATGATGATACATCCGATTTCCATAATTCAATGTGATATATTCATAGTTGAATAAAAAGCTAAAATAATTAATAAAAATCATAGAAACATGGTTCTCAGATAAGAGGGTCTATCAAATGTTTATCTACTGACACTATCGCACTAATAATACTCCATCCAAAACAAAATTCATCACGCTCAATAATTAATCGATTAAAAATCGTAGAAATATGATTCTCAGATAATTGAACAACCAGTTTATAGCATCTTTGCGTTTTATATCAAGAAAAACCAGCAACTGAATTGCGGTTCTCGCCCACAAAATGATCCACAAATGATATGATGTCAGGTGAGATTCTATAGCGCAAATATATATATATATATAAACACGTTACTTGAATATTAATTTGTCATCTGCTACTCGTATACCATCTAAATTTGGTGCTATTGCATGAGGAAACCAAAACTATAATAAGAGACTATTTTATTTCCGGAAGACATAGAAACACAGACTGTTTTTTTAATATTTCAAGGGTATTCATCAATTTTGAAAAAACTTATACGTGAAAACACCAAATTCATCACGCTTAATAATAAATCGATTAAAATCGTAGAAATATGATTCTCAGATGATTGAACAACCAGTTTATAGCATCTTTGCGTTTGATATCAAGAAAAACCAGCGACTGAATTGCGGTTCTCGCCCACAAAATGATCCACAAATGATATGATGGCAGGTGAGATTCTATAGCGCAAATATATAAACACGTTACTTGAATATTAATTTGTCATCTGGTGATCTGCTACTCGTATACCATAATATGTAGAACGGGGATAATACAAATAAAGTAAACCTGTTCTCACATTGCAGCTTTCTTCAAAAGACTTCTGGTGTATGATAAGTAGATATTGATTCTTGGTAATGTAGTACTTTTATATCAAACTTTGAATCAAAACACAGCCATTTACGAGAGTTTATTACCATGCAATAATAAGCCATTTAATTTAACATCTGCGATCGCAGACCAAGCATGCAGACAGAGTAAAAACCTGTTTCTATCTGTGTCTTTGTATCTTCACATATCCCCAAAATATTTAAACGGGTCTATAACGCAATGATTAAGGCATCCGACTGGCAACCCAGAGGCTCAGGGATCGAGCCCAGACGATGGAACTTATTTTCAAAAAGGTGAGTATGGTATAGCGCATAAGAGAGAGAATAATAATAACACACCAAATTTGTATAATTCATGATTATGTTCAAATATAATTAGCCAAATAATTAATTGATGAAAAATCATAAAAATATGATGATTGAACAGCCTAAAATTAAAACCCCCAAAAATATTTCAAAGTTCAGTGACCCAAATAAACCCCCAAATAATTAATTGATTAAAAATCATAAAAATATGATAATTGAACAACCAAAAATAATAAACCCCAAAAATTATTCAGTGACCCCAAATAAAACCCCAAAAATATATTAAGGTCAATGACCTTCCATGGCGGTACTTGAGATAGGGGCATGAAAGATTCCTGGCTAAAGTGGCGCCATACCTACTCCCTTTATTGTATGTCAAGCTTTCGAGATTTATTTTTTTCTCTTCATCAGGACTATCTAGAAAAAATAAATTTTTTTTGCTAGTACTAAAACTAAAGAAAATGTATATAATAAAATGTATATAATGACTCACCAATGTGGATTGAAAGTTAAACAGGTACGCATTAGAGAAAGTGAGAAAAACCATCATGCTACATTTTGGTCACACACAGGATTTTTTTTTATATATTTCACTTGAACAATATAACTAGTTGCTTATTCGTTGAGGTCTACGCAGGAAAAGGATCTAAAATCGAGCGGAGTACATTCGACAACCGGTGGGTGAGCCACGAAAAAATATCACAAAAACCATGGTACATGATGTTATCCACGACATGAGTGACTGCCCTTGGAAGAAATCAGACAGAGAACACCCAGTGTCTCTGTCCAACGCACTCCGATCAATGTATATTAATGTGAATTAGGACAACCTACGTTTCCAACAAAGAAGTAGAAAGAATGATTATCAATAAAACAGGTTCTGGCAAGAGTACAAATTAAAAGATGAACAAACTGACTTAAAATCTAGAAAGATAACAAACAAGTGTTTAATTTATTGTTTAATATAAGAGGAAAAAATAAGGAGAAATAAATAATTTTATATAAAATCACAAAAGCTAAATTATCCATCAGGAGCCGGTCTATCCAATCCACTCAATATTCTTTGTTTCTCCACGTTCAATAAGTAGCTGTAAATGGCACTGAGGTTTTGAGTGTCACTCTTTTTGTTTAATGTGTGATCTTCTAAATTGATCTGAACCATTTCCAGGAAAATACGTTTATGATAAGAAGAGACTCTCTCAAGTATCTCTGAATCATCCCAGTTTATGTCGTGGCCTTCGTCCACAACATGCTCAGCCAATGCAGAAGACCTAACATTCCTTCTGCAATCGCTCTTGTGTGATATAATTCTATTTTTTAAGCATCGACGGGTATGTCCAATGTATGATTTTTCGCATCCACCACAAGGAATTCTGTAAACGACGTTTTTGTTGTCCAATTTTATAGGTGTTTTGAGTTTTGAATAAAGTCGTGATAGTGTTTTTGATTGCTTTCTGGCCATCTTAACATCAACCTGTTTGACTATGTTCATAAGTTTATCTGTTAAATGTTCAATGTATGGTAAGGAGTGAAAAAACTGGATATTGTCATTCTCTTGATTATTTGGGTGAGGAGTTGTATCCATATGAGGGATTGGATGTTGAGTGCTAAAGAGTAGTTTATTAAGTAAATTTAACGGGTAAGAGTTTTCCAATAAAATAATTTTCAGTTGATGAAGTGCTTCAGTCTGTTTGGTTGGATGTGAGAGTTTTATGACTCGGTTTTTCATCCCTAGTACTAGGTTACTTTTAGTTTTCATTGGGTGAGCTGATGAGAAATTGATGTACCTATAAGAACAGTATGGTTTTCTGTACCAACTGGTGATCAAAGTGTTATGTTGGGTGCGCTCCACTAGCATATCAAGGAAAGGAATACCATTGTTGGTTTCTTCCTCTACGGTGAACTGAATGTGTTCATTATATATAGATACATCGATGTATCTCTACTAACAGGAGAGGTTCGACGACTTCTTGACAATTCACTGCGACCGGGAGCTCTACCAACTGATAAACGTCTTTCATTCATCAACCGAGCATCACAGGTGGCCAACAAGTTCAACAAATCCATTTCATTTGAAGGAGACTGCAGACACAAAAGATTTTTACTAGCTGAATCTCTGATGTCGTGTTCAACAAGGCTAAGAATTATGTGCCAAGAAGAATCGGTATAGAACCTTTCAATTACGGCCAGCTTAGCATTTCCATATTCTACCAAAGAAGCAGTCCGTACTTGAAATCGTCAAACACGCTCGAATCCCACTGGCAGAAGTGTCCAACACCGGAAAGGCCACAGTCGGAAAGTAGGCCAATCGTGAGTTACCGGTTTCTATTGTTTATAGAAGCGAGCTGCACGTCCTCGCAAGGCATCAGTTGATTTCAATACAATTAACGTATCCGATATCCCAATCTCCTCTTTAATTTTTGTAACATTATCCATCCACTATAGGTAAGTCATCAGGGTCGTACACTGACAATTATTTGCGTTGAAGTAGCTCTCAAATTTTCAAACGCTGGTGCAAGAGCTTCTTGGGCCCTGTTGACGTCCGAACGCGGTGACGACGCGGCTCAGTCATGGTGGATAGAAATGAGATCATCTGAGCTTGAAACCGCATATTACTTTCATGCTGGAGCTCCCACATTTTCAACATATTCGTTTCCAGGCTTGTCCCTGCTGTGGGTCGACTATTCGCTTCTGATCAAATTTCACCACTTTCGACACTCACATTATCGTCCGATTGCACTCGGCTCGAAACTCGAAACGAAAGAAGCAAAAAAGAATATCTATATCGACACGCAAGACCGGTTTTCCGTTGAAACCGCACGATACAAGTAAGCTTTTTCAAACTAAATAAGGCACTATTTGCAGATTGGTAACAATATACAATCGATTTCTGCATTTTTTTACATGATTCCTGGATGACAAACGAAAAATCAAGGTAACCAAGGTACGATATGTAGTTACCGTTGACAGCTCAACTGAAGGATGGCCTTGCTGAATGGCGTGTGCTCGAAGGCAGTGGCGGTGAGGTCTACCTATGGATGTGCTAACATAAATATTCTTCTCTTCGCATCACGACCAAATTTTTTGAGCAATTTCATTCAAGCTGACAAAACGAACGCTTCCTATTTTATTGATAGAAGCCACTGCGGTGGTATTACCAATCCTGCATAGGATATTACAGGTCAGAGAATTACATACAAAGCATTTGAGCCCAAATAATAATGCTAAGAGTTCTAAATAATTTATATCCACTTTTTTTTTTTTTTTGACCAAAAACCGAACGCTTTTCGACCGTTACAGTACGCTCCCCAGCCTGATTTGGATGCATCGCTAAAAATTTCTACATCGTAATTGTTGATCCGAATTTGGTTTTTACAATTTGGTATTTTATTAATAAATCATTTTATGCTCTCCAAAATTTCCTTATTTGATTTGATAATTTTATTGTAACTACCGTTTGATATATATTTATGACGTTCCAATATTTTGATATGTAAAAAACCATACTTGATGGCTGGGCAAGCAGAAACAAGTGTGCCAATAATCTTGGAAAGGTCTCTAATTCTGCATTGTGTTAGGGCCGAGAATTCTCTGAGCATTTCTATTACCCTGGGCTGTTTTTCTTCAGGTGATGATCTTGTCAAATTTTGGGAGTTGTGAACAAACCCAAGAAAGGAACATTTATTACTAGGGCTACACTTACACTTTGCATAATTTATTAAAAACCCCAAATGCGTTAATGAGTTGACCGTAAGTTTCACATTATAAACAAATTCATCATTCGACCTTCCTAAGATAAAAATCATCCAAATAAGATACTAGAAGGACACCCCTTTTCCTTAGTGATTTGATCACGGGTCCTAAAACTTTTTTGAATACTAAAGGCGTACAATTTGACCCAAAAGGTAGACAGTTGTATTCATACAATGTATTGTTGAATATAAATCTTGAATATTATCATTGTCGAGGGTTTATGGGTATCTCATAATATGCATCCTTTAGTTCTATTGTACTCATAAAGCAATTATTAGAGATAAGTTTAGAGACTTCTTTATTATCTTCGATTTTGATTTGGCTCGTTTTAACAAACTGATTCAGATTTTTTAGATTCTTCTGGTTTCTTCACTGTGAAAATTTTTGATTCAAATTGGTTAATAGAATAATTGGCAACAGACATTTGACCATCTGTATCAAATTGTTGATTAATTTTTGCAGATCCTTTTTTTTGTCAGACCACTTACAGCATTCTTCTTTAAGATGTCCATTTTTCCCACAAACAGTGCAGTGTTGAATGGTCGTTGAAACCTGGTTGGTGATTGCGATGGCGCCGTGAATGTTTTGTTGTTGGTACGGGTACAGTTCCTGCTAACATGTCCATTTTTGCCACAACTGTAACATCGTTTTCCAGCTTTATAGTCCAGATGAGTGGGTTTGTCCAATTTTCTTCTAATTCATGGAGTTTTCTGTGCATTTTTGGGATTCGGTTGAAAAAGGGGGGGGTGTTTGAAAGTCTTGATTTTCCCAAAAAACTTCTTTTTATTGATTAAATTGAGCTACCGGTTTCGCAGCATGACACTGCATCATCAGGCTTCAAAGACTAAAATAACCGAAAAGGAGGGTGTAGAAAATACATGAAAGGAAAACAGTGCGTGGACAAAAGAAACAAAATGGCGATACATGAAAACATACAAAATCATAAAAATAGGTACTTACATTGTTATACATAAACGAGAGTTGTCTGAACATGAATGAACAGGACATATCCCAGGGTAACACATAGATGTAACATGACATAACATTCCAAAACTTATACAATTGACAAAAAAATTTTTTCAATGGAACATCATCATGCTCTGTTATTTGACTGTAGCTGATGGAGTCCGAGAGGATTGCAATTTTTTATAACATTAAATTATACAAAGTGAAATGCCTAGTGTCATCTACCGACAATACACAGAAAAATAAAAGATGGTAACTCTTATTCTAGTCGTACCTCACCACATAGGTACTATTCAAGCTTAAAAACGAAAGATGTCGGCACAATGAGGAACAGCTGTGAAAATCATAAACATTCGCATTCGCCATCCATGAATTACACCAATACCGGAAAGAAAAGAAAAAATATGTTGAACGGATCTAAAAAATAATTTTGATGAGTGAAGTGTCTTCAATGTTGGTTTGAGCATCTAGATTAAGGGCAGGTTGTAACTTCTGTGCTCTTCGGATCTCCAGAAACTCAAGGTTAGTGAGTTTAGCATTTGATTTTTCCCGATGTAGGATTTTGTAGTTTTTGTAAAAGTCTGCGGAATGTCCAGTCTCTAATGAATGTTTCGCGAAGAGAGATTTTGTATCGTGTTTCCTCAAGCATCTATGATGTTCTGAAATTCTAGTTTTAAAATTTCTTTTAGTTTTACCGACATAGAAATGGCCACAATCACAGTACAGTTGATAAACTCCTGAACCAGTAAGAGGGTCCGCCTTGTCTTTGTTGTTGAGCAATAAGTCACCCAGACAATCCTTAGATCTGAAAGATATCGTTATGTTTTCGGTCTTGAGAGCTTTTTAAATTTGGTAAGAGGGTTTTCCATTGAAAGTCAATGCCATATATTTTGTAGTCAAGCCCTGTTCCTGCATTACTGCATATAAGCGTTCTGAGCGGCTATCTTATTAATTCTCCTATATTTGTCCACTAAAGTATCTGTGAATCCATCTGCTACTTGTTTAATAATCTTGAACTCCGTTTCTCTGTTATCATCCGTCATCGGAATATCTATCGCTCTATTGATATATGAGTTTATGGCGGCCAATTTGTGTGATTTTGGGTGAAAAGATAAGTTGTCTATTATAACGCCTGTATGACTTGGTTTTCTAAAGATTTTAGAATCATGTTTACTGTTGACGTTGGATATGGTTAAGTCTAGAAAATTAATGGATCGATTTTTTTCAATTTCTTAAGTAAATTTGATGTTATTATGTATGTTGTTGACATATTGCAGGAAACCATCTAGTTGATCCAAAGATCCATTCCAGAGTATAAGGCAATCATCCACATACCTATAGTAGTATATGATATTATTTGAGGAGAAAGGGTTAACTTTATCCAGGATATAAGTCGTTTCAAAACGAATCAAAATTTAACGTTTAAACGTTTTAAACGTTCCAAAATATTTCTGCCTGTTCCTTTTTCGGTTTCTATTTTACTCAGGAAACCTTGGTATAGTAGTTCCTCTGGATTCTTGTGATTTCCTGACTTTGCTGCTCCCTTAAATTCGTTCGATAATACATGATACTGCATGGTAATCACTAATGTTGCATTTTCTCACAAGTATTTTCTTTGAATAATATTAGTGCATCATGGTTTCGTTAGGACGCTTGACTAGAGCTATCATTTCTTTCAAATTGTCAATACAGTGCGAGTCTCTAACTTGGAATAGATTCAGTACACAAAAGACCATTTTTTTTCGGAAATATGTTCGGACACGTCGATTAGTATTTTAAATTGCGCTCTTTTTCATGTAGGAAAATTTTATACAGTGTGTCCCAAATTTGAGATATGACGTCATCGACTATTTTTTTAAATGTTAGCCCTAATTTTTTTATGACTATTCTTAAAGAGTATATCGAGTTACACATGCGTACCAAATTTCATGTTTTTATTCCTTGTCATTTAAAAGATATTTAACAAAAACATTAACTAATTCGAAAAATGAAGAAATCTGATTCAACTCAATAATTTTTCTTCAATGAATGCTCAAAATGTTGTCCATGTACTAACTGACAATACCCTAAACGGAATTGAAACTCGTTTTGAACATTTCTAATTACTTCAGCGGAAATTAGCCTACACTCCTGTCTTATTCGTTCTTTCAACTCCTCAATATTTTCCGGTTTGGTCCTAAAAACTTTGTTTTTCAAGTACCCCCATAAGAAATAGTCCAGAGGTGTTAAATCCGGAGACCTGGGTGGCCATTCAGAGGTTCCTCTTCTACCAATCCATCTGCCTGGAAATGCATCATCCAGATACTCACGGACAGGTCTAGCAAAATGAGGAGGCCAGACCAGATGTTTCTATTCGGGACATCAGCTTCAACCGGATCAGGGAATAGAGTATCCAAATTCGGAAGTAGTTCTTCCTGCAAGAATTCTAAATATCTTGCTCCATTGAGATTTTCTTGGAAGAAAATTGGTCCTATTACTCGATCACCAATAATCCCTGCCCAAACATTGACTTTTTGTGGACGTTGAGTGTGGCCTTCCCTCATCCAGTGTGGGTTGTTGTCTGCCCAATAACGATAATTTTGTCGATTTACCTCCCCATTTAACATAAACGTTGATTCGTCAGAAAACAGGACGTTTTCTATGTTAAGAACATTTCTGTCTAGTTCTAGTAGGTCCATCATTTGTTCGCAAAACTGGAGTCTTCTATCCGGATCATCTTCGGTGAGTTCCTGGAGAATTGTCAATTTATAGGGATGAAATTTTTGCGCTTTAAGAGTTCTTATAACTGAAGACTGGCTAATTTCGAGTTTCCTAGCTATCTGCCTAGTGGGGACATGGGGATTTTCTTGAAGAGAGAGAAGTACATTAATTTTGACCTCTTCATTGAGCGCACTTTGACGATGATTATTTGTTTTTCTTAAATGTCCGTTTTCCCGAAACTGTTTTTCAATCTTGCTTACGGTACTTTGTGATATGGGTGGTAAATCAGGATACTTCTCTCTGAATAAATGAATAACTTCATTCTTTGTTCTTGTCCTATCTCCGTAGCCAATCATCATTAAAATTTCAATTTTGTGGGTTTCAGTACGGCATGTTCGTGGATTTTTCAAAAAACGGTGTTTCTCACAAAACCACAAACTAATAGGGTTCTCGCTCAACAACTCGAATACGATGCAGCTCTTCTTACTTGTTTTTATTAACTTGTTTTCTTGTTTTTATAACATTGTGATAAGACGTCAAACCGATTTGACAAAAAACGAATACCTTTTGACGTGCCATTTTTAAACTGCATTAAAATTTTATTGACTTGAATCAGATTTCTTCATTTTTCGAATTAGTTGATGTTTTTGTTAAATATCTTTTAAATGACAAGGAATAAAAACTTGAAATTTGGTACGCATGTGTAACTTGATATACTCTTTAAGAAAAGTCATAAAAAAATTAGGGCTACCATTTAAAAAAAATAGTCGATGACGTCATATCTCAAATTTGGGACACACTGTATAAAATTTTTCTACATGAAAAAGAGCGCAATTTAAAATACTAATCGACGTGTCCGAGCATATTTCCGAAAAAAAAAACGGTCTTTTGTTTACTGAATTTATTCCAAGTTAGAGACTCGCACTGTATAATACTCATGTGATGAAAATTCATCCAAGACCGCCTGCTTCCATTCCACCCAGCTATTGTCATAGTTTTTAGGCAAATTATACCTAACTTCAGCCACTCCGCTTAATTTACATTGCATATAATATGCTTTGAGTAAGTCGCTCCAGTTATGTAAATCACCTAATTGGTCCACTACATGTAACCAATCGGGCATTTATGTCACTTTTTTCTGGATCAAATACCGGAACAATGTCATTTTTCACCATGTTGGATGTTCCCGGGTTATTGCCAGAATTCACTTGTGCTTGTTGTCCAAGAACTTGGGTTACTTTTTGCATAACCAAGTGTTCAATCGACACTTTTTTGTTATTCTTTTTACGTCGGTGTTTCCATTTTTTGTGATCACATTCACTTCCAGACGAAGACGATGTTGATGACGAAGCACTTTCTGAACTGCTCATCTTTTGTCTCTTGTTTCTTGGTTTTGTCGATCTACTAGGTATTTTATCGCTGTGTATTTGCATTTTTTCGATAATTTCTGTACGCATTTCTCGATTGTCCACAACTCTGTACCGTCCAGTGTCACCACCGGCATTACTATCTTCACTATCATTGGTATTCATCTTTAGGCCAATTAATCCCACTTCTGAAGTATTAATATATGAGAATCAAACACGTACTTAATTCCGTATACTCTAATTCAAATTCAACCCGTGAACGCCTACGGAAGACTGACAGTACAATAATCCCATTTTTAGCCGCTCGCATTTCGGTTAGCATGCCATGAGCATTAGTCACTCCAACAAAAAGTGCGGGAGTGAGATTGCATTCGTCAACATGACTAATCGATAAGAAATAATTCACATTTCGTTTACATCAACTTGCCTATATCTAGATTCTATAATTTTATATGAACAATTCACAACTCATTTTCCTACTTTGAACCATAATATAATGAATACATAATTTTTAACTTAATTTTATTTCCGACATTTAACAAAAATTGTTTGAAATGTATAGAATTTTATCCCAAATCAGGAAAAAAGGAATGCATGTTACATAACATACCAAAGGGAAAAATTGCTTTTGAATGTCTACGTCTTGATCTATGGACCTTTGAATGTAGTAGGAAGAGAAAAATTGAAACATATATTTGCAGTAATAGATTCATTCACAAAGTTTATCAAGTCTACCACTACAGAGGAAGTCATTAAGCATTTAAAGTCGTATTTCAGTCATTATAGCAAGCCAACAAAAATCATCACACATCGAGGTTCCTGTTTTACTTCCCAACAATTTGAGGACATTTTAGAACAAAATAGTATCATACACATCACCATTGCAGCTGGAGCACCCCGAGCTAATGGACAAATTGAAATTATGAATAAAACACTTACGCCAATGCTAGCCAAACTAATTGATGAAAAAAGAGATTGGGATAAAGTTTTACCTGAGAATTTTGTTTCAATAACAAGATTAATAGATCCACAGGAAATACACCTGCAAAATTGTTGTTTGGTAGAGATCAAATTGGGAAAGTGGAGGATAACCTTAGAATATTTTTGGAAAACTCACTGGGAAAAATTGAAGACTTGACAGAGACTAGAATGAAAGCTTCGGAAAATATTGAAAAATCACAAAGAGAAAGTGAAAAATACTAGGACAAGAAGCATAAAGAGCCAATGAGGTATAAAGAAGGTTAATACACAAATAAATGTCATACGACAGTGTATTAGAAGCTTCAAGACTAAAACCTTACCTTAACCCAGATGAAAGAACTCTGAACTATGAAGATATAGAGGTTTCAGAATCGGATTCAGAGACTTACTACTGATTACTTACCTTAATATGACCAAATACTTACCTTAATGTGACAAAACTAGATTTTGACTTATGTTGACTTATTATTATGAATTTGGTTATGAATAATTATTATGCTTATGAAATGTAACTTATGATATTTGAAAATTATGAATTTACGGAGTTATTATCAAAGATTATGATTATGAATTTGAATTATGGAACATCTTGTCGAAAATTTATGGAAATGACATTTATGAGTAGAAGTTATGGAGATAATTTTATGTACGATAACTGAGAATATGTATTTATTGTATAATGACCATTATGAATTACGAATTATGAATTATTTTGATGATTATTTCTTAGGTGACTTATGTCTCAAGTTTCCAAATTATGTTAAAGGATACATTATGTTCACTTTATTAGATTAAGTTTATGTAGGTATTTAGATCGTGGACGATCTAATGTCAGGTCTGGCCGAGTTGTTGTCTTTTTTTTTGTGTATTAAATAAAAATATGGCAACACCGCCTTTAGTTTTGACATGACAGACATGTGTCACTACTGTCATTCAGGAAAGAAGCTGTATTAGGAGATTGATAACGATTAAGCGAGAAGCACGTGGAGTTTATAGAAAAAAACGGTTTAACATACGTTGATTCAATTATTGCTTTTATGAGTTTATGTATCCTGACAAACTTCAATTTACATTCGAATATATGTATTATTATTGACCAGTTAATTCCGAGAGTGATTTGATTCAACGGTCCCAGTCCCAACATTGCCAACAGCCCCGAATGCCCTACAATAATACTAAAATTTTAAATTTTGGGGATGCACATAAAATAATGCTAGACATTGATATTTTGATCAAAATATTACTTACTTGAATTAATTGAATTTTTCTATCATGGAAAATATTATTCTGCCAGGACACTTCCCCAGCAGAAGTGACAAAATAATCTTTTGAAGAATTTAATTGATACCTGCTGCTCGATTCGCTGATAAACGACCTACTGAGGTAAAAGGTTCCACATCAGCCCTTCATTTGTCTTTATGCTCGTCTGAGTCAACAAAGCTTGGTGGACAATATAAATGACCAGATTCTTTTTTTACGAAGTTATGTAAACATAAAATAAATGGCTTTCACGAAAAAATGTATGTTACTTACATCAGCAACAATCATCATTTCTTTACAACCTCCATCTATTAACCAATATACCAAAATAATTTTCTATACAAACATCTACGAGCGCGAGAAAGTCTAGTGTTGAAAAACTGTTTTTGAGGTTAAAAATTTCTTTCTGGATATGTAAGTCCCTCAAGGGGAAAAGGTTCATTAGCAACAAAACAAAAAGGATGAAATACCTCACAATTAGGTATTTTTGTCGAGGTTTTGGAGAAGAGTTGAAAAGTCTATATTTCAACTCTTATTTTTGAAGGCGCTTGAATATGTATGTGTTTCCCATCCAGAGAACCAACACAGATTGGGAGTTCAGTGGCAATGTCAATCCATTCTCGGTTTGTCAAGGGTACTTTCCAAATATATTTAACGTCTCTGGTGGACCAATGCCGTCCTGAATCCTTATTTTTGATAAATGATGCTCAACTAGAGAAAGTAGTTTCTCGAAAGCTTTCAAAGACATCCTACTGCATTTTATAAAATTGTCTTCATCATTATTCATTGGTATGTGATAGCTTTTGTAGAAACCATAATTCCTTCTATTTCTGTTCAACACAAGACCAGTTTTGAACCTCCTCGTAATCCTTCGCAGCAATAAAGAGCAAAGCACAGCTCTTCGGCCAGCGACACAAATCAAGTCTTTATCGTCGCAAAATTATTGTTTTGGTGATGGTCCACGTCACAAAGTTTTTCTCTGTATGAAAGAATGGTTCTTACTTCTGATCAATTTCGAGCAAGCTGGTTGGTGTAGGATGGTGGATTGGAATTTTCTTGTATCGAAAGCAGAACATCTAATTTTTTATAATCGGCAGTAGCAGACTTGGGTTTTCCAGATCTTGATCGGTTTTTCATACTTTTCTTCATTCTGTAACGCTCTACAGATCAAAAAACTGCACTTCTGTTTCAGTAAGTGAAAACGCCATGATATTTTCTACTTTGATCAATCATTCAGGCAGAACTTGACCTCTAGAATCCAAATCATCATTGAAGTCTATAGCTACGTTGTTGCCAAGGTACAAAATAGGGCTTCGCGAGACCACAAGACCAAGACCTGGTAATCTTCTCAAGACCAATACCAAGACTTGACGTTCAAGACCAAGACCAAGACTTTACCTCGAAAGTCTCTTCTTGGTCTTGGTCTTGAAAAGAAAAATCGACACAATATTTATTAAAATCTGCAAATGTCTCAATCTACTTTCAATAATTCTTTCAAGTAAATCAATTCTTTAAAATGTATTATTGGTATTTTCCAATTCACAGTAGTAGGTATAGACTAGTGCATGCATGCTACCAGATCATAGAAACGAATTTCGCAGAAAATTAGAAGCTTCAAATTTACCATCTGAATGTGTATTTTTTTACATCACAAAAAATGATCATAATATTTCATCTAGTCAAACAATAACAATGTTCAAAAAAATTTATTGAACTCTGTAACAAGTCATAAATAAATGTGACAAAATGCTTAAATCATCAAATAATGTACCTACATTCCTACGTGAAATAGTTATTTATGGTACTAGTGCGTTATGTTGAAAATAAGTCACGCGAGAAAGATTTGTGGTATAAATTCTCAAGTGACTTGTGAAACAAAACGCACGAGTGCCATACAATGTTTTATCCAACTAGTGGAAGAAATTCTTTTTTCATGAGATATTAAATTATCAAATCTGAATGTCAGTGTCAACATGACTAGACAGTGACATTTTCACATTTTGGTCAAAGTAGGTTTGTTAGCAAATGTTTTAATAAATTTTGACACTTTTATCAGTCTTCCCCGCAGATAAGAGAAGCTTTTTTGAAAAAAACGTATAAAAAATGGGAGAAATCGATAAAAAATGAATTCCTGAGGTTATCCTTACGGAAGCAGAAGAAGCAGCGATGCAGATTTCACCAGAAAAGTCCCGAGATGTCGAAGATACCTTCATGAATGGCGATGTTTTTGAAACTGGAGAAACCAGAGCTCTACACCGGTTACTGTCTAACAAGGTCTTCGGCGAGTCTTTTGACCAATGCAAGGGCTGATATGACTACTTTGAAGCGTCACGGAGGATGGAAGTCCTCGACGGTAGCAGAAGGATACCTAGAAGAATCGCTAAATAACAGGATACAAATTGTAGAGAAAACACAAGGTTCCAATGAGTCGGCGTCTTCCAGCACTACCAGCAGCTTCACCGATAGGAGAGCATCTGGTTCCAATGAACCAACAAATTTTACCATCACTCCAAATTCAAATAGACCGTTCGCGTTTTCCTTTAATTTCAATGTTAATGTCAATTCTGCTTGTATAAATAGAATACTACTTTAAATATGAACGGATTATAACTCACTAGTGTATTATTTGTTAGTTTACTCGTCTAAAATGACATCAATAATGATACTTATAACTATCATGTTACTGAATATTGAAAATGTTTTTTATACTTGTATATTTATCATAGTTTTGATGAATATACAAGTATAGAGAACATTTTTAGGAGAAATAAGTGAATACCCATTCTCTATACAGTACATCCGCCATAATCCGAACATGCGCTAATCCGAAAATCCACTAATCCAAACTGCTCGGAACCATAGTCATAATCCGAACAAATCTCGATAATCCGATCACCCGCTACCGTATTCTTGAGTTCAGGCAGTAGAGAGTCTCAAAATGTGAATTGAATATATTTTTGGTGAGAAACAAATAAAATGTTTTGTCATTACTCTGAAACCATTTACATTCTCAAGGAATTGAGAAAAGGAGGTCGAGGTCGGTCAACATGTTGAGTGGGAGTGGCCATCGAAGTTCACGGAGAAGACATAGGCTTAGGCATTTTTTGGCGTTTCGACCATTTATTTTGTTTTATTCAATGATGGTAGAATTTATGGACTGATGATTTTTTCAGTTTTTTCAACTTATAAAATCGAAGAGTACCTTAATTCTTTCTTAGTTTTGGTTTCTGTACGGGAGTTTCTGATCAATTACTCGACTGTCGTATATTTTGAGAAAAACGCCATAAAATGAACTTGTCAGATATTTCTACTTTCGAATAATATTTTTTCCAATTTCTTTTTCCTTTCCACAATTTGTATTTCTTTCTTTTGGAAGGAATTTATTGTGATCATGTAAAAATTACTTCTCCAGATTCTTGTTTTCTTAAACGTTTTGAGGTTTCTGGAGTACGAAAATTACATTCACTTAAATCGTTTTGTCTGTTGTCGAACCAGCTGTCAAAGGCTTCGACCAATCAAGTCCAAATATGGTACATGCCAAGATTGCCAAGTATCATAAATTTGAGAATTTCGATTGACAAAAACGTCAAATGCGAAGAAATTGAAATGGAGTAAAAAAGGGTTTATGACAAGGAAAAATTTTCTATTTGAAAAAAACATGGCATGTTGGGTATCAAATCACAGGAAAATCACTGAATGTTATTAAAAATATATTGGGGTAGCAAAACTGGGGATGAAAAGGATATGTCAAGAAAATACCACTTGTGGGGTATCATAATAAAGGAAATCATAATGCGATACTAATGCATGAGAAAAATATACGGGTTTGCGATACAGGGTGTTTTTTTTTTCAAGCATTATATCGCTTGGGAGATTTCATATTAGAAGAATCTTCTTCAAGACACATTTTCAAAATTTCAATAGGAAAGATTGGGATTGCGATACAGGGCGAATAACAAAGTGCGGTGATATTTTTTTTTCAAAATTTTTTTTATTCAAGAAAATGCGATGAAAAAGGTGATTTCTTCCATGGAGAAATTCAATATGGAAGGTAGATGGAGGTTTTGTGTGAAGTGGCTTCACAGTTTTTTTGTTCTACATAAAAAACAACGTTTAGTTTAATTTAAAAAGTTTATGGCCACATCAAGAGACTCACATTAACGAATACTTTCTTGGAAAAAAAAGGATCTTTGAAATCCAATTTGAAAACGTTCAATGAGTCATTATGTAACCTATTTCCAGAATAACAAACAGGTCTCTCGAATGTGTAGGATCCATAGACATAATAATAATATTGTTATACGTCTATGGTAGTATCCTTTGGCGAATTTGAAGTGCCATGCCATCTTTTCTAACCACCAGAACAAGAAAATACATATGTACTTACCTACTAATATCGTATTGATATTTTCGTGAATTTTTTGCAAAGAATAAAAGGTAACCTACAATAATAATAAAACTAGGTACTCTACAAATTATTTATTCTTTATTCGCCTCTAAAATGTTCAGTTTTTGTATTAACACTCCTAATTCTATTGCATCTCACAGTATCAAGTCGTTTGTTCGTCTGATGAAATATCCTTATTTTAAAATAATGTTTCAATATTATTTTGGTCAATAGAATGAGGATTTTAAAATTTTTATCATTTCAACTCAAGGGACGCTACTGATGGCAGCCATCCAACCAATCGATATCTGTTGTCTGCTTACTTATGGACAGATAGATTTTCTTTTTAAAAAATAGTCTTTTGACACACAACACACTTCATCACTATAAAAAAGTTCAACACAACACAAAATATCACCACAAAACGTTCAAAGTGAGGCAAAAGACCGAAATATTCCCAAACAAGCTATTCAGCAACGGCATGCAACGCTGTACTCTGAAAATGAATGAAATCGTAAACGAAAACCCACTACCTGACCAGAGTGTTGCCGGCTTGTCGAAATAGCAAATTGAATTGAAAATAACATCATGTCTTTCCAGGTTTTGTTCCGTGGATAATTTATGATCAAATTATGTTATTGATTAATTATAGCAATTTGAACAGTTCCTAGAATATTAAAGATGAAAATGGATGCGTAGTTTTACGCACATGGTTTTTCAAGTTGTTGAAACTTGGCATCATAGCTTGTTTATGGTCATAGGTGTATGATTTCGTTTTATGTAAACATGTTGGGTCTATCCTTGGTTATACGTCTATGGTATTAACAAACTGTGCTGAAATCGGTTCATCGGTAGACAAGGTAGCGTTGTCAGTTCAACAAACCCAGCATCTCCACAAACTAATCCAAATCTACTTGTTGTGAATTGGCGAATAAAATGCAGAAGAGTCAAAGAATAGAAATAATAAGTGAGGACACCCGGCGGAATTCCTTTGATCTTTCAGGACCCGTTTCATTGACCTTGGACATTTAAACGGGAAGTAAACGGTGTTGCCGCCCACAAGTTTAGTTCGGCGATAACCAGATTGCCATTTCTCTTACTACTTACGTTTGTCGGCGTACGAGTCCGGCATTCACCTAATTTTGATTTCGGTGTAGAAATAATTATCATTTACATGTTTTGCGTGAAAATTATAGAGAAATCTGTTTTTATACTTGAAAGTATAATACAGGTTCGTTCAAAAAAGTTATGGCTGTCCATAACAGGTAAAATGCGTGAAGTTAGCGCCCTCTACAAGCTAGAGCCTTAATAAGATCAAATTCAAATTTCGCATGATAAGAAACTCTCAATCACCAATTTTCATCAAAAGATCGACATTGGTTCGAATATTATTTAAAAAAAATGAAAATACATTTTCAACACCCTGTAGCTCTATAAAGAAGCATTTCGGGATACATGTTTATAGTAAGTGTTGTTCTTATTTTGAAGCGGGGAAACACCTCCCAATTTTTTCGCAATATTGATGAAACATCCTGTATAGAATGTTTTCTGTTAAGCGAATTTTTTTTTACTTTTTTAGTCATAATTCTTTCATAATATTCATTAATATTATTATACAGAGTGACGCAGATGAAGACACCCCCATATTTCGTTTTTTTTATTTTTTTTTTCGATATATCGGGAATTGGACCTATTTGTAATAGCGTAGTAGGCTGAGTTTGAAGATTCATCAACCTGTATGACTGCAAAATTTCAAATCTGTTTTTCTTCAAACAACGAGGATATGAGTGTGTCTTCGTTTAGAATGTGACTCGCTGTATTCACTCATATGTAGATAATGATGCCCAGAATTTGGAAATCTTCAATTTAGTACCAAACTTGATAATATTTTTAAGAAATAAACCAAAGATTTACCAAGTATTATTATTACAAATTTTTAATTTTTTGTTTTTTCCTGTATAAGAAGTTATTTTTTTAGTAAGTTGGTAATAAAGGTTTCAAAATATTTCTCGATTTGTTTTATTGTCGTTTTATATCGAGTACCTACTGCGATGGCCTTCTGCTTTTCTTGAATGCAATTTTGTTAAGATATACCTACCTAAAACACTAAAAAAAATATGAGAATCCAAAGTTAAAAAATGACCTATGAGAGCAATAAAATAATTTCTAGCATTCAATGTAAATTAAAAACATATAAAAATGGATTATCCCATCATTTCAACCATATTTCAATGTACTTAACATATTCAAATTAGCCCATGTGTGCACGTAAGTCTTTGATTGATTTATTTGTGACGTATGTCCATGTATGCCAACAGAAAATGTAATTTGAGAATTTGACAGTTCTGAGTTCATTGGATTGACGCATTATCAGATGTTGATTTTATCAATTGGAATTTAAAGGAGCGAAACAAAGCACACAGACTGAAAGTACTTTCCATTATATCATTGTTATATTGTTTTTCACACTAACCCAGCATCTAGCCCATTTCTAGCCCTTTTTTTGTTAAATTTTGGCCCCCAGTCGCCGGTTAAGTTGGCAACACTGAAGAAAATCTTGTTGGATTCGACGCCAATTTGGAAAAATATTATTTTAGATATCTATTGTGTGGGCATGTATATAAATTCAAATGATGTTTATCAGAAAAACACATCAGTTATACAGTGCTTTTCTTTAATGCCCCCCCCCCTTTTATTTTTGAACGGCTCAACTTAGAGACTTCAAATTCTAGGTGATGAAATACAAGCATGTTCACTATATTTTGACATGAAATTGACATATGAAAAATTCAAGATCTTGAAATGTTTTTTTAAATAGGAATAGGGGTCATGTGACACCTCATTTTGAATGTCCTGCTGATTACTTTATAACCCTAGAATACAATTGAGTCGATATCTCTACTACAAAATGGCGGTACATTCAATTACTACATTGATACATACACTTTGAAAAAAATTGTCAAATTCAATTAAAAAGATGCTTTTCTGACATTTTTGTCATCTATTCCTAACCGAAACTTTATGTCAAGAATATTTCCAGCATCTTTTGAATTTGACGATTTTTTTATAAAGTGTGTGTATCGATTGAATGTATCGCCATTTTGTAGTACTTAGAGATATCGACTCAATATTCTAGGGTTATAAAGTACAGAGCAGGACCTTCAAAATGAGGTGTCACATGACCCCTATTCTTATTTAAAAAAACATTCCAAGATGGCGCCCAGCCGCCATCTTGAATTTTTCATATGTCAATTTTATGTCAAAACATAGTCAACATGCTTGTATTTCAGCAACTAGAATTTTAAGTCTCTAATTAAGTCATTCAGAAAATAAAAGGGGGGGGGGGACATCAAAGAAAAGCACTGTATATTATGGGCAATACGAAATATATACAATGATTTTTGTCACTCATTTTTAAATGGAGAAAACAAAATGAAAATACTCCATGTGTGTTGTGTTGTGACGTTTTCGCTAGTTGCCAATCATAATAATATATACGTTCTCATACCATTAGCAATAATGAAACAAATATGCATGTCCCATACATTTTCAGTCACTGATGAAAACACACGAATACATTTGACAACATTGGTAAAACCATTTGTTGTCTATCAACCAATCACACTGAATAAACTTACAGCAGAGTTTATTCATTTCATTAAAACCCGTCGACGGCTCGATATTTCTGAGCTGATAAACTCATTATTTATGCAAAGAAGATTCATCATTGATCAGTATAATATGACTATTCTATAGTATTTCTACGACATTCTTTTATTGAGCGATATTCATTTGCAACATGACAACGTTGAAAAAATTCAACGGAGCAGTGTTGATGATAAACAAAACAAGTTTATTGTGCTGACACACAATTTGGCCAAGTTCTGGAGTAGAACTTCTAGTTCTATATTCTCTTAACGAAGTAATAGCTTGTTGCAAAGTATTCGATACAATCGATAGTAAAGATTTCCGATAGTTTTCCATCACTTATGTTAGCATCCATATCTTGGCTTTCTTGCTTTTAGACTTGTTTGGAACATTATGCTACTTCCAAACCGGGGTTGATTACCCGATATAGAATACACATAAAAACCAAAGCAATTATAAACAGTCATTAATTACGGCCCCAATTCAACACAATATATCTCCAACTCTTGACGTTTCATGCGGTCTTCATATAACAACATAAAAAAAACACCCCAAAAAAATAAACATTATGAAAAAATATTTGGAATGAAACAAACAGTTTCATGGATTCTGATAAATATTGCTACATGATATGAGCCAAATATTCACAATTTTGAAAAAAAACAATTTTCCGGTACCTAGGCAATTTATAAAAATCTTTAACATGACTGGAAAATATTTGATTTCTTCATACTACTAAAAAGTTTAATAATTCGCGACTATGAGGACTGATATTCATCGTTCAGTTCTATTGAACAGTAATAGACTAAAAACTTCCACACAAAAAAAGAGTTGACGTTTTTTGAACATGAACTAGGGGACCAAGCGAATGACTCTAATTATGGTATTCATTGACTTTCGAACATCCAATTCCTTTCGGTCTTCTTGTGCAACGAAGGGTAGCGGTGGCGGCACTCCATCTTATTAGCAAAGCTCCTACAGCAGTTGATTTGGTTCAAGGTTGCCTGCATACGGATCATCTTATTCGAGATAGAATTATTGCTCATGTAGTGGCTAACCAAATGCTTCAAAATTGGGAAATTTGCAGTCCTGTTCATTCCTGGAAAAAAAAATGTGTTTGATAAAAATGTTGAATAATTCATAACACAATAGTTGAGAAACAGAAGTAAGGACTACATCTATGAAGTGATACCTACTACGGATAACTCATTTAGTCCTATCAAAACCTGAAAAGAAAGAGAAAACTGCAAAAATGTTATTTATCGAATATTTTAAATTTTATTTTTTTGTATTGCTCAGGCTAAGGTATTGCAGATTTTGGTTTCACAAAATCAGTAAAAATTAACTTGATACAAATTCACGTACGCAATTTTTTGGTGCCAAACCAGGCAACGTAGGTCACCATTTCAACGTTTGACGTTTATGTTTGAGTAACGAGTCCTCTTTTTTATTTCGTCAATGACTTGGACCGATGTTTTTAGTATCAAGATTTCTGGTTAGTTTTCATCTACTTGGTGTCAATTTGGAAACTTCCCTTAGCAGGATCAAAGTTGTCTCAAATTTAGGCGGTTTCTTTGCTTTTGTCCATGAGTGTATGTATTTCCAAAATTTTAGCTTCTTATGAATGCAAATACATCAACAGAAATTTATTTGAAGTTGTTTTGAAGAAAAAATATGAAAGTTGATTATTTTCTCGAAAACCGCCAGAGACAGGTGTAGGACAGTATTATAAAAATCGAAAAACAATAACAAAGCAAAAATGCAATAATATACAGGATGTCTCATTGGAAATAGCAAAAATGTTGCTACTTTTTAAAAAAAAGCATCACTGAAAACAATTTAGATCGATAGACACCTTATGTGGATGATCAAATTTTCAGTACTATATAGCATCGCTGCCTCAAAATTTTTTTTTCAATATTGACCATGAACACATTCATAGACTGATCAAAATCAAATCAGCTTCGTAAAACTTTGTTCAAATCCAAACATTTTTATAAAATGAACTTGGATTTTTATGTTTTGAGAAAACTTACTTTTTGTTTGTACCGCATAAAATCTTTTTAACATGGTAAAACATAAGTAATCATGATATTATGCGTATTGAAAAACCAGGGTTGTAATGTTTAAAACAAAATGTTTCAAACCAGATGTTTGAAACATGTTTTAAACACGACCTGATGTTTTATTAGGTGTTTTAAACAGTGTCTCAAACAGGTGTTTAAAACTTGTTTAAAACATGTTTAAAACATCTATAGAAATACACTGCTTTTTCTTTCTACCTTAATATAGTAGTTGTCAAAATCACTTTTGTCTCATCGTATAACCCAAAAAATTAAAAAAAAAAACACAAAATAATTGGAACATGCATATGAATATATTATTATTAACGTAAGTAATACTAACAGTGTTAACGCCTGTGTTGGTGCTGGATGCCAAAGGCCGAGCTATTCCGGAGTTGCCCAAAAGAAGACGCATAACAATGAAGTTAGGAGCGACAGCGGTGACAGGGCAAAAACAGCAGGACAAGAGGACGATGAAGCGCGTAAAAAGGGTGACAGACAGAATCATAATGGCTGCCAAGACTGAATGTGCATTTTGATAAATTCTTGTATTTCTCATAAGTTGTAGCTCATTAAAGTGTTAAAACCAGCCAGTTAAGTTCATTACACGAACATATGGTCCTTCGAGCCGGATTTTGTGCAAGAAAGCGGCAAATTATCATCCAATAAGCAAGATCAGTGGGACAAGGTCATCGACCCTCGAGCCCCCGAGTTGGGACTAGGAGTTAGCCAGACAAGATAGCGCTAAACCATTGGTGAGTACCCATTCTTCCCTTCCTTTCTTTATCCGAGAGCCTTGATTTAATTTGTGTTTCAATTTGATTCTTCAATTTCAATCGATTTAATTTGGTCACGTTTCACGTTATTCATCAAAAATCGAGTCAAAATGCCTGATAATCTTGATGATGAAATAAACGCAGCATTAGTGAGAAAACGAGGCACTTGTAAGGCGAAACTGTCTTTATTTGAAAAGTACCTCAAAACATTCGAGCCTAAAAATGAACTAGACGCAAATACGGTGGACCGATCGGTAATAATTCAACTTGCCCAACGAATCAAAGATGCAGAGGGATTATTTCAAATATTTGATGACATCCAATCGGAAATGGAGGCAAGTGTAGATGACATTGAGACACAGTTGACACATCGGGAGGAATTTTATGATAGATTTTATGCAGCAATGAGTCAAGCCAAGCAGATCCATGAGATAATTGATTCGCAAAATTATTCAAGATCTGATACGGGTGCTTCTGCTAATACAGGAACAAGCGGACAGGCAGAAATCATTCCTTCTGGGGGAATCAAGCTCCCAGAAATTAATTTACCCAAATTTGATGGGACCTTTCAAACATGGCTCGAATTCAGAGACGTTTACTCATCACTCATTCATGATTGTCCAAAGATCAATAGCATACAAAAATTTCATTATTTAAGAGCCTCGCTGATAGGTCCTGCTCAGCAAGTTATACAATCAATAGAATTCTGCTCCTCTAATTACGACCTAGCGTGGAAGACGCTATGCGACCGATTTAACAACACAAATTTGTTAATTCAAAGCCACATCAAATCCATTTTCCATATGGATCCAATCCAGGAGGAATCCCCAACGAAAATTAGGAATTTGTGCGACAACATATCGAAGCATCTCAAGATTCTCAGTCAGTTGGGTGAACCAACTCAGTATTGGGATTCATTAATCATATACATAGCTAGCTCAAGACTGGACATCAATACCGCCAGAGAATGGGAAAAAACCAAGTCCCGATTGGAAACTACTGATTTGGAAAAGTTCAAAGAGTTTTTGTATCAGCGCGCCGATCTGCTACAAACACTAAACACAAATTTTGGTGCAATGTCTATTGATGGCAAATACAGCAATTCAAAATCAAATAAATCTCATGAAGTGAGACAGTCAAGAGGTCTCTTCAACGTTGCAGAAAATATCCAGAAGAATTCAAAAACCGGACTTATTTGTTACATATGTAAAGGCGATCACGGTGTATATTATTGTCCTCAATTTCTAGCTCTTCCAATCCAGGAAAAGAGAGCAAAGGTTAGGCAACTTCAATTGTGTCAAAATTGTCTACGCAGGAATCATCAAGCTAAAGACTGCAAATGGTCTGGATGTAAATATTGCCATGAAAAGCACAATACGACTTTACATGATCAAACAAACAATCGCAAGGCGCTTGCAGCATTATCAAACAATGACACCATCAAGGATGAACCATCAATCAACCAAGATTATCAACAAGAGGATAGCTCCAATTGTTATTTTTCACGTACCCAAACAGCCATGCTTTCGATGGCGAGAGTATCAGTTCCAAGCGTCAATGGAAATTTGGTTAGTGATCGCGTACTACTCGATTGTGGTTCGCAGTCAAGTTTCATAACAACCGAATTCAGTAAACGAATCAAAGTAACTTTGGAAGATGCTCATCTCACAATATCAGGAATCAACGATAGAACTTCTTTTTCAAACAAGCGATGCAATATCATGTTGCGATCAATTCACAATGACTATTCAATACGCCTCAATTGCTTCGTGATTGATAAAATAACTGGTTCTGTTCCTGGAAGACATTTCGATGGACGGCAACTACGTATACCCGTGGACATACAGCTGGCAGATCCAGAGTTTCATATTCCAAGTAAAATCGATATACTTATTGGTTCAGATGCATTCTGGGAAATTTTAAGCTCAGGTCAATATCGCCTTAATCAACATGGACCCTTCCTACAAAACACACGCTTTGGTTGGGTAGTTGCAGGTCCCTTCGATGTCTTCACTGCTAATTCCACTTGCAATTTCAACAAGACTACCATCGCCAACGATTCAGTTCAAGCTCAAATCGCCAAGTTTTGGGAAATAGAGGAGGTGACTCCACAACCACAGCTAAAATAAAACACAGCTCGAACTCTCGTGTCGGCGCCTTTGATGTCGACAGTCCGCGGGGAAGCGAGACAAAAGTATCGCGCTCTTTGTCGCACAACTGGGAAAAGTCAGAGCCGGATTGAGACGGCCTTTTACTTGAGTTTAATTTCTAGATTCTGTCTGACAGGACCGCAGTAGGTGATTTTTTTAATTTTTAGGATTATATATTTTTTATGAAATTAGAATCGTAAATGAAGTTAATGATAAGCCATAAAAAAAGTAATGATACTAATACACTGATTTTATGCAAAAAGGTAAATAGCCTTTTTCTAGCAACGATTCCAAACGGTACAAAATCGTCCGGAGCTTTCGCATAACAAAGTTCGCGTTCTAGCAAATTGAAACTGGGATTTTTACTGTCAGTCAGATGTTCTAGCGATCAACAATTTCAGTTTTCAAACCAGTTGAAAACCGTCAAAAGAATCCACAGGAACTCGAGCGGATTTTTAGTTAGTGAAATGCGCAGAAAGTTTTCAAGTGTTCTTAGTCCTGCTTTCAATCGATTTGTTTTGTTGTTTTGGATTTTTGGTTATGGTCTGTTAAGTTTATTTGAAAAATTAATTATCAATTGATTATTCCTTTTAATCGAGTTCTGTGAATAATCAAATTATTCGTGTTTGAAACACAGGTAGGATAGTTTTTTCAAAGTTAAGAAACTCCCTAGCTCAGTAATTATTTTTCTTGGTTTGAGGGGCCAAAAATGTCATCAGAGTCTTCAACTTCAAGTTTAGATAGGTCAAATTGGAGCTTTGCTTCTGATTTATCAGACGATGAACTTTCAGAGCTGTTCTAGCGAATAACAATCTCAAACCGTTTGCTACCCGATCCCATGCAGGATAAACATGCGCAGTAAGACAATAAGACAATCCACAAAATTGGTTTTAAACCGTCAAGAATTTCATGCTAGAACAAACCTAAATGGCAGAGGTCATTGAAATAGCGGAAATAAAAAAGTATGGTCGGGTTTACTCTCAAAAAAATATTTATGAAGATTTCAATTATAAATTTTATTGCATAATTTATAATACAAACTTTGACAAAATACACAACTTAAGTACTACAATTTACAAGTTTTTCCAAATTATCAATTTGTTTTTATTAATACGTCTAAAATTATTATTAATGGTTTTTAATGTATAATATATCCTAACTCTTAAATATAACCTAATAACAAATTCTTTTGGAAAATGCTCGCAAGGGTGATTATAAACTAATTGAATGCTTAAATCTAATAGGGTTTTGCAAATATAAGTTTTAGTTGCCAGGTGTTCAAAATTTTGTTGAAATATTTGTTCAATTTGACAAACTAATTCAACAAACTTATCATTCGGCATTTTTAAATTTCCAAAGGTGTCTTGATTAGCATTTTCATAAGCCTTTAAAAAACAAAAAAAAGAAGAATCGTCCAACTCATCGTGGTCTTGGCTATATTTAATGCACACATTACAAGAATGAATTTTGAGTGATTTGTTCAATAAGTACCCACACACGTACCGTATGAAATTTTTTTGAAGCATTTCGTTTTTAGAAAAGTCTATACTATTCATTGGATTAATTTGTGTTGATAAAACCATATCAGCACCCTCATCAGGTTCAGAATGCTGATTGCTATCAAAAAGTTTTAATAGCATTTCGTCTGAATCTGCCTCACAGTTTTCAGAACCCGAATTGAAGAGATTCACGCACTGCAATTTTCTAAATGTCCGATGAAATTGTATGGGGGTTGGATTAATGCAATTACCATTTCCACTTCTTATTTTTCCAAAATGATTTTCTAAACAATCTTGGTTTAACCTTCTTGTCAAAATGTATTGAAATCCTGCATTATCACGAAGAAAATAGTATAGTTTTATAATGCTATTAATGGAAATTAAAAGACTATTAATGAATTTAACTTTTTTTGTAACATTTACGTTGTTTTTATCTTTAATTTCCAGTCTTTTAAAATAAGCCAAACAGTCCATGAGAAACTCTATTTGAAATGAAGTCGCTTTGAATGCCGCATTATATTTTTTTGGTGCTAGAACTTGAGATGAATTTAAAATGTCAAAAAGCTGATCTACTCTGTTGATAAAATCAGCAGTATCAGCGGCTTGCGCCGAAAGGAGACCAAACCTTATGTAAAAAGACATACCTACATGTACAGAATAACTAAATACCTGGGTGGAAAATTTAACTTTCATTTTGTCAAAATTTGTTGGATATATATGTGAATCGGTTAGCTTGTGTGCCGCTTTGACAGGAAATTTCTTGTCTATTTCATAGAAATCTTTGATGTATTGCCACGAGATTTCTTTTCCATCAATATAAAAGTTGTAACGCATTAACATGTTTCTCATGGCTTTTATGATGTGGGGTACATCAAAAATATAAAAAATATGTCGATTTTCCAAATAAAAATCAGAATTTTCCGGAGATATGTTCAATGTTTTTGATAGTTTAACATTATTTGGACCCATGTCAGAAGTTACTGCACAAACATTTAACCCTATAGAGTTTAATTTCTGCACAGCTTCACATAAGTTTTTCAGTAATAAGGGGGCAGGGCAAGATGTATGGCATAAAAAATACGCAATGGGCTGTTTCCATTTACTATAAATGCCCCTTGCCATGAAAACACAGGCAGTTAAACTTGGTTTAAAAATATTCTCCTCTGTATCACCCATTGCTAGCCCAATAATATAATCCTGATTACGCTCATAAAACAAGTTGGCTTTAATTGACATTTCATCAAAGCATAACAAACAATACTTATTTTCGGGTGCAAAACTGTCAACTTTTTTTTTCAATAGTTTATAAAACTGGGGATTATCTAATCCTGGTCCTATCTTAACGGCTCGGATTTCTTTTGGCAAAGTGTTGGGTGAAGGAAGACTATATTTAGACATTAAATATGTCTTATAGACTCGGGGACCAGCAAAATATATTGATAGGCATTCAATTTTAAATTGTTTAGAGTACCGTCTACCTTTGGGATGCTTAGTCCCCTGCGCCACTTGCATATTAACGCAATTTGCAATATCTGGATTGCAAAATTTGAATGTGAGGGACATATATTGCTCCAAAGATATACTGTCCAGATCTTTTTCTTTTTGTGTTTCAAGCACCTGAACTCTCTCTCGTAAATACCTGTTTTCAGCAGTCAGGGTTTTGATGTGATGCCTGTACTTCATCTTTCTTGGGGTATCAATAGACAAACTTGATGACGTTTGAGTCGATATTGGAGACATGAGAGGAGGAGTGATACACGTTGGACTTGGAATAGTCATCTCTTGTTGAACTTCTGTTTCAACTGCATTTGTTTGGTCAACTGCAAGATTAATCTGACGTCAAAAAGGAACGCAGCCACTGTGACCGGCTTAAATAAGAAACAAATTCATTTTAAATTCAGGGATTTGAATTTTTGGAAAACGCTCGGACGCGTCAATTTTTATTTGTGGATGCGGTTTTTTTAGTGTCAAATTCATGTATACAGGGTGAACCAAAAATAAGTTACGACTATCAACTTCCTTATTTCAAATGGAAATATGTATTTTTTTTTCATTTTTGAATTACTCGTAAAATTCTGAGTATATTTAATACACGTGGAATGCACGAAAGCTCGATAAAACAATAAATGAGAACTCACGTATCATAGGCCTCTCATTTTGACTGAATAATAATAATAATATGATACTTATAAAATAATACTGCTGTTGTATAATACATAATATAAAAATTATTGTTGGTTCATCTTGTAACGTAACAAAAGCTGAACATTTAATAAAATATAGGTACCTGATTCAATTTGAGCAAATGGAACTCCTGCTGGCACCAAAACTCTGTCATCAAGAACTCGTATTTTTGCTGGAGGTTGCAAAGGCGGAGCACTGTATGAATGTTCGGTCATAAAAATTCTACTACTGCCTTCAAGAGACGCCGGGAATAGGGTAGGAATTGCAGTAGCTAATAATCTTGTGTGGAAGGAAGTAGTAAACATCCTCTCTTCAAAATGGACTTCACATAATGAGTAGCTTCTATACAAGTCATTTACTTTTTGAAGCAGGTCGTCCCGATTGGCTTTCAGTGCCCATACCCTGGATCTGTAAAAATAAATAAAAAATATTACTAGTAAGGTGGTAAGGTCCAGTTGATTACACTAGTAGGTGTTCGATATGTTATTTTTTTGTTATCACAGCTGTTATTATTCATATAGTCTAATAGAAAACAATCCGAAAATATTAGGTATACATAATAATATAGTAACGTTGATTGAATAAACTTATTCAATCAACGATAGTAACTTAGTCTTAGAAGTAGGTACTTACCGGTTAGCATCTTTCGGAAAGCCAAAAAATTTTTTATTTGAATTATATCCTTTGTTATAACAGTTTCTAGCTCCACAAACACGATGGTGTTTTGCAGGATTATTTTCACTCATTTTTAAGTTCACAACAGTCAAAAATAACGTCAATCGCACGACTATGTCCACTAACCGCATAAAATAAATATTCTATCGATCGAGCCAAAAGCACAAAAGAAAAGCGTCTGTTGCTGGGCAAGCACGGCTAGTGGATGATAGGTTTTCCCAGCTTGGGCGGAGCTTCAGTCCTGCGCGAGGAGATCGGCGCAAACCCGTCCCGCCAAAAGAGTTGTGGAGCTGGTTTTATTTTAGCTGTGCCACAACTTCCAGTTTTTTCCGCAGAAGAGAATTTATGCGAAAAGTCATTCAAGGATACGACAATTATTCATGACAGTCGTTATATGGTATCACTTCCATTGAAAAAATCACCAGATTTGTTAGGTGAATCACGAGAAAAAGCAATCAAACTATTTGCTAGTTTGGAGAGGAAATTAAACCGAGATGAGAAGTTGCGTACACTATATACAGACTTCTTAGGCGAATATGAGCATCTTGGTCATATGACCGAAGTAACCGAAGCACGACATCAACCAGAATACTACCTACCGCATCATGGAGTTCTGCGAGAATCCAGTTCTACGACCAAACTACGGGTTGTATTCAATGCATCATCACCAACGTCAACGGGAATTTCTCTCAACGACCTTCAAATGAATGGACCTACTATTCAGGAGGAACTCATATCAATTCTTCTTCGATTTCGAATGCATGCAATTGTGATTTCAAGCGATATCAAAATGATGTATCGTCAGATTCTACTAAATCCAGAACAGCGGAAACTTCAAAAAATTGTTTGGCGATCCGATCCAAGCCAACCTCTTCGCACATATCAGTTAAATACTGTCACATATGGAACAACTGCAGCATCTTTCCTAGCTATTCGCTGCCTTCATCAGTTGGCATCTGAATGCGAACAGACTCATCCAGATATAGCCCAAATAATCAGGCGAGACATGTACGTTGATGATCTACTCACTTCAGTCGACACGCCAGAAGAAGCTGATCACATTTGTAGGACAATCACCGAGGTTTTTCTTAGTCGAGGTTTCGAGCTAAGAAAATGGAAATCAAATGATCCGTCAATTTTGGGCGGATTACATACAGACAATTCATGCATCAATTTTTCCACAGAAAAGGAAACCTGTAACAAAACACTTGGTTTATCATGGATTTGCAACTCCGACAGTCTGATCTTCAAGATAAATCCTTCTGACCACCACAAGATTACGAAACGAGTTATATTATCTCAAATTGCATCCATATTCGATCCACTAGGTTTAATCAGTCCTTGCATCATCATTGCTAAGACACTTATGCAGAAACTTTGGTTGGAGAAACTTGATTGGGACCAAGTTGTTCCCAGTGACATATCGAAATTTTGGATAGATTTTTTAAGGGAACTTACTTGTATAAATGAACTTCAAATCCAAAGAAAGGTTATATGTGATTCCCCGAAGTCAATTTATTTACACGGATTCTCTGATGCTTCAGAGGTCAGCTACGGAGCCTGCATATACGTTGTCACTGAAAATATATCAGGCGAATATTCTTCACATCTGCTATGCAGCAAATCCAAAGTTGCTCCATAAAAATCAATTACTATTCCACGATTGGAATTATGCGCAGCCTTGCTACTTTCAAGACTACTAGCAAAGGTTAAGGATTCAATTGATGTGAAAATTAGAGGAGTGTACTGCTGGACCGACTCAACTATAGTGCTTGGATGGCTGAAAACTCAACCCAACATGCTGAAACCTTTCATCAACAACCGTGTGGCTGAAATACAAGATCTAACCGGGTCTTACACCTGGTTACATGTCACAACAAATAATAATCCAGCCGATCTAGTATCAAGAGGAGTGAGGCCCAGACTGATCCAGACTTGTCGTATGTGGTGGTTTGGTCCTGAATGGTTGACAAACGATCCATCGCAATGGCCCAGTTCAGTAGTACCAGTAGTAAGGGAAGACCAGCTACCAGAGATACGAGTGTGCAATGTTTCATCAAGTGAGCTAGCGAGATTCCCTTTCGAACGATTTTCAAGTTGGCTTAAGCTAAAACGTTCTACTGCATATATGTTTCGGGTTATAAATAATTGCCAAAAAGCCTCATCCAATCGTATCCAATCAATTCATCTAACTTCCACTGAAATAGAAGCCGCTACAGAAAATTTGTTAAAATACGCTCAATCAGAAATGTTTCCTGACGAACTACGATTGTTGAAAAAATCACAGGATCTCTCCAAGACCAGTTCTATCCTCAACCTCAACCCCTTTTTAGATGATAAGGGAATTATGAGAGTTGGAGGAAGACTTTCAAATTCCGACTTCACCTACTCCAAGAAGCATCCCATTATTTTGTCAAGTAATCATCACATCACCTGCCTAATATTCAGATATGAACACGAAGCCTTACTTCATGCAGGGCCGCAATTGCTGCTGTCGCATATTCGAGAGACTTATTGGCCCACATCAGGACGCCATCTTGCTCGTAAGACTTTTCGCAACTGCGTAAAGTGTGCAAGATATAGGAACCAAACCATCCAGCCAATAATGGCAGACTTACCTGAAGCACGTGTAAAATGTACCTTTCCATTTTCCACCGTAGGTGTGGACTACGCCGGCCCATTTCTCATGAGGGACCGACGTGGTAGGGGATCAAAGCTAATCAAGTGTTGGATCGCCTTGTATATATGTTTCAGCACCCGAGCGATTCATCTAGAAATAGTCCTTTCACTCAGTGCAGAAGATTTTATCCAGTCCTTCAAACGATTCATTAGTCGCCGAGGAAAACCAGCGCACGTGTATTCGGATAACGGCACCAATTTCACCAAGGCCAATAAGGACCTTCAAGAACTAGCAGCATTTTTTCAAGAAAATTCCGGTCCCATCGAAACTCAAGCAAGTAACATCGGTGTTTCTTGGCATTTTATCCCTACCAATTCTCCCCACTTCGGCGGATTGTGGGAGGCGGGAGTGAAATCGGTTAAAACTCATTGAAACGCGTTATAGGAACTCAAACGTTATTTTTCTTTGATTTTTATACACTTCTTATCCATATTGAAGCAATCCTAAATTCAAGGCCTCTCATTCCATTATCCTCCGAACCCAGTGATCTTTCCACCCTCTCACCAGCGCACTTTCTAATCGGACGCCCGCTTTTATCATTGCCTGAGGTGTCATATGCAGATGTTAGCGAAAATCGTCTTACGCAGTATGAAAGAATCCAGAAGCTTCATGAGCAGTTTTGGCGACGATGGAGCCTTGAGTACGTCAGTGAACTTCAGAAGAGAACTCGCTGGAAGACTAACAAGGGCAGTCTTCAAATCGGTCAAATGGTTTTGGTTCGAGACAACAATCTGCCTCCAATGAAATGGTGCTTGGGCAGAATCATCAATCTTATTCGTGGACCAGATGAAGTGCCTAGAGTTGCTGCTATTAGGACTGCGGGTGGTATTATATCCAGAGCCGTCGTCCGTCTATGTCCTCTTCCAGTCAAGGATCAAGGAATTGAAAGTCAGGACTTTCAAGGCCGGGGGCATGTTAACGCCTGTGTTGGTGCTGGATGCCAAAGGCCGAGCTATTCCGGAGTTGCCCAAAAGAAGACGCATAACAATGAAGTTAGGAGCGACAGCGGTGACAGGGCAAAAACAGCAGGACAAGAGGACGATGAAGCGCGTAAAAAGGGTGACAGACAGAATCATAATGGCTGCCGAGACTGAATGTGCATTTTGATAAATTCTTGTATTTCTCATAAGTTGTAGCTCATTAAAGTGTTAAAACCAGCCAGTTAAGTTCATTACACGAACAAACAGCTTCAAACAAATAATGCAAAGTAAGCTTAAATAATAAATATGAATGAAGAGTGGAACTGTAACTAAACATACTTAAAAGAAACTAATTCTAATTCTAGGAACAAAAAACAAATATTCAACTAGATATATTTTCAACTCAACAAAAAAAAGGTAAATGTCAATCAAAAGTCAACTGACTTTTTGAAATTCTACATTTTTATACCCTTTTTTGCACTTAATATTGAAGAGAAAATACTCAATCGAAGTATTCCCGAACAATTGGAGTCCCTGCTATACATCCACCAAAAATTAAGAAGCAATCCAACACACATTCAAAGAAAATCTCTTTATTGAGTGGAATCTCCAATCAATTCTTCATCATTCATGAAAAGCTGTACTGAGACAACATATGAAAAACAAAAAATCGTGGGTGATGGAAATGGTTTATTTCGAGCTGTGAGTCTCTTTTTGTTTCAAAACCAAGAAAAACATGATTTATTACGAAGACAAACAGTGGACCAAATTTATTCTTCATGGGAAAGCATACACCAATATATTCCATCCATTGTCAACCCAGATAAAGAAGAATATTGTGAAGATATGGCTAAAAACGGCACTTTTGGTACGTCAATTGAATGTCAGGCAATTTCCGACTTATATAAACTTGATTTCAATATTCATTTCATGGACAAAGGCACAAGAATTTTAGAAAATTCTTTTTATATGTTCGATAAAACACCAATGACCATTTCCAGTTGTAACCATGAAAATTCTATTCATCTTCTTTACACTGGACAAGCCAATTCAGGACATTATGACTTGCTGATCGAGAAAATATCGATACTCTCTGACAATACTTGTGAAATTTGCAACAAACTTTTTAAAAATAACAATGGACTTAAAATACACAAATCTAAAGTCCATACCATGGACAAGTCAACATCAAGCATTTTTGCTTCTCCATTATCCAAACCTCCAGAGAGTACAGAGACGTCCCAATTTGAAAAAATCGATTGTTCTCATTGCAAGAAAGTTTTTAAGAACAACAGAAATTTACGAAAACATTTCTTATCAAAACATTCACTTGAAGAAGAATTTGATCCTTCAATTTTCATGAAATACTTGTCAAATCTTAAATCATCAGTACCCATCCAAAAAAGAATTCCAAAAGGAGCAAGACATTCCGTAAACGAAGAACTATGCTATATCTTGAAGCCAATCAAAAAATGATGTTCATTCTTGGATCTGTTTATTCATCTTTCCATATGCTGTTCTCCACATTTCAAAGAATTAAAATTTGAAAAATATATCCCTCACTTCTAAAATTAAATCTAACTTGATGGAATGGAAAAAGCAAAAAATTCAAGACATGAAGAACCTACTAGAATTTTACGAACCAAAAGGATTAACGAAGATCAAAAATAAGGCAGAACGAAACAGTAAATTATCCATTCTTAAAAAGAAGATCGAATCAAAAATGAATGAAGGGGACATACGAGGCGCAATTAGAATATTAAGTTCAGAAGATACTTTTTCTCCAGTCAACGAAGAGACCTTTCAGAAATTAAATCAAAAACATCCAGACAATGATGAAATGATTGATTCTGTCTTTTCTAATACCGAAAAAGTATTTGATGAAATCACTATTTCAGAAATCAAGCAAAAGAAAATATAATATACCGTCACGGAAAAAAAGAGAATAGATGCGAAAATAAAGGAACTACAAGATATAATAGCCTACAAAAATGTACAAATGGAACAAATGGAACAGAATTTGACCTCTGACCTGGAGGAGCTGCGTCGTGAAAACAAAAAACTTACTAAGGACAATAACAAGAAAGAGAAACATATTGAAAAGCAAAGAAGAAACACGATTGATTTCACCGATATAGTCTGTACCCAAGAAGAATCTTATAACAAACAAATTCAGGAAAATGAGATAAGGATGAAAGTTATGAAGAAAGAGAAGATTGATTTAATTCATAAAACAAACAATTTGCTGGATGAAATAGCAAGGATGAAATTAGAGAACGAAAACCTGAGTGTACGAGTAAAAGAATTGGAAGACATTCATAAAAAAATGATAACAACCATAGAAGTTCTCACCGCAGATAACTCAAGTCTCCTTAGGGACCTAGAAACGACGAAGGCAAATCTTCATAAGCAATTGGAAACATATGTCCATCCATCCAACGACTCAGAGCTTCTTGTGAAAATACAAAATAGTCAATTAATCATCAAAAATCAACAAGCAAATATCGCAAAGGGCATCAACGAAATCATCACAAAAATACCAATTGAGAGCTCTGCGACTAGCAAAAACATTTAAAAAAGGAAACCACAAATCATCGTCGTTGGTGATTACAGTGTTAAAGGTTGTGGACTATTGATGAAGAAAGCAACCAATAATATGTTTGATATAAATTATCAGAATAGAAAATCTGCTACACTAGAAGACGTCATCATTGAGAGTTGCAATATCGCCAAAAACTCCACTGACGAGGATTGGATTGTACTATTTGCAGGTCTGGAAGATGCTAGAAAGGGACGAAAGACTCCCAATATTGATATGTTTCGTAGACTTAGCGGCATCAAAGCAAACACAATCTTAGTCTCTCCACCATACACCAGCAATAGGCCAATATTGAACAATATCATTTTTAAACATAATGAAGCTATCAACTTGATACTGCGCCAATTAACAACATCTGTCGTGCACATAAATTCGGAGCGTTTTGATGACTCCGTAGATGGATACTTATCCTATCACACGAAGCAAACATTCACTCACTATCTTTGTAGAAAATACTTTAAGAAAATCAAAAAAAATCCAAAAACTATCAACTTAGATCAAGAATACGTGTATAAATCAAACCACAGTGAATTGGAGCAGCCTGGGTTAAGCAAGGCTAATGCAGCAGATGAAAGCAGAGAGATTCTGGATCTTGATGAAGTATTTACCCCTAATAAGAATAGCGCTAACTGGAAAAACCGACCGACGACACTAACAGAAACGTTTCAATAAAAACAACGAACCGTCAAACGACCAAAACTGTCGCACTTCCTCAAAAACCTCACCGCTAACCTTCTCCGTCCTGCTGCTCAACATCCAGTCTCTCAGAAGAAAATGTGATGACCTCTATGCGTATCTGGATTCAATCAAACTCCCAGAAATAGTTCTGATAACGGAACACTGGCTGAAGAGAGGCGAATGTTTTTCAATTCCAGGTTACCACCTAGTCTCTGCATTTTATCGCCATCAATCAGCACATGGCGGCACGTTAATTTTATTGAGAGACTCGTTCTTTGATATGTTTGATGTCATTGAATCTCATGGGAGTCTTAGTCTTTTGGAGGACAAAGTGTTTGAGCTTTCTGAGTGCTTCTGCAGACGGAACAATTTATATATATTGTGTGTGTATCGGTCACCATCGGCTTCTGCAAGTGAGTTTTTGGAAAGATTGGATACAGTACTGTCCCAAATTCCTGCTTCATCAAAAATCATATTGGCAGGTGACTTGAACATTAATTTCCATGAGATGTCTGCTCACCGGGTTCAGCTATCTAACATACTCTCTAGTTATGATTTGGCATTGCAGGTTGATGGCTATACACACCGGACGAATTTATCATCAAGCCTAATTGACTATTTGTGCACAAATGTCAAATGCTTATCATCTATAGTCGAAGACCCTGGACTATCAGATCATCACGCAGTAATCTGCAAATTATCCACTGGATTGACGAAAAAGAAGCATGAGCGCCACCTCGGAAGAATCTTCAGTAGAGCAGCACTCAATAATTTTGACCAACTGAGCACAAATATCAATTGGGAGAATGTGCGGTACTCACCCGATCCGGTATCCTCATTTCATTCAATTGTATTGGACATTTTCAATACTGCTTTTCCCAGGAAATGGATCAGAAGAAGAAAAAAAGATCAAAAGCCTTGGCTAACAAAGGGTATCAAGGTGTCTGCGGCAAATCTCCGTTGGCTCAACGTAATGAAGAAGTACTGTAACGACCCTGTTATAATAATGTATTGTAAGAGATATAGAACCACCTATAAAAGAATAGTGAAGTTGGCCAAACAATCATCTTACCAAGCAAGACTCGCCACCAGTAATAACAAATCAAAGGAATCTTGGGCTATTGTGAACGAGCTATGTGATCGAACCAAACCGAATACTGACACACAAGACATAGACCCAGATATCCTTAATGACTACTACTGCAGCATTGCTTCACACTTGGCAAGCAATCTATCTCAATCTCAAGCTCCGACAACCAACCTGGATAACATATCTGTATCGAATACTTTTTTCTTTATTCCTGTGACATCTCATGATATCGAAGATGCATTCAGGGAGATCAAAAATAAGAAATCAAAGGGGGAAGATGAACTTAACGTGGATATCTTGGCAAGGTTGCCTGAACAATCTATCAGTGCCCTGGCTGAATCTATAAATCTGTCATGGGAATATGGGATTTTTCCATCCTGCTTGAAGGCAGCTATCGTCAATCCAACGTTCAAGGGAGGAAATAGTATGGAACCCTCAAACTTTAGACCTATCTGCAGACTTTCAACATTGTCAAAGGTCATTGAGAGAGTGGTGGTTAAGCGCGTTTGGAACTATTTTACACGTTTCAGTCTCTTGACACCGTCCCAATTTGCCTATCGGGCTGGCACATCGACCGCTGATGCTATTTTTGACTTTCTGAATAGGGTGTATGGTTACTTAATTCGGAGAGAGGCAGTGGCTGCAGTGTTCTGCGACCTGTCGAAGGCCTTTGATTGTGTTGACCATGCAAGGCTTCTAGTTAAGCTGGAAAAATATGGTTTTAGAGGGTCCAGTCTTTCCTGGTTTTCATCATATTTGCAGGGCCGCACTCAGGTTGTCCAAACAGCGAGCGGCAGATCAAAGTCAAGGGCTGTGTGTTTGCTGACGACACTACCATTGTTTGGCACGGAAAAACAACTGAGAACCTGGAATTGGCAATATCCAGAGATATGATGCTTGTAAAGAACTGGTTTGAAGCAAACAAGTTAACACTGAATGTTGGAAAAACACGCACCGTAAGCTTCAAATATATTTTGCCGGACATTTCTCTTGGAGGCCTGGAACTGAACCACTCGGAGGACTGCAAGTTTCTTGGACTTATTTTGGATGGAGATTTGAGATTCCGCGAACACATCCAATCACTCAGCGGAAAACTATCGTCGTCGTGTTTTGCCATTAGGGCGGCTAAGTCTGGCGCTGGACTTGGGGTTGCAAGGATGGTCTACTTCTCTTTATTTGAATCCCATCTGAGAAATGGCATCCAATTTTGGGGAGCATGTTGCCAGAGTCTTTTGAACACTATACTTATTATACAGAAAAGAGCCTTGAGATTTCTACTGGACCTTCCACATAGAGAATCTTGTAGGCCCCACTTTGTCGATCAGGGGATATTGACTGTTGTATCTCTCTACACTCTGGAAACTACAACTTTGGTGTTCAAAAACAAGGATGCAATCCGGCACTGCGTTAACTCTAGGACGACGCGTCAAGCTTATGACCTGCCCTTACCCATTGTATCTAGGGAATATACAAAGCGTTCCTTTGTATATGAGGGAAGGAAGATGTTCAACCATCTTCCTAAAGAACTAAAGATGATAACATCCGTGAGAGTTTTCAGGAGCTCACTAAAGAGACTGCTATTACAAAAGCCATTTTACAGTCTTAGAGAGTTCTATGAGTGTTCCTTCAATTAGAGACTGCGCAGTGTAATCATTCTTGATTGTTTTATTAGTAATAATCGTCTATGTGTACATTTATATTTTGATAGTTTTAAGTTGTAAAAGTTGTGTTATTATTTTAGTAAGCTTTGTCGATGGAATTTTATTCTCTGATAATAAAGTATTTTTGAATTGAATTGAATTGAATTGAAGCAAGCCGTCATATCTTTTAGACCTGGCTCCTCGTCTGGTGGGTTGGATTCCTTGAGACCGCAGCATTTAAAAGACCTGATCAATACTGAACAAGGTACAAGCTTATCAAATCTTTTATCAACACTATGTCTCTTTTCAAATCATGTAGTCAGGGGTTTGTTACCTGAGAAAATATGTCCAATTTTTTATGGTGCAGGTCTTTGTTATTTTAATAAAAAAGATGGAGGGATTAGACCTATAGCAATTGGTTTCTGTTTGAGACACTTGGTTGCCAAAGTGATTTGTTTAAGATGTTATGATACATTAGGAAAATTTTTCCGTCCATTTCAACTAGGGTTTGGAACCAAGTGTGGAGCAGAAGCCGCTGCCCACTCCATTCGTCGTTTCATCAATTTTCCACATTTCTCTAATAAAGCAATCCTTAAAATAGACTATATGAATGCTTTCAACTCAGTTAACAGAAATGTTATTCTTTCAAAATTTAATGAACATTTTCCACAATACTCTAGATTTATTCTTCAATGTTACAAAAAACCTTTCATTTGGAGAACGTATAATCCTTTCACAGAAAGGTGTCCAACAAGGAGATCCTCTTGGACCACCTCTTTTCTGCCTTGCTATTAATGATACTGTCATTTCATTAAAATCTAGTATAAATCTATGGTATCTTGATGATGGATGTATTGCTGGATTCCTCAATCGGTTCTAGAAGACTTCCAAAATATCATTACTTCCAGTAAAAATATCGGTCTGCAACTTAATTTTAAAAAATGCGAAATTTCCTTTTTAACAAATGAATCAGAAAAGAATCTGTTGTCACCATTCAAAACAATTGCTCCAAATATCTTGAACATTCCATTAGAATCTTTCACATTATTGGGATGTCCCTTCTCTCAAAAAAAAATCAGTGAATCAATTTCATCAAAAGTATCTATTTTGAACAAATTCTCTGGAAATTTAAGATTTCTTAATTCTCATACAAGTTTTTTTCTATTAAAACATTCATTTTCTATCCCACGGCTTTCTTATTTATTACGTTGTGCTCCTTGTTGGACTAATCAAGAAGACCTTCAAAAATATGACAAAATCCTCAAAAATAATATTCAAAATATTTGTAATATTGATTTTCTGGAAAATAATTCTTGGATACAATGTACTCTTCCTGTTAAATTAGGAGGTTTGGGAATTCGGGATTCCTCATCTCTATGTTTCTCAGCATTCTTAGGATCCTTGAATGATGTGTCAATTTTAATGAATAATATTCTGCCTCAAAATATTTCTTCATTTCCAAATAAAGATTTTGAAATGGCTATAAATAATTGGAATAGAATAAGTAACTGCGATTTTTCAAAAATTATCCAATCAAAAAAACAGAAAGATCTAGATATAATTTTGTGTCAGACAAATTTTAATAATCTTTTTTCAAATTTCCAAAACTCAAAAGATGTTGCACGATTGCTAGCTCTCCAACCTTCCGAAAGCAATGCATGGCTGAACGCTCTTCCTTCCACCACTCTAGGGAACCTTCTGGAGGACTCGGTCTTTCTCGTTTCTGTAGCTCTGCGAGTTGGTCTTCCGGTTTGTGAACAACATGTCTGTATTTGCAGCGAAAAAGCAGACAAATATGGCCTTCATGGGCTAAGCTGCGCAAAAAGTGCAGGCAGGTTGTTCAGACATCGAATGATATACGACATTATCAAGCGGGCACTGGCATCAGCGGAGATTCCGTCGGAACGTGAGCCGGTTGGTATTTGTAGGGCTGATGGGAAGCGAGCTGATGGCCTTACTCTGGTTCCCTGGAAGGCCGGAAAAAGCTTTGTTTGGGATGCTACCTGTAAACATACTCTTGCTGATACTTATATCAATCGAACATGCAAAGTATCGGGTGCTGCTGCTCTTTTAGCTGAGAAAGAAAAGCAAAGAAAGTATGGAGAGTTATCGGATTGCTACTTCTTTTTACCTTTTGCCGTGGAAACTCATGGTCCTTGGGGTGAGGCGGCAAAAACATTTTTAGATTGTTTAAAATCAAAAATTAGAAATAAAAATTTTAAAAGCTTTTTCACTCAAAGAATTAGTTTGGCGATCCAGAGAGGAAATGCTGCTGCGGTTCTGGGAACCATAGATCCTTCGGTTTGGCTCGGTCTGGAGGATATGACGGGGTGATCTTTCATCAATGTTTAATTTATTTTATTTTATTTTATAATATCTAATTATATGTATTCTAAGTTTTTGACAATAAATATGGAAATCTAAAAAAAAAAAAAACATTAAACAATTAAACATTTAACAATTAAAATAGTAAAATAATAAATAATATCTTTCTTCTTTCTTCGAGTACACACGTAAAAACAAAAACACTAAAAACTAGTTGTTCAGCTCTTTGAAAATAGAAACTAATTTGGCTGCTTTATCGTTGCCCAATCTATTTCTAAGTTTTGAGTGAACCAAACCATATGACGAAAAAAGTCTTTCAATATTGGCTGATGATGAAACTGCTGTATGTAGCTGTTGCACAAGTTGTATCACAATAGGATCCAAACATTTTATAGATCTCCACCATGCTAAAGGTGTAACATTTTCTTGCAGTTGCGTAGAAAACATGTATTTATTAAATGGAGTACACTTCGCTTGATAATTGATTATGGTCGGCATAGCATCTGGAAAGTAAGTATCGTCGTACTCCATTGCAGTGTCTTTTTGATGCTGAGTTAGATTCTCTCCCATGAATCGATGATCAAGTAAATTTGCAAGGTAGTGAGCCGAAGTGATGGCCATTTCCATGCGATTCTTGACTTTTTGTACATCCCGTTTGTTAAACTCTCGATTTGCGAATTCATCTTCAAATGTCTTCATTAATTTGACCCAAATCTCCGTTGCTTGACCTATAGTGCACATACTCCCTTGAACTTTATCTAGTGCTACAGCAATGAGTTTAAGTTTCTTGAGATAGTTCTGTGCGTCGATTTTTAAGTCTGTATCATTTAGTAATTTTATTATGTCTTTATCAAAAACGACCTTATTACTGGAGCAGACATTATATAATATTGGCCAGTTCTTTAAATAACTCTCTAGACAATCCGCCATAACGAACATCTTGTGGTAAATTTAATGCAGAGCCACCAGCTTCTTTATATTTTGCATGAGCAAAATGATTATTCCGAAAGTATTTGCATATCGTCTTAATGTTCTCCTTCAAGTCAGGGGTTTCCAAACCTCCTTCTAAATCATGGGCTAGTAAATTGAGTATATGAGCAGAACAACCATATGTCAATATATCTTTTTGATCTAGCTCCTTGAATAAATCATTTCTCATTTTTGTCATATTAGACGCATTATCGGTGACTACACTAGTAACATTACATTTATATTCCTCAAGGCATTTTCTGATTGAATTTTTTAATACTTGTAATAAATATTCTGCAGTATGGCCGTGTCCAGAAGAATCGATTGACTCTAGTAAATGTACTTGACTAGTTTCGATGTCCGTCACACATTGGATCATTATGGACATTACTCCAGCCATCAAGAGTTAAACATGCGTTTTTATTCATCAAATTCTCCTTAATGGTTGACTGAGTAGAGGCATACACTTCATCAAGTAACTGATTTGAAATATCGTACCTGTTTGGTGGAGTATATCCAGGACGTAGCATTTTAATGAGTGTTTTGAATTCTTGATGTTCGACTGCACGGAATGCTGTGTTGGTTGCGTAAATATATCTGGCCACTAGCAAATCCAATTTCTTTTTTTCTGGCAAACTAGTTCGGACGATAAAGTCGTCCATCGTTGATCCGATTGATCGTGATAGTGAAACTCGTGGAGTGGATGTAGATGATGAGACTCCTGAAACGCTACTGACAGTAGTGACGCACTCAACAGAGCCAAAAACGGAGGATGTTGAAGCAGATCCTGAAAGATTTTAGAGTTTAAGTCGAAAATATTTTGCTATTCACTTTCACAGTTGGACACACTGTAATAATTATTATAGGATAGGTCCTATCGGACTAGTTTTATTTTGAAGTTTACTGACCCCTATTTTTTCTATAAGTTTATTCGACGAACAACTCAAATTGGAAAAAAGAATCAAATTAGAAGTTCACTGAGTTCAGTGCTACATCAAACAGTATAATTCCACTTACCTTCATCTCCAACGATCCTCTTTTGCCTTTTACTTTTAGCTTTATCTCTCATTTCAGCTAAGGGCAAATTCAAATCATCAGTTGAATCATCGCTATATTCGTCACTGCAATTATCTTGCTTCTCTGAACCTGAGCGCGGTGAGTCTTGCAAGTTTCTGGATGGAGAACATTTTTGAACGTGTTTCTTCATGCGAGATACCAATGAGACCATATTTAACCCACATTTCTTGCATTTAGCTCTGCTTGGCTTGCCATTTATTTTGACATTATCAAAAAATGCTCAAATGGCATCCTTCTTTCTCCCCGAACTGGACATTACTTTACTTTACTTTGTAAACGATAATCAAAATAATAATTATTATTAACTAAAGAAGGCGTACCACGATCAACGCCGGAAATGAAACTTTGGATTTGGTTCTTGGTTATCTTATCTTACTTTTGTTAGGTTAACATTCAACATAAATGTCATTCCACGGTAAAAAGGCGTTTTCCAATTAAATCAATCTGCTCTTGGTAGGTGGCACCCGCACTGAGAACGAGAACTGAACAGTTGCTCTTTAGTCCTTAAGGCTTATTTACACCGACCTTATATTTGAAAAATTGAAAACTGTCAAGTTATCCGTTATTTATTAATTCAAGGAAGCTAATAATTCAATAAACCGCCAGAATTTTTATGTTCTTTTTTCTTTTGGCAAATACGCCACGTCTGGATAAAAATTTAGGGCGCGATTTAAGAATTGAAAGCGGCATATTTGCAGTAAAAAGGCGCCATAGATACCTTGCAACACTGAAACAGCAAACACCAAAAACTCATAAAACGGAATACCTATCTAGATATAGTGCCTAGCTTAACACCGGGGATTCCCAGAAAAAAAAGAGTAATTCCCCGCACAAACAGCATAGGTATTTTATAAATTTACATCGGCGGCAGAGACATCTTTTGACGCAAAGTTGAATTGATCTTTGTTTAAAACGTACCATTATACCTTAGTTTATTATTCAATACAGAAAAAATCTTTTTTTTTTATAGGGCGCTATATATTTTGCTGAATTTTGTGGAATAAAAGGATACTCCTCTCTTGTAAAATTTTTATATTTTTTGACTTGCAACCATTCTAATTATTGCACCTAGTAAGACTATCGAACATGCACCAACTCTCTAAAAAAATCTTATATGTTGCACATTTACTTCAATGACCACACTCTAAATATTTATTGAAAATTTTTTACAGGCTTCTCAAAAATACAATATAGTGTGGGTCTATTTCAATAGAACACGATAATGATCCCAATTTTCATAATTTGCAATCAAATTTTTGCATTAGGTCATGAAAAACAACGATTGTTTCTGTTCACTTAGTAACAGTTCTAAGCTTTTGAGTGAGCAGTAAATTTGCGATTATGGCGGAGTTTAATGTATGGATTAATAAAATTACTGGCCCATATTTTACAGAAGAAAATTCAAACCAGCACGTGTATTTGAACATTCTAGAAACATTTGTCTTACCATTTCTTCAGATGTAGGTACGTTATAACGTAGGTATTTGGCAACAAGACGGCTGTACTGCTTATTCCAGAGCACTGGTAAGACCTTGGCTCAAACAATGGTTACATAGTCGTTTTGGAGCAAGATGGAAAGGAAGCTTTGACCCAATTAATTATCCAGCTAGGTCACCTGACCTCTCATTATTGCCTTGAAAAAAAAAAGTTTTTTCAGTCGATGAACTCAATGAGCCGCGAATCATTAGTAAAATGTACCGGAGTACCGGAGATTTATTAGGTTAGCAGAAAAGCGTGTGGACATGAAATGTAGAAGAATAAGCGAATTTTGGTTTCAAAATTTATATGTAGATTTATATAGTGTCCGGCATAAAGTTGGGTACAAATGGGAAATGTTTTTGTTAATTATATTTTTGAGAAACATTCATCCGTGATAGTTTTTGCATGTCCCACAACCAAAGAATCAATTTTGACTCATGTCATGAGTTCAGGTTTACCGAAAATTTAAAAAAAAAAATCTTGGTGTCAAATAATGGGTTAAAAAACAAAATCCGCCATTTTCGATTTTTCGCCGATATTTCCAAAACCAATTGACCGATCGCAAATCTGGAACCGAATATCGAATGCACTAAGTTTCCTCTAAAACTTTCTTCATTTAACCTTCAATGTAGGATGTAGGTATAATAGGAGCCAAGATCCCCGTATCGAGAAACGAATTTGAGACACACTGTATTATTCATTTTACGTAAAAAAAAAACAAAAAAAATAGGGTGTTCTTCTTTTACGTTAGTTTGAAAGACCGTAAAAAATATAAAAAATGGCACAAACAGCGGTTATTAACGTATTATTTTTTTTTTGGTTTAGCGTAAAATAAATGATATACGCATTCACCATAGCGACGACTTCTTCATTAGGTATTTGTTTGCTAAGCCTACTCGGCACAGATCGAGTTCCGTGACGCCAGCGCGGCAACATTCACACTTTAATTACGTTTTCATTGCTAATTTCGGTTCAAAATAAGTTATTAACTTTCCGTTTGTGCCATTTTTTTATATATTTTTTACGCTCTTGCAAACTAACGTGAAAGAAGTACACCTTTTTTCACCATAGCGACGACTTTTTCATTAGATATTTGTTTTCTAAGCCTTCTCTGCACAGATCGAGTTCCGTGACGCCAGCGCGGCAACATTCACACTATAATTACGTTTTCATTGCTAATTTCGTTTCAAAATAAGTTATTAACTTGCCGTTTGCGCCATTTTCTAGATTTTTTTTACGCTCTTTCAAACTAACGTATAAGAAGAACACCTTTGTATTCAATATTTTTGAAAAAAATGGATGAGATAGTTCATTTTAACAGAAAGCGCCCTCTACCGTTCAACAATAAAATAATTCGTAAAGTGATATTACACCATAAAAAAGCATAACAATAAACCTTTACAACGACGTTAAGCTTATTGGAATCGGTTAAGACAATCAAAAGTTATCAACAATTTTAAAAATTAACATTCGACCCTTCCCCCACCCTTTATTTGACAGATAACAAAAAAAAGTTTAATATGAAAAATGTTCATAATTTCTCCTTCTCTAATATAAAATTATTTATCTGGTAGGTCACCGTTCAATATTCTTAATAAAACCTCTTTCAATTTGATTATCCACAAGGGACAAGAAATAATTCTAACTATATTTTCTATTTCACTATTGTATTACGCCACCTAGCGGACATCGCACGAACTTGGAGATAGTCTCCTGCAATTTCTCTGGCAACTTTTATAATGATTTTTTTTCCAAAAATGGGATGAATATTTACGGAGATATGGCCGGCGACCTCTCTTAGTTGTACACCCTGTATACAATACTATGTTTTTGTTCATTAGATTGAGTGCAAAAAGTTTAGTAACTGTACCAAATCTTATTCAATGGACAATCTGCACCTTTTTTGGAAATATGAGAAATATAAGGATTAGTGAGTACTGATGCCATTGATGTTTGAAAAATCAACCTACGACCTCTATTATTGTAGTAATCACCGATTAAAGAGCGCCAATCAACATCCACTACGTCACAGAATACATTATCTATCTTCGTCTGACATATTGACTGAGATGACTGTCTCTCTCTCGGGAAGGTAATTCGATCCCCCATTTTCGATCATACAGTGAAATTTGCGTTTTCTCTTTCATTTATCTAGTATATTTTTGGGTATTTTGGAAAAAAAAAATCACTGATGACTTTCTGATATTGTCTAGAATACGTATATGAAATTTCAAGTCATTTAAAAATGTATGCAAATTGTCCATTAGCTCAGCAGGTTTCGAGAATATCTACAAAAAGCCGTCATCGGGTCTTCACGTTTAACACCCTGTATCTTGAAAACGAAGAGTCTGTAGATCCTAGTTTATGAGAAGTTTTATTTCTATTTTGGGGCGTAAAATACATGGTTGAAATATTGACGTCTAATTTCGGAACACTCTGTATATCAAAAACACTATAGATTCAATAGAATATTAATTTTCCGATTTTTGGGTGAAGCGGAACTAAATGATTGATTGTTTGTTTCCATAGATGGTGAATTCGCAATCTGATATACAATCTTAAAAGATGTTCAGTGGGTGATAACTAAAAATAAAATGAAAAATCCAGGTCCGTATTTAAAAAAAATTAAGTTGATGATGGCAGCTCGAAGATGAAACGTCAGATTTTGAATTTGATACAACTTTCTGGGAATGGATGCGCGCGGCATCGTTGTAGCATATTGGCACGTTTACGCGCATTCAAAGTACAAATTTTCTGTGAAAATTGAAAGGAAAAATTAAAATTCAGTGATTTCGCGACGTAGTGTGTGCTAATATTGATGGTACATTGAAAGTAACATTTGAGCCCACCTGTAAATGAAATAGAAATTCCTGAAACTCTAATCGCAATCATAACAAACGGACTGTGGAGGGAGCGCTGTTGTCAAGCTGAACAGGATGCTTTTCCTGAGAATTGTAGTTGAATAATATCAATTACATAGTGGCATAAAAATGCAATGTCACTATTGTAATGAAGTGAAAAACAAGGACATTTCCAACTGTGATGGGTGCAAAAATATATGCTGTAAAACATGTGGAAAATCATCATCAGCAGAAGTCAAAGTGCTGGAGCTGAGAAACAAAAGGGTGATGAAGTTTTACTGTCCTAATTGTCTGAAATTGGAAACGTAAAACCTACTACAAAATATCATCTCGGAAAAGGATGAAAATATTCAAAGTAAGAATGAAATAATTAATCTCTTAAAACAACAAATCGAAGATTTGAAGGTAAATTTTTCTGCAAATGAGTGTCCCAGAAAATCGTATGCCCAAATCACGGAGCAATCCCCGCTAGAAAACAAAGTAAGTGTGCCAAACTTGATTATCCGTCCAAAGCAATCACAAGACAAGCATAGAACAGAAAAAGAAATTACGGAGAAACTAGATCCAGCGAAGCTGAATATTGGAATAAAGAGTTTTAACGTTACTTCAAACGGAAATTTGATTGTTTAATGCAACAACAAAACAGAAACAGAACAATCACATGAAGCTGCCGAAGAAATCTCAAAAGATGGATATAAAATAGTGACTACAAAATGCAAAAACCCAGAATCAAGATTCCTGGCTATCAGGGAGAAGAAGAAAAAGAAACAATTGAAAGAAACATTAAAAATCAAAATAAATGGATAACTGAACAAGATGAAATCAAAATTACCTACATATAAGAAAGAAGGATATGGATTCGACTATTTATGCCGAATGTTCAGCCAGTATGCTTCACAAATGTATGAAATACAAAAAAATTCATGTTGGATGGAATAGATGTCCGGTGTATCAAGATTTGAAGATCAACAGATGCTTCAACTGTCAGGAATTATATCATAAAACTGTAGACTGCAAGAAAGACTAAGTGTGCGAATACTGTGGAGGCAAACATAATATAAGTAAGTGTACCGAAGAATACAGAAAGTGCAATAATTGTATAATATCTAACCAAAAATTCAAGACAAAATATGATATTTCTCATTCCACGACAAACAATGACTGTCCTTCATATAAGTACCAATTAGAAATTCTTAAGAACAGAATAGACTATACTCTATAATTTTCAATATTCCACATGAAGAAATATTACAGACAATAAAAAGGGAGGAAGGGAATAAAAGTGCCATTTATGTAGATGGTTACCCTAAGTGAAAAAATAGTGAAAATGAACAATATGTTAAACTTGATACATCTTAATATTCGTAGTGTTAGAAAAAACTTTGATGGACTGCTTTTGTTTTTGGACTCTTACAAACTCACACAAGTTGATATTATAGTTTTAAGTGAATGTTTCCAACTGACATCATGTGATAACCTACAAATTCCGGGATACGATAGTTATTATAATCAAGGAGACTATAACAAGTTTTGAGGTTTTCAGTGGACTGATCAACAAAATAATGCACTTTTGAAAGCAACGAAAACAAATTTATTCACGACGAAAATAAAACGTGTACAATGCTCGACGACGCGTCCGAGGGGCCACTCTACTCGTTTTAGATTGTCATTCCCGACTAAAACGAGATCACCACAATTAACTGCGTCACGCGGTCTTCCCTCGTGTAGAAGTTTTAGTGCACCCAAATACTCCAACCGAAACCGATCACGCAAATTGTCTCTCAATTTTTGCTTATAACGAACACGGCGCGACAACGAAACTTTGTCAACGGTGTCACAGTCAGGCATCCCGACTTCCGCAAGATCGCGCAGAAACATAGCAGGCGTGAGAGCAAGCAAGTCATTCGCGTCACTTAACACATAAGTCAATGGTCGAGAGTTTACTACGGCTTCGCAATCGCACAATATGGTCATTAGCTCCTCATAGAAATGACACGAGCGTCCAAGGACTTTGCGCAAGAGCTTCTTCACTACTCCGATCAACCGCTCGAAAAATCCACCCCACCATGACGCACTAGGGGGGTTAAACCGCCACGTAATACGTTCTATTGAAGTCTCTTGTGTTATTTTATTCCAGTCCAACACATCAAATGCACTGTTGGTCCTTTTGAAATTGGTACCGTTGTCGCTATACATAACTCGCGGACGACCTCGGCGTGCCACAAAACGTCGTAGTACCTGTATAAAACTTGCAGACGATAGCGATAATGTCAATTCGAGGTGAACCGCTCTATACACAGCACGTGTGAATAGGCATATCCATGATTTGTCGACGCTTTTCAAGTAAAGCGGGCCGGCGAAATCGACCCCGGTTATCTCAAAAGGGACCACATCTCGAACTCGATCCCTTGCCAAAGGAGCTGGGTCCACAGCAAAAGGTTTCGCTTCATATTTTCTACAGGTAACACACTTCAACAGTACAGATCGGATAGCACATCTACCTCCCACTATCCAGTAATTTTCTCGCATCTGTGCCAGTAGTCCTTGAGTGCCCAAATGGCACAACTTTTTGTGCGTCTCCATGATCAATGCACTAATAGTCGGATGTTTCCCAGGCAAAACTAACGGGAATCTGAATCCATCTCTGTCCTCTCGATTTGAAATTCTAGACTTCAAACGCATAAGTCCAAACTCATCATAGTACGGATGAAGGCAAGAAATGGTCTTATCCTCAAGGCCCTGGTAGGTCTCCTCCTGTATCAACTTGAAGATGAACGTCTCCGCAGCATTCAGCTCTTTCACTGACAAATCTCCGTGTCTCTTGACGTCATTCCTTATGTTATGAGTGAATCTTAGAATCCATCCAATCATTCTCAAAGTTCTAGAAAATTTACCAAAATATGACAAATGCCAAAAATCACTAATTTGAATATTTGGAAGTGTCTTCACCAATGTTTTTCTACGTTCCTTAATGATCTCCTCCTCATCAACATTCAAATCTTCACAAGGCCATTCGTCTGCATTCAGGTAAAGCCAGCTGGGCCCTCCCACAATCTTGATTCCAGAAGCTGTCGAGGACTGCACCCACGTGATGGAAGATCGGCGGGATTGTAGATTCCAGGTATATGTCTCCACTGTCCATCTGTTGTAAGACGACGAATTTCACTCACCCTGTTCGAAACGAATGTCGCCCATTCTTCCTGACGTCTTATCCATGAAATGACTGTTGAAGAATCACTCCAGAAATAACTTGAGAAGTCTCCATCCATCGCCTGAGCAACTTGCTTGTAAAGTCTGGATGCAATTGTAGCTCCCATCAATTCCAAACGAGGAATAGTCAACCTTTTTAATGGTGCGACTCTCGACTTCGCAGCAAGGAGGTGAACTGTAACTTCATTCTTCTTCACTATGCGACAAAAAACTACAGCGGAAAAGGCGTCTTGTGAAGCGTCAGAAAAGGTGTGAATACTAAAATCTTGTACATTTGATAAATCAACAGAACACCAACGTGATATTCTGATATCTAACAAATATGATAATTCCCTCACCCACTTCTCAAAAAGTTTGGCAGTCTCATCATCCACAGGTTCATCCCATGACATTTTCCTATCCCATAACCGCTGCAATATTAATTTTGGTACCATGGTAGTCGGAGCTGTGAAGCCAATTGGATCGAATATTCTTTGAGCCATTGATAGAAGCATCCTCTTCGTCACAGGTGTTTTCCCATGATCAACATCAAGCAGCTTCTGCCAACAAATCCTGCTTTGGAAACCATGTCAGACCAAGCACTGAAACTGTAGCATCATTACTCTCGGGATTGCCAGAAAACTCCCACCCTCGCAAATCAAATTGTCCTTCAGCCATAGCTAAGACAGATTCTCTGATGAACTTCTGTACACTTTTGTGGTCCGGTAAGCTGGTGATACAATTATCCACGTAGAAGCTTCTGGAAAGTAATTCAATCACTTCCTTGGAGTAAGTTGGATTCATATGTGAACATTTTCCTAAGCATTTTTCCATATGGTATTCGATAGTCATTCCAAGTAAGAATGGGCTACAATTGACACCGAAGACCACACACCTATGACGAAATACAACTTCTCCACTATCTTCATCGACCCAAAGAAACTTCAAATAATCCTGATCTTCTTTGTGAACGCCAATCTGTAGAAACGCCTTTGTTATATCTGAGATCACCCCAATCTTGAATTTTCTGAACCTCAACAATAAGATAGGTATCAGTTCTATCAAATTTAAGCCTTTTTCGAGGCAGTGGTTCAACGAAGGCATATTCTTGACACATGCAGAAGCATCGAAGACAGGTCTGACTGCAGTCGTGGAATCCTCCTTCAGCACAGGACGATGAGGTAAGTAGTGCCCATACTCTTTATCAGCCTCAACTCTTTCAATTATCCGGAGTGATTCCCATTCCATAAAAATGTCATTGTAAAATTTGAACAGACCATCTTTTCTCAATTTTAGTAGGGTGTTCTCCAACCTTTTCTTGGCAATACTGTAATTTGTGGGTAGCGGTGGATGTCCCTCTAACCAAGGCAGTACGACTTCATATCGTCCTTCTGCATTATTGTTGACTGTTTGGATAAACAACTCCTTCGCAGCAATAGCAGCCTCTTCTTTGGTCTTCATTTCAGCAGGATCTTCTATTCCCAATACGTCAAGTTACCAAAGATTAGAAATTGAAGGGTTCACAAACAAAGACAAAACTGTCATATTCGCAGCTGATAGTGTTGAGGGACCCGATACTCTGCCCATTATCGTCCATCCCATGTATGTCTCTATTGCCGTTAATCCACATTTCAGTTTATGACATCTTCCTGTATATACGCTTCCAGCAACATCTGCTCCTATGAGAATTTCAATAGGCCCGTTATGAAGATCAAAAACGTTTATATTTAGGTCTCTTAACTCATGTAACCAAGGACCATCAAAAAAGGGTGTTACACTGTTACATATAGTAGGCTGATCCAAGGCTTCCAGGGCGTGTTTATAGTTTTTCCCTCCATTTTTGCCAAATACTTCAATATCATAACAACCGTGATTTTTTGTGAATTCGGTTCCCCCAAAAAGTCCATGAGTTAGCTTCTCTTCTCGTTTCGGTTTCAGGCCCAGATCCAGTACTGTTGATTGTAAAATATAAGTCCTCTGCGACCCCGTATCCACCAAAGCCCGAACAGTTTTTGTTCCAGAAGGTCCCTTTAAATTCAGTAGTAAAGTCTGAAGAAATACATGAGAATTTGTCTGATTTGATAAGGTTTGATCTATATCACGATTTTCTATATTTTTATCACGCAAATTAACTTCACTGGTTTTTTGATCTCTTTGACTCTTTGACAAATTAGGACACATAATTGGAACATGTGATTGGCCGCATAGGAGACACCTCAATCGACCTCTGCACTTCCTGGACAAATGACCCACTTTCAAGCAATGAAAGCATGCCCTTTTCTCTTTTACTTTATTTTTCTTCTCATCTGGAGACATTTTCTGTGCTTTAAAACATGAGTCACTACCGTGCGATCCATGACAAAAAATACATTTGGCATCCATAGAATCTCTATCCGTATTTATCAAACCTGCAGCGGTAACTAGGGGAGGCGACGAAGCATATGTTTTGAAACCTTTGTTTTTTGGAAAGTCGGAAGACTGTTTCATTTTCAATGCTCTGAAGTTCTCTTCCAGACCAAAACCTTCATTTGCTATAATAATTCTTTGTTCACATTCCACCTCTGCTCTCAGGAAAATCATGAGATTTCGTAGCTTTCATCCCAAAGTAGTATCCCCCTGTAGGGATTGATTAGAATCATTCAAATCGCTGGTGCATAGTGATGAACGTTGCCAAATTCTTAATAGATCTTGAGGCAGACAAGACTCGATAAGTGGGTAAAGCATGGCTGCAAATTTATCCGTTGTTATGCCTAACGTATTCAGCGCCCTCAACTGTGTCTCGATTTGGTCATATAAAATCGAGATATCTAATTTTTGATGCGCCATAGTATTTCGTAAGACTAACTTTAATAACTCTCGAACATACACCTCGATTTGCAGATCCTCTCTACCGAACCTTGACTGCATGCAATCGATTATCTTCTCGTAATTATCCGCGACTATTAGAAAACTTTCGACAAATTGACGAACCCTACTCCCTGGAACGGTGGCTTGGATCAAGTATTCTATTTTATCTGTATTGTCTATATCGGAGTCTTCATGTATTTTATTAAACTGAGCCCAAAAAGACAACCAGTCCTTGATGCTGCCATCATAAACTTTGAATTCAATTTGCGGAAGTTTAAATTTTTGCTTACCTGCTGCTACAGATGTACTACTTTCTGCAGAGGTACGTACTGAGGAGCGTACTGAAACATGGTCATCATCTGCCTTCGGATGTATCAACTTTTCACACTGTAGTCGAAGGCCAGTGAATTTCCTGACATATTCATCACTACTGGACATGTCAACAACAAGTTCCTCTTCTGTGGCGCTCTCCAGAAGTCCGTCATAAACTTCCCGGTTGCAGGCTTGGAGTTCTTCAAATTTCAGTTGTAGACTTTCCCATGCCACCTCAACACTTTCCACTTCTGGATTACTTGAACTGACCAGTGCACCAAGGTCATTTGCTATTTTTGTGAAACACATCCTTAGCACCTTTCTCTGTTTCTTCTTTACGTCAAGCTCTGCCGCCATCGCGAGTATTGATGTCCACTTATACAATTTTCCGAACTTAACAGTACAATGTCCACTTTTTGCACCTTTTTCTCGAATATCCGTCCTGTCACTCGGTCGCCACAATGTTACGTCCGACCGTTGGCTAAGCTTCCCGCTTTCCCGGCACGGACTGGTTCGAAATTGGATTCTCGGGATTAAGCAACTCTGCGAATATACTCGAAAACTTATATTCTTGATTGAGAATAACGTGAAAATTTATAAAAAATGTACATCGACAAATCAATAATTCTCGCTCTGTCTTAATGCAATTATATATACTGCATCCTGATAACTGTGTCAACTATGACAAATAAAAAAAAAGCAGTGCCTCGAGCCGTGCGCTGTTGCCAATACATAAAAACGAAAGGGCACCTGCTCCAAAACAAACTCAATTTCTGACATAGATTTCGAGTAATTCACCTTTAACAAAACTTCATCAACCCGCTTGTACCATGCCCTACTGCTGTTCTGACATCTAAGTGATAAACATTTAAATTCAGTTTTACTGATAGTCCAAAAAGCATTCTAATAGTACTGTGTCTTACCACAGGTGAAAAAGTTTCATTATAATCTATTCCTATGGTTTCTGCGTACATCCCTTTGCCACTAACCTTGCACGGTAGATATGATCGGTTTCTGAGTCACAGCGTTTGATTTTGAATATCCATTAGCATTCAACAATAGTTCCACAGCTTGGTACGTCCACTAAATCCCATGTATCATTCTCTTTGAATGATTGCATTTCGTCCAACATGGCTTGTCTCCATTTTTCTTAATCAGGTCTTGATAAAGCCTTCTTGACACTCAATGGAACGTCTTCCAAGTCGATGTCACTTGTGCACATGTTGGTGACGTAATGTTCTAGCTGCTTGGTTGGAATTTTGACTCTCTCCGATCTTCTTGGGATCACAGGTTCTTCATCATCTGACTTCAAGCTAACAGCATTCTCTTCAATACTTGTATCATCCCCCACTAAATCCTTGTTTTCTTGGTTCTCTTTTTCTAAGCTGTCAGCATGGCTTATAACTATTTCTGTATTTTCCTTTTCGTTGAAAACTTCGTCACGGCTTGTGATAATCTTCTTATCAATAGGATCATACAACCTATATCCTTTGATATTATCTCCAAAACCAACTAGTATCATTTTTCTTGACTTCTTGTCCCATTTTTGTCGCTTAATCTTTGGAACATGAACCATAGATTCACTATGGCTTCTTTTGATACCAAATTTCATATGGTGTTTTGTATTCCAAACCTCTAGCAATACACCTGTTTCTCAAATATATGGCTGTATTAACTGCCTCAGCCCAAAACATTTTTGATAGATCAGCTTCAAATAACAAACATCTGGCTTTCTCGACAACTGTCCTATTTAAACGTTCAGTCATTCCATTTTGCTGTGGTGTATATGGGTTGGTCTTTTGATGTACAATGCCTTCTTACTTGAGATACTGCTCAAAATCATTCCCACAAAACTCCCCACCATTATCCGAACGTGAACATTTGAGTTTTTTCTAGTTTGAGTTTCAACCAGCTACTTGAATTCCTTAAAATAATTTAAAGCTTCATGTTTAGTTCTCAAGAAGTAGACATGTGCATATCTGCTAAAATCATCTTCAAAGATTAGGAAATACCTTGAACCTCCTAAAGAAACTTCTTCCATGGGTCCACACAGGTCAGTATGCACCACCTCCAATGGTGAATTGGCTCGTTGACCTTCATGCTTAAAAAATAGTCTGGATTGTTTTCCTTCACAACAAGTTATACAAAACTTATTCACACAAACATTGCTTTCCATACTGTCCAAACCTTTTACTGCGTTGTGGTTTTTCATGGTCGTCAAATCTTGAAAATTCAAATGTGCTGATCTACGATGCCACACTTCTTTTGAAACTGTCAGGTTCAAGACTGCATTTGCTGATTTCATCCCCTCCCCTCACACACCTCACTGCCTTGTGATAACCATCTATTCAATTTATAGACATTTCCAGTAAACTGAGCAATGGCAATAACATTTCCATCACTATTAGTGACCTTACAGTTTGTTTGATCAAAATTGACCATGTTTCCATTTTTGATTATTTGTCCAATTGATAATAAATTAGTCGTCACACCTGGAACATATAAAGCATTTTTAATTTCCACATCATGCTTTTGCCCATCCACAATGGTTATGAGTTGTATGTTTCCAGTACCCAATACTGGTAGTTTGGATTGATCAGCTATAGTAATCTCCCTTGGTTCATCCACTTCTTGAAAATCACTTATCCAGTCTTTTTCACATGTAATATGATGGCTTGCCCCTGAATCTATGTACCAATCACTGCTGCTGAACTCTCCGCTCATAAAGACTGCACTAAGAGCACTGACACCTTTTCTTTTGTCACCTAACCCTGAACTGCCATCTGAGCTGTCACTGCTGCCTTTGGGACAATTATTCATGTAATGTCCAAAATGTTTACATCACTTGACATTCTGTAATTTTGAGGCATCTGTTTTCTGATATTCCTTTTTCCTTCCATAATTAGGCTTTCCCACAACAAAAGCCGAAGCCGTTGACTTATGAATATCTTCATGAGACATATCTAGCAACTTGGTTTTGATACTCTCAGTTGATATATCAATTCCACTATGCTCTATCGCCATAATCATAGGAGCAAATTTCCCTGGCAACCCTGCCAACAGTAATGAGCCTATCCATTTTTCATCAATGGAGAATCCTGTATTCTTCAACTTATGTGCTGTTTCAACAACCTGTGTCACGTAGCCCTCCATATTCTCACAGTTTTCAAAACGTAAAGATATCAAGGCTCGCAGTAAATAGATTTTACGCGTGAAGCCCGTATCTGCATACATTGCACCCAGTGTCTTCCACAATGACGTTGCATCCTTGGAATCACGAACATGAACAAACAGTGAAGAGTCAATTGTAAGCACCAACTTTGCCCGTGCATTGCTCTCTTTAATGGCGTCGTTTTCTGAACCATCTAAACACTTGTCCAACCCTTCAAGAATTAAAAAATTCTCCACGGCAAAACTCCACTCATCGTAGTTGTCTCGACCAGTCAATTTGGGTACACCAGATAAATAGTTCATCATCGCCATTTCTTGTGTCAATCCACCTGTCACACGCTTTCAGAGTAGTAGTTACTGTTTCTTACTGATTACAAAGTTCACTATATACAATCCTCGAGTGCTAAAGGCCCTGGGCCCATAACCTATTGAAAAGCAGATTCGTTAATAGCCAATTGTATGGATAAATTTGTAGAATCAGGAAGCTAAAAACCTTTAAACTCAGTGTTGACTTTGACATTAATATATTACCTTTTTACCTTACAACTTGTTCACAATATCACACAGGCTAAGGTCCAAAAACTGATTTTTAATATATTACAACATAAACAATACTTTGAGTGAGCCGCAAATCATTGCAATGGGTGTTCCGCAAGGGACAATTTTAGGTCCAATTCTTTTTATTGTTTATATTAACGATCTTCTGAAAATGGAGGTTGGAGGTAGGATCATCTCGTATGCGGACGACACAGTGCTACTCTTCAGTGGAGACACATGGGTCGAGACGAAGGAACGTGCAGTGCTTGGATTTAATCGAGTGAAACATTGGCTTGACTCGTCCAGACTGTCTCTTAATTTTTCAAAGACCAACTTCATTGCCTTCTCACTGACCAATGCAGGAAAGCCCGATTTGGACTACATCAATATTTCTGCGGACTACGCAATCAAAAAGGTATCCGCAGTAAAGTACCTGGGAATATTCAGAGACGAACACCTTAAATGGACGAAGCATATAAGCTATCTCACCAACAGAATTCGTTATCTAATATTTAACTTTTATACACTGAGAGAAATTATGGACAGCAAGCTCATCGCGATAATCTACAAAGCCCTGGTTGAGTCTTTGTTCCGATATGGATTAATTGTTTGGGGAGGATGTTACAAATCTAATATATACCCCCTGCACATAGTTCAAAATTGTATTTTAAGAGTTATGTTCAAGAAAAATAGACTATTTTCAACAAGGTTGTTATATAACGATGAAATCTGCAATTCAAACTGTATGTACACCAGCTTGCACAAAAAATGCGTACATTGAAATGTTGAAATTGCTTTGGTTTGAGCAGTGTATGAGGGTGACAAGTAAACGTCAAGTTTTGTCAGTTGCAATAATAATCCACTTTTGTGAGAACGCAAATTCTTACACGCTTCAGTGAAGACCTACGGTCGGTGAAAAGAACTAAAAATAACTAAATGACTAAATAACCAGATCCACATCCGACGGAGAATGTGTGGGGACCATTGGTAAAAATTATTTATGAAATAAACTGGAGGCCACAGCTCAGAATCAGGCAGAACTATTAGATGTCATTCTTGATGCGTGGAATGAGCTCGCCAATGACGTCTATATTGTCAAGATTTATCAAATTCCATGGTTTGACTACTACAAGAAGTTTTGGCTAGAAATGGTTCTGCTACCGGCTTCTAAGAAAAATAATCTACATTTTTCTTAGCGAACGAGTGAATAAATTCAAAGTCGTACCCACAATATATCGTTTTCATTGGAGAGAAAATAAAAAGTTCAAGTGCATGGCATGTAAATATTTTGACATCATATTACACAAAAAAAAACATGATTTCACTGTCTGTGTACGCATTTTTTGTGCGAGTTAGTGTACAGGGTGTCCCATTTTGGGTACTTTTGCGGGGTATCTCCGTTATTCTTACAGATAGAAAGTTGCGGTTTTCGCGACAGTGTGCTACTTTTTCGCAAAACTGAAGATGCCGTTAACAAAATTTTCATAGCCCTTTTCGTTTTCAAGATACAGGGCTAAACTGAAAATGTTGCATTTTAAGGTACCCCTCGTATCTAAACTATCAGATAAGTTATGGAAAATGTGAAAACTGTTTATTATATAACTTTTCCCGTAGAACTCGATTCTGCCTTCGGAATTAGTATACAGGGTCAGGTCAAACAGTTATCGGACCCAACTTTATTTTTTTAAATGGAACACCCTGTATATTTATAGTCCATAAGATTTGTCTTTTCTTTACCTTTTCAAAACTATATAAGAGTATGAAAAAAATGTTTAGCCTATAACTCATTGACCTGACCCTGTATACAAATTCCGAAGGCAGAATCGAGTTCCACGAGAAAAGTATATAACTTTTGATTTTCGCCACAAAACTACAGAGCATATCCACTTAAATCAATACTACTCTATGTCAACATTTTTATTTATTTTTTTATGGTGAAAAATTGTATTTCGATTTTAGTTTTTCTTTTTTGTAATGTGGAATTTTGAACGGCACACGAGAAGGGAAAATGGTTAATTATCATTTTGTTTTCGTTTTTTAAACTCATACAGATGTTAATTCATCTAGGAGTTGGAACAACATAGTAGATTTATTCTAACCATTGTTAATCTTATTTTAAAAATTGCATGTACTTTGTAATTTAATGAAATGAAATAAATTGAAATTGAAATTCTTGTAGAGGAGAAAAAGTGGCAATGACAAAGTGTAATTGATTTTAAAATGTCTTCTCAAACAAACGCAGGAAATAATGAAAACGTTTTTGCGAAATCTCGTTTTTTTTTCGAATATTCTCGGAAGTAGTCGGAATTTTTCAAATTTAAAAATTGCATTTTGTTGAGCATAAAAATGCGCAACTTTGCAACCATTTAACCGACCCTGTATCTCTTATAATAACTGAGATTCCCATGCATCCACTCGAATCTGTGGCACCCTGTATTGAATTTTCTGAAATAAACTATGGAGAGTGTTCCCTTGAAGGTTTGACATGAACGATTCAATATTTTCAATAAAGATTTTTTTAAAACTTATATGAAATGATGAAAAGTTTCATGAGGTGTTTTTAAACTCCCAAAAGTATTGTCTTGAGTATTGTATGCTTTTAAGCGCAGAAATATATTTGAATCGTCCAATTTGTTGGATTCATTAGCAAAATGGCGACAGATTTGACAATTGTGAATTCTAAGACACTGTTCAATTAGATAACCACATATATATTTGAACGCATTTTGCTCGGGTAATTCCATCTGACGATAATCGCATGAATCAATTCGGACTGTTTCCGATGTCAGGATTTAGAAAAGTTGTTACAGTGGGTGATGATGTCTCGGAAAAATCAGATAGTTTTGTGATTACGGTTTCAAAGTCTTCTGCACAGTTCATGTTGTCTATATGTATCAAATTTAAACCAAAAGATTTTTAAAAGCACGAATAAATTGTATCGGCGTTGGATTGACCGCATTTCCGAGCTGTTGTCTTATATGGCCAAAGAAGTTTTCAAGACAGGCCTGATTCAATCGTCTTGTTAGAATGAATTGAAATCCTCTGGAATGAAGCATTGGCCATAGTTTTAATAATGCCTGGATTGTAATCTTCCAACAGTTGATACATTTTACTGGAACTTTCCTTTTTTTTTCAATATTGTAGACGACCAACTTATCCAAGAATTTCAGCATATCATTTAATTTTATTTGATTGCTTTCACCTCTAAATGGCGTATTGAAATACTTTGGTGATAATAAATTCGAGGAATTGAAAATATCAAAAATGTTACCAAAATTTGACAAAAGTGTTGAGGTGGCTGTAAATCCTCCTTTGCTACGCCAATGCTCCTCAAGATTCACGAGAACGAAAGAAGCCGAAAGCCGAAGGAGTCCGACCGCCCTTCCTTCTCGAAGACTTCGATCACGACAGCCATTGCATACACATGTCATTTTTTTTTCACCACTGCATAATTAATCAGTTTGGTTGTATTTTACGATCAATATATTCTAAAAGTAAGTGAATCAGCATTATTACATCCACACACACAATTACATGGTCCTTCGAGCCGGATAACAACAGGAAATCACGGAAAATCAAGCTCAAACTCATTCGCGCCCAACTGAAACATCGAAGCAGCCATCAGCCAAGCCAGTGCCACATTGCCGGCTCTCCACCAACGCAAGCAGACTGTGTGCGGGTAAGTACGTTCCATTATCCGTTAATATCCATTATTCCTTGAGTGTTGTTTGGATTATTTGGTGGGTAGATTTACAATGTCGGAACCGGTACTTGACGCTTTAATAAAGAAGCGCGGCACATTTTAAGCCAAATTGACGCTTTTTGAAAGATACATCAACACGTTTGAAAGCTTGGAAGACGACGCAATTAATCGCGAGAAACTTATCGAGCTTGATTCAAGAATATCATCCATCGAATCTATTTTGTCATGTTTTGATGATGTTCAAACGGATATAGAATGTCAAACGGAAGAGGAGCATAATATCACAAAAGAAATGTCAGAACGAGAGGAATTCGAAAATAAATTTCATTATCTTTTAAGCAAAGCTAAAGCAATTTCAGAAAAATTTGACTTAAATCAAGATTTAAAATCAAGTATCGCTCCAAACTCTTCAGTTTTTCATTCTTCTCCAAATGTGGGCGTAAAATTGCCTGAAATAAAGCTACCTAAGTTTGATGGCACATATGAGGCGTGGATGGAATTTCATGACATGTTTGATTCTCTAATCAATAAAAACCCGCAGATCATTGACATTCAGAAATTTCATTATTTACGAGCTTCTTTAATCGGTAATGCCCCACAGGTTATTCAGTCCCTCGAATTCACATCTGAGAATTATTCTGTTGCATGGAAAGCGTTATGCGATCGGTTTCACAATAAGCAGTTACTCATCCAGAATCATTTACGAGCTATTTTCAATGCGGAACCCATTGTAAGTGTTTCTTCAGCCAAAGTTCGATTTCTATACGAAAATTTGGCTAAACATTTAAGTAGCCTTTCTCAATTGGGTGAACCCACGACATCTTGGGATACGTTACTCATATTCATCACTTCCAATAAGCTCGACAAGGTCACTTCCCAGGAATGGGAAAAACAGCGATTCAACAAAGAGGTTGTTACATTGGATGATTTTAATGAGTTTCTTAAAAAACGTGCAAATCTCCTAGAAACTGTAGAATTAAATTCGGAACAGTTTAATAAAATCGATATACGAAAATTATGCGAAAACGATCCTCGAAAACGAAACCAATACGATAATCGAAATCGTTGCGAATACGAAAGAAAATCAGCGAATCCATTTACTCGATCTAAAGGTCTATTAAACGTAAACGAAAACAATATCAATAACGATACATCTAACCCTAAATACTTGTGCTTCAACTGTAACAAAACCGATCATAGCTTATTTTATTGTTCAGAGTTCCTAAAAAAGTCGACCAAGGATCGTATTTCTAGGGTAAAATATTTGCATTTATGTATGAACTGCTTGAGAAAAGGTCATCTATCACAGGATTGTAAATGGTCCGGTTGCAGAACATGCGGTAACAAACACAATACAATATTGCATGAAGCCCGAGATGCATCAAATTCAAAAGTCCTAACGGTGCAGGAAAAACCACTTGTACATGAAATTTCGAACGCAGTCGATGAAGCATCAGCTCCTCCCTCTACAGCAAATTTTGACGTTACCAATTGTGCCTTGGCAACAGCGACGAACGCTATCCTTTCCACTGCTGTCGTTCATACGTCAAGTGGCGACGATTCAAATTCGACAAATAATCAGGGACTTGTTACAGCGCGGGCTTTGTTAGACTGTGGCTCCCAGTCTTCATTTATTACGAGAGCGTTATGCGATAAGTTACAACTGAAGAAAATTCATCATACAATAGCTGTTTCGGGGATAAGCGATACGTTATCATATGCGAATTACAAATGCGATATAAATATACATTCATTGAATACATCGTACAGTTTTACATTATCCTGCTTTGTATTGGATAGGATAACGGCCGATATTCCTGATACAAAAATTGATACGACCGAAATAAATATACCAGTAAATATACGTCTGGCTGATCCCCAATTTTTTGTACCAGGCTCGATTGATATTTTAATCGGTGCCGATGCATTTTGGCAACTTTTGAGCATCGGACGAATGGAGTTAGGCAGTTCTCAACCAATCCTTCAAAATACAAGATTGGGCTGGATAGTAGCCGGGCCTATATCCATTCCTCGTCAAATTCATGATGTGCAGTCAAAGGCACATTGCCATTTTACTTCCAACGTTGCTTTGCAAGACCAGTTAGCTACATTTTGGAAAATAGAGGAAGTTGGAACGAAGAAACTTTGGTCAATCGAAGAGCAGGAATGCGAAAATCATTTTGTTAAACATCTTTCTACAAACGAAGACGGTCGGTTTATCGTATCCCTGCCCTTCAAGCAATCACCAGCAATGTTAGGAGAGTCTGAATTCATAGCTGTCAAACGATTTTAAGCGCTGAAAAAACGGCTTGCATTTAACGAGAAATTACGTAAATTGTACGTAGATTTCATGACTGAATATGAACATTTAGGCCACATGACCGAAGTTCATGACAACTCAAACCACCGTATCAACAAACCAGAATATTTTATGCCTCATCACGGGGTGCTGAAGGAATCCAGCACTTCGACGAAACTTCGCGTTGTTTTCAACGCATCTTCACCTACCTCCACCGGTACATCTCTTAATGACTTACAAATGAACGGGCCCATCATTCAACAAGAACTCATCTCAATAATCTTACGGTTTCGCATGCGTCCCATCGCGGTATCAAGCGATATTAGGATGATGTATAGACAGATTTTAGTGAATCCTGAGGATCGTCGACTTCAGAAAATAATATGGCGCGATAACCCGAACAAACCAATAAAGACATACGAATTAAACACCGTAACCTACGGCACGACTGCAGCATCCTTCTTGGCTATACGATGTCTCCACCAAATAGCTTTTGAATGTGAAAAGGACTTTCCGGAAATTGCAAAAATAATCAGAAACGATATGTATGTCGACGATCTGTTAACATCGGTAGATACAATCGAGGATGCTCAGTTCTTATGCGAAAACATCACGAACATTTTTCTCAAATATGGCTTTGAATTACGAAAGTGGAAGTCCAACGAAAAGGATGCTATACCTGACTCGAATCAGACTTATGATGAGAACATTGATTTTTCTCTCAATAAACAAGTGGAGCCCAAAACTTTGGGTCTTTCATGGAAATGCGATGATGACGTATTAACGTATAACATTCGAAACATTGACACCAGCTCAAATATTACTAAACGGATCATTCTATCAAAAGTCGCAACCATATTTGACCCTCTAGGTCTTGTGAGCCCTTGCATTATAATGGCCAAGGTCCTTTTGCAGAAGTTGTGGGCTGAGAATCTTGACTGGGATGACACAGTTCCACAACACATTCTTGATGCATGGCTGGATTTTTCTAATGATCTAAACAATCTTAATAGCTTGAAAATTACCAGAACGGTCACCTGCGAATCGCCAATTTATATTGCATTACATGGTTTTGCCGATGCATCCGAGACTAGTTACGGGGCTTGTATTTATGTCGTATTGTATAACTTCCAAAACACACGAGTTTCAAACCTTCTCTGTGCAAAGTCGAAAGTTGCGCCAATTAAAACTCTTACAATTCCAAGACTTGAGCTATGCGCGGCTGTAGTTTTGGCCAAGTTGATTTCAAAGTGCTTAGAAGTTTTGAATATTGCATTTGATGACATTTATTGTTGGACGGATTCAACCATCGTCTTAGGCTGGCTTAAAATTACTCCCAATCTTCTTAAACCATTCGTAGCTAATCGCGTAGTTACTATTCAAGCCTTAACAAAGCAATTTCAATGGAAACATGTTCCGACGTTAGACAACCCGGCCGATATAGTTTCACGCGGGCTTTTGCCGCATCAGTTAATGAAGTCTAGAATCTGGTTTCACGGACCTACTTGGCTGTGCAATCCAGAACTATGGCCAAATCATCACTTCTCATCACCCGAATTACCGGAAGAACGAAAAACTCGTTCTATGTTGGCGACTAACATAGATTTTGACCTTAGCAGATACTCGACCATAACCAAATTGCAACGCAGTCTATTACAATTGTAATAGATCTGTTACCTTTTTGGAAAGTCTATACTTTTTTACCTTTTAAAAAAATCTATTACCTTTCTGAGCCTGCCGAAAAAATAATAGTGAACACGATGATGACTTAAAAATGTATACAGCTTTCTGTTTTTTGTCGGCCACGATCGATATTCAGCTCACTAACTACAGAAACACGCCTGATAACAGTGACAGCTTGACAACTATGCATCGTATCGGCGTTCGACGGGTATCAGAACAACCCTGTTGTCTTTAATTCTATCTTCAACAGATCATTTTGAAGTAACGAATAATGCCTGGCTTACATTCAATTTCATTTCGTAGTGGAACTGTCAAATTATCACTTGGCAAACGAGAATCATATACCACCACCCACAATGAATTTGGCGTAAGCGTGACTTTGAAAGCAAATGCATTGTAGTGGTGACTATTGATTACCGTTTGCCAAGCGGAAATTTGACAGTTCCACTTCAAAATGAAATTGAATGTAAACCTTACAAAACGATACGATCTTCTAGGTTATTTGGCAAATAATAAATAAATTTCTATTATCATCAACTATTATCTGTGATTATTTGTCTATGTGGTGATATTATGTGTTGGTTCTTGTGAATTCAAAGTAGAAGTAGACATCATCAGGCGATGGAAAGGTTAGTAATAATGAAATCACATTATTGGATTACTAAACTCAAGCATATTGTTTTAGATTTATTACTCGAACTCCCAAGATATCTGAAAAACAGAAAGATGTGCCGGTTGCTGTTGCCAATACAAGTGTGGTATTGGAGACAAATACTCGAACAAATACAAGTAGTATGGAAATTGAAAGCAGTGAAAAAGAGCATGAAGAAGAAGTGGCCGCATCTACCAAAGCTGAGCCAACAAAAGTGAAAAAGAAAAAGGTTTATAAACAGAAGTTCAAGAAAGAATGGTTGGATAAGTTTGATTTTCTTGAGCTTTCTGCCAATGGGTCGACGTCGTGCATTTTTAACGACACATGAAGAGAACCAGCCACATTTACAATAAAGAAAAGGCAAAAAATACTCCAAGAATAAAAAATAATTGCTCCACCGCTAGTAATGATGAACATTTGCAAAAATCCGTTAGAAGGGCTGAACTAAAAATCTTGGGATTTGTACAGGAGCATAATCTTCCATTTCTGATAATGGACCATTTGGTATCACTACTAGTCAGTGTATTCCCAGATTCGCAAATAGCAAAGGGAATGAAATGTGGTCGTACGAAAGCCAGTAAATTAACCGCAGACTGCTCGGCACAAGAACAAATCGCCATGATATCCCAAAAATTCAAAAATCAACCTTTTTCAATAATTATCGACGAAACAACGGATATTGCAACACATAAATCATTGGTTATGATAGGAAGGTATTTTGACCATATGCAGAAAAGATGTAGGGACACTTTCATAGGTCTCTTAAGAGTAAGAGATTGTACTGCTCAAGGACTTTTCAATTCGATTTGTGAACACCTTCGAAAACTAGAGATTCCTCTAAATAATGTGCTGGGATTGGCGGCAGACAACGCTTCAGTAATGATGGGGAATATAGCTGGTGTGCAAGCCTTATTCAAAAATATATTACCCAATATATTCGTTCTTGGTTGTGTGTATCACAGTTTTCATTTATGCTCATCAGCTGCCGCAAAAAAACTGCCACGTAGCTTGGAAGATTTTGTCAGATCCCTCTATAATTACTTCTCACACAGTAGTAAAAGACAAGAGAGCTTTCAACAATTTCAAGAATTTGTCAATTTGAAGCCTCGGAAATTACTACGTCCATCTCAAACAAGATGGCTTTCATTGCAGGTAAAAAAAAATCAAATGTACAAGTCTACTAGTATACCCTAATATGTAATTTTTAATTTTTATTCAGGCTGCTGTTGACAGAATTCTGGTAAACTGGGATGCACTCACCCTCTTTTTCAGGATGGAATGTGCAGAAGAGGATTTGAATTCGACTAGGACTCTTCTAAGATCTCTGGAACATCCAACTTATAAAATGTATTGCTCATTTTTGTCGTATGTGCTTGACATAGTAAACAAGTTTAATTTGGAATTTCAGGCAGAGAAGCCCAAATTGTACACTTTATCAACAAGATTAAGTGATCTATATCGGAACCTTTTAAGGAATTTCCTTAAAAACGAATATACAGGGTGTTTCAGAATAACATGCTAATAATAAAGGGGGTGATTCTTGGGCTCATTTCAAGAAAAAAAATTCATATGAACGTATGTCCTAAAAAATTTTTCTATTTCCCAAAAAATATGCAAACCAAAACCCGCATGGACGGCACTGGTCAGAATAATTAAATTGTTGGTGCATCAAAAAATGAGTATTAATGCCTAAAATACATGACCCAAATTTCATAAAGATATCTACAGTAATGACAAAGTTATTGTAAAAAAAGTATCTATTTTTTAAAACTTTGACACCCTGTATCTCAAAAGTTAAGGCGTTTAGGACATACGTTCATATGAATTTTTTTTTCTTAAAATGAGCCCAAGAATCACCCCCTTTATTATTAGCATGTTATTCTGAAACACCCTGTATAGAAGGTACCGATTTGAGCATTATCAATAATAGTAGTGACCCAACAAATTACTTATCCCTTGAATTAATGTATTTTGGGACAAATGCAGAGCTACTGAGTTCAAGAGAGCAAATCGATAAAGCGGAATTACATAATTTTCGTCTTAGGGCTTTAGATTTTTATATAGAGCTGTCAAGGCAAATCAAAAAAAGATTTAATTTCTCAGATGATTTATTGAATTTTTTAAACATCCTCGATCCAAAAGTGGCTGTTTCTGGAAATGTTAATAGTATAGCTGTGACCAGCTTACGATATTTCCCAAATCTGGTAAGTGACATAGAAAATTTAAATTCCAAATGGCGGCTGCTAGCTGACACATCGGAACTTAAAAAAAATGATCTGACAGATCCAGAAGCCTTTTGGTCGACTGTTTTTAAAATGAAAAATCAAATTGATAAATTTATGTTTCCTTCCTTAACAATATTTATACAAGGGTTGATGTCATTACCTCATTCTTCGGCAGCAGCAGAGCGAAAATTCTCCCAGGTGGCGCTTTTGAAAACTAAAACCTAAAACTCGTAATCGTTTGGAAGTTGCAACTTTAGATGATATTTTACATGCCAAAGAACTTTTAGGTAGTGTGAATTGTTATGATTGGGAACCATCGTCGTCATTATTAAATCAATTATACAAACAATCCGGTCTAGGATTTTTTCTTAAAGTTCATTTTTTATTTAAAGTTACAGTGACAGATCAAAATTGTAGGTTAAAGGTTGGCAAACATGTTCTATTACGATAGTCATAAATTGAACTGTGATTCGTTCTATTTTGCTATGTTCAAAATGTGTTTGATTTGATAGAAAAAAATGTTCGAGAATAGACAGTGATGATAATTTTGGAATTGATGAGCAAAACCCTTCTTTAATCGAGAAAATGAAGTCTATAATCAAATATTTTATCTTTTCTTTTCAATTAGCGAGCACTTCATAGCATTTTTTTTTTCCAACATTCAACCTCCAAATTGAATCTGTCACTGTAACTTTAAATAAAAAATGAACTGTATATTGATTAGGTATTAGGTTATAGCTTTATTTAAAAAAACCAAAGAGTATTGTGTTATTTTCTGTTGAATTGTGATATTTGTTGATATAGAACTGATCTATTTCTTAGAGTTAAAACTTAGTTCAAAGTTTGTGTTCCTAAAAATAAGAGACTTTCTGTTACATTTTATATATTTTTTATATTTCATATTTTTCTTGAGAATAAGACTTAAGTTGAGAGCATAGAAGTTTTTGTTTTGTGTTGTTTTGTCAATAATAAAAACATTATTGTATATTTTTTTCTTGTCAATATTCAGTAGTTTCAGCACCACATTACGTCTGAAAACGTGAAAACAGGAAAACTCGTGTTCTGAAAAAAATACAATGCACTTTAACAGTATGTGGTTTACATTTCAAGAAATAATTATTCTGTTCAGTCGTTTATAGATAGAAAATAAACCCTTAATAAAATTTAAACCAGTGCTAATCTTACGATGCAAGTTGTTTTAAAACACTTTCCTTCACGATGCCTTCAAAATATTGGCTGTGTTTGCGCATTTGATGAAATATCTCGAAATTCTTGAATTATATAAGTCGAAATCAACACATTTTGTCAACAGAGCATACGAATTGGTTCCGATTCGGTTCGGAACTGCCCCGCGAACAAAGCTATTACCTTTTGTCAAAATATATTACCATTTGACAAGCGAACTTGTTACTTTCTTTGACAACGATCTGGCAACACTGCGCTCATTTGCGTACATCTTGAGGTTTATTAAAAACTGTAAAACTAAGCCCGAATTTCGAAATTTCAGTTTTCTGTCTGTCAATGAACTTGACGAAAGTTTTAAAATTTTGATTAAAATTGCACAAAGGCAGTCCCTTTGCAGTGAATACGCTTTTTTAAGGAAAGGCCAAACTCTTCCTCGTGATACTAAAATTTTAAGTTCACAACCTTTCATTGATGATGATGATATTGTGCGAGTTGGCGAACGCCTACAAAATTCTGATTTACCATTCGAGAAAAAACATCCTATTCTATTATCACCAACCCATCCATTAACAAAATTAATTTTTGAACACGAGCACGTCAAGTTATTACACGCCGGTCCGCAATTACTCTTATCCACCATCCGTGATACGTTCTGGCCCATCTCGGGCAGAAATCTTTCCAGAAAAGTAGTAAAACATTGCGTTAGATGTGCAAGATATAATCCTCAAACCGTTCAACCTATCATGAGCAATTTGCCACAAGCTCGAATCCAACCATCGCCTCCTTTTTCCGTAGTCGGTGTTGACTACGCGGGTCCTTTTATTATGAAGGATAAGCCTGGCAGGGGTTGCAAGCCCATCAAGTGTTGGGTAGCTTTGTTTATTTGTTTTTCTACGCGTGCGATACATTTGGAAATTGTCCTTTCTCTTAGTTGTGACGATTTTCTTCAAGCTTTCAATCAATTTGTTGGTCGGCGTGGAAAACCCATGGAAATTTTTTCAGACAACGGAACGAACTTTGTCAAAGCTAACAAAGAACTTAAAGAAATGGGTCAGTTTCTATCCGCAAATTATTCAAATATTTGCAGTAACGCTGCCAATATGGGTATACGATGGCATTTTATTCCTGCCAATTCTCCGCACTTTGGCGGCATTTGGGAGGCGGGCGTCAAGAGCGTCAAACACCACCTTAAGCGAGTTTTAGGAAATTCGGTTATTTTTTTCTTCGACTTTCAAACTATACTCATTCGAATCGAAGCAACACTCAATTCCCGTCCTTTATCCCCCCTTTCTTCTGATCCAAATGACTTGACCCCCCTTACGCCCGCACATTTTTTGATTGGAAGACCGACTATGCAGATCAGTGAACTACCACTGCCGAATGTAACAGAAAACCGATTATCCCAATATCAAATTCTTCAGAAGCTGTACGAACATTTTTGGCGACGTTGGAGCAGTGAATATTTGTCTGAACTTCAGACCAGGCGTCGTTGGAAGAAATCTCAGGGTACCATCGATATTGGCCAGCTGGTCCTGTTGAAAGATGACAACCTCCGACTAGCTATGTGGCGGTTAGCACGAGTTATGGACCTCATTTGCGGCAAGGATGGTGTATCCAGAGTGGCTTCCCTAAAAACAGCTGCTGGCATGATCTCCCGTGCCATCACTAGACTTGTTCCTTTACCATTGTAAGTCAAGACTTTCAAGGCCGGGGGTATGTTCCGTAAATCCCCCTTTGCTACGCCAATGCTCCTCAAGATTCACGAGAACGAAAGAAGCCGAAAGCCGAAGGAGTCCGACCGCCCTTCCTTCTCGAAGACTTCGATCACGACAGCCATTGCATACACATGTCATTTTTTTTTCACCACTGCATAATTAATCAGTTTGGATGTATTTTAAGATCAATATATTCTAAAAGTAAGTGAATCAGCATTTTTACATCCACACACACACAATTACAGTGGCCATATCATTTGAGGGCATTGATTTTTATCGGACATGAGTTTCAATTCCAGTGGCAACAGTACGACTAACGACTTGAGTAGCAAATATTAACCGCATTTTTTCGAAATCAGTTGGATTTATATGCAACTTCGAATTTTGGTGCCAGTTTATTTAAAAATGATTTATCTTTTTCGAAAAATTCAACAATATCTTTCCAAGAAGCAGTTTGATCATCCCACTTGAAATTGTATTTCATATTTCATCAAATCATTCCGCATTGCTTTAAGTAGGTAGATGTGGTGGAACAAAATAAAAAATACTGTTTTCCCCCAAATGAATTTCTGGGTCATCAGGAGTGACTCCCAAAATCTTTGACAACTCTATACACGGTGTCCCAACGATAGAGTAAAGTAGGTTTTATCATATAGGATATCAAAAATATCAATATCAATATGCGTCACAGGTTAGGGGTGTAAATAGCGCACATTCTGCAAATATTTGGAAACATACAGGGTGCGTCACAGAAGTATGGCACGAAAAAGTATGATTTTTTTAAATGGAATGCCCTGTATTTGATTTTATTTCTGGATTCTATGTGTCACTATAAACATTTTTTGTTCTATAATATATGGGTCTAAATTTGATAGTTTTTGAATTATTCGAAATTAACGGAAAATGTTGCATTTTCATGATATTGGAAAATGACTGTTTTCTCCCTTATTTAAGAAATTACACTCTTGAGATTTGGTGGGGATAAGGACTAGAGTCATATCAAAGCTTCCACAGTAAATATTCGCTATTTGTTATACAGGGTGTTTTTCATAATGGTCCAAATTTTTCAATTTTCAAAATAAAAAAATTCTTTTTTTTTAAATGGTACACCCCTTTTATTATTACTATAGTGAATTGAGTATTTGACAACCTATCATTTTTGCTAATAATGTCCTATACCTATCTTCAATAGTTATCGAGAAAATTCGAATTTTCCAAATCGTTCGGTCATATTATATGGAATGTATGGCGATCACCGGCCGTTGCCATGGAAAAAAACAAAAATTATTGTTGACAGAAGTAAAAATTAATCCTTTCTATTTGATCCATATTTTTGGCTATGGACTATCCACTGAATGATTTGATTGACATGATCTATGTATTGGGGGAAGCCGAGAGAAACCCTGTACTGGCTCAAAGAATTTACCGAACAAAATATCCCGAACGGCGGCTACCCACTACTCTCTGTTTTCGAAATGTGATGGAAAGGTTTGATTCCAGTGGAAGTGTTTCATACACGAAACGTAAAGTTGTTAACAAGAACGCAGCAAACGAAGAAAAAGAACTAGATATTTTGTTACATATTGAAGAAAATCCCCATGTAAGTAGTGGGGCATTATCAACTATATGCAACACTTCAAAATCCACTGTGAATCGGACAACAAAAAAATTTAAATACATACCAGCCTTACCATATTTATCTTCATCAAGAATTACTGGAAAGAGATTTTGAAAAACGAGTTCAGTTTTGCAATATCATCAATCAACGAATTCAGTTGGATAACAACTTTTTGTGCAAAATTATGTTCTCCGATGAGGCGACATTTAGAAGCAACGGGGATGTAAACAGGCATAATATGCACTAGTATGCGACTGAAAATCCATTTTGGCTACAAGAAGTCCAACATCAAAATTATTGGTCAATAAATGTATGGTGTGGCATCCACCATAACCAAATCATTGGTCCCTTCTTTTTTGATGAACATTTATCGGGTCGCAACTATTTGAATTTCTTGCGTGAAGAAATGCCTCTGCTACTTGAAGATATCAATTTAGTCGAACGGGCAAATATGTGGCTGCAACAGGATGGTGCACCTCCACATTACCATCGTGATGTACGGGCATTTTTGGATATTCAATTCCCAGGAAAATGGATAGGACGTGGAGGTTCTATTCCGTGGCCACCGAGATCATGCGACTTAACTCCCCTCGATTTTTTTTTTAAGGGGATTCATAAAAGACCGAGTATACTTTACCAAGCCAACCACCATGGAAGATAAAGAAAATAGAATACGGGACGTTTGTCATTCAGTAACGCCTTTGATGTTATCAGAAGTCAGGCTGAATCTTCAAAGAAGACTGAATCTGTGTATTCAACAGGGAGGTCACGTTTTTGAACATATATTAAGACAAAGTATCGATTAACAATTTGAATATTAGTATTACCTTTGAATAATAACTTGAAACTTGGCATAGTTTATCGTTTTATTGCAAAACACAAGGTAGCGATTTAGAAAATTCGGAATTTCTCGATAACCATGAAAGATAGGTATAGGACATCATTTGCAAAAATGATAGGTTTTCAAATATTCAATCCACTACCGTAATAATAAAAGGGGTGCATCATTTGCAAAAAATGATTTTTTTTATTTTGAAAATCGGAAAGTTTGGACTATAGTAAAAAACACCCTGTATAACAAATAGCGAATATTTCTGGTTCAAGCAATGATATGACACTAGTCCTTATCCCTACCAAATCTCAAGAGTGTAATATCTTAAATAACGGAGAAAACAATCATTTTTCAATATCATTAAAATGCAAAATTTTTTCGTTAAATTCGAATAATTCAAAAACTATCAAATTTAGACCCGTATATTATATAACAAAAAATGTTCATAGTGACACATAGAATCCAGAAATAAAATCAAAAACAGGGCATTCTATTTAAAAAAATCATACTTTTACACGCCATACTTTTGTGACGCACCCTGTATGTTTCCAAATATTTTCAGAATGTGCGCTATTCACACCCCTAACCTGTGACGCATATTGATATTGATATTTTTCATATCCTATATGATAAAACCTACTTTACTCTGTCGTTGGGACACCCTGTACAATTGGATCCCATATCTAAAACTAAACTTACAATCTCAAGATCGATATCAGTTAGAGCTTGTAAAATCGAGTTTAATAATTTTTTTCTATGACTATTCAATAATGAATGTGTTATGTGTTATACATCAATTTTCCATTGGTTAATGTGAATCGTTACTCATACTAGTGACTTTTTTTTCATTACTCAATTGTTTTCAACCAATGAAAAGACCCTAATCTCATTGCTCCACTGTTCAAGAGCCAATCAGAAAATTCGAGAAGTTGTCAACATACGTCAACCTTTAAATCCATCATTTTGAAACAGCCCATTAGACCGTCCATACCTGTTTTATAGTCATTGTGTTAACCTACCCAACCTCACTTTGACAAAAGTGCGTTCATCTGTGTTGTGTTATCATCAATATCTTCATAATTATAAACAAAAATGAGCGAAATTGAACATTTGAGTGATAATGATTTTGAAAACAGTACGCCTCCTGATATAATAGCTACCGCAAAGGCTACGGTGGAGAACCTTTTGCCGGAAAAATCCAAGAAAAAATATGAAACAGTGTACCGTTCATTTATGGACTGGCGTATCGAGAAAAAGACCAATTCTTTCTCGGAGAATGTGCTGCTGGCCTATTTCACAGAATTAGCCTATAAATACAAGTCGTCGTCATTATGGTCGCAATATTCAATGCTCAAAAGCACTATCAACATTCATCACAATATAAACATTGAAAATTACGCCAAATTAGTATCATTACTGAAACACAAATCTGAAGGAAATCAACCCAAAAAAGCTCAAACTTTGGAATCACAGGAAATCGCAACATTTATCAATCTAGCCCCCGATGAGATCTATTTAGCTACTAAGGTAGGTAGTATCGGAAAATTAAATTCGACAATTTTAAATGAAAATATTTGTTGAAGGTTGCATTAATTATTATGGGCATAATGGGTGCTTGTCGTGCACAAGAACTATATTCGATGAAAATAGAAAATCAACAAGACTTGGGTGCAGCCTTTTTAGTTACTGTACCTAAGACAAAAACAAAAGTCCTTCGAAAATTTACGATTACCTATAATTATTACCAAATCTGCAAGAAATATGCTGATCTGCGCTGAAAAAATCTTGAATTAAAGTCGTTTGTCATCAATTATCAGAAAGGAAGATGCACTCCACAAAAGATGGGTATCAACAAACTTGGAGCAATGGGCATAGCGATAGCTACATTTTTAAAGTTGCCAAATCCTCATTTTTATACTAGACATTGTTTTCGATCGTCGGCTACCTTATTTGTTGATGGTGGTGGTGATCTAACTTCCTTGAAAAGACATGGTGGTGGTTGGAAGTCAACAACAGTAGCAGGAGGCTACATCGATGATTCATTAAACAATAAGATGGCTACAGCAAAAAAGATCTTTAATTCCGTGGATCAAGACTCGACCAAAACTACAACCCACACGAAAAACCAGTCAACTAGTAGAAATATAACTACTACTGTTGGTTTGGATTCAAGAACCTCCATTAATTTTCAAAACTGTTCGAATTTTACAATTAATTTTGTAACCAATAAATGGAATTAGATATTGCATAGTTCGCTTCAATTATTAAATAATCATAGAAAAAGTATAGTATTCTACTCGCGGTAAATAGCTATTACCCACTCGTTAGTAGTAATAGCTAACCCACTTCTGGACCATTGTCCAAAAATGCCGCGAGGTGGCGCTACGATGACGTACATGGGTATCTGCAATCTGACCCTCGGTATATGGGGTGCGCAAAAAAAAACCGTGTAGGTGGCCATGGGGATGTAGGTTTGTGTTATCTCTAATCTTCTGACCTTCAGGTCATGTGTTATCTGTCTTGTATACGGAGTGTGCAAAAGATGAAACTGTGTAGATGGGCATGGGGGTGGGGGTGGGGATAGGGGTTTGTGTGTTCAAGTATGTGAAGCACGCTGTGTAGAATTTTTACATTGTTATCTCCAATCTTCTAACCTTCGGGTCATGTGTCGTGACCCGTAGAATGCACATTATTATCAACTATGATTTGATAAGCAAAGTCCTGCTAATAGCGAATAGAGATATAGTTATCATCATTCGACTTCATCATATAGGTGGGTATGAGTACGAATTTATTCTTCATGCATATCAAAGTCACATACCCAATCATGATTAATTGTTGTCCATCCATAGAAATTATTCAATCACATATAAATGGGGAAAAACATCTGGAAGATTTTGCAAGCGAAGAATTGTAAATGCTACCTTTGGATTATTTACTGAAAAACGCAAGACCTTATGAACTTTTAAATATTTGGGGAAAACTACCACTAAGATATAGGAATGAATAGTCGCTTCAAATTAAACTCCCATGTTTCATTCATTATAACCCACCTCATGAAACAACACAAATCGATGGACCTGTCAGATCACAAGAGAAATGTTATATTTGTAATAGAAACGCCTAGTAGAATATTCATATAATTTTTTATTGAAAATATCACATGAGACCAAACATCTCGTTTATGATTACACATTAATATTTATGAATAGGAACAGAAAAATAATCCCACCACCTTCCCTTAGTATTTAAATGGATAAAAGATGCACAGTCTGATCAGTCTACTTACAATACAATTCATAAAATGAATCACTTCATTCCAATAATTGATCAGCTCAAAGAACCTTGCATTTAATTAACGAGACAGTGCACTATTTGAACAAATCCAAATCCAAGTGGCTTAGTGTTGGTTTATCTTTAAGTGAGAGATTCATCCTCATTGCCAAACTATGTGGGGACAAATGCAACCAAAATGTGAATTTCAGTGAAGAACAATGGCTATTATTCTTAATTCATCAAGAAAAAATGCTGAACTTTCTTCATTCAACCGACTTTGGATGACAACCTATTCATGGAGATGGTTTCGAGGTCCATTTTGTGTTTTTTGGTGAAACGCGAGTCATCAAGATTTTCCACTATAGTGGGTGTGAGATTTTCTTGGCCAAGGATACTATTAATCAAGTGGTGAATATAGCAGAATCAGTTTTATACCGTTTAAATTGGTTGAAATCACAAGAATTTTTATCATACTACAAAACTTTGTTCATGTGTTGAATGGTGATTTGATTGAAAATGTATATAATATTATCTCTCCTTTGAAAAACATAAATAATGTGGATAATATACGGTGTACTTGAAATCCTTCACTTACACCCTGGGTCCGGATTTTTGAAAACCGGGGAGTAGATCAGCCGAGAGAAGCCTACTAGTTATAGCCTACTTTCTCTCTGCTGTTCTACTCCCCGGTTTTCAAAAATCCGGCCCCTGATCGTATTAGTACAGATGCGGGAGAATTTGCATGTCATGAATTGTTAAAAAAAATTACTTAACAATAAAAATATGTTTTGTACATATTGTTTTCTTTAATTAAGATTTTGCTATTTAATCTCAACCATTCAGTATTTATTTATCACTCAAGACAAGTTTCATCCAAGTATAACCATCATACAAGTTGTATCTAATCAAGATGATACCATCATACGGCATGGTTGCTGCAATGGAGGAACTGGCTAAAGATTTTCGAGATCTTCAATATGATGCACAGCATGAGGCGGTTTATGGTATGGAGAAATTTTACACCGAAGAAGAGTGTAAAAACCGGGGAGAGAAGTATCGGAAAGCTGCTGAAGCCTGTGATCTATTTCTGTATACATCAGATCTACAATCTTTCTTGGATACTATGAAGGAAATTAATCTTGTGAGTTATTTGATTGATCTTGAAACATTTATACCTGTGAATATTTATAAAGAAGTATTTGAATTGAAAAAAAGATTGTTTAATAAACCTGGTGTTTTACTTCTTATCCAAATATCTGCTAGGAGCATTTATTTGAGCAAGAACTATTTTCTAAAAAATGATATTGTAAAACAGGTTGGGGCCTCTCAAAGGCCTTATCAATTTTTAGTGAAAAGATACAAGACTCATCAAAATCGTTGATAAGAAAACTGCAAGGCTTCTGCTGATTACTGATGAGTCCTGCTTGATAAAAATGTGCAATATGCGGGTGGTGACCTTTGTTAAGTGGTCGCAACAATGTATTCTCTAATAACACATCAACATTTTGTTTTAATAAAAATAAGTTTTTTGATAAATGTTATTTATTCAGCCATTAAACAAATTATAAACATAAGTAAGTGCACACATCGCAGGTGATGATAACTGGTATAAACAATGTGGTTTTTCTAACGATAAAGCTGGATTGTCATCAAGTTCGATAACGGGTTTTGATGAATATTTTATAATGTGCTGCGCCTTTTCTTTTCCTTTCACGTACACATGATCCACGTTTTTTGTTATATTTGTCACAATATCGGAGAACTTGTGTGATTGAGTAAATCCTTCATTCCATGAAATACAATGGTGATTTTTCATCAACCAATTTGCTTGTTTATGCAGTTCTGGAGGCAAGTATTCTACAGCAAAAGGAGGTCTAAATATATTTTCTCCATCAAATGCAGCTAATTCTTTGGGTATAAATTTTTTGTTTACAATTATAAATCCTTGAACATCCGAAGCAAGCATCAGTTTCATATTTTCAATTGTGAGAATTTCACCATCATCTGCTTTCTGTTACTATAATCTTGAATCTGTTTCTTTTTATTCTTCCAATTTCTTTAAATGATTAGATAAGCGAAGCTTCAATTCTGAAGACATACTGAACATCATTTAGAGAAATAAATAGTTTATATAATTATATGAGAACATGTGTATTACAATTGCTTGACTATTTTTGTAAAAGGATTATAGCTAAATAATTTATCATGTCAGATCAGGCAATATACTGATGTACCGTTTTTTGTATTATCATTTGTCTCGAATTCAACTCTCAAAACAACAGTGCCTGTTTGAAGTGTTTCTTTCTGATGAGAACAATCAATATGTGTGATTGGACACTTATTTTTAAAGTTTTGAGGGTTGAAAATTGAATCGCTTGGTATCTCATAGTAGGAATTTTTAAAGTTTGCAAACATTTCATAGAGAGCTGAAAACTTGTTATCATTAAAATTTAAATACAAATCATGATATGGATATCTTTTAGGATTCAAAAATACTCTAATATTTGTGAGATCAATATTATTGAATTGACTAGCATCTTCCATGATGTGTCCTTTTCTATTTTCTTGAAAACCAATCATTATATGACGAGGTGCTTCAAGTTTACTATTTGTTTTAACAGGCCAAGTATGATGGGTCGCTTCAGGTATAGTGAGGAATATTCCACAATTTCCCAACTACGAAATCCAATTAACAAATCTTCATCAGTTTTAAGAATTTCTGTTAAAGCTAGTTGTTGTGGTATATCAACTTGAATATGGGGTACTTTCCAATAGATCTTCTCAAATGTAACTTTTGGATTTTCCGCTTCAGGTGTTGGTATTTGCGCATCTTCAATATATAAAACTGCATCAACATCATCGCTTGCTCGGATCAGAACCAGTTCTTGTTTCATATTCAAGATGATTTTTTTATAGTCTTCAAAACATCCCATCAACATTTTCAAAGCTATAGATACGTTAAATTTTCCTTTTTCATCAACTAAAATGTTCTCCTTTTCATCTTTATTTGGAAACCATCTAGCATTTTGAAGCTCTAGGCTTTCATTTGTATTATACAAAAGATAACCCTTCAAATTTTTCCGCACTAGTGCGGGAAATCTGATTTTCCGCACGGCTGTAGGAAAAATCTATTTCCTTTGTGCAATAAAGCTGACATTTTAATGTATTGAGATTTGCTTTTATCATAAATCCGACGTTTTCTTCAAAAATGTCATCAAATACATGATTAATATATGTTTCAATATCTTTTAAATCATAAGTTCCTTCTGGATATTTTACAACTTTATCTGCTACATATATTTTATTGTTGCATTAGGTATATTCACAAATGATTCAAAATCAGCTAATCCCAGAAAATATTCGCTATTCTCATCCAAAAATATAGGTGGATTAAATTCTGCTTTCAACGCAGAAGCATTTTCCGTTATTGTTGTAATGCTAGCCATGATGACACTCTCAACGTTACTGTTGGTTCTTGATCATATTGTAACGAGTTTCGCTATAGAAAACACTTGGCCAGGTTTAATTATTTTATTTAAAGTCACTGACACAACCACAAATATTTATGTTCACAATCGCAGCGTATATTTATGTTGTAACGATTTATAATTCGCGGCTAATCGATATCTAACTCTCCTGTCCGAATGGCGTAGCTTATTATATAGAGCCTCTTCAATGCCTCGATAGATGGCGAAAGTTCTCCAATATTCTAGGTGTAGGCAACCGAATAAACCTTGTTATTCTAGAAATTAACATTGGTTTGGGGCTTGTGACAAACGGGACAAAAGCCGAGTTATTCGATGGCGAGGTGCAATGGTTGTAACGTCGTGTCCGCTGTCGACCGCCTTGGAAGTTCGTTCCACTGGGCATGTTTCGTCACAATATCATATTATTATATAAAAATCGATTGATAATTGTCCACAACTATTTGTATTGAATTTTTGTACAGTTTCATAAGAATACCAGATTTGGATTTTTTCATGAGTTTTCAAATAATTAACGAGTTCGATGGGTGGTTTCAAGTTTCCATAACTATCAAAGTGAAACGCTTTATTTTTATTTTTTATGTCTGCAGTCCAATGAGTTCCTTGATTTTGTAGTGATGTAGTATGTTCTGCTAATTATAATAAAAAATATCGTTCATTACTCGTCCAGAAATGGATTTTCCGTTCTTGCGTGACTACCGAGAATTTGTCACGCGCGCACGAAAAAATCCTCATTTCTGTACTGGCAATAAAATATACTATTTTTCTTCTTTTTTTCGGTTCTCTTGATTTGATTCCCATTCCAAGTTTCCGTTTACTTTTCATAATTCCAGTTACTGCTAGAGCAGCAATTCTTTCTCCTACTGAAGAATCTTTTGCTCCAACTCTTTGCCAAGCTTTATCTGCTAGAACCTTATCCGCTCGGTGTCGTTGAGGTAAATCAGTTGTTTGTGAATACGCAATATCGTGCTCTCGACACGCAGCATCCAACGGATTATTACCAGACTCTCCACTATTCAATCTTTCTTCTAAATGTGTACCAGGACCACAGAATTGATAGCCAGGGATATAAAGCTCGACTGGTAGTTTATCAATAAGAGTGTTTATCAAACCTTGACCATTCTTCTTGGAGTCCTTAGAGGAAGTATACTTTCGTGAAGCGTGTACAATCATATTATACCTGGCGATGTTTGTATGTATTATTTATATACTATTTTTAAGTTTACAAATTTATAACACGATTGTCTATCGATAAGATGTTGATGCTGTCTGTTCATATGTCTATCTGATTAATGTATAAATACTTTTACAAAAAACAACTCTGTTTATTAATTTTCAGAATGCGGATAGAAAAACAATCGTTTTCTTTACCCATTACAAACCATGATGTGAAAAATTTAACGGAACCAATCCAAAAACATTGTGATTTATTTGGTGGGGAATCGAAAAGATGTCTCATTGTTGGACCATCTGCTTCAGGTATATAAGCACTTGAACTCCACAACAAAAAAAAAAAATTTCGCTTGACCAAAAAAATTTCGCTTGACCAAAAAAATTTCGCTTGACCATTCCACGGCACCGTAAGGAAATATTTAAAAGATCATTCTCATATAGATCAGCGAAATTGATGAACAAATACATCACAGATGACTTTGCACAGAGTTTCACCACGTTCCGAAGAAATTTAAAAAATGAGCTATTGAAATAACCGTCCCCTCCCATCATCTCCTTTGGTTACTCTTTACCGATTTTTTTTTAAGTTTTTGTCTCTAATTTTTCTCCTCATAGATTAAGATAGTAGCTGAATTGTTCTCTTGCTTAAATTAATTATTGTAGATTTAGTTATCAAAATGTTTAGATAATAAGTACATATTTGGAGAACGTAGGCTTCAACAGCTGTCGGGTTTCACCAGAAATCCGACGAGCTGAAATTTAGGCCTTTTAATCTCAAAATTGCTTGGCAGTTTATCACCTTTTTTTTTTGTACTGTACTGATGAGATTAATAAACGATTTATTATTATTATTATTATTATTATTATATTTTATTCAACAAATTATGACCGTGATATTTGATTAATTTATAAATATGAAAAGAGTAACGAAAATAACGATATTAATAATGTCGTGTCATCTTCTTGACTGACAACGTCAACTCCAAATGTCATTCGCGTCATTCCACGCCCCCTTGCGGACTGCAGGACCGTACTCCCATCGGATGCAGGGCCGCACTCTCATTCGGTGATATTACAGTCGGCCATGCTACCGGATTTCCGTCCCGGCAAATCGTGGGAAAACTTTCTTGTGGAAAAGAATACGTCTTTTATTCAAAAGCACAAACAATAATTTAATCAGCTGAAGATGACAAAAACGCTGCGCATACGCTCATGCCATCCTCATTGCTGAATAATCAAACAAAACAAAACAAACAAACAAAACTTATACATCAAAATATTAGCTACGTCTCGGAAATTTCGTCAATTTCCGATTTCGTCTCACTACTTTCCACAGTAGCCGTAAACGGTTTCATTCGATCTACTGAACTTATACCATGGTATCGTTTTCTAGCTCGCGTCGAGCCTGGTAGATCTTCTACCACGTATCTGTCATGAGGTAACGATTCTCTGACAATGTAGGGACCACTGAACTTTGGAAGTAATTTCTTGCTTTTACCATCGTTGCTCAAATTTGTCTTTCGTAGTACGACAAGATCGCCTACATTGTACTAATGACCTCTTTTCCGTTTGGCGTCAAAGTGTGCCTTTTGCCTCACTTGCGCCTCTCGTACTCGTGACTCGGCTTCGTTCCGAATTAGTTCAACGTCTTGAACATCGTCTTCAACTACTGCTGATTTTAGGAAGGAATCATGCATGCCTCTTGGTTTATACCCAAGTAACAGTTCGTATGGGCTTTTCTTCGTGGTGCCATTTTCTGTAGAATTAATTCCGAATACAATAGATTTAATTACATCATCCCATTTTCGCTCATCATCATGTGTCGTTGAAATACTATTCAGAATAGTTCGATTATAACGCTCAACCTGACCATTAGCGCGTGGTGTTGCCGTTGCGTTTAGTACGATTTTTATACCCAACTCCTTCCCAAATTTGTCAAAAGACTTCGCTGTAAAACATGATCCTCTGTCACACACTATCCTTCTGGGTACTCCGAACGACTCGAATGTACTCTCTAGGAAATTGATGACGGGTTTAGTCTCAGTCGATTTCACAGGCTTAGCGAAAAGAAACTTTGTAAAAGCATCCACGGCGACTATCAAGTACGAATTTCCTTTAGTACTTTTCACGAATGGGCCCAGATGATCGATATGTATGGTATGCATTGGAACTGGGACCTTGTCAATTGAATGAAGAAATCCTTCCTTCTTCCCTGAAACATCTTTGTTATATGAGCAAGCTAGACATGCTTTGATATATCGATCAACATATTTCTTCATTCTCGGAAACCAGTAACTGACGGCCAAGTTTTTTAAAGTCTTCTCCGCAGCAAAATGGCCCATATTATCGTGATGATACATAGTCACCACACGTCGTGCTGACTTTGGAACATACCATCTCGAACCATTGGTGGTTTTGCGATAAAGCCTTCCATTTTTGACAGTATAATCCTTGTGAATCTGCTTTTCTTCTTGATCCGTCGCAGCATGATTAAGTACCTCGAACAAATATCTGCATCTATCATCTTTTATTTGAGTGGCCAGCACCCAGTCATCCTTTGTAATATCTACTTGGAATAAGTCGATTTCTTGTGGCTGTTGCTGTACGGGGTTACGACTTAGAGCATCCACATGAGACATTTTCGCACCTGCACGATATTCTACGGAGAAATCGAGCTCCTGAGTCACCAGCCACCATCTAGCTATTCGGGGTATTAGATCACGTTTCAACATAGCTGTACGAAGAGCGCTGCAATCGGTGATAACCTTGAATCTCATTCCCAACAGGTATACTCGAAATTTTTGCAAAGAGTTAACCACTGCGAGCGTTTCCAATCCATAGGAATGGTATCTTTGCTCTTCCTTCGAAGTTTGGCGGCTGAAATAACATGTCAGCTTAAGCGTTCCATTCAACTGTTTCTGTAGTAAAATTCCTCCAAGCCCTAGTTTGGAAGCGTCCGTATGCTCTTCTGTATCCAATTTTGGATCAAATATAGCGAGAACTGGCCTTTGGGTGAGGATGTTTTTCAGTTGCAGGAATGACTCGTTTTGTCTATCACCCCATTCAAAAGGAACGTCTTTCTTCGTCAATGAAGTCAATGGGCGTGCAATCGATGCAAATTCTCTCACATATTTCCGGAAATAACTACATAGACCAATAAATTGACGGATCTGATGAACATTAACAGGCTTAGGGAACTTTTCGACCGCTTGAATCTTCGCAGTTCCTGGTCGTACACCTTCGGCACTGATCTCATGGCCAAGGTAGTCGATTTGTGTCTTGAAAAATTGACACTTTGTCATACGTAAAGTAGCGCCTGCATTACGAAATATCTCGAAAACATCGCCCAGTGCAATCAAACCTGCTGGAAAGCTCGTCGATGGAACAAGAATATCGTCCATGTATGCCAACGCCGTGGAGAACCTCATAGAACCAAGAATTTGATTGACTGCCCTTTGAAACACAGCTGGTGCATTTACTAACCCAAACGGCATCCTCCGATATTCGTATTGGCCGTCTGGTGTTACAAAGGCCGTCTTGTGTCTCGATTCTACCGCTAGAGGGATTTGATGATAACCACTCGCCATATCGAGCGAAGTGAAGTATCGACATCCTCTTAAAAGTTCCAGGTGATCATCCACACGTGGCAGTTGATAACAGTCTCTGATCGTTTTGGCGTTCAATGCTCGATAGTCAACGTACATTCGTGTTTCTCCATTATTCTTTTTGACCAGAACGATGGGACTTGCATAAGGAGAATTTGATTCACTAATGATCCCTGCCGTAAGAAGACCATTCACCATTTCACGAACTTTTTCCCTCTCGTTGAGAGAAAGGCGATAAGGTCTGTACGTCACAGGCTTATCGTCACTCAATGAAATAGTCATCTTTGCAGATTTGATTTCTCCCAATTCATCATTATTTATAGCAAAACAATCTCGAAATTTGTTGATTAACGATAACAATTTTAATTTATCAGATTCAGAAATATCGTTAGACACGTTGTCTTTTAAATCTGATAAATCAAATTTAGATAATTTACGAATGTCAACTTTCTGTACACTCACCTCAGATACATCTTCTTCGATACATGGAATACCTCGAGCCACAAGTTGGTCCTTTGCAAAATGTAATGGGCTGGTAGACACGTTTAGAACCGCTATCTTGGCATCAGACGATGATGTAATACATCTTGGAACAATATATTCCTTGTTTGGCTCGTAAGCGTGACGTAATTCTATGAAAATATCTCCATCGGTGCCATGATTCGTATTACAACGGATCAACCCCACGTGATTCGGTGGAATTTCACAATCATCTTGAGCCGTCATAAGCAATTTTCTCGGTGGTAATGCATCAATTTGTGGCAATTCTGCTAACTCTGAGCTGAAAACTCTAGCTGTGCCTTCACGGACTACAGTTACTGCACCACTTGTGCTCAATACTGAACGTCCTATGAGTATGGGCATCGTTTGCAAAAAATCTTGCACAACCAAAATAGCAGTATCAGCTTCAAACAAATCAACTTTTAAACAAGCTTTTGTAGACCCAAGCACATTAGAACTGCCGCCTCCATAGCCACTCAGACGAATATTTGTCGGGGTCCAGGAGAGACCAATACGTCTGGCGTCGCTCTCACGTAACATCACAACTTCACATCCTGAATCTACGAAGCCTTTTAAGTCATGACCATTGATAGAGCAAGTAACATAATAGCCTCCAGGTTCTTGTTTTGAAGCCAACGTCGTACAAGACAAGTTTTTATGAGTAGGTTTCGTTTTATTTTTGAAACAGTCCTGAGCCAGGTGTCCCAAACGCTTACACACCGTACATTCTCTTCTTGGTTTTGGACAATCAGTCTGTTTATGTCCATATTGTCTACAATTGTAGCACTTCCCATAATGTTGCTTCGAATCTGATTTCTGAACATTTTCAGGTCGTTTTTCGGGTTTTCGCTGAGATTCTGGCCTTTGCCTCTCGTAAGTAACAGGTAGGGTTGATAAATAGTCTCTGTACAGGTAACATAGGGCTCTTACTCGTCTTTTTAAGGAGAACAATCCTTAATACCACACTCGTTTTTGAGATGAAGAGAGGAAGGCCAACCTGGTCATTAAAGGGTTGAACAGCTCCATCCCAATACCTGACATTAGGAACGCTTTGTTGGAGCGTGGATACGATCCAATTAGTCTATTTTGGATTATGAAGGGAGCTAAAAGGACGTACAATTCCGGAGTTCTGAAGGTGTTGATCGATAATGATCAAGTCGACAGACTCCTAAAGGAAAATTTTCTTCTCCATCTCTCTATAGAGGTGGAGAAGCAAAATGTACAGCCTGGATATCTCCAGCAATGTCACAATTGTCAGGCTTTTGGGCATTCGCTCAGCTCCTGCAGGAGCGACCCGGTGTGCCACAAGTGTGCCGGACCGCACTTTTTCAGGAGCTGTCCGGATCCCAAAAAATTGGTGTGCTGCCATTGCAAGGGGCCACATGCTGCTAATTGGAAATATTGCGAGAAAAATCCGAATTTTATTCGCAGTAATACAATTTTGGCGGGTCAGCAGCAAGGTTAATTGATATGTAGAGGTTGCGCCGTAACTAGGGACTCGGAAATCCACGAACGATAAACCGAATCGATCACGTCACCGAGCTCCATTATTTGACATTCCTGTCATCGGTGTGTCATCTTAATGTCATAACATGTCCGTATTTTAGGGTCTTAAAACTTTTTCTTACCGAGTGTCGGTCGTTTTTAAACGTGTTTGAGGGTAAGTTATTACACAGCTTTTGGTATAGAGTGAAATAACTTCTTATCATCAAGTGTGAACCATATTCTATCTTTTTTTTCAAATGTGTATTTGAATTTCAGAACCGAATCGGAGCCGACTGACGTCATTTTTGGCTGAATTCTGATTCGTCCGAAACCCGAACGTATAACGACGCTACCTTATCACTATCAATTAACCTTGGGTCAGCAGCAGGCACTGGCCACATCGGGTGTCGCTCGGGTGTTTCGTCAGCCGCCTCCACCCTCAATTTTACCCTCTGTCGACGGGCCGACGATGGCAGATAGGTTGAAAAATCGTGCTGCAAGCAGCAATGCTGCTATTGCTGCTAAAGCGCCTGGATTTGAGGTCATGTTTAGGCGGTTGCTTGATAGGTTTGACTCTTTTAACAGAGAGTTGAATCTTATCAGGGTGACTGTCAGGGATGTGGCCCAAGGCCAGTCGTCGATGCGGGACGATTTGGCAGCATTGTCTGCCAGAGTCGATGACCTGGCGGCGGATGAGGTGGAAGAGGAGGAGATGGAGTGCGCTGATCGACGCTCGGAGGCATCTGTGACCGGTTCCCGCCCTCGTGATAAGTAGTGCACCTGATGCAGATTCACTTTTCGGTCTGAAAATTATGTCTTGGAATTGTTGCGGCATAAATCAAAAATCGTTTGAACTCCAAAATTTTCTGGAAGATAAAAAGTTTGACATTGTGGCATTGCAGGAGACATTCCTCAAGCCCTCATCAAAATTCAATGTGCCTAATTATTCCTGCTATCGAAACGACAGGGCCACTCACGGTGGAGGTACTGCCGTTTTGGTCAGGAAGGGTCTAGTACATAAGCCGATTCGAATTGATCCTGCTTGTTTGCTCGAAAACACTACTTTGCAAATTTCGGTTAAAAATATGTCTTATTGTTTGTTCAGTTTATAAAAGTCCGGGTGTCAAAATTCGCAACTCAGATTTGGATGCCATTTTCAACAGTTTTGCAATTCCAGTACTAGCAGTTGGTGATTTCAACTGCAAACATGTTTCCTGGGGTTGCTTGCGAAACAATGTAGACGGCAATAAACTATACAAATACTCACTTTTCAACCAAGTCAAGATTACTGCTCCCGACAGCCTCACTCATTCAGGATCTGGTGCTTGTGAGCCCGACATTTTGGATTTGGCTATTGTCTCAAATTTTGATCCTTTTATGTCTGTTGAAAGTTTGAGCTTTCATCAGATCATAATCCGTCGGAGATAATTTTGAGCCAGGTCGAGGTTGACAGAATGGTACACTTTAAAAAGTGTACCAATTTTTGTCGATTTCAGGACCTGTGTAATAGCTCAAATTTTGACGATATACCAATGACTAACAGACAAGAAATTGAGTGGGCAATTACTCACTTGACTGACAAAATAACTGAAAATTTACAAACGTCACAATACGAAATACCAACACTCACACAACGCTTTTGACTTACCCTTGAACATTCGTCGTCTTGTTAAGACACGAAATCGTTTAAGGAGACGAGCTCCTCGGCATAACGACCATACTGACAGAAAAATTGCCAACAGACTGACCAACAAAATCAAGTCGCTCATTTTTAAATTTAAAAATGAGAAATTCCAGGAACATCTGTCCTCTGTTTCGGATCAGAATTGCTCGGAAGATTTCTGGAGACTTAATGCAATGTTTAGCGGCAAACGCAGAAAACATGTTTTGCCTCCAATTAAAGACAATGATGTCACTTACTTTGAAGTTGATGCCAAAGCTGAGATTTTTGCTAAATCGCTCTGTAATCAGTTTTCTGTCAATGATGACTTGGGCTTGCCTGAGATTGACTCTTGTGTTGGTAATTTTTACCGGGACTTGAAGAATTTAGAGTCTCGTGATATCACCGTTCCAGTAGATATTCGAAACCCAATCTCTCCAGAAGAAATTCTGGAAAAGATTAAATTCTCCAAGTCTAAAAAGGCACCGGGAGTAGATAACATTGGCAACAAAATACTCAAAAATTTGCCGATGAATTATGTCACTTACCTGGCAAGAATATTTAATTCTTGCCTGTCGTTGAACTATTTTCCTGATGCATGGAAAATGGCCAATGTTATCCTTATACCAAAGAAAGGAAAAAAATTGTCTGTCGCGTCAAATTACCGCCCAATCTCATTACTTTCATGTCTTGGCAAACTTTTTGAAAAATTTATTTTGCGGAAAATCAAAATTCAGTGTGACAATCTTGAAGTCATTCCAAAATTCCAATTCGGTTTTGCGGAAGGACTTTGTACAGAGCTTCAGACTGTCAGACTTGTTGAAGGTCTCACTAGAGGGATGCAGTCTGGGAAAGTTTCCGGGAGTGTATCCCTTGATGTGGAGAAGGCTTTTGACAAAGTCTGGCATGTAGGGCTTCTGTACAAGATGGGTAAATTTGGCTTTTCGAAAAATTTAATTTTGCTATTTAAAAGTTTTCTAAACAATCGCGTTTTTCGTGTCAAATTAAACTCGGTTTTTTCCAAATTTTGCTCAATAAAGGCTGGCGTTCCGCAAGGGTCAGTGCTTTCACCCATTTTGTACAACATTTTCACTGCCGATATTCCTCAAAATTCTCAGACAAAACTTTCTCTTTTTGCGGATGACACACTCCTGGTGTCTACGCACAAGAGTTACATCGTGGTCAGAAACCGATTACAGAATCACTTGAATCGACTTGTGGACTATTTTAATGGATGGAAGATTAAGCTTAATCCGGAAAAAACACAGGCTCTTGTTTGCGAAAATAAGGCCTGCAGTTCCCCGGCTAAGCTTCGTCTTTATGGGACTCCCATTGATTGGGGCAAAAGTCTTAAATATTTGGGAGTCACCATTACTTCCAAGTTATCTTGGAATTTGCATCTGCACGGAAGATTTAAGGCGTGCAGCGCTGCGTATAGAGCCCTTTACCCTCTATTTGGCAGGAATAGTGGATTGAATGTCAGGAGTAAAATCCTGCTGTTCAATTCAGTTATCCTGCCGAGACTTACGTATGCGCTGGGTTGTTTAAGTTTGAATTTTAGTGACCTAAGGAGGCTTCAAACCTTCCAGAATAAAATTCTGAGAAGGTTTGAAGGTTCCCCATGGTTCATCCGAAATTTCGATTTACATAAGGATTACAAAATCCAACCAATCCAATTCAAAATTCATATTTCAGGCTCAAAAGAGCAATTCTACATCATAAAAACCCTTTGGTCTCAGATTTAAAAGCAACTCAAAAATTCAGAAACAAAAAACATAAATTAAAACATTTCTGGTCGCATAATAATATTTTTGACAACTTGTGTATGGGATTTTCTTACATCCCTCCTCCACCTCCAATGCCGCCTGTGGCTACTTAATAAAAAACCTTCAAATAAAAACTTCAATACTTCCACAAAATGTTTTCCAAATTCCTTTTTGATCACTTTAATAAAAAATCTTGTTAATAAAAATTTCATTTAGGAAAATTATTCCGCTTGTCTTTCCTTTCTCAAAAACTGCTACTTTCAAAATTTTCTACCATCAATTGGTGACTCAGTTGTATAATGGGGAAAGAGTTTCATCAAAAAACTAGTCCCGAAGAAACCAAGAAACGGATACATAATATTATGTATTTTTGAATTACGACTATCTCACATTTACAGGCCTAGATCTAATACAGGAGAATGAAGTGGCTCGGAAAGCTGTGAAAATGACGATGGCGCTACCTTTGTTGCCAGCTCATCTAATCCGCGATGGACTAGATTCTATTAGGAATTTTGTGGCGACCAACAATTTGCATCCCCTGCAAAATCTATTAGATTATATTGAAAGATAAGAGGTTGTGGTTGAGCCACTGTCACTTGATTGAGATCTCAGTGAATAGAATGGCTGTTACATTTTGGCTCTTATGTGCAGATTTTGGCTTGGTCTCATAGGCCTTGAAAAGATTTCTGTATTTGGTTTGCCAAGACGAACCAACAATAACCTGGAATCTTTCCACAATTTACTGAAGGCACGGATAGGCCAATTACATCCGAATATATGGTTCTTTTTGGGTAAAATTACCGATTATTGAATATTTGCACCTATGTTTCATATTCATAATATTTTCAGACAGACTAAAAAAAATGATACAGCAAAATCATATACCTTCAAGTCAATGGACAATTTGCACATTTTTTGAAAATATGAAAAATATAAGGATTAGTAAGTACTGAAGCCATTGATGTTTAAAAAATCAAGCTACGACCTCTAATAACGTAGTAATCACCGATTAAAGAGCGCCAATCAGCATCAACTACGTCACAGAATACACTATCTATCGCCGTCTGACGTATTAACTGAGATGACTCTCTCTCTCTCGGAAGGGTAATATGGCCCCACCTCTTTAGCGATCATGCAGTGAAATTCGCGTTTTCTTTTTCATTTATGTAGTATATTTTTGGGTATTTCGGAGAAATTTTTTCGCTAGTGACTTTCAAATAATGTCTAGAAAACGTATATAAAATTTCAACTCATTTGAAAATGTATGCAAATTGTCCATTGTTGGATGGGATCCAGGTTAGAAGAAACCGGTTCCGGCCATACCTCCAGAACACGAATTTCAGGAACGCAAATCGTCTGTTGGAGGCAGGTGCTATTACTCTCAGTGAATTTTTAGGACGTGTTGCTCATTCCATTGATACTATGGAGGCCGGACTAAGGACATGGGCCATCAATATGCAAGGCAATGGTTGGCCTATACCTACATATTTTTGGTAAGAGTCAAAAATGTATATAAAGGGGTGTCCAAAGAGCATTGCGAGATAAGCTATGAAACTCGGCATTATAACTATTTCATTTTATTTTGATAAAGTTTTCATTGGAATTTCATGACACTGTGTTTGTTGAAAATGAGTGAAATCTTACATTTTAGAATTTGCCTGTTCGATTTTGGATAAGTAGACATGGTTCATGGTTCTATTGAAGATAAGATCACGAAAGAAATTTTTCCCGTTTATTGATCAAAATGAGTACCCTGACAGGTGTGTTTGAGAAGGAGGGGATGAGCTTAGACTCGGGTGGAGCCTAAACTCCAAGTGGGGGGGACCATGAAGCCTTGGAATTTTGATTTGATTTCTGTTTTGTTTTTTTTTTTTATTCCCTCAGGTCGAACTGGTAAAAGGTGGGGGGTACTACTATCAATTAACCTTGGAAACATAGCACATGTCTGGATTAAGAGAATAGTTTTCAAACGAATGCCTTAAGTTTTTGTATTTTCTTTTCTTGAATCGAAATGCCGCATATTTCTTTATTTTTCGCAGAAGGGTGTTTTTATGTAGTCCGATTTTGATCCTGAAGTTGGAGTCTTTTATTGTATGGTAGATAGGCTTCACACCGTCCTCCACAAATACATCTCTCGTTCTCACGAACCATGGTGTTTTGTCAATTCTTCTTATTATTATATTCTGGACTCGTTGAATTCGTTGAAGTTGGCAAAATCCCAGTCTGATTGCCCCAACGGCATAAGTTATTTTGGGGACGTAGACTTGTTGAGCTACTGTTATCTTGTTTTTGTTGCTTGATTTGCTGTTTTTGGCCATTATGGGGCATAGGGCGCCTTGGAGCTTGCTGACGCTTTTGAGTTGGTTATCCAGGTGTCTTTTCCAACTGAGCTTGTTCTCCAAGATGAGTCCTAAGTACTTCATCTCATCACTCCAGTTGATTTTTTGGTTGTTGATATGGAGGGAGGGGGACACTATTTTTCTTTTTCTGGATATTATAAGTGCTTGGGTCTTTTTCGGGTTCATTTTGATTTTCCATCTTTCGTAATATTCGGTGAGCATGTTGACGTAATTCTGGAGCCGGTAACTGATGACTATTGGGTTTGATGATGCCGTGTATATGAGTGTGTCATCTGCGTACATTGAGATCTGCTGGAGTTTGAAGTCTGAAAGAGTTGTTCCAATTTTTCTCGATACCTAATACAGGTGGGCGACTTCAGAGTGGACACACCGTAGATTAGTTCAGAAGCTTTTATGAAAATAATTTTTTTTTTAAAACAAAATTCATAAGTTCAACCAAGGTTCAACCACTAGCTGCTCTGCAAGGAGTACGTTAAGTAGATATGCTCTGTAGTTTTGTGGCGCATCCATAATTTACAAGATTTTTTTGGGTATTTCGCCACACCCTATCAAATATCAATCAAACTAGTGTTTATACACCCGATCTTCTATATTACCTGAAAAAAGTCTATTAGTAAAATAAATATAATTAATATAATAAATTCTAATGAATGTTTAGCAACTTGCTCTGTAAATTTAAGTAATACATGGTTACCTTTATTAAGAACCTTCTGAATGTAATAAATTCTATATTGGAGAGACCTCACGACCTTTAAAAAAGAGAATTGAGGACCATAAATCATACATGGAAAAAAGGGAATTTCATAAATCGGGAATTTGTCAACATGCATTTGATAAAAATCATAGAATAAATTGGGATAATTCAAAAATCTAAGCAAAGGAGCCATGTTCTAAAAAACGTAAACTTAAAGGAAGTGCATATATTATGTTAAATTCTAATGAATGTTTAGCAACTTGCTCTGTAAATTAAAGTAATACATGGTTACCTTTATTAGGAAATTGAACATAGCCCAAAAAAGTAAATTATAAATACTGAACATATGTAAAGTTGAACAATCAACACCACACACTTCAATGTCAGTAAAAGTGACATTTTGTGCCAAAAACACGAAAAAGTCAATTTCACTACAAAAAACGAACTATATTTTTAGAATTTGAGTTAATTGTTCCATTTTTAGGTTTTTACTGACGACGGGAGCAGATTCGTTCCCGAAACGTTTGATGTTGATAAGTTTTATCATTTACTAATAGACTTTTTTCAGGTAATATAGAAGATCGGGTGTATAAACACTAGTTTGATTGATATTTGATAGGGTGTGGCGAAATACCCAAAAAAATCTTGTAAATTAAGGAGTACGTTGTTTATATAGTATCAGTAACTAACTGATGAAAAATAAATCAGACAAAAAATGCTCCTTACCCTACCTACTAAATTAATGATATTCTGTGCTTATACAGTTGTGCAAGAAATAAACAGGGACTTCACTATTGCAGCTCCCAGTCTGTTATAAATAATTTGAACTTAGGCAATTTATTACAATGAGAGTTGCTCTCCCCTTTTTTTTTCGACGCAGCCCTATAACATAAACATAAAATTAGTGTAAAATCTCAATGTATTGTATGTCAAATGGTTATCGTTATTCGTTTTGGTTTCAGACACTAATGACGAGGATATACTAATTGATGGGCCTTACCTTGTCAATTATGGTGAGTAATATTTGAGACTGCAAGATACAAAGTTATTGTCACTAGCTCATTCCTCACATGAGTCGAAAATGGAATCATTATAGTGAAGCGGTAAAGTGTCTGATATAACTTGAAAATATACCATGAAACCTTTTATTCTCCGGTTTCTTGTTATAGGTTGCCGGCAATCTATGAGTCACGGACAATAAATTTGTACTTGGGGTTCACTTTACCTATTTCTTGCCAAAATCGCGTATACCAAGTTCGTGAAACATCGGCGCGGTCTAACTCAATATTTGATAGGTTGAACAAATGTTGGTATGTCAATGAACTATTGTTTTTTACCGTTTTGTGGTGTCTGCTGCACTTTTTTGTAGGTTTCAAAGATTGATACATTTATTTTGTATTCCACAATTTTTTCTTATTCATCTCAGCCTCACAAACAAAAAAACGCACCATCTTTGACACGTGTTATAGGACGCTGGATGGGCTGCAACATTTCCTCACGAACGCCGATGGAATCATCGATCAATGTCTTTAAATCATCTATCAATGGACCGAATACATGATACTAAAACATTTAGTATCATGGACTGGACTGGTCTTGGTCTTTGAAAATTAAGCACACTCAACACTCCGATCGGAGTACGAGCCGTCCACAAATGAAGCTGGTACACTAAGATCAGAGTAGTTGGCAGTCAACGTGTTAACCAGGAAATACTAGGACTTTATTTCATCCCCGAATTCAACGGTTCAAGTTTCTTTCTCATTTTCAATCCCAATAGCTTTTCCGATCATGTGGAAGGGGGCCTTGCATAGCCGAAATACTCTAAATGGATTGCAAATACAGGGCGATTTTTAAGTTGATACCTTCCTTCTAACACTGTATAGAATACAAGAAAATAAGTCAATTTTTCAAATAAAATTATGTCCGAAAATTCTTCGTTTCCGAGATACAGGGAAGAAAAAAATGCCTTGTTTATCATAATTCTCTTACCTCCAGATATTCGCACAAAATTTGGTATACTTCCTTTGATGATTAAATTACACTTTTGATGTAAAAGTTTTCAAAACATTTCTACCAGTGGCGTTCGAACAAGTTTTGTATTGAATTTTTTTGAAGAAAAAATAGTACGCCACTTCTTGAATTCAATATAATTTTTGAAATGCTCATTTACTCTGGAGTTAATCTCCTGATATTTTTTCGTACGACGAACGGTTTTCGTTTAAAGAAATGAAAGCAATTTTGATGCATTGCAAAAGTGAATCGAACATAAGGCAACCAATAAGCCTCAATGAAAACAAGAACGAGCTTGATCGCCTAGCAGTAGAGCAAGAAAAGGTGGTAATGCAGATCGTCGAGATACTAATCAACAGCAAAAACGACTCACAAAACGAAAAAACGGATTACTACATACACAAACATTTATCCCACCTGGAGAGATTATGGCAGGATGCCCTCAAGAACGACAGAGCAATCAATAAACTGAAGGACTCCTTCGACCATCCCTACAACACCAGGTCATACTTCCACTACATGGTTGCCGAATATGGCGAATGCTTGGACTACCTACGAACATGCCCAAAAGCCGAACAATTAAGCCCTACCATCAACAGCCAACAAAAGCGACTGAAAATACAAGAGTTCAGAATAGAACAACTAAAAGACCTTTTTACGGACATACAGTCAGAGTTGGAACTAGACAAAGGAGAGTATCTCTACAATTTCCTTATGGAAAGAGTTCACAAGCAGTGGGAGAGGATCCAGGACATCCACGAAGAAATCTTATTCTACGAAGAAAAACATGAAAATGCATATCTCGCTCATAACATGTACGAAGAAATCCGCAGACAATTTTATCAAGTTGTAAACGACCAAAACCAACCCACACTTCGTGATACTTCCAAAAGTAACGACCAAAACCAACCTACATCTCCTGATACTTCCAAAAGCAACAACCAAAACCAGCCTACATTTTGTGATACTTCCAAAACCAAGACCCATGAAAACTCTGCATTAACCAACGCAAACGAACTAAACTACTTGGAGACACCGACCAAAGAAGAAACAAGCAAGCCAATAGAACAGCTGGAAGCAATCGCAAGCAACCACTACTCAGCACGGGATCTGATTCAAAAAAGTGACGAGAACAAACTACTAGACAAGCTGCCAGACTTACCAGAAATATCCTGTCCAAGGGTAGAACGACAGTCAAGTTCAGTGAGTGAGGAAACAATTGTACACAATAATTGGATGGTTACGGCAAACCCCTCAGCAACACTCGCTGTAATCTGTCCAGGAGCCCGGGAAGATGTTGTATTAAATACAACAGGAACTACTGCAACCGTTCCTGCTCTAGCCAGACACTCCGAAACATTGCCCATCATCTTCGATACCAGCCTGATTAACCATGATTCTCCGTACAAAGCCACCGAGCCCATACACTCCAAGACATTGCCCATCATCTTCGATACCAGCCTGATTAACCATGATTCTCCATACAAAGCCACCGAGCCCATACACTCCAAGACATTGCCCATCATCCTCAATACCAGCCCGATCAATCATGAACCTTCATATCAAGCCACCGAGCGCCGATACTCAGGCAAACAGATTGCTCTACAGAGCTAAGACAAGAAGAGAGGGACCTCAAAGATAGGATCCATGACACGAGATGGCGCAGCATTCATCAGCACGCAGTCATCATCAGCAGCATCACGGCAATAGCCATCCTCATTATGGTGACCCTAGAATGGCGTATTAGCTACACTGATCATCAGGAGACGGCAAAAGAGGAAAAACCAGAAAGCGGACAAACAAGGCCAAAACGAATACATACGTTGATGTCACTACGTTCATCCATTGTTGAGAGGCGGCAGAACACTCTATAACGTAACCTATTTTTTTTTACAACTCTATCATTCACAGTTATATAATTATTAACCCACTATCTATAACGTACCTAACCTGATTTCTGCAACTCTATTATTTATATAATATTTATTTAATTCGTTCGTCCATAGCTGAGAGGCGGCAGAATGTTTAATTGCAACAATTAACCATGTATTATCATCTTTACTCCTTTCACATAATTTAAGAATGTAATTCAATGAACTAGATCAAGCAAGGTTGAACTATCGGAACCCACATAAAACAAATAGTTGAGAACGCCAGTACAACAATAACATAATTAGTAAATATTCGGTATGTGGCTTCCGCAGGTCAGTGATTCATAAAATCATGAATCAGCACGTAGTAGAGAATCTCATTGCAATGTCAAGTTCAGCGTCATAATAGACTTTACTATTTATTGTGATGTGCGATGAGAATAAATCAGTATTCAACAACTACTCAAAACGTTGTTTTACTCAACAAATGTACTGTGCCCAAGCCCACTTGGCCATAGCAGAGAGTGAGGCTGCTCTCTGGCAGTAAACTCTATATTTTCCGCTGCTCAACCGAACCGAGTTGAGCAAGTGTAATCTACGAGCTAAACCTAGCTTGTACAGTTGTCATAGTGTTATACATATAATAGTTATGCTTTTATGTTGATTTGACGGACTGGTGGCCGGGTTCACATTTGGGTATTCGTTTTATGTTTTGTTATTTTTGTATGTATATTAGTTATGAAATAAAAAATGTATTTTATGTTAAAAAAGAGTTTTTCAGTGATTTCCTATAAATTATGCCAACAGGCTGTTTTCAAGACGTCAATGACAACCTCTATGTGAAATTACAACGTGATATTTTGTATGCATCCATAGCGACCTCTATAAGCAATCTTTATTGCGACAAAATTAGAGCTTCCATTGCAACCTCCATGGAGAATATTTGAATTGAAAGATATTGGATGGTAGGAATAAAGAACAAGCAAATGATTTCACTTAAATTTGTTTAAATAGACTAACACACTTCATAAACGACTGACACAGTACTAGAGTAGAATCATTTGCTTCTCTTTATTCATACCATCCATTCATATTTTGCGCTTCAGTGAACGCCTATGAAGCTCTCGTTATGATATTAATTCAACAGTTCAAAAAAAGGCATTGGGACGGACATTACGACGCCGCCTGTTGAGCTCTTACTCTTACTTATTGCTTCTAGTACTTCTTACATCGCAGCAGTGGAGGTTAAGTTCCACTTCGTGACCTCTGTGGGACACTTAACAGTTCTTCTTGTGTTCACTGAGAAGTAGCAGAACCATTGAGGTTACCTTTATACTATGGAATACTTTATACATAAAAGTTGTCTATAATGTTGACTAAGAAACAGGAAGAAGAGCTAAGAGTACAAGAGAGAAAGATAATGAGAGCAATACTAGGACCTGTTAGGACGGAAAATGGTGAGTTCAAAATAAGGACGAACAGAGAAATATTGGAGGAACTAGAAGGGGAAGACGTGATAAAGAGGATAAAAAGACAAAGAATTAGATGGCTGGGACATGTGTGGAGAGCTGGAAGCAGATCTACAATATATAGCATGGTGGAATGGCAACCTAGTGCAAGAAGAAGGAGGGGAAGACCAAGATCTAGCTGGATGAGAGAGGTACAAGCTGACCTAAGCAGGGCCGGAGTACGTAACTGGCAAAAGAAGACAGGGGACAGAGATATATGGAGACAGATATGTGAAAGTGTTTGAATTAGAGACTGGGGACTGATCTACCCCTATTTAAATAGATCTAGAAAGCTTTTTGCGGCGATACCCCGCCTGGGGTTTTTAAGCCATTATATATATATAATGTTGTTGGAGATATCTCCGGGACGCATATAACAATTCTTTACACCACGAGCCCATACCAACATCCGGTCTTCCTATTGGTTGAATCGTCTACAAACATTCACGTGCTGTAAGTAGGCAACCAGCAAATCAGTCAAATCACAGCTGATAAGCTGGCTGATTGCCGATTGCCACTTTAATAATAGTCACAAACCAAAATAAAAGTCGCAACGAACTTTATTAAAAACCAGGCCTATATGGTTCCCGTTTGCTAAGCGGAAATTTGACAGTCCACTTCGAAATGAAATTCAATGTAAACCAGGCATTAGACATCGCGTCATTCATTTAATTACCGCTAGAATTATGTAGGGTTCACCTTCAATTTGTTTTCGAATTGGAACTTTCAAATTTCCGCTTGGCAAACGGAAATCATATGCTACAATGGGGGTTATGATCGAACGTTTACCTTAACTTAACGAATCTGTTAGTATTGTTTACTAATGCAAATGTTCCATTTGCTAACAGCGTTACCAGGGTGAAATAGACATGTAAGCGTTCAATCATAGCGCCCAATAGACAGTTGAAGTTGAGCCAAGACATAAAGTTCACGTCTACGTAATGATCCAAAAGCTATAGTTGAAGTGTGGCATTTGGCGTACCTGCGTGGAACGTAGCGGGTTGACTAACCTTATTTGTTGTGTTCACATATAGTTTTTCGACCTGTAAAAGTAGAAAAAAAGTGATGTTTGTGACAATTTGGTTATTAATTTTGAGGCCAAATAAAAATATGACGTGTAATGTCCAAAATTGATTCGTTGGCAGATTATCCAAGATCGGATACTTGATCGGCAAACCTCGGATTACGTATAAGGGATAACGTGCAATACGTGAAGACACGCAAGGTTACGCATGTCCGTAAACGCAAACGTGAGAAATAGCGAAGTGCGCTTGCCCAGATCTCAATCACCACGTTTACGTCTACGTGAATGAATGCACTCCAAGTATCTAATATCTTTACATTGAACTTGTGTTCAAAGTCACGCATACGTCAAATTCCATGCGGATCTTGCCATATAATGATGTGAGGTCTATTTTATATTGAATCTCACTTCGGACTGGTGTCAAATTTCCGCTTTGTTTGCAAACGGGATTCATGTGTTACCATCACATTGAATTTGTGTTCAAAGTTACGCGTACTACAAATTCATTGTAGATGGTGATGGTATCATATGATTCTCTTTTGGCAAGCGGAAAGCTGTCACTTCCACAGCGAACTGAAATTCAATGTCACCTCCATGTTGAATGTAAACCAAGGGGTGCGATCAGATGATTCGCCGGGTGTACGTCGGACGCGTTTTGCTAGTTCAGATGATCCAAGAGGCAACTGGTTATTCCGTTCAGATGCGTGAAATAAAAGTTACCGCGCGTCCAACCATTTATCGTTGTCGGAAGAGCGATGAAATTTGTCTCGCATGCGTATTGCTTATTCACGTCATTTTGACAAGTGGTTATTTAAACAGATTTCGCAGTTCTACAAAAGTTTTTATTTTTATTGAGAGAAAATTGACGGAAATATTTCTTCGCAATCCCACCAACTCGTAGGGATTATTCAGGACAAGTTATTTTTGATTATTCATTTTATCTTACACCTACTTATTTGGTGATTACATTATCTTGTTTTCACTATTCACGCCATTAGTATTTTACCTATCCTAAAGGTAAATTAAGTATATAAAATCAACATATTTATCAGTGTTATCACTTTCATTTGACATAAGATCGCCCGGACCGTTCAGATGTTTTTGGTTACCGCTTGAAAGTCGAGTGCGTTCTCCCCGGAGCGTTTATCCTCTACCCGACGAATCCTCTTAACGCAGGCATCATGTTTCCCGTTTACCAAGCGGAAATTTGACAGTTCCACTTCGAAGTGAAATTGAATGTGAACCAGGCATTATCGCCGATTAGCCGCCGTCCGCGTCCGCCGTGTCGCACGTCGCTATCGCGTGTTGCCCTGTAGGAGAGTAAAACATCCTACCACTTGACCAGAGGGCCCCTATATCCTCGATTCAGGCGTGAATATGAATTGGAATCTACATTGGTTTTTTACAGCAAATTCACTTCGCCTGAATCGAGGAAATGGCGAATTCAACTAAATAGTTTTCAACAAAGTGCGCCCTCGCTAGATGCGTGTTGGACTGGTGCCGCTCTGTGAGGGTACAAAGATCAACTTTATGTTCGAATGCGCTACTGTTTTCAGTACTGGATGCAATTTTTCTCAGACTTCTCCGAGTGCTATGACTATGAATCGTTCGTTTATGTCATCTACATGTGTCGGATAATCGGAATCGATCGACAAAAACATCAGGTGCTCAATTCTCCAATTAAATCCGTACACGAATGGTGTAGAAGATCAAATGCATATTCGTATACGAATTATTTATTATTTGGAGAACTGAGCACCAGACTGATCGGATGACGATCTTTTTTCTCGGGGTATTGGGACCGACGATAGTGATTGATTGATCTGTCAGAATTGTGTTTTTGAGGTTATATTTCAACTGTTTTGTTGGTTTAAAGCATATACACAGTTCAAAATTTAAGTAACTAACGTTGCTGAGTAGACTGCAGTATTATAATCACTTACAATCAAAAAGTTAAAATAATTAGCCTGAATTAATTGGTCCTGCTAGTTCAAATATATGACTAGGTGATGTTCTCCATCATCAACTTAGTTAGAGTTACAGTGGTCCTGTGGTTGGCGAAAGGGGTCATTTAGGCCTACTCGCCGGGCAGTTGTTTGCCCCCCCCCCCCATACCAATACCAATAGGTAAATAAGTCCGAATCGTTCTTCTATTTCACCTTGCTCTGTTCCGTCCAAACTCGCTTATTGTCACGAATTCACGAATGTCACAATAGAGAGATTTTAAGCCACTTATTTGGTTGACGTTATCCCTTATCCGTTATACTAAGCATGCGCAGTGGTGCAAAAATAAGGTATAACGTTAATAAGCGATAAGGGGTCCCCTTACTAAAGAAGAAATAAGGGAAAGTTAAGGTTTTGGCATTAGTGCCAAATTGTATTTACGTTAAGTTGCATACGATATGAAAAATATATTTTTGCATAGTAATGACTTTTAAACATATACATGTTTGATTTAACATATGTGTAAAAACGAGTTAAAGCATTTTTAAAGTACTAATTTGATTTCAAAAGCTAAAATATTCTTCATTTGGCAACGTCGCTGCAAGTTGAACGTAATTTTAGTGGTCATGCGCTGTCAATTGACATTTGTCAGTTATATGTTTTGTTGTGTTTTCAACTTATAGACCTTTTATAGACTGCCACACGAAATAAGGTTATTATAATGGAAGTGTTTAGAAAAAGAGGTGGTACTAACTCGATGGGATCAAAAATATCATGCAGAATGACTGCTCTTAACAAGTCATGGTCTATACGTCCTTGAAGATCTCGACGTCTTATAATATTTTGAATAATATCTTCCATGATGTACAAAAAACAAAACACGAAGGCGATATAAAACATAAACATATACCTAGTACGTAAACAGAAAATCTGAGATTACTTTTTGGCGGCAACTTTAAACACCTCACTTTTTAATAACACTGCGCATGATCAAAATTTGGTTTAGCGTTAACGTAGGTGTCAAATTTATACGCTTCAAAAACTCATTTTGCTCAAACTGACTTCCCTAATGCACTAGAAACTGGGCATGCTCAGAATAACGTTTAAGGGATAAGGTAACTTGAAGAATAAGTGGCTTAAAATCTCTCTGATATACAGCCTTGTTCTAGCAACTATACCAAAATCCAAACGGTCCAGAATCGCCTGGAGTTTGCGCATACCAAAGTTCGCGTTCTAGCAAATTGAAACTGATGGGATCTTGACTGTCAGTCAGATGTTCTAGCGATAAACAATTTTGGTTATCAAACTAGTTGAACACCGTCAAAACAGTCCACAGGAATTCGAGCGGATTTTCAGTTGGGGACATGCGCAGAAAGTTCTCAAGTCTTCGTAGTTCTACTTTCGATCGATTGGTTTTTTATTTGAATTTTTGGTTATGGTCTGTTAAGTTAATTTGAAAAATTAATAATCAATTAATTATTCCTTTTGATCGAGTTCTGTGAATAATTAAATTATTCGTATTTGAAACAGAGGTAGGATAGTTTTCTCAATGTTTAGAAAATACCTGGGTAGTTCAATAATTATTTTTCTTGGCTTGAGGAGCCAAAAATGTCATCAGAGCCTTCAACTTCAAGTTCAGATGAGTCAAGTTGGTGTTTTGCTTTTGATTTATCAGATCATTAACTTTTAGAGCTGTTCTAGCGAATAAGAATCCCAAACCAGTTGCTACCCGATCCCAGGATAAACATGCACAGTAATACAATCCACAAAATTGGTTTCAAACCGTCAACATCTCAACAATTTCATGCTAGAACAAACATATCGCACTTCGCACTCAACGTTGTTGACAAAAAGGAAACTGCTACAGTGGAAAAAAAAGCAACTGAGTCATAGCTCATCTGTCGAATTTGACAGAAAAGTCAATCCACTTTCGAGCAGTAATATACTTTGCTATTGCTCGCTGAGAGTTCTGCCACAAAACATTTCTCAAAACATTCCCCTTTTGTTAGTTCTCACTGACACCTATGATATGCGATTTTTATAATTTGGAGCGAACCAAATGTACGACCATAGAGCTTGCGAGCTGAAAACTTGGGCCCATCGAAATGGTCATAATATGATTGGTGAACTGGAGCAAATTATGGCAAATATATAGTTTTCAACTATGAATAATAACAGAAAAATAATAATAAATTTGACCAGAGCCGCTTGACAGTGACATCAGCAAAAGAATCTTGAACCAGTTTTATCAAAAATGAAGAAAAAAGATCAGTTCAAAAATGCTTGGTCATCAATCATTCAACAAAATATTGTTTGTACTTCTGACGTGAATTTGATACGGCCAACCGTTGGGTGAATTATACCTACCTCGGACAAAGTTAATAGATCATGCACTGAGAAATTCTTGAATATTAATAACTAGCTATCCCAGCGAAGTTCATACCGCCTCATAGTCAATTATGTCGTGTTAAATGAATTTTTCCCATAATTTTGTCTTTTTGTGAATTTTGTCGATGATTCAATAATAGTCATTCTACCGTTCGAGGAAGAGACCAAACCAATAAATCAAAAATCATAAAAATCAGTCCAGCGACAGTTCTTGTGTCTTGCGACACACTGCAACAGCCGAACGTCGCCGGATCAAAATTTCTCCTTTATACCATAGTGTAGTTTCGTGCTTTTATGGCAACCATGTGAGACAGCTTAGACATTCCAAACATTCCGTTGTCGATAATTTTCCGCGCGATGTTTTTCCGTTCGACACAGAAATTTGCCCTGAAATTCTATTCGATGCTTTTCGCATTCGAGGTTTGTAGGTCTTGTGTTTTTCCGGTCGATAAATTTGCCATTCGGTTTTCGTATAGGGATCCGTTCCGCAATTTTCAGAGCCCTCTTATCGAACGATTTAGTTGGTGGATTTGACGTTACTTTGTCTAGGATCTTATAGCAACAAATTCTCCGGGGTTGGTAACCTATTGCACACAGCGAACGGCAGTCAGCAATTAGGGAAAGGCTGAGTCGTGGAATCGTATACTTACTTTTATTTTTGGGCGCCATCCAATTGAATGTGACTCAATTGGAAAAAAAAACTAATAATTATTGTTGTAAGAGCTCAATGAGTGGATTGCTTTTCAATAATAAAGGTACACTTGATAAATAATCACATCCATTCAACAAATCAGAAAAGTGATGAGAGTAGCATAATAGTCAACATTCATGACTCTCAAATCATGATAAAACCTTGAAAACAGTTCATAAATGAATCCAAGATATAATTATTCAATGTTGATAATATAAAAACCGTTTGGCAAAATTACCTAGAAATAGTACTCGAAACCAAGCGCACCTCCGCATAATATTCTAGAATTTTATACCACAGAATACCGCAGATGAGACTGATAAAATCTCAAAATACGATCATAAATCCAATAGTAATATTTTGCCGCGCAGTGTACATCAAATCTATCAATTGGTTACGATGAAGGATAATAATGAAATTGTTAAAAAAGATCCAGGTAAATATTCATAGAAACATTGCAAAAACAGGTAAAAGGTTATTCGTCTTACGGTTTCTCAAACTCAACTCAATATAGTCAAAATCTGCCAGTCCAACTACGCATGTGTATGGGCATACTGTGAGCATCCAAGCGTCCAAAGGTTTCTCAAAATCTCAGATCAAGCATCAACCACCCATAATCGAATACCGCTAATTTAGCAAGTTGTTATGTCCCACCAAAAGACCCCATAAGATGTCGAAACTTGCAAATTTGCATTCAAGAAATAGTTATTTTGCTTACCTCTATTTATACATAGAGGGGCGATTTCCAGACGAGCTGGTTACTTAGCACATGGGATTAGCGAGGTTGTAAACGCTTGATCAAAAAAAAACTCTCCGGCTCGGACTGACTGGTTTAACCATGAATCCGTTGAGAGTGTAGTTTCACTAGGAAGACTAAAAAACTTGAAAAAGCGAAATAGAAACAAAATCACTCCCCCTCACGATAAAAAGTTCGGCGTCATTTAAAAACCAGCAAAAAAATGGTGGCACTAATCGCATCATAATTCGGGAAATACACTTCCCAGCTCAAATCAGGCTTATCAGGTATTATTGCACACCAACTACGGGTCCATACAGCACTCTAAGTAATTGCGGCATGTTGAAAATCAACAGGATTTTCAACCCAAAAAGGAGAAACCTTTCGTGTTTGACGGCTACATCGAAAAAGACCGTTCTCACGTTTCTCAGGAAGAAAGAGTGAAATTGATAAAAGGAAGTGCCTAGTGCATTCCTGCCGTGTTTACGAGATGAGTACTGAACAGAGTACCATAAAAGGACCATCTGGCTGGTACCTGGGAGATTCAAAACGAGGAAATAATTATTACCTTGAAAGAACTGAATTTAATTAATACTTTACTTGAACTTTGAAAATGCTACACACAGCCTATCTAAAAGATTTGTTTTACCAAGAAACTTGTCGTTGAATTCATATTCACCATCGTGAAAATTGGGTATACACCAGGTCATAAGGAAAGTCAAAAACCACACGCTTCCCATGAAGTCAATGTGCTGAGAATCTCCAAGCAGTTTCTATTTTTGATATCTTTCGTGTATCAACCGCTTTTTAGAAAGGAACAAATCAGGAAAAGTCTTGATTGACAAAAGTCAACATCGGGTAAGGTCAAAATCGGTAGGTCTGGATAGAAAATTGGAGTCTCAGAGGAACGCAAACAAAGCTTATGACTGGTGCACTCACCCTATAAACCAGTAATTCTTTAATCCTTAAGCCAACTCAACTTATCGTTCCTTAGATCGCGTTAAACTATAATACACGAGCACAACTCCAGAAATGCTAAACTAGACAAGAACGAATGAGAACGAGGACGCCCTTACCGTTAACGTGACCCTAAAATAGAATTAAAGAAATTCCCACAAAAAAAAATTCAGTTCACAAAATCGAGCAAATCACAAGGGGAATTTCAACTCATCAAATAGCGCAATGAGCATTGACCACATGCCTCATTTACTACAAGAAAGTATTTTTTTTTTTAATCAATGTTTAAATCATTAAAGGGGTTAACAAACCAAATTAAAGTTAAAATCGGAAAAATGTGATAGCTAATAAAACCAAATTCCCAATAGGACAAATAGTTACTGGGGTAAGTATTCCGAAGCTTTATAGTCAAAAAATCTTACATAGATTCTTTTGACGCAACACTGTCAGTATCAGAATCCACTCCGGTATAAACTTTCAAGTCCTTTATGTGCCATTTTCCTGCTTTAGAATCATCCACATTTTCAAGGTCGTAAACTAGATCAGACATCTTTCTAAACACAATAGAAAGAACGTATTTAGGTGCGAATTTTGCAGAAAACTGATTTCCTGCATTGGATAAAACTTTATTCCGGCGCCAAACATAATTACCCACCTTGAAAGAAAACTGTCGTTTACGCAAGTTATAAGCCTGTGAATTTCTCAAATAAGCAGAATGAAGGCGTTTCTTTACGTCGACAATAATGTCTTTAAGGTGAGACAAGTTCGAACTGTATTCATCTCTATTGCCGGGGTTAATTTCTAAGTCCTTTCTTTCCATATTTCCCGAGTCAGGATAAAACTTTCCTGATAAAGCAGTATGACTGCCAAACACCAAAAATGAGGGAGTAAAATGAGTCTCTTCATTTTTTGAAGTATTAATGGCCTGCTGTATTTTATGAATATCTTTGTCCCAGTCATTATGCTCATTCACATAGCTTCTAATCGCTGTACCAATGGTTCTATTATTTCGCTCTACAAAGTTACACTGCGCCGCGTAAAGCGCATTGTACCAAATCTTGACGTTATACTTTGAACAAAGGGTTTTGAAAATGTTTGATATGAATTGTGGACCATTATCGCAAATAAGAATTTGTGGGCAGCCAAAAACAAGAAAAACATTATTTTCTAGGATTTTTTCTACATGTGGCGCTTTTCGAACTTAGCAACGGAAATAGGAGTGTAAATTTTGTAAACCAGTCTTCTATTACAATGAGCCATTTACTACCCTTCTCAGATCTCGGGAAAGGTCGTATAAAGTCAATTGCGATGCACTGAAACGGAAGGTCAATATTCTTCACTTTTCTCATTTGTCCCATCCTGGAAGTATTGGATATTTTCTGGGCTCCACATACCAAACAGCTTTTAATGAATTTCAAAACGTCTTTTCTCATCTTGGGCCAATAGTAATACTCTTGAACTCTGCTCAGGGTTTTAAAGAAACCAAAATGTCCAGAAATGGCAGGGGAATGACAAATTTCAATAATTTCCTTGACTTGTGGCGAAGACCGCGAAGGCACGACTAACTTCCACTCAGGAAGTCCGTTGTTGATAGGTACAGAGCTAGGGACAAATTTAAAGACAAAATGACAAAATCCTCCTCGACCTGCCATTGAGGGTACTTATCTGGAAAAGTGACGATATTCTCACGAATATCATCATACCAAAGAATTCACATTTCTTCAAATTGATTGTTAAATCTGCTTCCTTCAATTTCCCTTGGATTTCAGAAAGAAGGCGTGATGATCATAATCGGGGCTGCAAACCAAGATATCATCTAAATAGGTAAAAACATAAGGTTCATACCAAGACCCGAAGATAGCATCTATAAGACGTTGTTGAGTTTGAGCTGCATTGCACAAACCAAACGGAACGACGTTGAACCGGAAGGAACCACGTCCAGAGACATTGAAAGAAGTTTTATTTTTGGAAGTTTCATCTAGCGGAATTTGCCAGAAAGCTTTTCGAAGATCTATGGAAGAAATAAAACGTGCGTTCCTGAGTGAATTTGAGAATCCTATCGATGTTAGGTAAACCATATGAATCAAACTTGGTTGAATCATTGAGGGTTCTTCCATCAACGCAAAGCCTTTATTCTCCATTAGCCTTCTTGACTTAAAGAATTGGAGATGACTAAGGACTTTGACTATTACACCTAAACTTAACATCTCATCAATCTCTCTATTAAGGATCTGTGACATATACGGAGACATAGGGAATGATTTTTTATGGAATGGTTTGGCATCACCTGTATCAATGGTTAGAGTCAATTTGTCTGTTCTACCCAAACGCACAGTACTGTCTATTTCGCTAACTGAAGATATTAGCTTATCAGCTGCATCCCGCTGTGAAGAGGTTATATCATCTAAGGAAAACAAGGAATGAAACTTCTGATTGAACTCCTGGTTCAAAGATTTAATTTGAAGGTCGGAGAGTGAACCGTGAATATTCCACGAATCTTGTTCAAAATCCACCGATTACTTGAATTGTTGAGCAAAATCACAACCCAATATAAAATTATGTGGCAAAGAAGAAACTACAAGCGCTGTAATGACGCGGCAAGTGTCGCCAATCACAACTGGTAGATCAACTACACCATCCACCTCTTTCATGGTTCCATCAGCAGTACTGAGGGGGGGTAAAGAAGAAGGGTATATACGTAAGTCAAATTTCTCCAAGATCTGTATGCCTCTGGAGCCCACTACGGAAGAAGTAGCACCAGAATCCAAAAGAGCCAGTGATTTTCTGTCCAAATAACTAAATGACTATATATGGGCGATTATCCAAGGGTTTCTCTACAAAATGGGGACAAATTTGTCTTTGTTTATAAAATTTAAAAACAACTTGAAGCCACGTCTTCCAATCTGGATCGTCCACATTTGAAGAATGCAAGGGCTTACTAGGTAACTTGGTACAGTTGCCTTGAGACTGCACGTGAATTAGTTTTCTTCAACAACTGGGACAAGTGGAGGATTTGACATTCTTATGACCGCACTTGAAACAAAAAGTACGTCTTCTGGAGAGACAATTTTCGAAGCGATGATTTGGGAGGTCACAATTCCAACAAATATTGTTATCAGGGTTATGACTGGTACTAGGAACAGGAGAATTTGGAAGGTTACTTGACGCATTGTTACGGAAGTTCTGAGTGTTGCGATTGGATTTTAAAAAATTATCACGCCCTGAATTACTTAACTGACCATGGCGTGTTTTGTGATTCCTATCACTGGAATCAGGGTTGTGGCTATTGTGTTGGTTAGACGTCAACTCACTTACTTGGTGAGCCGAATTACCTTCATTTTTGAAATAAGCCGCCTCTTCCAATTTACGACAAAATCGCGAGAGATCATCGACGGAAAGAATATCTGCCAACGCTAACTGGGTAATATTATATTCTGATGAAAGATTACGTTTGATGTGTTTGACCTTTGTACATTCAGCTGGAGGATGGGATAGTCTAGAAAAAAAACCTGCAAGTGCGCAATATACACCGCTACCGATTCGTTACGTTTTAGCTTCCTATGTTTTATTTGGTGCCACAAATCATCCTCAACGTCAGAATGCAAATAGTCTTTCTTTGAAAGGCGCACCAAATCCGTCCAGCCCTGAACTGAATTTTTAACGCTTTTAAACCAAATTAATGCATCGCCTACAAATAACTCTGAGGCCGACAAGAATACATTTTCATCTGAAACTTTACGAGAACGTGCAAGTTCTAAAACACGCTCCAAGAAGTAATAAAGATTTTTACCATCCCCATTAAACTTGACTTGCCAGTCACCAATGGCAGGAACATTTCCCATACAGGTAACTGAGGGTGATTGAACGTGAACAATAGGTTGCTGGAAACTTGAATTTGCAAAAGTTTGAAGGTTTTCCCCTGAATCTTTTTGAAACTTTCTCCCATAGGTCACCCTCTAGCGGGAGGCAAGAAGCGGCTGATTTTGTATTGAATAAGTTGATCTCAACATTCTTTGGCGAAACAAACAATCTTGATATACTACTCGAGACATGATTTAACCTCGATTTCATCCGTAAAAATGTTGAATCTTGACAAGAACCTTCGAAATCATTTATGATTACAGAAATTGACTTTTGAGATTTTTCTATGTCAATCTGGTCCTGCGCCAAATCAAGTTGCTTTATCACTTCGTCCGAAACTTGTGATTTACCAGAAATACGCTCTTTATTTAGCAAGGTACTAAGAATTTTCCGTTTGTCCGCTACACCTCTCTGAGTAACTACCCCTCGGATTTTTACTTCATAATCAAGTTCATAGTCCAGGGTTTTTCAATAAGGGCGGGTAGATGTTGAAATAGAATACAACACGCTGTGTGTGAGGTATTAACGAAATTCTTTATTTATTTGGAAGGTCTATGTATGCCATTATTTATGGAATATAACATCGTTCAAATGTCCACCTCGGCTTCTCACGGTGGCACGGATCCGAGTAGTCCAATTTTCAATGAGTCTGGCGCATAGATCTGGCTGAATTTGAGCGATGGTCTGGATTATATTGACTTCAAGAGCATCGGTCGATTGCGGCTTATTGGCATAGACCTGAGACTTCAAAAAACCCCACAAGAAAAAGTCTAGCGGAGTCAAATCACACGATCTTGGTGGCCAACTCACGTCACCTCTGGTTGGAGAGTCGATTTTGATGGACCACCACGTCTGCCATAAAATGGGCGCAACGCGCGCAATGTTTGCACTAACGAACACTCATTTTGATAATAAAATTTAATCATTTGGACGTGCTGCTCAATCGTGCAACTTGCCATGGCGATTTGGCATTAGTGACTGAAAAATAAAGAATAGTTCAAACAAATGCCACCAAAACAACATGGCCGCAATAGCCTGCCATCTTCGACCCGCCGCAAATGAAAAACCCTTTATATGGTTTGGTTTAAATAAGTCATTCATCCTGGGTCAGTGAATTACTCATTACTCGATAAAAAAATTACGTTAAAGCCAAAAAAGCTGAGTTGCAAAAATTAAAAATACCTCGCTATAAACCAGTTTCAACTGTTTTCAAGCAAAAAAAAATTCAAAGGTATTATTGAGCCACACTCCACATTTTTTTTTTAATAATAATAGAAAGTATTTCCTCATAAATTTGGGCCCCGCGTTGGGCGCCAATTTTGTATAGCAACAAATTCTCCGGGGTTGGTAACCTATTGCACACAGCGAACGGCAGTCAGCAATTAGGGGAAGGCTGGCTCGTGGATTCGTATACTCACTTTTATTTTTGGGCGCCATCCAATTAAATGTGACTCAATTGGAAAAAAACTAATAATTGTTGTAAGAGCTCAATGTGTGGATTGCAAAAATGAAGGTACACTTGATAAATAATCACATTTATTCAACAAATCAGAAAAGTGATGAGGGTAGCATAATAGTCAACATTCATAACTCTCAAATCATGATAAAACCTTAAAAACAGTTCATCAATAAATCCAAGATATAATTATTTAATGTTGGTAATATAAAAACCGTTTTGCAAAACTACCTAAAAATAGTACTCGAAGCCAAGCGCACCTCCACATAAAATTCTAGAATTTTATACCGCAGAATACCGCAGATGAGACTGATAAAATCTCAAAATACGATCATAAACCAAATAGTAATATTTTGCCGCGCAGTGTACATCAAATCTATCAATTGGTTTTGGTTACGATGAAGCATAATAATGAAATTGTTAAAAACGATCCAGGTAAATATTCATAGGAACATTGCAAGAACAGGTAAAAGGTTATTCAGCTTACGGTTTCTCAAACTCAACTCAAATTAGGCAAAATCAGCCAGTCCAACTACGCATGTGTATGGGCATCCTGTGGGCATCCAAGCGTCCAAAGGTTTCTCAAAATCTCAGATCAAGCATCAACCACCCATAATCGAATACCGCTAATTTAGCAAGTTGTTATGCCCCACCAATGGACCCTATAAGATGTCGAAAAATGCAAATTTGCATTTAAGAAGAAATTATTATTTTGCTTACCTCTAGTCATACATAGAGAGGCGATTTCCAGACGAGCTGGTAACTTAGCACATGGGATTAGCGGGGTTATAAACGCTTGATCAAAAAAAACTCTCAGGCTTGGACTGACTGGTTTAACCATGAATTTGTTGAGAGTGTAGTTTCACTCGGAAGACTAAGAAACTTGATATAGCACTCGAAATAGAAACAAAATTCCAATCACTCACCCCAGGATAAAAAGTTCGGCGTCATTTAAAAACCAGCAAAAAAAAATGGTGGCACTAATCGCATCATAATTCGGGAAATACACAGCTCAAATCAGACTTATTAGGTATTATAGCACACCAACTACGTGTCCATACAGCACTCTAAGTCATTGCGGCATGTTGAAAATCAACAGGATTTTCAACCCGAAAAGACTCCTTTCGTGTTCGACGGCTACATCGAAAAAGACCGTTTTCACGTTTCTCAGGAAGAAACAGTGAAATTGATAAAAGGAAGTGCCCACCCAAGTAACAAAATTCCGACTTCCGACTTAATTCAACCACTCCCAACGTTGTCATTGGTTTTTGTTTGCTGCCTTATGCCACCCAAACTTGGAGCAATGTAACCACAAGGTCGCTACAACGTTAGAACTTAACAGTTGCAGAATCTTACTCTTAACAACGTAGGCGGACGTCGGGAGTAGTCAGCACTGGAGACGTTGCCGAAGGTTGAGAATCGCGTGGTCGCCATTACGTATTTGAAAGGTCTGTTTGATGCACTACAGAAAAAACAACGTTGTTCGACGTTGTTACTAAATACGTGTATAAGTGTGTATGAACTACAACGTTTAAACAAGCGACTTGGAGCAACCATGAGGATATTGACCAACTGCAACGTTGGACAACGTCTACTGAGCGACTCCAATGTAAGCATCAGCAGGAGATATAACCTCAAAATAAGTATATTTAGTAAATATTATATATCGATGTTATAAAAGCATTACTCAAATCAAAATGTATAGAAACAAAAATTATAAATCTTCAACCACTTTTTACCAAAAACGTAAGAACATCTTACAAGGAAACCAGAGCAAAGGAAAAGGGATCAATATGGAAAATCAGTGTAGTGAGGGACACGATGAAGAAACTACTAAAGTTCAAGAGGTATCCATTTCCATTCAAATCAGAAATAGCCCCACTCCTGCTTCCAAGACAAATGCCAATGAACTGAATAGTGCGGACTTCCGGGACTCCCCACAGACGAACATTCGACTGATGGAGTTCATCCAGATGTCTTGTCGAGTGAAAAAACTGGCATTTGAACGTGGTAGATTTTATTACAGTAATCGGATTTTTAACCATAACAAAAAAAACGATCAAGAAGGAGGTTTACGAGGATTAGTTCATGTATATGTCACATGGCGCTTTACGTGGTCCAATTTAGTCGGTATTAGTGTACTTTTCGGAACCAAAGGTATAGTCATTTGATTGTTTTCGATAGGGCCCTTTACACTTCTGTGGTATTTTGAAGGTTGGCGTCGACGACTACGCCATTTTCACCATTCTATTGTGTCATGTGTTGTGGATAGATTCAATAAATATTAGACAAAATGGAGAATCTTCCCTGTTTCATCAAGCGAATACTTTTGTGACATCGTCATATGATATTCTTGATATTTTACACTTTTTTCCGAAGCAAATTTTAAAGAAAAAAGTTAGGTGAATGATCCACCATTTTGGTGAAAATATAGGTCGCTAGGACCACTACACAACGTCGCTTGGCAACTTTGGGTCGCGTAAGGCGACGTCGTCATTACGTTCGACAACGTAATTTTGCTATTTGGGTAGTGCATTGCTGCCGTGTTGACGAGATGAGTACTGAACAGAGTACCATCAAAGGACCGTTTGGCTGGTAACGGGGAGATTCAAAACGAGGTAATAATTATTATTATTATCACCTTGAAAGAACTGAATTTAATTGTTACAGATCAAGTGAGCGAGAGTGATTGGTACATTAATGTCCCTATTTAAATCATGAAAAGAAACCAGGAGCCTTCTAACTCTACTTGAACTTTGAAAATGCTACAATATAACAGTCGATGGAAGTCTCGTAATCACGAAAGATCGACCAAACGACGAGTGCCGCTGCGCTCATTGTATTATTGCAGATGTCGTTGACCCCAGAAAATGTTACATTTTGACCTGTCTTTCCTAATTTCAATAAATCGCACATTCTTTGCGATAAGATGCGAACCCACGTCTAATAAAGCATGACACTTGTATTCTCGACCCGACATACCTGAAGCAAGAACCACAGCCGTGGACAAGACAATGTGTGTGCTAACTGGGCCAGCAACCGCCCCCTGATCAACCGTTGCCTGCCTACTTTCATGAATAAGTGTATGATATAAACGAGAATGGCATACTTGGCAACCCGAGGCCTGCATTCCGAGAGTCAAAGATTTGAACTAAAACAATTTAAGCAAAGTTACTGTAAGACTAACTACGTAAATCAAACGACTTTGCAAGCAATAATAATGAATCTATTATTCAAAACACCAAAGGAATATTCAAAATCGTACCAATGCGGAGCGTCTTAATGCTATTGCAACGCAATACTTCGCAAGACTGTCCCTTCTGAAAAACACATTAATGAGCTTAACCCTAATAAATCCATGAATATTCGTAGTGGGTTTTCGAAACATCTAAAGGGTCCCGTTATAGACCAAGTAAACAAGGATATCATCATACACTTGTGGTGGTCGCTTCATTTCTTACACTCGGCCATCCTGTCCTCAGGCTTTGAGTTCTCGAGGCGTCTCTCTTTTGTCGTCATTCCATGCCCGCGGACGCAAAAGTAGGTCGCTTGGCAACGGTTCCTTGCATCCCAACGCCTCTGAATCTGATAACCACGTGACAGTCTAGCATACATTCATTGTCACCGAGATCTAAAGGAACTAATCACGTGACAATCTCGGTGACAATGAATCCGCACCACAAAAGAATACGGGAACACACCTATTGTAACCATGACCATGATTGACAGTTGTCACTAAACTTGTCTGACTTGTCAGCAGTAGTGCAGTGTATCGATTATTTATTTTTGATTTTCAAAATTATTCTTTTGCAAATTATTATAAACTGCTTGTACAAAAAGCACTGTTTGTACCACCGACGAAAGATGATTTTGACTCGGCTAATATCTGCCCCCGCTTCGCTCGTGCTGCTACTTATAACCTCGTCAAAATCATCTTCTTTCCGCCCTTGATACAAAATGTACTATTTAATAAATCGCCGAATTTTCGGAAACCAGTAGTTTTCCTGTATTCGTTTCAGTGTTTTGTCTGCGCCCATATGATTTGCGTCATCGTTTCCGAAAAAGCTTATTGTTTTTAATCTCGTATTCTTCAAAATATTGTTTCGTTTCATTCGTTATGGTTCGTTCTTCAAGTATTTTTTTGATTTTTCGTAGCTTTTCGTCTTGCAATTGGGCTGCTACTATCCATTAACTTTCCGTAATATCTATGGAGTATGTTTCATATTCCAATATTGGGTTCCTGCTCAATGCGCCTACGTGTTTCATCTGTGTCCCTGGTCGATATTCAATTTCAAAGGTGAACTCCTGAATTTCCAACCACCATCGTCCAATTCTGGGTAAAAGGTCCTTTTTGGTAAGTGTGGTTCGCAAAGCATTGCAGTCCGTAATAACTTCAAAGTGTTTTCCTGATAGATACACTCTAAAATAACGTAAAGCCAGTACAACGGCCATAGTTTCCAATTCGTATGCATGGTATTTTCTTTGGTCGTTCGTCGTTTGTTTGCTAAAATATGATATGACGTGCTTATTTCCATCCGTATCAAACTGAAGTAACAGTGCACCTACGCCTATGGAAGATAAATAAATAAATAAATAAATAAATAATATATTACGTAATTTTTAACAATTCAAGTGCTACATATCAGGTTATAAATGTAATAGGATCTCACATTCAAATAATATGCTGTACCTAGATGACAGATCATCTGTATGTACAGCAAATCAGTATCTCATTTTAATCAGTTAAACATCAATAACAATATATTGATAGACATATCTCTTCCAGAATGGAGAAATAAGCGAGTGGGCTCAGAACAACCTTTCAAATTTTTTCCAGTTCATGGCAATATACGTATATTTTACATTCTTTCCTAAATAATCGCATTCTGTCTATGTTTCTTATCTCTACTGGTATAATATTATAGCACTTTGGGGCTAAGCAGTTTACAGATCTTATGTTTATACTTCTATTGCTATTGGGTACAGATATGTTCTTATTAATTTTATTTCGTGTGTCGTACATATGATTTACATAGGTTTTTAAGTAGTTTGTTCTATGTACGAATACAGATATTTCTAAAACATACAAAGACCGAACATTCATTACATCCTGGGAATATAGTAATTCCGTGGAAAACCTTTTATTTCTCCTGAATATGACTTTTAAAATGTAGTTCTGAGAAACGTTTAATTGTTGCAATGCATTTTTATACAGGCCACCCCATATCGAATCACCGATTCAACCAACGTTTTATATACTGTTATCAGCATTTTTTGTGTTAAAATATTTCTAAGTGTATAAAACTTATAAATCAATTTTCTAACTCTATTTGAAAGGTTCAACAAGTGATGGTCCCATCTCAAATACTTATCTATAGTGATTCCCAAATACTTGGTATAAGCCACCTCACAAATAGGCGCATCCAAATTATCAATTTTGATGGAATCAAAATCCGGTCTTTTAACAGCTGTTATCGAAAAAGCCACGTAGTTGGTTTTATGAACATTTAGAGAGAGCCTACTCGTGTCCAGCCAGATTTTATTTTTGTCATACCAATATCCACAAGATTTTCAATCTCAGGCCAAGATTTACCAAAAAATACTACAGCAGTGTCATCAGCGTATGAGTACCGTTCTCAATATGCATGTTTGTTAATGAATTGATATATGTTAAAAAAAGAATTGGTCCAAGAACTGTTCCTTGCGAAATTCCCATCTTCATTTTTTGTGGATCACTAAGAGTCTCCCCAATCTTCAAAATCTGTGTTCTATCCCTAAGATAGTCCTAAGATGCATCCATGTGAAGCTCCGTACGCAAGTCCTGGTCAAAATTTGCAAGAATTGGCTCCTTTGTTAGTAAGTCTTTTATACGTTATAAAGCATTTCGTTGACTGATGCTCCAAATCCAAGTGACTATTTTTTCGTGTAAGACGCGTAAGTGGTTCCACAATGACTGCATAGCTTGGAATAAACTTTCAGAAATATCCAGACAGTCCCAAGAATTGCCTAATTTGTTTTACGTTCTTTGGGGCAGGCATCTCTAGAATAGCTTCCAACTTCTCTTTTCCTGGTCTTACTCCTTCTTCAGAACTAATTAATCTTCCCAAATATGTTATTTCAGTTTTAAAGAATGAACATTTACTTATTTTCAATGTCAAGTTATGCTCTCTTAGTTTGGTTAAAACAAGTTTTAGTCGTTCTAAACCTTCCTCAAAAGAAGGAATGATGAAGTCGTCGATGTATGAAAATGCTACAGTATTCCTTAGATCTCCCAAAACAGTATTTATCAGTTGTTGAAAAACAGCTGGTGCATTTGTAAGCCCGAACGGCATTCGTAAAAACTCGTAGTGTCCGTCCGGTATTACAAAAGCTGTTTTTTCAATGAAACCTTCAGCCATGGGTACTGGGTAAAATCCATTTGCTATTTCCACCTCCAACTCGATCTATTTGTTCTTCGATAAGTGGTAAAACACTTCTTTTCTTGATAGTTATAGCATTTAAACGTCTATAATCTATGCACATGCGGGAATCACCCGTTTTCTTTTTTCATCAAAATCACCGGACTTGCATACGGTGAATTTGATTAAGTCTTATTATGTTGTTTTCCAACAATTCAGTAATCATTTCTCGTAAAATATGTTTTTCCACTTCTGGAAGTCGATAAGGACAATAAGCTACAGGTACATCGGCTGTTGTCTTTATCTCCATAAATATTGATTTCGTTTAACCTAGACAATTCAAGGAAAATTATATTATGCAGTCCGCAAATGCCCTTAAAAGTTCCAAGCATATTGATTTATAACTGCCATTAACGTGCCCAAAAAGAAGGTCCTTTATTTGAAGTACGGCGTTCGTGAAAATATCAACAACATTCACAGATGGCTCGTTCAAACACGGCAAAGCTCTAAAAGTGACTACGACTACGTTATTTTTCTTGATCATCAAAATATGGGAATGTTCAATGAAATCTTGTCCGACTAGCAATTATTCCTGTGATAAATGTTTATCATCAACTATTATTGCATCTACGATCCCTGATACTTCTGCTATTCGTATTCGAGTGTTTTTATTTGAAAGGATAGTGTTTCCCGTAAAACCACGTAGAACATTTTCTTGGGTGCAGTTAACTCCAAGGTCAAATCTTTTTACAGCTGATGATCGAATTAGAGTTTTAGCGCTGCCTGTATCGACGAGACATTCAGATTCATGGTCATTTATAAAAGCTGTTTTTATGAATATGTGAGCTAGTACTTTTGAGTTGGTTTGTATTTGTTGAACTGTTGACGATTTCGCAGGGCATTTGTCACGCAGATGTCCCAATTTTTTACAATTTGTACATTCTGAACGAACGGGGTTTTCGACAATCTCTTGCATAATGACCATTAAGACCGCAATTAAAACAGGAACTTAGCTGAACGTTTCGTTTAGATGTAGGTTTTCAGGTAGAAGTAGGCGGCGGTGAATTTGATCTGACAAAATTTGAAAAATGGCGATTTGGAATAGGTCCACTCCCGAATCTCGAAACATGATTTTGTTCTTGAGTTGTCATATTTCCAAGCGTATTTAGATAAGCATAAAGTCTATCTGCATTCTGAATTTGTGCAGATCGTATAGTTCTAACAATATTTTCGTCGTTGATACCTCCAATTACAGCATCGACTAATCATTCATCAGGAATTTTCAATTTCAAAGCGCGTAGTTTCATTAATTTTCTGAAACAATAATCCCCCAAACTTTGTCCGGCTCTTCCTTCATAATTTGAAGCATCTTTTACCAGAATAGCAAATGGAACGAACTTACGAAAATGCTCCAGCATCCCTCGTTTCATTTCCATCCAGGAAATGTCGTCTTTGATTTGTTCGTGGTACCATTGTCGTGCATGTCCCCTGCGGCTAGCAATAATTCTTATAATGTATTCGTCACTCCACTTATATCTTTCCGCAAAATTATCCACTTTTACCACCCATATTTCGACCGTTACATCGTTTTTTGAAGCGTCAAACACTGGGATTGCTTGTTCATCAACACACATCGCGGCGGAAGTTGAAGCTTGACTTTGAAGTTCGCCAATTTTTCTTTTCACCACTTTCAATTGTTTCTGAAGAGAAGCATTTTCACTGTCTGTGCTGGTATAACTACTCCAAGAAGTTGACCGATCGCGTGTTCGTTTTTCGCGAGATCGCCGGTCGCTTCGTCCACGTTTCGACTTTTTGTCCTTTTTATTCACTTTACGTTTTCCCATTTTGTCAGAAAAAAAATGTAGCCGCGGTTTTGGCAGTCTATCCCACTTCTGATATGTAAGACTACGTAAATTAAACGACTTTGCAAGCAATAATAATGAATCTATTATTCAAAACGCCAAAGGAATATTCAAAATCGTGCAAATGCGGAACGTCTCAATGCTATTGCAACGCAATACTTCGCAAGACTGTCCCTTTTGAAAAGCACATTCATGAGTTTAACCCTAATAAATCCAAAAATATTCGTAATGGGTTTTCGAAACATCTACAGGGACCCGTTATAGACCAAGTAAACAAGGATATCATAATGCACTTGTGGTGGTCGCTTCATTTCTTACATTTCCGTTCAATGACTTCACTCCTTCTTTCGTTCGCGTTTAAACAAAGGAAATTCTCGCATTTAAAATTAATAATTTTGATCTATTATTTGTATAAATATTATCATGTTTTTTTAATAATTTCAATCATAAAGATTTATCGAAACACCAAATTAGCTCCAAAATCGCCCAATCGTTGCCCAATCACATCATATTATACCCCATAACAAAATAGTAATCCCAGAAATTTGGGCTTCATACACGTAACAAATCGTCGGGCAATAGCCATGCTACCCACCACTGGGAACTAGCAAGACGTCGATTTAGATGCATTGATTTTTGTACGAAGTAAGGCCCGCAAATTTGGCTTGTTATAGTTAGCTTTTGGAACATTGGTTATAGTTTTTGTCTTTGTCGTATGATTGACAGGATTGGCTGGATTATAGTGAATCGGGAGTTGTATGTTGCCTCGTGTTGCTTAAGAAATGATTATGGTTCTTTTGATTGAAGAATAAATATTACGTTTCATTATACCTTTAACATTGATAACAAAATGTACCCACTTAATCATTGTTTCACAGTACTCAATATTGTATGTATACCTACATACAATTTTGAGTGTTTTTACGTTATTTATTTTATATGTAGTTTTGAAAAAATGATGTCGTACGCGTACTGGTCTGAAATCGACTTAAAAAAAAACCAACAGGTCGACCTATCATACCTCAAAGCGACATGAAAATTTATTATTTTTTAGCCTCGAAAAAAAAATTATACATTACCTATAATAATATTTTTTGTTTTCTTTTTATAAGTTGTCTTTTTTTTTAATAATACAAAAGACATCCACTGTATTTAGAATTTTGGCTAATTTTGGGGTGGCACGGGAAAAAATCTCCTGCGGTGCTTGTCCCTTTCGCAGTATGTGAATGTAATGGGCCTCACCTCTGGTGTTGGCCACGAGCCGCCACTGCACTGAGATCGCATTTTCGGAGGTCGTCTGAACTTTTTATGTTCGGCTTCGTCCCAGATCAGCATCGAACGTATATTAGGAATGTTCGACTAACTGCACCAAACGCGGGCGGTGCATCAGATTCCGTTCGTAGTAGAAATTATTGTTGATAAACAAACACAATAACAATAATTATCATAGTAACTATAATATAGTGATTTGTGGTTTGAATCAGCGATTTAGTTATTAGTTTTCATCAATAGTTTTTCTTTCATTGGTTCTTTCTTGTTACACATGTGTTGAAAGTTTCCATACGATGAGTAAAAAAGAAAAAGCTTTATTGGCTGTTGCAAATTTTTTATCATCAAGAAGTAGTAGTAGTAGTGGCAGCTCATCTGACGACGAATTACAACATCTGACTTTCTGTCTAGGGCAACAGAAGCCTGAAATTGAAGGCTATTGAGAAGTTGTGTTGAAACATACCGATGATGAAGTAAGCCTCATATACCTACCTAATATTAATAATGGATCAGAATTACAATTATTATTTTGCTTTGTAGTTCAAGTCAATTTTTCGGATATCCAGAGAAACATTTCAAACCATTCGGAATATGTACGAGAACTCAACGTTTTATCCTACAAAAAGAACAAATGAAAGATGTGATTTAACATCGGCATCTATATCAGTATTATCATTTCTATGGTAAAACCAGTTCTTATTTTCTCCCACGGTTTGCTGATTTTTGTTTTATAGGTATGCCGGAAATAAAAGCTGCATAAGAGATGTTGCGAGCAGATTTGGCATAGCGGAATCGACATTCCATCTTATAATGACAAATGTCATGGGTTTTTTGATTAGCATTGCCCCAAAAGTTATAAGGTTTCCAAATACTTCCGAGGAAAAGACAAAACTTGCCAGTGATTTTCAAAAAGTTGAATTGCATATTCTTATTTTTTCGGTTATTTTGATGTTTAATTTTTTAGATTAGTGGATTTCCTGATGTTCTTGGCTGCATTGACGGTACATATATCCCAATAAGAACACCTGCACACAAAATCAAATCGACTTGTTTACAGACATGATATACCTGCATTGTGCTTACAAGCAATTTGTAATAGTGAAACATTATTTCTGGATGTCTTCACTGGAATGCCGAGTAAAATTCATGATGCCAGAGCTCTGAAATTATCTTTTGTTTCTTCAAAATTACCCGTTATTTGTTAAAATAAGTGGCATATTCTTGGAGATGCAGCATGTCCATTGAAGACGTGGTTACTAGCACCATACAGAGATTATGGCGCATTGACAGAAGCTGAGAAAAATTTCAATAAAAAATTCTCACAAACACGGGTGAAAATCGAAAACAGTTTTGGATTATTAAAAAATCGCTTCAGGCAATTAATAAGAACTGATTTTCCTAATGTGGAAAGAACTGCGAAATTCATTATATTATTATCATGTTGTGTTCTACATAATCTTTGCATCACCAACAATGATCTTTGGCCAGATTTGGAAGATCAGGAAGATGCCCAAAAAGCAGATACAAGTGAGGAGACTGCTTCTGCTTCGAGTGCTTCAGATGAGAAAAAGCTGGGCGAAGAGTAAAGAAGATGGTTGACACTAATATTTTCAGAATGAATGAAGAAAATAAGGCCAAAACAAATATTGATAAGGAACAAAGTTTTATTTAATGAAAGTAACATGAGAATGATTGACTAGATGAAAAAAACAAACATATTAACTCTAAACATAAATTTAAACTCTTATAAATTGAAAAATGAAGTAATTCACTATTTCAATCTTCTCTCTCCTTTCTCTTCATGGTAGAAAAAAATTGATTATGGACTTTTATTGAATAGTTGTCTTAACAGTTCCATTTTCTCTTTGTGTCTCTTTTCTTTGCTTTCTTCTTTCTCTCGATGAAATTTCTCTTTTAAAGCCTTTTTTTCCTCGTATATTTTGTTCAGAAAACTTACAACTGTTTCTTTTTTACATTTTGCACTTTTCTCCGTGGCAGGTTTATTACCAACTTTAGGCAGCAACACACGGTTTTGATCTTGAAGAATCTCTGGTATGATACTGTCATCTATTGACGAGATCTTTTTGAGCTCCTCTTCAAAATGTACCTTGATTCTTTTTGCTCCAGAGGTGGAATTGTTGTTGACGGCATTCTTTTTTCGCTTCATGACTGTTTTATTATAATGATATTTGGAATTTATTTCCTCTGCTATTTTTAACCACATATTTTTTTTTAAGCGAAACTTTTTCATTGGTCCAACTTCAGGCAAGTATTCATAATACTTATCCAATAGGTATCTTGTTACCTCGTCACTCCACTCATCTGATGTTGCTGCAGAATCAGAGGAGCAGGGCCCCCGCAACCGCGCGTGCAACGCGTGCGGCGCACGCGGGCGCCACTTTGAAGGGGCGCCAAATGGAATGTCCGTTTGTGCACAATTGTCGAAAATAGAGTTCGATATTTTCGACAATTTTCAACGCACAAGGCACATGAGAAAAAATAGTATTTCAATTGCCAAAATACAAAATAATCAATAATCTTATCGAAGTTTATATTCGATGAAATATTGAAAAATGCCCAGTTACTAACTAGGTAAACGAAATTAACCACGCTTCTGAAACGGATTTTATCAACCTGCATGAATCGCTACAAATACGGTATGAAAAAACAACTCAAACAAGTTTAAATTCAAGTTTCTAGATGGAACTTGTCGTTGTCGATTTTTCCTGTCCAGGCTCGCAGACTCTACCAGTATAAAATAACAGCGAGAGGCGTCGCAATCCAAGTAGTTGATATTTTCTTTGCTATGTGAATATCCTCAACGATCTGGATAATAAATATATTTGACAAAGACGGAGAACCGGGAAAATTTGTATTTTGTATTATTGTGTTTAATTTTTTTGGTGTCTTGTGAAATTTGATGAAATGGTAAGTACCTGTGGTACTGCAAATTATGCTCACTCTCACTAAATAATCCGTTTATTCAATATAACACAATATCCATTTAATTCGTTATCTACTTGGTATCAGCCACACTGTACCCGTCGGCTTGCCCAATCTCACTGTCGCTTTCCGCCGCCGCTTCGTCCCCCCTCTCGTCGATGGTTCTCTCCGTCATCGGTTCCCACAATCCCTTCCTCTTTTTCAGCTTAAGAGGAGCTACCTTTCTTTCAGGACCCGGCACTGGAGGTTGTGTCGGTGCTGACACTGCTGACTGCGATGGTTGAGAGTGGAAGCTGGTTGGCGCGTCTGGAATCACACTTTGGTTTATTTCTGTTATTTCATCCGGCTGAGGTAATTTCTTTAGGTGGGTTATGTGTTTTCGGAGAATCTGTCCGCTTTCACTGCTGACTGTCACCTCATTGGCATTTCTTCCGATCACCGTGAATTCCTCTCCACCAAATCTAGTAGCCAGCTTGTGCCCAGGAGTCATGTTCTGCAACAGTACTTTGTCCCCTTGTGTCACCTGCTTTGTCCGTGACTGTCTAGTTACATCTTCCCTTTCTTTTCCTTTATTTTTATTTACAGTGTCATTATCCTTAGCTTCTTCATCTACTGTTTCGGTGGCCAAATCATCTATGGATGGAATTTTGTCGCGAATGTTCCTATTTAATAATAACTGGGATGGTGATTTTCCCGTTGTTCCATGGGGTGTGGTGTTGTACATTATCGTGAACTTCTGCAATTCTGTGCGGAAGTTGAGTCTATTAGAATGGCAAATTTGATGCCGTTTCTTTATGGATCGATTCATATTTTCTACTTCCCCGTTTGCTTGTGGCCAGTAGGGTGGAGTCTGAATTAATTTGATGTTGTTGTGACTGCAAAACTTTTTGAATTCTTGGCTGGCGAACTGGGGCCCATTGTCGGCTCTAATTGAAAGTGGAATTCCCAGTCTGGAAAATATTTCTGATAAATTATTTATAATTGCTGCTGAAGTAGTCGTTTTCATAAACTTGATTTCCTGGTAGCGCCAGTAATAGTCGATTGTAACTAACAGTTGTTCCCCGTTCGGCAAGGGTCCCATCAGATCTATGGCCACACATTGCCACGGGCCGTCCGGGAATTTATGTCTTGACATGGGTGAGATCCAGGCACTTGGTTCTTTCACTTTTTCTATGATATCTGCATCGAGCGCTTCCCTCAATTTGTTTTCCCCCAGTTTCTCCACAGAAATCGGCACCCTTCGGACCGGTTGTTTGACTGGCTTGATTTTAGCATCGATAGTTAGCTTCACTTGAATGTTCTTAATTTTAGCAAAATGGTTTTTTTTCTCTATTTGGTTGACAGCGCCGATTCCTAATTTTAAAACTCCCAGCCGTTTAGCAGAGTCTTTTCCCAGGATTGAAATCTCCCCATGATTCACTACGTAAAACGTTGTTATAATTTCGTCTTGTCCGGTTAAGCGTAGTGTTGTATTAAATCGGTGATTGACGTCTAGCGGCTTCCCAGATGCATATCCTTTCAAGCTATGAGGTCCTTCGAGATCTACATCCCAAACTGCAGCATTGCCTTCAACTAATAGCTTCCAGTCCTTCCCATTCACTATGTTAGCTTTGGAGCCCGAGTCTATTAACATTGTGACAGCAACACCGCCCACATCACAAGCGATTATGTCATCATCTTCGTGATGTCCAATTTCGGAGATTTTGAAACACTCAAAGTTCTTGAGGCCGTCGACTATTTCTGATACCTCTGACTCCTCTTGATCTTCATCCAAAAAGTTGACACGGTGTTCGATCCGCTTTCGTTTGGTTGGGCGTTGCACATGGAATGATGAGCTAGAACTAGGTTGTGACCGTTTTGCCCGACTTCGACACAGTATTGCGAAATGTCCTTGGAATCCACATTTATCGAAATGGCTCACAGCCTTCCTTTATTTGGCTGCCCTAGAATAAAGGGTAACAGCCTTCATTAGTTATCAAATAATTACTGTCAAAATAATGGTCAATGTTTACATCATAAAACTTCTAAACAAGCTCCAGATACCCTTGAAACGCCTGTATAACACATCACACACTGTGCTACATTCTCAAGTTCCAATTACTTATTAGGTATGATGTCAATTTGCCTTGCTTACGATTCCCAAAGTACTACAAAAATCAATAGTCGAACTACACAAACCTTGAGTGATTATTATTGAAATTATTCCCATTGAAAGTCGGGTGAAAATGTAAACATCACCCCAAATCCTTATTTAAAAACGATCTCAGAAACATACTAAACCAACAACCAACTACACCCTTTTTTCCATTCTACCTTTGTTTATATTTCCACGACAGTCCCGTTTTTGTATCAATAGTGTGACGATATCTACGTCTTACTTTTATCGTCTTTGCAAACCAAAACAAAGATCAATTTAGATCCTTAAGACTGTTTTATATTTAATAGCAAGGCCCATCTGGGCTGAGCTATTTATTTATTATGTTATCTCATTCACTAACCTGCTGAATTAATTTTCAACCAAGAATAAATTATAGCTGGGTTTTCACGATCCTCGTCGCCAATTGTGGTACTGCAAATTATGCTCACTCTCACTAAATAATCCGTTTATTCAACATAACACAATATCCATTTAATTCGTTATCTACTTGGTATCAGCCACACTGTATTCCCGTCGGCTTGCCCAATCTCACTGTCGCTTTCCGCCGCCGCTTCGTCCCCCCTCTCGTCGATGGTTCTCTCCGTCATCGGTTCCCACAGTACCTACCTACCTATGTTTTGATACTTGGTATCTAACTATGTCTAACTCTTACTCTAATGACACTGGCCCGCAAAATTAACCGGGCTCTGAACTTTTTGTAAATTATAATGTACAGGGTGTTGACAGCTGAATGGACCTCCAGATTAAATATTAAAAATGTGATGTTTGCGAAAAAAATGTTTCATACATTGAGAACGTAAAGGTTGGAACAAATTCATTCAAAATTCAGGGATTTGTTTTGGGGGAAAAAGCTCGGACACGTCGATTTTTATTTTTGATAGCGTTTTTTTTTATTAGAATTTTATGTGTATAGGGTGGACCAAAAATAAGTTACGATCATCAACTTCATTTTTTCAAATGGAAACCCCGATTTTTTACTTCATTATCCAATCCTACATCAAATTCCAAGTAATGTCATGATGATAATTTTATGTATAAAGAGTGGACCAAAAATAACCTACGACATCAAATTCTAAGAACTCCAACAGGTATCGAGAAATTAACGATTGTTCAGAACCACATTGCCCATAGTTATTTAAATTTGATCAATCGTAAATTTCTCGATAACTGTTGGGGTTAGGTTAGGGACATTGTATTTGAAACTTACTTAGAATTTGATGTAGAATTCAAAAATAAAATAAAAAAGGGGGTTTTTGTCATTTTTTGTCCAATACCTCTGATATTATTTGTAAAAAAGGTGGTTTGTGATTACAAAATAGCAATTCTTTTGAACCTTTTTTCAAAACATCTCTTTCTAAACATCAAATTAAAATGTTGATGGAGATCCAGTTACCTGTGAATAACCTGTACATACCTAAATCAAAAAAAATAATAGGTATTTTTATTTTATAATTTTCAAAAAATAATCAATAACATAGTGTCCGGCTAATTTTTTGAACCACTGTATACATTTATGTGGAAAAGTACTTCGCAGTAATGCCCTTCCCAGTTTTCAATCAAGTACCTTTTTGTTATATTCTAGGAGCCACAGAAGTGAAAACGACCTTCTGGTGCAAAATTTCGGGAGCAAAAGAAAGTCAGGGTCCAAGAAAGGGAGAGGATGGCTGGCAGTATGAAGCATTTCTTGCAAAAAAGTCAAGTTTACGATAAAGAAACGAGAGAAACAGATGAAAATACAGCTTCTGGAGTGGTGGCACCAAAATCTTCTGCAACATTTGAACCATCGACATCACCAGCTCCAATTGGCATCGAAAATGTGGCGACTATAGAGCCGACCATCCCAACAAATGACACTTCTGACGACGAAGTTTCTACTGAAGCAGAGACTGAGGTAACTGGAAATATTCTATCAGAGGATCCCGCTTTATGGCCTACAACCATCTCCAACGACGAAGTAAGAATATTGGTGAACCGTGGTCCTCCTTTGATTGGAAGCAGTTATCAATTTCCTGCTAATGAAGATAAAAGAAAATTTTCAAGTAAGTACAGGGTTATTCCTTATATTTTGACACCCATCTACAGCTCTTATTGCGAGTGATAGAAAAAAACTTTGAATACAAAAGTTTTGGTTTTTTTCACGTAGTATCTTCTGGTGATCGCGGAATCAACAAATCGAAATCATAACATAGAAAAAATTCATCAAGTCATATTTTTTTAAATGGAACACCCTGTATATTATTGACTAAAATGAAAGATCTCTTTAATCTGATTTCAAATATATATGGTTTGTAGGCATTTGGTTCAGTCACTTTGAAACTATTTGAATTTAAAAAATATATTTTTTTAAACTACAACAAATATTCACAACACTAACTTAATCATATAAACTATCAACATTCCATTAAAAACGAAGCTACATGTTTTCTACATAACCCCCATAACCAAAACTTTTGTATTTAAAGTTTTTTTCTATCACTCGCAATAAGAGCTGTAGATGGGTGTCAAAATATAATGAATAACCTCGTCAGAAAACTAGGAAATGGAGAAGAAGCGAACAGAATTTGGCTAATTTACTCAGTTTCGAAGAATTCAATACTTTGTTTTTGCTGTAAAATTTTCAGTAAGACTTCCAATAGTTTTTCTGATATGGATGGTTTTTCTGATTGGCAACACTTTTCATTAGCCATAAAAAGGCATGAAACGTCTATTGCACATAATGTTCACATGAATACATGGATGAATTTTAAAAAAATGTTAAAATTATCCACAACTGTAAACGACCAACAATTGAGAGCTTTAGAAATTGAAAAAAAAATATTGGTATGATGTTTTGGAAAGAATTGTTGCAGTTGTAAAATTTTTGTCCTGACAATGTATAGCATTTCAAGGTTCATCTAAAATACTTTTTGAATATGATAATGGAAACTTCCTCAAAGCCGTCGAGATGATTTCCTCTTTTGCTCCTGTGATGAGGGAGCACATAAGTCGAGTCCAAAACTCGCAAGAAAAATCTTTAAGAATGACGCATTATTTAGGCTACCAGATACAAAACGAAATTATTGAAATATTGTCTTCTAAAGTAAAAAACACTATTTTGGATAAGGTTCGAAGTTCCAAATATTATTCAATAATTTTAGATTGTACACCGGATACCAGTCACACAGAGCAAATAAGTCTTGTTTTGCGTTATGTCGTTCTAAATGACAGTTCTAAAAAAGTCCAAATACAAGAGAGTTTCGTAGCATTTAACCCAATATTTGATTCTACAGAAGAAGGGCTATTCAATTTTGTAGTGGGACTTTCAAGAGAATTGAATTTGGATATCAAGGACATGAGAGGTCAAGGGTATGATAATGGGGCGAATATGCGCGGAAAACACGTGGGTTTACAAAAGCGTATACTCGATATTAATCCCAGAGCATTTTTTGTCCCATGTGCTGCACACAGTGTAATGTTCCAGGTGGTGAGGAGTTCGCCTACGTGCCAAAGGTATCAAACACGACCGTTCAGTTAAGGGGTTTATTATTAACTACTCTATCGAAATCTGTACAGCCTCGATCTAGACTAGCTTATTGTTATTAATCATGACATACTAAATTATTACAGGGTTAAACTACAACATATCGTGGGTCTAATAATAACAAGCGCCGTCTTGGAATTTGGTACTGTGCTGATATGCAACCTCCATAATGTAGGTGACATAATTAACCAATTGTTTAATATTACAACATGACTCGAATTCCACTACACCTCCCACGGAGAAAAAATTAAAAATAAAATGAATGTACATTTTGTTTTTATTCCCTCCTTTTTACAAAAAAAAAAAAAAAAGGACAGGTATGAAATACTACATAGGTAACAGTATAATGCCTCAAAAATAGAATGTCCACATTGTCCACTATTCACTTTGTATTCACTATTACTAATTACCACTTTTACAATTTAAACGTACGAACACCTGCCGACCCGACAATAACATAAACAACGTACTGCTAACCTACCATAACTATATTACATAAATGAATATCTACTTGCTATTTGGCCTGATATTAATAATTATTACATCCAGCTGAAATATAACTTAACTAGATTTTTATGGAATTCCTTATATTTGTTATTTACACATAAAACCAAATTACATCCCTTTACTTCAATAACTTCATAAGGACCTTTATACAAAGGGTCAAGTTTAGTTCCTAAATTCTTGTTTTGGATAAGAACCTTATCACCTACTTTGTATTCATATTCCCTACTTTTCTCATCAAACATTTCCTTTTGCTTCATTTTTGAATCTACCAAATTAGTTTTTGCATCCGCCCATGCACTTTGCAACCGAAATTTCAGCTCTGATGGGTAGTCATCAAAATTGTAGATAGGGTCAATATTACTCGTCACGTTTGAAGGTATGTACCCGACTTGGTTTCCCGAAAACAAGTTCGTATGGCGTGTAGCGCGTTACTGTATTTACAGTGCTATTATACGCAAAACACCAGTATTGAACCCAATCGCTCCAATTGTTTTCAATACTTTTGGAAAAATACATACGAAGATATGCACCCAAGTGTTTATGTGAGTTTTCGAGTCCACCCAAAGTTTCATGATGATATGCTGTCGATTTTAAGTGCCGAATGCCAAGTAACTTGCATGATTCTTTGAAAATGCTTGCCATAAACTCCGTTCCTTGATCCGTGAGGACCTCACAAGGTATGCCGTATCGCAACACAAAATTTTCAACGAATGCTTTCGCAACCGTATGCGCTTCCTTATCTGGTAATGGATACCCTTCGACAAATTTCGTCATTTTCACATTGTATAGTTAAGATGTACCTATTATTTTGGATGTCCACAGGAAGAGGGCCTACCAAATCTAACGATATTTTTTGAAACGATGATTTAGCTGTTGTCGTGACAGTCATTGGATTTTTGCATTACAAAGAGATCAAGAGGTTTGATTTTGAAAAATTTCGGATTATAATTCTGCATATTTTGGAATGACAAGTGTGACACATCATGATGTTCAGGAAGTCAGGAGCTATCCAAAAATGCATAAAAAAAGTTGGGTTTGTATTTGAAAAAATTAAGTTGATGATGGTTGCGGAAAATCGAAACGTCGGATATAAATTCCGACCACCCTACCTTCAAGACGAGAAAAAGTGGCCATGAAAATGTGCCACTCGTTTTCAATAATTCCTTCAAACTAACTCAGGAGGAAATAAAAAAGAATTTTGAAAAAATTGATTTTTTCCGGATATTTTCGGAAGTAGTCGAAATTTTTTAAATTTCAAAACGGCATTTTGTTGAGCATAAAAATGCGCAACTTTGCCTCCATTTAACCGACGCTGTATCTCTTATGGTTTAGGAATTAGCAATGCTATCCCATCGAATTTGTAACACCCTGTATAGACTGTGGGCCAAATTAAGTTAGGACATAGTTTTTTTTGCGTGGGGACAAAAAGTCCTTTTGCGGACAGAAAGTCCTTTCTTTCTTTCTGTCCCTACGCCACGAAAACTCCCTTATTCACATTATTTGGACAAAGAAACTTCCCTTACATAGTTTTTTTTGTTTGTTTATAGATTTTGATAAAATTTGGTCTGTAAGTAGCGCAGTTCGTTTTTGCAACGAGCTTAAATGCACCAATTTCATAAAAACGTCGTAAGTCCGGTCCTGGCTAAAATTCGAAAGCTTAATTCCAGGGTGACATTCAGAACATATTGACTAATATCATATCCAAAATTCATCAAAATCCATCAACAAACAAAAAAGTTATCAAGCGTCAAATCATGTTCTAACTTATTTTGGCCCACAGTGAATATTATGTGGGTATTGATTAATTCAAGGATTAATTATTGAATAAAGGCTTTCCGCAAATCAAATGTTTTGGTTGAATACCTACTTCCCCTACTTCTTTTCAAAATCTTTGATCAAAACTTGAATAACTTTGCTAAATAATGGAATAATGTTTGTGACCAAAGACGATTTTAGTCCACGAGATAAAAAAACTAAAAAGGTAGGGATTCAAAGTATCAAAATAATCCTAAAAATGAGAATTATTCATTTATTTATTCATTGGAAGAGAAAATTTTAAATTATAAAGTTTACTATGTAAGTTGGAACAATTTTTCTGATAAAGCGGAAAAACCTTCATACCTACACGGAAAAAATCGAAGAGGCCTGGCAGACATGATGTTGGCACAGAAAACTACCTGGAAGACATATTTTCGAGCATATTTTTTATTGTTCAAGAGACTTCAAGCTTCATCTAAAAAAAAAAACATCCACATCCCCGATGAAGCAACTTCCATTCATAAAACAGCCCCTCGAACAGCCCGTTTGATCCTTGCAGACATGTGTTTGGCACAGACTTTTGGCTGGCAGACATATATTTTTTTGATGTACTCGTTACTAACACTAACAACAATGCCATATAGCTATTTTCAACATCCCCGATGACGAAACTTTTTTGTTTTTTTTTTTCAATATTTTATTAATTATTTTAATAAATAAAGCACAGGATATGACTGGCAGACATGGTTGTTTTATATTTTGTTTTGAATGTTTATGCCTTTGACAGTCATCGCATTTTCTGATAAACACTTCAACATCTTTCCGCAGACCTGGCCAACAATATTGTCGCTGGATATTCTTGTACATGCGTTGTACACCCGCATGTCCCCCTGTCTGTAACGTATGAAAGTCATTCAAGATTAACCGTTTCATCTTCCTATCTTCTACACTCAGTTTTATTGACATATCCTTTAACTTTGACTTGTATTTACTTATTTCCTTTAAAAATTCAGTACTTGTTTCGTCCCGAAGCACGAATAGAGTTGTAAAATAATTTCTTGCGCATAACTTTCCCAGATCCCTCAACGATGTACCTAAGTCATACACCGATCGGTCATTCTGGTTAAAATAAATTATTTGTGAATTCACATCATACATAAAATTATTAAAATACTGATAGGAACCTAGGTTTTTGTTTTTAAAATTTAAATAGTCTTTCTCTGGTTTGATTCTCAATTCAACTGCATCAGCAGGTTGCCTTAAAACTTCGACGACAACAGGGTGATCAAGCCTATTATCGCACGATGCATATTTTTCTTCCACCTCAGCTATTTGATTCTTACACTGCGCTCGCGTCATCACATTCATGCTTTCAGTCAATCTTTCGCTCATGGCTTTTAAGGTATCTAGTTCTATTGATACTCGTGAAAGGGCGTCCGCTGTTACATTTTCTGAACCTTTGACGTAATGTACCGAGAAATCATATTCCTCTAATACAATTCTAAATTTTGTAAGCCTACTCGAAGGATTAGTCATGTTGAATAGATAAATTAATGGACGATGGTCTGTTAACACCTTAAATTTCCTAGCAAACAAATATGGCCTGGAATGTTTAACAGCCCACACTATGGCCAGTAGCTCTTTCTCTATAGTACAATAATTCCTCTCAGCCTTATTTAAACTTCTAGATGCGAAAGCCACTGGTTTGTCGTTTCTATTTGAAAGCACGGCTCCTAAAGCGTAACCACTTGCGTCGGTTCTAAGCAAAAATTCGTTATTCGGTGAGAAATCCGGATATTGCAGTACTGGTGGTTTTGTAAGTGCTTGCTTAAGTATTTCAAATGAATTTTGACATTGCTCTGTCCACTCAAAAACTTTGCCTTTCCGGGATAAATTATTTAAGGGATTTGCAATTTCAGCAAAATGTTTGATGAACTTTCTATAATAATTAGCGAAAGCTACGAAGCGCTTTACCTCGTCAGTACTTTTCGGGACTGGATACCGAGACATGACAGACATTTTTTCGGGGTCTGGTAAAATACCTTCGGATGATATAACGTGTCCTAAATACAGAAGTTCCTTTTTCAAAAATTCACATTTCCTAGGGTTAAGTTTTAAGTTTACTTTTCTAAGACGTTGGAACACTTTCAAAAGGTTTCTGTTGTGATTTTGCAGAGAATTTCCAAAGACTATTAAATCATCAAGGTAAATGAAACATGCCTCATAGTTTAAACTTGCCATCGCTATTGTCATGAGTCTTGAGAACGCACTTGGTGATATTTTCATCCCCATGGCTAACCTTTTCATTTGGAACTGACCTCTTTCCGTAGTGAACGCAGTGCAGGGTCGACTTTCAGGATGTAACTCTACCTGATAATATCCTTGCGCCAAGTCTAAATGAGTGAAATATATCGCCCCTGACAATGAATCTAGAATTTCAGAAATATTGGGCAGCGGAAACTTTTCGTCGTCTATTAACTGTCTGTTCAACAACCTATAATCTATAACTACTCTTACTGCCTTAACACCATTTTTGTCAGCTTTTTTCGGCACTATTAATACAGGAGATGACCATTCGGATTTCGCCTCCTCTATTATACCCTCACTCAACATCTTATCAACCTGTTTGTGTATATCATTTTTCTGCGCATGCGGCAGCCGATAAGGCTTAACATAGACCGGTGTTGCGTTGTCCCTTACTCGAATTCGTTGGCGATATACATTTGTTGTAGTAAGAGGTTCCCCGTCTAGATGAAAAATGTCAGCATATTTCGCACAAATGTTATAAATCGAATTTTTCTCTTCCTCATTATTGTACGTTGACGTATTAATTGAATCAAGAACTTTTTCTACTCGCTCAACAAATACGCCATTTCTGTTAAATTCGCACAACTCATAGTCATCCAATTTTCTAACATGTGGTTGGAAGTTACGCAGTGTCACTTCTTTTTCAGTGACATTCATTATCCTTACGGGAATTCGGTTATTCTCAGGTTTTGCTATAGTACTTGCCACAATCACTCCTTCGCAAACTTCGTCATTCACTACCACGCAATCATCGGTTTCATTCGTATAAAAGTATTTGACAATCTCACAACGGGGGGGTATTTTCGCATAATAGTCACACTTAGAATGCAATGGAACTACTAATTCTCTATCTCTACTTTGAAAGGAAATGACAAACAGTTCATAATTGAGTACAGCTTTGTATCTCGATAAGAAATCCGTACCCAACACGCCATGTATATGGGAATCAAATTTATCCATTATTACAAATTCATAAGAAAACAATTCATCGCTCACGCCAAATGATATACAAGCGCATCCTGACGAGGTTGTTGAGCCTGCGATTCCATTGATTTCCAACTTTTTGTTTCGGTTTATAATTTCGTTTTTAGCTACATAATCCGAGAAAATACATGAAATACTCGCGCCTGAGTCTATCAAAAATGATAATTCCTTGTTATTATAATTTACAATGATAAAATTCAATGCATTCATATTAAACATGAATACCTCATGGCTTGTTTTACTTTTCATAGACTCAGTGTTTCTCGAAAAAACTGCTGACTTATGTTTTGGTGTTCATTACCGTCTGCTTCATTCGCAACATACACTCGACCTTCATGACGCGTTGTTTGTCCTCGATTATTCTGATAGTTGTTACCTCGACCGCGCCCTTGGCCTCGATGACCCGGTAGCCTATGGTTGTTTTGCCTAAAGCATTAGCTCGATCTGCCATGTGAAAAACATTTGTACTGCTGGTTTGAGTATTTGTCAACTTTACCGATTCTTCCTCTCTGGCGCCTAACACCGCATCTTTTAAACTTTGATAGTTCCTTGCCTTCACAATGGTTCGCAACTCCGCATTCCTTAACCCATTAGAAAATGCATTTACTGCGATTTTTTCATTGACATTGCGAAAAATTGGCAACAGAGCACTATCACATATATTCATATCTTTCACCAAATTAGCGACACTATCATACGAACTTTGTAGTCTTAGCTTCGCATTTTGCGTCAACCTAGTCTTTAATACGTCTTAATTAGTAATGATGAAATCACTATACAATTCGATAGCGTCTATCAACTGCTTAGTAACTTCCTCGGTGCCATCCATAGCAGGCAACAAGGAAGCTGCAGTCTTCAAATCGAAATTATCAGGCATATTGGCGTATGTTAAAACTGACTTTTCTGAACTTTGTTCTGAACTTTCTGAGTTCTCTTCAGACACTAGAACTTGTACCCTTTCATTTAAAATTGTCTTCGCTTTTATCAAGTAAGTATCGCTTGCGTTAATATAATCTACAACAGTTTTCTTAGCTCCTAAATCAGTGATAGCTTCAAGCTGAATCTCCTTTTTCAATTTATAATTTTGTCCTTCTAGTTTCCCTAATTTACTCTACCTAAATCTGTGCGACGCACTGCCGGTTCTCTCTTCAAATTTTCAAAAAATTTTACAATCGACTCATAAATATCTTCAAAATTTTGCAAAACCATAACTATCCTAGTATCTAACCACTTACATTTCTACGTTATTCTGCTGGTTGATTGTTCTTATTGGGTCAATGCACTATCCGGTTGGTGTTGACATTGTTCTGGATTATGCTGAGCTGCTACCAAATTTGTCCATCGATGCACTCTAGCGGCTCGTGCCAACAACTAGAGTGTTCCCTCAAAGCCAGCGTTGGTGAACACCAGTTGCCGTTTCCAACTAATCCGAACACAGTAAAACTCGTATCAGAGGTCTTGACAACCGGAGGCTCGCAAAACTATGCTTCTGGACAAATCTTTTTTTAGATTTCTCCTATATGCCTTTTTCAATTTGATAACAACTAGGATCCACACTCCTAATGCAAGGACATAAAAAACAACGCGGATATCATGGGGCACAGCAACTGCTTCTTCTTCCACTATGAAATTGGAATTCACAACTCCCGTATCCGTAACTTCGGAATGCTTTGAATTTGATTTCCCCATCGTATAACTTCACTTATCACTGAACTACTCACTATCCGCGACTTGAATCGCTCTTTCCTTTTTTCATTGACACGCAACTGGCAGGATCGCCATGTAATGTTCCAGGTGGTAAGGAATTCGCCTACGTGCCAAAGGAATCAAACACGACCGTTCAGTCAAGGGGTTTATTATTAACTACTCTATCGAAATCTGTACAGCCTCGATCTAGAATAGCTTATTGTTATTAATCATGACATACTTAATTATTACAGGGTTAAACTACAACATATCGTGGGTCTAATAATAACAAGCGCCGTCTTGGAATTTGGTATTGTGCTGATATGTAACCTCCATAATGTAGGTGACATAATTAACCAATTGTTTAATATCACAACATGACTCAAATTCCACTACAATAGCTTGAATTTAGCAGTAAATGATGCTGCTATGGTTTCAAATGAAACAGTCAACTTTTTCAATATTGTACAAGAACTCTATGTATTTTACTCTCATCCACAAAAAGATGGGATATAATAAAGAAACATGTTCCTGAATTAAAACTAAAGCCCTTAAGTGATAATCGATGGTCCAGTAGGATTGATGCTATAAGGCCTCTAAGGTTTCATCTAATTAAAATTTGTGATAGCATAAAGCAAGCTGTATGTTATCAAATATCCAATCTTTCAAATTTATTTGTAGTGTGATAATTTGGTATGATGCTTTATTCCAGATTGGTATTGTAAGCAAAATGATGCAAACTGTATCTATCGATATCAAGGTATGCCAAAACTATTTAAAGAACCTAGTTGATCATTTTTCAAACTATAGACATGATAATGTTTTCGAAGAGAAACTTGCTGAAGCTATAAAATTAGCGGATGATCTTGACATAGAGCCAGGTTTTTCTCCGTTAAATACTGTTAGGCGCAAGTATAAACCAAAATTGTTCGATTATGAACACAGGGACGAGACACCTCAAGATCCAAGAACCGCATTTAAAGTAAATTTCTTTCTGAAAATAATTGATCAAACACTAAGTTCCTTGAATAGTAGGTTTGAAATGATATCCAATTACGACAACGTGTTTGGTTTCTTTAGTGATATTTTCAAATTAAATGACGAGGATCTTTCAAAAGGCTGCCATGTTCTACAACAGAAGTTAACTGATCAGGAAAAGAAAGACGCTGACGTAGAAGAAAATGATTTATTTAACGAGATAAAAGCACTAAGATTGTTTTCATTACCTGAAGCATCAAATCCACTCGATATTCTACACTATATATTTGAAAACAATCTAACTTCGTCTCTACCAAATATCACGATTTCTTTAAGAATACTTCTCACTTTACCTGTGTCTGTCGCCTCTGGTGAAAGATCTTTTTCGAAATTGAAAATAATTAAAAATTATTTGAGGTCTACAATGTTGCAGGAAAGATTATCTGGTTTGGCAATTTTAGCCATAGAACAAGAGATCCTCGATTCAATCGATTTTGAAAATGTTATTAAAGAATTTGCATCAACCAAGTCCAGAAAAGCAACAATTTGATTTCTGGTTTGGAGCTGGGAATGCATAGTTAGAAGTAGTTTTTTTTTGTAACATATTTAAAAAAGAATAAAATTTTGGTTTTTGAGATCTCTTTTGTTTTAATGGAAGATAAAGGAAAATCCTTGTAGTCTAATAATCCCGAATTATATTTTTCCGTACGACCTCTTTTGTTTTATTTTTATTATTACATAATTAAAATAAATTGTGTTCTCATTCAAACGTTGATCAACTTCAAAAATATTATAACAAACAAAGGAAATTTAAAAATATCTATTTTTTGATGTAACGAATGACAGCTTCAAGTTTGCCTTACCATATTTAAAGGGCAAAGGGCGCCAAAAAATTCCTGGCACGCGGGCGCCCATAGACCTTGCGGGGGCCCTGCAGAGGAGACATCTGAATTTTCTTGTGAAGTAGCGACAGTTTGCGACTGTTCTGTATTTCTGTTGTCACTGTTGTCCAATTCAGCAAGGGAGTTGATGATATCTGCATCGACTTATACAGGGTGTCCCAGCAAGGGTGGCCACCGGCCATATCTCAGAAACTACTGGACCTAAAAGTTCAGGAAAAAAAAAATTATCACTAAAGTGGCCACGAGAAAATGCTGGGAAATATTTATAACTTCGAAATTTTTCCGCTAGGGGGCGCAATCAAAACTTAAATATTAAAATTCGAAATTTCTCCGGAAATTCTCAGATTGAGGTATATCTTTATCAACATGGTTAGAAAACCTAGACAATTTCACGTCTTTTTGGTACTGGGCTCATTGGCGTACCGATCTTCGTGTGAGTAGGGGAAGGTAGTGAAAGTGTAATTGTTCAAGTGGCTGTAACTTATAAACGACTTGTCCGATTTTGTTGCGTATAGGCTTGTTTGGAAGATAAATGTGAGTACTTTCGTATATCGTATCCAGTGATGCGTGATTGTCTCCAGAAAAGTTGCTAGAAGGCGTAATTTGAATTAAAAACTGTTATTTTCGTTTCACCGCAAAAATTTAAATGGTACGGTATAATTCTGATAACAGAATCGAAATGAAGATTAAATTTACAGGAAAAAACCTAAAAAAAACTTAAAAAAAAAAAAAAAAAAAACCTTAAAAACCTCAAAACATCAAATTTTACATAATTTGGACTAGTTATTATTATCAGAATTATATCATACCATTTAAATTTTTGCGGTAAAATGAAAAACACTGTTTTTAATTCAAGTTACCCCTTCTAGCAACTTTTCTGGAGACAATCACGCATCACTTGATACGATATACGAAAGTACTCACATTTATCTTCCAAACAAGCCTATACGCAACAAAATCGGACAAGTCGTTTATAAGTTACAGCCACTTGAACAATTACACTTTCACTACCTTCCCCTACTCACACGAAGATCGGTACGCCAATGAGCCCTGTACCAAAAAGACGTGAAATTGTCTAGGTTTTCTAACCATGTTGATAAAGATATACCTCAATCTGAGAATTTCCGGAGAAATTTCGAATTTTAATATTTAAGCTTTGATTGCGCCCCCTAGCGGCAAAATCTCGAAGTTAAAAATATTTTCCAGCATTTTGTCGTGGCCAATTTAGTGATCATATTTTTTTTCCTGAACTTTTAGGTCCAGTAGTTTCCGAGATATGGCCGGTGGCCACCCTTGCTGGGACACCCTGTATAGTGTCTATGAATGCAATGATCAAACTTGCATCACTTCATTGTAAAAACTTACCATCCATGTCCACGACATGGCATAATATTTTGCCATCGGCCATATCGATTGGCTCATGGTTCTCGTTAGTAATTATTTCAGTAACATGGAATATACTCGACATTCTGATAGAGATGTACCAACTATTTTAAAAGGAAGAACACCGATAAACTTGGTATTTGTTATGGTTCCGAGAGGTTATGTTTTTATTTTCAAATTCTCACTCGGCGATGAACCGAAACCAAATCCGAATACTTTTATGTGCTCTTGCACGGAGCAAGTTCAGTTCGAATTGTCAACGGGCTGCACTGAGGCAACTCGAGCACGCACTGGGTACGTGCAATATTCTCAGTGCGACTGCACTCCCAGGTTTCGAATCGGTTCGGAGAGAGTGCAAGTAAGTCGAATACGCTATAAGTAAAAACATGAGAAATCATGAACAAAATATGTATATCTTTCATGTCACACTAAATTAAGGTAAAAACAAAATCGCAGCGGAAGAAACTTGCCCTGCTTACCCATTCCCACTTTTGACTTGACAATTTAGGTGTGTTTGTTATGCTCCACTAGGCACACTTTTCTACACTACAACACTCAGTGTGGCTTTGTTTGTGAAATGTTTGTCTATTTTTTACGATAACCGATTTTGGTACCACCAAGGATTTATTTTTGAAAATTAGTCCATCTACCACCGTTAATTCGGACTTGAACGGACAAAATATTTCAAGATGATTTTTAAGTTTTTTATTACAGTTAGGCCAACCGTTTAAAATATACTCTTTCAGGTCTTTCAAAATTTAATCTTTATCAGTTTCAATTTTGATTAATTTTTTCAGGCATAGCATTTAATTCTAATTCATCACTTTGAGTGTCTGATATAAACGCACGCGACAAAGCATCTGCCAAGAGTGATTCTCTGCCGGGTCAATAGCGTAGCTCTATATCGAACTTTTAAAGTTGTAATAACATTCTTTGCAACCTTGCAGGGCATTTGTTTAATGGTTTCTTAAAAATCGAGATTAATGGTTGATGATCTGTCTCAACAATTACCTTACGACCAAATACATACTGATAAAATTTATTTAACCAAAGCATATAGCATATAATTCTTTTTCAATCTGTGCGTATCGCGTTTGTGTTTCAGTTAGTGCTTTCGAGGCATAAGCACAAGGAAGACTTTCCTGTAAAAGACAAGCCCCTACCCTTGATTTTGACGAATCTACCGAGATGGTTGTTGATTTCTTTGTGTCAAAATATTGCAACACAGGTTTCGTAGTAAGAACTTCTTTTAACTTTGCAAATCCTTCCTCTTTTCTTTCATCCCACGTAAATTCCACATCTTTTTCTAAAAGACTTCTCAAAGGCTCAGTTTTATCAGAAAAGTTTTTTATAAACCTGCTTACATAAGTAAGCATTCCTAACAATAGTTGTATATCCTGTTTATTTTCAGGTCTAGGTAGCTGAGAAATCGCTTGAATTTTAGAAGAATCTGGACTTATCCCTTTATCGTTGATAACATGTCCCATATATTTAATTTCCTGTTGTCCAAACCTACACTTATCTAAATTAAACCTGACATTGTTTTCTCTGGCTACCTCTAAAACTTTTTTTAGCCTTTCATCATGCTCTATTTTATTTTTTCCCCATGCAATAATATCATCAATATAGACATCGATACCCTCAATTATTCCAAAAATATTCCTAAACCGATCCTGGAATATTTCTGGTGCACACTTGATACCATAAGGTAGCCTCAACAATCTAAACCTACCAAAAGGCGTCCCAAACCTTTTGTATAATTTTTTCTTTTGTCAGTTCATTCAAACAGTTCTTTAATGGCTCCATTAACGGAAAAGCTACTCTTCTGATCGGATGAACGACTGATCGACTGTTTGGTTCTAGTTTAATGGAACATTTTTGATGTATACACCTTATTCCTGCAAATATGTCACCAAATGCATTCACTGTACTTGAATATTCACCGACTTGTAAATTCACATTCTCAATTCTCTTTATCAAATTTAAAGACACACATGCAGCCAAACCCAAGATTGTTGGAGTATTGCCTTTTACCACAAAAGTCACATAAATTGTCATTTTAGCAACAGGTTAATCTACATTTACCTAAAACCTTCAATTCATCACCAGTGTATGATTTCAATTTAGTTTCTGTTTTACCAATCTCTTTTATAAGACAAACCCAAATTTTTGTACAAATCAAACGGTATAATATTTGCTATAGCACCTGTGTCAATTTTAAGCTTTGCAATTTTATTATTTATCCCTAAATTTGTTATCCATTCATTATTTATTGAGTTGATGTAATTTATAGAGCCTATAAACAAAGACTGCTCTGAAGTGCCTGAATAATCACACTGTTCTACACTAAACCACTCAGTGTGGTTATCGTAAAAAACAGACAAACATTTCACAAACATAGCACTGAGTGTTGTAGTGTAGAAAAGCGTGCACTAGTGGAGCATAACAAACACACCTTTTATCAAACCAATCATTTTTGAGGTTTTTGTCTATGCTATGAATTAATTTTAATTAATCGAAAAATAAAAAAAACCGTTAATTGATGATTTTCTCGCAAATTGGCGGAAAAAATGTTTTAAGCATAACCACAGTTTCTCAAATGTCAAACGTTCAATTTAGGTGCAATTTTTACAAACGTAAAAAAAAAATAAAAAGCCAAAAAATATTTCAATTGTTTCTGTCGTGTAACGTCAACAGCTACTGCCTAATTAAAACAGATCTTTAAAATTCGCAATCTATTGTTTGAAACCATTTTTGGTCAAACAATCAAAATAAAACAATCTATCGTCGAAAATAAATGTTTATTAACAAATGCTTAATATAACATGTAGGTACCTGTAGGAAGGTTAGCCACTCCAAATGTTTAGTATCTCGTGGTCTGTCACGTCAGTTGTCAGGAGTCAGTCTACGACTGACGACGAGCACATAAAGAAATCCCTATAGAGGATTTTCGTAAATAGGCAACGGCGATATTATGTTAGGGACCAGTCCATCCACCTAACGGCGCTCAAGTCGCACATTCATCACAAGATTGTCACGTGATGGTCAAGTAGTCAAGTTGACTTTTCGAGTTTGGCAGTGTCAATTGGCCTTGGCCATTTTACATGTCATTAAGCGTTTTCATGGAGTGTGGTATCATGAGACCATTCCAGTTTGGTCTGTCATCAACGTCACTTTCAGCCAATCGGCGAGCTGCAAGTGACGATAATGACAGACCAAACTGGAATGGTCCCATGATACCATACTTCATGAAAACGCTGATTGTGATTTCCTGATAGTCCTATTTCATCATTTTTGAGATAATTCTGTTAGTTTGTATCATAATGTATGCAAAAAAGTGCTGCGTACCGGAATACCGTAGTAGTGAGAGTAGAGAACGTATATTTAAAATGCATCGATTTCCAAAATCAGAACCTGAACTATTTCGACAGTGGGTGAGAAATGTGAACAATTCTAAACTCTTTGGTATGGACAATGACAAAATTTATAACTTACACCGAGTGTGCGGCAAACATTTTTGTGCGAATTCGATTGTACAGGGAACCAAGAGAGGCCCGAAGAGAACTGCTGTTCCAACTCTGTATTTACCCAGTAAGTTCCTATCCTGTCGTGTTCTTCAATGATGGTCATGAATTGTTATGTACACTTTTATTTACACTATTCAACAATACTTAATGTTGATTACCGATTTTACAAAACTGGTCCGTGACCGTTATCGTTATCGTTCTTGTATCGAGGTTCGTTCAACCACGTCTGTCCCTGTCACTAGTGTCACTTCACTCTTGTCTCTAGTGTCACTTGTCTTTGACATATTGTCACTTCACTCTTAAGCTTAGTACATACTACAGTCTATCCTTAAACCTACAACATACCATCATACTACACCTCCTTCCTTAAGCTAATCTTATATTAACGATTTACAAAAATATTTACACTAGGTTACAAAATCAGATTATAAGGCTGAACAATAGCTCTTTTTGGTCTTTGACTAACCGTGGTTTTAGCTCGACATTCCATTTTGGGAGATTCCTTACGGCTACTGTCTTTTATTAAAAACTTCCTATTCCTTTCAATAATTCTACCATTGTCTAACTTAACTGTATACGTCCTGGGTTTCTCAAGCTTATCTACAATTTTCCCTGGAAGCCATTCAGATTTATCTGGTTTTTGAATTCTTACTCTTTCTCCCTCATTTAATTCAGATAATGCTCTACTATGCTGATCAAAATTGAATTTTTGCCTATTTTGTTTATTTTTAAATCTTTTCACAACTGTATTATTATCTCTTTTGCAAAAAATGTTGAATTCAGGTAACAGGCTATTAACATTTCTGTTGAACAACAATGTAGCAGGTGATGGAATGTCATGTTCAATTGGAGTGTTTCGATATTCAAGAATACAAAGGTAAGGATCTTTGTCATCATACTCTGCCTTTTTCATTATATTCTTGAATGTTTGAACACACCTCTCAACCATGCCATTTGACTGAGCATTTGTTGGACTAGATGTTACATGATTATTATTCCATGCTCGTACAAATTCTTTAAATTTATCAGAGCTGTAATTGGTACCATTATCTGACCTTATGGTTTTGGGAATACCATGTCTTGCAAAAAATGATTTGAGAAGTTCAATGGTGCTTTTACTATCTAGTTTATCCAAATGTCCGAATTCGACAAATTTGGAATAATAGTCAATTACAATTAAATAGTTTTTCCCTTTAAATTGACATACGTCAGTACCCACAGTTTCCCAAGGAATACCAGTCACTTCGGATTGAATGAGGGGTTCGTTTGAGTTTGAGCATCTGAAATTCAAACAAGTCTCACAATTGTTGATAAAATCTACAATATCTTGATTTATGTTAGGCCAAAATAAACATTGACGAGCTCTTAATTGGCATTTTGTTATGCCAAGATGATTGTAATGGATTATTTTTAACATTTCTTGTCTTAAATTTGAAGGTACAATGATTTTATTACCTTTGAACAAAACATCATTTAAACAAATAATTTCTTCTCTATGCGCCCAGTACTTTTGTGACTCACTTGTTAATTGGTTCTTTTCACTTGGCCATCCTTGTATAACTAGTTTAGACAATTCACACAAAGTCTTATCCTTTTTTGTCTCAGTTTGAAAATCTTTAAATTTTTTGTCAGAAACAGTAAACACCCTCTCAATTAAATTAACTTGTGCTTCTATTTCATTCAAATTAATTTTGTCCTTTTCATTTATTTCATTTAAGAATGCTCTACTCAAACAATCAGCTATGAATAATTGTGACCCTGGTTTATATTTTACTTTTATATCATATAACTGGAGCTTAATCAACATTCTTTGTAATATCAAGGGAGTGTTAATGAGAGGTTTATTATAAATTGAAACCAGTGGCTTGTGATCACTTTCCACCGACACTCTTTTGCCAAAAATAAACTGATGAAATCGAGTACAACCAAAGAGAACAGCTAATAGCTCTTTCTCTATCTGAGCGTAGTTTTTCTCAGTTTCGGTAAGTACCCTAGAGGCATAAATTACAGGTAAATTGTCTTGCAGCAATACTGCACCCAGGCCATTGTTAGATGCATCAACTGACAATACAACTGGCTTGTTTACATTATAATATTGTAATACTGGAGTTGATGATAAAACCCGTTTCAAATTATCTAAAGCTTGAGTGTGGTTCTTCTCCCAAATAAAAACAGTATTTTTGTCAAAAAGTTTTCTCAAATCATTCGTCAGTTCAGACAGATTAGGTATAGATTTTGAAACATAGGTAACCATTCCCAAAAATTGCTCGAGTTGTTTTTTGCTTGTAGGAATTGGCATTTGCACAATACTTTTAATTTTATCTGGATCAACTTTTACTCCAGTATCACTTATTATGTGTCCTATAAAGTTGATTTCATTGATATTGAATTTACATTTTATTTTATTGAATTTAACTCCTTCTTGTCTAGCTCGATTCAGAACAGCGATCAAGTTCTTATCGTGTTCCTTTTGATCTTTGCCAAACACTAACAGATCATCTATGTAAGACACTTGACCATTAAGACCTTCAAAAATTTGCTTGAATTGTTTTTGAAACACTTCTGGTGCGGAAGAAATACCAAAAGGCAACCTTGAAAACATGTATCTGCCAAAAGGTGTTGCAAATGTACACAGTCTTTTACAGTGCTCATCTAAGGGTATTTGATAGAAACCTTGATTTGCATCTAACAAACTGATAACTTTAGCCCCTGATAGTTGAGATAAAATCTCTTCAACTGTAGGAATTTGGTAATACTCTCTTTTTATTGCATTATCTAAACTTTTGGCGTCTAGACATAATCTAATACTTCCGTTTGGCTTTCTTACAGTTACTAAAGGATGAACCCAATCAGTTGGTTCAGAAACCTTCTCAATTATTTTTAATTTTCCCAACCGATCCAGTTCATTTCTTACTTCATTTCTTATAGAAATAGGTATTTTACGAGCATCAAATACGGTGCTGAGTTTTCTTCTAAAATGATTTTATGTTTTTGCTTCAAACAACCTATGCCTTTGAAAACATCTTCAAATTGCTTTAAAATGCCTTTCTCAGCCACTTCACCTATTAGCTGGAGTGTTTTTATCAGTTTCAACAATTATAAAGTCAAGATTCATTTCCCTTTTGTTTGAAGTTATGCAAGATAAAGTGCACATTCCTAGATTTCTAATGCTACCTACTACCATTATAATTTATTAATTTGACATTAGATTTCTTAAGTTGTACATTAGGCATTTTTTGAAAGATATAATTAGGTATTATGCTTGCTTGAGCTCCAGAATCTAGTTTAAATTTGATAAATACCTCAGGATTATTTCCTACTTGAACTACTTCCGACCATTCCGCTCCTTGGCTTCTTTGAATCGATCCAATGAAAAGTGTTTCAGCGTCATCGTCTCCTGCCTCTGAATCTATCCATGATTTCGCCTCTGCTTGCTCCTGCATTGTCACCTCCTTGACTTGCTTCTGTCTACACATCTTTGCAAAGTGATTCTTCTTTTGGCACTTCATACATGTTTGTTGAAATGCTGGACACTTGTTCACCTTGTGATTATAGCCACATCGAGTACAATTTTCAATTATTTTGTCAGATTTATTAGCTTCGTCTGTCTGTCTCCTGCCCTCGCTCCTGCCTGACGTTCTATTTTCCAATCTTCCTATTTTATCTATAGCCACATCTGGCTCGGTTGTTATGATTTTCAGCTGATTCTCAGTCACTAAGGTTGCTCGACACAACACGATACACTTATTGAGGAACAAATTTGGTTTCGTCAGCAATTTTTCTTTAAGTTTGTTGTGTTCTATTCCACAAATTATTCGATCTCTAATTAGCGAATCTTTGAGATTTCCAAATTCACATGAATTTGCTAGGGATTTCAGTTCAGTAACATAATTTTCAAAATTTTCGCCAGTTTTTTGATTTCTGGTCAAAAATTTGTATCTTTCATATGTCACATTAATTTTTGGCACAAAATATTCATTGAATTTTGCAACCAAAGTTTCAAAATTGTCAGCTTCCTTTGATTTGAACTCAAACGTATTGTATACGTCTAAGCCTTCTTGTCCCATACAATGCAACAGCAAATTGCATTTCCGCTTTTCGTCAGCTTCGGATAAGCCTGCAGCAACTATGAATATCTCGAAAGACTGCTTGAATTTGGGCCACTGATTCTCAGCATTCACCTCACTAACCTTGAAATATGGAGGTTTCAGATCCATTTTGTGAGCTGGTTCGATTGTTTTTTAAGACTGCGCCATGTCGTGTTCTTCAATGATGGTCATGAATTGTTATGTACTCTTTTATTTACACTATTCAACAAATACTTAATGTTAATTTCCGATTTTACAAAACTGGTCCGTGACCGTTATCGTTATCGTTCTTGTATCGAGGTTCGTTCAACCACGTCTGTCCCTGTCACTAGTGTCACTTCACTCTTGTCTCTAGTGTCACTTGTCTTTGACATATTGTCACTTCACTCTTAAGCTTAGTACATACTACAGTCTATCCTTAAACCCACAACATACCATCATACTACATATCCTATATTTTATTCTATGTACATTAGAACAAATAGGTAGTTTTATATGGAGAGAGTTGGATGTAGCATATTTTCAAATGAGATTTCCAAAGTTATTTAGGTTATTAAGGCTTTTCAGATGCGAGACAAGAAAATATGTATCTGGAAATGTCATGTAGAGGAGAAGATCAAGATTTCCAGCAGTTAAGATCTCATGAAACTGAGAGTGTGAAGCTACAAGGCTCTACAGGAAAAACTATTGAATGTAAATCCATTAGTATAGGTGAGGTGAACCTTAACTGTAGTAGCATTCAAAACAATGAAAAAAAAAACACATGCTTATAACAAATCTAAAGTTCCATTTTTTTTCTCGAAAGTGAGCATTCATCACTTTATTATAATGAATAGACATTATTTCAAATAATTTTCATTACATGAAAATTGGTCTTTTTAGATAGTAACTATAATAGCTGCAGCAACGAGGAAGAAATGCTACCACAAATACAATGTACAGACTTTTCCCAGCCATCGACACCCAAAGCTAATGTAACTCAGACTGAGAAGACATTGGAGACTCAGGACTTTTCAGTACGACGGAGAATTAACAAATATAAAACTATTAACTCAGGTGAGTTTCGAATGAATTGGTTTAAAGATGAAGCCGTATAATATGTAGGAAAATCACATAGGGTTTTAGAAGTAGAATCAGTTTTGACATGCTTTTTATAAAGAATGTTTTTTTCAGGAAGAAGACCATATACATCTGTTTTGGCAGAAGTCGGTGTCACACGGCAAGTTTTTTATCACCAAAAGCCAAGCATATGTATAGGAATGTAATAAGATGGTCGTCAAGAGCAAGACATATGCAAAGACGTATCACATCCTTTCAACAACGACTTGTAAATGCTGAGAAGCTATCAAACTCAAACAATCTCCCAGAGATCATGGAGAAAGTAAATAGGGCAACATATAATTTGATTCTGTCCCAAATCAGAAACCAATCAAAATCGTCCAAAGCTAGACGGTACACTTTGGATAAAAAGGTGTTGGCTTTGACTATTTTAAAATCTAGTGGAAAAGCATATAGATTATTATCAAAGATATTCGCGTTACCTTCTAAGGAAACACTTTCCAAATTATTGAACATGCTTCCTTTACATCAAGGAGTAAACAAAACCTTATTTAAAGCACTAGAGAGATCTGTTTCCAAGATGAGTTCTTTGGAGAAATATTGCTCTTTGGTATTTGACGAAATGTCACTGAGCGTCAATGTACAATAACTATAATAGCAAGGAAGATTACATTGATGAAATAGAAGATTTTGGCCATACCAGAAGACCCGCACTTGCTGACCATACCAATGTATTTATGGTGAAAGGAATATTTAAATCCTGGAAGCAACCAATTCTCTTCACTTTTTCAAATGGGCCTGTCAAGTCGGTTACTTTGAAAAACCAAATAAAAGAAGTTATGACAGCATGCCAGGATATTGGTTTAAAAATAATTTGTTCAGTTTGTGACCAAGGAGCTACAAATCAATCCGCTATTAATCTTCTTTTAAAAGAAACAAAAAATCATTGTACTCGGGAAGGTGTTGACAACAGATACCATGGATATTTGGTCAACAACGGAGAAATTGTTCATCTATACGACATTCATTTATTTAAGGGAATTAGGAACAATTTGTTGAAGAAAAATTTCTATTTCATCCATAATGATAAACATATGGTGGCAAAATGGCAACATATTATTCAATTTTATCATTTGGATGTAGAAGAAGAGAACCGAATATGACACAAACTTACAGACCAACATGTACTTAGAACTAGAATAAACAAAATGAAGGTTAAAAACTGTACTCAGGTTTTTAGCTACACAGTGGGGAGTTTAATGGATAGAATTTCAAGATGGGGTAAGTTTACTTAACTTAAAAAGACACACATTATTATCTTTTGACTGTTTACCTAATAGGTGTCCCAGGCTTGGCAAAAGAAGCATCAGACACTGCTTCATTCATTTTATTCATGGACAAATTATTTGATAGCTGCAATTCCCATTACAAAGTAGCCCCAACAAGCAAACCTTTAAAAGGAGCCTTGATGATAGATTCACCTCATGAGGATTTCTGGAGAGATTGCATAAGGGTTTTGAAAACCATGAGATATCATGATGAAAAAAAGAACAAATTTGTGATTGTTCCATCTCTTAAGAATCTGATATTCACTTTGGAAGGTTTCATACACATTAAAAATAGAATTCTTGCAAATATGAATAATAGATATATTTGCTTGAGAGATATTAATCAAGATTGCCTAGAAAACTTTTTTTCATGTATAAGAAGTCATGGTATTAGAAATGTAAATCCATCCGCCTCTCTTTTCACCAAATCATTCAAAGCATTGATTATAAATAACTTTATGGCCAGTCATTCTCCCCATTCCAATTGCGAAAATGATGATAGCGAAGGACCTCTGGACAATTTGCGGGGATTTTTGACGAGAGAAGTGTTACCAGGAGTTGCCAATCTAACCCAACCAAGCACAGCAGAATTAGCGATTCCTGATAATATATTAATAAGAAGAACCAGAGTGTCTAGGTGCATCATCAATTATATCTCAGGGTATTTGGTAAAAAAATTAACAAAATGTACCAAGCGTAAATTCTGTTTAGGTACTATTTCTGGAAATAGTGTTACAGACAAAGACATGGACTTTATTGATTCAAGAACTTACGAAAATTCAAACCTAAAAGTACCTTCCAAATTATTCAGTTTCAAAGTGGGGCGTATTTTAAGCTACCTATTTCATAGTTTGCCACGACTTTGTCACCTAAAAAACATCTCCAAAGTTTTAACTAGTATTGTAAATGAAAATATTTCACTGTCATCACTAAATTGTCATGAGCACCCAGAATTCTTTACCAGTGTGAAAGCACTGATTATTAAATGAAGTATTCATTTTTGGTGCCAAAAAGAAAATAGGATAGCATCTGACAAAGACACAAAATTTCAAAAATTTATTAAAAAAACAGGGGATATGAAATTAATTGATCCAATCAAATTTATGGCGTTGAAAAAATATGAAAATAATAGAAAAAGGTATCAAAATAAACATGTATCAAAAAAATTCAATTCATGATCATTATTTTTTTATTGTTGTTTTGTAAAATTCGTTTTTATTTTATGTACTTATAGTCATGTGGTATTATGTTATCTTTTATATTTTTTTTACTTCTTACCATTTTGAATGCTCTTTTCCATAAAATTTATTTGAAATTTTTCTGTGGCTGTGTTTGATTTGATTTGATTCGATATGTTTTTGTAAAAATAAATGAATATATTATTATGTATTTGCAAATTATTTTTGTGGGTTTAATTCCTTCGGAAATCATTTTGTGGATCATTTTTTGCTTAGAAGATATCTTCTTAATGTTTATTTGGACTATATTTTTTTCTTTAATACGTAAGATAAAAATTATTTCCTCATATCCATTGAAAAGATCATTACCAGCGCAAAAAAAATGGGTCAACTATAAAATTCATAACATCCCCCATTTGAATCTGGCGCCATTAGTTCCCAGTCCATCCACTTCACTGGTGGCGCTAACAATAATCCAACGTCACTATTGTCAGACGTCGCTCTATATCTATAGGGGTTTCTTTATGGACGAGCAACAGACGCGACGCATTCTGGTATGTCGTTCTAATAAAGTTCTTTAATTAAATCATAATAATCATGGTTTTATTGATTAACAATATCAACCATGATTAACATGGCGCAGTCGCGAGTCGAGTAAGATAAAGTTTCACGAGTGAATTAACGGAAATAAAGTAAATATGGGAGATAGCAGAGCATATAAACAACTTCCTGAACAACCGTTAGATCAATATGTAACTGAAGTTAAAAAGATGGCAATAAAATGCAAATTAGGTAACCTACAGGACGAGTTAACAAAAAATGTATTGATATGTGGAGTAAACAATGGTTACATAAGAGAAAAACTTCTTCAAGAGGATGATACAGTAAGCCTCGACAAAGTAATTGAAAAATGTACAATCTTAGAAATATCCAAAGAGCGAAGTGAATCGATGGCTATGGCTGGTGGCTTCAATGGTATGTCAGTAGATGCTGTGATGAGGGACCAACACAAGAAAAGAAGTGAAAATCAAGACAGTTATAAAAAAATTAACGATTGTTCTAGATGTGGTGTCTCACCCAATAAATAAGTGTCCGGCTTTTGGTAAGCAATGTAATTATTGTCAAATTAAAAATCATTTCGAGTCAAAATGTAATAAAAAGAAAAATAATTTTAAAGTAAGGGAAATAGTTGAGGAAGTAAATGAAATTCAACAACTTCCTGATTATTCAGGTACTTCAGAGCAGTCTTTGTTTATAGGCTCTATAAATTACATCAACTCAATAAATATTGAATGGATAACAAATTTAGGGATAAATAATAAAATTGCAAAGCTTAAAATTGACACAGGTGCCATGGCAAATATTATACCGTTTGATTTGTACAAAAATTTGGGTTTGTCTTATAGAAAGATAAATAAAACAGAAACTAAATTGAAATCATACACTGGTGATGAATTGAAGGTTTTAGGTAAATGTAGATTAACCTGTTGCAAAAATGACAATTTATATGACTTAGAGTTTTTTGTGGTAAAAGGCAGTACTCCAGCAATCTTGGGTTTGGCTGCATGTGTGTCTCTAAATTTGATAAAGAGAATTGAGAATGTGAATTTACAAGTCGGTGAATATTAAAGTACAGTAAATGCATTTGGTGACATATCTGCAGGAATAGGGTGTATACATCAAAAATGTTCCATTAAACTAGAACCAAACAGTCAAGCAGTCGTTCATCCAATCAGAAGAGTATCTTTTCCGTTAATGGATCCATTAAAGAATTGTTCGAATGAACTGACAAAAGAAAAAATTATACAAAAGGTAGAAGGCCCTTCTGATTGGGTAAATGCTTTGGTTTTGGTAAGAAAACCAAATGGTAAATTAGGAATTTGTTTGGACCCCAAGGATCTTAATAATGTAATCAAAAGAGAACACTGTAAAATCCCTACTTTTGAGGAAATTTCTAGAAAATTAGCTGGTGCAACAATTTTCAGTACACTTGATGCCACGAATGGTTTTTATCAAATACCTTTGGATGAGGAAAGCTCCAAACTTTGCACCTTTGGGACGCCTTTTGGTAGGTTTAGATTTTTGAGGCTACCTTATGGTATCAAGTGTGCACCAGAAATATTCAAGGATCGGTTTAGGAATATTTTTGGAATAATTAAGGGTGTCGATGTCTATATTGATGATATTATTGTATGGGGAAAAAATAAAATAGAACATGATGAAAGGCTAAAAAAAGTTTTAGAGGTAGCCAGAGAAAACAATGTCAGGTTTAATTTGGATAAGTGTAGGTTTGGACAACAGGAAATTAAATATATGGGACATGTTATTAACGATGAAGGGATAAGTCCAGATTCTTCTAAAATTCAAGCGATTTCTCAGCTACCTAGACCTGAAAATAAACAGGTTATACAACGATTGTTAGGAATGCTTACTTATGTAAGCAGGTTTATAAACAACTTTTCTGATAAAACTGAGCCTTTGAGAAGTCTTTTAAAAAAAGATGTGGAATTTACGTGGGATGAGAGAAAAGAGGAAGCATTTGCAAATTTAAAAGAAGTTCTTACTACGAAACCTGTGTTGCAATATTTTGACATAAAGAAATCAACAACCATCTCGAAAGATTCGTCAAAATCAGTGGTAGGGGCTTGTCTTTTACAGGAAAGTCTTCCTTGTGCTTATGCCTCGAAAGCACTAACTGAAACACAAACGCGATACGCACAGATCGAAAAAGAATTATATGCTATATGCTTCGGTTTAAATAAATTTTATCAGTATGTATTTGGTCGTAAGGTAAATGTTGAGACAGATCATCGGCCATTGATCTCGATTTTTAGAAAATCATTAAACAAATGCCCTGCAAGGTTGCAAAGAATGTTATTACAACTTCAAAAGTTCGATATAGAGCTACGCTATAGACCCGGCCACGGTGTAAGATTACACCGTGGACCCGGCAGAGAATTACTCTTGGCAGATGCTTTGTCGCGTGCGTTTATATCAGACACTCAAAGTGATGAATTGGATGATGATCTGGAAAGTCAAATTTGTATGGTCAAATTAGAATTAAATGATACGCCTTGAAAAATTAATCAGTTCAAAATTGAAACTGATAAAGATCAAATTTTGAAAGACCTGAAAGAAGTTATTTTAAACGGTTGGCCTAACTGTAATAAAAAACTTAAATTCACCTTAAAATATTTTGTCCGTTCAAGTCCGAATTAACGGTGGTAGATGGACTAATTTTCAAAAATTAATCCTTGGTGGTACCAAAATGCTTGCAAAAAGAAATGTTAGATCGGATCCATTATAGCCACTTGGGGATAGATAAATGTGTTAAATTGGCACAAGAATCTTTATTTTGGCTGGCATGCTACATCAAATTAAACAGAAAATTGCAAATTGACATCAATGCCTTACACACGCTAATTCCCAAAATAAAGAACCTTTACAGCCACATCAAATTCCAACTTTACCTTGGAATAAACTGGGTTGCGACATTTTTGAAATAAAAGGTCATAAGTATCTCTTGATAATTGACTATTTTTTTAAATACATTGAAATAGCAGACTACAACAAGTCATGCTATAAAAGAAAGTCTTGAATCAATTTTTGCACGTCATGGGATTCCATTAACATTGGTCAGTGATGGAGGTCCACAATTCACTTCTCAAGAGTCTATTAACTTTAGTCGTGAGTGGGAATTTCAACATATTGTATCTTCGCCTACATATGCTCAATCCAATGGTATGGCTGAAAGGCATATACAAACCATGAAAAAAATGTTTAAAAAAATTGCGGACGACAAAAAAGACATATTCATGGCTCTTCTTCACTATAGGTCAACCCCGGTTTTTGAAAATATATCACCGGCTGAAATTCTTATCTCCAGAAAACTGAGAACAAATTTAATGGGTACAAAACATAAGTCAAAGCCAAAAATTGCTGGAAATTATAATAGGAATGTGGTCAAAGAAAGACAAACACTTCAAAAACGTTCATATGATAAAAATTCAGCTAGATACTTACCCAGGCTTGATATAGAACAAAATGTATATGTGCAGGTAAAACCAAAAGGTAATTGGTATCCGGGTACTGTAGTTAGTAAATTTAGAGATAGAGCATATAAAATGCAAATGAATAATGGTTCAGTTATCACTAGAAACCGTGGATTTATCAGGCCTTATGAAAATAATAACGAAAACAAGAACATTGGTTTAGGAACCGATTATTCATTAGCAAAAGGAGAGGAAATACATAATAATGAAGCAGAAATTAGGTATTATTTAGAGCTAGAGCATGTGGATAATGTGAACAGTGCCAGTGAAAGCGATCAAAGTGTCGAAAGTGAATTGGAAAAGGACAGCAATTATGATATGTTTTCACAAGAGGATCAGATAGATCCTATGTTAAATATTGATAGTGAAAATCAAATGTCTAGCTGTAGGAATAGTGAAGATGCAGAATCGATTACAATGGATAGTACTGATTGTATTGATTCAGATACAGATTTGGAGGATTTTTTTTTAAATAAAACACATGTGACGTCATCGGGACGAATTTCAAAACCACCTTCAAAACTGAGTGAATAGGTTTAAGTATTAAGCTTAAGAAAGGGGGATGTAGGAAGGTTAGCCACTCCAAATGTTTAGTATCTCGTGGTCTGTCACGTCAGTTCTCAGGAGTCAGTCTACGACTGACAACGAGCAACCGACGCGACGCATTCTGGTATGTCGTTCTAATAAAGTTCATTAATTAAATCATAATTATGGTTTTATTGCTTAACAATATCAACCATGATTAACAGTACCCATAAACATATATGTACGTAGATATAACAAAACAAAAATGGAAAATATGACAAAAAAATAAACAAAATATCACAAAAATAATAAATGGAACCTCAAGAAAAGAACATTGACAAAATATATTTAGGTACATAATAACATAATAGGAACTTTCTTTCCACGCACTTATTACAGTTATTATATCGTCGGCGTTCTGGCAAAAGTCACTGAGTCCAAAATGATGGTTTTGAGAAAAACGAGTTTTAAAATTGAAAGGTGAACTGCAATTTAATTTTATGGAAGTCAACTGTATAAAGGCAATAATAAAGTACTTAATGATGTCCGCGAGTTGAAGGTTTGTCCAATTCTAAGATTTTAGGCGTAATTAAATGAGAAATGCCAAAAATGGACTTAGTGATTTTTGCCTGAACGCCGACGATATGATACATAATGGAAAAAATATCAAAAAATAAGGAACAAGAAATGGCAAATGTGGTAAAAATACCACAATTAAGAAAAAGACATGGCATTGAGTACATTCTGTTAATTGTTATTATTTGTGCGGTACATGGTACATTGTATTCATCTTATTTATTACTGTGTTATCAATGTCAAAATTATAACAGTAATTGGACCCAATATATTGTTTGGATCTTGAAATACCAGCTATAGTACTTGGGTTTAGGCGGTTTCTGGAGTTTGTCCTGTTCAAGTTGATTTGTGAAAAAATCCTCTCACATGTAGCACTTGAGTGAGGTAAACTACATAAATTTAACATAAAATTTGCTAAAGTCAGATATGCTGGTGACTCATAACCTTTTTTAAGTTTTGAAACTGATAACCAGAAATCCTCAGGATTAAGTTCAATATCCAGTCCGTCCTGATTTCTTAATTCCCTGAATTCATTATCCAATTGCTGAACCAATTCTTCATTGACAACATTTGGAAAACTAATTGTTAATGGTACCATTGTTTCACACTTCAGTGATTTTTTTGGATCTAGCAGTTCTAGACTGTCAAAGGTTTTATCAGTAAAATCAAACCTTTTGAAAATTTGATTGAGAGCTTCAATATAAAAATTTAAGCAATCAGACTTAAATTTAGATATCACAGAGTTTGTAAGATTATCACTATTTTTTAGTAAATAAGTACCGACTGATGAACCAAGATATATATCGTCATAGTTTTTAAAATTTCGGGAAATTTTATATTTGAAAATAGCAATATCTACACTTTAATTAACATTTAAATAAAAATCCATGACTGTTAGTACTATTTTTCGTAACTCTGGCTTGAGTCTTTGTATTTGAGGTTGTCTTGATTGCATTTACATGTTCAGGTTTGTAAAATATAGTAAAATAAATTGAAGAAATTGTAAATAGAGTTTGGTAAATGGATTGTTGAAGTTGCCCAGAATTTCGTGACATTTTTGTCGTTGATCATTATCATTGTCAAATGATTCATTTGTAAAATATAATTTTAAGGCCTCAAATGGCTCTAAAACCCTGTCAATGACTATCCTGAGAGAGAGCCAGCGTGTCTGGCTTGCATACAGTGACTTATGGGGTTTAATATTTAAAAAGTCTTGGAATTTTGAAAAATCTGATATTCCTATAATTGTAAATGTCATTGACAAATTGTTCCACATACTCTGGGATTTTTTGACATGCATAAGAAGAGCATAGATGAAAGGAGTGGCATATACATTTTAATATAAATAAGTGTGGAATGTCCTTCTTAAAAAGCCGCCACCGAGTGTTGCTCTTAACATTGGCTCCATCGGATGCAAATCCTATCATGTTTTGCTCATAATCTATATTATTAGATTGAAAAGACATTTTTATTGAATCAAACCAGGGTTGTCAGAGTTTTAGCCCCCCCTGGTTAAAACCATGGTTTAAACCGGCCTGGCTAAAAGTATAAAAAGTGGTCAAAAGTGGTTAAAAGTGGCTGAAATTGAAAAACCAAATTAAATCAAGAAGACATGTTTAATTAACTCACATAAACTTGGTAAATTCACTGAAACTTCGTGATGAATAAAAGGAACTTCACAATATAAAATTAAAAATACGCAAACAGAGTAACGTAAAAACCTTCTTTTACTACGATCGATGATGACTCATTTTGGCTAACGATTAATGATCACCTGCCGTGGTAAATGAATTAATTATTTAAGAACAAATAATTACGACAGACGGGCATTAATGGTTAGCCAAAATGTGTCATCATCGCATGGGTTATTAATCATATTCATCTGATTTATGATTAATCAGAATCTTGATAGTTTTGATCCGGATTACTTTTCAAAATCCTGTAAACAAAAACTAATTTTTCAGCTCTTTCGTTATTTAGCCTATTCCCAAGTTTGTTGTGTACAAAGCTGAAATTTGTAAAAGTTCTCTCAATTGGAGCAGAGCTTCCGATAGCTGACATAAGACATAAGACATATAGCAAAGTTAATAAAATCGTTTTCAATTTCTGAACAGTTTTTTAAAGAGTTCCACCAGTTAAGACTATTGGTTTTTTCTATAACAGAGTCTGTGAAGTGAGACTTCGGAAATGGTTCACTTTCAGCCTGGTAGCATACCACTAATGGCGTAAAATCCTTATTCAGTTTTGCCAAGTTTGCTTTTGCTTCTTCTTGTAAAGTTGGCTTCAAATCTCTACCCTTGTACTTAGGATTTAAAATATACGCCAAAAGATGAGGAGGGGTGATTGTGTCCATAAATCTTTTTTCTAATATTTCCTTGTGTTGGACAATCTCTTCAGTCTGAAAATCATAGAAAATGCTTTGACGAATTTCCTATATTTGAATGTGATATAGCCAAGGAAGTAGAATTACTTTTTATAAATTTAATAACAAGTTTTACATGTATTGTTTTTGAATAAAATTAAATTTTTATTTTTTATTCTAATAAATTGATATAATTTTTATTTATAGATATTTATATCATTAATTAAAACTTGAATAAAAAAAGAGAGCAACCTTTAATAGCTGAATCCAGTGATATACAACATCGGAAATAGTAGCACTTTCAGACTGTAGCTTGTCTAAAGTGATCGAAATAAGCTTTAATTGCTTGTGTAAATGTTTGGCTTCCTTATACAATGCAATATTATTTATGACATTCACAATATTTAGAGCTATATCATCTTCATGTTCATCAACAATTTTTAAATAAAATTCGTGATTCTTCAAATAGGTTTCTAGGCAAACAACTTGACTGTTCCATCTTGTTTCTCCAGGTAGTTGTGGCTTTAATGAGTCACGATACTGTTTTAACCATCCACCAGCCTGATGATGGTTACGAAAGAACTTTTGTACTTCAATTACATGCTTCATTATAGTATTCATTTTTGATGCAATTTTTTCACCCGCAAGGTTGAGATAATGAGCTGCGCATCCATAAGAAAAAAAGTATTCATCATTATCATCAATGATCTTTTTTTCCAAATCGTTCCTCATACGGACCATTTTATTCTCATTGACAGATACAAAACTTTGAACTGTACATCCAAAGTTCGTTTCAATCCAAAAGCAATCTTCAAACAGTAGTCGGACGTCTTTGAATGGGCACCCGCATCCAAGGAGTTGATGAAATATGAATGAGTCCCATCAGACACACAATTTGCAATAATAGGGTCGTTGTGACAGTTTGACCAACCATCTTGCATCAGAGTAACAACTTTACCATTCAGTTCAGTTTTCGCGTTTTCCAAAAGCTCGCAATGCACTTTGTTCAAAAGTTCATCACCTAAGAGATGTCTGCCTGGTGGTTTGTAACCAGGTCGAAGTTCATTTATCATACTTTTAAATGCATCACTTTCTGCTGCATTGAAGGGAATATTACATGCATAAAAGATCTTTGCAACGGCTGTATCAATTTTTTCTTTTTGGCTTGGCGTAGTTTTTGTGAGAAAATTACTCCACGATATCTTTGTCTGTAGTAGAGGTTTTTGTTGTGATTTCCAATTCCCTGGCGACGGACCTACTGAAGAGGAGCGTACCGAAGGACTAACGGTGGCTACGACTGTAGACACTGAATGATTCTCATTTGAAACCTTATTATTACTATTATTCCTTGTCCTAGCTTGATGAGCAGTCACTATGACAGTTTTTTTCTTTCTAGCATGAAGGTCTCCGTGAGTGTCTTGTTGTTGTCTTTTTTTACCGATGTTCACAAATTTTGTACAAGATGTCAGGTGCCGTTTCAGGCGCAGGACTCTACTACTTACAATAATATTGCAGTAGTTACATTTTTGCCCAACCACTTTGTTATTTCCGGTTTGTTTTTGAAAATGCTGCCATACTGCATCTTTATGCCGTCCAGTTTTGAAAATCCTAGGTGTCTCAACTATTTCCGTTACTATTTCACAGTCTTCTGGAGCTGCGAGCTGTTCTTCGTCACTGCTACTCATTATCAAGCAACAATAAACCTCTGAAGTAAGAAGTTAGAAGTGAGTGGAGTATTCTGCCGCCAGTAGCAAAAAGGCGGCAACTGCAATTTTTGGTAAATTTGAGATTTTATCACTCCTAGATTGGCGACACTGTTTTCTAGCTTCATACGAAGTTTAAAAGCAGTAAAATCACTCTAAATCGGTGAAAAATGCAAACTAAATAGGCCGTAACTTCACAACGTCATCATTTTAATAAGTAAAAAAGCGGCAAATGACAGATCAGTAGTTAAAAGGCGGCAAAACGCAAACATTTTACAGTTGCCGCTGGCCGCTTTCTTCCTACGTGTTCTAGAGCTGCGGGATTTGACTTTTGGTAATATGTAATGCAAGTTAGTTGTTCATTACTATAAAGTTTCCAATTGCGGTGCTTGTACTTGAATAATTATTGATAAAAGTCAGTGTTGTGGTGGTGTAGTTAATTAATTGTATTTACAATAATAGATACCGTTAGTTGATAAGTGACTTCTCCCTTGCAATAGCGGGTATTGACCATTATATTCAGGATTTCCAATAAAAATTATTAAGCGTCGGCCATTTTCTGATCCAAGAAAATAATACCGCAGTTAAAGGTGAGTGATGATTTCTTATATTCATTGAACTAGCTTATCTTTATTTATTTTCAAATAATTTTAGTGGCACTGACTGTAGTAGTAAAATATATGTAATTAAACACTAACTAAATCATGTCGAAAAATAGAGGACGTCTTCTAGTGGCGATGGCTAGAAACGAATGGTTGATGTCCACTATGGTAAAATCCAAATCGGAGAAAAAATATGAAACTGATGATCCTACATATTTACCTCCATCCGGATCTGATTACCAGAATAATAATAATAGTACTAGTTACATCAGTAGCAGTTTTAATTCCTCAACATTTTCACCGATTAGAAGAAAGGAGCTGCAAGATTTGCAACATATTGATATCGGCAGTCCTATTATCAGTATCAAAAACTATGATGATGCGGATAATTTCCAAGAAATTTCGAGTTTGGGTAAAATAGCTTTTCATTGTAACTAAGTTGAGTAGCAAAAATTTGATTATAATTTTTAGATCCTGTGATAACGGATTTTATGACGAATGAGAGTGATAATGAACAAAGCAAAGCGCTTGTGAAAAGAAGAGAGTTTGAAGATTTACAAAATATTATTGTCATTGACTGTCCAATCAATGTGGATAATAATACTACGATTACTAAAAGTTGTAATGCGAGTAATATTCAACAAATATTGGATTTAGGTAAGTATATTTTTTTTATTCTATCAAGTTGACTGATCAAATTGTATTGCCGTTTTAAGATGGATTACCTGCTGAAATAACTGAATTTGAGAGAAATGACGCAAGAGAAGAAAAAATGGAGACAACTTCATTATTTGGTAAGTTCTAAACATTTTTCTTTTTGTTGGAGTTTTAATTGCATCCATCACAGATCAAAAATCGGATGTCGATATTTATTCCATAAATGAATTCGTTTATATCCCCGACCAAAGCAATCACCACAATTTGGACATTGCTGTCAATGATACAGATGCTATCGCTTCAACCTCAAGATCTGCTATCTTAAAGGAAGATACTTTCATTACGAAAGAAAATGAACTCGAATTATCATCATCTGGCTTTGAAAATAAAAAGATAAAGATTATACAGGATATAAGAATACATCCCACAGAAGCAGTGTCCAACGAAGCTTCTGAAGATTCAATACACCAAGAAACAATGTCAGACTTGAATGAAACCAAAGTAGATTTCACGAATGGATTGCTAGTCACAAAAAAAGGTAAACCCAGAAAGAGGCGTACAATTTCGACGCCGCTTGGTGATAGGAAAAGAATGAAAAAAGATGTAAAGAGAAAGGAATATTTTGTTAAACCCTCTTGTTCAACAAAATGCAGAAGACAATGCATATCTCATATTCCCGAGCATAGGAGAATCCAAATCAATAATGAATTTTGGAACATCAGCTGGGGTGAACAACGGCAATTCATATTAAACAATACCCAAAGAGAGGACGTGAAAAGGCGAACTTTAAAAGATAAAGTAATCAGGAAGAATTCTTTCACCGATCATATGAAGACTGAAGAAGGCAAAAGTGTGCAAGTTTGCAAGCCATTTTTTTCAACGACGCTTGGTTCCAAGCCAAGTAACGACAAAGTGGTTCAGAACGCCCTCAACATGTCGGTCAATAATATATCATTTAAGCGCGATATGCGAGGTTTGTATAAATTAGATTTCCAATTCGTGTATTTTGTTAATCGGTCTCAATTTATAGGTAAAAAACCTTCTAAAAAAAAACTGGACAGAACCAAGATTAGGCTCCATATTGAGTCATATCACCCGTCAATTTCTCATTACCGCAGGGAGCATGCTCCTAACAGGCGTTACCTTCCTTCCTACCTATCTGTTGCCGATATGTGCAAAGCATTCAATGAGGATAATCAAGATTCACAATGTTCTTACGATGTGTATAGAAGTGTTTTGAATGAAATGAATATTTCCTTCGCTAAGCTCGGACACGAAGAGTGTGAGATCTGTGAAATGTTCAAACAACACAAACAACAGCATTCGAGAGAATCAGATCATGTACAGGCTGACTGTACAGAATGCACTTCGTACAACAGTCACATTTATAGAGCTGATGAATCTAGACATCAGTATCGCAAAGACGGCGATATGTTAAACAGAGATATGCTTGACGTGTGTTTCTCTGCGGACTTACAGAAAATAATCATGCTGCCACGTATGGATCAATTTAAAATTGTGCTATTCACTCCCAGAATTTTGCTATTCAATGAGAGCTTCGTTCCCGTAGGTCTTTATCAAAGGCATTTAAATCCTATAGCCTCCATCTGGCATGAGGGAATTGCTGGAAGAAACAAGGAAGATATAATAAGTAGTTTCCATGCATTCTTCCTTAGAAACAGGGATGCGACTAAGATAACTCTCTGGTTGGATAATTGTTCAGCACAAAACAAGAACTGGTGCTTCTTCAATTTTCTAGTATATATAGTAAATTGTTCAGAGATTAGTGCAACGGAAATTCTCATTAAATACTTTGAACCAGGCCATACATTCATGAGCGCGGACAGTTTTCATCACCAAGTGGAACATTCGATGAAGCGATATGGGAATATTTGTGATTATAGTGATTTTGAAAAAGCTGTTCAAGATGCAAATTCCAAAAAAGTATCGGTAATTACCATGAAGCCAAACGACTTTGCAGATTGGAAAGATTATAACTCACAAGCCAAACTCCAGAAGTCTAACACCCGTCCATATTTGAACAAAATTGTTCAGGTATGTGCAACTAGGGGCAAAAATATTCTTCAGTACTGGACCGATTTTGATGGTGAGGCTTATGAGCTGAATTTTTTAAAGTCAAACGCAATGAAAAAAGGTATACAGAAACCTCAAATTCGAAATGGATTTCGTGGGGTCCCACAGAATAAAAAAGATGCCATAATCAAGAATTTGTGTCCACTCATGCCCAAGAACAGGAAACAATTTTGGATCGATTTACAGGTGAATGATGTGACGGATCTGAACATCGTCCGTGAATAATTGTATTCCTCAGATTGGCCATTACTTCTTCTATTATTCACACACCCTTAAAACTATTTTTTATTATACTAAATTAAGAAATATATATCTTGTCTTTATGTTCCGTATTTCGATATTATATTCCCTGATAAAAACTACGTAACGGATTTGGTAAAAATTAATTCAAGTTTCCAACTTCCATCGTCTTGTGTGGACAGTTGACCCCTGATGACGATCAAACATACTATCAAGCGAAACGTCGTGTTAACCAAATAAAATAAGGACCATGGAAATTCAAAACTTTGATTCATTTTCATTATCCTCAGAATCTTACAACCTTCAAACAAACGGATTTTGTGTTAAAATGCAGTTGCCGCTTTCATCTTACATGTCGCTGGCCGTTTCAAAGATGCATAGGGTGACTGTGCCGGTTAGCCGACCACACCCTGTTTTCGACCAGATTTGAAGAAATTTGAAGAAAATAAGAATATTAGCGCATTTTAAATATTTTTACATACGCCACTCCATGAATCCAACATTAGACTATATTTAAAAGAAGTTACACCACCTTGCGATCGAAAATCTAACTACAATTTGATGTCAACTATGGTCGATAACAAGTGTGTTGCAAAAATTAAGAATTTGTGTGGAAAATATAGTGAAGTGCCTTGAAGAAAATAGTAAGTAGCTTTGAAAATATTCAACAGTGGCAATATATCTTTATATTAGGGGCACATATTTGTCTCTTACTAATGTTACAATACGAAAAAACAGGTTAAATTAAATTTTTAATATTTAAGGATAAGTGGTCGCTAAATGGGATATTAAAATTCTATCCCGGCCGGATTTCGACCGGGGCGGTCGAAAAGGGGGTATATTGGATATTTGTATTTAGGTCTCTTTCTAGCATAGATCATGGTTGTTCAACTGTCTTTGTCTAAAACATTGATGAAATATATACTGTGAATCAAGTAGCCGGTTTTCGTACACTTTTTCGCGCCAATTTTAAAAATTCCGTTGTGTCGGTCGAAAAATGGGAATCACAAATCTGGTTTTCGACCATTCGTTATATTATAGGTTTTTTGCATAGAAAAATTGTTTTTTCTGGAATCTTAAAACAAAATAATTGCATTTCAGGAGCCTTTCAATCACGGGTTATGTGGTTACAACGCTTAGGGTTAAGAAATAAACGAAACCAAGAGTATAGTGTCGACATAACGAAGACTCTTATTTTATCTTACAGATGCCGCCTGTACAAAAAAAAAATTACATCTTTAAAGAAAAGGGGATCTACTTCCAGAGTAGGTCCACGAAAAGAAAAAAGGAAATTCTACCAATATACCACAGAAAATCTTCGATTAGCGCTCAAAGAAATTCAGGAAGGACGTATGTCCATTCGAATGGCAAGCAGAGAATTTGGGATACCGAAGACAACCTTACAAGACCACAAATCGGGGAAAGTTCCTCAGGTTCCTAATAGAAGAACAGGTCCGCAACCAATTTTATCCATAGAGCTAGAGGACAAGTTGACTCATTGGATTATTAACTTAGCAAAATGTGGCTTCCCTATGAAAAAGGCCGACTTAATGGAAACTGTAGAGCAGATAGTTAAAAATACGGAAAAAGAAGCTTCATTTAAAAATGGAAAGCCTGGCCAAAAGTGGTATTCAAACTTTTTAAAAAGACTTCCAGAAATTTCATTTAGGGAAGCTGAAAGCGTGAATAAGGCCCGAGCTATTGTCACGGAAGAAGCTATTAGAGCGTGGTTTCGTGATTTAAAGCAATACTTAAAAGATACCAATAACGAAGATATTTTAAGCGATCCAGATAGGATTTTAAATGGAGATGAAGCTGGGTTTGGACTCTGTCCCAAAACTGGGAAAGTCTTAGCTCCGAGAGGCTACAAAAATCTGTACATCGTCAAAATGGGAAACGAAAAAGAAAATATTACCGTATTAATTGTCTTTACGGCCAGTGGGAAAATTTGTCCACCATTGGTATTGTTTCCCTATGTGAGGCCTCTGAAATCATTAATTGACAATATGCCTCCCACTTGGGTTTTAGGGAGATCAGAATCTGGCTGGATGAAGGGTGATGTATTTTTCGAATACATCGCAAACGACTTTAACGAGTGGGTCACACAAAAAATGTGGATTACACAAAATGCATAAAAAATGTAATAGAAAAAAGTGCTGAATCAGATGTAACTCATGCCACCGAAGTAACACTGTCAGAATATGAAATTCACTGTGCTAAAAAAGTGATTGAAAGAATAAGAAATAAACTAACTCAGTACGGTATCAATGTTGATGTTGTTAAAAATGAAATACATTCCTTAGAGGGTGAACAACAAAACAGTTTGGTGGGCTCCATCTTACCAATGGAAGCTTTTAATATTCAATCAGAAGTACCAGTATTTCTAAATAATAATCCAGGAGAAATAATTGATGATGCTTCAAATAAATTTGAGATTATAGAATATCTTGATGACAATGAAATAGAAGAGGCTGACGTAGATATAATAGAAGTTGTTCAAAAAGAAGCTGAAAAGACACCCGAAGGGAGCGAAAATGGTAAGTGTTGGTTTTAGCTTACTAATAAAATAAGAATTACGTTTTTTGAAGGAGGAAAATACATATATGAAACCAAAGATGCTGACAGTACAGTAAAAGAATGGAAAATTGATGCCAGCATAGACAAGTCAGAATTCAGAATCCTTGAACAAAATGAAGAAGTGATCCAACACATGAATGACGTAATAAAAGAAACTGAAAAAGGTAGGACAATAATTTCTGGATTCAAATTTTATAGAACCAAGATTTATTTTTCAGAAAACACGTGCAGTCAAGGAGAATACCAAATGGATGAGTCAGCAATTGAAAGCCTTATGGAAGAAACAGAAGAGAATGGTTAGTAAATGATTTTTTTTTAATTTCTGTTTTATTAAAAGATGGATGACTTCTAATTTCAGGTGGTAACAAACATCATGAGAACCTAAACACAATATTTATCCAAGAAAAAGAAGGCATAATTGAAATAAAAGAAAACAGCAAAGAACCTGAAGAAGACAACTCTTTTGTGAAGTCATTGGATACTTCACAAAAGAAAAAAATTGATGAAGAATGCTCAAAAAAAATAAAGATAATATCAGACAAAAGCATTAAATATATCTCATTAAAGGTCTCATTTGAGAATGTTTTGAAATTCAAATCTCCGAAGGATATTCCCGAAACACTCAAAAACAGAAAATCAGAAAAGGCCCCAAAAGCAATAAATTCGCAGGTTTGGAGAAACTTCCAACAGAAGGAAAATGAAAAAACACAAAAAATGCAGAGTATAAAAAGAAGAAAGGAAGAAAGAGCAAACGCGAAAAAGAAAAAAAGTGTAAATAAAAAAGAAGAAAAAGCAGTAGCAAAACTGCCAAAATCAAAAGAGGTGATAAGTTGTGCGGCATGTGAAGAGGAATTACATAGCGACACCGATGAAGAAGAAAACAAGAATATTGGATGTGATAGTTGCAGTGAATGGTTTCATTTACGCTGCACAGAATTTTTTGGGATGCCCTTCGAAGAAGCGGCGAACAAGGATTACAATTGCTTCACATGTTCATGAAGTAATTTTAGTTTATTTTTTTATTTTTTTTTGTTAACTGACTGAGTACTTACCTTTGTGATGATGCCATATTTTTTTTAATGTTTTTTTTTCCAATATAAGTAAGTACCGTGTTGTTTTGTATCTTTCTGATATAGGAAATAGAAAATGTTTTATTTTATTGGAATTTATTAGTCTGTTAACTTTAAAAAGATTGCAGAATACACTAGGTCGAAAACCGGAAACTCACTGACCAAAAAGCGGCAAACAGCGGTCGACAACCGGCACATTCCCGGTCGTCCTTGGGAAGCGGGTGGTCGAAAATGGGCAAAAACGGCATTTTTTATAATATGCGTATTTTTTTAATTCTTAGAGGATATCGGAAACATTTTTAATGTTTGGGTCCATTTTATAACCTCTGTGGATTTGTTACGTGAGGGTTTGATTTTAACAGCTACATATAGGTGGGAATTGCGGATTGTGGAAATTCAAAGTTATGTAATCTGGTCGAAAACCGACTAAGTCACCCTATATGAAGCTAAAAGGGTTTATACGTTATATTTTATTTTATGAAGCACGAAATCCAGTAAAACATTTTTTTAAAGATGTGTTTTCGAATAGTGTTCAATAATGAATAACAACCATATCAATATCTTTTATTTTTTCAATGGCAAAGACCAAAACAGTTTCTGGCCATTTTCTCAAAACTACATAAGTTGCAGTTGCCGCCTTTTTTGTACTGGCGGCAGTATTACAGTTTTGAAAATGCACAGCCATATAACCATAACTAACCTCACATTCCATAATTCTTCTTAGCTTACTGGTAGTGCGGCCTTAGCTACCGAAAAGCGGTGGTGGCTAGGGATACGCTAACGTGTACCTTATTAATTGTTATAATTACTTGACAATGGGCTGAGGCAGAGCCGTCTATATTGTAATACAAGCCATGAAGTCAACTATTGCAACGTCGCAATTTTGGACCACCGTTGACGGTTAAACGGTGGTCGAAATTTTGCATTGACTGAGGTGCTTTCTTTAGGTGAGTTATGAACGGGAATCATATGCTACGGGAATCATATGTAGATGGTAGCATGTGATTTCCGTTTGCCAAGCGAAAATTTGACAGTTCCACTTCGAAATGAAATTGAATGTAGCCTAGGCTCTCAGGCATTCAACGTTTCAAAACTGCTTTCAGTTTTCAGTGCTTTCATTCAACCACAAAACATTCCCCTCATTCAACTTGAAATTGTATTTTGAGAATGTGAGAATGAAAAAGAAACTCAGTGAAAAATGTGGTTTCTGCGTTCTAAAAATTTGAGAATAAGGTGGGTGCGCGGGTGGGTACTAAAGAAAAAAAATACATATTTAAATAGGGAAAATGGATGAATTAATGCCTCATCCTGAATTCCTCATACATATGCACCAGCTTCTATGTTATAAGGAAAAATCATAGAAAACGAGTGCTGTTTCGTTTAGGACTTTGGAGAAACATTTTGGTGCGTGACGGAGATGGTGCTTTTTGGTTTCTCGGTTTTAATAATAGTAATTATCAACTCCTGCCCTCCAGAAACTGAGGAAATCACATCTCAAAATCTGTAACCATCTACCTATCTGGCGGTTTTGATGTTTTATTGTTTAGAATCAATATTTTTTCCCAAAAAATCATAAAACTGTCGTTTGGTTGGGATATGTTTTATGTTAAATCTTATGTTATAATTTGATAAACATCATACCTGTTGCGATAATATACAAGTTATTCTTTCAAGTTACTGTTTTATTGAACATTTTCCGTAACTCGTAATCGTAAAATACCTCAATTTTCAAAAGGTGAGATCGAGTATTCGCTATGAATACTCGGAGCGCCAAAAATTGTACTCGCTTAAATGGACAATTTCGCGCTAGGAGCGAAACTCGAACTCACCTAAAGAAAGCACCTTCAATCAATGCAAAATTTCGACCACCGTTTAAACGTCAACGGTGGTCCAAATTGCGACGTTGCACGTCATGACTTGTCATTACTTCATGGCTTGTATTACAATATAGACGGCTCTGGCTGAGGCTAATAATTAGTGTCTAATCGCATTTTATCCACTTTTGACCACCTTTTAGCTTGTTTAAACCACTTTTAGACAATCAAAGCCACTTTTAGCCAATTAAACCCACTTTTAGCCACTGGCCAAAAGTAGAAAAAGCCGGCTTTTTTACAACCCTGAATCAAACAGCGACGTGGCATCAGCTTTTTCAATTTGCAATAGATCATAAAAATAATCATATACTTGATTTTTATCAAAAACCCTTACAACAATGGCCAGCAGTTTTAGGGTAGACACATCGGTACTTTCGTCAATGATGATCAAAAATTTACTGTGTTGCATGGTAGATATTAGTTTTTCCTTTTCTGTCAGGCCAATGGCGTTGCATATTACAGCCGATGATTTTCTTCTCTTGCATGCAATTTCCTTAGCAATTTCGGAATCTGAAACAAAATAAATACAAACCTATTAGAATTTCATAAGGTACAGAAATTGCTACCTACTACAACTATAGACAAAAAACTCATTTTAAACTTGCCTGGAAACATGCTCCGAAACAATTGAGGTAAGTGCTCAGCTGCTGATATTGCTATATTATGTTCAGTGATAAACCCACACATTCTTATTTCGGCTTTCGAAACATTTACTGCAAGTCTATTGCTAGAGTCAAAATTCAGTTTTGTTTGGGTTTTCAATGATTTCACACTTTTTTTATGGACTTCAGTTGATTCATGATGCCTTACAAGGGCAGATCTTCCAGCAGCAATGTTAATGTCCTTTTGGCATGCAACACATAACGCAAAATAAGTTTTGCTGCTTTTAGTGCTTTTTCTAATCCATTGGAATTGTTTTTCCCATGCCTTTAAATATCCTTGTTTATAAGCAATGCACTGCTTTTTTTTTGGTGGGGTATCATCCTTTTCCTGACTGTTTGAATCACTATCACTATCTGGAGATGACATTTTAAGTATAAGAACCAACTGCTTAAACTATTTCATAGTTTTTATGGTCAATAGGTAGTATTAAAGAAATAAAAATAAAATCACTCACTTATATTCTGACATTTCTGACTTGAAATATCGGGTTGTGGCTGTGTAGCATGGCATACGGAACTCTAGGGACGCTTGTTTAAAATTACTCCAGTGCACCGTTGACAGAATTCACGGAACCAACATTATTTTATTATTTACTATAAAACTATATCAAAATCAGCACATCAAGATGAATATTCATGGGACTTATGAAAATTCATGAGATTTTTACCTGAAAGCATGAGAACATGAAACAGACAATGAAAACAATACATGAGATCTCATGTAAAATCATGAGGATTGGCAACACTGCTGATAAATCACCGAAGTACTTCTACATTGATCCACGTCACCCGTAACCACCCCCTCTCACGCCCGATTCGCTTGTCCTGTCATCTCCAATGACATGCCGAGTTGCCGCCTGTTCCCCTCCCTGGTTCGCCTTGTTGTCAGGTTGTTGAATTTGTCCCCTTTAAAATATATTCATCATTTTGCTCTCCTGCCATCAGTTTTCTTTTTCTCGATCTCTCTTGGGGAAGTTTTTCCTCAATTATAATGTCTTCGTTGGTGATGTCTTCATTTTCCGTCAAATACTTAACAAAGCTGTTTGTTTTCTCGACAATTAGAAGAAAATTGTCGTAATAGCATCAATGTTATCTTTTGTATTATTAACAATGTGACATGCTTGAAAAAAATCAATGCCTTCAGTTTCTTGGATAATTTGAAGCTGGTGTAGCACATTCGATATATTAGATATAGCTTTGCTCTTACTCCACCACCTGGTTTCTCCAATTTTCACTAATTTTCGCATATTTTTTCCTGAATGATTCAAGTCCTCCCAAAGACTAACTTGTTTATATGATTCAGAAATAAAGCAAGCTACTCGATTTAGCAAGTCAAAGTATGTTTTCACTTTCACGTGAGTACGTGAGACTGAGTGCTGTCTGCAATTACCTAATTTGAAATGTGAGCATAGCACCAAGTGTACACAGATTTTGTTGCAAAACTTTTGATACGGGCTTGAAGGCCATTGTATTGTCCTGACATATTAGCTGCCCCATCAAAGCTACATCCGATATTTTTTGTTTCATCTAGACCAATACAGTTTTGAGAACAGCCATGAGTTTGTAGCGGTCCATGGTTTAGAGACACTACAAATTATTGATAATACCGTTTATCTTTCTCAAATATGAACAATTTAACATAAAATTCAATAATATTAACTAGCGCGAAATACAGCGTGTCACGATCAATCTGTCTGACTTTTTTCTCACATCCACCTTTTAACTGGTACATGAACCATGTTCATTTTAGGGCGTCACAGTGGCCGAATGGTAAGAGTCGCCACATCAATCTATGACAGAATAGATATGCGTACCTGACAGGTTTGATGTGAAGTCCATGATGTTTCGGATAGGGTAGCAATCGGACACCGTTCGAGTACTCAAAGCTCTGTAATCGCCACATGTACGCCAGCAGTTATTTTTCTTGCGTACCATATGTAAGGGGGAGCCCCATGGGCTTTCTGATGGTCGTGCAATGCCTGTGCGAACCAGCAATTCGAATTCTGCCTTTGCCACTCGAAGACGGTCGGGAGCCAAACGACGTGGACGGGATGCAACTGGCGGTCCAGGTGTTGTGCGTATGTGGTGGACTGCCGAGTGCTTGATCTTGCGTGGTAAACCCATAGGACGGCTTATTGATGAAAATTCCGTCCACAAAGCAACATAGCTCGACGTACTTGCAGATATTGCTTTGACATTTGTGCAAAGGGAGTCTTTTAAAGCAGCAAAAACAGAAAGCTTTGTTGTGCCATCGACCAGGCGTTGATTTCGCACATCTACGAGGAGGTTATAGTGCTCAAGAAAATCTGATCCAATAATAGGATGTGGAACATCTGCAACGATAAATTGCCATGTGAAATCCCGACGAAGGCACAAGTTGAGGCAAAGTGGAATAAATCCGTAAGTATTGACAGACTGGTTAGCTGCGAAAAGGTCATAGTTGGTCTTGGTGCGCCTCTCGTTGAGATATGCGCGTGGCCAAACACAAACATCGGATCCAGTATCGATTAGAAGTTGACGTTTCGAATTTCGGTCTGTTACAAATGGGCGGCGGGTAGCAAGGGAGCAAGCATCGTGGGCCGCCATCACTGCCTGCTCATCGCATTTCCCGCATCATAGCTGCACGGTGGTCTGCATTTTGTTGCTTTGCATTGCCAACGTCGATGGTACCAACAAATTTCATTCCTGTTGGTTGCTTCGTTGATTGAGGTCGAAGAATCTCTGGATTTGCTTCTCGAACGCGTCTTATTACCCACTTGTCGAGATAATGCTGCAACCTGTCGTGTTAATCCCTCAATTTCTTTAACCATCATGGTGTAATCAGGTGAAGTTTCAGAGACAGCATTCACTACCGGTTGTGGTGTAACCTCATTTATCTTGTCAGCCAACTTAGCAACGCTGTCCAAATCTGGACTGACTTGAGTAGCAATGATCGCTTGAATGTGAACTGGCAGTCTATTTGCCCATAAAGTATGAAGAAATGAATCTGGTAATTCGGCACCGGCAAGTCCTCGAAGATGACGAAGGAATTGGGAAGGTTTGCGGTCTCCCATTTCTTCCTGCTGTAAAAGCTGTCGAACTTTTTTCTCCTTGCTATCAGCCACACGACGTATGAGTTCGTTCTTCAAAAAATCGTATCGGTCAGAGGCAGGTGGATTCGTTATAATGTCCTCCACTTCGGCAGCATACCTATGATCCAGCTGAGCTACAACATAGCTATACTTTATTGAATCCTGCGTCACACCACTCAAGCAGAATTGGTTCTCCACCTGAGCAAACCAGAGAGCAGGGCGATCTGACCAGAATGGTGGCAATTTGACCGAAACTAGAGCTATATTCGACTGTGTAGGTGTAGGCACTACTTGTTGTGAATTATTAGTAGGTGATTGATTAGCCATATGTTGAATAAGCTGCTGCATTTGAGCCTGCTGGGCTTCGAGCAGTTGTTGTTGAGTTTCCAATTGTGCTTGCAAAGCAGCAGTTTCACTCGATCTCGCAGTATTCGAACTCGAGCCTTTTGGCATGATGAGACACTCGAAGAAAATATCAGGTCACGAAAATAACACGCACAGTCAAGTCTGGTAAACTCCGGATAGGCACCTCGAACACTCCCACAATTGACAAACGGCTACGGCTGAATCAAAATTTTTGAAAATTTCGGCACTATCACGTCGGGGTCACCAAATGTAGCGGTCCATGGTTTAGAGACACCACAAATTATTGATAATACCGTTTATCTTTCTCAAATATGAACAATTTAACATAAAATTCAATAATATTAACTAGCGCGAAATACAGCGTGTCACGATCAAACTGTCTGACTTTTTTCTCACATCCACCTTTTAACTGGTACATGAACCATGTTCATTTTGGGGCGTCACAGTGGCGGAATGGTAAGAGTCGCCACAAGTTTATTTTTTAAAGCCAGACCTGTACTGATTTCTACCGGAACGATGTCTAATAGCCTCTCCTTCACCGAACGTTGCTCGTTTACATAGCGAACAACTATGGAGCATTGTTCTACAACACTAATATCCTGTGTAGAATCTATCTGGAGATTATAATACCCAGCTTTCTGTACGTCTTTGGCTATTTTCATTTCAATTCGAATGATAATTATTATTCTGTTTACAGTAGGCTTGCTTAAGAGCGTTATTAAGGCTCCCCTTCCGCGGCTACTTCCATGTTTCTCCTTTCTCAACGATGACATTTCTGCAGCTTTATCGACGTGATCCTTCAGGATTTTATCATATTTTGCTAGTAATAGAACTAATTACTACTAAAAAAATCCTTTATTTTCCGCTCCAGCACTTTCATCGCTAATCAAATTAAAGGCAGCTTCATCTTTTCCTCTATACGCAATTCCCTGTTTAGCGATAAAACAAATTATATCAATAATTGAAGGGGCAAGTGGAAGAAGGTGTTATGTGACATTTTTTGAAAATATTATATTTTTGCGGGAATGAATGTGTTATGTGTATTTCTGACTACACATAGCATTCAGAAAGTGTAATAGTCACTAAATCAGACAATATTGGAGGTATGAATGTGTTATGTCACTCATTTGATTAAAAAAGTTATGAATGAATGGGTTGAGGGCACTTAACACCTTCAGCTGCTTCAATCAATCCATTTTGTCGTACATAGCACCTTCATCCATTAAAAATGTAACAGATTTTATAGCCTCTTTTGTCTTAGGGTGGAAGTTACTACGTAACCTCAATTTGGTGCTTTTTGGTTAGGTACTTACTGTTGTGTTATCGTTAAATAATGCTTTCTAGAGGCCAATTATTAGTGCAAATAGCATTAGAAAATCAGAAAAATAGTGAATCATGTGCAAATTCAGGCCCTGAAGATATCGACCATTATATGGACGATTTTCAAAATAAAACAAACCATCAGCCAACAAGTAAGTAATCTGTGCATGTTTTTAGGTTAGCCTATTTGAGTCATTAAGCCAGTAAGTATAATTTATTTGTTTCGAATTTAGACTTTTCCTATTTTGTTCAACCATGTAGTTGAGCATTATACCTCGATTCTTCTGTTTATTTCGCGAATTATATTCTATAGATATACTAAAATATGAAACAATGTAAGCCCTGGTAACGAATTAATTTGAAATAATCTTCCATAGATAATAATGAGGCAGCAAACACTATGAAAACTGAAGAAACGAACCATTCAAATTCTTCAAAATATACTACTTTTACCACCATCCGATTCACATGGATTTGATTGTGATGTTAATAATATGATAGAACCCGAGATACAGCCCCGTACATCATACGTTACTGAAATGCAGCCTATGGAAATCTCAGATTTATCTTTCGAGTCAGAAGTTCGCGAACTAACCGAATTACAAAATGTGATATTGGATTTACCCGAGAATATACCCCAAACAGATGACCCCAGTACTTACTTAAAAACTATGGATAACAGAAAAGCTGGTTAGTTAGTCGGTATATAATGATTATTATATTATGATCTTCAAACCACTAATTTGTTCTAGATATACTATATGAAGATGTCAGCGATTTTTATTCGAGTGGCAGTGAGTACACTCCAGGAAAAGAACCCAACGACGAGGATACCTCAGCAGAGTCAGACAGTACAGATAGACAAGATAGTGATGCTAACACTACTGAAAGACGATGTGATGTAAACCAAGAAAACAAACCTGATGAAAGAAAAAAGAAAAAAATATTTACAATGATAATAAAAACTTCCAAGAAAAGGCAAAGAAATGTGGAGAACTGGATAAAAAAGAAAGCTGCCCTAGCGAGGGAGAAAGGCCAAGAATATACGTCTTACAACGGTAAGAGCATTTTAGCTAAATGCCCAAGTGACAGGTTATGTCCAGCCAAATGTAGATTAGGTTGTGATGGAAAGTTTTCTCGTGAACAGCGAATAAGTATTTTACATGACTTTTATGATCTGGACATGAATGCAAAAAACGCTCTTTTGTTTAAAAGTATAGTTCCTGTGCCCGTCGCCCGAGTTAGAAAAGATGCCACGAAACACAAACAAAATTCGTATAAATATAGTGTTGTCCTGGAAAATCAACAAATAACAACATGTAAAACAGCGCTCTGTTCCCTCTATCAGATTGGTAGAAGGAAGATTGATGTCATAAGAAGCAAAATTGCAACAGGAAAATCAGCCCCAACACCAGACCAAAGAGGACGCCATTCTAACCGCCCACACAAAATGAGTGATGAAGTTGTTGAACATATTATCAGTCACATTTCCAAATTTCCCTCAGAAGAGTCCCACTACTCAAGGGAGAGCAATCCGCATAGAAGGTACCTACCTCCAACATTAAACATGGCCAGTATGTACCGCCTGTATTTGGAAGAATGTCGGGAGGAAAAACGACCCGAATGCTTTTTCATCAAAAAGGAATCCTATGCTAATATATTCAATACAAAATTTAATCTTTCATTCAGTACTCCAAAGAGCGATACTTGTAGTACTTGCGATTCTGGCCAATCCAATGAAGAACACTACGAAAATATGAAAGCAGGATTTCTTCTGATGCAGAAGAATAGGCAACTTGCCCTTTCTGATAACAGTAAATGTTATATCACGATCGATCTGCAACAAACGATGCCATTGCCTAAATTGACAAGATCCAAGGCATTCTACCTTCGGCAGCTTTGGTTCTACAACCTGGGAATACATGTGATAACAACTAATGGACAAAAAGCCTTCATGCAAACTCGGACAGAAGATGTCGCGGCCAGGGGATCTGTGGAAGTTATAAGTGGCTTGTGGAACTTCATACAGTCATCTGAAGAGATAAAAACAAAGGAACATCTTCTGGTTTGGTCCGATTCGTGTGCCGGACAAAATAAAAATTTCAGCATGGTTTGCTTCTTCCAGTACTTGATACTTACAGGCGTTTTCAAAGTGATAGACCACAAGTTTCCGGAAGTCGGCCACACATATTTGGACTCAGACAGGGACTTTGGTCGGATCGAAAAAGTGCTCAGGAAACATGAAAAGATACTAACTCCTGAGCAATATCGCAATATAATACAAAAATCGGTAACTAAAAACTCTATAGTTACTGATATGACACATTATTTCATGGATATTGACAGTCTTATCACTCAGTTGGGTATAGTGAATAAGAAAAAAAATGTTTTAAATGAAAAGGTGCCCTTCCGTGATGGTATAAAATGGATAAGGGTTGAGGAATTTGGAAGTTACCTGTATAAAGAAAGTTACGATGAATGCACGCCATTCAAGAAAGTGATTATATTAAAAAATCCAAATAGAAAACTGCCAGAAAATGTAGAATTTAAACAAAGTGTCAATCATATTGGAAAGGTTTCCAACGAAAAAATCCAAGATCTGCGAAGTAAGCTACCTTTCATAGATCCTGAACATCGTTGGTTTTACGGAAACCTATTTGAAAAATTTCCTGTTGATGGTGGTACGCAGATTCACAAATTTAAAAGAAAACGTTCTAAATAAAGCTTTGGTTTATGTTTGAATAGTAATATTTTTTGTTTAGTGACAATATTTTGTGTGCAATAAAGTAACATACCTACCTCATTATACTTTTTTTTTGATAAAATAACAAAATGAATGAAACACGAAGGTTTGGAGACAGAATCTCCATCTTTTGGTGGTGATGAGAAACCTACTGTCAAGAACTAACAATGTGTTGTGATACAGCGAAACGCGTCTGTGGATGGATCTGTGGGAGAGAAATGCATGTCTTTCGCAACCCCTAGCCTTTGGGCTTTTGGTTAAAATGAATGAAGGTGTTATGTACAACATTTTTGAGTTCTTTGAGGGAAAAAAAAATATATATAAAAAATATGTATAGGACCAGTTTCTAAACAGCTCCTTATTGATTCAAAACAAATATGAATGAAAAGTAATAATTTGCTAAAAATTGCTAGTAATTAAACTTCAAACTCTTTTTTCTCAGAAATTACTTTTTGATACATAACACCTTCTTCCACTTGCCCCTTCAATTCTCTGTAGGCAAAGTCGATTTCTTATCCTGCATTTCTTCTTCATTTATATGTTACTCGATGTTTTTATGTTGCTTCAGTGAGAAATAAGTATTTACCGCTTGAATATGACTGAAATTTTTCATGTATTTGTGCAGACTGATAAATATGACGAAAATCATTGTTGCCGGTCACAAATATTGAGGATTTTGAACTCAACGTCATGCATATGGAACAAAAGACTGTCTAGTTTTGAGGAAGATGACAACCAACTTCTGGGAACTTTGTCTCCATTAGTCAAGGTCCGAGCACAAATCACACCACTACCGCCATTTTTTTTTGAGATACAAGGTATTGCATTTGTTTTCGATAGATGTCGGGAGTCGGGCTTATTGACAGGAATATGGTTATTGTGGCGGCATCTATTGAGTCATTATGTATGTTTTAACCAATGGCAATAGAACTCTTCATTTTTGAAAATTGTGGAGAGACGAGGTATTGTATTGACACCATCGATATACAGGGTGCCTCCAATTAAGTCGGCACTATTGCCAACTTCTTTATTATTGAAGATACGAAGTCGTTTGAAAGGGAGAGAACTAGTAGTATTTTTTCTGCGGATTAACATTATGCTGTCAAAAAAACAATTGAACAATGCGTTCTCGATTTATTCCAAAAAACGTATTTTTTTTTAAATGAGACACCTTGTATATTTTTATCATAATTGATCAGCCACTTTTTTCTGAACATGAAAGGTTATTATGATTTTTTTCCTGAAACCAAAAATAACGGAGTTACGCGTATTTTCCTCGACTAATTTATAAACGTCAAAGTAACAAAATTCAATGATTTAATTGTTTCAAGATGAGCTGAACAAACAAAATACGTTTAGAACGATATAATAACTTTGATAGCAAATATGGCAACCGATATGTATTATTTTGTCAATATTTTAAATATCATGGCCAAGTTTCCAAAAAAAATTCCATAAAAATGACCCATTCAAAAAAAGTACATTTTTTTAAATAAATCGAGAACGCGATGTTCGATTGTTATTCTGTTAATACCACGTTAATCACCGGAAAAAATACTACTAGTTCTCTCATTTGAACGACCTCGTATCTTCAACAATAAAGAAGTTGGCAATAGTGCCGACTTAATTGGAGGCACCCTGTATATCGATGATGAATTCAGAATTCGTTTTCTTAGATCCTACTGATAGAAATGACAATGTTTTCGCCAACGAAGTCAATTTTGGCATTGATGATTTCAATAGTTTTCACAATCCAAATTATGATGAAACGGAACAATCACCAAATGACACCTCAAGCCGACATTTCAGACATAAGCCAAGAACTAATTTCTCAGTCAAATATTGGTGTTCATGATGAGTATGAACATCGATAAGATGAAAAACAGAGCCAAACAGAAAATGATTCCAATTAACAAGTAAACTGTACCAGCGAAGATGACTACCTGGCAACAATCCATTACTACGGGAGTGGCAAAGAGGATGACAATCAAATAAAGAACGATTACCGACCAGAAAGTGATGATGATGGTAGTGTTAACAGTGAAGAAATCAATTTGCGTCAATATACAAGCGAAGATGACAGTGTCACGATCGAGGAACCGGAAGGTCGACCAACCGTAGGTCGAAGATCTAAACGAAAGTTGCACCAGAAACGGCGAGTACTAGGACAAACCTACCTGGGCTTCCGAAGGCCAAAAAATCAAAAACTGACATATCAGGTTACGAAACGAAATGCGACAGTCATGGGACCGACGGCGACGTGTTCATCTGAAGCATGTAAGAAGTCACAGAAAAGGATGTATCAAGAAATAGGAGAAAATGTGAGAAAACAGATTTTCAAGAGTTTTTGGGAAAATTTAAAAAGCTGACACCAGAAAAAGGTGTATGTCTCACATTTAGTTCACAGAAAGCAAACTGAAAGAAAAAGATCGCTCAATGAAAGCTCGAGGAGATCCGGTACCCTGTTTCATGAATTGAACATCGGAAGCAAACATATTGTCAACGGATCAGGGCAGCACCGAGTGAATCAACCCACTCAAACGGACGACGCACAACCAGGTCATGCTTACTCGGCACTTTTCTGGTTTAAATAGAAGCCCGATACGCTATTCAAGTGGTTGGAAGAAACGTGAATAACTCTGATATTCCTTCCCACGAGCAGTGTCAGTCGCAAGGCAAGACTCGAAGCCCTCTCACCTTAACACCACGCCAACTATAACTTACTTCGCTTCGCGTTACTTCCTTCAGGAATCAACAATTAAATAGAAATGCCCGTCTTACTGTTTTTATGCTGGTAAGAGAACATATTGGTGAATACATGCTATCACTTCACAACCCTACGGAGTTTTTCTTCCACCTGCCGCTACGTCCCTGGAGCTCGATAAGTGTGTGAGTCCAGACGAAGACCCAATCCTAGGCTTATCGTGACATTTGGTGGAGGCGCCTCCGATTTCTCCCGCAACCAAGCAGAGTCCAGTATCCTAGAAGAGAAAAATATAAGAAATAGGTCAAGCCTGATTTCCGCGGTCCAATCTACGATCCACGAGCGACGCCGGAGCACCAGACAACTTTCAACCTGCCCAAAGAAGCTCTACAGCCCCAGAGACATCAACCCCGACCAGAACGCGAGTCACTACACTACCACCATCCCCTATTCCACGTCTGGGTTTGCAAGAAAATGTTTCTAAACCCTCTGGGCCTCAAAGAGTGGACAGTTCAAAACTGGGTCAAGAATTCCGCATAAGGCACGCAAGAATCTTTAACAAGGCGAATCTGTCAACACCGATGTAAAAATGAAGAAAGCATTCAATTTCTCTCTACATTTCTCGACAATCTCCCTAAACTACCAAGTCACTACTGCCGGAAGGAAACAACCAAGCTATACTTAGAGCAGCTTCACACGCTTTGCAGATCTATTCAATCTATACCAACAGCATTGTACATTATCTCATAAGCAGCCACTATCAAGAAACACCCTTATGAAAGTGCAAACAAAGAATATAGGCATATTCAGTCCTAGAACAAACATTTAATAAAGCTTTCATCCTGTCTCCGGTATCTAAGAAGTAACAGTGCATTTGAAACTTGTATCGATTTGTCAGTTTACGTATTTTGACCACTTTTTTCAAAAAATGGTTTCATGCAATTTTGTCAAGTTTGAAAATGATTAAAAATATATTTTTTCAGTGTGATTTTCAATAAAAATAGCTAGAAACAGGGGCAAAAATTGTGCACTTCCTAAAAATGTAATAATCGAACAAAGAGTAGTGAATCTATAAGGTTTCAAACAAAAACTTGGCTAAAACTACCCATTTATGATGATTTCTTCAAAAATAAAAGTCAATGGTAAGTTGAAAATTTTAGTGAAATTCCCAAGAATAATAATAATAATCGTTTATTAAGCATATAAGCTTTACAATTTACAATACTATAACTAGGTTCCAATTTCAAATGATAATATCTATATCTATACATATACAATATACATTACAAAAAAATCTATTTCGAGATATATTGATCCTAAAGGAAAGTTTTTAGTCTAGATTTAAAAACATTTACTTCAGTGACGTCTTTTATGTGAGTTGGTAGAGAGTTAAACTGTATTAACCCGTTACGGAATAAGCTGTCATGAGTTTTCGTTAGACGACTTCTCGATACATAAAAATTATTTCCATTTCTTGTCTCATAATTGTGAACATGATTTACATATTTCAGTTCCCTGTAAAGATACTCAGGTACCAACTGATTCTTCATTTTATATATAAAAATAAAACATTTATAATTTACCATATCTCTAACATTCAACAGATCCAACAGGTTTAACATTAAGTATATAGACGTATATCGATTACACGATAAAATGAACCTGAGAGCTCTATTCTGAATTTTTTGCATTTGATAGATTTTTTCCTTAGACAAATTAAAAAAAATTGTGGCAATTGACAGTACTCAATATGTGGTGCTACAATAGATTTATATAGGAGTGATTTCACGAAAAGTGACATATTTTTTCCTACTCTTTTCAAGAAATATACTTTTTTAGACATTTTCGAGCATATATAATCCGCATGTGCATTAAAAGTCAATTGTTCATCTAATATCATACCCAAGTACTTGATTGTCTTTTCCCTGTGTATTTGTTGTCCATTAATGGTAATCTTGATATCAACATGGCCCAATTTTTTGATTGTTTGTGCCATTCCAAAAACCACGAACTTACACTTTTGTACATTCAGCGCCATATGGTTGCCAACCATAAATCGATTTCCCTCAAGTCCTTTTTAATATTTTCAAGCATGGTATCGATATTTGAGCCATATATGTATATCATTGTGTCGTCCGCGAAGAGTTTGATTTTTGAGTATTCCACATGCTTGAAAGTATCATTGATGTAAATCGTGAATAATAATGGTCCAAGCACTGTGGCCTGAGGAACCCCATACGTAGTGCTCAACACCTCAGAGTAGTTATTATTATATTTGACCCTTTGTGTCCTATTTCCAACATACGATTTAAACCACTGTAGCACTGTGTCCCTGAGCCCTATTTTTTCGAGTTTTTTTTTAACAATAAGTCAATAAGTGTCTTTCCACTGTTTCGAACGCACGCTTGAAGTCTAAAAAAACAGATATCACAAACATTCCTTTATCGATAGAGTCCATCCACTCCTTGCATACTTGTAACAACACTGTTTCACATGAATGGCCCGTTCTAAATCCAGACTGATTCTCATTAAGCACCTCGTTCCTATCACAGAAGCTTAGCAATTGATTTTTCACCGCAATTTCCAGGACTTTTTCATATGGTGAAACTTTATTTATGGGACGAAAATCCTCTACTTTGTAACTGTTAGGTACTTTTTGGACAGGAGTAATGACGGATGATGCCCATTCTTGTGGAAAGTTCTCATAAATCAATGATGCATTTATGACATCCAGAAAACGATTCCCTATAACATCAAAAGCTTCTTTCAAAATCACAGTGGAAATCTTATTTCCGCATCCTGATGTGTTTTTCAACTCATTGACAATTTGTTTCACCTGGCCCATGTTTAAAGTCTCAAACTTGGTGAATAAGTCTTTGGTGTTCACAAAACTTAAAACATAAGTAAAATGATGAGTCGGTGTTATGGACGACACTATTTGGACGATACTATTGATAAAATATTCATTACAACAATTAGCAATATCACAGTCCTTTTCTATCACAGATCCATTCCATATCACTTCTTTATTATCACTGATTTTATTTGGCATTAGTTGTTTAAAATTCTTCCAAAGTTTTTGTGAGTTGCTTCTGTTGTGGTCAAGAATTTCAAGGAAAAAATTATTTTTGGCTTCTTCAATCATGTTGGTCAAATCGTTGCGTAACATTTTAAACCCAGCCCAAATATGATTGACCCTCAATAATACTGCCGCTTTATATTTCTCATCCCTCCTCTTCATTTTCTCCAGAATTTCCGGTGTTATCCATCTGTTGTTTTCATGTTTCGTTGATATGTTCTTAAACTTTATGACGGTCATCTCTTCAGGTGGCTGTGATATCGAAGAAATCAAAGATTGTGCCAAAACATCCACACTGATTACAGAATTATTCCATTCTGAAGCTCGCAGAGCGTTCTCAAACTTGTCTTTTTGGAATTTCAAACACTCATAAGTAACTGGCTTTGCTTCAACATTTCTTGCCTTGATAATAATCTCAATTATGTTATGATCACCTATCTTAGGACATAACAGAACATTGCACAATAGAGATTTGTCATTGGTAATAACATAGTCTATGAGGGATTCGGTATTTTCTGTAATTCTAGTGAAATCTTTGACTATTTGGTTGAGGCCATTAATTTTCAGGATTTGTTTGATTTTTCTGGTATAGTAGGTATCTTTGAGGTAGTTATAGTTGAAATCGCCTAATATTATTTGGTCTGCATCCACTTCACCCAGGTCTTCAAGAAGCTGCTCCACTTGAACGAAGAATACTTTATCAGGACCTGATGGGGAAGGTAAATGCCCGTCATATTTATTTGTCTATTATTCAAAACAACAACAACTGATAGAATCCAGACATCTCTTTCTACATTTCTGTTTATTTTAATAGTGAATTTGAACTTATCACTCACATATACAGGGTGTTTCATTAATATTGAAATTAAAGGTGAGTTTCCCCACTTAAAAATAATAAGAAAACTTCATATAAAGGTCTGTCCGGAAATGCTTCGTTACAGAGCTACAGGAAGTTTTATTCTTATTTTTGTTTTTTCTAAATAATATTTGGAACAATGTCTATATTTCCATAAAAAACGGTATTTGAGGGTTTCTTTTTATGCGGAATTCGAATTTTATCTCAGTTTGGCTCTTACTTGTAGAGGGCGCCACCTACACTCATTTGTCCTGACATGTACAGCCATAACTTTTTTGGACGTAACCGTATGACATATTTGAGTGAGAAAACATATTTCTCCTTTATTTTTATGCAAAAAAGGCATACTTGATAAAAGTCGCTACGTGGAACCATTTTCGAGATATTTGGATTTGAAATAATTAATACATGGGATTTTGAAATTATGGCGAAGGTAACCTGCTAGAAGTTATAACATATTACGCATTAATGCTTCATATTTTCAGTGAAAAAGATAAAAGTCGACTTCTGTGTAATATTATCGACAACATCCATGCAAATATTATTTAAACAAAAACAAATAAAAAAACTGAAAAAAAAAATTAAATAATAACTTTAACACCCTGTAGCTCAAGTAACGAAGTATTTCCGGACACATCTTTATATGAAATTTTATTTTTATCTTCAAGTGAGGAAACTTATCCTGTATTTTTGGCACTATCAATGAAACACAATGCTCGTCCATAACTTCATTATCATATGTATTCATTATTTCAAATCTAAATATCTCGAAAATGCTTCCACGTAGCAACTTCTAACAAGTATACATTTTTTGCATAAAAATAAAGGAGAAATATGTTTTTTCACTCAAATATGTCATACGGTTACGTCCAAAAAAGTTATGGCTGTACATGTCAGGACAAATGAGTGTAGGAGGCGCCCTCTACAAGTTAAAGGCAAACTGAGATAAAATTCGAATTCCGCATAAAAAGAAACCCTCAAATACCGATTTTTATGGAAATATAGACATTGGTTCAAATATTATTTAGAAAAAACAAAAATAAAAATAAAACTTCAAAACCCTGTAGCTCTGTAAGGAAGCATTTCCGGACACACCTTTATATGAAGTTTTCTTATTATTTTTTAGTGGGGAAACTCACCCTGAATTTTTTCGCAATATTAATGAAACACCCTGTATAGTGACGCCACCTGTCCTATTGCTATCACTTATGCAATGCGCTGCCGTATATCCACTTATAACAGTTTCAGGGTCTGTAATATTTTCAGTAACATGGGTTTCTGATAAGCATAGAATAATAGGTTTGTGTCTACGAATTAGTAACTTAATTTCGTCCAAGTTATTGATTAATCCTTGACAATTTAGGTAAAGTATAATTTGCTCATTTAGTTCAACATAACGCTCTTCTAATTGCTATGAAACAAACTTACGTTGCTGTAACTGCTCGTATCGTTGGTATACTGCACACTTATTGTCCCAGACTGCATGATCTACACTAAAAGTCATTCCGAATTTATCATTTGTTGTTACACAGTCAATACATTTTTTAACAGCACTATTATTACAGTCACTTTTTCCATGAGGACCAGCACAATTTGGACAAACAACTTTTTCACCACAATTATTCTGAACGTGTCCATTTGAAACATCTCACAACACCGTAGTCTGGAAAAATATTACATCGGCTCCATCCAATATAAATTTTCTGATTTTTCATAATAACTTCACTTGTGTTTGTGTCTACTTCCATGATTAAAGAGAATCTGTTATTCACTATTCACTATATTTGATCTCCGTACGATTTTCAGCATAGCATCCTTTCCCACTTTATTTTGCTTATTAAGTTAAGAAATCAATTTATCATCAGACTCAGTATGTTCAGTTTCCGAAATTCCAACAACTTTAAATCTCCTTTCCAATATTTTTGGCTTTGAGACTTCAAATTCAACACCAATTTTTTGTTGGATTTGTGATTGAATTTGTGATAAATCATTTTCCTTGCCACAGTTCAAAATAATACCATTTTTATTCTTCGGGGTACGTCCTATTTCCACTCCTATACCTAATTCCGCTGGATCAACTGTCATGATTTCCTCAGAGTCCCCTTCCTTATTTTTTGAATGTTTATGATTAATAACAAGAATATTTGTATTGGACACAGCTGATGCATATGAACTCGGAACTCCCGTATTGATAATGCTATTGGAATTTGGTTTTTGCGTTTGTGCGGATGCAGATAACATTCCATTCAATCTGGCGACTTCTTTCTTCAACTCGTTGTTATCAGCTAAAACGATGTTCATTTTTGATCGAGTAGTTTTTTTATTAATGTTTGTGTGAATTCAATCACGGCTTCATCCACTTTAAATTCTTCATTCCTGCTTCTCTTACGATTTCTTTCCTTGGTGGTGATTGTTTCAAATTCAGGTTCACACTGCTTGCACTTCCAATGTGATTTTCTCAAGTGATATCCATGTGTCTCCACCCCTGCACACTTACCATGATAACAACTATTACATTTTACACACTGAATTATGGTTTTTAGATCATCAAAAGACTTGCGACAGGTATTACACCGAGAATCGTCCGCTAACACGTCCGTACTCTCCACCATACCGTAACAACACAGAAGTCTTGATTTTTGTCTCTAATATCAAAAATTGAGGAATTACCTGATGCAGTATGAAAGTTTTATCAAATGTTGGGCGGTTTCTCTCCTTTTGTCAGATACAAAGTATAAATGTTGATGATAATTTTGCGCCTTTTTGAGCTGGCATTTCGGCATTTTAATCAACAATAATGACGTCCGTTATGACGTTTCTCAACAGCTGCTGGGATGAATCCAAAACCCTGCGCTGTCGCGAAGCTTAGTTGCGCTCCCTGGTGAGCTAAGGGAGAACAATTAACAGTGAACTTGTTCGCTTTTCATTACTATATTGTAAATTTTCTATCATTTAAGACATTTTTGTTAACGTCGGCAACATGGATTGTATCCTCACAGATCTGCTGCGCATGACGAAATCAACATCACGAACAGTGTGACCAGATTTCCATGAAGCTAGTCGCAAACTCGGCCAATAAAAGTCGCCCAAAAATCGCAGCGTCCCAGCGTTGCCATATCGCAACATTATCTAATTTCCAATGACGTCATTTCACGGACAAAATCATGAACGTGATTAAAAAAACAAATTTTTGGCTTTGGAACATCTATTCTAAATTCCAAAAACTTCACATATTTCCACAGCCTCTTCAAATTCTTGGTCTGTTTCTGATGCAGCATTTTCATACATTTTGGAGGTGAATCTGCTTAACATATCTTTGCTCGGATTAAAATTTTTGCAGCAGATCTTATTAACCGAAAGGTGGTATCTTATTACTAATATTGAGTTTAATAGGCAAAGCATCATTTAATTTCTTATTTTATTATTAGTGCTTATATCCAACACGGAGCGTTCGCAAAAGAAAACACCCAACCCAAACACATTGATGGCCGATTGCATCAACCTCCTAAATTGACAGTTCTGCATGCAAAATTGTCAAGTTATAGCGTTAAAGTATCCTCAAAGTATGTTGGTGCAATCGGAGATAAAAATCGCCCTAAAATCGCGTTGCGATTTTTGTTTATTTCTTGCCGCAGAATATTATGAAAAGTAGCCCAAATTGCGATAAATCGCCCAATCTGGTCACACTGATCACGAACTCCCGAGAGGAATAGCGGCAGACGAGAACGGGACACGTACCGATGTAGATGTGCCGATATACAAAACGGCCATTATAACGTACACGTTGTACGCCATTTTTGTTGGCAATTCAGTTTCTTTTAAGTTAAGAATTCATCAGTTTGTTATCTTTGTCCACTCAACATTCATCGGATGTGTGCAATTTTCTAATACACCTGAAAACCACCATCGAACATTTTGGTCCTGCTCGCCTGGATACCACACGTGCTGATGAAGTAACAGGTTGATGGAAAAATCAAGAAACAGGTCAGTCCTTTCCATTTCCCAAATTTCAATCCAAATCAAATTAGCCTGCTTTTGCCTTGGCCAATCGTGATTATCGTTTAATAAACGATTAAGCCTCGCTTAGCGTGACGTAGTTGAAAATAAGTTTCAATAGCGAACGTTGTTTGAAAAACACGTTGGCTCTCGTTTAAACTCGATTTGTCAATTTACTTGATTGTAAAAAGCGTAAAATTTTGGGCACAAAAGCCAAGTTAGTTCACGAAATATCTAGTTCTCGTAACGATAACTCTCGATTTCTCGACATTTATCACGTTTTTGCTTTGCTTGCACGATTTATCGGTCTTACACCTATTATTTATCGACGTTTGCGTACACGTATTAACTGACTACCGCAATATTGGGGTGTTTGTTGGTTTTGAGTGAGCCAGATTTCTCGTGTTTGTTTCGTTCATAATCTTTGGGGGTATAACTGTGCAAAACCACCATTGACATCACGTTGCTCTGAGTAGTTTTCTATCGTCATAATGATGTCTGAAATCGAAGAGAATCCCGAATTTAATCGAAAGCGTATTATAAATAGTAGATCACAAATAAAAGGCGAATTAACTCGTTTTCAAAATTTCATCAACAAATTCGAAGGGGATCAGCCCATCGAAACCCTGCAATCACGATTGGAAAACGTCAAATTGCTTTTAGAAAAATTTCGTTTCAAAACCGAATTTGAAGAGCTGATTTTAGCCGATTACCCGGATGAGTTTGACGAAGCTAAGTCAAACAATGAACGCGAAATATTCGAAGATAAATATTACGATGTAGTTGCTGCCGCACAAAAAATAGTGGATTCTTATTATTCTAAACAGAAAGCAGATGCGACATTTGACGGAAGAGGGCAGTTTCTGGATCATCCTGGTCATTTTCTTAATTTCGGGGGATCTAATAATGCGATGGTGCCAAGCGTTGCAACTAAATTACCGGCTTTGAAGATTCCGGAGTTTACCGGGAGCTATAGTGACTGGCAGCGATTTAGCGACATGTTCAAGGCAATAGTACATAACAATGCAGTGATACCTGATGTGACGAAATTTTATTATTTGGAAGGAGCGCTCAAAGGTGAGCCTTAAAGTTTGTTAGCATCATTAGCGCCTACGGAGGAAAACTATAAAATAGCGTGGGACCTTCTGGAACAACGTTATAAAAATAAAAAAATCATAATCAATTCTCATATTAAAGAAATTATGGAAATTCCCAGTATTTCAAAAGAGTCTCATTCAGCTTTGCGAAGTCTATCGAATACGTTCTTTAAAAATTATCGATCTCTCGAGTCGTTGGGAAAAAATGTCAAGGAGTGGCATACCTTGCTGATTTACATTTTAGTTGCAAAGCTAGATAATTCGAAAAGGGAATGGGAAAACTATTGTAAGGATATCGACTCTCCAAAAATCGACAAATTCAACGAATTTCTCATACAACGTTGTCAAATTCTAGAAACTCTAGACACGAAGCATTTTTCGAACTCACTGACGTTTGGAAATAAAAGGCCCTCTGAATCTAAGTCATTGATTACCACGCAAAACACGACATATCGTCCAACATGTCCTTATTGTAAGGATCGCCATTTTATTTATTTTTGCGGTAAATTTAAACAACTCTCGATTGACGATAGGTCAATCCAAGTAAAGCGCTTAAATTTGTGTTTCAACTGTTTGCGCTACGCGCTGAATGCAAGGCATCGGTTTGTAAAATTTGCAAGCAGCGTCATGCGACGTTATTACATCGTGATCAGAGTGGAACACAAGGTTCAAGTAGTGAGATGACAACCTCAGACGCTGAATCTCCAAACTCAAATGCTCAAAATAACGAAAACAAAGATATTGGCGTCGATACTGCAGTTTTGTCCAATGTATTGCAAAAATCGAAAAGGTTTATTTTAATATCGACAGCCGTGATAAACGCACGAGATAGTGATGGAAATCTAGTGCCTTGTAGCGTACTTTTAGACAGTGCATCACAATCAAATTTAGTAACATCTTGTTTGGTTAAAAAACTAAATTTGAAATGCTCAAAAATTGATTTTGAAATAATCGGAATAAATCAAATGAAATTGGACATCTCGGATCGGATAGACATAAACATATTGTCTGAGAACGAAAATTATAAATCGACATTGAATTTCCTAGTTGTACCAGCAATTTGTGGATTCGCTCCTCAAACTCACTTTGATATATCCAGATTCCATATTCCTCCCGAATTGATGTTGGCAGACCCGTATTTCAACTGCCCTTCCGAAGTGGATATGCTGTTAGGCTGCGAGGTATTTTTTGATATCATGTGTGGTGGGGAAATCATTCGTCATGGAATAATTCACTGCAGCGAAAAAACAAGTGAAATCACCGATAACGGACCTGTAGAAGAAATTGAGAAGAAGAAAATGGACAAGTAAGATCATATTTATCACAGGATAATATTTCCTTATGCATGTATTAAAATTCGACAGGTTTGTTGTGAAATTGTCAAAATCAACTCAAGAGACTGAAGAACCAAACAAAGTAGTTGCTGGACCAAGTAGATCCAAGCAAGAACCTAATGTAGTGAACATAATAACTAGAAAACCTTTAGAGGCGACAGAGGAACTTAATTCAGACTGTGATAATGAAGACTGTGAAGACGAGAACATAGCCGTAGAACCAAAACCAAAAAAGAAGAGGTATAATCAAAAGTTTCAGGAACAATGGAAAATTAAATATCCTTGGCTTCAAAATTCTACTAATAATCGATTGCATTGCACTGCCTGCAAAAGTTTATTTAGATGTAGTACTTTTGATGTTAAAAGACACGAATCATCCGAGGTTCACAAAAAAAATGTCAAGAAATTAGAAAAAACAAATAAAATAGAGACATTTATTTATAATGATGCAATATTGAAGAAAAATCAACTCGTTAAAGAAGCTGAACTGAAGATATGTGCATTTTTACATAAATATAACTTACCGTTTTCTTTGGCAGATCATTTATCAAAATTTGTTGGTAGTGTTTGCCCTGATTCGGATGTGGCTAAAGGAATAAATTGCTGTAGAACAAAAGCTACTTATATCACTAATGAATGCCTTAGCACAGAACAACTTGAAATGATCTCAGGACTTTTGAAAAAAACTAATTTTTCTATAATTATAGATGAAACTACCGACATAAGTACACAAAAATCTCTAGCACTTGTAGTTCAATACTATGATGACAGTCTAAAAAAAGTTAGAGATTCTTTTTTTGGTCTCTTGAAATTGGAAACGTCTAATGCTGAGTCGATTTTTTTGGCAATTAAAAGCTACTTAGCTAAATTCGACATTCCTATTAATAATTTGATTGGACTTGCAGCAGATAATGCATCTGTGATGCAAGGTAATAAGACAGGTGTGCAAGCTCGTTTTAGAGAAATTCTGCCCAACATATATACCCTTGGCAGTGTATGCCATTCAGTTCACCTTTGTGCTTCATCGGCTGCTAATAAATTGCCAAGAAGTGTGGAAGATTTAGTAAGAAATATATATAATTATTTTTCCAACAGTTCAAAGCGCATAGGTGAACTGAATGAATTGCAAGTATATCGCCAATTAAAACCCAATAAACTTCTCCATCCTGCTCAAACGAGGTGGTTGTCATTGCAGGCAGCAGTAGACAGGATCATTGAAAATTGGAGTGCATTAATCCTCTTTTTTACCAATGAATGCTTCAATCAGAATCTCCACTCTTGCAACAGTATTCTAGAATCTCTCAAAAATCCCATCTTCAAACTTTATTTCTTGTTTTTATCATATATTCTAGATATTACTAACAAACTAAACTTGGAATTTCAATCGGAAAAGAATAAGCTTCATATTCTCTTGAAAAGAGTGTCAGACCTATTTAAAAATATTTTGAGAAACTACTTGACTCCAGAATATCTTAGAAAAAATGAAAACTCTTTAAAAAATATAGACCCGAAAAATCCCACAAATTTTATAGCTATTGACAAGGTCTACTTTGGAACTAAAGTAGAACTACTATTAGCTACCGAAAATATAAATAACGGAGAAGTGACTAATTTTAGATTAAAATGCTTAGAGTTTTACATCGAATTGGTAAGACAACTGAAATCTCGATTTGATTTTGAGGATCCTGTTTTAAGCTTTGTGTCAATATTTAATCCTGTAGAAGCTATGTCCGGAAATGTTCCTAGTATTGCAACTGCAAGTAGTAAGTATTTTCCAAATTGGATAATCGACATTGAAAAACTAAATTCTGAGTGGCGAATGCTTCCAGATGTGACCCATTTAAAAAACTTTATCGACACAGATTTGGAAACATTTTGGAATTGTATTTTTACTTCGAAGAATGGTATGGACGAACCTATGTTTCCCACTCTATCTCATTTTGTTAAAGGTATTCTCTGTTTGCCACATTCTTCTGCAGCTGCAGAGAGAATTTTTTCACAATTATTTTTGTTGAAGACTAAACTTCGCAATAGGTTGAATATTGATACTTGTTCGAATATTTTACATACAAAAGAAATGTTAAATTCGAATACATGCTATTCATGGAGACCTACCGCAAATTTAATGAAGAGAAAATTTAGAGAACAGTAAAGGTTCAAAATGTCTTTTCTTATTGGTTCAAATCAATAAGTTTTTGTGATTCCGTTAAAGCTTCGTTTTTAGTTTTCAGATTATGAAATGTTCCTTTTTGTTATAATAATAATAAGCATATGTTTATTAGAAAGTTTTTTGAATTATTCTATATTTTCTAGAATTTGTTTTTGATTTTTTCTTAAGAATTTATTGTTATAGTGATAAGTATAAATGTTTATGTTAGATATGCGAATGAAGTCTTATTTTCTTTAATCGTTTTTTTTATCACTGTTCCTGTTGTGATATTCTGATTGTCAGGGTATGTTCATAGTGACGTCATAACTAATTTTCACCATTGCAGACTGTCGAATAAAAAATAAAATAAATTTATACTGAGAGAGGATCTTGATTTTTTTTTTATGATAGTGGACCTCCATTATTTTCATGTTATGTCGCACTGGCTTTGACGTCACATGGACATGCCCTATCATATATCTACATAACATCATGAATACTTGGTTGCATAAATATAATGACGGAGTTTAAAGTCAACTGACAAGAGTTTTTTGCTATGATTCAAAAGAGAAATTAATATCATATTTCCAACAATCATTAATCCACATAACAAATCATTTAAAACAAAACTCGCTCTTCAAAACAAAATCACGCTCGTTTTTGACAAGGTGGCTAGCTCGAAAAAACACGGGTATGTGGCAACGCTGGGAATAGCGACAGACGAGAACGAGACACGTACCGATGTAGATGTGCCGATATACAAAACGGCCATTATAACGTACACGTTGTACGCCATTTTTGTTTGCAATTCTGTTTCTTTTAAGTTAAGAATTCATCAGTTTGTTATCTTTGTCATTCAATATACAGTCCACTCAACATTCATCGGATGTGTGCAATTTTCTAATACACCTGAAAACCACCATCGAACAGAACTGTCATTCTGATTGAAGTTGCCAGAGCATGAATCTATACAACATATGAATATTTAAAAAAATGGAGCAGAGATCAAGCAGTTTGAGTAGTTGGAACAACACAAAAACGCTGGATTTAACACCTTCTGCTGACGGCTCAAACTTGAATAATATGCCACATGCCAGTTATCGACACGCGTGACATTCGAAAATAAACCAGCGCCCAAATCTTCCCCCATAGGGCACCATGAAGTTAGGAAAAGGACAATTAATACTGGTGATCGCAGTCAAATGAGTTGCAGTGTGCCGGTTTGCACGGTACTTCGAAGATGTGATAAAAACACTGAAATGTATTATCGAAAAATGCCAAAACGAATAGGTGTACCAACGATCAATCCAATTGAGAAGAATGATGAAAAAAAGATTCCTTCACAAAAACTGTGGACAATACCAGACAAGGTTAAAACTTCATCAACGGGCGGCGAAATCCATAACAAAGAGGAACATAATACTAGAAAGATTGACAATGTCCGCGAATTCCAGAGTCGTTCTGAAATTGACTCAATTGAGATGAAACATCATGGTCACTTGAACAAACCGAGTATTTGAAGACAATAAGAGGGCATGTCAAAATGATCAACAGTAGTCTGGATGAATTTATCATTCGACATCTTCAACTAATCAAGGCCACTGAAAAATGGTCTATCCAAAAACCAACGTATGATATGGGTCAAGAATTGATGCATTCAATCAATCGATGTACAGAATTTCCAACTGCATGAGAGACTGTTTTGTGACCTATGTGCAGAGTATCAAATTTGGATCAAAGTGTGTGGAACAAGCATAGAAATGAGAAACAAAGAGCTCAATAAGAAAAAAGCTATGATAAAGAACAGGCAAAACTTGATAAATGCTACGTCATATGCGTGGATTTACAAGCCGTGAAATCTTGTCCATCTTTAAAGGCCAGCTCTTTGTACTCCAAAACCAAACTCTGCTGCCATAATTATACCATTTTTGATGTGCCAACCGAGGATGCTGTTTGTTTCGTTGTTTTGTTGTTTGTTACTGGTTTGACGAAACTGATACGGACCTTCAGGCATCGATATTTGCGACTTTATCGGTGGATTTTCTCAAAAGAAAATTCTTGGAAAACGATATCGTCAGCCTAGTACGAAAATGGCCTAAGTCCATTTTAAGCCAAAATGAGATTTTTGTTCCATCTTTCAGACAACAGTTTAACTAATCGCCTAGTGGATGTTTTAAGTTCAATTTAGCACTCATAGATGGTAGAAAATGTAATTTCAAAAACTTGCCTAAATCCAGGCTTGTCTAGATTGAAATGCCAAATGGCCTAAGTCCTCGTCATTATAGAAAACCGCCATTTAGGTTAACGGCTTGTGAAAGTGCTCTGCTTGTTGTGACAAATACAATTGTTTTTTCAATCAAGAACGTGTTAAATACTCTGAGGTAAGTGCTTTAGACTTTTATTTTCATTTTTATGAATTATTTAGATAGTTTTACTTCCAAATTTTATTGTAATACCATGCATTCCAATAACTATGGAGTTAGGCAAATTTCCGTTTGTAAAGAGAAATGAATCTATGGACTAAGGCTAATTTCTTATAACACATGCAGTACAAAATGGAAAAGTTAATCATTTATTTTCTTTGAAATAATCAGTTTAGTAGTTTCCATCGTTCACACAATATTTAAAATATTTTTTTTTTAAATTTTTCGAGGAAGAGAAAGAATTTGCTATTCTGTTTTGAAATTATATGAGTGCAAATCTCATTCTGAACATGGAATTAAACGACTAGTGTTTCACGATTATTTGTTACTTGTCAAGTCGTGTTAGCGTGATTATTCGGCACTTGTCTTTCTTCACCATTTGTCAGTATATTCACGATTTTTTGTCCATTTGGCGAGTGACGAATATTCGTCAAGTACATCAGTCGTCTTCATTCCGCCTTTACACAAAAATCATACCAAGTATGTATATTACTTTTATTTTTGTCTTTTTCAGAATGAATTACGGTTCGAGAGTTGGAAAAATAATAAACTTGCTAAAAATAGAAAATGAGAAAAATAGCAGCACTGATAACAAAGAAAATGAAATCCAGAACACAAGTCATGCAATTTTGCCCTCGCCTTTGCTGCCAGGAGAATCCTCGAGTATACAGACGGTGTGCAATGATTTTGTCGATGATCTCGACAAGGAAATATTGCCTATGACTGACTTCGAGTCTCAGCTTCTTGATAAATTACTAGAAGATCCTATCGACGACTTAGAAGTAGAAGAAGTTAGCAGTATCTGCGGTGAATCTATACTGGAAAATGCGGATCCAGAACCTGAGCCGTCGCATGGTGCTGAGAATAATGAGAAATTTAATCCAGAAGTTTCTATTGAGGGCAGTTCCATCAGTAAAGTCCATCAGAGAAAGAATCAAGAAGCAGAAGTGGAAGAATTCGACGAAGAATGGAATCAAAAGGCAGAAGTAGAAGAAGTCGACGAAGAACATGCCAATCCTGAAAGTTTGGAGTTGAATGTGAGAACAAGGAAGAAAAGAAGACACATGAACAAAGATGAATGGCATGAGAGAAGCAACAAAATTAGAAGAGAAATGGGAACAGAATATTTTGGAAAGAAAAAGCTTGAATCGAAATGGGACTATTCCGTAAAGAGAAGCTCAAAAAAAAATTAAAGAAAGATGTAGCTGTGACGGAAAACGCGCAACGAAGTGCAATCAAATAACGGATCAGGAAAGAGAAGACATTTTTAAAAAGTTTTGGATGTTCAGCTGGAAAGAAAAAAAAAATTATCTCACTACTCTACTCGATAAAATCACAATCAAAAGGCCTAGAAACAGAAAAAATGATGACGAATCAAGAAGGCAATTTTCATACAATTATTATTTGAAAGGTAAAGATAAAATCAGAGTGTGTAAGACGATGTTTTGCAATACAGTTGGAATTTCACCGAGGACTATAGGACAATGGATGACTGATTCAAATAAAACAGAAGAATCAAACGGGGGAAAGCGGGAAATTGAAGATACAACCTTATTCCGAAAGAGAAACAAACATAATGAACAAAAGATGTGCCTCAGAAACTTTTTTGACAGCCTTTCAAAGCTAGAGTCTCATTACTGTAGAAAAGGCAGCAGTAAATTGTACCTAGAACCTAACTGGACATCCAAAAATAGCTTGTACAATTTCTACAAAGATGATTGGTGTAAAGAACGCAACATTCTGCCTCTTTCTTATCCTGTATTCTCAGATGTATTTGATGACATGAATCTATCTTTATTTACACCTAAAAAAGATCAGTGCGATGTCTGTACGTCCTACAACACCAACAATTTAGATGAAGTCACTTATCAGAACCATTTGAGAAAAAAAGAAGAAGGTCGTGCTGAAAAAGAGTCTGACAAGTCAGCAGAGAATAAAATAGTTTTTACCATGGATCTCCAGTCTGTTCTACTTTGTCCCAAATCAAATGTGTCTAGTTTGTACTACAAGACTAAACTGATAGTTCACAATTTCACATTGTTCAATCTCAAAACAAAAGAAGGGTATTGCTACCTGTGGCACGAGGGGGAAGCAGGATTAACATAGCATGTTTTTGCATCAATCATCTCTTATCATCTACTCACCCATGTAATTGGACCAAATGGAATAGCAGGAAACTTCATTACACTTTTCAGTGATGGATGTACTTGCCAGAATCGAAATGCCATCTTGTCCAACGCCTTAGTCAATTTGGCACAAGAAAAAAACGTAATTATCGAACAAAAATATCTGGAGAAGGGCCACACGCAGATGGAATGCGATTCCATGCATTCCACGATTGAACGGAAGCTGCGTAACAGGATTATCAATGTTTCTGCTGATTACCTTGAAGTATGCCGAACTGCACGTCAGAAACCGGAACCATACATTGTAAAATATCTGGATCATGGTTTTTTTGTTAACTTTGATCAACTCAAGTATATTCCATCAATCAGACCAGGGCGCAAAGCTGGAGAGGCCACTGTTACTGACCTTAGAGCTCTAAGATATCAACCAGATGGATCTGTTTTATTCAAAACATCACACCATGATGAATGGAAACCTCTACCGTTCCGAGCATCTAAGAAAAAAGGAGTAGTGATTCCTTATCAGGAATTACCCAGGTTGTATGAGAATTCGATTCCAATTAAGGCAGAAAAATTTGAGCATTTGATGTCACTTAAATGCTCAATGCATAAGGATTACCATTCCTTTTATGATAATCTCCCTCACACGTGATTTCGTGCAATATTTTTCAATGCTGATGCTTTTATCAAACTATACCTACTAATATTATGTAACCTTGTTTTAATAGTAGGTAGGTACTTATATAGCTTTTGATATTTCTAGTCATTTTTTGAAACGAGGCAAAAATTATTTACCTTTGCAATTTATAGAACTGTTCAATAAACACAAACCAACTAATCCGTTTTTCAATCTCACGGAAGCAAATTGCTCAAGTCCACGATCATGTTGCAGAAAACGGCCCAAGTCCCATATTTTATAAGAAAATAGCCAAAACTACCTAAATCATAATTATTTTCAAAAAGAATCATTACAAAACGAATTAAAACCCTAAAATACTAACGCCTTGACGAAATTATGCTTAATAACAGACTTTCGTTTTCTTTTTGGCATCTCCTGTAAAATATGTCAAATGTGACTTAGGCCATTTTCGTATTAGGCTGACGATATGGATCTACGAAAACTGATCATCATTTTCTCTGATGGTTGCACCCACCGACTCAGTGCGAACTAGTGCAGATAGTCGAAAACGTTATTATTTTACAATCCTCATGCTTTCTCATGTTTTTTCTTAGTCAAATCTCATTCTTCAAAAGTTTTAGTCTTGGCAACACTGCTTATCAGTGTATTTCGAATTATCGCGAAAAATATATGGATTTGATTCATATAAATAGACTATTGATAATATTAGTGGGATAACGTAAAAACAATTAGTGGTTTGTGGCAGTGAGCAGTGATTTGTTTTGTGGCGATAAAATCAAAAACACGTGCGTGGTGCTACGGCGAACGGGCGAATCCATTTTGTGGCATGGGGAACGGTCACTTGTCCGTGTGCAAGTACGAGGCGACAAATTTGGCTGTTGGTTGGATATTTTATCAATTTTGAAGATACGAGTGAGTTATAGGCGATAGGCGAAAATTCAATCAGGCGTTGACTGTGTCGATCACGATGGCGGGAAAACGTGGAGATGGGGATCTCGATTATGAGCCTGATGAGGAGATGGTCGCGAGGAGTGACTCTGGGAGCAGCGGAGGCAGTCCGAAGTTGACTCAGGCCGATGTAATGCGGTTGGTTCAGGGCGAAATGTCAAAGGCGACCGAGAAGATGACGAAAGAATTGTCCTTGGAAATGCGCAAGACTTTGGAAGCGATGACGGCGGCATCAACCGGAAGCAACAAACCGGGACCAAGTGGCGTGGCTCACCAATCCAGGGATAATTCGACGTGCAGCTCAAGTTGTTCCGGGTCTTGAACCAGAGCAGGCGGCGAAATCCTGGAACCCTTTGATCCGGACAACAAGGACTGCAATGTTCTTCGTTGGGTGACGAAGATTGACCAGTTGGGCGAAATTCATGGCTGGTCGGAGTATGAACGGGCTTATTTTATGCAGGCCAAGTTGTTAGGAGGAGCTCGATCCTGGTTTAACAGGTTAACTCACTATGACCTGTCCTGGGCGGGATGGAAGGCAGCACTGATGGAGGCCTTTCCCAGGGAGCATGATTTTGCAGAGCTGGTTGTGGAGATGACGGCAGGAGTTAAGCTGGAGGGCGAGACTATGACGCATTATTACCACAACAAGATGGTGTTATTGGACAGGTGTGAGTTTGATGGGAAGCGGGCGATTTCCTTCATCATTCACGGCCTGCCCAATGAGCCAAAAGCGAATGCGCGTGCAATCAAATGCAACTCGCCAAATGAGCTGTATACTGGGTTTTTGTCTGGTCTTGACAGGTACCAGGAAAGCGGAGACCTGAACTGACGGCATCCTGGAACTTTGGGCGGGGCGGCAAAGGTCAGCAGACAGCAACCACCAGTGGCGACGGTACAAACAGTGGCACCATCAGGTGTTTCAATTGCCAAAAGATGGGCACACACCTCAGAAGGGATTGTCCAAGACCCAAAGCTGAGAGATGCATCCGATGTGGGCGACAGGGACACGAAGTTAAGGACTGTCCACGACCTCCAACTAGCACAGGCGGCGCTCCAGGCAGCGGAGCTAAGAGGGGCTCCAAGCCATATCAGGTGAGACTTGTGGAAGATGCAGATAATGTATTTAAAAAAGTGGCAATTACTGAGGATGGTGTCGGGATCAAGACCTATCTTGATACAGGGAGCGAGAGAAACATTCTTCGCTTGGAATGTTTCGACTCGTTGGGCAACTTGGTGTTGACGCCATCTTCAGTGATTTTGAAGTGGTTTGGGAGTGCACTATGTACGGTGATGGGCGAAACTGATTTGTCAGTTGAGTTGGACTCTGTTCAAGTTAACTTGACTTGCGTAATTGCTGACTGTGATCTTGCTGGCGCTGATCTTCTTTTAGGGCACCCGGCGTTAACAACCTCAGGCATTGTTTTGACCATTCAGGAAGGGGAGGCGAAGCTGACTGGTCAGAGGGATGTCCAGGCGACTCAGGCGACCGAAGAAATTAACAAGCAGGCAGAATCAGAAACTCAGGCGGAAGGTTTGATTGATGAGGGCCAGCAACACTTCAATGAGAGTTCTGTCCCTGGATCACATTGTCTTGGCGCCAGGCGAAACACAGGAGACAGTCGTAGTGGTTGAAGGGTTGGGAATGGGCGACATGTGCTGGGTTCCTGCCAAGCGTTATGAGGTCGACGGTGCTATACCGGCCTATAGCAACCATGTTCTAGAAGGCGGACAATCTGGAGTGTTAGCAATTAGAAACCTGGGACATCGGTCAATCAGATGGAAAGCGGGACATTGTGTGGCTAGGGCAAAGACCATGAATGTGGGCGAAGCCAAGAACAGACAGGAGAAGTCGGTGAGTGAGATTTTCACTATTAACAATTTTGATATGAATTGTGTGAAAGTTGGTGATATTGGGAAATGTGCATTGGCTGATCTGTATGATTTGTTGGGAAGAATGTCAATGTGTTTTTCTACCGGCGAGAATGATTTGGGTGTGACTTCTTTAGAGGAAATGACGATTCAGTTGACTACTGATAAGCCAGTCGTGTATCGACCGTACCGATTATCTTTTGTTGAGCGAGCGAAGGTTAGGGACAAGGTTCAAACTTTATTAGATGCTGGTGTGATACAGGAGAGTGATTCTGATTATGCATGTCCAATTGTTCTTATACCTAAGAAAGATGGCGATGTACGAATGTGTGTGGATTATAGGGCGTTGAATGCGATGACAGTCAAAAATAGGGCACCTTTACCTCGAGTGAAGGATCAGCTCGATAGATTGGGGGGTAAATGTTTCTATACCACTTTGGATTTGGCGCAAGGTTACCATCAGGTACCTATGCATCCAGATTCAGTTCACAAAACAGCCTTTGTGACTCCAGACGGGCATTATGAGTATCTGCGTGTACCTTTTGGGTTGGCAAATGCTCCGGTTGTGTTTCAAAGAGTGATCAATAGAATGTTGCAAGCATGCAAAATGATTTGGTGTTGGCGTATATGGATGATCTTCTCATACCATCATCATCCATCGAAAGTGGATTGAAGTTGTTGGAAAAAGTTCTTCATTTAGTGGCAAAGGCGAATCTCAAATTGAATCTATCGAAATGTGCTTTTCTTGAGGATAAATCGGAATATTTGGGGCATGAAGTGAGTGCTGAGGGCATTCGTCCAGGCGCTAGGAAAATTCAGGCCGTGAAGGATTTTCCAACTCCTTGTAATGTTCATGGGGTTAGACAATTTGTTGGATTGGCAAGTTATTTTAGAAAGTTCGTGTAGGACTTTGGTTTAATAGCTAAACCTTTGACAGACTTGACTAAAAAAGAGACGATATGGTGTTGGAGTGAAAATGCACAGACGGCATTTGATACTATCAAGGCCAAATTGATTGAGCGTCCAGTTTTGGGACTGTATGATAGTGAGTCTGAGACTGAATTGGATACAGATGCTAGTCAGTTTGGGGTGGCTGGTATCTTGATGCAAAAGCAGATTTGTGATAGTATGAAACCGATCTTTTACTACAGTAGGGCGACTACGCTGGCGGAGCAGTCATGGCATAGTTATGAGCTTGAAACTTTGGCGATAGTGGAATCTGTGAAACGTTTTCGTGAGGTTTTTGGTGAATTTGGGTACCGTAGGCGAATTATTTCGGATCGTGGCTTGGCGTTTACTAGTTCTGCATTTAAAGAATTTTTGGCGGAAAAGGGTGTAAAACACGTGTTAAATGCTATAGCAACACCCAGGGCAAATGGTCAGGTGGAGAGACAGAACTGCACTCTACTTAATGCAATTGAAACTTCTGCAGCTTCAGAGGTAACTTGGGATGAAAAATTGTCTGAGATTATTTGGGGTCTTAATCATGCTATTAATCAAAGTAGTGGGTTTTCTCCGGCTCAGTTGATGTTCGTGCATAATGATGGGGTGAATATGGATCTGTCAGGTGATGTGCAAGTCACAAACACAAAACATCCCTTATAGAAGTTTTTCTCAAATGGGAGCTGTCAAACCACTGCAGAAAATGAATGCTGTGTTGCCGACTGTGAAGAAAAATACATCAGCAGCAACCGTTCTCGGTTTCCAAATTCTGAAGACTATGGAGATATCTGTCATGAGTGGATTAAAAAGATCGCAAAATAATGCTTATCTGACAAAAATGCCAATATAATTCTGTTTCTGAATAAACGATTCGACAATCTCGATTCCAGAGGTTCAGCCTGCCTGGGAAAACTCTGCAGGCCGCGCAGTAAGGTCGGAGTCAGGACATGTTGCTTTCTGATGGTATGAAGCTATAAAAGTACCTTTTTTTGTTTTGTGATAGTTTTCGGTTTGTAATTCCTAAATTGAAGAAAAATCAACTCGTTAAAGAAGCTGAACTGAAGATATGTGCATTTTTACATAAATATAACTTACCGTTTTCTTTGGCAGATCATTTATCAAAATTTGTTGGTAGTGTTTGCCCTGATTCGGATGTGGCTAAAGGAATAAATTGCTGTAGAACAAAAGCTACTTATATCACTAATGAATGCCTTAGCACAGAACAACTTGAAATGATCTCAGGACTTTTGAAAAAAACTAATTTTTCTATAATTATAGATGAAACTACCGACATAAGTACACAAAAATCTCTAGCACTTGTAGTTCAATACTATGATGACAGTCTAAAAAAAGTTAGAGATTCTTTTTTTGGTCTCTTGAAATTGGAAACGTCTAATGCTGAGTCGATTTTTTTGGCAATTAAAAGCTACTTAGCTAAATTCGACATTCCTATTAATAATTTGATTGGACTTGCAGCAGATAATGCATCTGTGATGCAAGGTAATAAGACAGGTGTGCAAGCTCGTTTTAGAGAAATTCTGCCCAACATATATACCCTTGGCAGTGTATGCCATTCAGTTCACCTTTGTGCTTCATCGGCTGCTAATAAATTGCCAAGAAGTGTGGAGGATTTAGTAAGAAATATATATAATTATTTTTCCAACAATTCAAAGCGCATAGGTGAACTGAATGAATTGCAAGTATATCGCCAATTAAAACCCAATAAACTTCTCCATCCTGCTCAAACGAGGTGGTTGTCATTGCAGGCAGCAGTAGACAGGATCATTGAAAATTGGAGTGCATTAATCCTCTTTTTTACCAATGAATGCTTCAATCAGAATCTCCACTCTTGCAACAGTATTCTAGAATCTCTCAAAAATCCCATCTTCAAACTTTATTTCTTGTTTTTATCATATATTCTAGATATTACTAACAAACTAAACTTGGAATTTCAATCGGAAAAGAATAAGCTTCATATTCTCTTGCAAAGAGTGTCAGACCTATTTAAAAATATTTTGAGAAACTACTTGACTCCAGAATATCTTAGAAAAAATGAAAACTCTTTAAAAAATATAGACCCGAAAAATCCCACAAATTTTATAGCTATTGACAAGGTCTACTTTGGAACTAAAGTAGAACTACTATTAGCTACCGAAAATATAAATAACGGAGAAGTGACTAATTTTAGATTAAAATGCTTAGAGTTTTACATCGAATTGGTAAGACAACTGAAATCTCGATTTGATTTTGAGGATCCTGTTTTGAGCTTTGTGTCAATATTTAATCCTGTAGAAGCTATGTCCGGAAATGTTCCTAGTATTGCAACTGCAAGTAGTAAGTATTTTCCAAATTGGATAATCGACATTGAAAAACTAAATTCTGAGTGGCGAATGCTTCCAGATGTGACCCATTTAAAAAACTTTATCGACACAGATTTGGAAACATTTTGGAATTGTGTTTTTACTTCGAAGAATGGTATGGACGAACCTATGTTTCCCACTCTATCTCATTTTGTTAAAGGTATTCTCTGTTTGCCACATTCTTCTGCAGCTGCAGAGAGAATTTTTTCACAATTATTTTTGTTGAAGACTAAACTTCGCAATAGGTTGAATATTGATACTTGTTCGAATATTTTACATACAAAAGAAATGTTAAATTCGAATACATGCTATTCATGGAGACCTACCGCAAATTTAATGAAGAGAAAATTTAGAGAACAGTAAAGGTTCAAAATGTCTTTTCTTATTGGTTCAAATCAATAAGTTTTTGTGATTCCGTTAAAGCTTCTTTTTTAGTTTTCAGATTATGAAATGTTCCTTTTTGTTATAATAATAATAAGCATATGTTTATTAGAAAGTTTTTTGAATTATTCTATATTTTCTAGAATTTGTTTTTGATTTTTTCTTAAGAATTTATTGTTATAGTGATAAGTATAAATGTTTATGTTAGATATGCGAATGAAGTCTTATTTTCTTTAATCGTTTTTTTTATCACTGTTCCTGTTGTGATATTCTGATTGTCAGGGTATGTTCATAGTGACGTCATAACTAATTTTCACCATTGCAGACTGTCGAATAAAAAATAAAATAAATTTATACTGAGAGAGGATCTTGATTTTTTTTTTTATGATAGTGGACCTCCATTATTTTCATGTTATGTCGCACTGGCTTTGACGTCACATGGACATGCCCTATCATATATCTACATAACATCATGAATACTTGGTTGCATAAATATAATGACGGAGTTTAAAGTCAACTGACAAGAGTTTTTTGCTATGATTCAAAAGAGAAATTAATATCATATTTCCAACAATCATTAATCCACATAACAAATCATTTAAAACAAAACTCGCTCTTCAAAACAAAATCACGCTCGTTTTTGACAAGGTGGCTAGCTCGAAAAAACACGGGTATGTGGCAACGCTGGGAATAGCGACAGACGAGAACGAGACACGTACCGATGTAGATGTGCCGATATACAAAACGGCCATTATAACGTACACGTTGTACGCCATTTTTGTTTGCAATTCTGTTTCTTTTAAGTTAAGAATTCATCAGTTTGTTATCTTTGTCATTCAATATACAGTCCACTCAACATTCATCGGATGTGTGCAATTTTCTAATACACCTGAAAACCACCATCGAACAGAACTGTCATTCTGATTGAAGTTGCCAGAGCATGAATCTATACAACATATGAATATTTAAAAAAATGGAGCAGAGATCAAGCAGTTTGAGTAGTTGGAACAACACAAAAACGCTGGATTTAACACCTTCTGCTGACGGCTCAAACTTGAATAATATGCCACATGCCAGTTATCGACACGCGTGACATTCGAAAATAAACCAGCGCCCAAATCTTCCCCCATAGGGCACCATGAAGTTAGGAAAAGGACAATTAATACTGGTGATCGCAGTCAAATGAGTTGCAGTGTGCCGGTTTGCACGGTACTTCGAAGATGTGATAAAAACACTGAAATGTATTATCGAAAAATGTCAAAACGAATAGGTGTACCAACGATCAATCCAATTGAGAAGAATGATGAAAAAAAGATTCCTTCACAAAAACTGTGGACAATACCAGACAAGGTTAAAACTTCATCAACGGGCGGCGAAATCCATAACAAAGAGGAACATAATACTAGAAAGATTGACAATGTCCGCGAATTCCAGAGTCGTTCTGAAATTGACTCAATTGAGATGAAACATCATGGTCACTTGAACAAACCGAGTATTTGAAGACAATAAGAGGGCATGTCAAAATGATCAACAGTAGTCTGGATGAATTTATCATTCGACATCTTCAACTAATCAAGGCCACTGAAAAATGGTCTATCCAAAAACCAACGTATGATATGGGTCAAGAATTGATGCATTCAATCAATCGATGTACAGAATTTCCAACTGCATGAGAGACTGTTTTGTGACCTATGTGCAGAGTATCAAATTTGGATCAAAGTGTGTGGAACAAGCATAGAAATGAGAAACAAAGAGCTCAATAAGAAAAAAGCTATGATAAAGAACAGGCAAAACTTGATAAATGCTACGTCATATGCGTGGATTTACAAGCCGTGAAATCTTGTCCATCTTTAAAGGCCAGCTCTTTGTACTCCAAAACCAAACTCTGCTGCCATAATAATACCATTTTTGATGTGCCAACCGAGGATGCTGTTTGTTTCGTTGTTTTGTTGTTTGTTACTGGTTTGACGAAACTGATACGGACCTTCAGGCATCGATATTTGCGACTTTATCGGTGGATTTTCTCAAAAGAAAATTCTTGGAAAACGATATCGTCAGCCTAGTACGAAAATGGCCTAAGTCCATTTTAAGCCAAAATGAGATTTTTGTTCCATCTTTCAGACAACAGTTTAACTAATCGCCTAGTGGATGTTTTAAGTTCAATTTAGCACTCATAGATGGTAGAAAATGTAATTTCAAAAACTTGCCTAAATCCAGGCTTGTCTAGATTGAAATGCCAAATGGCCTAAGTCCTCGTCATTATAGAAAACCGCCATTTAGGTTAACGGCTTGTGAAAGTGCTCTGCTTGTTGTGACAAATACAATTGTTTTTTCAATCAAGAACGTGTTAAATACTCTGAGGTAAGTGCTTTAGACTTTTATTTTCATTTTTATGAATTATTTAGATAGTTTTACTTCCAAATTTTATTGTAATACCATGCATTCCAATAACTATGGAGTTAGGCAAATTTCCGTTTGTAAAGAGAAATGAATCTATGGACTAAGGCTAATTTCTTATAACACATGCAGTACAAAATGGAAAAGTTAATCATTTATTTTCTTTGAAATAATCAGTTTAGTAGTTTCCATCGTTCACACAATATTTAAAATATTTTTTTTTTAAATTTTTCGAGGAAGAGAAAGAATTTGCTATTCTGTTTTGAAATTATATGAGTGCAAATCTCATTCTGAACATGGAATTAAACGACTAGTGTTTCACGATTATTTGTTACTTGTCAAGTCGTGTTAGCGTGATTATTCGGCACTTGTCTTTCTTCACCATTTGTCAGTATATTCACGATTTTTTGTCCATTTGGCGAGTGACGAATATTCGTCAAGTACATCAGTCGTCTTCATTCCGCCTTTACACAAAAATCATACCAAGTATGTATATTACTTTTATTTTTGTCTTTTTCAGAATGAATTACGGTTCGAGAGTTGGAAAAATAATAAACTTGCTAAAAATAGAAAATGAGAAAAATAGCAGCACTGATAACAAAGAAAATGAAATCCAGAACACAAGTCATGCAATTTTGCCCTCGCCTTTGCTGCCAGGAGAATCCTCGAGTATACAGACGGTGTGCAATGATTTTGTCGATGATCTCGACAAGGAAATATTGCCTATGACTGACTTCGAGTCTCAGCTTCTTGATAAATTACTAGAAGATCCTATCGACGACTTAGAAGTAGAAGAAGTTAGCAGTATCTGCGGTGAATCTATACTGGAAAATGCGGATCCAGAACCTGAGCCGTCGCATGGTGCTGAGAATAATGAGAAATTTAATCCAGAAGTTTCTACTGAGGGCAGTTCCATCAGTAAAGTCCATCAGAGAAAGAATCAAGAAGCAGAAGTGGAAGAATTCGACGAAGAATGGAATCAAAAGGCAGAAGTAGAAGAAGTCGACGAAGAACATGCCAATCCTGAAAGTTTGGATTTGAATGTGAGAACAAGGAAGAAAAGAAGACACATGAACAAAGATGAATGGCATGAGAGAAGCAACAAAATTAGAAGAGAAATGGGAACAGAATATTTTGGAAAGAAAAAGCTTGAATCGAAATGGGACTATTCCGTAAAGAGAAGCTCAAAAAAAATTAAAGAAAGATGTAGCTGTGACGGAAAACGCGCAACGAAGTGCAATCAAATAACGGATCAGGAAAGAGAAGACATTTTTAAAAAGTTTTGGATGTTCAGCTGGAAAGAAAAAAAAAATTATCTCACTACTCTACTCGATAAAATCACAATCAAAAGGCCTAGAAACAGAAAAAATGATGACGAATCAAGAAGGCAATTTTCATACAATTATTATTTGAAAGGTAAAGATAAAATCAGAGTGTGTAAGACGATGTTTTGCAATACAGTTGGAATTTCACCGAGGACTATAGGACAATGGATGACTGATTCAAATAAAACAGAAGAATCAAACGGGGGAAAGCGGGAAATTGAAGATACAACCTTATTCCGAAAGAGAAACAAACATAATGAACAAAAGATGTGCCTCAGAAACTTTTTTGACAGCCTTTCGAAGCTAGAGTCTCATTACTGTAGAAAAGGCAGCAGTAAATTGTACCTAGAACCTAACTGGACATCCAAAAATAGCTTGTACAATTTCTACAAAGATGATTGGTGTAAAGAACGCAACATTCTGCCTCTTTCTTATCCTGTATTCTCAGATGTATTTGATGACATGAATCTATCTTTATTTACACCTAAAAAAGATCAGTGCGATGTCTGTACGTCCTACAACACCAACAATTTAGATGAAGTCACTTATCAGAACCATTTGAGAAAAAAAGAAGAAGGTCGTGCTGAAAAAGAGTCTGACAAGTCAGCAGAGAATAAAATAGTTTTTACCATGGATCTCCAGTCTGTTCTACTTTGTCCCAAATCAAATGTGTCTAGTTTGTACTACAAGACTAAACTGATAGTTCACAATTTCACATTGTTCAATCTCAAAACAAAAGAAGGGTATTGCTACCTGTGGCACGAGGGGGAAGCAGGATTAACATAGCATGTTTTTGCATCAATCATCTCTTATCATCTACTCACCCATGTAATTGGACCAAATGGAATAGCAGGAAACTTCATTACACTTTTCAGTGATGGATGTACTTGCCAGAATCGAAATGCCATCTTGTCCAACGCCTTAGTCAATTTGGCACAAGAAAAAAACGTAATTATCGAACAAAAATATCTGGAGAAGGGCCACACGCAGATGGAATGCGATTCCATGCATTCCACGATTGAACGGAAGCTGCGTAACAGGATTATCAATGTTCCTGCTGATTACCTTGAAGTATGCCGAACTGCACGTCAGAAACCGGAACCATACATTGTAAAATATCTGGATCATGGTTTTTTTGTTAACTTTGATCAACTCAAGTATATTCCATCAATCAGACCAGGGCGCAAAGCTGGAGAGGCCACTGTTACTGACCTTAGAGCTCTAAGATATCAACCAGATGGATCTGTTTTATTCAAAACATCACACCATGATGAATGGAAACCTCTACCGTTCCGAGCATCTAAGAAAAAAGGAGTAGTGATTCCTTATCAGGAATTACCCAGGTTGTATGAGAATTCGATTCCAATTAAGGCAGAAAAATTTGAGCATTTGATGTCACTTAAATGCTCAATGCATAAGGATTACCATTCCTTTTATGATAATCTCCCTCACACGTGATTTCGTGCAATATTTTTCAATGCTGATGCTTTTATCAAACTATACCTACTAATATTATGTAACCTTGTTTTAATAGTAGGTAGGTACTTATATAGCTTTTGATATTTCTAGTCATTTTTTGAAACGAGGCAAAAATTATTTACCTTTGCAATTTATAGAACTGTTCAATAAACACAAACCAACTAATCCGTTTTTCAATCTCACGGAAGCAAATTGCTCAAGTCCACGATCATGTTGCAGAAAACGGCCCAAGTCCCATATTTTATAAGAAAATAGCCAAAACTACCTAAATCATAATTATTTTCAAAAAGAATCATTACAAAACGAATTAAAACCCTAAAATACTAACGCCTTGACGAAATTATGCTTAATAACAGACTTTCGTTTTCTTTTTGGCATCTCCTGTAAAATATGTCAAATGTGACTTAGGCCATTTTCGTATTAGGCTGACGATATGGATCTACGAAAACTGATCATCATTTTCTCTGATGGTTGCACCCACCGACTCAGTGCGAACTAGTGCAGATAGTCGAAAACGTTATTATTTTACAATCCTCATGCTTTCTCATGTTTTTTCTTAGTCAAATCTCATTCTTCAAAAGTTTTAGTCTTGGCAACACTGCTTATCAGTGTATTTCGAATTATCGCGAAAAATATATGGATTTGATTCATATAAATAGACTATTGATAATATTAGTGGGATAACGTAAAAACAATTAGTGGTTTGTGGCAGTGAGCAGTGATTTGTTTTGTGGCGATAAAATCAAAAACACGTGCGTGGTGCTACGGCGAACGGGCGAATCCATTTTGTGGCATGGGGAACGCTCACTTGTCCGTGTGCAAGTACGAGGCGACAAATTTGGCTGTTGGTTGGATATTTTATCAATTTTGAAGATACGAGTGAGTTATAGGCGATAGGCGAAAATTCAATCAGGCGTTGACTGTGTCGATCACGATGGCGGGAAAACGTGGAGATGGGGATCTCGATTATGAGCCTGATGAGGAGATGGTCGCGAGGAGTGACACTGGGAGCAGCGGAGGCAGTCCGAAGTTGACTCAGGCCGATGTAATGCGGTTGGTTCAGGGCGAAATGTCAAAGGCGACCGAGAAGATGACGAAAGAATTGTCCTTGGAAATGCGCAAGACTTTGGAAGCGATGACGGCGGCATCAACCGGAAGCAACAAACCGGGACCAAGTGGCGTGGCTCACCAATCCAGGGATAATTCGACGTGCAGCTCAAGTTGTTCCGGGTCTTGAACCAGAGCAGGCGGCGAAATCCTGGAACCCTTTGATCCGGACAACAAGGACTGCAATGTTCTTCGTTGGGTGACGAAGATTGACCAGTTGGGCGAAATTCATGGCTGGTCGGAGTATGAACGGGCTTATTTTATGCAGGCCAAGTTGTTAGGAGGAGCTCGATCCTGGTTTAACAGGTTAACTCACTATGACCTGTCCTGGGCGGGATGGAAGGCAGCACTGATGGAGGCCTTTCCCAGGGAGCATGATTTTGCAGAGCTGGTTGTGGAGATGACGGCAGGAGTTAAGCTGGAGGGCGAGACTATGACGCATTATTACCACAACAAGATGGTGTTATTGGACAGGTGTGAGTTTGATGGGAAGCGGGCGATTTCCTTCATCATTCACGGCCTGCCCAATGAGCCAAAAGCGAATGCGCGTGCAATCAAATGCAACTCGCCAAATGAGCTGTATACTGGGTTTTTGTCTGGTCTTGACAGGTACCAGGAAAGCGGAGACCTGAACTGACGGCATCCTGGAACTTTGGGCGGGGCGGCAAAGGTCAGCAGACAGCAACCACCAGTGGCGACGGTACAAACAGTGGCACCATCAGGTGTTTCAATTGCCAAAAGATGGGCACACACCTCAGAAGGGATTGTCCAAGACCCAAAGCTGAGAGATGCATCCGATGTGGGCGACAGGGACACGAAGTTAAGGACTGTCCACGACCTCCAACTAGCACAGGCGGCGCTCCAGGCAGCGGAGCTAAGAGGGGCTCCAAGCCATATCAGGTGAGACTTGTGGAAGATGCAGATAATGTATTTAAAAAAGTGGCAATTACTGAGGATGGTGTCGGGATCAAGACCTATCTTGATACAGGGAGCGAGAGAAACATTCTTCGCTTGGAATGTTTCGACTCGTTGGGCAACTTGGTGTTGACGCCATCTTCAGTGATTTTGAAGTGGTTTGGGAGTGCACTATGTACGGTGATGGGCGAAACTGATTTGTCAGTTGAGTTGGACTCTGTTCAAGTTAACTTGACTTGCGTAATTGCTGACTGTGATCTTGCTGGCGCTGATCTTCTTTTAGGGCACCCGGCGTTAACAACCTCAGGCATTGTTTTGACCATTCAGGAAGGGGAGGCGAAGCTGACTGGTCAGAGGGATGTCCAGGCGACTCAGGCGACCGAAGAAATTAACAAGCAGGCAGAATCAGAAACTCAGGCGGAAGGTTTGATTGATGAGGGCCAGCAACACTTCAATGAGAGTTCTGTCCCTGGATCACATTGTCTTGGCGCCAGGCGAAACACAGGAGACAGTCGTAGTGGTTGAAGGGTTGGGAATGGGCGACATGTGCTGGGTTCCTGCCAAGCGTTATGAGGTCGACGGTGCTATACTGGCCTATAGCAACCATGTTCTAGAAGGCGGACAATCTGGAGTGTTAGCAATTAGAAACCTGGGACATCGGTCAATCAGATGGAAAGCGGGACATTGTGTGGCTAGGGCAAAGACCATGAATGTGGGCGAAGCCAAGAACAGACAGGAGAAGTCGGTGAGTGAGATTTTCACTATTAACAATTTTGATATGAATTGTGTGAAAGTTGGTGATATTGGGAAATGTGCATTGGCTGATCTGTATGATTTGTTGGGAAGAATGTCAATGTGTTTTTCTACCGGCGAGAATGATTTGGGTGTGACTTCTTTAGAGGAAATGACGATTCAGTTGACTACTGATAAGCCAGTCGTGTATCGACCGTACCGATTATCTTTTGTTGAGCGAGCGAAGGTTAGGGACAAGGTTCAAACTTTATTAGATGCTGGTGTGATACAGGAGAGTGATTCTGATTATGCATGTCCAATTGTTCTTATACCTAAGAAAGATGGCGATGTACGAATGTGTGTGGATTATAGGGCGTCGAATGCGATGACAGTCAAAAATAGGGCACCTTTACCTCGAGTGAAGGATCAGCTCGATAGATTGGGGGGTAAATGTTTCTATACCACTTTGGATTTGGCGCAAGGTTACCATCAGGTACCTATGCATCCAGATTCAGTTCACAAAACAGCCTTTGTGACTCCAGACGGGCATTATGAGTATCTGCGTGTACCTTTTGGGTTGGCAAATGCTCCGGTTGTGTTTCAAAGAGTGATCAATAGAATGTTGCAAGCATGCAAAATGATTTGGTGTTGGCGTATATGGATGATCTTCTCATACCATCATCATCCATCGAAAGTGGATTGAAGTTGTTGGAAAAAGTTCTTCATTTAGTGGCAAAGGCGAATCTCAAATTGAATCTATCGAAATGTGCTTTTCTTGAGGATAAATCGGAATATCTGGGGCATGAAGTGAGTGCTGAGGGCATTCGTCCAGGCGCTAGGAAAATTCAGGCCGTGAAGGATTTTCCAACTCCTTGTAATGTTCATGGGGTTAGACAATTTGTTGGATTGGCAAGTTATTTTAGAAAGTTCGTGTAGGACTTTGGTTTAATAGCTAAACCTTTGACAGACTTGACTAAAAAAGAGACGATATGGTGTTGGAGTGAAAATGCACAGACGGCATTTGATACTATCAAGGCCAAATTGATTGAGCGTCCAGTTTTGGGACTGTATGATAGTGAGTCTGAGACTGAATTGGATACAGATGCTAGTCAGTTTGGGGTGGCTGGTATCTTGATGCAAAAGCAGATTTGTGATAGTATGAAACCGATCTTTTACTACAGTAGGGCGACTCCGCTGGCGGAGCAGTCATGGCATAGTTATGAGCTTGAAACTTTGGCGATAGTGGAATCTGTGAAACGTTTTCGTGAGGTTTTTGGTGAATTTGGGTACCGTAGGCGAATTATTTCGGATCGTGGCTTGGCGTTTACTAGTTCTGCATTTAAAGAATTTTTGGCGGAAAAGGGTGTAAAACACGTGTTAAATGCTATAGCAACACCCAGGGCAAATGGTCAGGTGGAGAGACAGAACTGCACTCTACTTAATGCAATTGAAACTTCTGCAGCTTCAGAGGTAACTTGGGATGAAAAATTGTCTGAGATTATTTGGGGTCTTAATCATGCTATTAATCAAAGTAGTGGGTTTTCTCCGGCTCAGTTGATGTTCGTGCATAATGATGGGGTGAATATGGATCTGTCAGGTGATGTGCAAGTCACAAACACAAAACATCCCTTATAGAAGTTTTTCTCAAATGGGAGCTGTCAAACCACTGAAATAAATGCTGTGTTGCCGACTGTGAAGAAAAATACATCAGCAGCAACCGTTCTCGGTTTCCAAATTCTGAAGACTATGGAGATATCTGTCATGAGTGGATTAAAAAGATCGCAAAATAATGCTTATCTGACAAAAATGCCAATATAATTCTGTTTCTGAATAAACGATTCGACAATCTCGATTCCAGAGGTTCAGCCTGCCTGGGAAAACTCTGCAGGCCGCGCAGTAAGGTCGGAGTCAGGACATGTTGCTTTCTGATGGTATGAAGCTATAAAAGTGACTTTTTTTGTTTTGTGATAGTTTTCGGTTTGTAATTCCTAAATTGATAATATATTTTTACATTAATACAGAATGCTTTTTCTATATTTCCAAGAATGTTATTTCTCAAAAGTGAGTTTCAATCAACTACTGTAAAAACGGTAGGTTGATATTTATTTTTATAATTTTTGGTATGTTATCACAAGGTCATAAGTGTATACGCAATCATGTCGCTGACAAACTACTTGGTAATGCCAATCAGATCAGAATTTATTTCATCATTGGTAACTCTTGTTAATTATCAAAAAAAAAGATACAAAAAAATATTTATAAGGAAGAAGAATAAGTAATGCCAATCAGTCAGATTTGATTTTATCATTGGTAACTCTTGTTAATTATCAAAAAAGAAAAAGATACAAAAAAAAATATTTATTAGGAAGATATCTTTTCATATTAAGAACTTGAAAGTTTTCGTATCCGCCTCAAGAAAGTTGATTTCAACTTTGTATTTAACGTTCTTTATTCATAATATAGGGTGATTCATTTAGATCTTTTTTTTTTCAATTGTTAATAAAATACATAAAATGGAACTTCATGGCGGAATCTTTATCATGACCTGAAAGAACAATCATTGACATATAATTTTACTTAAATGATGGTCGAGACTACGCCGAAGGACCAGTTTTGCATCACTTTTTTCAGCATTGTGACCGGAACCTATTTGCCCAATACGCGAGTTCAGGACATCGAAGCCAACTCGATGTCCTGAACCGAAACTAGCTTGGACTTTTCTGTTTGGGGCTATGTGATGTCAAAAGTCTTACTTTCCGTTCGTCCAGCTACGACTCGAAAGTTGCGAGCCATAATTGCTCACCTAATCGGGCAGATACCGTTCGCAATACTTGAAAGAGTGATCCAAAAATTGACCTTCCGAATAAACAACTTGAGGCATAGAAACGGCCAGCATTCAATCGAATCATTTTCAGAAATTAAATGCCAAAGATTTTTTTTCCAGGTCATGATAAACATTCCGCATCCAATTCCATTTTATGTATTTTATTAACAATTTAAAACAAAAGGTCTAAATGAATCACCCTTTACTTATAATTTTCTGATGACGAGCAAAACCAACTCAAAACAAGATTTATAATAAGACCGAACATACCCTACCTTAAACTATAAAAATCGATCACAGCATTGGATGAACGTCAAGTCCCTGACGCATCCATTATTTTAACCTAAATAGTTTGTCTTCCTAAGCTAATTTTGATCGAAAGCGTAAAGTTACAACCGAGGGCGATAAATTTAAAGTGGGTGACTTGGTGTTATGGAGACAATCAAGTACCTGTTCGGGCGAAAAGGGCGTTAACCGAAAATTAATGAATAAATATGACGGTCCTTATTGGATTGCTAAAGTTATGGCTAATGACGATATCTCATAGTATCTGTCAAAGGTATGAGGGCATGAGGGGTTATAGACCTTTCAAGGCGATAGTAGCAATTGATGCTATAAGACGGTATAGTAGTTGTACACTTGGCGATGATGAACTTGTCGGTCATGAGAGCGACAATGACGAAGTGGACAGACAGGATCTCATCGACTTATTTGAGAGTTGAATTAATGAGGACATTGATTATTTCAGGATGGCCGACTGTAAAGGGGACAAATTCAACAACCTGACAACAAGGCGAACCAGGGAGTACGGCGGGAACAGGCGGCAACTCTGCATGTCATTGGAGATGACAGGACAAGCGAATCGGGCGTGAGAGGGGGTGGTTACGGGTGACGTGGATCAATGTAGACTAAGACGATTTCGAGCGATGGACCGGTATTTACCGTTCCAAACTGGTTCTAACTTTTAGCATTCGAGTGAAGTGGTTATGTTTGGTTATTCGAGAATGACGTCACGGACTAGCCCTTTGAAACGTCATCGTTTTGACAGCTGAATAACCGGTATTTACCTTCCTCTGGAGCTGAGTTTGGACTGTCAATTCAGTTCATAACCTCAAATATTATTTGTTGATATCCATAATCCATATTAGCGGTGTCTCTTAAATTTGTCTTATTGCCTGTTGATAGGAATGGGGGAAGGAAAATATCAAATCTGTTTGAATTTCGAAGGGAGAGACTTCGATGTCATTGTCGATAACATCGAACTCGCAAACATTCTCTTGAATGGTAAGTGGGTATACTTGAAAATTTTAATCAGTTTAATTATTACTTCAAGAATTTCAACAAAAATCTCTTGATTATTATTGTTACTTTGCGTTTTGTTTTATTATATCCTTTTTTTAGATTATGGTGCTGCTGAAAATTTTATGAAGCAGTTTAATCTTGACAATATTGATCAGCCGTTAGTTTGTGCCACCCAGGCAATGAGAAATGATGATGAAAGCAGTTGTGCGCCAGATGATTTGAATCAGAATCAACCTGCTGAAACAAGCGCTGCCATATGTGCGCCAGATGAGGATGATATGCCTGGTACAAGTGGCCTTGTCCAAATCTCTTCTTTGGAAGCACTAATCTCTTCTTTGGAAGCACTAAGTGCTTTCAAAGAAGAGATTTGGACAAGGAAAAAGCCCACTACTCAAGATTTAGAGGCAACGGACCTTTTGTTGTCGTTGAGAAAAACACTGTCCAAAGAATTTGACGACAAGAAAAGCCTTAAATCAAATATGTGGCAGAAAATTGCTGCCACTCTAAGGCAAAATTTCAATATCGGCGAAAATGGAGCCGAAAGATGCAGGCAGAAATGGGCAAATTTAGTTAAATCTTACATGAATTTCACGAAACATCAAAAGACAACAGGAGAAGAGGGAAAAGATCTTCCAAGCTTCTTTTCAGAAATTCATGCCATAATAGGTAATAATGTGAAAGTTGTGGTTCTGTGTGCATATTGTACAGGGTTATTCACGCTATACGGATCGTAATATTGTATACGATTAATAATTAATAATTAATTAATACGTAATACGATTAATAGCGTTTTCTGTAAAAACGCGTGGACTTAGGTAGGAGAACACCCTAATACCGATCGACAGGCACTTAAAGAATACATTCAATGATGAAGTAAAAAATATGAGGTTCCATTAGCGATCCGTATAGCGTGAATAACCCTGTTTTAATTAGATTTTGCTAGAAACCATGTTGTCAGATGATCTTTAATTTGATAAGTATCATATCATATAAGTATCAAGTATCACAAGCTCAATACATTTTCATCATTTAAACTAGCTTTTATTTTTTTTTTCAGGCTCAAAACACAAAGTTAACCCAACTTGTTTTGAAAAATTTTTTTGTGGAGGATAGCGCAGAAGCTGCCAGAACAAATGAAGCCGATACTGATTCAACTCAATGACCTTCTGCAGCTGAAAAAGGCGCTGAAGCAAATCCTCCTAACTCATCTCTAAAAGAGGTCCAACTCCAACCTCCTACTTCATCCGATGCTGCCTCTGGTAGGTTTCGAAAAGTCAAAAGCAAATTGAAACCCCAAACAAAATCGGACCGCATTTTAGAGGAAATGAAGAATGACAGGGAGCTAAGAGAGTCCCAGTATACATTTCTCCAACAGCATCTAAAGAAGTCTGAAGAGCAGCGAGATAGGTTTCTAGATATACTACAGAAAGCATTCTCTGGAAGAGGTCAAAAAAGAAAGTTTGAAGAGTCAGATTCTGACTAACTTTTTTATGACCGTTTAACCCGAGGTTTAACCAAACCGTCATAAAAAAGTTTATTTTTTTCAAGAACTTTCATGATTTTTTCAAAAAAATAACGAAATTAAGTTTTTTGATTATTCCTCTTTATGTAGTAGATATTTTTTATAGCTCTTACTTAATTGATTTTGTATTTTTCAACAGTTCCTTTTACTTTGTGATATAAATATATAAAATCAAATTTTATATTAAATTTTGATTTTATAGTTTCTTTTCTCATGATAGAAATTAATTTTTAAGTTGTGATATCTTCTTAATGTGATATTTTTATTGGGAAACATTTGAGTAACTTGCTATTTTCATACGAGTTGCGATGTTTAAATTTAATTTTGGTTCATGTTCCTTCTACAGTTGTGATTTTGTTTTTGTTTAATGTTAATTATTGTGATTTTGATAATACCTATAGCTTTTCTAATATACCAACATATTATATTTTGATGACTTATTTCATTTATCCAGCTTTCACAATTTATAAGATCAAAATCTTTGGAAAAGAACTAAAAAAGTCCATTCATAATACATAATAATACAAGAACAACAAATGAAAATGTTTTATTTACATAGGTACAAACTAATAATTTGCAACTTTCTCAAATAATGTGAAATGGATAATTGATAAATATAATACTCAAAGCAGAAAAATTATGTACATGAAGACAAATCATTTGCGATTCTGTCCCTTTTCAGTTTGGCCTCTCTTTTGTCCCTCTCAATGTAAAGATTTCCCTCTGCTTCCTCCCTTTCTGTAGCTGTAGCCGGTTCCTCATTCCAAATGTCATTGTGTAGGAGACAGAAAGTGTGTAAAACACATCCAGCTGTTGAAATCTCAATTGTTTTACAAATATTGTAGGTAACAATATATTGCAGCCTTCTCCACCTTTGCTTGAGCATACCAAAGGTGTGCTCAATTTTCACTCTTTCTGAAGAGAGCAGATAGTTGTGTCTCTTCTGCACTCTACTCAAATTCCCATTATCTCTGTAGGGAACCATCAACCACTTTCTTAAACTGAAAGCACTGTCACCAATCAGATGGTATTTTTCTTCTCTAAAGTACTTTTTTGAGCCATATTTTTCAATATTTTTGAACAACAGCGAATTTGTTGGTGGTTGGTGTTGATCAGAAACACTTATGAAGATGTGTGTTCCATCCACAGCTCCTACAACTCCTAAAATAAAAGGATACAATATGTATTTTATAAAAAATACTCATTATACCTCTCGGTATACCTATTACTAAAATGTAGGCATATTTTTGATTTTGCTCACCAGGATAATTTGGGAATCCATTAGATACATCTTCCAACTCTTCAATTGAGGGGAATTTTATGTTTCTCCTTTTTAATTTCAGAACAAGATGTAAGACAACGTTTACAATGTCCATCACAGTGCTGGTGGACAATTGAAATCTATGACCAATGCTCAGTAGAGATTCTTGGGTGGCCATATAGTTGAGGAATACCAACACTTTAATGGATTCATTAACTGGAAAATGACCACCTGAATATTTTTTATTCAATAAGTCGTTGTTGTCCACGTGTAAGGCTCGAATAAAAGCATTAAAAGTATTTTTTTCCATCCTAAATAATTTAAAAAACATCATATTATCCAGATCAATCATCCATTTCTCAGGATGATGAACTTTAGGGACCATGGTGTGATCCTGGACCACAAATAAGGCTTCTGGAAATGCCTTTGATTTCTCCAAAAAGAAGTGGCATAACTCCAACTCTTCGTCTAAAACACTTTCACACAATAACCCCATCAAGAGTTTTTTATCCATATTTACACATTAATAATAAACAACAATCACAGAGCCCAATAACCAACTGTAACCAACGAGCGAACGCATATGTTGTCATCAGCGGATGTCTGTCAATTCTGTCATTTGTCAGCCAAATCCCTTCGCTGAGTTTAACCACAAAGAACCAAGGGCTTCGCTTTGGTAAATACCGGTCCATCGCTCGAAATCGTCTGTGTACTGTCTGTCCATGGCTTTCCTGCGGTTACGTCATACGTTTGTCTCTCTCTTACACATTGAAAAAAAAATCACGTACGTCTGGGCGAGGGTCTTTCGGATCCATTTGACAAATGTCACATGTGGAGCGATCAATCTTCGACATACTTCCAAATTCCAAACGTCAAATACTGTGACGACCGCAGGAAAGCCATGAACAGACTGTACTTCGGTGACTTATCAGTGTATTTCGAATTATTGTGAAAAATATACGGATTTGATTCATATAAATAGACTATTGTTAATAATATTATTGAAGATCCATTAAAAATGTTTGAAGTCAAGACAGTTGTTAATCAATCCGTTCAGAGTATAAGGAACAGATTTGAACAAAACAGCGAACTTTCAACTTTATAAAGACTTTTCCCACCTTGATCCCGTAAATTAAAAAAAAAATTACCTAGCTAGTACCTATATTAAAGTCTGTTTCCGATTAACTTGAAATCAGTCATTTAGACTTTTAGAAAGAACTTGCAGATTTTGTTCAATTATTCAACACATTAAAAAACAATAGTTCAACAAACTTATGTATGAATAAATCTAAGGGAAGTGGATGTCTGGGATGTGTTCACTGTACAGGGTTATTGATTATAAATGCCCCCCCTCTAACTTTTTAATTTGACGCGTAAGAAAAGGGTGTTCCAAATGAAAGTTTCATGGTTGAAAATGAACTTTTCGAATCTCTGTTTTCACATATACAGGGTGCTCCAAAAGGTCTGGGTGAGGTCCAACTTTCTTATTTCAAATTGATACCCTATTTTTTTATTTGATATTTGGATTCTCCTTTTAACTCTAAACATTTTCTATGTAGCATATTATCCTATACCTAAGTTTAATGTATAAAAAGATATTTGATATTTATTTATTGAATAATAATAATTTATTGTTGTGAAAATGTCAAATATATCTATGATTTCGAATTATTGACGCTCGTATTGACAAAAATGTCACGTCATTAAGTACTTTTAAAGTGTAAAAGTATCAAAGTATAAATAATTCTGCATTTGATTCAAAAGATTTCTTTTTATATAAGACGTTATTTTATTTTTTGTTCATTTTTTGGGTATCAATTTGAAATCAGAGAAGTTTTGGTATATCCTACACACACAATCACGTATATACTTCGAAACCATAGATATATTTCACTTTTTTATAACAATGAATTTGTTACCATAGAATAGTTTTCAGTTATCATTTTCTTTGCATATGAGTCACGAATTTTGGAATGCGAGTTTGTTTACCTTGACGCAGACGTGACCACTTGTCGGGTACGGGAAAAAAGGGTTAAAATGAATCAGGCAGTGGAGAGTTGGTATTCGACGTGTTTAGACCGTTAATAAAATTCATATTTTTGGGATAATTCCCTCGTGTTTTATACCCCCTTCACATGCAGCTCACTTCCGCGGCAGTGAGCAGGGAATTGGGCATTAAAAACGGCAGCGCGAGTATGTAAACACATCACTCGTGTTGCCATTGCTCCTGTCACTGCCGCTGCCGCGCGCTCCCTTCAGTGGCGGTATTTTGGACGGAAGTCAAAGGACTGGCAGCACGAGCGGCGCTGACTGTTTACATGCTGCCTGCTTTTGGTGCGGGATGGGTTAATAATTATGCATTATTTATCATCAAAATTCGTAATTTTCTCAAATTCTAAATTTATTAGGAACGTTATAGTAGGAACCGCTACACGTCCGGCACAGAAAACACAAACGTTCGGAGTCTGGACCCCCTTGGAAACTGAACTCTGGAATAAAGAGGAAAAAAAAACGCGATTCAAAAAACTTTTGTGAACAAAATTAGGAGAAAACTTTCATCTACAGTTGCTCGCAAAAATTGTATATCACAAAACAGCAATACATTTTCTATTTGCAGGTTTAAATCAAGCAACAATATACAATAAAAGTTCAATAAACATTGAACAACAACAAAAAAGCTGTTCGTCCGTCAAAACTTGAAAATTGAAATAACATTGACATATTTGACATCTAATATGAGGTGCTAACAATTAAGCTAACAGTTTAACTGTTTTGAATTGAGCTCAAACTAGGTATCCCACATAATGTGACATGTTTTTTCACTTATCCATTCTCAAAACAACAAAACGTCTTTTTATATTATGAGCAGACCTCCAAATATATCAGAAATATCAAGTCTTACTTCGATTTTTCATCGCAAAAATTCGGAGCATACAGCGAAAATTTGTCGATGTGCTCTGTTGAATGCAGCCATGCAAGGCGTGGATGTGGCGACATCAGACGTCGAGATTTATTCTCATGTCAATAAACAGTCAAAGCTTTCCCATCTATAGCTATAGTTTTATGGTCATTTCAGTTGCTTCCAAGTGCACGAAGCAAAACCAATCGTTTGTTTGGTTTATTATTCGTCACGTCATGTCAACGTTCAACCATGATTGAGTGGACCAATGACCAGGTGCTGAGGTTTTTAGAGCTCTATGCAGCTGAGAGATTGTTATGGGATGCCTCACATAAAGATCATAAGAAAAAACACAAAGTACACGATGCATTGAAAAGGATAAGCGGAAACTTAGAAAATACTCAAATTGAAGACCTGAAGTCGAAGAAAAAGTCGCTTATGGCAACATTCCGGCCGCTATTAAAAAAGAAAAAAGCGTCGATAAAGTCTGGTGCGGGTGCTGGTGCGGGTGCTGATGAGGTGTTTCAGCCCATTTGGTTTGCGTTCGATACGATGGAAAGTTTTTTGAGAACAATTTATGATGTGGAAGACACAATAAATACTGAAGGCGAGGTAAGTGAAGTATTTGTTTTTAAACCTCGTACGTACAAGTATTGTCAAAGCTTATATTTATACTTTGTGATCAAATTTAAAAAAATATACAGTTATTTAAGTTCTAAATTTTATTCAGTGTTTTGTTTATATGTTTACAAGTCAACATTATTAAAGTAAGCTGCAAATTCAGATCTAACTTGCAGAGCGGTAGTTGGCGCTCGTCTGGCTACAGGTGGTATGGTCCTTATAGCAGATAAACTCGTATTATTTTGTCTCCAAGAGCCTTCAATACATACTCCGTTCTCAATGGTATCAAAAGTCCCAGGAGGGGTGTACAAATTTCGGGAATGTTGGCTTCTTTTCAAAAAGTTATGTAATAAAATACAGCTCATTGTTATCATCGGTACCTTGTTTACGTCGATTTCTATCGGTTTTTTGAAGACTCTAAAGACAGATGTCAACACTCCAAAAGAATTTTCAACGATTACACGACTGCTTGATAGTCTATAGTTGAATGTCCGTTCATTCGTGCCCAAATCGTGATTTCCTGGAAAAGGTTTGATCACATTTTTATGTAATGCAAAAGCTCCATCGCCAAGAAACACATAAGGTATCATCATTTCTCTACCAGGTAACGGGACATCTGGTGGTAAATTAAGTGCATTTGTGTGAATTTTTTGCCACAAGAGACTGTTTTGAAAAATGCCCCCATCACTAATACGCCCTTGACCACCTATATCGGCAAAAATAAAGCGATAATCACCATCAACTAGAGCCATCAAAACTATGCTATAAGTTCCTTTATAGTTGTAATATCCAGAGCCACTTTGTGCTGGACATTTAATTACGATGTGCTTGCCATCTATGGCTCCGACACATCGAGGAATTTTTTTTCTGAATCCCTCTTCTATAGCTCTGGTGATTCTGGTAACTGAAACAAAAAAAGCAAATTAATAAATTAAAAGACAATAAACTAATGACAAAACACATAATAAAAAATATATGAGGAATTTCAATTATTTTTCAGCCTGAAGAAACTGATGAAGTCGCAACCTTAACACAGGATTTAGGTGAAAACGAAGAAAATGAAGAATAAAGGAACGAAGAAAATACCACAAAAAGAAAGACGGCAGATGATACGAAGACTAGAGCTCATGCTTCCAAAAAAAGGCGTATAAGTCAAGCTTTTGACGCAGAACTTGCACAAAAACAGCTAAACGACAGTTTTAAAACACTGAACCAGGTCTTGCAGAAAAAACAGGGTAACTCAGAAGATGACTGCGATCTATATAGCAAACTGTTAGCTTCAAAATTGAAAAGGTATCCTGTACACCAGAGGCAAAGAATTATGTATAAAATAGATGGCCTTCTATTGGATAATCCTCCTGGAACTTGCCCATCTACTTCTTTTTCATTTAGTTCTGCTCCCAGGCCTCCATCTGCCTATACATCTCAAGATTCTCCTGTGTATTTACACCATTCCCAAGCTTCTGCCTATTCACAACATTACCAACCTTCTTCTGCATATTCCAACGATTCCCAAGCTTCTGGCTAGTCACATCATTCCCGACCGCCTTCTGTTGATTCACACCATTACCAAAGGACTACAGCATATGCACCCAGTTCCCAATTATCCCCTCTCCATATCCAAGTACTACAAGAAATTCCTCGCACTACTCCATACAGTACCAACTCTTCTCCTGCACAAAGATCTCAACCTTCTCCTCTCCATTTAGAACCCACTATAGATCAAGACCAAGGAGTACCTCTATCTACTACAAGGAGTATTATACAGAGTGCCTTTATTGACGCCTTGACGGGGTCAACCGATGTTTCGAAAATATTCAAGTAATAATTTAACAAAATAAAGATTTCCTTAATAAAATGTATGTGTTTATTGCTTACCTTAACTTGGTCCTTCAAAACAATATTAATTGCTTTGCAAACTGCAGGTACAATCAACGAAATTGCTGGTGTAGAAACTTTAAATAAATAATGCAAACTTTGGTAACTGTCCCCAGTGGCCAAATATCGTAATGTTATTGCCAAGCGAATTTTTGGTGGTATTGGAATTCTTACTTTAGTCTGTTTTCTTATCATAGGCTGAATTTTATTAAGCAAGAATTCAAAATCTATGCGTGACATTCTACAAAAGTTGAAAAATTCTCCGGATTCCTCGCAAGTGAGTTCATTTTAAAACTTTGTCATACTTTCTCTGCGAAAAAGAACATATTTAAGTCAATTTTCAGGTTATAATCGAAATAAGACTTACAACGTTCTGTTGCGATGAATCGCTTTCATCCACCATCGCCTTTTTTGACGTCGACGTTTTTTTTCTGCCACAATTCTTGAAACATTTATAAAGTTTTGCAAACTCAAAACACAGAGCGCTGTCGCCGCGGCAATTTCTACGTCCTCCATTTTGTTGGAGAGTAATGCGGCAACCGCGGTAGCTGTATGTAAACAGTCACTTGCTTCAAAGGCTGCCATGGAATTATTCAGGGGTTGTAATAAACTGAACAGTATTTAATTCATTATGTACAGCATAATATCACAAGCAGTCAGTATAATATTGTAAAAGACTCAGTATTTCTGTTAAAAATGATAAGTAAAAATGGAATTTTTGAGCAGTAAAAGTACCATTTGGCCTGTATTTCTATGTTCACTATTGTGATTCTAATGGTCAGTAAAAATTTATTAAATGTCAGTATGACCTAGCTGGTAATAATTCCACAAATGTACAGTAAGAAATAATAAATGGCCAGTATGCAATAGTCAGTAATAATTTCAACCAACTCAAACTAACCCAAACTTGATACACATAATACCAATACAGAACACGTCAATTATGATATATAATAATAATTGTAATGTTAACCTAGTGCTAACCAACGACCCGCTGCATATTTTTTGTCAATTTCTATTACCAACACAAACTAACACAAACTAAATCTCTTTACTAAGTTGTGTTTCGTTGCGTTGTAAATTTTTTTGTATTTATACGAAATAGAATATATGACCAACCATTCATTATTCTACTGTCGCTTTATTAATTTTATGGACTGTCCATTATTTTCACCAGGCATTTACTAATTTATCTGATCGTTTTTTTATGATACTGACTCTTGATTGTTCATATCTACCATTTATTATTTTTACTGTCCACTTCTTTATGTTACTGACCCTTCATTATTTTTACTGACCATTTCTTTATACTACTAACCGTTAATTATTTCAACCGACCATTTATTATTTTACTGACCATTTATTATTTTTACTGACCACTTCTTTATGTTACTGACCCTTCATTATTTCAACCGACCATTTATTATCATACTGACCAAGGGAAATAAAATAATGGCAAAGAGTACTGTCCATAAAATTGAAATACTGATCATTTAATTTGTTGCCATTATTCAGGGCAGGACAGACGGCAGCGCGATTAGCAGCGGCAGTGGCTGCATGTAAAGGGGGTAAGAAGTAACAGTGCATTTGAAACTTGTATCGATTTGTCAGTTTACGTATTTTGACCACTTTTTTCAAAAATGGTTTCATGCAATTTTGTCAAGTTTGAATATGTTAAAAAATACATTTTTTGAGTGTGATTTTCAATAAAAATAGCTAGAAACAGGGGCAAAAATTGTGTACTTCCTAAAAATTTAATAATCGAACAACGAGTAGTGAATCTATAAGGCTAAAACTACCCATTCATGATGATTGATGGTTTCTTCAAAAATAAAAGTCAATGGTAAGTTGAAAATTTTAGTGAAATTTCCAAGAAGTCTTGATTTTTGTCTCTAATATGATAAGTCATATCAAAAATTACACCGTAAAAAGATTTATTTTTATGAGGCGCCGTTTGGGACAAAATACAATTTCCCACATGCTATATATTATTCCGTGATGTATAGGAACTTTTCCACATGATATATAAAATGTTGGGTTTCATGAACTGCCGCTCTATAACCCTTTCGCTCACTGTGTACACATTTGTGTACATCAATATCTAACTTCTCCTGTATAAATTCAGAAAGGATTTTAGCTTTTCGCTCATCGTGTTCACATTTGTGTATATTATGTTTTTAAATGTAGTACAAGTGCTACTCTCTAGGGGTTATCCATGAAAGTTTGTTAGTATAATTTCAACAGCTGACCGGCAAAAACTGCATAGCGCGTGCAACGTTGTCGGCGGAATTCTTGTGTGGCTTTTTTTGCGGTGTTTACGGTTTGAAAAAATTCAAAACCAGATCATATAAGGTTGTTTTATGTGTGCGAACAGTGACTTTTGTTGTTTTGTGTAAGAAAGTATTTTGTTTTCATCCTAGAAGTCAGGTACACATTTGTGTACATTGTGAGTGTGTGTTACAAAATAATTCTGGTAAATTCAATTTTACTTTTTCATTTATTATATTAGTAGACAGTTAATTATTATAGAATTTTGATTTATCATGAGTCGAAATCGCCCACTTACTGATAAAGAGCAGTTAGAATTGATAGAGGAGGGACTATCAGACATTGAAGGACTCAGCGACGGCGATTTCAATGAAGACGATGACTTCGAAAGAGATTATGATGTTGAAGGTATATTCATTACTCATTACTGATCACTGTACGTTAAATCCACATTCCGTAGATTTACCTGATGTGCTGATGGATCATGAGGAGAAAGGGGCAGAAGAACTGGAACAAGCCGAAGTTGAACCTGTTCCCAGTACATCTGTAACTCCTCAACCTGAAGACGTTGAACAGCTGGAAGAAATCGAAGCTGACCCTGTTCCTACCACATCCGGAAAATATCCACACAGGTCAAAGAAAACGAATATAGACAACTATTTGGAGAACAATAATCTTTCAAAGAAAAAGGATATATCGTGGCGACAGAATGTGCAGTATATCACCCCACAAATAAAGTGGAGCATCAGAGAAGAAGAGACAGTCGTTGAGCTAAAAAGTCCAGCATTTTTCTTCGGTAATTACTTCACAGATGATGTTTTTCAAACTATGATGGAACATACAAATCTCTATGCTGTGCAACAACAAACTCGCTTTGCCCCTGCGACGGTGGAAGAACTAAAAACTTTTGTGGGAATACATATCATCATGGGAAATCTACATTACCCAAGGATTCAGTGTTATTGGGATCATAAATTGCAGATTCCATTGATTTCCAATAATATGGCTATCCACAGGTTTTATAAATTGCGACAACATGTTCACTTTGTGAATAATAACGAAAAACCCAACAACAGTGACAGATTTTGGAAGGTACGTCCTCTATATGATGCAATTAGAAGAAGATGGGGGGGGGGGATCAAGATTTTTGCGCTTTGTGGTAGCAGTGGCACTTTGTATGATTTTATTATATATCAAGGATCTACTACTGAACTTGACCCACAGCAGCTTGAAGTATTTGGTTCCGGTGCTGCAGTGGTTCTAAAATTATCTGAGAGAATCAATCAACCGAGAGTACAGTTATATTTTGACATTTATTTTTCTAATTACAACCTACTGCAGTACCTTAGGCACAAGCAAATATATACAACATGCACAGCAAGAGCAGATAGGTTCAAAAAACCACCATTCTCATCAGATAAGGATATGAAAAAGAAAGGTCGTGGTTGTTCCGAGGAAATTATTAGCGACGATGGAGAAGTCATAATGACAAAATGGTACGACAATAGGCCAGTTGTGATAGCTTCAAATTATATGGGAGTTGGTGATCAAGACCAGTGCCGACGATGGGATAAAAATAGGAAGGAATATATTCACGTTGCAAGACCACAAGTTATAAATAATTACAACTCTCATATGGGGGGTGTTGATAAGATGGATTTCCTGATTACCCTGTATAGGACATTTATCAGGTCTAGAAAGTGGACTTTGAGAATGTTTGCTCATGCAATAGATATGGCATGTGTGAACAGTTGGTTGGAATACAAAGAGAAAGCTGCAGCTTTAGGTGTAGCTAAAAAGGATATTCTAGATTTACTTCACTTCAGAGCCTATGTCGCTGAGGCTCTAATCTTGGCAGGAAAAACTTCTGTGAAGAAGAGGGGACGTCCAGCTGCTGATAGTCCAGGACCTTCAACACCAAAATCGACAAAAGTAAGACCAGAAATCAGACCGGTGGCTGAAGTCTGCTTGGACAGGCTGGACCATTTGCCGACAATTGATGATAAGAACTTTGCTTCTAGGTGCAAACTACCCGGGTGTAAGGGCAGATCGAGGATTTTGTGTGTGAAATGTGATATTCATTTATGTCTCACAAAAAAAAAACAATTGTTTTGCAATATACCATACAAAATAATTTTATGGTTTAATTGATCTTCTATACCATTGACTTCCAATGTACACAAATGTGTACACAAAAAAACAAAAAACTGGCACATTTTACGAAAAATTCGTTAGGTTCAAAATTTTTTAAAAAAATTAAACAGTTGATGTACAAAAAATCAAATTTTTGTTTGAAAAAATGAAAATTCGTGAGCGAAAGGGAATGAGGGCGCCTACTCACGATCTGTAGATCAGCTGTTTGTGTTACTCATCGATATTATCAGTACATTTGTACTAGATTTGAGATTTAGTACACATTGAACACATTGCATCAGTACATCCGGCACTCAATCAGCTGTACAGCATCGATTGACAGGCTGTTTTTTTTAGCCGCGATTGAATGTAGACCACAATTATGCCGTTTCTCTATCTGTTGGGTTAAGTTTGTTAGGGCGATTTTGGAGGTGATTTTGATATTTTAAGTTTTGAGTGTATCTCATCAGAATCCAGAATCATCATAAATAAAATAGCTTTGATTCGTGTATTGATCTCGTTATTAATAATAAATCTTCAATGGATAGCAGAATATACATATAATAATAATAATGGACAATTTGCACATTTTTTGTAAATATGAAAAATATTAGGATTAGTAAGGACTGATGTCATTGATGTTTAAAAAAATCAATCTACGACCTCTATTAATGTGATCACCGATCAAAGAGCACCAATCAACATGCACTACGTCACAGAATACATTACTTATTTCCGTCTCGCGTATTGACTGTAATAACTCTGTCTCTCTCGAGAGGGTAAATTAGCTCCGCCCCGTTTTCGATCATACAGTGAAATTTGCGTTTTCTTTTTTATTTATTTAGTATTTTTATGGGTATTTCGGAAAAAAAAATTCGCTGATGACTTTCAGATATTGTCTAGGATACGTATATAAGATTCAAAGTCATTTGAAAATTTATGCAAATAATTGTCCATTGTGCTGTGTTGAAAAAAATATTTTCGACTAAAGGAAACTATATCCCAACAAACATGAAAGGTCAAATTTTACCGCTTCTCGACCTAGGTCGAGAGATGATGATGACCAATAATTATGAATTGGGCAAAATAACCGACATTTGTCCACAAATTTCCCTATGTGGGGAAAGAAACTAAAGTAATTTCGAAGTAATAATTACGTCGATAGGTTCTTGCCAACCAATAGGTAAAAGTTGAATAAAGGAACTATCAACCTGTTTTACGTCAAAATGGTTTGGTCCTAGATGTCACCTTGTTCTTACCTGTTGGTGAGAAACAATGACAGAGAGAAAATACATTCGCATATTAATGTGAGAAGAATAAGGATAAAGAATCATGGCACAGCCGCCTGTTCGTTTATACCTAATGTAAATATATGTGATAATGGAGTTTGAATTTTGTCACGTCTACCTCATATCACCGAAAATAATCACGAAATAGTTTGCTTATTGGAAGAAAATTTAGCCGCGAAAGAAAATTTTCTGTCCAATTTCGGGTAGATATACTTACATAAAATTGATGCGCCCTGAATATACATCCATTTCGATGAATTATTGACAGACGAAGTTTCAGAACATAACCTTGAATCCAAAATAATCAGAATAGCCTTGGAAAGTGAACAAACTTGCCAATGGATGTGATCATATTTGATTTTGTGAATATCCCAGAAATTAGTCAGTGATCCAATAAAATCCGGATATAAACATTGTCCTTTTTTCTGGTGAAATTAAAATATATGGCCGTCCTCTTGTTTTGTGCCTATAAGTTCATTTTTCCTGTATATTCGACCTTATTGACAATCTTCCTTAACTTGGGTCAAATTCTCGCAGCAAAAATAAACTTCAAAGTTCATGATTACAATCAGGACAATTTCTAGAACTTGAACTTGTGTATTCATATTCTTAATCTCGAACCGAACGAGGCCAGCTTATCGCACAAATCACCAGTCACCTCCTATTTTCTATTTTAAAACTCATGATCCATCCAGAAAACCTGCCATTCCCGGGGTACGCTAATATCACTTTTCCAGTAGATAAATAGCCAACTTGGACTTCACCACTTTGGATATTAAGAATCGTAACTCGTGAGCTTCTCAAACAAACGACAAACGACGGACCAAATGGAAAGATTCAACTTCAAAGTAATAGCGATATGCAATTGATGACCTGAGTTATTTCAATATTTTCAAAAAGTTAGCCACCCCAGGAATTTGAGCGTTTGAGGTTATTCATAAAGTTAAACAATTTTCCATTTGTTTACCTCAAAAGATTTTTGTCTTTCAAGACATCAAAAAAGTCGAGATTGACTCAATATCGACCTTTGTTACTACTTAACAGACAGGTAGCGATAAAGACAGAATATTGTTCATAATTTAGTAATATTCCACCTAAATTCAGAAGAAATATATTCTTGTCTTTGAAGGCAACTTTTTTGGTTACTTTCGATAAGTAAGTTTAGACCTCTTCGTATACCTTATATTATAATAATATGTCGTCGTTGTATATGACACAATTTATGTTTATTTTTAGTAACCTGTAACTATATTGAATAACTTACAGGAAAATTATCTAATAGAACTTTATTTATGTCGTGAATAAGATATAGTTGTCCGGACTTCAATAACTGATAGTTGTTTATGACAATGAAGTCAAATTGTAAGGTAAAAGGAGGTAGTTTTATATCAAACCAAGACATTTTTCTTTTCTTCTGATCTAGAGTTCTGGAATTGTTTGTTGGGATAAACCTAGTGTATATTGTACAGTTTTGTATGACTTTTTGCTTCCGGTTATTTGACTGTCTCAATACTGTCAAACTGTCTCTGATAAACCACATTAGCGATTTTTCTAGAAAAACTGGATTCGGCATCCCTCAAAACGGGCCCATACCAAATTTTATCGATAAAAAAAACATTTTTTTTCCAAATTCGCGCCGGTGATGAACACTTTACTCAAATATTTGATGTAATTTTCAATATTTACAAAAAAAAATGAAGTGTATTGAAGAAAATGGTGGCAATTACCACAATTCAGTTGTTTTTCCATGAGTGACTGTGAAGTTTTGAAGATAAATGCATGATTTATTTCTTCTACAGAATATAGTTACTACTTGATACTTCTCTGATAAAAGTTGGTATAGGCTCGTTTGGAGGAATGCCGAATCCGCACAGATTTTTTCTAAAAAAATCGATTATGTGGTTTTGCTCCTGAGAACTGACAAAGAAGGCCTTGGTTTTTGAAAGAGCGAGGCCATTTTTGGCGAGAAGATACAGTTTGTCAAGCTCCACAATTAAAAAAAATCTCGAGCCAAATCGGTCAATAAATAAACTTTTTTTCCGGGTGACCCGAAAACAAATGCGTATCACATACAGTATTAAACCAAGTTGCGATTTTTATGATCCACACTGTATCAATCATTATCAAAATAATTTGAACATTAGTATATTTTGGGTGATGACGAATCGACGTCAACTATACATTTCACATAAATTGGGTCCCAAAGATAATTAACTCTTGGAAAAAATATATTCAAACCTTTTCAAAAACTACGCCTATGAGTATGAGTTATCATACATTATACCTCGAGGAAAATGTGAGCCTTATGACCATACATCCCTATACCAAAAATGAGCAAAATCGTCCAAGAAACAATAACTGAGATATTGACTTGTATCCATCTTAAGTGTGAGACACCCTATATATGTTAGGTACCATATGCAATTTAGAACAGATTTTTGAAAGCTCCAGAACTTGATGTCTTTTGTTTTTCCATATCTCTTTAAATAACGCCAGAAAAAAATTAAAACGAAATCGGCAAATTTGGGTTTTTAGGCATATCTCCTGAACTACTGGGAATTTTAAAACTTATGGTTTTCAAGATCCTCATGATAGACATTCTTATCCTGGACACACTGTATTATTTATAAACTTGCCGTCCGCCGTTACGATTGACGTTTGCCGGTGACGCTAACGTTGCCGTCGCCCAATGCATTTATAAACTTTTATACCGTCGATTGTCGTCGAAGACTTTCAAATTTTTTGTTTACTTAATTTGAAGTTAATTTGTTTTAGTTCAGTGAGATTTGGTGACTGACTCGAGTATATTTTGGTACAAATCTTGATTTTATGATATAAAAACATGAATTATCGGAACAAAAACCTTTTTCCAGCCATTTTCCTATGGCTTCAGCTACGAACGGCGGACGGCAAAAGATGGAGATGAACGATCTCTAGCGATGCGCCAACGGCAGACGGCATGATATAAATGTATGCAGGCGCGTCCATATGTCTATCTCGAACTTCAAACGTTAGCGTTAGCGGTAACGGCGAACGGCGAGTTTATAAATCTCACTTTAACGCTAAGGGACCCTTAACTTGACAGTTGTGCATGCAAAATTGTCAAGTTGAGGGTCCCTTAGCGTTAAGTATCCTCAAAATAGGTTGGTGCAATCGGCCATTAGACTTATTCATAATGTCAAAACGTTTCTCTACTTTGCAGAAGAATGCTAATACGTTCCTTGTCTTGTTGAAAGTTGCCTATTTTATCGAATTAAACAGAAAATCACGAAAAGATGTTCGAATAAGTACGGCAACATTGTAATCACATGGGAGCTACATCCAGTCGCAAGTCGCATGTTGATCTTTTTTGTTTTGATTTGTCTGTTTTTCAAACAGTGTTGATTTTCGGTTATTCAATATAGTGTTTGATATAAAAAATAAGTTGAGATGAATAACAACTCTACCCCTCAAGATTTGAGGAATGTTGTTACAGAGATTTTGCAGAGCGATGAGTTCTGCAATCAGTTACGATGCTCTATTGAAAGAGCATCTTCCAGTAGACATCCGCATAGCATTAATAACTCTCCGGGTTTGGCGAATTCAGCTCAAAGAGAAAGAATACATGTATCAACACCTGCTGGGGAGCTCCGGAAATTATTTCCGTCAATTAGAGGTTCTAATAACAATAACGACCTAGTCAGTACGAACACCTCCAATAGAGAAGGTGCAAGTGATATTGTTGCCAGAACCGGGCGAAAACGTAAACGTACTCAGAAAATGGTAGCATCGTCTGGTTTTAAACGAGATGTTATTCATGTTACTAAACCCAACGATACAAAAACATTGACTGGATTAAGAAGAGGCTCGGCTTATGCAAACGGTACGGAAGTTTTTGTTTCGTTTATTTAAATAATCCTAATATGTAATCTCGCACTTTTAGGTTATGCTATAACCGCGGCAACGTTTGATAAAGCATGGACAGAACGGGAGATTGTGGATTATATCCAAAGATTGTTCCACGAAAAGTTACGTGGCACAAAATTTGAAATTTTGGTTCCATTTGGTGGAACTTTGGTTAAAGCAAACCTAGCAGAAGGAACTGGTTTGGATGGTACAATATTGGGGTTTATATCACTTTATGGCAACTGAAAATAACAAATTTTCTAGAAAGATTTCTTCATATTTGCTATGAAATCATATTTTTCAATAGAATAAAGTGAGGATATGAAAAGTTTTAAGTGTTTTTTTCAGAATTAAAATATTTCAAATATGCGGTATCTGTGAGCGAATAGGGGTGGTGGGTGAAGTGAAACAGTAATAGTTGGGGCATCACTTTTTAAACGATATTCAAGAGAACATCCACCGGCTACGCTGGGCAGGAGCGTACCGTTTTACTCGGGCAGGAGCAGCCATATGGGTAGGAGCGTCACTTTTGAAACGATATTTTAGAGAACATCCACCGGCTACGCTGGGAAGGAGCGTACCGTTTTACTCGGGCAGGATCAGCCATATGGGCGGGAGCGTCGTTTCTTAAACGATATTTAAGAGAACATCCACCGGCTACGCTGAGCAGGAGCGTACCTTTTTACTCGGGCAGGAGCAGCCATATGGGCAGGAGCGTTACTTTTTAAACGATATTTAAGAGAACATCCACCAGCTACGCTGGGCAGGAGCGTACCTTTTTACTTGAGCAGGAGCAGCCATATGGGCAGGGGCGTTACTTTTTAAACGATATTCAAGAGAACATCCACCGGCTACGCTGGGCAGGAGCGTACCTTTTTACTCGGGCAGGAGCAGCCATATGGGCAGGAGCGTTACTTTTTAAACGATATTTAAGAGAACATCCACCAGCTACGCTGGGCAGGAGCGTACCTTTTTACTTGAGCAGGAGCAGCCATATGGGCAGGAGCGTTACTTTTTAAACGATATTCAAGAGAACATCCACCGGCTACGCTGGGCAGGAGCGTACCTTTTTACTCGGGCAGGAGCAGCCATATGGACGGGAGCGTTACTTTTCAAACGATATTCAAGAGAACATCCACCGGCTACGCTGGGCAGGAGCGTACCGTCTTACTTGGGCAGGATCAGCCATATGGGCAGGAGCGTCACTTTTTAAACGATATTTAAGAGAACATCCACCGGCTACGCTGGGCAGGAACGTACCTTTTTACTCGGGCAGGCAGAAACAAAATTATATTATAATAATATACCTAGGTAGGTACAAAAGTAGGTACTTCAAAGCGATTTATTCAAATACAATGTCAAAATGCATATCTTTCAGTGATATGGTTGATGATATTATTGAAGGTATGTTTACCAGCACCTCCATATTCTTGATACCACATAAAATGATCAATGTGTTCTGGCAAAAGCGTTGATCCCATAACATGTAACTTTCTGCAAAAACCTTTCAATCTTGACCAATACCCTTCGATGTAGTTGGTATGAACTCCGGTTTGAGGATCCAAAAAATTCTCGGAATGGTTAACCGACTTATGGATAAATGGGGAAACTCCGTCCAATGTACCCAGCAGTCATAAGCACGCCATTTATCAGTCCATATTTCAGATCCCGGTTTCACATGCTCCAGGATCTTGGAAATGATTTCTTCTCTGGACCGGTATCGAATATACACTATTACACCTTTTTTCAGAGTGACATTTGTATAAGTTTCCACGAAACAATATCTCTGTAGAACCATTTGGGCGACTGAGGAAAGTCTCATATTCAGAAGACGAGCAGCAACACTTGTTGGTGTCAAACACGACCACATGAATAACAAATACATCACCTTCCTAACAGGAATGTGCATTCGTTCAAAAAATGAACCTTTCAATATATAATATTGTAGGCAACATCCTGCACAAAAAAAGCTATGCGACAATATTCTTCCATTACGTCTGGATAAAACACAATACCGACGACAGTTTCGATTGCTACATCGAAAGTTTTTCCGAATCAATCCGGCGTCTTGTAATAGTGTCAACACTCTCTCATCACTTCTTCTTAGAGCACAAAATAGTTGTTCAATAATTGATGAAACGTTCATGTTCACAAAATTGAAAACAGTATAAGTAATGTGAAATCAAAAATGAATCTCCTGCACGTTCATCAAAATGAATTCAATTCGAAATGAATCTCTTTCGCCAAAATGTCAATTCGGTAAAACGGCACCTACGCGGAACAGAGTGACGTTTGCTCGAATGAATAAATAACACCAAAGCTGATACCTGTTTTCAAAGCTTCCTAATAAAAATGGGTAATAATTCTAATCATTCTTTCATTCTATAGAAAACTATTTTTTGAAAGCAAAAGGATCTACTTTTATTTGTAATAAAGCGATTATATCAAATGGATCTCTTCCGCCAAGTTGTCAATTCGCCATAACGGCATACTAAATACTCCGATATTCCTACGCGGAGCAACATTCCATTTGCCCAGATGCATAAAATAACACCGAATTAAATAGCTTTTTTTTAAATACCGATTGAAAATCTGAAATAATCCTCACCTTATTCTATCGAAAAGTATGTTTTCAATGCGAATATGAAGACCTTTTTATAGAAAATTTGTTATTTTCAATTGCCATAAAGTAATATGTTACCCAATATTGTGTCGCTTATCTTCTCAGAAAACGGTTTATGTTAGACCCTTGTCTGCAATTGACTTTGATAGTGAAGTTAGTGATGACTAAGTGATAATTTGTCAGACATGGTAAACGAGAACCAAAACGTTATTGCTGCTAACCTTTTTTCAACGGAAAATAATACCGACAATGTACATGATGACCCCCATCCAAGTGATATTCATGCTGTTATAGGTAATGACATTTCTACCACTGAGGCGAGCATTGAGGTCAACAGTAATGTAGATATAACAATCGAACACATTTTTGAAACCGACACTATACTTGCAACAGCCAGGAGTTTGGAGGAGGAGACAACGAATAAGGAAACCATGGTGGATATTTCAAGACAGTTTAATAGCAGAATTGATACTGAAACAACTTTCCAGTTTAATGTTTACAGAGAGGACATTTTTAACTGTTGTATTCGTGCTTTACGCAGAAAGAATTTTTCACCTTTGAAAAAACTTTCAGTGATGTTTACTGATATTGATAATATTTCGGAAGGCGCTGTTGATATGGGTGGACCGGGGGGGTAACCACTCTTGGCAATACATGTACATTTTGCTGGAAATCGATGGCAATCGTTAGGAAATCGCCGGAAATCCCATCGAAAGAGTGGAAATCGCGGAAATCATTGTGGCAATCTGGAAATCACCAGGCAGTCGCGGCAGTCAGGTGGCAATCATGGAAGTCTATGCGGAAATCCCGGGAATCCCCTACAGGCAGGCAGCCTGGCAGTCGCGCAATTTATTGCGCATAACTTCAAATTTCGTCATTCGTCTGGTTGCATCGGCGCGCATCACCTCGCGGTCTCGAGTCTGTTGTGATTTTTTAACACGTGGCTTCTTTGATGACAATATTAGCGCTTTGTTTATATAAACTGTGGATGCGGACTTTTGTTGAGTTATTGGTAAGTAAAAACCGGGGTAAAAACATTTTAATATTGAATTAATACAATGTTTGGAGGTATGCATAACGAAAAGCAAATGCTCTTAGCGGGGCTTTTAGTCAATTAATTTGAATTGATCCTTGTCAGTTGTTTTTCAAGTGTATTGTAGGTAAGTTCATTTCAAGAAATTCAAGTGAAAGCATTTTCTCGCGCTTTATGCATCTTACCACCCTATATACTATAAATAATACTGATGAACGTTTCCAAATATGTTTACGTTGTATCTGGCTATCTGGGGTGTCTTATTAGAAAAAAAAACAATATTTCTGGTATTTCTTTGGAGTCTTGATATTGTTTTTTCACTGCAGTTAAACAGCCGGCAGATGGCAGGGCATTGAAATGCCCCCGGAAATGCCATTAATTGTGCAAAAGTTAGGCCTAAAATGCCGTTATTGGTGCAAAAGTGTGGTTCTGTGTTGTTTGTTTTTATTCTTTTTATGGATAGTGCAGGGAAAATGCGAGAATAATATGATAAATCGTTGTTAAGTTATTGTTATTTCAAAAACTGGAGAATCTACGGTGTGTTCCATTAAAAAAATAAAAGTTATATCTATTAGGTATCTTATTTATGGCACACCATCTATACGATTTTATACAGGGTTTTCCTGAAATGACTGTACAACGCTTAACCACAAATTCATTAACCAAAAATAAGGCGATCTATAGGCAAACTTACCTATATCCAAGATTGCTTCGTTCAGTCTACAGAGGGCGTCAAAAAAAATTTGGTTTTTGTGTCTACCACACTTTTCTCGTGCACCCGGTATACAAAAAAATATTTTTTTCTGGCGGTTCATGTTATTACCTACCAACTTTGTATTTAAAGTCCCTATCTATCTTGCATAATAAGCGAGTTAGTCTGCCGACGAAATATACGGAAACACCCTGTACATACAAAAGAATACAAAAGAATAATTTTGCTTTCTTTTTGGATAGCCCCTATCTAAACTGGAGAGAATTCACGGATGTGTACTGGTACTTTATGACAGTTCATACAATATACATTTTTTGGGTGTAGTAAGCTCAATATTATTGATTAGAAAACATGTTTTTTCAATTTCTTGCTAACTAGCCGAATGTATAGTTTGTGTCATACCTAAGGAAATCCCTGGAACGCGAACGCCATACAAGGCGCACATGCGCAGTATACTAATAAGCCGTCAAACCGGGCGCCATTGAATGATCTAGTTTCTATTACCGTCATTTTATTAACCTGCCATTTGACGGCAATTTAATTACCGCGTACTAAAAAGGCGTCAAACTCGTCATTGAATTACGTTTTGCCGTAGGTCATAGTTATTAACGGCATTTTGATATCCTGCCGTCCGACGGCAGTTCAAATCAGTATCCCAGATGAAACCAGACTAAACATATTTTGAGATGTATTGCTAACTATACATCGCAATAACACCTTCATAAGCATAGTTCTTTCGATTGTCCATTAGAAATAGAAAATTCGAGGGATTCAATGGAAGCGTCAACTTCAGGAAGTAAGATAGGAGATCTGTTGTCAAACATTGGACTTGACCAGTCAGTCGAGATTCCTAAGTATTTATCGGATCTTCTTCAACATGCAGGCTTCGACAATTATATAGCTCTATCAATGTTCGAGGAGAACGATTTTGCGAAACTTGAAGCATATGCCAAAACTGACCTCGCTGAATTGTTTACCGAAGAAAAGAAGTCAGCTTTCTTTGGAATATATTATCGGGATATAGCATTCTTCAAAATAGTTGAAGGACATCGAAAACTACTGAACAAAATCGTAGAACACTGCAAGGTCTTTTTGGAAAATCAGAAAAGATCACGATTGTCGTCTGGATTACAAAAGAAAATTGGCAATGCGAAAAAACATCGAAAAGCATGTTTTTCAGAGCCAATCATTGCCAGGGATGAATTGGAAGACCCCGTGGAAGACACAAATTTTTCTAGCGAAGATAATCCAATTATTACAACTCCCAATGACTCAAAAGAGAATATTGCGACTCATATAAAAAATGTTGTAATAGCTTATCAAACAAATTTTTTAAATACTTTGGACGATGAAAAAGAGAAAAATGACGGGTTGAAGAAATTGGATCAACTTCAGATAGAAGTAACAGAAGATTGTGTTAAGGTTAAATGTACCACGTGTAATTTTGTATCCAAAGCATACTGTAAATTGCAAAACAATAGGAAAAAAAAATGGATTCTCTCAAACGTGAACAGGCATTTCAAGACCCACTACAAAAAAAATCGTGGCTCTACGATACTTCAAAAATCAAAACCACCATTGGAAAAAAAATCAATGCTTTTCTTTTTGAAAACGGGAAATATTAGAAGTACCGACCATTCGAAAAACAAAAGACAAGGTTCATCTGGTACTGCTGCAGAGAGCCTGGAAGAAATCATAGATCTTGAAGATCCTAATTTGAATCAAACTACGAGCTCACATTCCGACATACTGATAAATAGAGATCGTATGATTTCCGGACAAGATTCCGATCTCCCAGAATTTTTTTCTTCTGGTAGAAATTTTAGTGAGGATACCGTTGATGAATTACCAGCGGACATAAATTCTGCTACAGAAACCTTCAAAGAGACTCCTAAAGCATCAGTTGCCACACCAATCAATATTAGCCGAAAGGATAGAATCACAACAAAAAGGAAATTAGAATTTGATGAAAGTCAAACCAAAATAACTTCGTACTTTCAGATTTGTGAAAAAATGGAAAAATACATCTCCGCCGAACCAAAAGTAAACAGGCAATTTGAAATAGCCATGAATATAGCAAATGAATTCCTCTCGGTATCTCCAATAATTGATACAGGTGGTAAAGATGATTCCCAAAATGTCGCTAGAAACAAACACCTCAGATTTTTTGATATGTTGAAACAATACGCGGAAAGAAATGCAAAGGGAAAGGAGAAGGCTGGTAACCGGTTTTCAGAAAAATTCAAAAAATTGTGCCTTTATATTTTCATCACGTCTGGTCGTCTTGCCTATGAAACTCTATATCAGAATATGGAAGGGGGACTACCGTCGAGAACTACTTTGACAAGAACATTGAACACTTTCGGCACCTGTAGAGAAGACGAATTGGGTTTGGATCAGTTGAAAGTTTTTTTAGAAAAGCGAGATTATCCACTTAATGTTATTGTGAGCGAAGATCAAACTGCAATAGTTAAGCGGGTTCGCTACAGTCCTTCAAGTAATCAACTTGTTGGTTGTGTACCACTTATTTCAAAGACCAATGGATTTCCTCTGTATAATCAGTATTCTGTAAACTCGGTGAATGACATAAAGAAACCAATTGATGAAAATAAGTATTCAAACAATGCTTATGTCTACATGGCACAACCTCTGGTCGACGGCGCGCCAGCATTATGTATAGCGATTTTTGGATCAGACAATCGTTTCTAGACAGAAGATGTGATGAACAGATGGAAACATCTAAAAGCTGAAGCGGCAAAAAAAGGAATATCAATCGACGGCTTCTCTTCAGATGGAGATACACGATGTCTCAAAGCTATGAAGCTCATATCTGGCATAGCAACGTCCTCAAAAATTTCGCATAATCCGGGGCATAATCCATATTCTCCTTATTTTCAGGTAAGACAATATTGGCTTATAAGATCCAAATGCTTGAAAATATTATATAATATATATTTTTTGAAGGCCGACTTTTCACTTGACCAGGCTGTAGTGTTTCAAGATACTATCCACATTTCTACCAAAATCAAAACAAGATTGCTGAAACCAAATATTGTTTTACCTATGGGATCCCATGTAGTGTCTAAGAATCATTTGGAGTGCTTGATTAAAAATAACACAAAGGATAAACATCATTTGAATTCCAGTGATTTAGAAGGTAAATACATAATTATAAATATTTATACCAAATAATTGGGCTTCATTCTCACATTATCTTCATCAATCTTAGTATATTATATATGTAGATCAGACTATCAAAGGAACAACACAGATCGGTGTTTTTACTTTTCAATCATTCTCAACTAGGTTCATCCCCGGGTTCATCAAATTAATCTCTCTGTTATCGATCTACTTTAAATATTATAAACTGATCGAAAAAAGTTGAGGATATTGTGTTCTCGTTGTGAAGTTTTTCCGTGTGAGTTCTGATTCAAACTTTTTTTCAATTATTATACAAAAAAAAAGTTTCATTTCTTAAACATATGATGGCGGTGATTTGTCCGAGGATTCAACGTTACAGAGTAATTTTTTCTGAAAGCTCTCAGATAATTTTCGATCAGTTTATTTGAAAAAAAAGTTTAAAACAAATGGAAACTAAATTCAACACTCTGTAGCTCTTCTCGCCGGATACATGTTTATGAGAACTTTTCTTTTCTTTTGAAACACCTTTTACCTATAATACAGAGTGCCACAGATTCGAGTGCATGCATGGGGATCTCAGTTATTATAAGAGATACAGGGTCGGTTAAATGGTTGCAAAGTTGCGCATTTTTATGCTCAAGAAAAAAATGTCATTTTGAAATTTGAAAAATCCCGACTACTTCCGAAGATATTCGGAAAAAACCGAAATTTCGCAAAAACGTTTTAATTATGTCCTGCGTTTGTTTGAAAACACATTTTAAAATAAATTACACTTTGTTTGCTTTATGAACTAAGGTCGAAAAATTTTTTTATACGAAAATAAGTGTTGTTGAAAAAAACATTTATTATTTTTGAATTCTCCGTTCAATTTGAAAAAGAAATCCACATGCCGTTGTTTTATTATCCGTAAAAATGAATATGAATGTTAAAGAGTGCAACTATCTGGCTAACTAGAGTAATGCGAATTTTTATTTTTTAGAATTTACATATTATTCAAACAATCAATCAAAAATGCTTTATTGTCTAAAGTTGAAAAAGTCATTGACAAAGCTGTTGAAAATATAAAATATAAAATAGAAATAAAATAAATTCACCGATGTGTTTACATTGATTTTCTCGGGCAACATCGAGGACAATAAAACACATCGCAGAAAAACAGCTCATGAGAACTCTTATTATGATTCAATTTCAACGGGAAGTTCACAAATATTTTCTATTTGGGATTAAAGTGATGACGTTATATATTTTTGTTTTTTGTGACGAAACATTTTTGGCCAGTTTATAAAGCAAATAAGCATCTATTATAAATATATACATTTTTCTATTCTTGCAGGAACGGACAAAATGAATTTTGAGGCGATAGATAAACTATCGTCACCTTGTGTCACCGATCTTTTGCTTCAAAATGACGAATACAATGCTACTCGCCAAATGTTAATCTTGACAAGATACATTCTTGACTCATTCCTGGATAAGTCCATAACAATTCAACGTCGTGTGTATCTCATATGGTATGCAACGTTTTTTTTACGTTGGTGGAGGGGCTGGATACGCAACCAAGAAACATACACCCTTAGCAAAAATTGGCTTACGCTAAACACATACACTTGCGTAGAGATAAATGCCCATTCCATTTTATTGCTAATCGAGAAATGCAGGGAACGTCACACTCCAGAACAAATTTTACCTTGGCTTTGCAGCAGTCAACCCTGCGAGAAATTTTTTAGACAAACCCGATCGATGACCTCGACCTATTCCACCATGGTCAACTTTGACATGTTAGATATTCTCCAAAGGAGACACCGTATTCAAGCTATCAACGACATCGTCAGCGACTCATTGGGACAGTCAGGTAAATGAGTTCATATGGTCATTTAGGTAATGGGAAAATTTGAAATTGAGAAAATTATTAACTACCATGAAATCGGGCATGAAATACTTACAGCGTGATCAAGTGGAAATTCTTAATTGATCATAATTGATAATAGCGTATTGATCCGGCTATTGGTTTACCGTATCTGACGAAAAAGTTGCCGATTATCGCAATAAACCTTTCAAATTAATACAACAAAATAATGATGTAATGATACTTTATTTTGACTTAATCGAATGATATCTTTTTTTCAATTAGGCGGTTTAGACTGTTTAGTAGTGTTGATAATTATTGAATACTCAATAAAGTTTGTTAGATTACTCTTGACTATTACGTCATCAAGACACCAAGCGCGTTCAAATGTATTTTGCCGATGTCCCTATTGTGACGTGTGTCAAAAGTTAGTCTAACAAACTCTACATTATTTCCGGTAATACGATATGCAATTGAAGATCTATTATTTTTCAGATTCCGAGTTTTTGTTTCCAAGGGAGAACAATAGAAGGCTTGGTGTTAATCGCGGTGTTACTGTGAACGAGGCTATTCCATCTGTGGAGCAATTGCGAGTTGCGAGAGGTTATCGAAAATGCAAAAACTGATGCAATATCTAAGGCGAAGGAACTGAACATGACGCTACCTTTGGAAATAGAAAAAACAATAATGGAAACAGTTTCCATGCTACCTGTAAGCGCGTTAAAGGATAGTGAAGATGAAGAACAACCGGTTGAAGTTCGGAATCTGGACATGAATGAGGAAGATTTGAAGGAGGTGGAAGAAGAATTAAACATTTTTGAAAATTATGAATCGTTAAACGTGAAAGATTTTACCAATAAAAAGTCACCGACAGATCCATCGCTCTTGAAAGTAACCGTCAATAACAAACCAATGCTTATAAAAAAAACCACATTATGTTGGATGTTTTTTGAGAAAAACGGGAAACTTTCAGCTGATCGACAAATTCGTTGCCGCGGAATGACACAGAAGGCAAAACGGCCTAAAAACCACAGACGCATGAGGAGAATTATTACAGAACCAGCTGACACATCCAGTGAGGAGGACATTAACCACAACATTATAGAGAGTTCTGACATCGAGATGGAGCCTGACCCGGAGCCTGAGGAACATGAGACTCCCGATGATACTCAAATTACTCTACACTGCGAAAAATATTACGCGATATGGTATGACACATGGTATATCGGGCGTATCATTGAGCGTCTGGACGACGAAACATACAAAATAAAATTTCTCAAAGCCGAATTGAACGAATTTATTTGGCCAAAGCTAGACGACGTCCAAAAAGTTCACAGAAAATTTATATTTTACGGGCCTATCGAGCTGATTGGCATGGGACCCTTTCGTTTAAACTACGTAGACAGAATTGCCATTGAAAAGGCATATAAAGCAGTTTAAAAATGTAAAAAGGTATAAAAATATTTTTCAAATAATTAGTGGTTTTATTTATGGTATGTATAAGAAATTATTATTAATTTCTAGTCAATAATCGGGTCAATAAATACACACAACGTCAAAAGTCTTGGACCCCCCATGTTTTTTCCCCATTTCTACAGATATTTAAAATCTGCTCATATAAATAAGTAGGTACTCTATTTTTCTTCCGGTTTTTTCCAGTGTAGGTACTCAGATCTTTTTTTTTTGTTGAAAAGTCATTGTGCCTTTTTGTCCATTCTTGAGGGTTTTTCAGAGTGGTTTTCGAAAAAATTGGATGACTCCATTCGAAAGAGGGGCAAAAATTATACCAATCCTGAAAATCACACTACGACTGACAATTTTATAGCCTAAATATGCGGTTTTAAAGTTGCTAAAAACGATACATAGCCAAAATTGACATTTTAGGCAATTTTTGAAATCTTTTAAATTGCATATCTAGTCTATCAAAAGTTCAATCGTAAAGTGTAATTTCCAGGATCGGTATAATTTTGGCCTCTCTTTAGAATGGAGTGTGGGGTATCATGTGGTACTTGCGTATTTAACAGATTGTGTGCTAAATCAACAACAACACATTTTTGTGTACTGAAAAGTGAGGTTACAAGACTATTTGTTCAAATTCCTGTGCAAATATGTCAAATGATTTCAAAATAATTCATGTTGTTTTTTTCTTCAAACAAACAAAAGTTATATCGCAAAAACTTGTATAGCGACAAATGCTTGGACAAATGTGACATTTCAAATTATTTTCCAAAATTGTTAGTACATTATCGATCAAAAATCACAAATGAGAATTTTTACGCTCAAAGCAATACTACAGCCTAATTTGATATAAAACATATTCGATCTTCAAAAAGAAGCGTATGAATCATGGCGAACTTTCAAACATTAAACTTCATACTCAAACTCAAAACTAACTTTTTGTCACTTACAACATTCTGTGCACTAGACCATCGACATATAATCTCCAAAACGGTCAAAGATGACCACAGATATTGTTTTATAAACCGACCCTTATTTTCCAAATATGAAATAAAAAATGAGGGTTGCCATTTAAAATAAGGAAGTTGGTAACTATAGCTACGTCCAGTGATAGAAAATTGCAACTACATATTTGAAAAAGGTAGTTATGGCCGCGAATTTTGGTAGCGTCATCTTTTCGAAAAAAAAAACGAGAAAAAACAGTGCCGGTGACAAAGTATCATTTGAAATAAACTCAGAAAATACTTAATAGAAACGTTTTTGCAAAAATCCGTTTTTTTTCGTATATTATCGAAGCGAGCTTCGGAGGTATTGAAGTAGTAGATTTTTTTTAATTCTAAAATTACATTTTGTTGAGCTTAAAAAATTTGCAACTTTGCCATAATTTAAACGACCCTTTATGTCTCATAATATCGAAGATCCCCATGCATTTGAATTAGTCGCACCCAGGGTCGCACCCTGTATAATCATTCAATCATCCCGCTTTCGCAAAATTCAATTGTAGTGTGTAGTGATTTCCATGGCAATCCCTGGAAATCCTACTGATTTCCATGGCAATCCCCGGAAATCACACTGATTTCCACGGAAATCCATGGAAATCCCAGTGATTTCCATGGCAATCCCTGGAAATCCCTGGAAATTCCACTGATTGCCAGGAAATCGCATCATTTTGGCAATACATGTACATTTTTTGACGGAGTGGTCAACCCCCCGGGGTGGACCTACCCGAGAAATGTTCAGATTAGTTCTGAAGTATCTGGCGAACAGCACCCTATTTGAAGGCTCTGAAAATTCCAAGAATATTACACTTTGTAGCGACCACCTAGATTCGTAACATTACTATGAAGCTGGCAGAGTGATTGCACTTTCAATTATTCACGGAGGACCTTGCCCACAATTTTTTTCGGAAAGTTTTTTCACTTACCTGGTTAGTGGTGCCGATGCTACTGAGCCGAGTATAGATGATATCATGAACGTTGAAATAAAAAATGAATTAGAGAGCATTCGAAATGCACCAGACCTGGAAGAACTTGAACTTGCTGTATGGAACAGTACCTTTTTGAGTATTGCTGGGTTTGCTAATATTAGCAACTTTGATAAGAAAGATGCAATTCTGAAAAGTGAGTACTTATTTCTTCATGTTGATTTCTGAACAATGATCTTAATTGTGTACGTCCTTAGATGCACCGAGATATTACATAATTTACCGCGCCATGCCCGCTCTGGAACAATTTGAAGAAGGATTGAATATGTTGTGATTTTTAGAGAAAATGAAGATTTTCACAGAATTTTAACAGTTAATGTGCTATAACGACTCTTCATTTAACGGCTAACAAAGTGTCCTCTATTTTCAAAGTGAAGTTGAGTGAAATTGGGGGCAATTGCCGAATGATTGAAACCAGAATACTCACTTTTTGGAACGACTTTTTGTGCGACTGTCAAGGTAAGAAATTTAAATTCAGCTTGAATTACGTTATGATTTTTGATGTTTTTTAGAAAAAGAGACAGAAGCTTCCTTAGAAGACGTATCATGCTTTGCTACAGCATCTGAAAAGATACCTCCCCTCGGATTTGACAATCAGCCTCAATTAGAATTTCTACATAATGAGGAATTCCTGAGGCCGAAAGCAGATACTTGTGTACCTATACTTTATTTGCCAGTATCGTACAAGAGTAATGAGTACGAGAAATTTAGGAGCAACATGGATTATGCTATACTGAATGGCATGCAATTTGGGTTTGCGTAATTTATACTCGGAACTATCGTTTTTTAAGGTTTTTGATTTCTTTTGAGAGTTGATTTATTTTTTTAAAGCATTTGTATGCAAATAGCTTTTTCTTCTTGACTATCGTTTTTTTAGTTCTTTTGTTTTCTTCGGAGCTGAATCTTTTTATTTTTATAATCTATTTGTATACAATTAGCTTTGTTGAGTTTCGTTTTTTCCAGAGATTAATCTTTTAATTTTACAATGCATTTGTATACAAATAGCTTTTTCTTATTGAATATAGTTTTTTGAGTTCTATCGTTTTTTTCAGAGTTGAATCTTTTTTATTTTTATAATACATTTGTATACAAATAGCTTTTTCTTGTTAAGTGACTTCTCTTTTAGAGTTTAATGTTTTTATTTTTATAATGCATACTTATGAAAAATAAATTCTTGTTATATCAGCGTCATTATTTATTGAAAATAAAACTTGTCAACACATGCAAGCATTTAGGCCCGGTTTCTCGAATCCCGTTCAATATACTGTTACCGGGTTCAACGTTGAACCATCGTTGAGAAAACGGGCCTTAGTGGTACTCCTATAAAAAGTTTTCAATAATTCGCTCAACAGTTAAGTAATGTGTTGTTCCATTATGACCATCGTCCAACAAAGGATCAAGCACAGCATTTTCAAGTTCAGCTAACTGTTCTGGTGCCACTAAGATATGAGATTCTGGAACTACAACATTATTTACGGTTTCCAGTGTTGGAAGTGGACCATTTTCATCCACACCATATAGATGTTCACATTCCACATAATTTGGATCTTCATTAAGTAAGTAGTTGCAACCCTCGATATAACTCATATTCCACAATTGCATGGGACTCTGCGATCCCATGATGCTCAACTTATGATAATTCCACTGATTAACGAATTCCCTTAATGATCGTTCTGTTCTTGGTAAGTAGACATAATGTAAACAAAATGGATCAGTCTCACTTCGTTTATCAAGCAAATTTTCTTTCTCCATAAAGAAAAATATTTGTTTAAATTGTTTTGAGACAACTCTGTTCACTTCAGACCACAACCGTTCAATTCATTGGTTGTGAACACTCCTTCCGGTGATAAAACTTCTCCTATTGAGACCCCTCCTGGTAATCATGAAATTCGCCACTTCTACATTCTCGGTCCCCTGGTCTGCACGTACTCTACTGGGCAGTCCATATTTTGCACATCCGTTTTTAAATATCGATAGAACCGTATTAGCTTAATTATTGTTTTTGCACTCCAAATGAATGATTAGGCGACTGTATCCATCGATACAGTCGTGTAACACGAGACGAAAACTGACTAGTTTATGATTGGAATCCATATGCCTACAAAACCGAGCAATAAATATAAGCACTTATTGCAAATAATTTCGAATTTACCAGCCATTTTGCTTACCATAAATAATTGGATCCTTTCACGCGATAAATCCTTCTAACGATGGTTTTCCTTTTTCTCATTACCCTTCCTGTAGCATCTAATTCGTTTAGGATTTCACGAACTCTCCATCTTGGCACATTGCAATCTTTTGCTCTCAGAGATCCCAAGTTAGCCTTAAAACTTCCTGAATAGTAGCCTTTAGTTCTTCATCATTTATAAATGGTTTGTTCAGATTGAACATGTTTCTATATCTAAATAGGGATCTTCTGGATATTCCCAACAAATGACCAATGCCTGTCCATGTACATCCTCCATTTTGAAAAAGAGATATTTGTTCAGAAGTGATGCCGAGTTTTGGTCTACCAACACGACCGTTTCGTACACTTGTTAGTGTGTAGCCCGTGTTTTGAGGGCTATTACTTGGCCTGTCTGCAATATTAGGATGTTAAATAAAACTGGGGAGATGGTAATATTGTACCGGATGACTCCACACAAAATGGTACCCCTTTATCTTAACTTTAATTGAAAAAAAATTAAACATTCCTTATTTTCCTGATTTCCAATAGTGGTTGATTCTCTCCTTTAGTTATAATAAAATTTTCAGGAATAAAAACTTTCATTTTAACAATTTTTTTGTATCTCTGTAAATAGAGTTTCTAAAGGGGTGGCAAATTATAAGGAAAAAAACCCTGTACATGATAATGTTAGTCCCTCTTTGGATTGGTGCTAGAAATTTTTATCAAAAATGACCCAGAGAAAAATTTTGAAAAGTGTCTTTTGTTTACACGTAAAAAAGGGGACTAACAATCCTTTGAAAAAAAATCAAATAGGTCTATTTTTAATTAAATACCGAATTGTCGCCAATCATATAGCACCATATCATTAAGTAATATCATTATCAAAAAAAAATGCTGACAAGCTGATCTTCTCAGGCTTGATGAGGGAGTTCCATGGAGTATAGAACTAAAGAGATCACACTCGTCACCCTTGTGGGTTTTTTGCAATGAGGGTGGTTTCTCCAATAACAGCTTACAACACTTTAAATATCCTACTAAATAAGCAATTATTGTGTGTCTGACAATTCAAGGGACTGTTTTCGAACAATCCTGCAAAAATTAGGTCAATTAAAAAAATAAATAAGGAACGACCCTCGGATAAAGGACCCTTTTGATAAAGACCCACAAGTGTTGTGATCTCTTCGGATTTATTCTCAGTGAACGTCCTCTCATCAACCCATCAAAAAATCAGCTTGTTGGTATTTATTGTTTTGCACCCCCTATCAGACCGTCTAAGTTAACTGTATTACCCCCTAACTTTTAAACCGTTCTATGTACAAGAATGAGGTTTGGATCTCCAATAAATGAGCACGTAGAACATTTCTCAACACAGTATAGTGATAGCTGAGAATGTTAAAACGGATTGGGGCGACAATTTTTTGAATTCTGGAAAAAATCAGAACACGACAACGGCTTCAAATTTTCAGGGTGCAATAAAAATGAAAAGACTTTCAAAATGAGGTATCACTCGACCCCGCCCTTTCCATTTGTTTTTTTCAAAATGGCGCCCAGCTGTCATTTTGACGTTTTCAGCTGTCACTACTATGTAAAAAAATGCGGAACGTCCTCAAATATATATGAGGAGCTCGGGTGCGAAACCGGATAATGAGTGTTCACTTTTTTCACAAAATCATATGGTTAAGTCAAAGAGTAAAGGTTATTAGGTTGTGTCATGAATGGTCGTGATATCTATTGACGAATGCTCTCGTTTGTTACCAAAACCATGTGAAACCCATCGAAAATCCTGATTAAAAAAAAATATATTTTTTTGTGTCCAATAAAGTATGTGATTTGGTGCAAAACCGCGCGGATTCATATCCAAAGTTTTTGCTGATAACGCCAATATGTTTTTTTTTTCGAAAAAAAAAATACGTATAGAAGTTGATCATCATCATTGAAATTAGGACTGTGTTCTCAAATAACACGTACCATTCTATTAAATGAAAATGTAGGATGTTCTTTTCATCTCTTGAAAAATTTGGATACCTACCTATCTAGGTACCCATATTCGGTTCTGTACGCGGGCACTTCATATGGAGTATCCCATCATTCAAGAATTGCACTGTATTTTGTTATAGACCGCGTACCTACCCTTACCTTCAAACAATGTCTCAAATCTGCAATACAATGTTCCAACTATAGTATGTATTGTGTTAGAGTTGGCAACATTGCATGTTGCAATAGCTTTAGCCACTCCCTACTCGCGTAGTGGTGTGTGACAGATGTCATGAATGTCATGTAAGATGTCAGGGGAGAATAGACGGACATTAGTTAAACACATATTTAGTTTTATTAAATATTCCAACACTTAATTGAGATCAACTCTATCCTGCATAGTCACAGGATATGACATGGTGTCAGGTGGATACTTCGGGCGATAGTGAATTTTGTGCCGTTGTGCCTAGTGAAGTCAGAAGTGCTTTGTTGAGGTCATTGCACCCTTGTTCCTGTTGAATAGACATTATCCACTAATTGCTGATTTTGTGTAGCTCTCGCTATAGCTTCACGCAAAATGGAACATTTCTGTAGGCCACCAGAGCCCGTTTTGTTGGACGGCAACATAGCTGCTAACTGGAAACGATTCTCGCAAAAGTTCAAGGTTTTTTCCACGGCAACTGAATTGAGCAAAAAATCTGAAGAAACTCAAATCGCAGAATTTTTAAACTTGTTAGGAGATGATGGCCTGGAGTTATATAACAGCTTCACGTTTGAAAATGATGAGGAAAAAGAACTGAAAAACGTTATTGCAAAATTTGATGCACATTGCAATCCAACTGCGAATGTTGTGTTTGAAAGATTCAAATTCAACAGTCTAGTGCAAAAAGAGGGCCAAACATTTGACAGTTTCCTTACAGAGCTCAGGACGGCTGTCAAAACAACTGAATATAAAGACTGTGAAGACATGATCAGGGACAGAATTGTGATCGGCATTTGGGACAAAAGTTCGCAGGAAAAACTTCTTAGAGAATCTAAGCTCACCTTGAATAAAACGATTGCATTTTGTCGTGCTTCAGAAATAAGCAAAAATCAAGCTAGGGTTTTGCAAAGTGAAGCAGCCAAGGAAGCAGCAATTGATGAAATTAAAAGGAATCAAGATCGAACCTTCGACAGATCACAGTCAAAAAGGCCGCCTTTGTCAACGAACACCCGTACAAATTTGTGTAAAAATTGTGGGTATAAAGGATAGAAGTTGTCCTGCGCTTGGAAAAACATGTGCGAAGTGTCAGCATCGTAATCACTTTGCAGCGGTGTGCCCGAATGAGAAGAACATGCACAGCAAAGAGTACCAACGACAACATGCCAGAAACCAAATAGAGAAGTTCACGATGTTGAGAAGAAAGAGCCAACCAGTGAGAATAGTGACAGTGATGATCAGTTCTTTGTAAATTCGATTGATCTGATTGGTGTGGAGACCTCCAAGGATCGAGTGAGTGTAACAAAGTCAGTTTCACAAGTAAGTGCCAGTGAAAGAGTGTGGAAGCAAACAGTGATCATAGGAAAGGAGTAAATGGAGTTGAAGCTTGATACAGGCGCCGAAGTGAGTGTTCTACCTTCGCATGCTCTAAGAAAATTGAAGCTTGATCATAATCTACAACCATCAAATGTGACTCTTATTTCATATGGTAGTGAAAACTTCAAGATACAACCTGCTGGTGAGATTAAGTTATTATGCAAAGTTAAAAATCGTGAGGCATTTGTTGATTTCATGTTAGATCATATAAAGGTATTTTTGATGGTTTGGGGGAATTTCCCACAAGTCATCACATTAACTTGAAAAATGATGCTGTGTCACATGTTCAGCTTCCCAGAAGGGTTCCCAGAGCACTTCATGATAGACTCAAGAAAAAACTTGCGCAGCTTGAAAATCAACATGTTATTGAAAAGCTCGAAAAACCGACTGAGTGGCTGAACCCCCTGGTGATTGTTGAGAAGGGTAATGGTGACCTCCGTCTGTGCCTTGATCCAAAATTCTTAAATAACGCTATACAGCGTGAACATTCTTTAATCCCCACTGCCGAAGAGATTGCGACCAAATTGTGTAACAAAGAATATTTCACGGTTCTTGACATGAAAGACGGCTATTTTCAAATCAAAATAGATGATGAAAGTGCTGATTATACAGCTTTTGGCACGCCATTTGGGCGTTACCGTTTCTTGAGATTGTCTTTTGGCATTTGTTCCGCGCCAGAAGTCTTTCAGCGTAAAAACTATGAAATATTTGGCGACTTAGATGGAGTGGGGCTTTATTTTGATGACCTTATTGTAACAGGTCGTGATGAACTCGAACATGATAGAAATTTGCAACTGGTTCTCGAGCGTGCACGTAAATATAACATCAAGTTCAATAGCTCTTAAATTCAGTTCAAGTCAAAGTCTGTGAAATTTATGGGTCAGATTTATACAAAAGGCGGTATTGAAGCGAATGAAACTTATGTAAAAGCCATCACAGGGCGTCCAAGACCTGGTAGTAAAAATGACTTGTTAAGAATTTTGGGGATGGCCAAATTTTTGGGCAAATTTGTACCGAACATGTCTAGGATTACCGCTCCACTTCGCAACTTAACTAGACAGGATGTTGATTTTGAGTGGGGTGGTGAGCATGAACAGTCTCTTTCTCAATTGAAGCATCTTTTGTCATCGGCCCCCGTATTGAAATTTTTTGATAGTTCCAAAAACATTGAAATTGAAACTGATGCATCAAGGGATGGACTTGGTTATGTACTGTTACAGGATGGACAACCTGTCGCGTTTGCATCGCGAAGTTTGACACCAACAGACCAGAAGTATGCCCAGATTGAGAAAGAGATGTTGGCCATTGTGTTCTCTGTTCAGAAATTTCATTACTTTATATATGGCCAAAAAGATATCAAGATAAACTCGGATCATAAGCCCATGGAAGCCATTTTCAGAAAAGAACTTGCGGGTATATCACCAAGGTTGCAAAGAATGCGTTTACGACTCCTCAATTATGATTTGCGTGTCACATATAAACTTGGGAAGTACCTTTATATTGCAGATACTTTATCAAGAGCATTCTTGTCTGAAAATGGTTTAAAAAGTGATAGTGAGTTTGTTTGTGCTATTCACATGATTGTAAAAAACATTCCGATGACTGATGATAGAAAGCACCAGTTCAGAAGTGAGACAAAAAATGACCTTGAGTTGAATGTCCTTAAAGAGTTTTGCTTGAACGGCTGGCCAGAGAATAAAAACAGAGTGCCAAATTTTGTTAGAAATTATTTCAAAGTTAAAGATAATTTATCATTCTCAGATGGGTTACTGTTGTTAGGAGAAAAAATTGTTGTTCCTTATGCGCTGCGGCAGGAAATGCTAAAATTGTTACATGAGGGACATGTAGGAATTGAAAAGTCAAAAGCTCGTGCCCGTCAAATTTTATATTGGCCAGGAATCAACGAAGATATTGAAAATCCTAACAAATCATGTAAAATTTGTGAATCAAATGCGAGAAAACAACAAAAACTGCCGCTGATGAGTATAACATCAATTCCCGAACGACCTTGGGAAAGACTGGGAATTGATATTTTTACCTATGGCAATAAAAGTTATTTAGTCATTTTTGATTCGTTCTCAAACTGGTTAGAACTATGTTATATCAAAGATAAGTCTGCAAGTGCTGTAATAAGTGTACTAAAAAAAGTTTTTTCCAACTTTGGTAGTCCTGATTTTATATCATGTGATAATGTTCCATTTAACGGTCTAATATTTAGAGATTTTGCTAAAGCTTGGAACTTCAAGATCCTCACAAGAAGCCCGAATTATCCGCGCTCCAATGGGTTAGCCGAAAAAGGAGTAGGGATCGCCAAGAGCCTACTTAAAAAATCAATAGAAGCCAATGAGAATATTGAAGTTGCACTGCTTCAATATAGAAACTCTCCTTTAAAACATGTGGGTTATTCACCGTCTCAACTGCTGAATAGCCGTATATGTAAATCGAAAGTTCCAATCAGTGCTGAACTACTTAAGCCTAAGCTGTGTGAAGGGATAAAGGAGAGATTCGAAAATAAGCATAAGACATACCATAAGTATTATGACAAATGTTCAAAAGATCTTAAGGAATTGGAACCTGATACTAATGTAACAATTTATGATCATGTTAGGAGGAAGTGGTCCCCTGGAAGGGTAATCGCTCAGCATGATGCACCACGGTCTTATGTTGTTCGAAATGAGACGGGTGATTTAGTCCGGCGTAACCGGGTTGATTTAAAAGAATCATTGAACATGTTCCAGGGTACATCCTCCGAACATGACATTGATGATGAACCCAATCTCTTTAAACAAGACGATCAGCCCCAAACTGTTAGTCATTGTTTACCTCACGGAGTACAAAGTTCAGGTCACAGCCCTGCAAAGGCAGTTTCGCCATCACTTAGGACTAGGTCTGGTCGTCTAGTGAAAGCACCTCAGAGGCTTGATTTATAGGGAAAAAGATGTGTTAGGGTTGGCAGCATTGCATGTTGCAATAGCTTTAGCCACTTCCTACTCGCGTAGTGGTGTGTGACAGATGTCATGAATGTCATGTAAGATATCAGGGGAGAATAGACGGACATTAGTTAAACACATATTTAGTTTTATTAAATATTCCAACACTTAATTAAGATCAACTCTATCCTGCATAGTCACAGGATATGACATGTATGTTACTAAGTCTGGTTCTTAATTCATTGTTAACATTCGCTGATAATGCACTTGATATACAAAAATGCTTCTCAAGTGTTGATAACATTCCTCTACTAGTCTCACATCTGGATCAAACTGTCGACGATAACATAGTTCATAGTCGATTATTAATTGTTCAAAATATTCGACAACGTCAACATCCATATTTGAACTAATCAAAATAACCGACTGCACACCGGAGTAATCAAAACGCTATTCACAAGTCAGTAATACACTTATGAACCTCAAAGTCTTGAACCTAAATATTTATGAATCGTATCATATTCGTATACAAGTCAAACCAACCACAACAGAATAGAGTGAATAGACGGCACCCAAAAATCGGAGACCGGAAAACACCTCTTGTTCAAGGTCAAGGAGTCAACTTTTAAGTGGGATTTATAAACTCGCCGTTCGCCGTTATCGCTGACGCTAACGTTTGACGTTCGAGATAGACATATGGACGAGGAGAAGATAGTAATCGGAACTCGCCGTTGCTACTGCGCTTGTGCATAGAACCTGACAGAAGGAGAGATGTATTCTTTTGGATATGAAAGAAGACGTATTCCTGGATATGAATGCTACATATACGGACTTCAGATTGTTGCTACAGTCCCCCACCTGAATTTTTTGGCGCGAAAAGTGTTGTCGCTTCTCATTGTTTTGTTTACTGTTTACGGCAACAAATTAAATGGTCAGTATTTCAATTTTATGGACAGTACTCTTTGCCATTATTTCATTTTCCTTGGTCAGTATGATAATAAATGGTCGGTTGAAATAATGAAGGGTCAGTAACATAAGGAAGTGGTCAGTAAAAATAATAAATGGTCAGTATAATAATAAATGGTCGGTTGAAATAATTAACGGTTAGTAATATAAAGAAATGGTCAGTAAAAATAATGAAGGGTCAGTAACATAAATAATAAATGGTAGATATAAATAATCAAGAGTCAGTATCATAAAAAAACGATCAAATAAATTAGTAAATTCCTGGTGAAAATGATGGACAGTCCATAAAATTAATAAAGCGACAGTAAAATAATGAAGGGTTGGTCGTATATTTTATTTCGTATAAATACAGACATTTTTACAACGGAACGAAACACAACTTAGTAAAGAGAAAACACTCTGCCTTTATGTCATGATGAAGTAGTCAGATAGGTTTATTCGAGAGGCGGATTTAGTTTGGGTTAGTTAGGGTTAGTTTGTGTTGGTAATAGAAATTGATGAAAAATATGCAGCAGCTCGTTGGTTAGCACTAGGTTAGCATTACAATTATTATTATGTATCATAATTGACGTGTTCTGTATTGGTATTATGTGTATCAAGTTTGGGTTAGTTTGAGTTAGTTAAAATTATTACTGACTATTGCATACTGGCCATTTATTATTTCTTACTGTACATTTGTGGAATTATTACCAGCTAAGTCATACTGACATTTCATAAATTTTTACTGACCATTAGAATCACAATTGTGAACATAGAAAGACCGACCAAATAGTACTTTTACTGCTCAAAAATTCCATTTTTACTTATCATTTTTAACAGAAATACTGAGTCTTCCACAATATTATACTGACTGCTTGTGATATTATACTGTACATAATGAATTAAATACTGTTCAGTTTATTACAACCCACTGTTTACTAGTTATGATCTTTATTTGAGTTTGGAAATTGTTTATTTTCGTACCAGAATGAAGTGTGTGGTGTGTGGAAAGTTGTTTAAATTAAAAAGTTCTTTGAAAAGACATTTGCAAAATGTCCACAAGGACCAGTAATGCAGCACTAACTCCAATATTTGTATGGAAGAAGAATGTGGCGATTCTTTCAGATTCAATTCCAAGTTTGTTGAGCATTTGCAAACAAAACATCGTTACAATATTGAGATCGAGGAAAAAGTACATTCTTCTTTACAAGGTATTATATGGATTCTATATACTTTACTCTATGTAGCGATCGTCAAAGTTTAACGGTTTTAGCTTTTCTTGCTTGGAAACAACAAGTGGAAATTCAGGAAAAATGTTTCTATGCGGTTGATACTGGAAAAAAAACTTTATCATCCGGAGATTTGGTGACTTATTATGAGTGCAATCGTTCAGGTAACCCTTAACTATGAAAACTAATATAAATCATTTATTGAATGATGATAAATATAATAAGTAATGTGTGTGTGTGTGTTTTAGTAAAATTTATCACGTTGTAGGAGTTTTCAAGAGTAAGGCAAAAACGCAAAGCCGTTCTTTAAAATGTCAGGGAACCTGTAAAATAAACGGATCATGCATCAGTACCGTACTGTTTCAGTTCATAGAATAAAAACTCATTACGGTCATCAGAAAGAACTCAAACATCTCCGATTACCTACTGCAGATAGAGTGAACATTGCTGCAAAACTTATTACCGGTGTTTCTCAACGACAGTAAGTACCTAAACTTTTTTTCTTCAGTAAAAAAATAACTAAGAGCGACTCTTCAATTTTAGAATACTAAATTCCTATAGAAACAAAATTGGTGTTGAATTAAAAAGATCCGACCTTGTAACAAACAGGGACGTTTTAAATATCAAAAAAGATTATAACATCAATGTTCAAACCGAAATGTGGGTTGAAGAGCAGTGTAGAAATGGGGATAACAACCCTGTTTTGTTCTATAAGAGACGAGGCGATGTATGTGAACATCTTTCCCCGGATGACTTTTGTTTGATGTTCATGAACGATTATCAAAAATCTATGCTTCTCAATTTTGGGATAAATATTATTGCTATAGATAGCACTCATGGACTTAATAATTATGACTTTGAGCTTACCACTATAATGGTGATCGATGAATATGGAGAAGGTTTTCCAGTTGCTTCGATGTTCACAAACCGAAAGGACACTTATATTAATACCTTATTTTTCACGCACATTAGAGAAGCAGTTGGTGTTATCAAAACCAAAACTTTTATGAGTGATGTAACCGAGGTTTTCTTTAATGCCTGGGTATCTGTGATGGGCACTGTGGACTATAGACTATACTGCTCCTGGCATATTGATCGAGCCTGGAGAAAGAATCTCAGTAAAATTCGAAACATTGAATCAAGAGAATGGGTTTATAAGTCACTTAAAACATTACAACAAATGGAGTCAGAAGATAATTTCGAAGATATGTTGTCTACCTTCATAGAAAAAATACAAACTGATACTGAAACCAGGAGCTTTGCAGAATATTTTAGGAATACATACGCACATAACTTTAAGTACTGGGCATACTCTTTCAGAAAGGGATGCGGAATAAATACAAACATGGTTTTGGAAAGTATGCACAAAACAGTAAAGTACTTTTATCAAAGTGGAAAGGCTGTGAGAAGATTGGACAAAGGATTACATGCAGTATTAAATAATATTAGAGATAAAATGGTGAGTTCTTGGACTTTTCTTTTGTGTACATTACCTACCTATACAGGGCGGTGTTGCATAAATCAAGGTCCAAACTCAAAACAGGTCCTAGAGGAGGTCATTTTAGATTGATAAGTTCCTATAACAAACATTCCGATTTCTTAAAACTATTTGTGAAAAACTTTTTGTTTTTTTAGGGTGTCTTGGTCGATTTTCGGTTGAAATTGGGTAAATAAATTTAAATTGAAATCTGAACTTGTAAGCAAAATCTTTAAGAGAATTTCAATCAGAAATTACCCTATAAAACTATCTGAGTTTGGATCATTTTTTATGAGACACCATATACAGTATGTCCACGGTTGGGGTTTACAAGAGGACAAATGGACTAAAAATTGAAAGATACGACAAAAAGTCATTCTTGATAAAAGTTTTTGCTCGGTCTAAAAATAAGAGCTACGATGACAAAATTGTTTTTTAATATACAAAAATGTAAAAACATAAAATTAAACAAGAGCAAACAGTAATTTTTTGGCCGTGAAATGATAAATAATAAACTTGCTTCAAATTTAGTCCTAACCCTAAATCCGAACTTAAAAAAAAAAAAACTGGATCTATGAAAATTTTGAAAAATTGATAAATTTTGCAAGTCCGCATTTCACCACTAGCATATTATTGATTTTATACCTTAGGTAGGTATAAAAGTCATAATGGAAGTAGTGAAATGCTGACTTGCAAAATTGTTCAATTTATTTAGAATTTTCATAAATTCAAATTTCCTTCAGTAAGTTCGGATTCAGGGTTAAGACCAAATTTAAAGCAAGTTTTTCTATTTATCATTTCACGTTAACAGGTCTGTTTGCTCTTGTTTAATTTTATGTTCTTCCTTTTTAAGACGCCCTGTATAATAAAAATCAATCTTCTAATCGTGGCTCCTATTTTTAGACCAGGCAAAAACTTTTATCAAGAATAACTTTTTGTCGTATCTTTAAATTTCCATTTCACCTCTTGTGAACCCCATCCGTGGACATACTGTAGATATAAAATAGGTATGGTAAACGCCAAACAACATTGAATCTATGTACGTCATCGATGGCAAAAATTGAGTTGTGATTTTCTGGTGACCAAATGTGGACATAAGCAAACTTCATAACAACGCGCTTGGTGGCAACGATGACGTAGATTCAAAGTTGTTTGGCGTTTACTATACAGGGTTATTCACGTTATTCGACACGAACCATTATGGCTGAATTATCTGATTTTAAAAAGGTTTTTTTTTCTGGATGGATAGGGACCCTTTAAGGCTACATTTTAAAAATATTTTCACGTTATACAGGGTGTCCACAAAACACGAAACGCATCAAAGTTGTATTTTTTCAAATGGGACCCCCTGTATATTAATTGATATTTCAATTCTTCCTTCAATTTTGAACAAAAATTGTGATACAACTAATCTTCCTAAATTCAACCGTTATCGAGATATCGCTTCATAAAAATGGCATTTTTGCACATTTGACATGCTATAATAGAACTCAAACTATTCAAGTTAGAAAAAAATGGTCTGCACTTTCCTATCTTAACTTTTCAAGAGCTATTCTATCATTTGAATAGAAGGTACCGTCAACTGTCAACTTTTTTCGACACATTTTGACATTTTTCCACAAGAATGAATCTAATCTTCTTGAATAGCTCTTAAAAAGTTAAGACAGGAAAGTACAAACCATTTTTCTCAAACTTGAATAGTTTGAGTTTTATAGTATGTCGAATGAGCAAAAATGCCATTTTTATGAAGCGATATCTCGATAACGGTTGAATTTAGGAACATTAGTTGTATCACAATTTTTGTTCCAAATTGAAGAAAGAATTGAAATATCAATTAATATACAGGGGGTTCCATTTAAACAAATACAACTTTGATGCGTCTCGTGTTTTGGGGACACCCTGTATAACATGAAAATATTTTTAAAATGTAGCATTAAAGGGTCCCTATTCATACAGAAAAAAAAACTTTTTTAAAGTCAGATACTTTAGCCATAATGTTTCGTGTCGAATAACGTGAATAACCCTGTATATTTATTTTTCTCTTAAAATATTAAGAAATATTTTTCAACAGAGCAGGGCGAAAGATGACTTGAGACCATCCGTTATATAGGTTTAAAGTATGTAAATCACTATCTTATTGTATTGTATTGAGTATTGCGAGGCTTTGAAACTTTGTGGGGTCTGGAAGTTATTGCATGATTAATTATTATTGTTTAGTGGGTAGTAGGGGATCATTATTCGCAACAATTATTACAGTGCCTCCCTCTCTCTTTGATTCATTAATGATAATGAGGTATAATGTACCACTCAAAAAGTGCTTATTTTTGAGAAGTAAGTTAAAATGAATGATAACATTTTTGCTGCTTTTTGATAACAGCTTGTACTTGAAAGTTTTCAATTTCTGTCTTGACTTTATTATACATAGGTATTATTATAATTTCCGCAACAAATATGTACGTAATATTCAATTTGAACAAATCCTTATTATCAATTTTTGGTAGAGGTTGTTGAATTGAATTTTCAACTTCAAATTGGGACTAAACAACAAACAGACTAATATCATATTAATGAACAAAAAAACGGGTCCAAAAATCTCACAGATTCCAAAAAAATTCTTTATTCACTCAAACGACATCTTTCGGGGTCAACATCTTACACCCCATCTTCAGGTTCGTAGGTACATGGGCTGTGGAAGATAACTTACATAAAAAACTGTATGATTACAACATTTTTTTTAACTTACAATATCAGGTTACAAGGCACGTTGAAGAGATCGTTTTTTGGAATCTGTGAGATTTTTGGAACCGTTTTTTTGATCATTAATACTCACTTTGGTTATCAACTCATTCATCAGACTAATATCAGTTTATAATATTTTATATCATAATAATAATTACATAAATAACAAAAGTTGAAATTTTTAACCCGACAATTAACATAAATAACTGCTAGAAAAATTTAGCTCATATTTAACGCTTTATCCTTTTTTTTTGTTTGCCCGGGAGAAAAAATCTCTTCAAACACTCACGATCCCCTCGAACAGTACCGTCGTACTGCAAGGATCAAGCGAGGTAGCGTTATGACAATCCCTCATGGTTCCTATGAGACCCAAGCCAAGTTATTTGTTTATGGAATAGTTATTTGGATTTTACAGGAAATAAATTGGATTTCGAGTTGGTTTTTGGTTTATGGTGTCAGAGGATTTCTTGTTGTACCTTTTTGGACTTTATCTGGGGTTAGATTCTATGGTTTTTTGGGTTAGTTTGAGTTAGTTGATTTAGGGCCGATATTTCAATGTCCATTTAAGATTAAGGTACACTAAAGACTAAAGGCTATTTTGAGCCTTGAAATTGTCTGCCGTAAGTGTTTCAATTGCGACACTCACATTAGATCCTTGGCTAAACGAAAGGATTGGCGCAAATGAAAAACGTCACTCTCGGTGGCCAATTTTAAAATCTACATCAACTCGTAAGGGCCGATATTCCAATGTCACCTTAAGTAATATTTTAGCCAAGGTATACTTGAAGTTGATGTGAATTTTAAAATTGGCCACCAAAAGTGCCGTTTTCCAATTGCGCCACTCCTTTCATTTAGCTAGGGATTTGAGTGAGATAAATTCAAGATCCAAAATAACCTTTAAGGTTACCTTAATTTTGAATGCACATTGAAATATCGGCCCTAAATCAAGCTGTTCACGGTTAAGAAGTTTCACTTCAGGAATTCGCACATAGTGCACACAGGTTTTTTTCTTCTTTTGATGTTTATTTTTAAATCACTTCAGGTTGAAAGCATGATAAAAGGAACAAAAGGAAAACAAACAAACACGATCAAAGGTATTATCCAACGCCACAGACTTGCTATCACATGTATCTTTTCTGTGAGTTACACTGAAGAAGGCAATGAATGGGAAATTGGAAATGACAACACAAAGTATTCAGTGAAAAGAAAAAATCATGATCGGTGTTGCAAGTTATCTTGCCAATATTGTGATATATGTATCCACACTTTTGTTTGTAGTTGTCCAGATTATTGCATCCAAAAAACAATTTGTAAACATATTCACTACATCGCTATTCATCATAATAATGTACTTCACCTAGTCAATAACATTAACAATGATAATGATAGTGTACCGCCTGATAACAGTTATGATATATCCAAATGTTTGGAAACATTATCTAAATCTTCAAAAGGTTCAAATGAGAATATTGGAGACCATATACTAACAAAATTGTCTTTTTGTACAAACAAAATGAATAATACGAATTTTAAGAATGTAGATGATGGTATTCTACAACAAATGTTATCTCAAATTCAAAATCTAGAGTCCCTACTTCATATTGCTGAATCAAAACATCACAATAATAGTAATTTTCCGGAGAACACAACAGTTTTTTCTAACAAGAAGATTGAAAAACAATTAATATTCCATTCCACAAAAAAGAAAAAACCAAAAGTTAACCCAATAAAGGCACCCTCTCAGAAGGAGAAGATGGCTCTAACTAATAACTCATAACTGGTAAAGAGCTGGTAAAGAGCTGTTCATTTCAAAAAACGCTAAAAATGATCACAATTATTTCTAAATAAACCTGTGACTTACGTATATCATGTTTCATTTATCCATTATCATCCCTAATACTCATTAGTACCTATGCGTTATACATAGGTATTGATACTAAGTCGATCACTAATATCACTGATCATAGGAGTTAAATAGCTCGCAACTGATCTGATATGTAGAGAAACGGTGGAATATCTGACGAGATACCATATTATAATTTCAAGAACATGTACAGGGTGTTCACGTATATTTTCGCCAATAGCTATCTTGGTTAATATTAACCCCAGAGAGTGGTTCAAATCAGCAAAATTGTAGTACTTTTTTTGAATTAACAGAATTTGTTATCAGAAAAAATTTAACTTAACCTAAGTAAATTGCCACCCTTGATAGAACACGTGAAAACCAAGGGCACTGTTCCGTATCGAACAAAACTATCCATCATTGACATCCAACAGCATGGAGAGTGAGACCGTCTTTGTGGATTCACAGCAAGTAATTGTAGATTATGCTCAGGTTTTGGTAGTCACTCTGTTTATTACTGTTTGAAGTCGTGTTTTTTATATGTACCATTTCCAGGAACAGTCTCTTGTAGTAGTTGTTAGATCTAGCCAGTACTGTAACATCGTCAAATTTAGGAGTGTGTCCTGTGTTTACATGGTGCTGTGCCAAGCCACTTGTCTGGATTTTTCGTTTGCAGTCACTTCTGTGGGATGCCAGGCGAGCTGAAAGTTTCTGTGATGTTTGACCAACATACGAACACTCACATTCTGTGCAGGGAATCTTGTAAACCACATTCCTCATGTCCTTGATGGCGAAAGGTGTTTTAGTTTTGCTGTAAATTGATCCCACTGTTAATGTTTGTTTCTTGGCAAAAGTGAACCCATCTTGGCCAAGTACATTGATCAATCTAGGTGTCAAATTTTCCAGGTGAGGAAGAGTGTAATAAACCCGTTTCTCCAATTCTGGTGTAGGTGAGAGTTCAGCATCATTTGGTGGAGGAACTACTTGGACTTCAAAATCATGTCTAGTACTGAAAAGAAATTTGTTAATCATTCCAATTGGGTAAGAATTTTCTTTCAAGATGTCAGCTAAAGTTCGTAATGTGTTTTCCCTCTTGGATGGGTGGGTCAACAAAACAGCTCTTCTCTTCAGTGCCAGAATGAGAATTATTTTCATCTTCGTGGGGTGGTGAGATTTGAAGCTGATGAACCTATTCGATGCCATTGGCTTCCTGTACCAACTCGTGTCCAGGAACTTTCTCTACCGTGAACTGCAGATGTGGATTGTAAGCATTAAATACTTCCAGGGTTGATTCCACACTATCCACAGGTAAGGCAAGTATGAGGTCATCAACATATCTTTTCATGAGAGGAACATGGAACGGCAGCTTTTGGAGACAGCTTTCCACGAGGTCATCAAGTACGTAGTTCACTAGTATGGGGGAGATGGTGGATCCCATAGGTGTTCCAAAAATCTGTTTGTAATAATCATTTTCGAAGACAAAGAAATTAGAATCAAACACAAACTCCAGTATTTTCTTCACCAGGGGCAAGTCCAGACTGCAGTGTTGCGAGATTATTTCCCAATGATTGCTGATGCTTTCCAGGATGACCTCCAATGGTAAGTTGGTGAAAAGGGACACTACATCAAAGCTAGCCAGAATGTAGTTGTCAGGTAACTTTAGATCGTTAGCGTAGTCACTGAAGGCGAAGGAGTCCTTGACGTGGAATTCATTGTTGTAGTCATACGCTCTGGATAAGATGTCAGTGAGGAATTTAGCCAGAGATTCCTTTGGGCAATTGATCGACGAGACTATTGGTCTCATTGCAAGTGTTGGTTTGGCACAGCACCATGTAAACACAGGACACACTCCTAAATTTGACGATGTTACAGTACCGGCTAGATCTTACAACTACTACAAGAGACTGTTCCTGGAAATGGTACATATAAAAAACACGACTCCAAACAGTAATAAACAGAGTGACTACCAAAACCTGAGCATAATCTACAATTACTTGCTGCGTATCCACAAAGACGGTCTCACTCTCCATGCTGTTGGATGTCAATGATGGATAGTTTTGTTCGATACGGAACAGTGCCCTTGGTTTTCACGTGTTCTATCAAGGGTGGCAATTTACTTAGGTTAAGTTAAGCTAATGTTTGACATACTCTGTTTCCATATTTTAGGTTTTCCTGCTGTGGAAGCGCAGCTTGACAGATTTCTTTTCATGTTCTGTTCATGTATTTTCAGGCTACCATTGTTAGATGTCGTGTATGTGTATTTCCGCGTTTTCAATTTTTATCAGGCTTTTTATTCATGTCAATTGGTTTTTATCAGTCCCTTTGTTCATTGTGCTTTGTTCCGTTAAACTTGTAATATGCGTCCTTTTACAGTTTCAACATTTCAACCCCTTTTACAAGTTTTAAACCATTTTATCTTTTTAACATGTTTAGTGTAGTGAAAGTTCGTTTGTGTATTTTAAACATTTATTTTATTTCTTGTTTACAATTATTAGCATATGTATAATGTGTGATTTTCTGTTATGTGTTGGTGCCTTTTGAAACTGTCCTTCACATTCGGTGAGTTTTTCACTTGTTTTCTTGAGTTTCGTTGCCTCACTAATTATTGTATCCTTCACCATTTTATGTTAGACTTCCTGAAGAAGGAGAAAATTTCTCCGAAAGCTTGAAAATCGAATAAAGAAGACTTAAAGTAGCCTTCCTCGTATTATTGACTGCCTTCCACGAGCTCCTGTCACATAGCTCTGTTCCGCTCCAGTCACGAAACTAGCAACAAGACATAGAATAGACAAAGTAAACTTAAAAGGAAGTTCAAACAAAAAAAAAATAAGCAAGAGCAAAACAAAGAGGAAAGATAGCATAATAATAATAAAAATGGATATGTTTTTGATTCGGCTCCAAGTATTCAGAGCCGGTCCTCGAACACGAAGGTCCTTGGCAGTCGTTGGGTTTGGGGGGTGGCGCAAAGGTCAGGCAACCCTCCATGGAAGAGAGGAAGTTGAGGAATCGTCTCTTCTAGTGATTCGGCACCTCTTGATGGAGGCCGAGGTGCCAGGCCGTTTGTAGTTGGGCTACAGCTTCGGCGGAGTTCAAGTGTTACTGTCCTGGTCCTTATTGGTGGTGGGTGGTCCTGTGACAGCGGGTCAGGTGGTGATGTCGGCCGAGGTGCCAGGCCCATTCTATGGAGCTGGAGCGCCTCTTGATGGTTGCCGAGGCGCCAGGCTTTGTGCTGCCCCTATAGGTCCGGGCGTGGATGTCTTGGGTCGTCTGTTATCGTTCCATGCTCGTCGCATGAAGGTCGAGTGCATGGAGGAGGCCCAATTCAAGGCCGAGTGGCAGCAGCTGGCTTTGAGGGGCTTTGGGATCTTCAGCGCTTCCTCGGCGGAGTAGTTGATGCGAGGCCACATGCCTCGGGCCCCGAAGGTGATGGGCTCGAATCTGACTGCCTTTCCAGGCCATCTGCTGGCTGCAGCTTCTAGAAATATAGGTGTATTATATTTGCCTTTCTTCAGAAGATGTGCAGCTTCTACTCCGTCGGTCCTCTCCCAGCAGACCTGGACGTCGCAAATCACGACCTCGTGATCGCTACGATGAATAGCAATGTCCGGCTTGAAGAGCTGTCCGTCCTTGTGGCGAATGTGGGGCTCTCGCTCGATGTTCCAGTGTTTTTTGCAGTGGTTTTCGATTTTACTACTTATCTCGTTGTGCCTCTTGATCCTTTCGCCATGAACAAGAGGGCACTTCTGAAGGATGTGAGGGATGGATACATCCTCTGTGCAGTGGGTGTTCCTGCACTTTCTTTGGCCGCGGGCCGTGTAGACCATGGCTTTTGATAGTCGCGACCCGTCCATCCTTTGGGCCTGCTCGTGACCCAGGATCTGCTGGCGACGTCCTCGCCTGCTAGATGTAGACCTACTGCCGAGGGCCCGTTAGCCGAGACCTCTTTCCAGTATTGCGAAGCGGGGATGTCTCCAGCAAGTTTCTGGATACGGCGCATTACCCTGGTGAACTCTTCGCTCTGGAGGACCTTACTTATGAAATCATCGCTGGTTTGATCCAGTAAGTTGGAGATGCGCGATGTTAATATCTGCGGTATTCTGCGTCTCATGTCCATTATTCCCAAGCCTCCATCTCGGATACTTGTGTACAAATGTTGATCCGGTGTATGATCAGAGAGGTGCAGAATCTTCTTTACAGCCGTTTTGGTTAATCTATCTACGTCCTTCAAGATTGCTCCTGTGATCTTGGTGGTCCTGTGACAGCGGGTCAGGTGGTGATGTCGGCCGAGGTGCCAGGCCCATCCTATCGAGCTGGAGCGCCTCTTGATGGTTGCCGAGGCGCCAGGCTTTGTGCTGCCCCTATAGGTCCGGGCGTGGATGTCTTGGGTCGTCTGTTATCGTTCCATGCTCGTCGCATGAAGGTCGAGTGCATGGAGGAGGCCCAATTCAAGGCCGAGTGGCAGCAGCTGGCTTTGAGGGGCTTTGGGATCTTCAGCGCTTCCTCGGCGGAGTAGTTGATGCGAGGCCACATGCCTCGGGCCCCGAAGGTGATGGGCTCGAATCTGACTGCCTTTCCAGGCCATCTGCTGGCTGCAGCTTCTAGAAATATAGGTGTATTATATTTGCCTTTCTTCAGAAGATGTGCAGCTTCTACTCCGTCGGTCCTCTCCCAGCAGACCTGGACGTCGCAAATCACGACCTCGTGATCGCTACGATGAATAGCGATGTCCGGCTTGAAGAGCTGTCCGTCCTTGTGGCGAATGTGGGGCTCTCGCTCGATGTTCCAGTGTTTTTTGCAGTGGTTTTCGATTTTACTACTTATTTCGTTGTGCCTCTTGATCCTTCCGCCATGAACAAGAGGGCACTTCTGAAGGATGTGAGGGATGGATTCATCCTCTGTGCAGTGGGTGTTCCTGCACTTTCTTTGGCCGCGGGCCGTGTAGACCATGGCTTTTGATAGTCGCGACCCGTCCATCCTTTGGGCCTGCTCGTGACCCAGGATCTGCTGGCGACGTCCTCGCCTGCTAGATGTAGACCTACTGCCGAGGGCCCGTTAGCCGAGACCTCTTTCCAGTATTGCGAAGCGGGGATGTCTCCAGCAAGTTTCTGGATACGGCGCATTACCCTGGTGAACTCTTCGCTCTGGAGGACCTTACTTATGAAATCATCGCTGGTTTGATCCAGTAAGTTGGAGATGCGCGATGTTAATATCTGCGGTATTCTGCGTCTCATGTCCATTATTCCCAAGCCTCCATCTCGGATACTTGTGTACAAATGTTGATCCGGTGTATGATCAGAGAGGTGCAGAATCTTCTTTACAGCCGTTTTGGTTAATCTATCTACGTCCTTCAAGATTGCTCCTGTGATCTTGGTATTCTGGAGCCCGTAGAGAAGTTTCGGCATCAGATATGTGCGAATTATCTCAATCTTTTGGTCCGGCTTGAGCGGCGCCTTCTGGATGTTCTTGAGCCAGTGCATTAGGTTCGGGACCGTAGGTTTTTGAATTCCTGTTGGTCCGAACATATGTCCCAGATATTTGAATGTCGCTATAGATGTTACGGCGGGGATCTTTGTCCCGCTCACCTCGAAGACGCTTGAAGAGATTGGGATTGGTTTCTTATCGCCCTTATGCGGGGCAGCGGAGATGGCTGAAGATTTCTTGGCGTTTATCGTCATCCCGCGATTCTTGAGGAATCTCTCAATCTCATTAAGGATTAGTGGTACTTCCGATTGTTTATCGGAGAGGATCACCATGTCATCGGCGAACGCTAGGGCCGCTACACTCTGGTTGCCGATGGTTCCTCCCTTCCAAGATTTGTTTACCTTGTCGAGTATCTCATCTAGTACTATGTTAAAAAGTAGCGGTGAAAGAGGGTCTCCCTGTCTAACTCCTCTAGTTATATCGATGCTCCTAGTAGATTGGTTTCCCACCTTAATCTTGGTCTGCGCGTTCGTCAGACTTGTTATCAAATAGTCGCACATTTCGGGTTCGAGGCCTATTCTCACCAGGGCCCTCTCGATCGATCGATGACTCACAGAGTCAAAGGCCTTCTTCAGGTCGAGGCTGACAACGTTATACGCTTTTCCGCTGCTCAGCCTGTTTCGAATGAACTGATCAAGAATTAGTACATTTGCCATGGTCCCATCCATTGGGGTGAAGCCCCTTTGGTTGGAGTTTTGCACAACGGCAGATCTAATTCGGTTGTGTAGAATCCTGTGAAGCAGTCTCTGTGCAGTAGGGCCGATTGTTATAGGCCGCCAATTACCAGGATCTCGCCTGTCCCCGGTCTTCGGGACTAGGATTGTTCTGAGTTCATTCCAGGACTTGAGATTGACTAGGCGTCCCAGGATAATTGAATAAATGATTGCCAGATGATCGGGGTTTGTTGTAGAGATGTCTGCCACAGAGACGCCATCGGCCCCTGGGGCTGAATGTTTCCATACTTTCTTTCCTTGTTCTACGTCATCTCTTGTTATAGGTGTAAATGTGACCACTGGGTCTTTGTGGTCTAGGATTGGTTCAGTATCGTCGGCAGAGTTTCCACCCAGCAGTCCTCCGTAGAGATCTTCCACGGCTTGGATCGTGGGGAGCTCTGGTGGTTCGTACAGACCACGGCCCTATAAAATTATCTCCGCCAGGCTGCGCCGGTCTTTGGTGAAGAGGTCTTGAGCTTTTTTGTATTCGCTCGCCCTCTTATTTCCTCTTTGAGGCTTTTGATTTTGATAATTTGTTTTGGGCTTCCTTTTGTCAAAGTCAGGATATGTTTTCGTTTTCCGGCTGGATCTGGACTTCACAGGTTACAGGTTTTTCGGTGGGTAAGTTGTTCTTAGGATCTTTGAACATACTTTTGAGCTTTGTCTCCTCCGCTTTAAGTTTGGCGTCGTTGAGGATTTTAGTATATTCGGGCCTTTTGCGCCGATACCTCACCTGATCCACCGTCAACCCCGTTGCTTTGCACATCTCTTCCATAAAGATCTTATTTTTTGATCTAATCTCTATGGAAGCCAGAATTGGTAGAATTTCTGAGTCCGGCGGGGGCAGAAGTGCCTCCGCTAGTTCCGTATATTCCTCGTTATGTTTGGACCGCTCGTGAGCCCTTATGGATTTGTAGCTGCCGAGGACCAGTGCACACCAGAGACATCGCAGTCTCTCGCCGCAGATCTTCCTTGCGACATGGTCTGCCAGTTCTCTTAAGTGTTCGAAGACGGCTCCACATCCGGAGCAACGTCTCTTGCGAGGAGTGGGTAGGCCGGAAATGCTTTCTCGTCTCCCAATGTCGCTTTTTAAATTGGCTTTCCCCAAGCTCGAACTTCCAGATAAAGATGGTCGTTCTGTTGATCCCCGCCGAGTCGGGGTCGTTAAAGTGGTCTCTGCACCCGTGGGTGGAGTACCGGAAGAGCTGTGCTGGCTCGGGACCTTTGTAAAGAAGCGGTCAAGTTTAGTGGTCACAGTCTTCTTATGGGAACCCTTGACCTCTTCAAAGCCTGAAGAGTCAGCGTGCGTCCGTAAACGGACACGGTTGTCATGTTGTTCGTCCGTTTTTTAGTGTAATGCCTTCAATTGCCCATCCGTTTCGGCGCTCATGACGCTGAAGAATAGCCGTTAGCCGTGCAGGGATCTTATGGCGCAGTCCGATAGGAATTGAGGAACTAGCTTTGGTTTCGCTTACGTTCCTCTGTTCCCAACAGCCCAGGGTGCTAACCAAGGCTGTGCCTACGACTAATAGCCCGTTTTCGTTGCCCGCCCTTCACCCCGTGGAGGTCGGCTATACGATCTCCGTGGGAGGGTCCGAATCACGTTGACTGAAGGTCAGCCCGAAAAAGGTAAGGGCACGTGAAAAAAAATTGCTGGCCCAGCCTTAACGAGAACAGAAGAAGAAAATCACACAAGCAAGGACTCGATTCGCAAATGATTCGCACTGAGATCGCTTTCAGGGCGAAAGATTTGTTCGCTTTGAAGAGAGTCCAGTTAAGAGAGTCATAGTTACTCCCGCCGTTTACCCGCGATTGATTGAATTTCTCCACTTTGACATTCAGAGCACTGGGCAGAAATCACATTGCGTCAACATCACGTTAAGACCATCGCAATGCTTTGTTTTAATTAGACAGTCGGATTCCCCCGGTCCGTGCCAGTTCTGAGCTGACCGTTAAATAGCGGCCGAAGAGAACAACAAAAAGTCGCGAAACCTTTTGGATCTCGCAGCAAGGCGGTTCCGTGGGAGGCCAAGGCACGGGACCGAGCTCGGATTCAGCGCACGTTTCCGCGGCCTTCACCTCGCCCAGGCCCGGCTCGTTAACCAGGACGCTTCCTCACCAAGCCCGACACGCCCCGATTCTCAGAGCCAATCCTTATCCCGAAGTTACGGATCCAATTTGCCGACTTCCCTTACCTACATTATTCTATCGACTAGAGGCTCTTCACCTTGGAGACCTGCTGCGGATATGGGTACGAACTAGCGCGACGCCTCCACGTGGCCCTGTCTGATGCTTAGAATCAATGCAGCTGATTGTTATTGTCTGTATCATAATAATATTAAAATCATTGTATGAGAAGTTCGATTTTAACCGATTTGGCTATCTATTTCAGTTTGAGCGTTTAGTCAAGTTTCGCGTATTCTGCGGTGTTCCGATATTTTATTGGTTTTGTGAAATTTTTGAAGTTAAAAGGTAACATGAACAGTTGTTCCTACGTTGTTTAGTATAATATAATGTACATTATATTGTTTTAGTGTGAAAAAATGAATGAGTGTGAAATCTGCTCGACAACGTTTTCTAGTATTAGCAATCTGAATAGACATATAAAAAAAGCTCATAAACAACCGAATGACGCTATGATATCCTATAGTTTTGACAAGTTTCAAAACAAATGTCTTGAAAAGGAATGTAATACATCATACCGATACACAGTTGATCTTAGAACTCACCTGGAAACTTTTCATTTACTACAAATGGAGAAGAAGGAACTACAGTTTTCAAGTCACGGTGGTAAGCCAGTATACCATTTATAGATCATTATAACATCGCAAGTTTTTTTCATTTTCATTCAAGTATAAAAACTACTTACCCGATAGTCCGATAGGTATATCGATAAACTAATTATTAGTTTCACCTATCTTGAAAATTATCAAAATCATTTTTAAAATTTGAGGCTTGGTTCAACGAGCTGTGTGAAAGCAACAACATAGCATTTTGTCGTAAAGAATCAAAATATAAAAATAGCAGCAGGGTTTGTTTTGATTGCAATACATCAGGTAGAGTATTATTTGTTATTATTCTACATCTTATTACTTACATTTCATTAGTTTTGATCTTAGTATAAAACATTTTTGTACTTAAAATGATTTTTTTTAGGTGAAGTCAAGAGCAAAAATGAGAACAAAGATAGGAAGAGAGCAAGTAAAAGTCAAGGCACATGTAAAATAGGCTACAAGTGTACATGTCAAATAATCTTGAGTTCTATTGGTAATGGAGCGTACGGATCTATATACTTTAAAACGCATTATGGTCATTCAATCCAAATCGAACATTTACGCTTTCCGAAACAGCAACGTGCCAATATTGCTGCGAAATTATCAAGTGGCGTATCAGTGACAAAGTAAGGAGGAATAATGTTGCAGAAACTCATATTTACCAATGTCTTTTTTATAATTTCCAGGGTATTGGACACATGTAGAAATAACTTCGATGAAGAAAACTTATCTCGTGTTGATATAGTAACTCGAAAAGACATTAATAATATCAAACATGCATATCATATCAATATACAAGATGGGGTCCGTCATGAAAATGATTATGTCAGTGTCGACCTTCTAATTCAAGAGTGTAGAGACATCAATGAGGTTCTCTTGTATAAAAAGCAAGGAGAACACAGTGAGAAATTTCCAGTCTTAAGGACAGAAGATTTTTGTTTGGTATTCATGAATAAGGTGCAGGAACACATACTAAAGAAGTTTGGGAAGTCGACTGTAGCAATTGATAGTACCCATGGCTTGAACAATTATAATTTCGAATTAACAACTTTGATGGTGATTGATGAATTTGGTGAAGGGTTTCCAGTGTCATGTATGTTCACAAATAGGAGTAATACATTAGTTCACGAAATATTTTTTGCCCTGATCAAATCGAGATGTGGAACAATCAATCCAGAAGTGTTCATGTCTGACATCACTACAACATTTTCCAGTGCTTGGCTCAATATTATGGGTGGTTTTGATATGAAGATGTTATATTGTTCCTGGCATATCGACCGAGCCTGAAAGAGTAACCTGAATAAAATATTAAATTTAGACAAAAGAAAAAAGGTATACCAAACTTTAAAGGTATTACAAAATACAATAGATACTAGTCATTTCGAGAAGAACTTGGCATCAGCAGTTTCAAGCCTTGTCAGACGAAGACACAAAAAAGTTTGGCATATACTTTAAGGAAAATTATGTCGTAAATTGTGATTGTGGGCGTATTGTTATAGGAGGAATTGTGGTATCAACACTAATATGGTGATTGTTAACTTTTTAGCATGTGTAGTAGTTTTCTTATTACTTTTCTAATGCATGTTCCTTTTATCTATAGCAAGAAACAAGTTTGATTAGTATTAGTCATTTTTTGAAGAAAAGGAAATTTTAGAACGCATATAGAGATTATTTTAGCATGCTGCATGAATTTAGTGTAAATTATAAATATCCATTTTCATATATAACATGTAAGCCTGTAAATGGGAAACTCTCAAAATTTACATTTGGTGTGCATTATTAGCTCATTTCTGTTCATGTAGGTAATCTAACAAAGAACAAAAAAAAACTCATTTCATGTATACTTGAATCTTAATGGGTTGACTTAGAACTAGATCATTATAATGATAATACTCACAAAAATCACGAATTACCTTATCAAATAACTATGTCACTGACTTGGGGGGGTTTCAAAAACGTAGGATTAAATCAATAAACCAAAATAAAGTGTCTAAGCTTACATCAATCATATTTGATGAGTTTCCATTCCATCGGTCGTTTTTCAAATTTTAATATTTGTTTATGTTTTGGATAATTAAGAACTGACATACTGACAAGCCTGTTTATGCTAACAAAAATCGGTAACTCGTTACTTTATAAATAAATGAATCTCATATAAGAAGTACCTACAAAAAAAACTGAAAAAAAGGCTTGCCCAATGAATCCAATGATCCAACGAATTCAGGGCCGTCCACTTATTTTTACCTCTATTCGCTCAGTGTATGAGAATCAATCTCGAAATGATCATACTCTATCTAATTAAGTCGTAAAATCAAGTGGATGTGCTGCATATATCGACACCATGTCCTAATTTTCTTTATTTTTGATTTCCAGGTGCTTGAAAGTATGCATAAAACCATAAAGTATTTTTACCTCGAAGGAAAAGTTGTTAAACGATTAGATAAAGGACTAACTGCAGTCCTAAAGTACGTGAGGGATAAAGTAGTTGCTAGAATGATCAAGATCACAAAAGGATGCAATAATTCTCACGTACAGAATATTCACAAACGTCATCGAACTGCATTAACATGTAAATTTGATATTATTTCCAATGATATTAACACTTGGACCCTGCAGTCAGGAAACAATGACTATATTATATCAAGAAAAGGTGGCTGTCCAGTAGAAAATTGCCAGCTACGCTGTTCATTTTGCGAGATATGTATACATGAGTATGATTGTACCTGTACAGATTTTCATATCAAAGCTATGATATGCAAACATATTCATTTTATTTCAATGTCATACTCTTCCGGAAAAATTGAAAAACATGATGTAGATGTTAATGAAATTCATCAAGAAACTCCCTTAATTGATAATGAAAAACGTCAATGCTTGGCAGTTCTGTCCAAAAGAAGTTTAGGAAAAGATGATGTTGAGATGGGAATAAAAAAAGTTAGAACAGAACTGGATAAAATAACCACAACTATTAACACATCTGCTAAGGATAATCTGGAGCCCGTTTTACCACATGTAATAAATTCATTAAGGAATGTTCATAGTATCTTGAAGTTAAACCTCAGCAACAATCAGTTGACTGATCCTTGTCCAAGTACATCAGGTAAACAATTTTTCCAGAATACCCACTAGAATATATTTTACTAAACCAAAATCATATACGGTGGTCTGATGTGTGTACGAAAATAATGATCACATATTATAACAATCTTGATTTCTGATTCTTCATATTAATTTCTCCAATTTTCAATTCTTGAATCTTCTGTCAATAGTTGATAAATACCTATTGTTTGCAATGATTTCAATATTATAAAAATACTTTTCCGGATAAAGAGTAGGTACAGTGCGTTACTCATATACCTAATAAATTAGTACTGGGTGTTTCGAATTCTATATAAGCATGCGATACGTTTGAGCAAATATCCGCAAATGAAAATAAGTCGATTTAAAAAAGGTCTGATTATGTGTATTGATCATTCATGTAAAATATGAATTCAATAATTCAATCACATTATATTTTAAAATATAACATTGGAGCAAGGTTGAAATTTTTCGAATAAATATGTAATTGTAAAACACCTGCATAGGAAAAAAAGATATCATAGTTTATACAGGGTGTCCGGGAAAATGTGGGAGATCTCTCGGATTCAGATAGAACATTAAAAAATAAGATGACAAGTTCCCATACATTTTTTTCCTAGCGGCCCTCCCTACGGAGATACGGCCCCCTAAAGGACCCCACTGGAAATCGGATTTCTTGAATAACTTTTAAACGACTCAATATAATTCAATCAAAATTTAATATGATAAACAGTAGTAAGGACCTCTCAAAATACTTCCCTTAAAACTTAATTAGCTTGTTTAGTTTACCAGGGACGGACTAGATTGTACATTTTAACGCTCAAATTTTTAACACCCTGTATGATAAGGAGTTAAAAAAAAAAATTGGATACCTTGAACATTAAGCTAAAGAAAAGGTACTCTTGTTCATTGTCGATAAAATGAACCATTTTCGAGAAAAAACAATTTTTATTAAACAAAACCTCGAAAAAAGCCATGACGAAGTGGTGCTCTCGACGAAATTGTGAACCAAACGCTAGGAAAAAAATTTATGGGAACTTGTCATCTTATTTTTTAATATTCTATCAGAATCCGAGAGATCTCCCACATTTTCCCGGACACCCTGTATATATATATGTATGTCATTGCAGGAGAACCAGCTAACAAAAAAATAAAAAAACAGAAGTCTTTCTTTTCGACCAGAAAAAGTGCCAAGAAAAGGGTTGAAACTATAACCAAACCATCAAAAGTTGAAGCGGACCACATAGTACAAAATTTTAACATACATTGTGATCACGATTATAGCTAATTTAATAATAAAAGTGCTATTCAATATGAATGTATTTAAGTTGTCCACAAAAAACACGTTAATGTCCCTTTAAGATGTTTTTTTATCTTCCCACAACCCCCTTTCGGTAATCCCTGTTTTTTGTTCAGTATACTCCACACGTTACGAGTCTAATTTTGCAACCGTTTCCGTGTAATTACGTTCTGAAAATATCACTAACAAATCATAAATGTTAATAAAGTAATGGCGGGTTTAGCGAAGGCATAAGCATAACTTATTGATCAAAGCGTTATTTTATGGCACAAGTCATAACAGTTATATGTATGAATACAGACTACAGTGTTTACTGAAAACACAAGTCTCAATGATTAAAACATAAACATAATGCATAAGCGTAAAAGTTCCCAACTTTCAACTTTTATGCACTAAGTTATGCATGATCAGGGACTGTCTGACATTGACAATCTGCTGGACGAACTGGGTTTTTTCTTTTGTTATTTTTGTCGTTTACAACGGTGAAATAGTGAAATATTGAGGTGCATTTGAGTGAATTGAGTGAAATTATAATGCTCACTGCATAGTCATAGCAAGTCGTGGTATTGATATCTTTAAGATGCGCGACTTTCTTAAAGATGGATAAACAAGTTTCACCAGAAATTTGAATTGCATAATTGTCATCCGGGTGTACTTAAAAAACTGTCCTTCATCTGAATGCATCATGTCTTTTACCAGGGTGGCATAGGTTCCCTCTCTGTCTCTCCTTCTATTTATTGGCCTTGTACCCCAACGCCTGTGCCTTATGGTCCGTCTCGACGCGTGGAACGCAATCGATGTTGCTTAACATGTGAATCTATAGGCAAGGCCAATGCAGTCAATGTCTTCATTTTTCACACAATCAAGTATCCAATAAATTCAAAACAGCAATATGAAAGCTGCTACCCGTATGTACTCGCCAATCGTCAATACTTTTCAAATAAATTTGTAGGTTAGGTAATTTTTGACAGTTGTTATGTATTAAATACCACATTCCATAAACAACCTAATGTCTTATGCTCTTTGCATTAATGAAATGACTCACGCCTTGATCATTGATATTATGCTTATGCGTTCACTAAACCATACATAACATTACATTTTTTATGCGTCCTTTTTAGTTTAAAAATGCCATTGTAACATGCAACAATACCACTTATAATGGGTTTTAAATCAAGGCGAAGATTTGACGACTTTTATTTGTGAAGTTTCAAACTAAAAACTCGGAAATTGTTGAATCTAGGGATATTTTGTGTAAACCGACCGTTCCCATACGTATCACCGAACCTGTATGTAAATGAATGAATAAATACAGAACACAAACACAAAACTTCAAAATGAATGTACGTAAGTTCATAATAATTAATATCATTCACTTAACCCCAAAAAGCATTTGAAATTCCCGCCAGTAGTTCTACGGTTAGTATATTAGGCAACATTGCGGATTTTATGAAGGAATTATCCGCTCCTTAGCGTCACCGGCAAACGTCAATCGTAACGGCGGACGGCAAGTTTATAAATCAACCTTTAACATAAATGCAATGTAGATGGTAGAGTAAGATTTTCGGTTGGCAAGCGATAATCTGTCACTTCCACTTCGAAGTGACATTGAATGTAAACCTTACAAAATGTCATTTATTCTTAGTACACAAGTCTTTCCAGGACTGTCAAAATTAGTACATATCAGAAGAGCCGACAGCAACACACTGACAGGCGACTGCTGGAAACAGAACGCCCTCTTTATATCGCGGTGGTTTTTGAAGCTTCAAATTTTCTATCACGAAGTGTTTTATATCAAGACATTCAAAAAATTATATATTGTGTATGGTAGAAGTTATATATCAAAATGCAATATATTATGAAAATATCATATTTCATGGATATTCTTATATATTTTGTACAAAACTTTGCTATATTATGGAACTTTTTTATTATATTGGGTAAAATTATATATATTGCAAGAAATTGTATTTTGTCCCAAACGGCGCCTCATATGTTTATGACGTGATGAACAATGTTTCGAAAAAACTGGAAATTGAGGACTCACCTGATGCAGTATGAAAGTTTTATCAAATGTTGGGCGGTTTCTCTCCTTTTGTCAGATACAAAGTGTAAATTTTGATGATAATGTTGCGCCTTTTCGAGCTGGCATTTCGGCATTTCAATCAACAACTCAATAATGACGTGTTGACGTCCGTTATGACGTTTCTCAACAGCTGCTGGGATGAATCGAAAACCCTGCGCTGTCGCGAAGCTTAAGCTCTGGTTTCCTCGAAAGCGGCACCGTCAAAAAGCGACCGTAATTCTACGACGAATGACGTCATAAAAGATCGTTCGCATGCATTCCAATACGGGTGGTTGCTCAGGTAGCGGTAGAGTCACCGTCAACGTAATATGACGGCGCCGCTATAGCTTCAGCAACCGCTAGAGCGGTGTCAGACAGTTTATCAACGGTTTTTCACGGTGACGGTGATGTTTTGTTGATAGTTTGAGGTTAGGAAGGAGTAAACAGAGCAGGTGAGTTTAGTTTTGAGTAAGAAATAATTATTATAAACTAGCTATGTATTATTGTATTGAAACCTACAGTGCGTTTCATTATAGTCCAGATTTGAGTGACATTATTTTTTGATCAGCGATAATACAAAGGCTGAAACCGGGTAGCCCGACAGCCGGCCAGCAAAAGACTAACTTGAACAGCTTGAAAATAAAATATGTGCATAGTTTTATTTCTACGGAACACTTGAATCGTTTATTATTGAAGGGGCACAAGTCACCAAACCAACAATTGTCAATAAACACAAAAAACTCTATTTTTCTTTTTCTTTTCATTTATTTTTTGGTTTTGGAAAAATAATCATTGTATATGATATGTGGTACCTATGTAGGTATAAGGGCATTATAAAAGAATCTTTCAGAGAGGTTTTTTCGAGGATTTGTTTGAATAATTGCACTAGTCTTCCAGGCTTTTGCCTATTTAAACAAAACAATCGTTGTGGACATACAGTGAGGACGTAAATAGTCCCTCTAACTTTTGAACGCATTAATATTTTTGGCTCAAATTTGGAAGTGTGTTTCAGGGTAGGCTTTACTAAGTTTTGACCTCCAAAAAAAATTTTCATCTTTCAAACTGACAGCTGGGCACCATTTTGAAACAATAAATTAAATGGAAAAGGGGGTCATGTGATACTTTATTTGAAAGGTCCTTCCATTCTCTTTTCACCCCCAAAGTTTGAAATCCTTATTATTTTTCATAAGGAAATGGCGGCATGTCGAAAATAAATTATTTGTGTCTAAGTAGATACTATCTTTTTATCTTTTATCGTTCTTAATATTATCTTAAGTATTAGGTTTTATTGAAATTTTTATTAAATACTGTTGTAGAAACAATCACTTATGTTATAGGTTAGTTTTTTCATTGTTAATAAAGTTCTTTTAAGAATTAGAGATAGTATTTTGACCCAAATAATTTATTTTCGATATGGCGCCATTTCCTTTAGAAAAATGCTAAGGACTTCAAACTTTGGGGGTGAAAAGAGAATGGAAGGACCTTTCAAATAAGGTATCACATGACCCCCTTTTCCATTTAATAATTTGTTTCAAAATGGTGCCCAGCTGTCAGTTTGACAGTTGAAATTTTTTTTTGGAGGTCAAAACTTAGTAAAGCCTACCCTGAACAACACCTCCAAATTTGAGCCAAAAATATTAATGCGTTCAAAAGTTAGAGGAGGGGGACTATTTACGTGCTCACTGTATAATAATAAACGCGACGCGGACATGTGCCCTTTCAATAATAATCGATTCACTTGCTACGGTCCAAAAAAGAAACCCGACAAAAAATAGATTTGGGCTGGGGACCAATGATCTAATTAGTTATTAGATCATTGCTGGGGACCGGTAAATATAAAATAAATGCGCTCCATTCGTTGCTTATTGATGACAAATTACCAACAGTAGGTATGGTAGGGCATGTTATGCGATTTTTTGTGAATTAAGTTTAACTTTTGTTGTTATTTTCAAGATAATTATGATGGGCCTTGGTCAAAAATCTGTTGATTGGACAAACGAGCAGGACGAAATCTTAATAGATTTCGTAAGGACCCATGAATGCTTGTATAATATACAAATCAAAGATTATCGAAAGACACAAATGAAGCAAAGTTTATGGAGAGAAATGGCTGATATACTGCACAAAACAGGTAATCTATTTATCAAAGTTGATACATATTATTTTTTCGAACATTTTAAATGATTATTTTACATTGATGTTAATATGATCGTACCCAAGTACCTAAGTGAGTCAGTATAATAACTGAGAAGGTTAGTAAATAACAAAGTGATAAACTTGACCTAGTGAAAATTCATGAATAGCATCAAGATAACCTACTACCTACTTCTATGAACAAGAAATGATAGTAACTTCTAGTTTTCTCGGTATTTTTCTTCCTGAAAATTTACAGACATTTTCAGTTGTTCGACGGCCTCGAGAAAGTCGGTAATTATACAGGGTGATTCACGTTATTCGACACGAAACATTATGGCCGAAGTATATGATTTTGAAAAGGTATTTTTTTCTGGATAGATAGGGACCCTTTAAGGCTACATTTTAAAAATATTTTCACGTTATACAGGGTGTCCCCAAAACACGAAACGCATCAAAATTGTATATTTTTAAATGGAACCCCCTGTATATTAATTGATATTCCAATTCTTCCTTCAATTTTGAACAAAAATTGTGATACAACTTATGTTCCTAAATTCAACCGTTATCGAGATATCGCGTTTTAAAAATGGCATTTTTGCAACTTTGACATGCTATAAAATTCAAACTATTCAAGTTAGAGGAAAATGGTTTGCACTTTCCTGTCTTAACTTTTCAAGAGCTCTTCTGTCATTTGGATAGAAGGTACCGTCAACTGTCAACTTTTTTCGGCACATTTTGACATTTTTTCACAAGAATTAATTTAATCTCCTTGAATAGCTCTTGAAAAGTTAAGACAGGAATGTGCAATCCATTTTTCTCTAACTTGAATAGTTTGAGTTTTATAGCATGTCAAAGTTGCAAAAATGCCATTTTTAAAACGCGATATCTCGATAACGGTTGAATTTAGGAACATTAGTTGTATTACAATTTTTGTTCCAAATTGAAGAAAGAATTGAAATATCAATCAATATACAGGGGGTTCCATTTAAAAGTTACAACTTTGATGCGTTTCGTGTTTTGGGGACACCCTGTATAACATGAAAATATTTTTAAAATGTAGCCTTAAAGGGTCCCTATCCATCCAGAAAAAAAACTTTTTCAAAATCATATACTTCGGCCATAATGTTTCGTGTCGAATAACGTGAATAACCCTGTATATGGCTTTAGATTTATCATTAACAGATTGATTTCTTGGATATGGATTCATAAGATGCTCATGAAGAGCAAACGCTTCATCACCAAGGAAAACATGGGGCATAGGGATGTTCATACCAGGCAGTGGTTTTGAATTCGTTTCTCATGATTTTTTGCCCAAAATTGCTATTCAAATATATGCCTGAAACGGAATTTTCAATCATAAAAAAAATAATCTTGTTTGAATTTACCTGCGCCCTCTCTTCCATACGATCCTATATCTACTGCAACAAATTTATTATCTGCATCTAAAAGTGCCAACAGAACCACTGAATAAAACTCCTTGTAGTTGAAATAAGTGGAACCAGTATTTTTTGGAGCCTTTATCCGAATGTGTTTACCATCAATTGCGCCAATACAATTGGGAAAATGCCATTGAGATCTAAATTTATTGGCTGTAGTTTTGAACATTTCTTCTGTTGGTTGTGGCATCGACAGTTCAAGCATTCTTGTAACAATTGACTCAGCGACTTTATTTATAATAAGGCTAATCCATGAACGGCAGATTCTAAATTGAAACGTCAAAGACCGAAAAGACTCCCCTGTAACCAAAAACCTAAAAATTGCAACCTTCAATAGTATATTGCATTTTTTATATTTTCATAGATGGTGCCTGCAGCAAAAGATGGGGGTATGTAAGGGATTACTACATAAGAAGAAGAGGAAAGCCTGGCACAGGTTCATCTATCTATCTTGGGAATATTGAAAATTGTCAATCGATCGATTTCAGCACCCTCAGCAACATGGAAGCGAGCAAATCTCAAAAATTAGAAGATTATAATACATCGACGGATTCCAACAAAGATGAGAGCAACACAAACCTTCAAGAGGATGAGATAATTGAAATACAATTTACCGAAGATGAAAGCAACGAAGACATTTGAAAAAAAAAGAATTTCAAAAAGTGACAAAAACTCCTCAAACAAAACGTAAATCATCAACTAAATGTGCACACCCGGATGAAAGATTGAAGATCTTAAATCAAATTGCAGAAAGACAAGACAAAAAAAAAAGAAACTGAACAGGATGAAAACGACTTGTTCTTTGCTTCGGTGGCAAAAATAGTTAAACAATTACCAAAAGCTATACAGGGTACACTCAGGATGAAAGTAGGAATCTTGTATGCCAAACAGAGATAGAACATCATTCCAACCCAACATTTATCCTGAATAGACCGTCATCAGCCAACTCTGATGCTTCAATCTTGAATAGTTCTACCGATGAGGAACAATAACTTTGGAATCCCTGTAGAGGTTTTGTCCAGCAATATAGCTCGCAATCCCGGTCAAACATACATCTTAAATTTACCATGATTGTAATATACACCAATCAAGTATATGTAGTAATCTTTTCATTTTTCTTTAAATTTTCAAAATACATATTAACATCTTTTGCGTCCTATCACTCTATCTTGCACTTGTGTCAATGTAAAATACATACCTCAAAAACAGGCAAAAGCTGCTCAGGGGACAATGGATTTTGAACCCGATTTGTTGGTCTTAAACAAATGTCGTCCTTCATGTAACTTATTACATAATCAAATAACACAGGCGTCAAACGAAAATATTCCCTGGTTTTATTTTCGTTTTTATATAGGTGGCGAGAAATCAAAATTTTGAATGCTCCTTCTTCGGCTCTCTTTTTAAATAGGTCAGATTCACGTTTTCTTTGTTTTTCTTCGTCTAGTTCTTCTCCATCGAGAAAAACTACGAGCGCTAAGTCTACATCATCCATATTGGTTCAACGTAAACGTCAACTGAAAACGCTCTCCAACTTTACATGTTGTAATGCGACGTAATTTATTCCACCGGTATATGACGACAGTCGCCGTCGTATTACGGTCGCTGTTAGACGGTGCCGCTATCAAGGAAACCAGAGCTTAAGTTGCGCTCCCTGGTGAGCTAAGGGAGAACAGTGTTGCCAACTTAACGGATTTTCCGTCATATCTAACGGATTTTTATGAAGGGATACGGAAAAAAAATAGTTTTAACGGGTGACGGATTTTTTAACGGAAACTGAGTCTCCATTAAACCATCAAAAACAAAATATAAAAACAAATGATAAAAGTCATAAATTTAACAAATGACAATCAAAACCCAGCTCCAAAGGACTAATCCGTGACGTCACCTCCGAATATTCAAACATAACCGGTATTACATTCGACCGTCGAACGTAATACCGGTCCTTCGCTCGAAATCGTCTTGAGTCGCATTGACGTTTTGGCGTAAATCCCCTATTCCAGCTCAATGGCGTAAATGTTACGGCTTGATTTGAATTTCATAATTTGAGTTTGAGTAATTTCAGTTTTCTGTGTATGTGTGTCGAGCAATCTTGTTAAGAGTGACAAAAATGCCGAAAGTGCAATATAAACAAAAATTTCGTACTGAATGGCTAGAAGACAAGCTGTTTAAAGAGTGGATTGTTATGAAAACAGATAAAAACTCTGGTGAATCATTTCCTGAATGCAAATTTTGTCGGTGCATCGTGAGTAGTAGCAATGAATATTCTGATTTAAAAAATCATATGCTATCGAAAAGACATATGAAGAATAGCGATATGTTGGCACCGGCACGACAAGCAACAATTAATTTCACTTCCAAAAAAACAGAAAAAAGCAAATATTCGGAAGCATATACAACACTGTTTATTGCTGAACATTGCAGCGTGCTGACAGTGGATCATTTAGGGCGTATAATGAAAAAGGCGGCGGATGATTCACAAGCCGTTAAAGACATGCAGTTACATCGCACAAAGTGTTCTAGCATTATTAAAAATATTTTGAGCCCTCACTTTAAAGATGATTTGAAAGTAGATGTTGGAAATGGACAATTCAGTTTACTTTTGGATGAGTCTACGGATATAACTGTGGTAAAATATCTTGGAATAGTGATAATATATCACAGTACAAAATCTAAACAAATAAGAACATCTTTTTTAAAATTGGCACCACTAACAGCATGCACTGCAGAAGGAATAGTTTCTGCGGTTAAAGATACACTAAACGAATTTGGTTTAGAGTATAAAAATATTCTTGGTATCGGAACTGACAATGCCAGTGTCATGACGGGTGTTAATAATGGCGTACATGCCATTCTCAAAAAAGATATTCCAAGATTAGTTCTTACCCAGGAATCTGGATTTTATGGTTTCCGAAACTTACAATTGGTTTTCCAAGTCATCAGTTCGGCAGGCTGAATACAAAGAGCTTTACCGCACAATCAACGAAGGCCACGAGCCATTAAAAATTGTTAGAGCTTGCCAAACCCGATGGTTATCAATATATTCAGCTGTGGATAGAATTTTGAAGCAATGGGTTGAACTTAAAACGCATTTTGAAATTTCCCGGCGACATTATACGGCCGAATTGTTATACAATATGTATAAAGATGAAAATAATTTGGCCTTATTTTCATTTCTATGTCCCTTATTAGAGCAGTTGCAAAGAGTGAACAAATCTTTTGAAGCCAAAAATGCGGATCCATGTAAATTATTTACCGATTTATCCACGCTCATCGGATTTCTGGTGTCAAAAGTAGTGATGCCACGTCCAAATATTGATCCGCTAAATATAAATGTGGAGGATCATTTGGACCCTAAGCCATACCTTGGTCACGGATTCGAATCCAAGATACGAGAACTGAAGGAAAAAGGTCTTGTAAACGAAGAATCTGAACAAGATCTTCGTCAAAAATGTATTAACTTTATAATAAAATCAATTCAGCAATTACGTTCGAGGTAAGTTGTCAGTTTCCCACTTTTCAATGATCTCTAAAAGAGTCCCCATCTTGTTTATTGTAGGTTACCTGACAATATCGATGTTCTGCAGAAAACAAACTTACTCTCGTGCAAAAACATTATAAGGGTTCATGAAGAATCTTTAACCCCGTTACTGACCCACTTAGAGTATTCAAATAATGAAATATCACTAATCGACATGCAATGGATGCCATAAATTACACTCAATGGGAGAACAACAATGACACAGTGGCATTTTGGTCCGAAGTCAAAGAGTATCAAGATGCTTCTGGCACAAATCCTTTCAAAGAGTTATGCGATTTTGCCTTTTCAATTCTGCTTTTGCCATACTCCAATGCAGATGTAGAACGGGTCTTCAGTGTTATGAATATTGTCAAATCAAAGCTTCGCAATAAAATGAAGGAAGGTATGGGTATAACTTAATATAAATCTGAAGTGAATAAGGATTTTTCATGAACCCTCAGGTATGGTAAATGCAATTTTAAACATAAGATCAGGGCTGAAGAGGAACGACAAAACCTGCTTTTCATATGAGTTGCCTGAAAACATAGTTCGTATGGTTGGAACAACGCAAAGCTATACTCAGAGAGAAGCTTCAACCTCCGCCACTGTCACGAGCCAACCTGTTATGTTGATGGTACAGACAGCGATGACGATTTCAATTTAGATTTTTGAAATCACTTTTTCTATTGTAAAACTTGACGATAAAATAAGATTTGTTTGTTTAGCGCATTTTTTATTCTGACGGATTTTATTGACGAGAAAAAAAATTATTTAACGGATTTTTGACGGAAATTTACAGTAAACTCAACGGAATTTAAAAATACTGTTGGCAACACTGAGGGAGAACAATTTACAGTAAACAGTCATTCTGATTGAAGTTGCCAGAGCATGAATCTATACAACATATGAATATTTAAAAAAATGGAGCAGAGATCAAGCAGTTTGAGAAGTTGGGTCAACACAAAAACGCTGGATTCAACACCTTCTGCTGCCGGCTCAAACTTGAATAATATTCCACATTTTAGTTATCGACACGCGTGACATTCGAAAATAAACCAGCGCCCAAATCTTCCCCCATAGGGCACCATGAAGTTAGGAAAAGAACAATTATTGATACTGGTGATCGCAGTCAAATGAGTTGCAGTGTGCCGGTTTGCACGGTACTTCGAAGATGTGATAAAAACACTGAAATGTATTATCGAAAAATGCCAAAACGAATAGGTGTACCAACGATCAATTCAATTGAGAAGAATGATGAAAAAAAGATTCCTTCACAAAAACTGTGGACAATACCAGACAAGGTTAAAACTTCATCAACGGGCGGCGAAATCCATAACAAAGAGGAACATAATACTAGGAAGATTGACAATGTCCGCGAATTCCAGAGTCGTTCTGAAATTGACTCAATTGAGATGAAACATCATGGTCACTTGAACAAACCGAGTATTTAAAGAAAATAAGAGGGCATGTCAAAATGATCAACAGTAATCTGGATGAATTTATCATTCGACATCTTCAACTAATCAAGGCCACTGAAAAATGGTCTATCCAAAAACCAACGGATGATATGGGCCAAGAATTGATTGAATGCATCAATTCAAATCAATCGATGTATAGAATTTGCAACTGCATGAGAGACTGTTTTGTGACCTATGTGCGGAGTATCAAATTTGGATCAAAGTGTGTGGAACAAGCATAGAAATGAGAAACAAAGAGCTCAAGAAGAAAAAAGCTATGATAAAGATTAGGCAAAACTTGATAAATGCTACGTCATATGCGTGGATTTACAAGCCGTGAAATCTTGTCCATCTTTAAAGGCCAGCTCTTTGTACTCCAAAACTAAACTCTGCTGCCATAATTATACCATTTTTGATCTGCCAACCAAGGATGCTGTTTGTTTCGTTGTTTTGTTGTTTGTTACTGGTTTGACGGAACTGATACGGACCTTCAGGCATCGATATTTGCGACTTTATCGGTGGATTTTCTCAAAAGAAAATTCTTGGAAAACGATATGGATCTACGAAAACTGATCATCATTTTCTCTGATGGTTGCACCCACCGACTCAGTGCGAACTAGTGCAGGTAGTCGAAAACGCTATTATTTTACAATCCTCATGCTTTCTCATGTTTTTTCTTAGTCAAATCTCATTCTTCAAAAGTTTTAGTCTTGGCAACACTGCTTATCAGTGTATTTCGAATTATTGCGAAAAATATACGGATTTGATTCATATAAATAGACTATTGATAATATTAGTGGGATAACGTAAAAACAATTAGTGGTTTGTGGCAGTGAGCAGTGATTTATTTTGTGGCGATAAAATCAAAAACACGTGCGTGATGCTACGGCGAACGGGCGAATCCATTTTGTGGCATGGGGAACGGTCACTTGTCCGAGTGCAAGTACGAGGCGACAAATTTGGCTGTTGGTTGGATATTTTATCAATTTTAAAGATACCAGTGAGTTATAGGCGATAGGCGAAAATTCAATCAGGCGTTGACTGTATCGATCACGATGGCGGGAAAACGTGGAGATGAGGATCTCGATTATGAGCCTGATGAGGAGATGGTCGCGAGGATTGACTCTGGGAGCAGCGGAGGCAGTCCGAAGTTGACTCAGGCCGATGTTATGCGGATGGTTCAGGGCGAAATGTCAAAGGCGACCGAGAAGATGACGAAAGAATTGTCCCTGGAAATGCGCAAGACTTTGGAAGCGATGACGGCGGCATCAACCGGAAGCAACAAACCGGAACCAAGTGGCGTGGCTCACCGATCCAGGGATAATTCGACGTGCAGCTCAAGTTGTTCCGGGTCTAGAACCAGAGCAGGCGGCGAAATCCTGGAACCCTTTGATCCGGACAACAAGGACTGCAATGTTCTTCGTTGGGTGACGGAGATTGACCAGTTGGGCGAAATTCATGGCTGGTCGGAGTATGAACAGGCTTATTTTATGCAGGCCAAGTTGTTAGGAGGAGCTCGATCCTGGTTTAACAGGTTAACTCACTATGACCTGTCCTGGGCGGGATGGAAGGCAGCACTGATGGAGGCCTTTTCCAGCGAACATGATTTTGCTGAGCTGGTTGTGGAGATGACGGCAAGAGTTAAGCTGGAGGGCGAGACTATGACGCATTATTACCACAACAAGATGGCGTTATTGGACATGTGTGAGTTTGATGGAAAGCGGGCGATTTCCTTCATCATTCACGGCCTGCCCAATGAGCTAAAAGCGAATGCGCGTGAAAAGAAATGCAACTCGCCAAATGAGCTGTATACTGGGTTTTTGTCTGGTCTTGACAGGTACCAGGGAAGCGGAGACCTGAAGAGACGGCATCCTGGAACTTTGGGCGGGGCGGCAAAGGTCAGCAGACAGCAACCACCAGTGGCGACGGCGAAATCGGGCGATGGTACAAACAGGGGCACCAAAAGGTGTTTCAATTGCCAAAAGATGGGCACACACCTCAGCAGGGATTGTTCAAGACCCAAAGCTGAGAGATGCATCCGATGTGGGCGACAGGGACACGAAGTTAAGGACTGTCCACGACCTCCAACTAGCACAGGCGGCGCTTCAGGCAGCGGAGCAAAGAGGGGCTCCAAGCCATATCAGGTGAGACTTGTGGAAGATGCAGATAATGTATTAAAAAAAGTGGCAATTACCAAGGATGGTGTCGGGATCAAGACCTATCTTGATACAGGGAGCGAGAGAAACATTCTTCGCTTGGAATGTTTCGACTCGTTGGTCAACTTGGTGTTGGGGCTATCTTCAGTGATTTTGAAGTGGTTTGGGGGTGCACTATGTACGGTGATGGGCGAAACTGATTTGTCAGTTAAGTTGGACTCTGTTCAGCTTAACTTGACTTGCGTAATTGCTGACTGTGATTTTGCTGGCGCTGATCTTCTTTTAGGGCACCCGGCGTTGACAACCCCAGGCATTGTTTTCACCATTCAGGAAGGGAAGGCGAAGCTGACTGGTCAGAGGGATGTCCAGGCGACTCAGGCGACCGAAGATATTAACAAGCAGGCAGAATCAGAAACTCAGGCGGAAGGTTTGATTGATGAGGGCCAGCAACACTTCAATGAGAGTTCTGTTCCTGGATCACATTGTCTTGGCGGCAGGCAAAACACAGGAGACAGTCGTAGTGGTTGAAGGGTTGGGAATGGGCGACATGCCAAGCGTTATGAGGTCGACGGTGCTATACTGGCCTATAGCAACCAGGTTCTAAAAGGCGGACAATCTGGAGTGTTGGCAATTAGAAACCTTGGACATCGGTCAATCGATGGAAGGCGGGACATTGTGTGGCTAGGGCAAAGACCATGAATGTGGGCGAAGCCAAGAACAGACAGGAGAAGTCGGTGAGTGAGATTGGGGAATGTGCATTGGCTGATCTGTATGATTTGTTGGGAAGAATGTCAATGTGTTTTTCATCTACCGGCGAGAATGATTTGGGTGTGACTTCTTTAGAGGAAATGACGATTCAGTTGACTACTGATAAGCCAGTCGTGTATCGACCGTACCGATTATCTTTTGTTGAGCGAGCGAAGCTTAGGGACAAGGTTCAAACTTTATTAGATGCTGGTGTGATACAGGAGAGTGATTCTGATTATGCAAGTCCAATTGTTCTTATACCTGAGAAAGATGGAGATGTACGAATGTGTGTGGATTATAGGGCGTTGAATGCGATGACAGTCAAAAATAGGGCAACTTTACCTCGAGTGGAGGATCAGCTCGATAGATTGGGGGGTAAATGTTTTTATACCACTTTGGATTTGGCGCAAGGTTACCATCAGGTACCTATGCATCCGGATTCAGTTCACAAAACAGCCTTTGTGACTCCAGACGGGCATTATGAGTATCTGCGTGTACCTTTTGGGTTGGCAAATGCTTCGGTTGTATTTCAAAGAGTGATCAATAGAATGTTGCAAGGCATGCAAAATGATTTGGTGTTGGCGTATATGGATGATCTTCTCATACCATCATCATCCATCGAAAGTGGATTGGAGTTGTTGGAAAAAGTTCTTCATTTAGTGGCAAATGCGAATCTCAAATTGAATCTATCGAAATGTGCTTTTCTCGAGGATAAATTGGAATATTTGGGGCATGAAGTGAGTGCTGAGGGCATTCGTCCAGGCGCTAGGAAAATTCAGGCCGTGAAGGATTTTCCAACTCCTTGTAATGTTCATGGGGTTAGACACTTTTGAAACTTTGGCGATAGTGGAATCTGTGAAACGTTTTCGTGTGTATTTGGCGGGTATGCATTTCAAGGTTGTAACTGACTGTGCATCTGTTCTGGCGACAATGGTGAAAAAGGATTTAGTTCCTAGAGCACGTTGGTGTATGGCTTTGCAAGAGTATGATATGAGTGTTGAGTATCGACCGGGTGTTAAAATGCAGCATGTCGATGCATTGACTCGGAATCCAGTTATTGTTGGTTTGATAAATATGACTGAGGATGATTGGTTTTTGACGGTTCAATTGCAGGATGAAAAGGCGCAGGCGTTGGTAACTATAGTTTGATTACCAATACTGCTGATGCGGGCGTTAAAGCCGTGTTTAAAGTAACAGATGGGCGTTTATATCGGAAAACTTTGTTGGGTGATCGTTTGTATGTACCTGCTATGGCAAAATTTGTGTTGTTACGCAAACATCATGATGACATTGGGCATCCAGGAGTAGATGGGTGTTTGGGTTTATTGAAACAAACCTATTGGTTTCCGAAAATGGGGCGTTTTGTTGGGAAATATATTAGGGCGTGTTTGAATTGCGCTTTTGGGAAAGGCAATCATGGGCGTGCGTTGGGTTTATTGCATCCTATCGAGAAAGTGACAATACCTTTTCATACGATACACATAGACCATGTTGGACCCTTTTGTAAAAAAAAGAAAGGTAACCAATATGTCGTCGGTGTAATTAGCAAAGTGCGTAACTCCATTATTGGACGAAAATACGATTTTCGCACCATCTATTAGAAAAAAATTGACCGAATGTGCTGGATTATTTCCTAACTCCAGTTCAACTGACTTCATTAAATGAATGCTATTCGGAAAAATTCGTAACTCCAGCGCGCCAAATTTTGATTGACAATTTTCGTATCTCCTGTCAGTCCACATGCATTACGTTGGGCACCTACGACAGCTAGGCTTGTGTGTAAGTTTCGGTGTTCAATGTGATTCAATATAAAGTTTTTTCGACAGAAAAAGTTAAGTCAAATGATAAAACACAATTATGCGTGACCTCTATCGTAATGAAATGTTAATTGATTGGTTAATTTGAAGTCATAACCTTTTTTATGAAGATACGCAATTTTCCTGGTACCTCGATGATTTGATATCATGGAGATACATCATTTGCGAACATTCAAATTTCATTCTGTTCTAGTAATAATATAACTATTAAAAAACAATGATATTAAAATTCCAGCGAATTGATACATTATTATCTATGATTATAATAATTGATGTTTTCACTTATAGTTAAAGACATAATGTCATCACGCACGTTGAAAATACTGAGCTTAAGCTTGGTTAAAAATACCACTGATGAGGATGTCGCCAATGCCTTTGATTGTGTCGAGGATTGTGCTGATTGTGCAGGTATTTTTCTGTTATTTGAGAAAAAGTACATATTTTTAATCTAGTTGCCTAAGAAAAACCTTCACAGTGAAAAATTTCAAACTATTTTCAGAAAACACCCAAATATCAACCACTGACATTCCTGATGGTATAGAAATGGGGCAAGATGATAATATTATTTTACCATTGTCAAATTTCAACAGTTGTATAGGTGAGCCGTAATAATTATCGGGGATTTTTTTTTTCAAAACTGTAAAATGATGTTTATTTATTTTATCTCAATTTTTTTTTCCGAACTGATAACTTTTTTCTGTTCCTTTTGCTGTATTTTCAGACTTGGTTTACAGAGGTGCTTTCCTTTCTGAAAATGTCTCCGTATATGAAGATTTCGACGGAACAGAGGCAAAAAATGATGATACGACACTGAATAATAATAATATGCACAATTTTATCTCGAGTGCTACAAGCAAAGATTTTGTTTTCATTGATGAATCAATAGAGAACTATATTGTTCGAAGTGTTGAAGCTTCCGGTAGTGGACCAGAAGAACAGGCAACCTCTGCAGACTATTCTAATATCTCTGTCACCCATCGTGTCAGTGAAATGAAGGACAAAACACAAAGTTCCGATTTGGACTATACTCCGTCGCATGAGAAAACTTCAAGTGAGGATGACTCTGAAATTGAACGCCAGTCTAATGATTGTGGCGAAACCGGAGAGGACTATGAAGAATCCGAAAATAATGATTTTGACACTCCAAAAGAAGAATCGTTTTATGAGGAAGCAACAGGCAAAAAACGCAAGAGGCTGAGGTGTGATAAAGACTCTAAGAGATGGAAACGGGATAAAAATCGCCAAATGAGGGAGTCGGGACAAGAATATTATGGCAAAAAAAAATTGAAGGGACATGAAAATACGACATAAAAAAGTCAATAAAAGAACTAAAACCACCTTGCATGTGCAAACTAAGTAAAAATAAAAACTGCAAGCTCAAAAATGTAGATCTATAATGGAAGATCACCGGAGGACAATATTCGAGACATTTTGGAAGCTGACATGGAAGGAAAAGAAAATGTTTGTGTGCACGCTCACCAACGTGAAACCTACGTGTACAAAGAAAGGTACTGAAGAAGTTTCCAGGAGGTCATCATCAACAGAATTTTTTTTGAAAATAAGGGGTAGTCTAATTAGAGTATTTAAAAAAATATCAACATAACATTAGGTCTTGGTGAGGTCGCGGTCAAAAAATGGGTGCGTTTGTCCAATACTCGAAATGTCGTAGAGGATGTCGTTGAACACCGTAAGTATGTTGAAACCAAAAATTTGCAGGCATCTCTTGAGAGTCTTCCAAAACTTGATTCGCACTATGACCGTGCTAGTTCAACAAAATTATATCTAGAACCAATATGGGAATCCAAATCACAGCTGTTCAAAGAATATCAGAAAGGGTTTTGTCAAACCAATAACGTGAATCCACTCTCTCGTGCCACATTTTCAAAGACATTTGATGAAATGAATTTGTCATTTCATAGGCCCAAGAAAGACAGATGCGATATTTGTGAATATTTGTAAAACTGCTTGTGAAAAATCTCCTTATTTTGTAAAATACTTGGATCATACATTTTTTAAAAACATTGGTGGGTCCCTAAACTTTTTTTCTTCAATTAGACCAGGAAAAAAAGTGGGGGATCCTGTGGTTGTAGACATCAAGGCCCTTAAATTTACAAAGGACGCAATATTCTATAAGTTACGACATTCAAGTTTGGAATGGATTGAGTTACCTGTCCGAATCAACCCGAAAGCTAAAAGTATTCCATTTGATTCCATGGTTTTGTTACATAAAGAAAAGATAAAGATAAAAAAAGAAAAGTTCCAACATTTACAGCAACTGAAGAGAAGCTTGGAACCAGATTATCATAGCTTCTATGATAACTTGCCTCATTTGTAAGACAAAGTCATTATTGTTTTGAGTTAAGTAGTACGACATTATGAGATCGCATTTTTCTTTTCTCCAAAAAGTATGTTTATTTTGTTTGGAAAATGTCGTAACTCCATTTTTTTATACCTGGGATTATATTTTTCTTTTTTTCACATGTAAAATGTGTTTAAAAATTAAAGTTTTGTGTAATAAGACTTGTCTTATTTTAATACTTCTATGCAATTTCTTTTAAAATAGTTTTTTTGTCCTCCTGAAAAGTTTAGTCATCTGGAGATACGTAATTTGCTAATTACATCGACGATGTGCTGATGATAGTAGATGCATTTACGAAGTATACTCTGGCGAAACCCATTGCGATCTTCTGAGGCGATCCTTAAGCTACGAGAGGTTTTTGGTGAATTTGGGTACCCTAGGCGAATTATTTCGGATAGTGGCTTGGCGTTTACTAGTTCTGCATTTAAAGAATTTTTGGCGGAAAAGGGTGTAAAACACGTGTTAAATGCTATAGCAACACCCAGGGCAAATGGTCAGGTGGAGAGACAGAACCGCACTCTACTTAATGCAATTGAAACTTTTGCAGCTTCAGAGGTAACTTGGGATGAAAAATTGTCTGAGATTATTTGGGGTCTTAATCATGCTATTAATCAAAGTAGTGGGTTTTCTCCGGCTCAGTTGATGTTCGTGCATATTGATGGGGTGAATATGGATCTGTCAGGTGATGTGCAAGTCACAAACACAAAACGTCCCTTATAGAACTTTTTTTTAAATGGGAGCTGTCAAACCACTGTTTGAGTTGTGCCTCCTGTCACCGGTGGCGCTGAAGTCACTACCTTTGATTTGTATCACCTGTGTACTTGTCAGCTGGTTTGTCACTGTCATTCGTGGTTTAAATTCGAAATTTCAATTCAATATATATTATTGATTCAGTTTGCATTGTGCATGTCTTTCTTCTTACAATGAACATTGTAACTTTATTAAATCTATATTCCGGCGAGCAGAAGTCTGCAGAAAATAAATGCTGTGTTGCCGACTGTGAAGAAAAATACATCAGCAGCAACCGTTCTTGGTTTCCAAATTCTGAAGACTATGGAGATATCTGTCCTGAGTGGATTAAAAAGATCGCAAAATAATGCTTATCTGACAAAAATGCCAATATAATTCTGTTTCTGAATAAACGATTCGACAATCTCGATTCAAGAGGTTCAGCCTGGCTGGGAAAACTCTGCAGGCCGCGCAGTAAGGTCGGAGTCAGGACATGTTGCTTTCTGATGGTATATATGGTTTGTAATAGTTTTCGGTTTGTAATTCCTTAATTGATAATATATTTTTACATTAATACAGAATGCTTTTTCTATATTTCCAAGAATGTTATTTCTCAAAAGTGAGTTTCAATCAACTACTGTAAAAACGGTAGGTTGATATTTATTTTTATAATTTTTGGTATGTTATGTTTGGTGATGATAAGTCACGTTTAGATATGGTTTTGTTCATGATCACAAGGTCATAAGTGTATACGCAATCATGTCGCTGACAAACTTGTTGGTAATGCCAATCAGATCAGAATTTATCTTATCATTGGTAACTCTTGTTAATTATTAAAAAAAAAATACAAAAAAAATATTTATGAGGAAGAAGAATAAGTTCCTGCCAATCAGTCAGATTTGATTTTATCATTGGTTTGTTAATAATCAAAAAAGAAAAAGATACAAAAAAAATATTTATTAGGAAGATATCTTTTCATATTAAGAACTTGAAAGTTTTCAGATCCGCCTCAAGAAAGTTGATTTCAACTCTGTATTTAACGTTCTTTATTCATAATATAGGGTGATTCATTTAGATCTTTTTTTTCAATTGTTAATAAAATACATAAAATGGAACTGCATGGCGGAATCTTTATCATGACCTGAAAGAACAATCATTGACATATAATTTTACTTAAATGATGGTCGAGACTACGCCGAAGGTCTAGAAAGGGCCAATTTTGAATCACTTTTTTCAGCATTGTGACCGGAACCTATTTGCCCAATACGCGAGTTCAGGACATCGAAGCCAACTCGATGTCCTGAACCGAAACTAGCTTGGACTTTTCTGTTTGGGGCTATGTGATGTCAAAAGTCTTACTTTCCGTTCGTCCAGCTACGACTCGAAAGTTGCGAGCCATAATTGCTCACCTAATCCGGCAGATACCGTTCGCAATACTTGAAAGAGTGATCCAAAAATTGACCTTCCGAATAAACCACTTGAGGCATAGACACGGCCAGCATTCAATCGAATCATTTTCAGAAATTAAATGCCAAAGATTTTTCTTTCAGGTCATGATAAACATTCCGCATCCAATTCCATTTTATGTATTTTATTAACAATTTAAAACAAAAGGTCTAAATGAATCACCCTCTACTTATAATTTTCTGATGACGAGCAAAACCAACTCAAAAGAAGATTTATAATAACGATTCTTTACCTTACCACGAGCCCATACCAAAATCGGTCTCTCCTATTGGTTGATTCGAATATGGCGGCGTATATTTCAGATTCAAATTCAAAGCGATTATTGACAGCTGTTGCAGTTGTTCATGGCTGTTTCGCGTTTGAGTTTGAAGTTGCTTTTTCAGCAATGTCTGTGCAAGTGATCTGTGAAAACTATCTGCCGACGGAGTTCATTGATCTATTATGCATTGAAAAAAGCCTTCAGAATAAAAAATAAGTGTCAGTGCGTTGTCTTATTTCAAAATAATAATGTGTATCATTCGATTATTTTGAATACAAATGATCATGTAGAGTGAAGAATGTTGGAGATACATAGACATTTGATCATTTGGTTACTTTTTGACCCATATAAAATAACTGCTATTATAGAAGTAGTGTACGTAATCATTTTTACTTGACTCACAATAATTAAAAAAAACTATTGTAAGCATGCTTCATTTCTAATACCCGTATTGCTCAATTAATTTAATTCAGTTGTCATTGTGATCTAAACGCGGATTGAAATATAGGTAGATTATACATTATATTTATTTAAATTTGAAATAAGAAATAAAAGCCAAATTTCTTCCAAAGTAGATAGAGTTTTGAGATAAGTACGAATTAAAAAAAAACTTCAAAATTCAAGCTTCATCCCGAAAATAGGACAGATTGGTTAGGTACCTGATATACACACCTCCAAAAGTCTTGGACCTAGGACCCCTCATGTTTTTTCCCCATTTCTACAGATATTCAAAATCTGGTCACATTAATAAATACTCTATTCATTTTCCCAGTTTGGGTGCTCAGTCTTTTTTTTTATTGGAAAGTCATTGTGCCTTTTTGACTTTGAAAAAGCCACTTTTGTCGGTTTTTCAAAGTGGTTTTAGAATAAAATGGATAACTCCATTCGAAAGAGTGGTGCTTTATATAGCTATACCGATCCTAAAAATTACACTACGATTGAACTTTTGATGGACTAGATATGCAATTTTAAAGATGTCAAAAAACCGCATATCTAGGCTATAAAATTGTCAATCGTAGTGTGATTTTCAGGAACGATATAATGTTTGCCCCTCTTTCGAATAGAGTTATCCATTTTTCTCTAGAAACACTTTGAAAAACCGTCAAGATTGGCTTTTTTTGCTTTCATAGATGCCAAAAAGGGACAATGACTTTTCAACAAAAAAAAAGTCTGAGCACCTGAACTGGGAAAAAGAATAGAGTACTTATTTATGATTTATGTGACCAGATTTTTAATGTCTCTATAGAAATGGGGATGAAACATAGTGGCCAAGACTTATGGAGGTGTGTGTAGTTTCTGAAAATATTTAATGGAATGGATTCATAGTTTGCCTTGTATTCGGGTAGATATCCCGTAAAATAACAGAAATTCAGGAACAAATATAATATATTGCTGAGCACAAAAGCTGCCACCTACACTCAAATCAAATCGATAACATTTAGACCAAATGTTACATTTAGTTGATTGTTAATAACAGCAATGTTTTTTTTTTAATCCATCCCCGATTACACATTACACGCTCATGTGAAATTAATATCACTTCAACGTTTAATCAGTAGCATTCAGAGAGATATAGCGAAATATTCGGTTGATAGATTTATCCGATCACCGCCTTTATCTGTAAAATAATAGGTGAGTGATCCACTCCAAAATTTACCCCCATATTGTGGTATCCACTAGCCACTGAATCCACTATGAATACCTACTTAACCGACCTCAAATAAAATGAGTACAGATCAGTTACATCAAAATACAGGTACCTAAGAACCTGGGTATACTCGAAAAAAAAAAACCATTTCCGGAAGACTATAATGCAGAATTGATAATCTTGTTATTTTATCAAAAACAAAATAAAAAGTGCGTTCGCTCAAAAATAAATAAAAGCATTCTTTTCTGATTATTATTGAAGTGGCAATCCGCAATCAGCCAGCTGATCAGCAGTGATTTGACTTGACTGATTTGCTGGTTGCCTACAGACGACACAAAAATGCTCAGGCCGCTTTTTTAGGCATGCGCATTGAAATGATATTTCGGTCATTTCGGTGTTTATTTTTCAAGATTTGAATTTGTGATTTCTGGCAAACAGTTTATTTTCCATTGATTATTGGCTAAAAGTATTATATTTATATTTTCCGTATTTAAAGACTTCTGTTAGTTCAGTGTGTGTTGAACAAAGTTAAACGAAAACCTGTTTGTCACAACAATAGGTATAGTATATTTTGTTCAATGAGAGAATCACATCAAATGAAGAGCCTCTTCAGGACCGCGACAAGAGAAATATTCAGCTCAAGTATTATTTAAGTTGGGCAGAAGATCTTGATGATGAAGAGTTCAATATTGTTATCAACCAGTTACAGTTGACAAAGAAACAAATAGATAAGAAAAGATGTACAGCCTCGAAAAAGAGGAAAATGGATAAACAGGAATATTTTCCTTCCAATAAGCGTTCAAAAGTAAGAGAATTAATTTAAAAACATCCTATTTAACGTCAACAACCATTTCTATTTTTAGAACTGATAAAGCCAAACGAACCATTCATAATAGCTATGTAGGCATAATAGATAATATCGATACCACAATGCAAGAGGGTAACAACTCAAAAAATTCCAGTCTTGAGCTACACCCGGTAAAAATATCTGGAACATTTATATTACATATTGCAATAAAGAAACAAGTGTTACTTTCATACGTTCTTGATAGATGGAGTTGGTTGCTATATTGCATTTTGGATAATGTGGCAGCAAGACCGTAACATGTCAGTTGTTACTGTCTTGCATTAGAACTTTTATCAAACCTTCATGTGTTTGTAAAATAATTTGCCAACAGTTGAAACGTTTGAAAGTGGTTTTGGTGAAAATTAAATATGCAGAAACGTGCCACAGAGTCCAGGGGCAAATACTTTGTTCGTTTAGCGGGATTTCAAGAAGAAAATAGCAATATTGTGGAGTCACAGGTAAGTTTTAAAAATCATAACCTTGAAATATTTCAAGTTTCTCAAAATTCTGGTAGTATTATTGTATATAATTAATATTTATTCTTATAATGTTTATCTGGAATAACGTTGAATTAAGTATATTAGTTTTTACGTTCAGTAAGTATACTTTAAACCGAAAATACATATTTTTTCAAGTTGTTACTTTATTGCACCTGAAAAAGTAGATTTATATTTGAGCTACAGCGCAATTGTATTGTATTGCAATAATAAAAAAACAGTTCTAGCGCCAATATTGCACAAATCTTTTCTATAGTAGATATAGATAATCAGTTATGAGTAAATTATTTTATCTATATCGTCTGGAATTATATTTTTTGATTGCAGGAGGCGCAGAATATTGATCAAGAAATTGACTTACCTATCCCGAATACTCATGAAAACTTTAGTTCTACCAAAGTTTACTAATATACAATAAGTTAGGTCACTTAGAAGTCGACTCTTTGAAACCCGTATACAAGCGCGGCCGCGGCGTCAAAGCATGCCGCTCAAAGAAACCCGCCCAGCGAAAATGGTTCAAAGCGACCGACAGACGTTCCGAACTAATGGGAACTGGGCTCTCCAAGAGAAACGAAGTAGAAGGGTGGAGCCGGTTTCGCGCGTTTTCGAAAGTGGTCCAACTGTTTATTATTAGTAAACTTTGGTTCTACCGAGAACATCATAGACTCAGATAATAATATATCATTCACAGTAAGTATTTTTGGAGAACTTGGTATTGAAATCATGATTGACGTTTTGGTTTCAATTATTACAGATAGAACCATTTTCCATCGAACCTGAAAATTCAAATGAAAATGTATCCGCCCAGAACTACGCCAGTTGGTTCTCTATAACAACAGAACAGCTAACTAACAGCAATGAGGAACAGAATGTAAGTTATACACAAATGCTATGGTTTTCACGAATCTGAGTTTAAAAAAATAAATAATTTCAGGACCCTCCCACAACTCAAGAGTCAATTAAAAGTGGGAATGCTAGTTTGTCACTTTTACAAGAGAATTTGGACAATTATTCTGATGACAAGGAATCCGATTTTGGAAGTGATGATAGCGTGCGTGACCATGACTATAAACCGACTGATGAATCTGAAGTAGAGTCAGGTGATAGCGTAGATGAAAATGAAAACCAACAGTTAGACAAGAACGAAGAGTCTCAAGAAAAGAAAACATAGAAAAAGAAAACTAAACCTAGCAGAATGGAAAAGAGATCGCAGCAAGAAATCCAGAAATTTAGGACAGGAATATATCAACTCAAAGGGAAAGAAAGTAGCACCTAGGAATATGAAAGAGCCCTGCCTTGAAAAATGTAGACTTCAGTGCACCTCAAAAATTAACAATGAGCAAAGGAAGAAACTTTTTGAATATTATTGGAATCTGGGAAATATTGATTCACAAAGAAACTTCATAAATGTATGTATTATGTCAGAAATAAATCCTACTTATAGAAATTCGAAACCGGGAAGCAACAGCTCTAAAAATTTTAAATATACTTTTACCATAGAAAATTCTACTATTCAGGTCTGCAAAACGTTTTTTAAAAATACTCTTGCCATCAACAATAGAGTCATCTTTACAGTTACAAAAAAACGTGATGAGAATAACTTAGTAAGTTTGGATAAAAGAGGGAAACATGCCAATCAAAGAAAAATAGCAGAAGATAGTAAAAATGACATACGTAGACACATAAACTCATTTTCCACTGTTGATTCGCATTATTGTCGAGCGCGTACAAAAAAAACTTACCTGGACGGAAGTTTGAATATTCGAACTATGTATAGACTTTATGTACAAGAATGCAAAGAAAATAAGAAAGAGTTTGCAAAATTTGAAATATACGCTAGAATTTTAAACAATGAAACAAACATAGGTTTTCACGCACCGAAGAAAGATCAATGTGCATTATGCGAAAGTCATAAAAATTGTACCGGAGCAAATAAGGCACAGTTACAACTGTCCTATGAAACTCATTTAAGAGAAAAAGAACTGAGCAGGGAACAAAAGCTTCAGGATGCTCAAAATGAAAATCTAAGAGTCTTTTGTTTTGATCTTCAATCCATCTTACCGACACCATCTGGAGATGTTTGCTCTTTTTATTATAAAAGTAAATTGAGCACTTACAACTTTACCATTTTCGACTTACAAAGAAAGCAAGGGTTCTGTTATCTATGGCATGAGGCCGTTGCCAAAAGGGGTGCCAATGAGATTGGTAGTTGTGTCTTGAAATTTATTTCTGAAAACATACATGCGAATATGGTTTTTTATTCAGACAACTGTGTTGGACAGAATTAAAACAAGTACATATTCTGCATGTACCTTTACTGCCTACAGAAGTTTGAAATGGAAAGCATTACTCATAAATATTTAATTGTAGGGCATACCCAGAATGAGGGGGATAGTATGCATGCAACCATAGAGAGAGAGAAGAAAAGGATACTGAAGAGTGGACCAGTTTATATACCTGCACAATGGTCAATGGTTATAAGAAATGCTAAAAAAACAGGCAAGCCTTATGAGGTAGATGAGATATCAACTAATGATATCTTAGATTTAAAGAGTTTGTGCAAATATTTTGGAAATAATTTCACAGTGAATGAAGGAAAACAAAAAGAAGGAAACTGGAAAGATGTAAAAATGATAAGAGTCCAAAAAGATATGCCATTTATCATTCTCTACAAATACTCATATGAACAGGACGAATTTTATAAAATAAATACTAGAAAATCTACTCGTGCTACAAGTTCTAATTCCGTAACTGAGATTATTTTGAATCCTGCCTACCGTAAGCCTCCTAGAATAACTACCAAGAAGAAAAAACATTTGTTAGAAATGTGCAAGGAAAACGCAATAAAAGAAGTTTATTGGGATTTTTATGAGAATCTGGCAGCAGCAGAGAAACCAGCTAATGAACCTGATACATCGGAAGATGAATTATCATAATTTCCAACATCAAGTTTTTCTTATAATTTGTATTGTTCGCATTATTGGTTAATTTTAGTTGTTCACTGTAATAAATGATACGTTTTCTTCAATAGCGTCTTTTTGTTACTATATGGTGTACTCACTTTCATATTTTTTTGTTTGTTAATAGCGTGCAAGAGAGTATCAACTTTAAACAAACTCAATTTTTTTCAAAATACCGGTTTTTAAAATTCTCAAACATATTTGACATAATTATGTATTTCAATACGCAGGGATTTCGGTTAATTACATTCAATGTAACGAAACCGATACAATTTTATCATAAAAAAGAAGCTCAAAAAAACTGTTTTATCGATTTTCTCAAAACTATACTTTTTGAGTTATTACACTTTTGCATTGTCGTATCGATATGTAACTTGTTACTTGTATTATAGCTTATAATGTTGTGAAAAAGTATTAGTGTGATGTGTAATAAGATGTCAGCGTTAGAATTTAGATTATTATACCTAATTTTTTTTTTTTTTTGTTATTTGTTGTTAATCTAAAGTTTTGTTCTAGACTCTTTAGTTTAGCATGTATATTTTATTTGTGAATACTTATATATTTTCTTATTAACAGTCTTGAAATATTGTTATTTTTCATAATGTAATTAAAAATAAACTTATAACAAATTTAATTGGCTTGTTTTTCTTCAGAAATAATTTTTACATTTACACACTTTGCACCCTACTTTGAATTAAAAGTCAATTTTTTTTTTATAGTCAATGAAATTATGTATACCTATTTTAATTAATTTTAAAAAAATCAATACCTATGTATCAACGAGTGTATAAATGGCATAATACCGATCTCCTTTTACTCAAGAACATTTAAATTAGGGCATTACATACACAAATTATGCATGTTATAATTGTTCGCGCTCAAATTAAAATTTTTAAAATGGCCCACTTCGCGACCTTCACCTGAAACAAACAGGTTTTAGTTTAACTTTGTTCAACACACACAGAACTAACAGAAGTCTCTAAATACGAAAAATATAAATCTATATAAACCATATAATACTTTTAGCCAATAATCAATGGAAAATAAACTGTTCGCCAGAAATCACGAATTCAAATCTTGAAAAATAAACACCGAAATGACCAAAATATCATTTCAATGCGCATGCCTAAAGAAGCGGCCTGTTCATTTTTGTGTCGTCTGTTGCCTACAGCACGTGAATGTCTGTAAACGATTTCAACCAATAGGAAGACCGATTTTGGTATGGGCCGGTGGTAAGGTAAAGAATCGTTATATGCAGACCGAACATACCCTACCTTAAACTATAAAAATCGATCACAGCATTAGATGAACGTCAAGTCCCTGACGCATCCACCATTTACACCTAAATAGTTTGTCTTCCTATCACGAGCGGCGCACTAATTTGGGACCGTTCAGTAGCATTACAGATGATATTCTAAGGGGGAATGTTTTGTGGTCACAAATGCACCTGGGGCTGAAGGTGAAACCTATGAAGATATTAGGTCAGCTCTTCTCCAACGGCGAGAAAGGGCGAGTGCGAACCTGGCAAAGGGGTAAGATGAAAGCTAATCTCGATCGAAAGCGTAAAGTTGCAACCGAGGGCGATAAATTTAAAGTGGGTGACTTGGTGTTATGGAGACAATCAAGTACCTGTTCGGGCGAAAAGGGCGTTAGCCGAAAATGAATGAATGAATATGACGGTCCTTATAGGATTGCTAAAGTTATGGCTAATGACGATATCTCATAGTATCTGTCAAAGGTATGAGGGCATGAGGGGTTATAAACCTTTCAAGGCGATATTAGCAATTGATGCTATAAGACGGTATAGTAGTTGTACACTTGGCGATGATGAACTTGTCGGTCATGAGAGCGACAATGACGAAGTGGACAGACAGGATCTCATCGACTTATTTGAGAGTTGAATTAATGAGGACATTGATTATTTCAGGATGGCCGACTGTAAAGGGGACAAATTCAACAACCTGACAACAAGGCGAACCAGGGAGTACGGCGAGAACAGGCGGCAACTCTGCATGTCATTGGAGATGACAGGACAAGCGAATCGGGCTTGAGAGGGGGTGGTTACGGGCAGTGTTGCCATATGTACCATAATAATGGAATTGAACCATAATTTTGCAACATTTTTTGCGTGCTCCATTATTTGTACCATAATCCAGAAATGTACCATAGTTGTACCATGAATTTGATTTTTTAGTATTGTATACATATAAACTCCTATGGTTGTTTATTATAGGTATTAATTTATCATCAAAAGTAAGTTTAGCACGGTTTAGCTGTCGCATAATAAATGCCGGTCACCGAGTCCCCGACCAACAATTAACCAGACTCGACCGTTTTCTAAAACTTGTGAATGTGAACACTCCGCGATCCGTACTCCGTCATTGGAGGAGGCGATAACTAGAGGAATAAATTCCGTCGTCTGCGCATGCGTTTTATTGATTACGAGGGTTATGTCACGGATAGTATTCTTCTATAAAGTATACTGGGCGTTATTAATAAGATCTCAATTGAAGCTATTAGCAAAGTTTACTAATAATAAACAGTTGGACCACTTTCGAAAACGCGCGAAACCGGCTCCACCCTTCTACTTCGTTTCTCTTGGAGAGCCCAGTTCCCAGTTGTTCGGAACGTCTGTCGGTCGCTTTGAACCATTTTCGCTGGGCGGGTTTCTTTGAGCGGCATGCTTTGACGCCGCGGCCGCGCTTGTATACGGGTTTCAAAGAGCCGACTTCTAAGTGACCTAACTTATTGTATATTAGTAAACTTTGCTATTAGTGCATGAAGGTGTTAACTAGCAAATGCTGTATTTCGAGAAAAATTGAGTTTAAGTTTAATGACTGGAACTTTTTGAGTATTGATTTGAATCGAGTTTCACAAACACAGTGCTTTTGTGGAACAGTCCAAAAGTTTTTTGCTTTAGTTAGACTAGATTTTTTTTTCAAAAGTGTTGACTTTTTGCATTTGAATTGGAAGTTAATACCTTTTTGCGTGAGTAGAATTTTGAAATAGGTAGATAACCCTTTTTTAATTCAGTGTTTTAAGGTTACTATGGAAATCTATTGACAAAAGACCTCACTAACTAAAAGAAACAGATGATAACACCTTTTTGCATTCAAAAACTCAAAATACCCGAATTTGTTAGTTAACACCTTCATGCACTAATAGCTTCAATTGTTCACAGGTTTATTCTTCAGTATTCAATTTTAAAGCTACATAATAATGGTACAAAAATCATTCTTAGTCTAAATTCATCTGAAATCTATAGAATCAACGCCCAATTTACTCAAGCAATGAAATCTCAAATTTGATTATATCTGAAAATAAAAACAATTAGTTGAATTGTTTGGTTTGTTTTATCAATTCTTGGATGGACTTGGAGTATTAGTGAAGATTGGGTATAACGGATTTTGTAAATAAACCCGATATTATATTATTTAATAGAATGGATATTTTATTTTGTAATCGAATGAGAACAAATTCTCTTGGAAAAAATATTTTATTGTAAAATGAATTTCTATTTAACGGAACTTTTATTTAGAAAACATGGTATTTGGAAGATAAGTAAATAAGATTGTTATGTTATTTTTTTTTGGTGGGCAAAATATTAAAATAAAAACGGCGTTGAAACTAGAAGTTTATTCAAAAAAATAATACAAACATCTATATTAATTAGGTATACAAGTACATCAATGCAAAACTTAACAATACTGATGATCATTTTCTAAAGTATTAGACGTAACAAGATCTGAGTTAATAAATTCGTTCAAGATGTTATGTTCCTCTTTCGAAGGTTTTGAATGCATCGGTTTTTTAAAATATTTCTTCTTGGTCGAATGAATAGACTTCTGTTTCGTGATTTTTGTGTTCCCTGGTTGTTTTTTATCTTCATCTGTTACCAGAAATGTATTTTCGTGGTCTAAAGTGCCCAAAGCCAAGCATGTTGTGGTATGATTCAACCAGAGATCTAAATGCTCATTGCTAATATTTTCACCATCAAGTTTTTGCAACATTTCGAAAATATTCTTTCTTATTTTTTCTTTTTTGTCTATACTAATCGACAATTGGGATGTGATTTTGTTTACTTCTTCATTAGTTCTCTCACTACGAGTCTCACTATTTATATTATTGTCAATGTCAGATATCTGATGATACTTTTGCGGCTCACTGTTCATAGCTACATAATGAATATGCTTGCATATAGTGATTCTTATGCAAAAATCGATGCAGCTGCATTTGAATGAGTGGATACAAATATTACAAAAAGGGCATTTTATATTACAACACATATCTGCAGACTGTTTGGTGACCATGTATTCATAATTGCCATGTTTTAAACACCAATTGGAAGAATCGTTTTGAATTAGATCAAACTTTGATATAATTGCGGTTCTGTGTCTCGTTATGGTGTTGTTTTTCAAGTTATGTCCCTTCTTTAATTTGATCAGCCTGTCCACAGCTTTGTCTCTCAGTTAAGCCATCAACTGATGAATTGATTTATCCAATCTTTTGATCTTTTTGCCATCTAGGTAATGGTATTTGATGGTTTTGTGAAAGCTCTCCAAGTGCATATTAGTGTTCAAGCCGCATCCACTTCGATAGCTGTAAGCCCACTGCTCAGATATTGGTTATAATATTTTTCTAAATAGTCACCAAATTTTTTTGTTTCGTGATATTCATTGAGAGACTGACAAAATTCAGTGATCTTTTTCTGAAAAACTTCAGCTATGGGTATAGTTTGTATGTGCTTCAATGTTTTATAGACCCAAGATTTTTTTTCAGAATTATTTATTTTTCCAAGGTTGGTTTGCCATGCCCTATCAACATGCCAGGAACATAATAATCTCTGTTTTGGTGGCCCCATTACTTGGCACCATGCCATATAGTATGTATCTGTTATATCAGACATAAAAACTGAATTTTTGATTAGCCCAACAGCTTCTTTTATTTTTGTAAAAAATAAATGGTAAATTGAAGTATCCTTTCGATTAGAAAACATGAACGCCACTGGGAAACCTTGTCGGTTCTCATCTAACGTTAACAAAGCGGTAAGCTCAAGATCATACGCATTGAGCCCATGAGTTCCATCTATTGTGATAACTTTTTCACCGAACATTTTTATAATATTTTTTTGGATACCAGTCATTAATATTAAACAAAAATCACCCGAATCAAAGTTGTCCACGGCTTGACCTTGCTGTTAAAAAAGCACTGGGTTATCTTTAGCCTCAGCACAAAGTGTAACCCACTCATTGACACTGGTTGCATCATCTTTGTGATATAAGCCATCTTTCAGAGCTATGTTATATGCCCTCTGAATATTTCTAATGTCAGTGCTTGTCAGGAGATCATTCCCTTGTAAGACTTCACCTACATTTTCTCGATTTTTCTGTAGTATTCTGCAAAATAATAAAGAGAAATCAGAAATCCTATATGAAATGAACATTGTAAATGATGTGCTTAGTTGATTTAAAGTTTTCATGGCACCAAGATATACATTTGAAAAATAAATAGAACTACTTGGTATAAATTAATGAGTAGTAAGATAGCACGAACAATAATTATAGGAACACCCGAGGGAATACCACTTCCACCAATAACCAGTTTTTTTATTTCAATTATTTACATGCATATGGTACACCAAAGCCCTTTACTAAATATAAATATGTATACAGTATGTCCGCGGATGCGGTTAACAAGAGGTGAAATGGACCAAAAATTTAAAGATACGACAAAAAAGTCATTCTTGATAAAAAGGTCCGCTTGTTAACCGCATCCGCGGACATACTAGAAACAATCACAAATCTCATGCACGTAGAATATACATACAGTGTGTCCACGGATCGTGCACACGTAGGAGGAAATGACAAAAAAATATTCGAGTTGAAAATTGCGGTTTTGTGGATCAGCCCTGCTTGGTCTTAAACTAAGAAGTTGAAAAAATTAATCCGATTGATTAATATACAGAGTGTGTTTACGATGAATTTTTCAAAAGTTGTCATGGAAAAGCTGGTGGAAAAGTATCTTTGCTGCTAAAAATATAAATAGCAAAAATATTTTCCCATAAAAAATATTCAGAATTGAGAGTTATGACAAACTGCAAATTTTAATTTTGATCGGCCAACTTTGATTTTTTTTATCATTGTATTTTTATTTTTCAAAACGGCAAAATATTAAATTTTTATTATTATTATTGGATAAATAAGAAGAAACGTGAAAAAAACAAATGACAGCTTGCAACTCGAGTTGCAACTGTTTTGAATCCACGAAAAATATGAAAAATTGAAGTTGACCAAAAAAAAAATCTAAAATCTGTCATAACTTTTAATACTGAAGAACTTTTTTGAAATATTTTTAATAAGAACGGTACTTTACTCTTGACAATTTTTTATAATTCATCGCAAAAACACCCTGTACATCAATAATCATACGGACTAATTTTTTCAACTAAATCTGAAATTTCAACGCATTTTTTTTATTATTTTAACCTTACGTGCACTCAAACCCTGGACACACTGATAAGTTGGTCGGCAATGAATGCTTGAAGTTTAATCTAGGATTCTTCTGGAATAAACTCTGACTGCAGATATCTTGAAATAGTTAATCAAAATAAAAAATGAAGTAGGTAAAGTCTTGAAAACATTCAGGTGTACGTTGAAAATAGCGTACTCTACATATTAGCTGGAAAAGAAGAAAATAGTCATATTGAATGTATTGGTATTTAGGGTTGATGCTGAGTTGCATCAATCAGCTTAATAAAGACTATTATTATTATATTCAAACTTTCAAGTTCTAGAATTCTCATGTCGATAACTCAATAACAACTTGAGCTTGAGGAAAAATATCGATTTCCGAAATTAAACTTCAGTATTTAATCTATATAATCAAAAATTATGTTCACAAGTTAAATCTAGATATTACTCGTTTTTTAGCGCATTCATTACCGACTCGATTACCGACTACTCTGTACTTATATACCTATTAGTATTTGCACACCACAAAAAAAAAATGATTCACCTCAAAAAAATGTATATTGAGAAAACCGCCTTTAAACCTCGAAATTCCAATTCTGAAAACCTAAATAAAAAAAAAGGTAATGTGTATAATATTATGAAGTGTAGATTATTTAAAAAAATATCAAATATTCTTATACATACTATATTACTGGTGAGCGTATTATAGGTACTCACCCTTTAGATGGGACGCCCAAAATCAATTTGGAAGCAATGATTTGCTTATCGCCTACTGGAATTTGTAAATGCTGGCCCATGTAAATAGTGTGACTTATAATAGATAATATTACAATAGTCTGACTCCAGGTTCCTTTTTACAATAATCTGGCTAACACAAGATTTATTTAACTTGCAGGATCCTTGTGACCTCAGATTTCGTTTTCGATTTTGATCTGTTACTAAATTTTGTTTTTTGTATGAGCGTCTGCACTCAAAATATAAATGCTCAAAGTTACTTCCAACTTTCTTCCCAGAGTTACGAACATACTGAACATTGTTGAGCTTTTGTTCTTTGGATAGCCATTTGTTAAATTCTAGAAATAGAGAAAATAACAATTTTTATATAAATAATACTTAAGTAATTGAAACAATTGCGAATTTATAATACTATGGACAAACCAAACTATATTACATTATTGTGATCTACTTAGTATACCTAATATACCTAATTAGGTACTCGCTAGATTGATTAAACTTTTATATAAAAAGCATCTAGCATCCCGAATTATTATAGAATATTATTATTGTTCAAGGTAGAGGTACTCACCATCAAAATTTTTAAACTGCAAATGTTCTTTATTGTTTTCAAAATTGTGTTTTTGTTCCAAATGGCTTCTCAAGTCTCTATTGAATTTAAAAAATATACTACAGTCCACGCACATATATTTGGTTTCACTCATATATTCTATCCATTTAGATCTTTTATGATGAACATTTATTAAGTGTTTATTCAAATTATATTGAGTTGAAAATATTTTTTCACATTCAAAACACAACACCGGCATTTTTCAAAGTAAACAAACCGAGGATGTAGGTTAATGTTAATGGCTTAATTCATTTCAGTTCTATGATCTACTTCTACTCTACACACCACTGACATTTGACATTTGACACATCACAGGAATTTGTTCCTCTAGTTATCGCCTCCTGTCATTGGTCCTATCGTATATATTTAAAGTTGGGTTAATGCTCTGTGATGTTTCTTGAATTGATTATGTGAACAGTTTATATCATTGACTTTTAAATATGGCAGTGGCTAGCCAGCCGTTAACGGTTGAATATAAACAGCCGGGAAATATTATTATGACGTCACGAATGACGTTTTTCCCGGCTGTATTACGCGAATCCTATTCTGCCGGCAACGAGCGAGTGAGATATACGATACGGTGGCGGCGCGGTATAGGTTATGTTAGTGAGAAACTACCCGGAAAAGTGTTTGTTTATAATTTGGAGTTTATTGGATACAAAACATCAAACCGTTTAAAATAATAAGGTAAGTTTCAGCATTTTGTGTTAAAATTGTGTAATTAACTCCAATCACATAATTAGCATTTCAACATTATTATGGACAATCTCCAAGATATAAAAACGGGTACTCGCTTTTCTACCTATGAAGAAGCTGATTTGGCAATTAAAACATTTGCCAAACAACATTTCATTATATTATGGAAACGGGAAGCTAGGACCATTAAATCAAGTAAAGTTAAACGGTTTATTGACGACAAATTGGTTTACTATGAATTAAAATATACATGCCTTCATGGAGGAAAGGAGTTCACAACTACAAGTAAAGGTGTTCGTGAGTCATCGTATGTTCCTAATTTTTTTCAATAATATGTACGTTTCTTCAAATTCCTTATGTTCTAGAACTTATAGGAATAAATGTCCTTTTTTTATTCGCCTACGAGCTTCAAAAGATGGTAACTATTTGGAAGTTACTGCAGTAAGAAATGAACACAATCATGAAATTATTAAAGTAAGATATTGAAAATGTATAGAAACTGAGATTTTCATTTGTGGTTATATTAATTAACAGGAACAATATTCCCATTACCCTTCGGAAAGGAAGCTTCCGAAGGACATTGAAGACGCAGCTCGTGATTTACTGAATTTAAAAGCAAATAAGAAACTTGTCAAACAAAAGTTTATGCAAGAAACAGGCAAAGTAATTTTACTGAAAGATTTGGCCAATCTTGCTTCCAAAAATAATGACAAAAAAAATAATTTAGCCCATTGCATTGAATTGATACGACAGAAGTATGGTAAATTTATTTAGTACCTATTGATTGTCACTTGTCACTATTGCAATTTGTGATCTAATAAGCAGCATTATTTTTTTTTCTCTTTTCCAGATTGTGAAATAACAGTTTTGAAAGACAGTGACTTCAATTTTCAAGCGTTGTTCGCTCAAACACCCAGTATGAAAAGAATGTTTCAATATTTTCCTGAATTCCTTGCAGTTGATGCAACATACAAATTGTTGAATATGGGCATGCCCCTTTATCTATTGTTAGCGGAGGATGGAAACTGTTGTAGTCAAATAGTTGGCATGTGTTTATTGGTATCTGAAATAAAAGATAATATTAACTGGTTTTTACAAACATTTAAAGATTTGAATCCGAAATCTTTGGAGATAAAATGTATCATTACCGATAAAGATATGACTGAACGAGCTGTTATCAGATCAGTATTTCCAAAGGCCTCATTAATTCTTTGCATTTTCCACACAATGAGAAGTTTTCAGCGTGAAATAAAATGTGAAAAAATGGGAATAACAAATGCTCAGAAGAATACTTGTTTAGAACTGCTTAGAAAGTTGATTTATGCAAGATCTGAAGCGATATTTTCTGAAAATTTAGAAAATTTTCAAAATGTTGTACCCAAAACGGTTCAAGATTACTATTTTAAAAATTGGCATAACAGTAGAAATGAGTGGTCAATGTGTGGCGATTTTTGCAAATTCAATTTTCTCAACAATACCAATAATAGGCTAGAATCTATCAATGGAAAACTAAAAGATGTCATAGCCAAAAACAGTAGCTTGGAAGACTTTTTGCTTGACTTTTTTAAAACAGTTTCTTCCATGACAGCCGAACGAGAACATCGGGCTATATACAATGAACTAAAGCAACCTGTAGTAAGATTCAAATCAGATAGCGCTGAAATGAAGTATATGCAGTTGTTGACAAAAGAACCTGGGAAACAATTGATAAAACAAATAGAATACTCTAACCAAGTGGTAGTTCTTCAACAAGATGAACAGTCTGATTCATTTGTGATAAGATCATCATCTGAAGGAACTGTTACAACCAATATCAATACATGTTCTTGCTCATATTTCAATTCCATGTTGCTACCTTGCCGTCATATTTTTGCATTGAGAAAGAACCTTAACTTATCTTTGTTCGATGAAAAGCTTGTTAACAGGAGATGGACCAAGTCATATAACCAAAAAGCGAAGGATTCAAATTCGATTGATAATATTGATGTAGAACACAAACATAATGAATCGTCAGTATACATTTCACATAGGAAACCTAAAAATGTTAAGTCATATGGACAAAAGAGACGCGAAATCTTACCTATAACAGACTCACTAATAGATTTAGCAGCTCAAACTTCGAACATAACGTTTGAACGTAGAAAACAACTGTTATTACATTTGAAGGAGCTTTGGGAGAATGACAGTGATGTGAAAATCACACCAGTCAATTCCACAGGCCAAGATTTAACGGTGGTAAGTGATTTCTCCCTACATAATAATTTGCAAAAAGTATTGATTTTCTATAATATTTCAGGACGTTGGTGATAACAATTCTGCCAATTCCATCATTTTTGAGAGTCAAGATATCGATGGCGTTTTTACTAATGATGATGATGTTATTATAGAATGGGAAACAACTCCACTTGAGAGTGTCCCACAAGATATTTTGTCACAAGGTCAAAGTAATGAGAAAATTATTATTCTTCAAGATATTACAATTCAGCCTACTTGTGGTGGTAATTCTGGCTTTGAAATCGAAGAGGTAGTTAAGAAATCACTTGATATCTTGACTGAGATCAGATCTTATACCTATGTTACTTTCTTTGTTGCAGTTGTATAAAATAATCAATTTTAATTTATAGATGCAATCTCAAGAACAAAATAATTTAGATTCAGTTGAAAATGGAAATGAATTGACTAGCAATCAACAACAGAGAGAAATTCCTATCTTTATTCCTGAGAACACCGATAGCATACCTGTATGTGATGAACATAATATGGCCGAAACTCCCGTATGTGATGAAAATGATTCGACCGAAACTAAAATGGTATGAATTATGAATGACTGGATATAATTCAAATGTTTTCTCATACTCAGTGAAATTAAAGTCAGAACACCCATTTATTTTCCATAAGACTCAATGTAATAATAGCTAGACTTTTGAAAAACGTTATTAGGCATGTAACAGTATGATTACCCAGATGATTACATTGAGTCTTATGCAAAATAAATGGTTGTTCTAATTTTACTTTCACTAAGTATATTATGCTACCTATGCAAAATGTATTATTAGAGGACGCCGATTATTTAATTCATGAAATATTTTTATGCCTTCAGCTTCAGCTACAAGACCTCCAAGAAATTAAAATGCCAAACAAAATTAAAAAGAGAGGCCGGCCGAAAGGAGCTCTTATAACAGCAATTGGTCTACCAAAGAAAAAAAAATTAGACAATAAACCGCTTCCTTACGCAAAACTTACTATACAAGAAAAACAACAATTCATATTAAAATTAATTTTGAAGGATGAAGTCAATGAAGTTGATGTACAAGTGAAAAGTCTAACTGAAAAAGACTTAAAGGATGAACTATCTCCTATAATTTCAAATGAGGAAATTAATTTGCAGCTAGTGAGGTAATGGTGACTTTTTAATAGGAATAATTAAGTGTATAATATCCAATCGGTTTTCTAGGCCTTTCTTCACCGAGTTGGCTTTCCATGAGTTACTTACAAAAATACAACACAGTGAGTTCCATCTCTATTGCCCAGTCTGTGCATTGAGATTAGATGTACATCAAAATGAAAAGAGCATCACCTGTGAAATTTGCCTTTTAAAATGGCACAAGAGGTGTACTGGAAACAATAAACGGAAACGATGGAACTGCTATTCATGCATATCTCGTATAATTTAGCCAGAAATAAGAATTATTATAAATTATGATACATATTATGAGTTTATTGTATTTAAAATATCTTTCATGATATATCTTTTCTGTCTGTCCAGTGCAATATGAAAAAAAATATTAAAAGTAATATATTTTTCCAAGTATGTACTATAACTTTCTTCCGCCCTCTTTAAAAGGAGGAACCTTGAATAAAATACTTATATACAGGGTGTAACAGAGTAGGTGTTACAAGGTGAAACTGTAGATTCGTTATCAAAAAATAAAAAGATTTTTCCTCAACAAAAATTTTCCGCAGGCTTTCGTTTTCGATATACAAGGTGTTAAATTTATGAAGAAAAAAATGGTATTTCTTCAATTACTTCTAAACCACTTGGAATATTCTTATTAGATTTGGTAGAGTCTCAAAACTCACTAGTATTAAAAAATCGATTAAAAAAAATCACCAGTGGCGTAGTTATAAGACACCCTGTATATCGAAAACGAAAGCCCGCAAGAAATTTTCGTTAAGGAAAAATAAGTTTTCTTTTTTGATAACGAATCTACAGTTTCACGTTGTAACACTTACTTCTGTTACACCCTGTAGTGGAACCCGAGAAATCACATTGCAACAAATATCCCGGTTAGATTAAAGCCGTAATCTGCAGAGCCAGAAAAATACGTCACTAACTAGTTTCCCGGCTGTTTATATTCAACCGTTAACGGCTGGCTAGTCACGTCCTTCGCGTTATACAGCCGGGAAAAACGTCATTCGTGACGTCATAATAATATTTCCCGGCTGTTTATATTCAACCGTTAACGGCTGGCTAGCCACGTCCTTTAAATATAACTCTGTGGTTAGTATAAAATAATTATGGCGTCAACCTCAGGCTTGAAACAAAAAAGAGTGAATATTTCTGACTCTGAATCCAGCGACGATGAAAATAGTGAACGAAGTGTGAAACGAATGAAGTTTGGAAATAAAAACAGACGATCAAATAGACCTCAAAACTATAGAAGTGATTGGGAATTGGACAAAACGTTCCAGGGTTGGTTAAAACCACTTAAAGGTAAGAAAATGTTTTGTTTCTAGGATTTTATGATTACTTAGCCTCTTTTAGATAAACCAACAAAAGCCCGATGTCATGCATGTGACACAGAGTTTCAAGCAGATATATCGGTTATAAAAAACCATAGCAAGGGAACGAAGCATATTAAAAATATTAAAGTATTTGCTCAGAATCAACCCAAAATAAATGAACTCTTTGGAAAGAAGAATAATGAAGAGATGGAGTCTACCAGAACGGAAATTAGAATTGCTGCAATGATTGCTGAGCATAATTTACCCATGCAGCTATGTGATCATCTTATACCACTTATGAAACAGGTATTTCCAGACTCAAAAATAGCTCAAGGGATGCAAATGGGACGCACAAAAGTTACTGCTGTGATAAAAAATGTCTTAGGGCTAACCCATTTTAAAGATATAATTCAAGAAAAAACGAATACTAAGTAAATTTAGCTTGTTAATTGATGAGTCCACTGATGTAGGCACTGTAAAAAATCTTTGTGTTTGTGTGAGGTACTTTTCCAAAAAATCAGAAAGTATCGCTACTAAGTTTTTAAGTTTAGTACAATGTTTCTCAAACAAAAATTACGATGAAGCAAATGCTGGGGCTACTGCAGAATCAATATATAATAAATTAATTGAATTAATTAAATCTGCAAAAATTCCAGACTCAAACCTTATAGGATTCGGATCAGATGGCTGCAATACCATGTTTGGTTCAAAAAATTCAGTTGTTAGCCGATTAAAATTAAACTATCCTGGGATAATCGTTCAAAAGTGTGTATGTCATTCATTGCACTTATGTGCTAGCGAGGCCTGTAAGGTCTTACCACGTCAGTGTGAAGATATGGCTCGTGACATATATAATTTTTTTAAAAACAGTTCTAAGCACCAGTCTCAATATGCAGCATTTCAAAGTTTTTGTGAAGTAGAGCCTCATAAAATATTACGGCCTTCTCAAACACGATGGCTTTCACTGTTAATGGTAGTTAGAAGAATTGTTGAACAATGGAGTGCCTTACAGCTATTTTTTACACAACAATGGACGGTACATAGATTGCAGGCTTCTGAACAAATTGCCAATAGACTTAATGATACCTCTACAAAACTTTTTTATTTTTTTCTACAATGGATATTACCAAAATTGGTCGAGCTTAACGAATATTTTCAAAATGAGAGGGTAATAGTTACAAATGTGTTTCACAAAATTTGTGAAACTAAAATAAAAATATCTTGCTTGCTTATTTAAATCCAAATTATGTAAATAAAACAGACTTAGGAAAAATAGACCCTAACAATTCATCTCAATTTATAAAATTAAATACAGTCTATCTAGGGGTGCAAGTGATGCAAAATATAAACAAATTAAGTGTTGTAGAGCAAAATGATTTCTATTATAGATGTAGACAATTTTTTATAGTGTCAGCAACAGAAATTAAAAAGCGTTTTGATTTCAGTGATAAAGTATTGTCAGAAATAGCTATATTCGATCCAAACTATACAAAACTTGGACCAAATACCCTTCTACCGTTGATAAACTCTTTACCCAGGATTATAGATGTAAATGATGTTGAAAAAATTCAACAAATAGATGATCAGTGGAGGTTGTATTGCCAAACTGTGTTAGAATTACCAGATAATATAAAAAATTAAGTTCTTATTGATAAATACTGGCATAAAATTTTACTTATTGATGACTTAACAGGTACTTCTAAATTTACAGATTTAGCTCAGTTTGTTTTGGATATTCTAGTCATTCCACATTCAAATGACGAGTGCGAAAGAATATTTTCCAAAGTAAATCTAATAAAGACTGACATACGAAATAAATATGTACTAATACAGTAAATGGTCTATTGTTGGCGTCCCAAAGTGTAGGCAAAGAATGTCAAAAATTTGCTGTTACAAAAGATATGCTTACAGCAATGTCAAGCAACATTTATAAAAATGACGAGGACATAAATGTATCTTTTGATGAGAACTAACTTAAAAAACTGTTTTTTTTAGTATATAAGGACTCAAGATTGAGTAAATAAGTTATTAACAGAATTTTTTTCTCGTTAATTTTTACATGTTACAATATTTTTAGTTTTGTATTACATAAATATGTATTTGTGTTTTTTTTTTATTTGAGTTTTATGTGTGCAGTTTTTATTTTTTTGTAAAGGTAATAAAACTATTATTTTGTTTAAGAAAGTGTTTTAGTTCTAATACAAAACTCTCTATAATTCCAATCTACTGTCCTTCTTTACATAAAACTCATTCATCTGATGAAAATGTTAATTCTTAATTGGCAGTGGCAGAAAAATAATGTAATAGTCTCCTGGAAATGAATTCGCCCCCCTTCCCAGGGTCGTAACTACAGGGTGTTCGATGAACACGGGCACATTGGCTTTGAGGGTGCACCAAGGTCCACTATATTTGAAAGAGAACTTTTTCAACGTTAATTATTATATATATTTGCATAATATAACAAGCAAAAGATGAATATTTTTTTTCGAAAAATCGGAAATAAAAATGTGTTCAAAATGAGGGAAAATTGATAAGAAAGTAGGGGAAATTCCAAAAAAAAATTCGCCTGCGGCGCATTTTTTACCATAATTTATCACAAAATTCCATAATTTTGACAAGAATGTACCATAATTCTTATGCAAGCATCTGGCAACACTGGTTACGGGTGACGTGATCAATGTAGACGTACTGTCCGTTCATGGCTTTCCTGCGGTCACGTCATACTTTTCTGTCTCTCTCTCTTACACATTGAAAAAAAAAATCACGTACGCCTGGACGAGGGTCTTTCGAATCCATTTGACAAATGTCACATGTGGAGCGATCAATCTTCGACATACTTCCAAACGTCAAATACTGTGACGTGACCGCAGGAAAGCCATGAACAGACTGTACTTTGGTGACTTATCAGTGTATTTCGAATTATTGCGAAAAATATACGGATTTGATTCATATAAATAGACTATTGATAATAATATTATTGAAGATCCATTAAAAGTGTTTGAAGTCAAGACAGTTGTTGATCAAGCCGTTCAGAGTATAAGGAACAGATTTGAACAAAATAGCGAACTTTCAACTTTATAAAGACTTTTCCCACCTTGATCCCGTAAATTTAAAAAAAATTGACCTAGCTAGTACCTATATTAAAGTCTGTTTCCGATTAACTTGAAATCAGTCATTAAGACTTGAAAAAAGAACTTGCAGATTTTGTTGAATCATTCAACACATTAAAAAACAATAGTTCAACAAATTTATGTATGAATAAATCTGAGGGAAGTGGATGTCTGGGATGTGTTCACTGTACAGGGTTATTGATTATAAATGCCCCCCCGCTAAACACGGAACATCGCTGAAACATTTTTTTTGTGCTGTTATGGAGGGAAAGTGCAATATTTCGAATTCTTGTTCCATAAACGTTGCAGAAACATTTACCGTTAATGTTTCAAATTCACAGTAATATAGCAAAAATGTTAAATTTCTTTTTTAAGTATGAATCATTTTGAAGGTAAGTATTTCAAAACTCAATCACGCATATACGTCGAAATTAGAAAAAAATAATGTAAATATGACGTAATTTTCCATAATTCAACATCATTATTTGATAGGGCGCGCTGAGCCAGTTTATCAAATAATATGATCCTCTTATTAGAAATTTGAATTATCAAAAGAAATTGTATATACAGAAAATAGAACATAAAACGTTTAGTTTAAATTTGCACATGACAAGATTTTATTATTTTCGTAGATGAATTCAATTTGAACGGTTTCAAAAAAACCCGCGATTTTCCATGAGGCAACATGCTTCCGCAACCCACAATGTTAATAACCGCTGTCAGCGATAATCTGTAGTTATCACATGATCATTGAATGATGTTTGATCCAAGGCCCACGTGACCCTTTCTTTATTGACGTGTAGCTGAAAGACGCGGCTTGAGTTTAGTTTAGTGAGGTTAGGAACCAATAACCGCTTCCCATCAATGTTCCCAATTCGTGGGATTAATACCGATCACATAACACCTAAAATATAAGGGAAAAGGGAAAGTCAAATGGCCAGCTCTGAAAGAGTTTTCTATGCAACCAGTAATACAATATTATTATGCTTAGGCGAATAAACAAAGGAGGGCGTTTGTGTCGCGTCGATAGACAGAGACGGCGACAAGCGACAAGAGACAACCACTTCCATAACACGACCACATGGTAAATCATAACCTAACACGTTTGAAATTTCGTTTAACCGTTTGTTTGTGAATGTTATTATTGAAATCCGAGTTGAAATCGTTTTATTTGGGTGTAAATCGAAGTTTTGTGTGTAAGAAGAATGGAGGCTTATAGGAAACGATATAAAAAATGTGTCGTTCCTGGCTGTGAAGATGTTTTTAGTAAAAGACATACTTTTCCCAAGAAAGATGTTGAGCTTTTTGATAAGTGGATTCAACAAGTGCAATCTCCGATATTGAACAATAAAAGCCACGAAAAAATTTATAAAAACTATTTGGTGTGTGATCTACATTTTTCTGATTATGACAGGGTGCCAGGAACAAAAAGGGGCCTAAGGAAAACTGCTTTTCCAACCGAACTTCTACCCCATACTTTGTCAGGTAGGTAGAAGTAATATTAAATTCAAGGCAGATTTATTATCCAATATTTTTTTGTATTTGTGTTATTTACGGGAACAATTTATTTCAAGATCTCTCGAGTGAAGGAAGTTTAATTGCAGATGTCCACCCTAATCAAGACACTAATAATATAACGAATAAGGAACAAGTTGCCTTATCTGTTGGGTTGAAACACAATGACAATGAAGGTTAGTTTCATATGTTATGTTTAAAGCAAGGCTTAAAGTAACTTATAAGATCTGAAAATTATGTTGATATTCTAATGTTATATGTTAACACATGTGTGTTGATTTATTTTACCTATGCATATTATTGCATATTACGAGGGTTATCAAAAAATAACTGTTTGTGCGAATTCATATGCTTTCCACTGTCCATAACTCATTTATTTTAAAGGTTCAAAAATCATGGTCAAAAATGCTTTTTTGGAAAGTATGAGACAAAGAGTGAGTTTGATCTTATCTGGCAGCCCCTCGGACCGCCCTGTTATGAAGTTACATAGTAAGACTCAATCTAGTACTCACTCACTTGCTGAAATAAGTAAGTTCATTATAATATGTAATACATAGAGATTATCGAGAAGATTATACAGTATGTCCACTTGAGTTCGCACCATATGGAAAACTTTTTTAGTATTAACTTTACGAAAAAAAGTTATTCTTTATAAAACGTTATGCATGATCCAAAACCTAAAATGCAACTATCAGGTATTCAATTTTTCAAGTCGGATACGAGGTATATCAGAAAATATGAATTTTGCTCAAGAATAAAGTACCTTAATTTTTGATAACATCGAAAAATATTATTGAGAAAAGTTGTTTAGAACTAAAAACTACGTTCAAATATACAATTACATCGAATTAGGAAAAAATCCTTTTTTCTTTTTTAACTACAATAACAATACAAATGCAAGTGTAGTTATTTGAAATCATCAAAATAATGCAACATAGAGATTAAGAGACGTAAAGGTTATCAAATGTTTAACGAATAAAGAGATAACTGATTAAAGTTTTCGATATTATCAAAAATAAAGGTACTTTATTCTTGAGCAAAATTCATATTTTCTGATATACCTCGTATACGACTGGAAAAATTGAATGCCTGATGGTTGCATCTTAGGTTTTGGATCATGCAGAACTTTTTATAAAGAATAACTTTTTTTCGTAAACTTAATAATAAAAAAGTTTTCCATATGGTGCGAACTCAAGTGGACACACTGTATATCAAAGTATACTGAAAACTATTCAATAATGAACTTTAGTAAGGAAATAATTTGATATAATTTTATTTTTATCAACTTTCAGATCGATCAGACAGTCCAACAGCAACATTCAGAGACAAATCATCTGCTTCAATGCATAGCCCTCCTACTAAGCCTTCAACTCCTCATATCAGTAAGATTTCATTGCATTTTTTCTAACATTCAAGATTCTTTATACCGATCCCTCTGTTTTGTCATGAATACTAGGTATTTGCTATCAACTGTTCATACTAATTTTTTATAATTTCTCATCATAAACAACTTTGAACCTAAGTAGGTAGATATGGATTTTTTTTTAAATCGCTGAAAAAATTTGCTTCTTGCACAACAATTTTGAGCTCACTTGAATGAAATATTTCATTTTTTTTTCTACAGCTTACTCTACAACTCCTAAAGCTGGTATTTCGAGGAATCTTTTTGAAGCACCAGTTTTCATGGAACAAGATGACACTGGAGATATTGAATTTCTCAAAAGAAGTAGGTACTTAAATTTTAATGTATAGTAATGCAATACTTCCATATATTATGCAATTATTAAAAAAAATATATACATATAAATGTCTAGAGTGTCTTTGCAGATATCGGTGTCATTAAATATATCGGAAAGCATTCAATCAAAAACATTAAATATCAACATGAGTGAATATCTAAATACTTAATTTTTTCTAACGTTTTTTTTTAAGAACGCCCTACGAGTCCTAAAGCCGGATCATCGAAGGATCCTGACCTTGACGGACCAATTTTCATGGATCAAGAAACCACTGGGTATTATTTAACTTCCAAAAGACGTAAGTACTTAGATTTTAATTTATACTAGTATATTACCCATAGACTTAATATCACAAGACAAGACAACAGAACAAATATTCCTAACCCCAACAAAAACTTTGTCATCCTGTATCCTGAAAACGAAGCAAGTTTGGACATGATATTATGTAATTATGTTTATATGTGAATTTTTATTTTTGGCTGGTAAATATGGCCTTTGTGCTCATTTTGAAACATTCTGTGGTTGCATGAATACAATTATAATTCACACACAAATTGTATATTATACAGGGTGGTCCATAATTGGCGAGTGTATATGGTGTAAGTAGCGCTCCCTACATATAACGTAAAAAAAATACAATATAATCGTATTCCTTATGCCTGAAAACCAGTGGTTCTCAATTTTGAAGTCAATATCTCAAAAATAGCTTGAGCTACAGAAAAATAAAAATTTCTGGAATTGTACTTCAACACTCTGTATCTCGTTAATGAGCGATATTTTATTAAGGCATGATTTACTCAATATCATCATTGTCATTAATTTAATCTAGGAGTGCTTTTTGACACATTCATTACGAACCACCCTGTATAAGCACTTTTACATGAGTTTAATTTGTATTACTTTCTAGAAAAACTAAACCCACTTGAAACAAAAAAAATATTGAAAGAGACTCCAAAATATTCTGTGAACACTCCTAAATCAGGTATGATAATTTTTATCGCCCCTATTATTGTTATGCTTGAAACTACATTTTTGTAGGTGGAAAGGGTAGGCAGGAAATCTTGAAAATGGTTGATGTCAGTCGGCAGGCAGAACTGACGCCAAAAGCAAAAAAACTCTACCAAACTGTAGTAAATTGGGGAAATAAAATGGCTGGGATGAAAAATAGACTCAAGAAATACAAAAGTAGATTGACTTTAGGGGAAAAATCGAATGAAGTCTTTGGATTGCAAAATATATTCGAACATGTAAATAAACCCACCTATAGATTTATCTTATCCCAGATTAAAACACAACAAAAAAAACCAAAATCCAGAAGATTTACTCTTGACGACAAAATATTAGCCCTGTCGTTATTCAAAGCAAGTGGGAAAGGGTATAGATTTCTATCTAAAATATTTTCGCTGTCTTCAAGGAAAACTTTAACCAATCTATTAAGCCAAATTCCACTTAAGCCTGGTTTGAATGGCCATTTATTAAACAATCTAAAAGGATCTGTGGAAAAAATGACTGACAGGCAGAAATGCTGTGTAGTCATGTTCGACGAAATGTCGCTTTCAAGTCAGGTGCAATATAATAGAAAGGACGATACTATCGAAGGCATTGATACCACAAGTAATTTCCCCGGAATTGTGGACCATACCAACGTATTTATGATTCAGGGCGTTTTCCAGAGATGGAAACAACCGTTGTGCTTCACGTTCAGCGATGGACCAATAAAAAGTTCTGCCCTGAAGGAGCTGCTGAAAAAAGTAATTGGGAGCCTCCAAGATATAGGCTTACATGTCGTTGCAACTGTGTGCGACCAAGGTGGGGCTAATCAGGCTACCATCAACTCTCTCCTGAAAGATACGGAAGAATATTATAACAGACAGAAGCTTGAAAATAGGAATTTTGGGTTTTTGATAAATGGACAAGAGATCATTCCTCTCTATGACGTCCCACATTTATTTAAAGGATTAAGAAATAATCTTCTTGAAAAGGACCTACATTTTTCCCATAAAGGAAGAAATATGATAGCAAAATGGAGCCACATAAAAGCTCTCTATTATTTTGACACCAATCAAGAGGATTCTGTCTGCATCAAACTTACAGATAAACATGTTTTAAAAGAAAAGATAAACAAAATGAAGGTGTCTACATGTATGCATGTTTTCAGTTACCAAGTAGGATCATTAATGAAGACTATAGCCAAATGGGGTAAGTGTAATCTTTAAATGACAATAGGATATCAAGAGAAAAGTTCATTTTTAACTTTCCCGGCCCCACCTCACAGTGCCTCAGTGGTATAATAGGTTTAACCTTTTGTGAGTGGGTTTACATAAAATATATGTATACATATACTATTATGTCATGATTTCATTTCCGGTAACATCCGATTATGTAACAAATAACTACTTTTTGATTTTGTGCCACGTTTCGCCTTAATCTCAACAAGGCAAGCGCGGATCCAGGGGGGGGGTCATGGGGGTCATGACCCCCCCCAAAAAGTCTGAAAAGTAAAACCAAATTTCAAAGAAATCTGAGTATTCCCAAAATGTCCCCATCATATATCTACATATAATACTTGTGACTGTATTTAGTGAATTATTTTTGTAGATAGTTAAACAAATCCTTAAAAAATATGACATATTTTTAAATTTATTTTCAATAAAAACAAGTCCAACTGCTGAAACTGCTCTCTTATAAACCAAGAAACATTATGTCGATCCGATAGATAAAAAGCAGATCGCGCTGTCAAAAATTACGAATACGAATATCGATATAAACCGCACATCTCTAAAACAACAGCGGGCGAGCGTGCGCTTTCTTTAGCGTTTTCATGAAGTATGGTATCATGGGACCATTCCAGTTTGGTCTGTCATTATTAATGTCACTTGCAGCTCGCCAATTGGCTGAAAGTGATGTTGATGACAGACCAAACTGGAATGGTCTCATGATACCACACTCTATGAGAACGCTTCTTTTGTGTTTTCGTTACGTCTCGACTTGACACTTGACAGCTTGGCATTTGAAAATTTTTGTGTTTACGTATTCATAGTAATTATTATTATTAATAACTGTTATTTTGTGCAAAAAAAAACAAATAAATAATGGTAAGTACCTAATAGTTTGTAGTTTAAGTTTTATTTATACAGGGTGGCCGGTGGCCCATCGAAAACAGTTCAGCAGCATGCAAGATTTACGTCTTGGTGCGTAAAAATAAAAAAAAACCCTCGGACCCGTCAACTTTTGTTTTTAGAGGGACACGTTTTACCAATAATTTCATCCCTGTACTTCAACCCCCTAGCGGGGGTGGCTAATGCCCTTATTTTTTCAAATTGAAAATCTTGCTGAACTGTTTTCGATGGGCCACCCTGTATATGAACGTTTTACGTGCAGTGTGCAGGGTAGGGTAATTTTTCAATTATTTAATGCGGGGATAATTATTGATGGCTGCCTACTTCTCACTTTTCTAAAAGTTTTCTTGAGTTTTTCTGACCTATTGACATTTAGATTGGAAAAATACTTTTTTAATAATTAGGTAGTGTATTTATTCAGAAGTAGAGGTTGTGAATGTGTTGCATAGGTAAGGTAATGATTGACTAATTGCATGCTTTTGTTTGGTGTAGGGAGACGAATCTGTGAAAGGTGGTGGTGGTGGAGGTGGGCCTAAACGCGGTGTAACTTCTGGATTTAAAACCCTGGATAATTATTTTATCAAAAAGTCAAAACTCGAAACTCCTCCCTCGACGAGCCAAATTCTTTCTAATGAAGAGAATAATTATGCTATAACATCTATATCCGTTCAGTCGGCGTCCACTATTGAAAATGAGCAAAACGCGCTCGCTTCCTTAAGCGATTTTTCATCAGATATTGGCTTATACATAGGAGGCGAAAGGGTTGATATAGATGATTCTGTTAAAGCCATGTTACTTGAGAAACATTGGACACCTCCTTCAGATTACAAATTTCCGTTTTGTACAGTGACAAAGAAAGGGAAACAAACTAAAAAATACGCTCAGAGATCTCATTTGGAAAAATTTTTTTGGCTTGTATTATCACACAAAGATCAAGGCTTATACTGCAAATATTGCGCTTTATTCTCAGTGGGTTCAGGTGGCGGTGTCCAAAGCAATACATCCCTGAAAAGACTTGTGAAAGAGCCATTAAAAGTCTTTGACGATCTTCTCGGAGAAAAGGGAGTTCTTTTGACTCACGAAAAAAATCAATATCATCAAAAAGCTGTTGGAGCGGGAAAAGATTTTTTAAAAAGTTTTTATAAACCTGAATTAGTGGTCGCCAATCAAGTCTCTCAGCATCGTATGGAAAAAATTAAGGAAAATAGAGAACGTTTAAGACCCATAATAAGTACCATTATTTTATGTGGGCGCCAGAATATCCCTCTACGTGGTCACAGAGACGATGGTATGGAAAGTTTAAGAACAGAAAATCTAGTGTCAAATAAAGAGGGAAACTTCAGAGCTCTTTTAAAATTTCGTGTAGAAGCTGGTGACACTGCTTTGCAAAAACATTTGGAATCAACTAAGGCAAATGCTACTTACATAAGCAAAACTGTTCAAAACGAGTTGATAGATATCTGCAAGGAAGAAATTCAGGAACAAATTTTGCATAACGTAAAAGCCGCAAAAATTTTTTCTGTCATATTTGATGAGACGACGGATATTTCTCATAAAGAACAGTTAAGCCTCTCCTTTCGCTATTTTTACCAAGGAAGCATAAGAGAAGAATTTATTGCATTTTGTAATGCCTATGATATGATTCGCGAAGAGGATGTAGGTGGTGGTAATCGGCATGAACGACGTTTGACAGGGGTTGCATTGGCACATATAATAGAAGATCTTTGCCACAAATTTAATATTAACCTACGATGGTGTGTTGGAATAGGGACTGACAGTTGTTCAGTAATGGCTTCCGACACAAAGGGTGCTGTACATGAGCTGACAAAGAAAGCAATTTATGCAAAACGATGTCCATGCAATAATCATGCGTTAAACAACTCACTTGCAAGATCTTCAAAAATAGCTAGCTGCCGTAATGCGTCATCAACAATGAAGAAAGTTGTAGCTTTCGCAAATGGTTCAGCAAAGCGACATGAGGTGTTTTCGCAAGAACTTGGAGGAGGTTCTCTTCAAAGCATATGTGAAACCCGTTGGGTAGAGAGGCACGATGGTCATTTGCAGTTTCAAGGCGACAATTTAATAAAAATATGCAATGCTTTGGAGAGAATATCAACGTGGGATGACTCCAAGACTGCTAGCGATGCAGAGTGCCTTTTAAAATCTTTGAGCAGTCCTGACTTCATAATATCGTCTATATGTCTAAACGATATTCTAGGTACGTGACAAAGTAAACTTCTTTTACAAATAGTAGAGCTTTATTGTGTTTTTAGGTACAACATTACCGCTCAGTCGCCTTCTTCAGTCGCCTTCAATTGACTTAAAAAGAGCAACACATGCAATTAATGATGTAATCACCATCCTGAAAGATAAGAGAGCTCAAGCAGAGTCCGTCTTTAATCAGTTGTTCTATGAAGCCAAAGAAGTTGCAGCTCAACTAGATGTTGAATTGAAATTACCGAGAATAGTATCTAAACAGATCCATCGACAAAACAATCAACCTAAGCAATCAGTGGAGGAATACTTCAGAAGAGGCATATACATACCATTACTGGATTCAGTTTTAAATGACTTTGAAGATAGGCTTTCTGCAGATGTGCTAAACTTATTTAATCTTAACGTGTTTTTGCCAAGATCGTCGTATAACGAATCCGACATTCTTATCGTGAAAGAGGTTGCAAATACTTATCATGAATTTACAAATAATGCGACCAATGTTGTGGTGGCTGAATTCCAATTATGGGTCGCCAAATGGAAGCGGGAAGCAGTAGATGGTAATGCCAGTCCAGATTCACTTCCACAAATAATTGATGAATGTGATCCTGATTTGTATCCAAATGTAAGGATTTTTCTGCAGATACTTGCTACCTTGCCTGTAAGTGCAGCAACTGCAGAAAGATCGTTTTCTACCCTTCGCCGCCTTAAATCCTGGCTTCGCGCCAATATGGGAGAGGATCGACTTAGTGGTCTGGCATTATTAAATATCCATAGAGACATTATGATTGACATTAATAAAGTCATAGATAGGTTTGGACAGACTAAAAGAAGAAAATGTGATTTCCTAATTTAGAAAATAATCTTTAATATTAGCATTTAGTATAGAGTAGGTAGTAGGCACTAAAAATATGTATGTATTGCGTATTTTAATATATTATTTTCCGTTTCGATTCTCTGCTCTCATCGCCGGAGGAAAGGCATTTTTATGATATATAAATAACTATTTCTTACACTTGATGACCCCCCCCAGAATGAAATGCTGGATCCGCGCTTGCAACAAGGAAGCTACTTTATCGGGACAAACTATTTTATAATATGGAATTTCATCAAAATGATTGACAATAAACAAATAAGAAAGTTTATGAGGTGTAGGTTAGTACACAATTATAAAATATGTTGCCCTAATAAAGTAGCCACGAAGATGCCTTGTTGAGATCAAGGCGAAACGTCGCATAGAAGCCAAAAGTAATTATTTCTTACATAATCGGATGAAACCGAAAGTGAAACCATGAGATATCATGATTTCCATCTGAGAAACAATCAAAACAAACATATTCTATGTATACAGTATGTCCGCGGATGCGGTTAACAAGAGAACAAATCGACCAAAAATTGAAAGATACGAAAAAAAGTCATTCTTCTTAAAAATGTCTGCATGTCGAAAAAATAGAAGCCACGATGAGAACATTCATTTTTTTTATACAGGGCTTCTCAAAAATGACTTTCGTCTTGTTTCATTTAATAAACAAGACCAAAGTCATTTTTTGCCTTTTAACGTAAAATGATAATTGAAAAAGTTGCGTCAAATTTAGTCCTAATTCTGATTCCGAACTCACTGAAGAAAATTTGAATTTATGAAAATAAAAATTTCCACATGTCCGCATTCAATACTCCCATATTATGATCTTTATACCTGTTCATGATTACCTTTTGTTGTTGTGGGTATAAAAGAATATGAAAGTACTAAAATGCGGACTTGCAAAAATGTTTAACTTTTTTCAATTTTCATAAATTAAAATTCTCACCAGTAAATCCGGAATCAGAGTTAGGACTAAATTTGTAGCAAGTTTTTTATTTGTCGTCTCCCGTTAAAAGGCCAAAAAATTATTGTTTGCTCTTGTTTAATTTTATGTTTTCACGTTTTTGAGATGCCCTGTATAATAAAAATCAATTTTTTCATGGCAGCTCCCATTTTTTCGATAAGCAGTTTTTTTTTTATCAAGAATGACTTTTTGTTGTATTTTTCAATTTTTGGTCCAAGTGTCCTCTTGTTAACCGGATCCGCGGACATACTGTATACATATAATATATTTATTATGCTTAATTTCAGGGGCAAATGATAGGACCAATATAGAGCCAGAAGCTGAAGATACCGCCGAACTAATTTTGTTTTTGGACAATTTATCGATAGCCTAAACGCTAATTCGAAAGTCCCTCCTTCGACAAAGCCTCTAAAGGGAGGTGTTTATGAGAACAGTGGACATGAGAACTTCTGGAGGATGGCCGTAAAACTGCTAGAATCGATGAGGTTTTTCAATAATCAGAAGAAATGTTTCGTCAAGGTACCATCAATCAAAAACTTGATCCATACCATCAAAGGATTTATACATCTCAAAGTGATCCTGATCAACAAATTTAAATTCAAATATTTTTTAACAAGATTTTTCAATCAAGATCCTTTAGAGAATTTTTTTAGTTATGTGAGAAGCCACTCTGTAAGAAATAATTCCCCAGGTCCGACACAATTTGTGTCCAGTTTTAAGTCGCTTTTAATCGGTAACTTCATGTCATATCATTCGCCATTTTCTAATTGTGAGAAGGATGATTGCACAAATTTATTCGTAAACATGAAACATTTTTTTTCAACAGAATTTGAAATGACCAGTTCTATGGTAAAACCTAAGGATTCGGATTCTACGCTTAATTTACCAGATTTTATCTTACTACACAAAAAATCTAAAGTTGCTAGATGTACTATTACATATTATGCCGGTTATGTTGTGAAACAAGTCAACAAAATTACAAAGAAATACAATTGTGAAGATTGTAAAAAAAATTTAGTAGCATGGAGCTCTGACGTGGATGCTGATTTCATTGAAGCTAGGGAATACCTTCCAAAATTGTTTTTGAGGCCAGGGTCCTTTCTTACATTTCTTGTAAGTCGATGTGTCCCTACATTATATTATTTAATACCACGGATAGCGCATGTGAACAATATTTCTAAGATACTGAAGGATACATTACTAACAAAAATTGATTTTAAGCCGATAAATTGCAAAAAACATAATTTGATAGATAAAATATGTGTCGTTCTTATAAGAGGCGCCATTTATTTCTGGTGCAGAAAAATAAATAGAATTCTCAAAGGAAATGACTCCAAATTTGTAAGAGTTCTGAACACATGTTTAAATAAAACTCAATTGGATCCATTGAAAATTAGGGCTTGGAAAAAATGGCAAAGCAAACTAAGTTTAAGAAAGAAATATGCCAAAGTTTGTATGTGAGTAAATAGTTTATATACCTGAGTTTTTTAAGTTATTTCGTCACTTTCTAATCACCCTCTATTAATAAATATGAAACAAACTGTGAAGCCACTTCATAAAGAACTCGGAACTTCCCCCTAACTTATGTATTTATTTAATTTCTTTGTAAAATAAGCCACCTTTTTCATCGGGTTGTCTTGAAAAAAAAAATTTTGAAAAAAATTATCTTTATCTTATGAATTGGGAAGTTGCATGAAAAATTAAATCGATTTTTCTTGATTGCAAACTGTAGAAAATCGCAAAATATTCGATACGTATTTTTTTATTTCGTTCAAATATGATTTTTCAAAAAGCTATTCAAGTTTTGAGTTCTGTATATATAGATATACTGAGCATGGTGTGACGTCATAGTTCATATGAAAACGTCATAGTGCCAGCACGTTTCAAAGCGCTATATATCCGTAAATTTTTGACTTACATAAAAAAGAAAAAACACGTATCTCCTTATTTTTCATGGACTTTCGAATCCAGCAATAAAAAAAAATCATGCAACTTCCCAATCAGCATACATCGAATTTTCCGTGGAATTATGATCTACACCTAATCTTCTCTAATATGGTATCCCACAAGCAATACATGGTTAAAAAAAAAATCCACCAAATTTTTTTACCCTGTATACTTAATGTCTTTTAATATGATAACCCACAAGTGGTATTTCTTTTATAAAATCTGTTCATTCTCTTTCATTCCCAATTTTTCTATCCGAATATATTTATTAATAATTTAAAGCTATGAAATATAAGATTCAGTGAGCTTATTGGATTTTTTCATATTTATTAATATACCAAGTTATTATAATTAAAGATTAGGGATCCATAAAATAACAGAGCTTCATATCTAACTAGTTAATGTAGTTATATATCTAATTTTAATGAAATTATTGTACCTAATATATGTAAAATAAATTGCTTAAAATACAAATAAATGCATTATTTCATTACGAAGGAGTGAAATTAATATTGTCTGCTAAATTGTTTACCGTCTATCATTCAGTGAATAGGCAAAACATTTCATTCATTTTACAACGAAGCATTGATACCTATCTTAATAATATCGCAATTATTATCATACCTAGTATTATTTATTAATTGTATAGAAGTTGGTGTGATATTTAAAATGTGCACAGTGGGTCAAATGGGTATGCACAAAGACGTAAAGAACAATATTAGAGTCCCATTTATTTGATATTAGCATTTTATCATAAAATGATATTAGGTATGCATGAAGAAAAGTAAATTCACTTACTCAAATATTTTTTTTGTCATTCATTATAGAGAGTACAACTTTATTTTGAGTAAATTGAGTAGTGTGCCTTTACTCAATTTACTTTCATTGTGACTGTAAAAAATTTTCTGATAAGTCAGGCCTTCTACAGCATCACTGATTTTTTAAATTTTGATGTGAATGCAGCGATGTGATATTTTGTATTGTTCGATTTTATTTTAATTCATTTTAGCTCATTTTATTTCATATTCGTTGATTGTTAAATTTAAGCCCATATTCTTATATTGTATAATGAAAATTGTTCGTCCACATTACTATTATAGTTATTTTAGTCATTACATCATGTTATATTTTTTTTTGACGAGTGTAAAAAATCCTGTATTTTACTAACATGAATAAATTCAGTATTTCAGTATTTCAGTAAAATAAACTTGTACACTCTATAAATAAATGGCAAAAAAAATATTTGAGTAAGTGAATTTACTTTTTCTTCATTCATACCTAATATCATTTTATGATAAAATGCTAATATCAAATAAATGGGACTCTAATATTGTTCTTTATGTCTTTGTGCATATCCATTTGACCCACTGTGCACATTTTAAATATCACACGAACTTCTATACAATAAATAAATAATACTAGGTATGATAATAATTACGATATTATTAAGATGGGTATCAATGCTTCGTTGTGAATGAATTTAATTTTCTCTAATACAAATATACAGGGAGTCCGAAAATGATGAGCAAAAAATTCAGGTGAGAATTCTAGACAAAAAATAAATGCTATCTCTTCCTATAATATTTTTTCGAAAATTGATTATTGACGGAGTTACAGGGTGTTAAAGTTGCATTTTATTTGCAGATTTTTTGCAATACATTTTGCCACGCTTATAATATTTGGACGAAATTTCTTATTTGGAGCTTTATCGGGATAAAAAATTCAAATTTGCCTATACTTTGATTTGAATGGTCTTAACTTTTTTGGGCTACACTGTATGTGACTTTTGACCAAATATTTTTATTCTCTTGACCTTTCGACATAAGAGGTATCCCTTTACCTCTTGTGTTGCGATAAACCTAACCGTTTTCGAAAAAAACGCTAAAATAACTGCTTGCATGTAATGAATACGAAATCATTTCAATTTATTTTCAACCTTAAACATAACATGCTTTGGAAACATGTGCTATAGTTGCCGTAGAAAAAAGTTTCTTAAAATTTAGTTCTGAAAGCTGGTAATTGGCAATGACAAAAATACCGAAAATAAAAAGAAAATAAAAATGTGAAAAATTACCAACTTTTAAAAAAAATTCTAATCATATTTGTTTCTGCGACAACTTATAGCACATGATTCCAAAGCATGCTATGTTAAAAGTTGAATAATTTCGTATTCATCACATGCAGCGTATTTCTCGAAAACGGTTAGATTTATTGAAACAAAAGTAGTATACATTTTTTATGTCAAAAAGTTGAGATAATATAAATATTCACTCAAAAGTCGCATACAGTGTAACACAAAAAAGCTAGGACCATTCAAATCAGAGAATAGGTTCGTATGGGGCGCCCTCTACAAAATGCGAAAAAACGGTGAGCAAATTTGAATTCTTCATCCCGAAAAAGCCCCAAATACGAGATTTCATCAAAATATTATGAGCGTGGCAAAAGGCATGGCCAAAAAACTGCAAATAAAATTGAAGTTTAACACCCTGTAACTCCGTTAATAATGAATGTTTGAAAAAATGTGATAGGAAAAAGTAGCGTTTTTATTTTCGGTCTAGAATGCTCCCCTGATTTTTTGGCTCATCGATTCCGGACATCCTGTATAGAATAACACTATTATCTTAATTCCTCAACAGATGGCGCTATCAGCAGGTGGGTTAAAAATCAAGAAACAGTTTTCTGTATTATATGTCAATGGGCCACGGTGAAGCTTTGGCGAATGTCCGACGTATGTCGCTAGTGAATTCCTTTCAAAGCAAAGCATTGTCGTTTCCATTATATTTTAGGTGTTATGTGATACCGATTCGTGAGATTTTCAGTGCTTGCGAGGGATCGAGGGATTTTATTAAATTTGGTGGGATTTTTCATTTTCACATCACTCATCTCTTCTTGATTCGGAAAATTGTAACGATTTACGAAGGCCGGTCATTTATTAGTCGTATTCGCGCCGTCCTCTTTGGTTCATCATTCATCAATCCTCCAGTGGGATTCTAATTCGACCAGTCGTTACGTCTCGTTACGAGACCGGCAGTCGGGATCGGTGTCGGTATCGACTGAAATTCGATTCTAATTCGGTCTCGTTTAACATACCGTTTTCATTCATAGCTGCCTAGCTTCACACTTTTTATTTTTATAGGTTAGGTGAATATTTTTATTTAGCAAATACGATTACCTATCCTAAATATATGTTGAAAATTATCATATAATGTTTGTGAAGGCTTCTGGAAACTTGATTTTTAAAAATATCATGTAAAAGAGCTTACTGAGGCAAGAGGCAACCACGCGCGGCTACTTCCTACTTGGTTTCGTTTGAGAACGTGTATTTTTAACTCAACTTTGGTTTCTATCACAAATTTACACAAATCCACCAAGACAAGACTATCTTTAAAAATAGTGAATTTCAGTTGAGTGTTGAGTCCCCCATGAAACAAATCCTCGAGTCAACACTGATGTTTTGTTAATAGTTAATGCGATAATGCAACAAGATTCCAACTTTTGGGAAACTGCTTTTTTTATTTCAATGCGAGGTCATTGTGCTTTCTTTTTCTTTAAATCGTGGTTGTCCATCAGCAATCAGCATAAGCCGTCCGTGGCATAAGCATACAAATGAATCAAATAATACGAGTTGAACTATCCTCATCTGAAATTGAGGAGTAAATTGATTTTCCACTCACGGAGTGACGTGAGGGATCATAATTTTTTTATAATTCGTAAAGAGTCGATGAAATAAAAACTAATATCGTCAACAACTTATAAAAATGTGTTGGTTTTCTTCCAAAACCCTCATAGGTGCCTCATTAATTTGTGACAGTATTTAAAAAAAAAATGACCGAAATCAGTAATCACCACAATCAAACTAGAATATGATCTAAATAATGTTTATTCACTCACAATCGCGCTTAAAAATTGAAAACTACTGTCAAATATTTGAAAAAGTGGTGAACATTTCTGAAAAGTGAGGTTTGTTTTTCCATTTCGGGACCTCCGATGGTCTCGTCAGGAGCCCCTGTCTGCAGGGACGAATTCCATTGTTGCCAGTTTCTGACGTTTCGCGACTACGCGCCGAACGCCCGGTCCCGGTATAAATAACGTTTACATTTTTGTTTTGTTTTTATGGACAGTGTCATTGATAAAAGATTTACTATAATCGATGGACAGTGTTACAGTAAACTAATAAGTAGTGGCATGTCTTGTGTTACTTACTTTCGTCTACATTGTGTTGTGATATAAAAAATGCCAGTGTTTTGTTCGATTTGCAAAAAAGTCTTTTCGACTCAATCAAATTTTAATAGACACACAAGAGAGACGCATAATGATGTGAAAAAAAATGATTTCACAATAGCCTACTCCCAGGATAAATATATATTTAAATGTTTAGAAGGATGCGAGACGTCATTCAGATTCAATAAAGATCTCAGAAATCATTTGCAATCCCAGCACAATTTTCAAATGACTTCTGGGACGTTCATTTTTTTTAAGATTGAAGGTAAGTGTTTTAAATATTTGGCTTGTCTGAGAAGGAGAATTTTATTTTTAGAATTTCATGAATGGCTTCAAAACATAGAACTGGAAAACAGTTCAAAATATTCGAAGGAAATGGGTGGTAAAAGAAAATGGGACAATTCGCAATTGTTTTACTTTAATTGTAGTAGATCAGGTGATGGATTTTATATTAGATACTATAAATTTTCATTTTGGTCGACATAATTGTGGTTGTGGTAGATCCGGTGATGGATTAATATTAATATTTTCATTTTGGTCTGCATAATTATTTTAAAATAATAGATCACCATTTCAGAAGCTTATAAGTAATAATTGTTTGTAACTATCTATAATTTTTTTTTATATAGGCAAATCAAGAAAAGTACCACAAGAACTCCGAAAGCGTGATGAGAAAGTTCAGGGCACAGCAAAATTAAATTTGGGTTGTACTAGCCAAATAGTTTTAAAAAAAACTGAATCAGGTCAATTTGTTGCACAATATTTTAGAGAACACTATGGGCATGATATTGATTTAAAGCACATTCCTTTATCCAAGGATTGTCGTGAAAATGTAGCTTCCCAACTGATACAAGGAGTTACACCTCAATAGTGAGTGAAACTAAAATGTTAAAATGCCTTAAAGAGAAATCAAATCCTATGTTATTTTTTTAAAATAAGTGTGGAATATTATGAACTTCAAATGAATGTCAAATAATAAAAAAAATAGTTTGGGTTAGTCCGACTGTTAACATGAAGGTGATGATTTCAACTTTAATTTATACGTTTTCGTCATAGATATTGAAAAAAAAAATACAATTAAAAATAACCAATAAATTCTTAAATTTTCACTAGTTTTGAATGGTGATAATTGATTTCTCTTCCTCATACCTGGCTCTACTTCTACATTATGTAATTATACTTTTTTTTCAGCATTTTATCTACAACTAGACAACAAATTGGACATACTTCACTAAGAAGAGATGACCTGTTAACTATGAAAGACATAAACAACATAAAAACTTCTTTCAATATTTCTTTAAAAGATGGACAAAGACCAGTGGCGGGCCGTGACCTGTAACTCCGAGGGGGCGAATGATTTTGGGGGCGGGTGTATGGAAAGATTTCTTCTAATTAGAAATAATGAAATACAAAGCTTTCAAAACATGTATAATGGTTATAGTTATACGATACAAATAAAAAACCTACGTCAGTACTTGGTACCTATAACCTATAGTAGCATTCTACGGGTTTTGATGGTTTTGAATAATCTCTAATAAAATATCTAGATCCAAAAATGGCAATTTATCTGACTCTATTGACAAAAGTGCTAAATTGTTTAAGCAAATTTCTGACATTGTGTTTCTGTTATATGTTTTTATTTGCTTTAGCCTACTAAAGGACCTTTCTGCAGTGGCGCTACTGACACCTAGAGTCAAATAAATTCGGAATAATTTTCCAACACCGTGAAATCACCGCTATCGTTATTAATGTTTGTTTCAATAATCAATGTATTGTCAAGTTCAACTTCTCACAACTCAATATATTTCCATCAGTACATTCAATTTCCAATGAATTTCTAAAAAAAAACATGCATATCCTCAAATCCAATGCTAGACCCATATATTCATAACAAAATCAAAATACCAACGTAATCATGCAACTCTAATATCAACCGAAACTGATGACTGAGTATTTAACCCGAAACCAAACTGTGGCTACTTTTTACTCTCACTACCAGTACCTAATTACAGAAAGCCTGAAGCCTCTAAATGGAATTGTAAATACCTATCCTCATGATATTCAAACTTACTCTGTATTTTCCGTATTCACTTGTTCATCACTTTTCCTCACAACTGTATCAGGTCGAAATAAGTCCGTGATACTTTTGGACGTTGATGCACTAATTTCCATCAGTTTTTTATTTCTTTCTTTTCTGAAAGCAGCGCCCGATTTTTTTTTTGCATCCATTTTCAAAAAGTTATAAGACTGCAATTATTGATAATTAATGGAAGTGCAAAAATGGCCTGTGATAATGCCGAATTGGTAATGGCGGGAAAGCAAGAGTGTTATCGAAATTCAAACCAAAGCCACACGAATCATCTCTTTTTCTCTTTCTACTGTTTGCTTGTAGAACGAGAACGAGATAGCATTGTCCGTCTTTCAACTGGTGGCGAAAGATGTCATTGTATCCTTCTTGTCATTGTATATCAGTGCTTATCGAACAATCATTTCAGCGATTCTTAAACAACGATCCTCATGTTATTTATTTTGTGAATTTATGAATTAATTATGAAATCAATGTATCGATACGTAAAGGGCGCAAATGAAAATTTATTGATAGGGGCGGGGGGGGGTAGCGCCCCCCCTTGCCCCCGTGACGGCCCGCCACTGACAAAGACATAAAAATGATTTTACAAGTGTAGAACTGTATGTTAATGAATGTATTCAGTTAGGGGACCATAATCCTGTACTCTTTAAGGGTGCACCAACAATCTGGGAAACATAAAAAAATGGAAATGGCCAAGAAGATATCAGGTACTGTGCAAAATTTTTTCATTAAGAAGACATCGAATGAGGAAAGTCTGATTACAAAAGCAGAAATAGTAGAGGTGTTTCACAATGTCACTCATGGATTAAGCTATAATAGTTTTGATTGTCATACAAAAGTTGTGTCAAAAATATTTGTAGATAGTAAGATTGCTTCAAAAATATCGTGTGGGCGGACTAAGGCAGCCGCAATCGCACGAAATGTTTTGGGTCCATTTTCACAAGATCTTGTACTTCAGGACCTAAAAGATGTTGGTTATTTTTCAGTTAGTTCGGATGCGTCAAATATTGGAAACATCAAAACTTATCCATTTGCAATTCAATATTTTCATCCTCGTTCTGGAATATGTCGGAAATTGCTTGATTTCTATGAGGATTCAAAAGAAAAATCAATAGACATTTTTCATTGTATCAAGAATATCACGGAATCAAATGGCTTACAAATATCACAAATATCTGCATATAGTGCGGATAATGCGTCCGTTAATTATGGAAAACACAACTCTGTTTTCCAAAAAAATCAGGATTTAAATAAACATATTGTAAAGGCAAACTGTAATTGTCATGTCATCAACAACTGCGTGAAAGACGCAGTTAAAGCTTTTCATTTTGATATTGAATGTATTGTTATAAAAATATACAACGAGTTTAGTTCATCGGCTAGCAGAACTGACAGTTTAAAAGAGTGTTTTGAGTTCACCGAAATCGAATACAAAGATTTTCTTCGCCACGTGCCCACTAGATGGCTGTCACTGTTACCGGCAATAGATAGATTAGTCTACTCATGGCCGGCTGTTAAAAGATATTTTTTTTTAAAGGGATCCAATAATTGCCCAAAGATCATTTGGGATTTCCTTTCTTGTGGCAAAAATGATAGTGACATTAACTATGATCTTGAATCTGAATGCAAAGCTGAGAGTTTTCCGGAATGTTTTGTGTATTTTATACATAATGTAATGCACGAATTTCAGACAGCAATTCTTGAGCTGGAAAGTAACTCTTGTTCGATCCTAAATATTGACAAAGTGATGAAGAGACTAATGACTGCGTTGAAAAACCGAGCGAATGATGGATTTTATGGAAGCAAGGTTCGTACCATTGCAAAAAGGTTAAATGAAACTGAGCGGTCTTTATTTACTTCACAAGCTAATTTATTTCTTGACCGAGCTATCAAATATTTATCTGATCGTTATGATTTCACCGATTATTCGTTGTACTCAAAACTCTCCAAGTTAAGCCTTAAATCAGAAACGTTTGAATTATCATGGGATGATGTTTCTGATTTACCAACGCTTTTAAATATTTCAGATGAAATAGATGACGATAAGTTATACTCGGATTATGCTTGTCTCAAAGAAATGTTTTCAACTTTACCAAAAAATATTCCGGACGATCAGATATGGGCTTCCGTTTTCAAACATGACAAAGAAAATGATTTGGTAAATTTGAAAAAATGCATTGCATTTGTTTTGTCAATACCGGTAAGCAATGCTTATTGTGAGAGGGTATTTAGTTTGTTATTCCACTTACTTAGTAAAGAGAGAAATAAAATGTCCATGGATCTTATCAAAGCAGAATTGCAAATTCGTCTCAATTTTGATTTGAGCTGTAGCGAATTTGCTACATATCTAGATAAGAATGAAGCATCGAAATTGCTTTCTGCTGCAAAATCCAATGCCAAGTATAATTGGCAATAATAGGTTAGCAATAAAAATGCCAAACTTTTGTATTTTTGTTCTTATAAAGACCCAATAAAACTTCAAAGCATAATTTGAATTTTGATTTTTGATATCCCGGAATTAATCTCAAAATCCCGGAAAAAAATTTGTTTTTCCCGGAAAAGGATGTAGTCAATCTGGCAAGCCTACTCCCTACGGAGATACGGCCCCCTAAAGGACCCCACTGGAAATCGGTTTTTCTTGGATAACTTTTAAACGACTCAATATAATTCAATGAAAATTTAATATGATAAACAGTAGTAAGGACCTCTCAAAATACTTCCCTTAAAACATAATTAGCTTGTTTAGTTTACCAGCGACGGACTAGATTGTACATTTTAACGCTCAAATTTTTAACACCCTGTATGATAAGGAGTTAAAAAAAAAAAATTTGGATACCTTGAACATTAAGCTAAAGAAAAGGTACTCTTGTTCATTGTCGATAAAATGAACCATTTTCGAGAAAAAACAATTTTTATTAAACAAAACCTCGAAAAAAGCCATGACGAAGTGGTGCTCTTGACGAAATTGTGAACCTAACGCTAGGAAAAAAAATTATGGGAACTTGTCATCTTATTTTTTAATATTCTATCAGAATCCGAGAGATCTCCCACATTTTCCCGGACACCCTGTATAAATATTTTAGAATTAACAGCTGCTTTTTTAGCTTTAAAGACTTTTGCCAAAAGTGCCTCGAATTGTGACATTCTGTTAAGGAGTGATAATAAAACGGTAATCTCACTTATTAACCGGATGGGCAGTTCAAGGTATTCTCATCTTCACCTTCTTACAAAACAAATCTGGGAATGGTGTCAAAGTAAAAATATTTGGATTAAAGCTTCATATATTTCATCAAGAGATAACGTAATTGCCGATAGAGAGTCACGAATATAAGATTTGGAAACTGAATATTGTATTGATAATAAAGCTTTTGATATTATAGTCGCCACTTTTGGAATGCCTGAGATCGATTTATTCGCATCTTATATAAACCACAAATGTGATAAGTATTTTTCCTGGAAACCCGATCCAGCATCATTAAAAGTTGATGCTTTTTCGGCTTCTTGGTCATCCTTGTCATTTTATGCGTTCCCTCCCTTTACACTTGTTGGTAGAATGTTACAAAAGATTTATGAGGATAAAGCTGAGGGTATTGTTGTATTACCAAACTGGAAAACTCAATGTTGGTATCCATTTTTTCTGAAACTTTCAATTTCAGAACCTATATATTTTAAACCTAGCCCTAACCTTATTTTATCCCCTTACAGCCAGAGCCATCCGTTATGGAAAAGGATTACCCTGGTTGCCGGGAAATTATCCGGCAGGCGTATATACAAAGAAAAATAGAACTTATACCAATTCTTTTAAATTCTCTTAGTAAAAACACTTTGAAGCAGTATAATACTTCATTCGCAAAGTGGTGGAGTTTTTGCAATAAGAACAAGATTTCAGTATTTGAACCATCCTTAAATAATTTATTAACTTTTTTGAATGAAGAATTTTCAAAGGGTGCATCTTATCAATCTCTAAACTGCCATAGATCTGCGCTAAAAATTTTATTTAATTTTTCAGACAAAGATAATATAATTAAAAGGTTCTTTAAAGGGGTGTTTAGATTTAGACCTGTATTTCCTAAATATAACCAAACATGGGATCCTAAAGTAGTGTTAGATTATTTAGCTAAGTTATACCCATTGGAAACACTTACTCTTAAGCAACTTACAATTAAGCTTGTAACGTTATTAGCTTTAGTCACCTCTCATAGAGTTCAAACATTTGCTGCTATAAACATTTCTAATATAGTAAAAAATGACAATAATTCATTTAAAATATCAATCGACGCTTTTTTAAAGACTTCATCACCCAATCGCCCTCAACCGGTATTGGAAATTCCTAGATTTATAGAGAAACCGGAGCTTTGCGTAGCTTTAGTTTTAGAAGAATATTTAAAGATAACAGAGTCTTTAAGGGGTGATATTTTAAGTTTATTTGTAACAACCAAAAAGCCTCATTGCAAGGCGTCATCACAAACCTTATCGAGATGGATAAAACTAGTTTTACATTCTTCGGGTATAGACACTTCTGTTTTTTCTGGTCATAGTACAAGGCATGCTTCCACCTCCGCAGCCCTTTTAGGTGGCATTGACATTGAAACTATTAGAAAGACTGCGGGGTGGACTGCTAACTCTGGCACTTTTGCAAAATTTTATTGCAGGCCATTGTGTAGTACAGAATCATATGGAAAAAGAGTTTTGTCTATTTAATTGGTTTATGTTGTTATTTAAAATGTTTGTGGTCAGTATTCAGATAATGTTCGATATAATATTGAAATATGTGTTATTAAGTTTATATAGGAAATATTACGTTCATTTGTTAATTTACTTTATAATGTTGGAGTTGAATCTAGATAGTAAAGTTATATTAAATAAAGATTTGTCTATATAGTATATTTGCGTATTTAGTTAAACACTTGCAAATGGGGAAAACATTTTCATTGACACTTTAAACATCTACAGAGTGTTCTATATGAGGACGTGGTTATGAAATATAATATAAGATTAAACGACTTACCTGTAAGGAAGTTCAATCTTTATTATATGAAGAAACACGTCCTTATATAGAGCAGCCCTCCCAGGTAGTCCACACCCCCAGAAAATTTTTTGCAGTTTTAGCACTTCAACGTAATGATGATCCTGGGTGACGTGATGGGGGGGGTGTTTTCTTTTATTTTGGTTCACAGTGCGTCGTGTAGCAACTGAAGACGTTACTACAAAGTGTTCTATATAAGGACGTGTTTCTTCATATAATAAAGGTTGAACTTTCTTACAGGTAGGAAGTCGTTTAATCTTATATTTTGGGGTGAAACATGTGTTACAGTGCTTTATAGAGTCTCATAACTTTATTGAGACCTGTGTTAGTGAAAAAAACATTATCTTATCAGTTAGCATAAATATAGATGGACTACCTTTATCAAAAAGCTCATCAAGTCAATTTTGGCCAATCCTTCTAAGTATTGATAATACAGATCTGTTCATTTCCAATAAACCATTCGTAGTTGGCATTTACCATGGACCTAAGAAACCTGGTTCTGTAAATGACTATCTTCAAAAATGTGTTACTGAACTTGAAGAATTGGAAGATGGTTTTGAATACAAAAAAATGTTTAACAAGCTTCAAGTTTCCAAAATTATTTGTGACGCACCAGCTAAGTCGTTCATTTTATGTGTGAAAGGCCATACTGGATATTTCGGCTGTACAAAGTGTGGAAGGCCGAATGACTTTTCCAAGTGTTACATCAAATCTCAGGACTGATGAAAGTTTCAAAAATAAAACTGATGAGGAATACCACAAAGGAGACAGTCCCCTCAACGAATTATTTTTCGTATCTCCGTCCTTCTATGATTGGTTTGGATAGGTGCATTTTATCGGAATTTCACGCACAGTATTCGTAGACAAAACAAAAACCCTGTCCGAGCCCGCTTGAGGGAACCTTGGTTTAGTTCATTTTATCGTGCCTTCGCGTACAGTTGTGTTTATTGTGCAACCCGACAAAAATGCCAAAACGTAGTGCGAAAGAACAGCTTCTATCGCTCAAACGGAAGTTTGCAAAGTTGGAACAGAAATTGTGTAACTCCACTTCTTCATCATCTTCGTCAGCTTTCGACGAGGAATATTACACAGGTAAATTTCAAAATTACAGGTATACATTTATAGGTAGGACTATTATTGGTGGACCCGTGTTGCAATATTAAGAATTGACATTTCTATTTGTTAATTATGATGGGGTGTAACTGTCTTGGTTGCAAAACCCCGCAAACGCTTGTTTGCACAATTTGTTAGTTTTTTGATGGGGTGTAACTGTTTTGGTTGCAATATCCCGCAGACACTTGTTTGCATAAATTGTTAATTATAATGGGGTGTAACTGTCTTGGTTGCAATACCCTGCAAACATTTGTTTGCATAAATTGTTAATTATAATGGGGTGTAACTGTCTTGGTTGCAATACCCCGCAGACACTTGTTTGCACCTAGCAAATAGTAATTGTTTTGCTGTTTTGGCTAATTTTAGCCTTGAAAACATTTTTTTAACCTGTATTGATCCACGGTTGGACCCCGCATTCCTTATTGCGTATGATGAGTTGGCAACACGGTTACAAACAACCAAAACCTGAAATTAGAACTCACGGACAAGGGATCGATAAATGTGTGTTATTTTTCGCAGATGACGAAATCGATGCGAGGGGCCGAGATAGCGCCAATAACGACGCTCTCGATGATAAATCCTGCTTGGAAGCGGGCTCTCAGTCTCCGATTTTGCCGATGCCGACTGATCCGCCAGTTCCTGACTCAGACGTTTCTAAACGAGTTGTTTCGTTGTTGGGGGAACATCCCGGAGTATCAACAATGGCGGGGCCGGCAATTCATGGAGAACTTGTGGCTCGTTGGTCGGTATACCTTCGTCAGGGGATTTCCAATGATGCCCGTAAAGAACTACTTCAAAAGTATCAATTGCCAGAAAACTGTATCCCTCTTAAAGCTCCAAAGATGAACGATGAATTGAAAGCTATCTGGTCACCTTCTCTTTCAAAAAATGACAGTTTTCTGGTGTCATTGCAAGACCAAATTGGTTCTGGCCTATCCATTCTGGGATCACTTTTAACATTAAAACTTAATGATTCCAAACATGATCTGGTTGGGTCGAAGGACTCCATCCAACAGTTAGCAGATGCAGCTCAACTTTTCTGCAGCGCACATCATGCGTTATCAAAGAAACGCAAATTTGAACTTAATCGTTTAATCAACGATGACGGAAAAATTGCTGCCCAACAAGCACCAATAGATGAATATCTCTTTGTTGCCGATTTTATGGCCAAAGTAACATCTTGTCAAACCGTCAAGAAAGCAGGCGCCGCACTAAAAAGGTTCACTCCGAAACCCATCCCTTCACTTCCACGTGCAGTGGCAGGAACTTCCAGTGCGCAGTCTTTAAACTACCGGAGCACAACCTCCAACTTTCGGAAGAGAAGAGAGCACCAAAGGAGCAAGGACCTATCATCCAACAGGATGATGACGGAACACCAGAAGAGAAGATTTCCCAGCAATCGTCCTCGCAACTCGTCCCCACAACGCAATCGCCGTCACTTCAAATGAAGGTAGATAAATACTTTGCTGGGCGATTATACTACTTTTTTAATCAATGGGCAAAGATTACGGACAACCCCCGTATTTTACAGTGGGTTCAGGGCATACAAATTCCCTTTTACACAAAACCGCGGCAGTTATCCTTGCCAAAAAAGATTATTTGCCCAAAAATGCGATCAAAATATGTTACAGAGATTGATACTCTTTTAAAAAAAAGGGGCTATCTCCACATGCGTGCCAGTTAAAGATCAGGTGTTATCCTCCTACTTTCTTATAAAAAAACCTCAGGGCACATACCGTTTCATTTTTAATTTAAAGAAATTGAACAAATCAATACCAACACAGCATTTCAAAATGGAGGATTATCAAACCGTAATAAAGTTAATCTCAAAATCATGCTACTTTGCAAAAATTGATTTAAAAGATGCATATTTTTTGCTGCCAGTTCATAAAGATTCTAGAAAATACCTACGATTTAGATTTGAAGAAAATTTATACGAATTTACCTGTCTTCCATTTGGAATCAATTTGGCCCCTTATATCTTCACAAAATTAATGAAACCAATTATATCATTGCTACGACGTCAAGGTTGTACACTAGTTATTTATCTCGATGATATATTGATCATAGAAAATACATACGATCAATGCAAACGTAATGTGGATATGACGGAAAAATTGCTTATTTCCTTAGGATTCGTCATAAATCATGAAAAAAGTATTTTTCGGCCAGTTCAAGAAATTCAGTTTTTAGGCTTCTTATTTAACTCAAATCAAATGCTGTTAAAACTCCCCGAGGATAAGTGTAGAACTATTGAACGATTATTGAATCAATTCAAACGAAAATCTCGATGTTCTATACGAAAATTTTCTTCACTAGTTGGAAAACTGGTTTCCAGCGCTCCCTCCTTACAATATGGGTGGTTTTATACAAAACCGTTTGAAATAATAAAACAAAGATTTTTACGGATGTACGATATGAATTATGCGCACATAGTCTTTTTTTCTTCATCTTTATTGTGCGAAGTCAATTGGTGGATCCGAAACATTCACCACACAGGCAAAGACATTTCTCCCCAAAAATTTCATCAAGAAATTTATTCAGACGCATCTGGAACTGGGTGGGGCGCATGGTATAGCAATAATTGTTATGCAAACGGATTTTGGACTCCGTCTGAAAAAGCACATCATATTAACTATTTAGAATTATGTGCAGCGTTTCACGCCCTACAATCCTTTGCGAAATCTAAATCTGATTGTAAAATTTTGCTTCGCATTGATAATATCACTGCAATAGCTTGTATAAATAAAATGGGAAGTATACGCCAGAAAACGCTGCATGACATTACAAAACAAATTTGGGAATGGTGTGAAGCACGAAATATTGTAGTTTTCGCGTCATATATAAATACACTGGATAATACTAGGGCAGATGCATTGTCTAGAATCAAATCAACAAATACCGAATTTGAATTGCACCCAAATGCCTTTTATAAAATTACAGCGATGTTTGGACATCCGGAAATTGATTTGTTCGCATCTCGAATCAATACAAAATGCATGACTTACGTGTCTTGGGGCCCCGATCCAAATTCGATCACGGTAGATGCTTTCACCATAAGTTGGAAAAATCTCAAATTTTATGCCTTTCCTCCCTTTGCCTTGATAGACAGAGTTTTGGCAAAAATAAAAGCAGAAAAGGCCACAGGCCTAGTAGTAGTCCCTAACTGGCCATCGCAGCCTTGGTATCCATTGTTTTCAAGTCTTTTAATAGGGAAATCAATCTGCTTCGCACCTTCCAAGGATTTATTACTTTCTCCTTTCAGAGAACATCACCCGCTCCACGAGTCCCTTTCCCTGGTGGCCGGGAAATTATCTGGAGATCATATGAGTTGAGGAAAACTCCAACCAACGCTATTCCTCTCTTTATAGCTTCGATCGCCACTCAAACATATACTCAACTTATTATCGACAATGGTGGGACTACTGTCAGGAGAATGATCACAACGCCTTCCTTTGTAATATGGAACATATTCTAAATTTTCTAACAGCTATGTTTAAAAAAGGACTGTCTTATTCTTCATTAAACACGTGCCGTTCAGCATTGGCATTACTACTCACGCCTACAAAAAATGAAGAAAAAGCTATAAGCCGATTTTTAAAGGGTGTATTCAATTCCCGACCAGCCCTCCCAAGATATGCAACAACCTGGGACACACAACCAGTGTTACAATTTCTGGAAACCCTATACCCTTTGACGCGACTATCGCTTCAGGATTTATCATTAAAACTTGTCACTCTCCTGGCTCTTACTACAGCTCAACGGGTTCAAACCTTGTCTCTCATTTCAGTCTCTAATATTTTTAAAGAACACGATCAAATCCGAATCCAAATTCCTGCAAAATTGACGTCTGGACCTAACAGAAAACAGCCCGTCTTAACTTTTCCCTATTTTCATGAAAAACCAGCTCTCTGTGTGGCATCTACATTAGAATTCTATATAGAAAAAACCAACGGTTCTCGTTCACCTTCGGAAAAAAGCTTATTTTACACATATAGGGCGCCACATCATCCAGCATCTACTCAATCCCTTAGCCGATGGATAAAATCAGTTTTGTGGAAAAGTGCCATTAATACTAGCATCTTTGGAAGCCATAGCGTTCGGCATGCTGCTACATCGAAAGCATATCGTTCAGGCGTAACCATTGAGTGTATAAGACAAACTGCCGGTTGGTCGCAGGGTTCTAACGTGTTTAATCAGTTTTATAATCGACCCATCACGCAGAATCCCCTAGACTTTGCTAATTGCATACTTAACAGAGATATACCCTAATTTGTATGTTTATTATTTCCTTTTAAACTTATAGTAGAATATTACTCTATGTTCCTATTTTTATATTCGAGATCTATTACTTTACTATATATGTATGGATAAGTTCCTGATTTATGTAAGCAATATATAGTTAGTTTGGGTTTAAAAATATAAAGTGTTGGTTTATGTACCATAGGGGGTTTGTTTTTGTCGGGTTCTAATCCTTTTACAGACTTAATCGCACCTCTGATTTTGTGCTTTCAACATCTATCCAAACCAATCATAGAAGGACGGAGATAAGAAAAATAATTGTAAGATTGATCGACTTACCTGTAAGGAAGACTCAATCTAAATTATTTGAGTATCGTAGTCCTTCTATGATTGGAGCCCACCCTCCCGAATGCCCAGGTGCGATTCGCTCCGGCACCATGAACTAAACCAAGGTTCCCTCAAGCGGGCTCGGGCAGGGTTTTTGTTTTGTCTACGAATACTGTGCGTGAAATTCCGATAAAATGCACCTATCCAAACCAATCATAGAAGGACTACGATACTCAAATAATTTAGATTGAGTCTTCCTTACAGGTAAGTCGATCAATCTTACAATTAAGGATAGGGTTAGTCAGTCAGGTGCCCTTGGACTACATGCATCTAGTTTGCTTAGGTGTGATGAAAAGACTACTGTGTTTTTGGGTTAAAGGGAAAAAATCAGTAAGAATGTCTGATGAGAAAATCAAACTTGCTAATGAAAAGATAAAAATGTTGAAATCTTGTATGCCAATTGAATTTAGTCGATTGCCAAGAAGCTTGCAAGTGTTTGAATATTTCAAAGCAACTGAATTGAGACAAATTTTACTGTACACTGGGCCCTTCATTTTACAAAATTTGTTGTCGCCTAGTCAGTACTCACATTTCATGGTCTTGCATGCTGGAATAAGGATTCTTTGTAGTAGAAAGTTATACATCGAGTATAACAACTATGCAACCGAGTTACTGAAATACTTTGTGGACAAATATTCTATCATCTATGGGTCTGAATACATCACACATAATGTTCATGGACTCATTCATTTACCATTGGATTGCAAAAATCATGGAGTACTGGACGACTTCAGCGCTTTTCAGTTTGAAAATTACTTGTATACAATCAAGAAAATCATGAAAACTTCAAAAAATCCCTTGCAGCAAATTTGTAACAGGCTAGAAGAAAAGCGGATGATTCTATCAAGCTGTTGGAACAATCAAGAATTAAAAGTTAGTCAGCCAAGTGGAACTTTTTTGAACGATAATAATGATTGTTGCGTGTGTTTTTCTAAGTTGTCCCATACAAATTTTCAGTTATTTTCAACTAATAGCAATAATTGTGTCATTTTACAAAGTGGAGATATTGTCTTCGTAAATAAAATATTTCAGAATAGTGTAACCAAACAAATATTTGTATCAGGAAGAAAGTCTCAAAATAGGGAACCTTATTATAAAAGTCCCTGTTCATCATCAATTTTCTCTATTTATGTTGTTAAAGACTTACATATCTATGAAGAAGATTATGAAATATGTGAAATCGAAGGGAAATGCATGTTTTTCAAGTACCAGGAAGAATTTTTGATTACACCATTGATTCATCTCACTTAATATTGGATGCGATATGTATTTTAAGTTTTAAGTATATTCTTTACATGAAGTTTAATAATTTATAAATAGTTGTTTATTTTTAACATTTTCTATTGTATATATTTATTATAGAAGGCTTGGTCGATTGTAAAGTTTGTCTGTGATGATAAAATCTCAGACGTACCATCAAAATGGCTTACACACAGAGATGAAAACACAACTTGGTGCTATTGGCCCCGGAAGAATGCTGGTAAAAGCATTACATCCGGACTGGACCCTGATCTCGAAACTTGGGATCATCTGGAGGTAACTTTATTGCATCAAACAGGTGAGATTTGTGTGTCACAACAATTTTTCAATTGAAGATGATATTTGTTTTACTTTTAGATTCATATTTAGATGCTAAGCAGTATTTGAAATGTCTGTCAGAAGGAGATAGTGCCCCTGATGTTGCCAAACCATTGGGAAAAGGGCGGAGGAAAAAGAAATCCTTATATATAAATGATTCATCAGGGTCAGAAGAACAAGATTTATCTGGAGTCATTACACCACCCCCTCAGCCAGCACAAGGACAACCAATAAGAAAGAGTAATTTTTCAACCACCTAATAACTCTTGATCTAATTTCAAATTGTATCTTGTAATTTTGAATATATTTGATTTTCTATTTAAAGAAAAAGGAATGAACAGTATTCATTAATTTTGAACCGTTTTAGCAGCAATCTTCAGAACAGTCTCAACAGAGATGACTCAATTGACACAACATTTAGCATCACAAACGTCTATCAATCAAGAAGTATCTTCCCGCAGACGCATTTGTAAGTATAATGTATTGAATAGTTTTGTAAGTTGAGGAATGTTTGTTTTTTTTTTAGCTTTTTTGACTGAGTCAGAAGCGAATAAATGCAACTGTAATTGTGTTAGTGAAAGTGAGAATTATTATGATAATTATTATAATTCAAGATTCATTAATATGTTTTGAATGTGAAACAGTTTTTATAACCACTTATTTCTTTTAGTGTATCCTGTTCTCACGAGTGTTTTGACAAATGTGATTGCTGTTCGTACATTAGCAGAGGGGGTACAGGACACATTGAGGGAAGAAAACCGTCACGATAATCGGGCAGATGTTATACACCATTTTGATGATGTACCCAAAAAGCCTTTTAAAAAATACAAAAAGTTAATTCTGTTTGAAGATAAATTGAAAGAAGCAAATGTTTGTCGTCAAATGGTAATTGAAAGTCTGCTTTTAGAATTTAAGTAAAATATCAAATATTATATTTTATTCTAGGAATTATTTCTTATTGGAGGGGCTCACTACAAGGATATGATGAGAATGTGCCTAAAAAAACTATTTACGGATAACTTAGCAGTGAAATGCAGCTGGATGGGAAGGAAGAGTAATTTCCCACTACAGAACTTACGCCTAATGGAAGTTCTGAAAACTGCTGTCAGAAGAAGATTTCCCATGGTGACAGATAAAGAATACCAGACAGAAGTGAGCCTGTGGTTCAGACAGTCAAGGTTAAGGCTTGACAGAATTATTGCAAGACAAACAAAAGTATAGTTATTTCTAACTGAAATCTACAGTTCAAATTATTATTTATTTAACGTACCAGGAGTTCGAGTCAGATCTTTTGGTTGAATACTCAGAAGACAGTCCCAAAGAAACCCTGAAAATATCATTCTGTTTGGATTTTTTTTGTTGAAAAACCGACATCTTTACTGGGCTACTATTCATATGACTCCTAAACCCCCAAAAATGTTTTTGTTGGTATAGTTTAGGTAACATTAGGTTAAGATGATTATATAATTCAACTTCGCCAAAGAATATAGTTCCTTTTGTATATTTTTAAATTTTTGTTATAGAAGAATATTTTATTTTCAAAGTGAAAAAGTTTAATTTATTGTAACTGTTTACTAATATATGATTTACCAGTTGATTTTTGTTTTATTACGTACACACAAAATGCTTGACAGTGTAGCATATCAAATGTTTCAGAAATGTTTCGTAGTAGTTTCAAAAGATGTTTCACTTGAAAAGGTTAGTTACGTTACAAAATGTTTCTTTTGAAACATTTCATGAAACATGTCTGAGGGCGGACATATCGTGTTACATAAATGTTTCTGAAATATTTATATGCTCTAAACCGAAACATTTTAGTAGTTGAGTATATTGTTTCAGAAACATTTCTGAAACTGAAAATTGTTTACTGGGCCCCCCTCTAACTTTTTAATTTGACGCGTTAGAAAAAGGTGTTCCAAATAAAAGTTTCATGGTTGAAAATGAACTTTTCAAATAACCTGTTTTCACATATACAGGGTGCTCAAAAAAGTCTGGGTGAGGTCCAACTTTCTTACTTCAAATTGATACCCTATTTTTTTATTTGATATTTGGATTCTCCTTTCAACTCTAAACATTTTCTATGAAGCATATCCTATACCTAAGTTTAATGTATAAAAAGATATTTGATATTTATTAATTGAATAATGATAATTTATTGTTGTGAAAATGTCAAATATATCTATGATTTCGAATTATTTACGGTCGTATTGACAAAAATATCACGTCATTAAGTACTTTTTAAGTGTAAAAGTATCAAAGTATAAATAATTTTGCATTTGATTCAAAAGATTTCTTTTTATATAAGACGTTATTTTATTTTTTGTTCATTTTTTGGGAATCAATTTGAAATCAGAGAAGTTTTGGTATATCCTACACACACAATTACGTCAATACTTCGAAACCACAGATATATTTCACTTTTTTATAACAATGAATTAGTATTATTCAATGTATAAAATATCAAATATCTTTTTATACATCAAACTTGGGTATAGGATATGCTACATAAAAAATGACAAAAATTTGAAGGACAATCCAAACATCAAATAAAAAAATAGGGTATCAATTTGAAATAAGAAAGTTAGACCTCGCCCAGACTTTTTGGAACACCCTGGATATGTGAAAACAGGTTTTTTTTTAAATTTCATATTTAACCATGAAACTTTCATTTGGAACAGTTTTTTCTAAAACGTCAAATTAAAAAGTTAGATGGGGGGGCATTTATAATCAATAACCCTGTACATCTAAAATACTGAGAAAGCACAATATGCATATCGTCGACGAAAACGCAAAACCACGTAAGTGACAAAAATTGAAAATTGAGATTTAAATGGAAATTCATTCGTTAAATAGTCAGAAACACTTCTGCAAAACCTCTTGACTGACAAAAAATCGTTGTATTTCTAAATCACAATATTCAATTCCACGTATCTGAAACGCGTAAAACCCGATCTTGCAAAAACAAGTATCTAACAGTTCCATACGAGGTTTAAGGGTGTGTTGATTTTTTTTCAATTAATTAAAAAACAACTATTTTATCCTTTATTCAAAGTATTTAGCTTTCTTATAAAATAGTCTATTACGTTCTGTAAAACATGAAAACAATAAAAAACCGCGTTAGAAAATCAACATGCAGTTACTTGTTTTTGCATTCTCGCATTATTTCTGACATTCGTTATTTTTTGCAGATACTTGTTTTTGCCACTGCCCATTTATCCCGTCTTATGATAGACGTTGATTGAATAAATTGAGAACTACGCAATAGGTGAGGTTAACAATATTACTTACCTGATCAGTATGTTATTTTGAAAAAAATGTTTTTAATGTTTTGCAGCTTGCAATGGCACAAAGAAAAAATCTGACCGACGCAGATCTGCAGAAAATGCTAGAAAGCGATGAGTTTTTTGAAGATATTCTACCATTTGAAGAACCTTCCATCTCAACTCAAGAAAATATATCGCCCAATATAATTTCAACCTTCAACGACGGAATTATCGCCAAGGATGAAGTTCTTCCAATTCTGGAAGTTATTGAGGTAGAAATTGAACAAAATGACAACGATGGTATAGATGACAACGTTCTCTTTTTGACTTTGGGAGAAAGCAATGAAGTGATATACCGGGATCATTCTCCAGCGGCAATCCAAATAGATAACAATTCTGACGTTTCCGAAAAGAATAAAGCCGGAACTGATCTACTTAACGATGGACAGGCGCATGAAATGCAGCAAATTTTAATGGAACAAGCAGATGATGAAATCGAGAATCACCAAGCTCCCGATGAATTGCAAAGGAACGAGCCAATGGAACAAGACTATGAAGAGGAAAAGGATTTAAGGAAAAAAAATAAGAATTTGAGAGAAAAAGGACGAAAATATAAAACCTTGAAGAAAGATAAAGTGACTGGAAAATATTCCTATGGAGAAGAAAAAGAAGAAAGAAAATTGAGAACAACGTGCCAATCTGTTTTGTGTAAGAAGGCAAAAAATAGATTCTGCAATACCTTCAGTCCCCACGACAGAAAGGACATCTTTTCAAACTTTTGGAAAATGTCATGGGACATGCGCAAGGTCTATGTTTCATCATTGGTAAAGACTTCTACTACCAAACGTCCCAAACAAGATAGTTCCAGCCGCTTACTGACATTTGAATACTATTTGAAGAAAAACGGCGAAGATGTCAGGATTTGTAAGAAAATGTTTTTGAACACTTTAGATTTGAAGGAATGGATGGTGCGAAACTGGATTAATGAAGCTGGCAATAACAAGTTGAAAGACAGTAAGGATGTAGTCATGCCCAGTAAAGTAAGACTGACAGCCGAGTTGAAAAAAGGATTGGAGATATTAAGGACGTTCTTAGACAATCTTCCGAAACTAGAGTCCCACTATTGCCGAGCATCATCAAAAAGATTGTACTTGGAACCATTATTCCAGACCAAAGTTGATGTGTACCGTTTGTACGAAGATTATTGTGTTGTTCACAGTGCAAAAAAACTTAGTTTGGTGCATTTCAAAAAAGAGATGAAGCTAAGGAATATTTACATACACAAACCGAAGAAAGATCAATGCGACGTCTGCATTGGCTTCAGGACGAAAAACGTTTCACAAGAAGATCATGAAAACCATATGAAAAGAAAAGATGAGGCCAGATGTGAGAAAGAGAAAGACAAGGAAATTGCAATGGAATTTCCTGATATTGCTGTGTTTACAATGGATGTTCAAGCGGTAAAGCTTGCCCCTGTACTGCAGTCATCCGCCATCTATTACAAAACCAAATTGTGTGTACACAATTTTACGACTTTCAACTTAGAAACCAAAGAAGTATCTTGTTACTTGTGGCACGAGGCAAATGTTTTCGCAAGTATCATCACCAAACATCTTTTCGAATATTTGGAGAACAATCCACAAACCAAGACTATAATACTCTACAGCGACGGTTGCGGTTATCAGAACCGAAATACAATTTTAAGCAACGCTTTATATCATTTCGTTAACGAAACAGGGGTTATCGTAATGCAAAAGTTTCTCGAGAAAGGCCATACCCAGATGGAAGTGGATAGTGTCCATAGCTTAATAGAAAGGAAGTTGAAAAACAAAGATATTAAGCTTCCCTCTGAATATGTTGAAGTCTGTCAAAAGGCTCGATTGAAGCAACCTTTCCAAGTGAAGTTTTTGGATCATACCTGGTTCCAGAATTTTTCAAACTTACGATACTACAGCAGTATTAGACCTGGTCAAAAAAAGACTGATTTACAAGTTAAAGATATAAGGTGTCTCAAATACGAAAAAGATAAGGGTATTTCATTCAAAAGCCATTACTCAGATGGCTGGACCATTCTTCCGCAAAGGATCAAAATAGTGACAAATACACAAATTTGTCAGTTATATCAAACACGCCTAAAAATAAAGGAAAGTAAATACCAGGATCTGCAGGCCTTGAAATCTGTTTTACCATTAGATGTTCACGAATTTTATGACGCGCTACCTCATTAGACTATTTTATAATTTTTAGGATATTATACAGTGTGTCCAGAATAAAATGATGTACGTGGGGATATCGGAAACTACAGGAGATACAGTATCGGTTAAATGGAAGAAAAGTTGCGTATTTGCGTGCCCAAGAATAATCTCACTTTGGTTTGTTTTGATTCGATACCGTAATGGAGATACAGGGTGAAAAAGAAAAATGGCCATTTTTTAAATAGCACAATATTTCGGTTATTATAAAAGATGAGGTATTGAAAATTTCTGGATCTGGGTAAGAAGATACGGTGATTTTGAAAATTGTGTCGAAAAAATTGTAGGCCCACTATGTTGCTTCCGGCCGAAGTCAACTTTTGTTTTTCTTATGGGCGCCATATTGGTTTTTCTAATTTCCAAAATCCTTATCAAAAATGCTCTCCAACCATGTATAACACATTGATATTTGGTTAAGCTGAACCCTCAAAAAAACATATTAAAGATTTAAGGTAGGTAGGCTGATATTCACGCATTTATTTTTGATAGCCTTGGTAACGGCAATGTTGATGAGTTTTCTAAGTTGTTATTAGCAACAGATAAATTATTGTGTGCTCAAGAAAAATTATTGATTTGCGAAATGAATAACTTTTCAAATAGTGATAGATATGATATGTTGGAATGCTTTTTTCTTTGCCGCAGAAATGAAGCAAAAGCTGAAGAAATGTATCTGAATAAATATCCAGAAAGGCGACAACCGGGTAGAGCTACATTTAGGCGTTTGAAGAACAATCTGATAACATATGGAAGTTTCACTAAGATAACAAGAAATAAGCCCCCGGACGAAAATAAAGAAAATTTGGTTTTGCAAAGCGTAGTTGAGACACCTCGTACATCTTTGCGTCAGATTGAAGAGACAACGAATGTTCCTTGGTCAACAGCGCAAAGTATCCTGAAGCGCCACAAATATCATCCCTATCGTGAACGACCGTGTCAGGGACTCCGAGATGGAGATAGACTGAGAAGAATTACATTTTGCCAATGGTTTATGGAAACAAGTAATGCGATACCGAATTTTTCGACAAAAATCCTTTGGTCAGATGAGAGCCGATTCACTAACTGTGGAATTTTTAATAGAAAAAACAATGTGTTTTGGTCAGATGTGAATCCACGGCTCGTTCGTGAAGTCAGGCATCAAGTGAGATGGGGATTTAACGTTTGGGTTGGTGTCTTGGGTACAAAAATTATTGGACCATACTTTTATGATCAAAACCTCAATTCTGAAAGATATTTAGCCCTTTTACGGTCAAAAATAACCGAAGATCTAATGAACATTCCATTAGCAGCTTTGCAAGATATGTTTTTTCAACAAGACGGCGCTCCACCTCATAATGGACACCTTATTACAGACTTCTTGAATGCAGAATTTCCGAACAGGTGGATAGGCAACCGGGGACCAGTAAGATGGCCTGCGAGATCCCCAGACATAACACCACTGGATTTTTTTGTATGGGGTCACCTCAAAAATCAAGTTTATTGTAAATCCTATGCAAATGTGGAAGAACTAAAGGAAGCTGTTAGAGAAGCTATTAATAGCATTACTCCAGAAATGTTGAGACATTCCTGTGAGGCAGTGTTGAGAAGATGCACCTTGTGCGTGCAACAGAACGGAGGATTATTTGAACACTTGCTCTAGTTTTGAAATTGATTGTGTAGTTTCTCTATTTATTTTCTAATGTTGATTATAGAAGTTTTCTTGTCAAAAATGTGATTGATTCGTTTATTGTCTCTCATCAAAGAGTACGTTACCATCAAGGTTATCAAAAATAAATGCGTGAATATCAGCCTACCTACCTTAAATCTTTAATATGTTTTTTTGAGGGTTCAGCTTAACCAAATATCAATGTGTTATACATGGTTGGAAAGCATTTTTGATAAGGATTTTGGAAATTAGAAAAACCAATATGGCGCCCATAAGAAAAACAAAAGTTGACTTCGGCCGGAAGCAACATAGTGGGCCTACAATTTTTTCGACACAATTTTCAAAATCACCGTATCTTCTTACCCAGATCCAGAAATTTTCAATACCTCATCTTTTATAATAACCGAAATATTGTGCTATTTAAAAAATGGCCATTTTTCTTTTTCACCCTGTATCTCCATTACGGTATCGAATCAAAACAAACCAAAGTGAGATTATTCTTGGGCACGCAAATACGCAACTTTTCTTCCATTTAACCGATACTGTATCTCCTGTAGTTTCCGATATCCCCACGTACATCATTTTATTCTGGACACACTGTATTTTTTTTAATATTTTTATTTTGATACAGAATTTTTTATTTATTTTTTGTACTATTTTGTTTAAATAAAGATGTTTCGTTTTCCTTATCAAATTTCCACTACTCAAACTGAACTGAAAAAAAAAACCATAACTAACACATTTTAAGACAAGCTAGATATCAAAACCAAGTATCTGACACTGAGGCACAAAAAGAACAAATAACATACTATTGCTTGTCGAAACTCATCAGAACTAATATTCAGCTAACAATAAAAAATGTTTCTAAAAATTTTAAAATAATATCACCAAATTAATACATTTTTTGTCTCTCCTGAAAAATTTCGCTTTTATTAGCCAATAAACTTGTCCTACGCCGGACCTTAACGCAGCGACAGCGAAACGCGATGAGTACAACCCTGGGAGTCCTGACGAGGATGAGTCATTGTGTGGCGTGATTCGTACGTTTGAAATATAAAAAGTCAGTTCTGATAAATCGGCGTTTCATTTCGCATGTTTTAAGATTTACGGAGCTAAAATCTCAGAAGTGGGATAGAAATCTAATAAAAAAAAAAATGAGTGGCAGCGAGTTGGACGAAAGTGATGGTGAACGTGAAATTGGGAAATACGTGAAATTTCCCGCAAAAAGACAGCGCAAAACCATCTCTTTGTCGGAAGTTGATAAATTAGTGGCTGAAAAAGTGAGTGAAATTATTCGGCAAACTGCTAATCTTCAAAATTCGAGTGCTCCGGAAAATATTGGTAAAGCAGACTTGCTACCATTGTTCGATCCAGAGAACTCTGACGTGTCATCGGTGAACTGGCTTCATAAAATCGAGCAAATTGGTGAAATTAACAATTGGGACGAAGCGACAAAATCTTTTTGTATGCAGGCTCGACTCACTGGACTAGCAAAAGTGTGGTACAATGGTCTTACCAGATACGACTTATCTTGGATAGAATGGAAGGAGGCTATTGTTCATGCATTCCCTTCTCATACCGACTTTGCAGACTTATTGAAGCAAATGCTGAGCAGACGCAAACTTTCTAAAGAATCCATGATGAATTACTTTTATTCTAAAAACATGTTAGTGACAAATTGCAAGCTAACTGGAACAGATGCTGTTTCGTGCATAATAGACGGGTTGCCCGAGGATATTCAGGGGACAGCCAAAGCTGGAAACTATCAAACTGCAGATGAACTCTTCTACGGTTTCCTTAGCAAAATAGATACCACCGCATCCAAAAGCAACAACAAATGGGAGAGTGATACAAAACCTGGTAGTTCTTCGGCCCAAATAATGTGCTATATTTGCAAAAAAGTTGGACACAAATCTCGATATTGTCCATTGAAGGCAAGTGGAACGGGGACTGCGAGGAATCAAACATCTGTAACCAGCTGCTCTGCTTGTGGCAAAAGAGGGCACCTGGAGCAAGACTGCTGGACCAAGAGGCGAGCACACTGTTCATCATGTGGGAAGACAGGTCATCTGATGAAAGACTGCTGGAAAAAGAAGCCTGTTGTTTTAAACCCTTGTACCACGTGTGGAAGAGTTGGACATGCCGCCGACAAGTGCTGGTTTAAGGACAAGACCAAAATCAAGGACGTCAGGAAATTGCAAGGGCAAGTGTCAAATTCTATTCATAATGTTCTTGTTTCTATCAATGGACAGAATTTCAATGGCTATCTAGATACTGGAAGTCAAATAAACGTTGCACATATTTCTGTAGCAAAGCAGCTAAATTTAAAACTTAACAAATCTGACATTTATGTACGGGGGTTTGGTAATTGTTTGACGTTACCAGATGGAGTTTGTGAAGTTGATATTAGAGTAGGAAATATTTCTATGGTTACCTCTATAATATTTGTTTCGGTTGAACTCAATAATTATGACATAATCGTTGGCCAGCCCGTAATAAATGCTAATAATGTTCTTCTTGAGATCAAAGGAAATAAGGTCAACCTAAGGCCGATTTATGATAACAAAAATAATCAAAACATACCAGAACTCATTCTTACTAAAATACTGATTAAAGTTTATCATCATGTTCACATACCAGGCTGGACTTCTAAGCGAATTCTGATACATTTTGATAGCCATGAAGATATTATTTTTGTGCCTGCTGACTTTGTTGTATTTCCAAATTGCAATTTCTGTATTCAAAGTGGTATAATGAGTGGACCTATACAAACGATAAATGTCATTAATTTAAGCTCCAGACCACTTTGTTTAGAGAAAGATTTTGTGTTAACACGAGGATTCAAATTTTCGGGTTGTAATTAAATGAAAGTTTTAGATGAAAATGCTCTGCATTTTAGTGAATCAACTGTTTTGTCTTTGAAAATTGATCAAATTAAGATCGGTTCTGTGAACGAAGCTGATATATCCAAGCTTATGACTATGTTGCAAAAATTTGAGAATTGTTTTGCATGTGATACGTTAGAACTAGGTCGCAATACATCAGTCGAGTTGAAAATAAATCTTTCAACAGATAAGCCAGTTTCGCATCGACCATATAGATTGTCAGAGTTTGAAAAGAAAATAGTCCGCGATAAAGTAAACGAGTTGATTGAGGGTGGTATAGTACGAGAGTCTACCTCAGACTTTTCTAGCCCAGTAGTCTTAGTAAAAAAGAAGACGGGAGATTTTCGCCTTTGTGTAGATTATCGAAAATTAAATGCTATAACCATCAAAGATAAATATCCCTTGTCTCATATCGAGGACCTAATTAATAGATTACGTGGAAAAAAATATTTTACGAGTCTTGATATGGCTCAAGGATATTATCAGGTTCCCGTTGCACCAGATTCAATTCCCAAAACCGCATTTATTACACCAGATGGAGAATTTGAGTTTTTGAGAATGCCATTTGGGTTGTCAAACGCTCCGGCGACTTTTCAGCGGATGGTAGATTTAGTGTTAGGGAAGCTTAGATTTGACAAGGTCTTAGCTTATCTGGACGATATTCTTATACCGTCAGATACTGTTGAAATGGGTCTTGAGGTTCTTGAAGAAGTGTTGAATCTAATTTCACAGGCGAATTTAAAATTAAACGTTAGGAAATGTGCTTTCTTACAAAGTAAAATTGTATTTCTCGGATATGAAATTTCTCAAGAGGGCATAAGACCTGGAGATCATAAAATAAAAGCAGTGGCGGAGTTCAAAATGCCATCTAATGTGCATGAGGTCCGACAGTTTCTTGGTCTCAGCTCGTATTTCCGGAAATTTATTGAAGGTCATGCTAGGATTGTCGCTCCATTGACAAAGTTACTTCGTAAAGATGTTCCTTGGTGTTGGGGCGCTGACCAGGTAAACGCGGTTAATGTTATTAAGGATAAACTTATTACTAAGCCAATACTTAAAATCTTTGATCCTCTAGCGAAAACTGAATTGCACACGGATGCATCATCAAAAGGAATTGCAGGGATTTTAATGCAATACGAGGGCGAATTGTTAAAGCCTGTTTCTTATTTCAGTAGAGCTACTTCTCGAGACGAAAGTCTTTATCATTCATACGATCTCGAGACTCTTGCGGTTGTAGAGTCAATAAAACGATTCAGGATATATCTCTTGGGAATTCATTTTAAAATAATAACCGACTGCACTGCAGTCCGCAGTACATTCGAAAAGAAGGATATCCTCCCAAGAGTAGCAAGATGGTGGCTGAGTATTCAGGAGTATGATTTTGAGATCGAGCATGGGCCGGGTGGGCGAATTAGACATGTTGATGCTTTAAGCAGAAATCCTGTTTCTGATATCTTACTCCTGGATACTACCGACTGGATATTAACCTTACAGATGCAGGACGAAGATATTCGACTGATAAAAGCTAAATTACTTGAGGCTAGTGATCAAGACATATTAGACAAATATTTGATAAAGGAAGACAAACTGTATAGACAGGTTTTGGGTGGTAAATACGTGTTAGTTCTCCCAAAATCAGCCCGCTTTAATTTGCTGCGGAAATATCACGATGATATTGGTCATGTAGGCTTAGAACGCTGTCTGGCACTTATAAAAGAAAAATTCTGGTTTAAGAGTATGAATCGTTTTGTGAGAAAGTATGTTCGAGCGTGTCTCGATTGTCAGTTTAAGCGGGGGAATTATGGAAAGAAAGAAGGGTATTTATATCCGATTGATAAACCAACAGAGCCATTACATACATGGCACATAGACCATTTAGGGCCTTTCTGCAAGAGTCACAAAGGTAACTCGTATATCTTGGTTATTGTTGATTCTTTTGCAAAATTTGTTTTTGCGAGACCTTGTAAGACAGTAGGGGCCCAAGAGGTTACTGCTCATCTGAGTGACCTTTTTAGTATGTTTGGTACTCCAAAACGTATCATCTCGGATAGGGGCAAAGCCTCCAAAACGTATCATCTCGGATAGGGGCAAAGCCTTCACTAGTTATCATTTCAAGTCGTTCATAAATCAGTATCAGATAAAGCACATTCTCAATTCAATTGCGTCACCAAGGTCAAACGGACAGGTAGAACGTTACAATAGAACCATATTAGAAGGCCTTAACACCTCCATAAATAATGAAAACGAGTGGTAAAAATCCCTACCCAATGTTATATGGGGTATGAACAATACAGTAAATAAAAGTACTAGTTTCACTCCACATTTGCTCATGTTCGGATACAATAAAAATCGTCATTCAGATCTGGGAAATGATGAATTTGATGTCCCAGAAGATATCAATGTGAAAGCAAAATTAAAAATGGATGAACAGTCCAGGAAAATGAAATCTAGGTTTGACAAAAAGCGGAAGTCTTGCGTTGTGTATGAAATGGGGGATTTAGTACTATGGTCTGGTTCAGATAAAAGCGGAAAAGAAATATCTAGAAAAGTGGGGTATTATAAATTTGGTGGGCCATATAAAGTACACAAGGCCTTGGGAAATGATCGTTATGAAATAGTAGCTATATCGAAGGTATGAAAGGGTATAAACGGTTCAAGGCTGTTGTAGCTGCTGAAAATTTAAGAAAGTATACAGGCGGCGTACTGGGAGAGACTGATAGCGATAGTTCAGTCGATAGTACAGAAGAATTAATTGATTTACTAGAAGGGTAGAATTTGAATCTTCGCATGCACTTGTAATAATTATATAGTATTAATAACTATATTATACATAAATTATATGATTGTTTATTTTGTCTGAATTTGTTCATATTTCATTGAAATTTTGTCAATAAAATCATTCAAGAATTTTAGAAGAATTTTGGTTTTAAAAAAAAAATTATTGTGGTAACATAGATCACAAGCACCTAAACTGTGGTAACAGAGTTCACAGTGTGAACACCTAAACTGTGGTAACTAAATTCACAGCCTGAAAAAAAAAAAAAAAAAAAAAAAAAAAAAAAAAAACAATAATACATAATTAAATATGTATGTATGTGTATATTATGTATGAAGGAATGCAAGTGTGGTAACAAAGGCCACACAAGAAAGTAAACAAAAAGGAATAAGATTGTGTGGTCACTAAGTTCACAATTCAAGAAAATAATGAATGAAGTGTGGTAACGGAGGTCACACATTAAACTGAAATACAGATAATAAGATTTAAAAAAAAAGAGGATTTATGGATTTATTCATGAATATTAATAATAATAAGGTACAGACTTGAGATACTGTACACTGTAATCATGATTGGTTCATAGGTACACTACACTGAACAACCCCAAGAATAGCGAGGACGCCACGATGTCAGGAAGGCCGAATATTAGCCAATAAACTTGTCCTACGCCGGACCTTAACGCAGCGACAGCGAAACGCGATGAGTACAACCCTGGGAGTTTTGACGAGGATGAGTCATTGTGTGGCGTGATTCGTACGTTTGAAATATAAAAAGTCAGTTCTGATAAATCGGCGTTTCATTTCGCATGTTTTAAGATTTACGGAGTTAAAACTTAGTTTATTAGTTATTTGTTACAGAAGCAGCAGCGAAGAACCCAAATACGAAGGCAACTGAACAAGAGATTATAAGTTCGATAAGAAACTGGTTGCGGCATGCCACAGCCCGACTCAACAATAAAAACAAAATTTAGTGAGTGTCTTTTTTTGATTCAGTTATGAATAAATATTAGTTTTTTTTTTCTATACAGAGATAAGAATAAGAACCAACCGGATAAAGATCGCGAGCCGAGTCAATAAGAATTTTCATGCTTGTTGTGTTATCTAATCAAACATGTGATTAAGTTAGTTAGTTATACTTAGTTAGTTATAGTTAGTTGTTTAGTTAGTTAGTTACTTAGTTAGTAATCTATTATACGACTGGAGGATTGTGATATTTTATTTTTTGTACATCTTGCGCAGTGACTTATGAGAAATAAATATAATTTTTGAGTTTATCATGAAAAGTTTCAATTGTAGTAGTTGATTTTTGCTGTCAACGTGTTAAGTAGGATCTCTTAAGCTTAAGGGCCATCGTGTATTAGAATTTTTTCCTGAGGTTTCTCTAGCGCAAGTGATTATAAAATAGCTTCAGAAGATTGACAGTCTCCGACTGTCACAATCAACTATTCGTTAGACCTCAGATACACTCGCGCCAGAAAAAAATTCTAATAAACGTCGGCTCAAGGCTGACAAATTTTACTTTATTTAAATGTACACCCATTAGATGTTCACTGGAAGTCAGAATATATATCTAATAGATATCATGAGATGTAGATAAGATACCGATCAGTTATCTGTAGGACATACATTGGATATTCTTCTAGTATATCCAATGGATAACCTCTAAATCCTGGATATAGGCGGACATTTGGATATCCATGCGAAGTCTATAGGACATAAGACTATATCCGTTGGATATACTGGATATCCACGGGAGACATCCTGTGGAGATCTAATGGATATTTGTGTGTCGTCTGGGTAAGTAGGTACCAGAATAATAGTGAGCATTTCTTTGTTATTTCAGTGCGTTAAACTTGGGTTACTTGGTGGAAAGGATGGAGGAGCAACCACCAGAAAAATATTAAGTCAATTGATAAGCCACGACTTGGCTTTAAAATTAAATTGGACTGGGCGCAATCATAAAAATGGATTAAAAGAGAAAACAAATATTCTGAAACTTATTGTTGGTAAGTAAAGTATAATTTTTATGTTTGTCTAGATTGTAAATTTTCATTTTTCAAAGGCTCAACTAAACCAGATAACTTATGAGTAAGAACCTAACAGTTTTTCTTTGTTATTACAGCTGCCGTACGTAAAAAACCAAATTCTAAAACTAGCACGATTAAAGAGATAGAGATGTTCATCAAATCTTGGCTACGGAATGCTGGGGATAGATCTGGGGGAAGAAAAGATAGAAAGGAAAAGATTTAGATTATTTTGAATGTTTCAATAATTTTTTTGGTGTTTATGAATCCTTCTTGAGTGTACTAAACAAGTGTGTATTTCTTATTAATTCTCAAGAGAGATATGCCATTTTCATTTTGAAATCAAGAAGAGTTATTATATTTATGTTATAATTTGTGTTGGCTGTGGAATAATGTATGTTTTATTAAGTATGTTTAAGAAAAAAGGTTTATTTTTATATTATTGCTAAGTATATCTAAATATTTGTTGTGTTGTGTCTTTTGAAAGCAAGATTCTTGATAATAAGGTCAGATAAGTAGCACATGCCTGAAATTTGATGTATCTCTGATCCTGTATCGGTGATCAAGAAAGTAATGGTGCATTTGAGAACTTCAATCCATTTGTCAGTTTACATGTCCTGGCGATTTTTTTTATAAAAATAGTATAGGGTACTTTTGTCACGTTTAGAAAAAAGCTCAAAAACTTTTTTTTTCTGTGTAGCTTTAGATGAAAATTTCTAGCACCATTCGAAAGAGGGGCAAAATTGATGTACTTCCTGTAAACTTCAGAATAAAGCTGAATTATATCTATGAAATTTTAAACTTGGCAAAAAAGAACCATTTTTCATGATTTCTTGAAAAACTGTCAAGAATCAGTCATTTTTGTCAAGTTTAAAATTTCATAGCCCAAAAATTTGATTCTCAACCTTTTTTAAACGTGACAAAAGGGCTTCAACTCGACAAATGGATTGAAGTTCTCAAATGCCATTCCATCCATGATCACTGATGCAGGATGAAAGTTTCATCAAATTTTAGGCATGTGCTATATTTATCTGACGAAAGACATTTTGAATGTATTTGTAACTAACCATGAGTGTACTTTTTTTACTTCAAATATGTTGAATAAAAACCTCGTTTATTTACATATTTGTGTTTTAATTTTGGTCAAAACAAAAAAAAAGAAATCCTTTTTGACGATCTTTCATTAATGGCTCAACGCCAAAATTACTCAGGATATAGCTTGTTCATTCCCATTTTCATAAATGTATCGCAAGCAAAACGTCATCATAAATTGATAGAAAATACGCTTCGCCATTCAATAATAGTCCTAACGCCGATGCTTACGCCTGGCATCAACGCGGAGCTGGCTGGTGGTCGGATATGCATTGGCCCGTAGGTCTTCTGATCTGCGGCTTGGCAGCAGTGTTGCCACAGTCAGTACATATGTACTTTTTCAGTACTTTTTAGCCTCCAATAAAGGTTTAGTGCTACCATGAAAAATTCAGTACTTTTTTACCATTTTGATGCTTTTTAGTACATTACCAGTCCCTTACCTTTTTGCATAACAAAATAAACAAATAAATAAATAGCATCAATGTATATCAGCGTTTCCTGATATGTCAAATATCGATACTTTTATATCGCCACCAAACCCAACCCTTTATGCCTGGTTTACATTGAATTTCATCTCGAAGTGAAACTGTCAAATTTCCGCTTGCCAAATGGGAATCATATGGTACCATCTATATTGTATTTGGAGTAAGCGTGACTTTGAACACAAATACAATGAAGATGTAAGCATATGATTCCCGTTTGCCAAGCGGAAATTTGACAGTTCCACTCCGAAATGAAATTGAATGAACACCTTGTGTTATGTTTAACGTCAAATGTCAATTATCACAATCAGTCAATCACATCTGTGTGCAATGTGCATTATTATTATTAAATATATGGTGTTTACTGTTTACTGTTTAGTGAGCGTTACTCAAGTAACTCAGTACTCACTACTCAGTATTGAACTCACAAACAGCCACAGGCACAGAGAAGAGGCGAGCGGGAGTTTCTCTGGATTTTTCGTTTCCCGTGCTAGTGATTGAATGCGATATTTGAGAAAAAATGGATAGGTAAGCAATGTAATTTTAGAACGTACAATAGTGGTTCGTTTTATAGACTATGGGTTTACGTTGCTTGCTATTTTAACAGCTGTAATGATTACCTTGCCCTCTCTTACCTTACCCTTGAATTTAACCTCCTCCTAACCTAACATTGATAATTATGGGTAGTTTGATGGTTTTGTGATTAGGTTTATATTTATTATAGATTCGTTATAAGAATGAAACCAAAAGAGGTGGTGGAGTCTTCAAAGGCTAATAGTGGTGATAGAGCTACAGATACAGGCGCAGGAAGTGGTAGCACTGATAGAGGTGGTAGTATTGTTATGGAGGGTGGTGGTTTAGGCTCCTCGTCGATAGACACTACTATTCAAAATCAGGTTTCGGAGAGACCTGTAAGTACCCACCTATTCATAAAGTTGCTTTTGCTTTTATAACAAGTTGTTTTTGAAACAGAATAATAAACTCTTTTTTTTTACACGCAGACAAGAATAAGCAACACAAGTGCACTTACTGCTCCGATAGTCTCCAGCGAGAGCGACAGTGAAAGTCAGTTATCATCAGGCGACGAAGGACCGTCAGTAGCAGTAAGTAAACTGGAAAGTTTGTTTTAAGTATGTGTATTCTATAGGTTGTAAATTTTAGAAAAGAAAACGAAAGAAATATACTCAGCATTTCAAAAATGAATGGCTTCAAGAGTTTCTTTGGCTGACTTGCAAAGACAACACTTCTTTTTGTAAGATTTGTAATAAATCCATTCAGGGCAGCTACACCCATCTTTCAAGACATGAAAAAAGGAGTGTACACAAAAGAAAGTTGGAAATGAGAAAGGGTATGGCCAACTTGAACGATATTTATGAAAACATCAATCAAGCTGGTGTAGTTAAAAGGCAAACTAAAGAAGCAGAATTTAAGCTCTGCATGTTTGTTGTTGAGCACAATATGCCATTCTTGATTATGGAACATCTGCCAGATTTGCTTAAATCAGCTTTGCCGGATTCTAAAATAGCAAAAAACATCAAGTGTTCAAGAACCAAAGCTACAGCAACAGTCAAATCAATGGGGAAGGAATATCACAAACAAATTTCTGCAATTTTGAATGCATTTTCTATCATTGTAGATGAAGTCACAGATATTTCGGTTACCAAGTGCTTAGCCATTCTTGCCAGATATGTGCAACGAAAAATTGAGAATTTTGGACCCAGAGATAGACTCTTGACTTTTGTAGCTGTTCAGAATTTAACTGCGGATGGGATAACTGATGCAATTTTAACAGCCCTTAAAGATCTTAATATTAAAACGGACAATATGATTGGCTTTGCAGCTGATAACGCTAGCGTAATGATGGGTGATAGGGCAGGTGTGCAAGCAAAATTGAAAGAAACAAATCCAGATATTTTTACACTTGGCTGTGTTTGTCACTCTATGGCTTTGTGCGCATCCAAAGCAGCAGAGGCATTGCCTTCATGGGTGGAGGAATTCATCAGGGATATTTATAATTACATTGGAAAAAGCTCAAAGAGAATGAGTGAATTCAAAGAAATTCAACAATTTCTTAACCTAAAACCACATAAAATATTGAGGGCTTGTCAAACTCGCTGGCTGTCTTTAGAGGTAAGTAAACATTGGCAATTGTGTAATTTATTATCGATAACTAAGTATTTTCTTTTATAGGAAGCTATTAAGAGAGTTCTTGAGCTATGGACTCCATTAACAATGTATTTCACAGCTGCTTCATTTGATGATAAGTTGAAGAGGACAGATGATTTGTTAAAAGGTTTGAAGAACCCTCCAGTAAAGTTGTATTTTATATTTTTAAAATATGTTCTTGCAAATATTAATAAGATAAATCTCGAATTTCAAGCAAAAGCTACACAACTGCCATTTCTATTCGAGAGAATTAGTAGTTTATATAAAACTATTCTCAAAAATTTTATGATTCCGGAGTACATTGACAGTACTCCATTTTTGTCTATCAATCCAAATTGGCCAAGCAAATTCCTCCCGCAATCCCAAGTTTATTTTGGTGAGGAAGCCGAACAATTTATTATAACTTCAAACATAAAGAAGGAAGATTTAACTTCATTTCACCAACATACCTTGAAGTATTACATCGAGCTATGTTCACAAATTCGTAAAAGGTTTGCAAATTTACCTGAATATGAAAATTTTAATTTGTTGCACCCAAAGGCCGTATTATTAGAAAACAAAAAACTTACACCTTTATTGATGCAGTTCAAGCATTTAGTTGAGGGTGACTTAGAAACAGTTTCTACAGAATATCGACAAATTGGGAATTTAAATTCCAGTACAAAAGAAAAACTTTTAAAACTAGATTTCCAATCATTTTGGTTTGAAATTTATTCCATAAAAAATGTTGATAATCAGTCTATGTTTCATAATATTTGTAATTTTATCTTCAACATAATTAGCTTACCTCACAGTAGCGCTGCGGCTGAGAGAATTTTTAGCAGAGTTAATCTTATCAAAACTAAATCTAGAAATAGGTTGTTGCCAGAAACTTGTAATGACTTATTAATGTCTTACGAATTGTTACGGGAAAATAACAATACTTGTTTTGATTGGGCCCCGAACGAAACACTATGTAATGAAACTGTAGAGTACCAACGAAAATAAATAATTTAATAAAAATATCTTTTATTTATGTATTTTACACCATAAGCAGATTTTTTCCAGCGGTTTGATGTCAAATCATTATACAATAAATACAAGATATGATATTCAGACACGAAGACGTAATGTGGAGAGTAAAATTTTAACTTCTAACAATGTCGTTAACATAGAAATGGCATCGTTTCTATAGAAATATACTCTCCACGTGACGTCGTTGCTTCTATGTCAAATGAAAAATGAAGGCCTGCTGGCCTACGCCAATCATTGAAATGCATACCATCGTACCTGGAAGGGTCAATTGCCAAATTACTGTAAATTTGAGGCAAGATGCAAGTGCAACCAAAAGAGATGAAGCTTAGTATGAGGAGTTCTTTTGTCTGTTCTCTGTCTCATCTTCTGTCAAAGGGCACTTTCGAAAACACTGATCCGAATTCCCCTATCATCAGTTGTCATCTTTTTTTTCATTTTATTAACGTGAAACGGAAAGAAAAACACGTCAGCTGATGACCCGTTTAATTGGATCACTATTTCCTTGTGTCAAATGAATATTTTTTAATGGCGCATTCTGTGAACATATATTCTGAATGTTTTGTTTGTGAATTTTTTGACTGGCAGTTTATTTGGTCAAAAAAACATAGGATAAAATCCACCCAATTCAACTCAATATAAATATAAATCAAATGATCACCCAATATAAGGAAGGTAACTCTAACTTTAAATAATAGGAGGATATGATTTTACTATTTTTAAGTGAATGAAACAATTCGAACTCAAAATTAACCACAACTTTGCGTTACTTCGTCAAAAAAACGCAGTATGAATCAAAAAAATCCACCTAACTCAACTCAACTATATATAGACGAAAAAACCCAACTTAAATATAAATCAAAATGATCAGACTAATTGTGAAAACTTATGCAACCACTTATACTTATTGCTTAGAGGGGAAGGAATACCGCCTTAGTTATGCAACCCGCGTTGTAGTATCGATTATCGATCTCAATTTTCCTTACTTTTGTATCGTGTCAGGGCCATTCCAAGTCGTATTCACTTCAATGACGCCCATAGTCAATTTTCCCTACACCGAAATAACAAACACACCTTTTTAGAGCTCAGTACATTTTTCCTGTAATTTAGTACCTTTTTGTGCTCCAAAAAGTACCTTTCATTTTTAAGTTGTGGCAACACTACTTGGCAGTCGGCCGGGGGGACATATACGGTCCGGCCAGATGCCGGCTGTCGACGTTGGGCCGATGATACCAAAAAGCATCGGCCGATGTAAAAACCGCGCGTCTGTGTTTGCTGGGTACATACATCCGAATAGTCGCCTTTTTATGCAAATTTGAAGCCACTAAATAATGGAGGTGAAGAAGATGACGTTTGTCCTACGACCATCCTGGACCCCAACGAATAGACCGTGCAATTTCTGATGTTTTTTATTTATTTTTATACGTTTCTACGCCCAAGACATTGATGTTTCAGTTTTTTTCAACTAAATAGATTACTATTTTTTGAGATATATTCCGTTTTGCAAAATAATTACCATCAGACTTTGAATTTTATTTTCCGCTAAAAAAGGCCTAAGTGAAGTCAGAACTTTTGATCTTAAGTAAAAAATTTTGGGTCCTATTATAGTATTAAATAGATGCCCTTCAGATGGGGCCTAAGTGAATTCATTCAAAAATTGATGGGCCTAACTAACAAAAACTTTTACCAGACTTAAAATTTTTGAAAAATATATAGATATAGGTTAATATATTACATTCTCATTTTATCTGGCAAAATTTGATTCAAATCGGTCGAAAAATACTTCAGTTACAGTTATCTTAAAATTTGAGCATAAATCGTCGATTATCTCAAAACACGATTTTTGCACTTAGGTCCTTCTTCCATCAAGCCACAGATATAAGACGTTATTTTATTTTTTGTTCATTTTTTGGGAATCATTTTGAAATCAGAGAAGTTTTGGTATATCCTACACACACAATTACGTCAATACTTCGAAACCACAGATATATTTCACTTTTTTATAACAATGAATTAGTATTATTCAATTTATAAAATATCAAATATCTTTTTATACATCAAACTTAGGTATAGGATATGATACATAAAAAATGACAAAAATTTGAAGGACAATCCAAACATCAAATAAAAAAATAGGGTATCAATTTGAAATAAGAAAGTTAGACATCGCCCGGACTTTTTGGAACACCCTGGATATGTGAAAACAGGGTTTTTTAAAATTTCATTTTTAACCATGAAACTTTCATTTGGAACACTTTTTTCTAAAACGTCAAATTAAAAATCAATAACCATTTATAATCAATAACCCTGTGCATCTAAAATAGTGAGAAAGCACAATATGCATATGTACCTTCACAAATCTATACTATACATGCTCTCTCTTTCTTGTACACAAGTTGCATGTGAAAGAGTATTATCAATTTTAAAAGTAATCAAAAACCAACTAAGATCGCTTTTGAGTCAAGATTTATCACAATCCTTAATTATAATAAAAGTTGAAGTGACGAGAAAACATGACTATTAGAGGCAGTAATAGGAATATCCCGATAGGCGAGATCAAGGAAGAGCTGACTTCCAAATGATACAATGTTTTGGATATTTATTGGCTGTACCTGTACACTCTGTATAAAACTCTCTCAGAATTTGACCAATAATTATTTTTTGAGAAAATTTATCAAAAATAATTAATCAATAACTTAAAACTATACCCGGTTCAAAATCAATAGACATCAGAACTAAACAAAATGCACGTGATTAGACGAAGCAGAACAATAAAATTGAGATAAACAGACGCTATGATCAGGTGCTTCAAGAGATAAAAAATCACAGGAACCGAAAAATGATAATATTTTTGGCAGTAGGGTGATCATCGGGATAGACCCTAAACCGTTTCAAGGATTTATAATCGAAAAAAGAGTATTCCAGAAGTACTTTTACCTTTACCGAGAATGCTGAGGTGGACCTTGATGTTATCCGCTTATGATCATGACTCGGTTGATATTCCAGGCTCAAAAATAGAAAACGCAAATGCTCTGAGCAGACTGCCTTCAAATATAAAAGTACTCCAGACACCCCAGAGGCGGTTGCATTTCTGATACTAGAGAACATATCAGAAAAAAAATTTGCTCTAGACATTTTTTGAAACGGAAAAATTGAGCACTAAAATTATAATTCCACCACGAAGGAGAGAGAAGGCGGAGGTAGTGCTAGATCTTTTTGCTACCCATGGCATTTAATTTTTTTCATGTTTTAACACCCTGTAAATCGCCTCGTAACACCTTCAAATAAATACAATCAAGAAAGTGGTCTGAGCAAACACATGGTCACGCTCGAGGCAGCAATTCACAAATATGTCCACGACTATTATATAGTATATTACAAAAACCACGCTGTACTACCAGCAAAAAAAAACGATACCTGACTTCTCTTTACAGTTGTAAAAATTTGATCATAAGATGGCCATTTCCCTATAGTGTCAGGCCTTACTGCTTGTGGGAGTTTTTTCCTTCGAACCACAATTTCCTGGCACGTCTAGATGATTCGTTTTGAAATTTGCTTCATCCAAACCGGGGTTGATTACCCGATCTAGACTACACAAAAACCAAAGTATAAATCATACTGAAGTATGAGATTTCAACTATTAGTACGATAAATAGTAATAATTCATCGCTCTAGATAATCTTCTGAGATCATATAGCTTAACTGCTGAACAATAACGTAATAGGAAGAAAATAACTGTTGGAAGATATGGGAATGAAACGACACATTTTCTTGGTTTTTATTAAATACAGACACTCACAAATCTCCATTGTTTCTTCCATCTTCTATAAAGGTAAGTATTTCGATACATTGGATGCGAATATTTAGTTTATAGTTTAGTTCAATCATTATCGTCTTCTTCATTGGCGTTCGAAAATCGTATGAAGCAGACTGCTGGTCTTATTTGTGCTGGTCCTACATCATGGGCAAAGCATATACTTCGGCAAATCTCCTTGCAGCAGTCGACTACTTATTCATCCACCTCTTATTGCAGTGGGATTTGGTGGTATTGTGGTTACTCCCTAATCTCATTGAATCTTTCGTCATCGAAAAAATTTGTACCCCCAAACATTCCTGAAAAGAATAGTTGGTTATAGTGTAAATAATAATTGAAAAATCCTATGACCTATGATATAGTAGTAGTAAGTAACCTGCCACGGAAAACTGCTATACAGGATGACACTAATTATCTAACGAACAGCATTTGAGATTGGCCCTTTTTCTTTTGAATAGAAGGGATATGGCCCCTTTTCTAATAGCTATTTATCACCGAACTCCTCCCCATTTTGACGATTGTAAACCTTTTTTTGGTACTAACTTGATAAATCAATTTGAATTTGAATTCCTTATGCCTTTAATCCAAATATCGTAAATTTGTGCTTTGGTCCTTTTTCTACCAAGGTACAGACAATTGTTCCGGAAAAAAAAGTTCAAGAAATACAAATAAGCATTTTTCAGAAATCTTCAATTTTTTCCATAAATGCGTGAAGAATATCCAGAATTCAACATCCTTCTTGAATTAAATTAACAACTGAACATTTATATTTTAGAACGTATAGAGAGTATGGACCATTAAGTATCTAGAGAGTGAGTCATAAGTAATAATTCTAAATCTCAGGAGCTCGAAATATGAAAGTAACCCAATATGTATGAAAACACGCTCATAAACTTCTCGATATAGTACCACAAAATTCTTTCTTTTTCCTTTATTATATAAAAATTTTTTCTTCTTCGATAAACGTTTAATAACGTAACTCATGCCGGTATCACTTTCAGTTGGGGCACTGATGATGGCTTTTTATTAGCCGAAAGCGCTTTGCCAGCTACTAATAAAAGATTATTGCTCTGAGTACTCAAACTGTTTTCTTCCTTCTCGATATTTGTTTAAGAAAAGAACTTTTGAAATAAGAGCTCATTCTTCTGCGTACAACGATATGAAAATTTCGTGGATTTGTGGAAGACTTTTGACAAAAATCAAATAATGTTTTAGAAAACTTTTTTTTATGCAATCCGATAAAATTATCAATAGTTGTACGCAGAAGAATGAGCTGATTTCAAAAAACGACAAGACACCATTTAATTATGGTCAAGTAAACTATGACAGTTAAAAAAAACTGGGACCGTCAAAATTAGAACTTAACTCAACCATACAGCTTTCTTTCAAAAAGTTTTTCCCTTGATAAATATCCAAAGATTTATAAGATTGCTTGCTTTTCTTCAATGTCCCCCTTTTATTTTGTGAACGGCTCAACTTAGAAACTTCAAATTCTAGGTGATGAAATACAAGCATGTTTACTATGTTTTGACATAAAATTGACATCTGAAAAATTCAAGATGGCGGCTGAGCGTCATCTTGGAATGTTTTTTTGAATAGGAATAGGGGTCATGTGATACCTCATTTTGAAGATCCTGATGAGTACTTTATAACCCTGGAATATTGAGTCGATATCTTGAAGTACTACAAAATGGCGGTACATTTAATTACTACATTGATACATACACTTTTTGAAAAAATTCATCAAGTTCAATTCAAAAGATGCTTTTTTGACATTTTTGTCATTTATTCCTAACCTCATGTCAAGAATATTTCCAGCATCTATGAATTGAATTGAATCGAAGATATCGACTCAATATTCAAGGGTTATAAAGTACTCAGCAGAACCTTCAAAATGAGGTGTCGTCATGTGACACCTATTTCTATTTAGAAAAACATTCCAAGATGGCGCCCAGCCGCCATCTTGAATTTTTCATATATCAATTCTCTGTCAAAACATAGTAAACATGCTTGTATTTCAGCACCCAGAATTTGAAGTCTCTAAGTTGAGCCGTTCAAAAAATAAAGGGGGGGGACATTAAAGAAAAGCACTGTATAATGGGCATACAGGGTGGCGCATTAGTGTGTGGAAGTCCATTTTCTCCCTTGTCAAAAGAGAGGAAAACATTTTCAAGACAAAACTTATAGGGATCCAGCAGGGTCACAATTTAAAAATATTCCTGTGTATACAGTGTTCTAGGAAACCGTGGCATCAAAAAATACACTTTTTTTAAAGAGCAAACCCAAATTTTGATTAGAGATTTGGATTCAGCATAATATTCTACGTATGATACAGTGGTTTTATTTGCCAGAACGAGCAGTGTTGTCAGGCTATGGAGGATTTACTAAAATTTAGGGAAAAAACATTATGTTGGTAAATTAGCTACAAAAACAAAAGATTTGAAATCTTGCAAATATGCGTATTTTTGAATGTACGAGTGAAAGTAATTGATTTTTGAAATAAGAATCGCTATAATTTATATAGGTTGTTTTCTACAGCAGGCTCAACTAAGTTGGGTTTTCAAATGGAACACCCTGTGTGCTGTTATCTAGGTTTGTTAAGCACTCAAAACACTGCAACTTTGCCATCAGAACACTTGTCGTAAAATGTATCGTTATCTTGCAATCTTTGATTATGTCAAAATAGTACCCCTTTATTTGGGTTTCGAGATGACAAATTCGAACGTGTTAATGGATCGTTGCTAAAGAATCCGATTTAATTACCATGACAACCATCATCACCAATCCAAAAGATCGGATAAGGGAAGCATTCCAGGATATAAATAATAACAACATTCTAGTTGAAGTTGGTCGATCATTTGAAACCCGTGTACAGGCCTGCATTCAAAATAATGGCGGTCATTTTGAACATTTACTCTAGTTCCGTAATTCGTTTTGTTGATTCTGTTAATGATAAGAATTGTTCCATTTCGATTATACCATAGTGGATATTCAACTCGATTTTGAATAAAGATCTTCAACCTCTTTTGTTTTCAGTCATTGTTCTGTTAGAGAATTTCAACACGTGGTCCGAATACCCAGCCAATGACGTTTCGTCGCGTAGCCTGTACCGGGAATGAACCAGAAATCCCAATTAGGTACTATTTTGACATAATCAAAGATTGCGAGATAACGACACATTTTATGACGTGTTTTGTAATGGCAAAGTTGCAGGGTTTTGAGTGCTTAACAAAACAAGATAACAGCACACAGGGTGTTCTATTTGGAAAAATTGGGTTTCTTTGTCTCTAAATTCACTGTTGTGGCCTGCTGTAGAAAATACCCTATAGCAAATGCGAAACAACTTTCGATCTACGTCATAATTGCTACCAAGCAGGTTGTTATGAAGTATGCTGGTGGCCAAATTTGGTCACTTGCAAATCACATAATATCTCGCTTGGTGGCAATAATGACGTGAATCGAAAGTTGTTTGGCATTTGCTGTATATAAATTATAGCGATTCTTTTTTCAAAAATCAATTACTTTGACTCTTACATTGAAAATACGCATATTTGCAAGATTCAATTTCAAATCTTTTGTTTTTGTACTAATTTACCAACAACAATGTTTTTTCCCTTAATTTTAGTAAATCCTCGATAACCTGACATCACTGCACGTTCTGGCAAATGAAACCACTGTATCATACGTAGAATATTACGCTGAATCCAAATCTCTAATCAAAAGTTGGGGTTGCTATTTAAAAAAAGTGTATTTTTTGATGCCACGGTTCCCTAGAACACTCTGTATACACAGTTATATTTTTAAATTGGGACCTTGCTGGAACCCTATAAGTTTTGTCTTGAATTTTTTTTCCTATCTCTTTTGACAAGGGAGAAAATGGACTTCCACACTAATGCGCCACCCTGTATACCTTCGTTCAAAATGTGGTAGTTCAGAAGGGCACAGGGTGTCAATATTATTTTCCAAATTTCATATTTTGCCCCTAGTGATTTGGTTTTTAGATATTTTGACACAAAAATGCGTGTGAGAGGGTTTTTTGGGTTGAGAAATAAGAATATGAAACTATGGTTTATCCATCTCGCAGAGGGCGTCACTTGCGCTATCTCTAGTGCCTTCAATATGGCAAAATTCTGCAATGATGAAGGTTGTTGGAGAGTTTTGACGTTATCGAGTGGCGCCCTACAATGGTTGTTTGGATAACCACATAAACCACATGACCGGATATGGTAAAACAGAAATCTACATCAGTATACAGCGCCATCTGCAGGTTTCTGTCGCAGCCATATTTCTGCGGCAATTTCAAATGCTTATAACTTTTTTGAGCTTTTGTTCCTGGTTTTAAAATATCTATGGATATTTAACCCAAATTTCCAAATAGATAGGTTTTCAATCAAAACTTTCTGGTTTGGAGAAAGTTGTTTTTATGGCGTTTTTACTTTTTTTGACTATTACATGGTGATGATACCCACAAAAGTGGAAGTATTTGGAATATTCATTTCAAAATGTATCCACTATGTTTATTCTTATTCACCCAATGTTAGAATAGTAACCTCTATTGCTGCCGACTGTTTCATTCGTTTTCAAATGATAAAACAAACATTTTGAGATCAATTAGAATGTCCAACTATATTAATTTTCGCTACCTATTTCCTCTGTACCATGCGTTCGAAGTGTTCCATTTAAAATTAACATGATTTTTATCTTCTTGAGTTATTATTTTCTAAGACAACTGTGTTTCACAAAAATAAATTATATATTTTTGTTTTTTTCATTTATCTTCAAACGAATTTTGCGTGCGGAGCGGCAAAGATGAAATTCCAACATCGGAATCATCTTAGCCTCTAAAATAACTTTTCCACAGCTACAAATGATTCTAGAATTATGATAGAGTTGAAAAAAATATAGATTAAAGTATTTTTTTCCGTGATAATTGGGTTAAAAATTACCATATTTTAAAACCAGGAGGATTCTGGATATCACACACCAAATAAGATCTACTTATAGATTTGTTCATAAGTCTTATTGCAGTCCTGCAGTGATGGATTCCGCGCTTCACAAATCCACTTTGCGTAAAGTTTGGCATTATCCTTAGGTTCCTACTTGCTACATCATGACAATTAGGAATAACACAAAAGCGTTATAACGACGCTTTTGATTACACTCCATTTTCAAAAAGTTTACTTCAACAAAGATGAACTTGAATAAGCTTATAACAAGAACTTTTGACAATGACAACAAAACAAACTTTCCTTAACAACCGATCAACCAATCAGGGACAAGACAGCAAACAAATTCAAGCGCTGCGGTGGATGTTTGGCGAAATACGCATTTTAATGTATTACTGGTTGCTGGATAAAAACATGTCACAAGTTGCCATTTGAGTTTCCTTTATATTGTAGGTGTTATGTGGGTAGCATATTATTATGATTTCCGTTTGGCAAGCGGAAATCTGTCACTTCCACTTTGAAGTGAAATTGAATGTAACTCAGGCTCACAGAGGTTCACAAAAGATTACAATTTCTTCGAGTTCACTGCCGTCTGTATCTGTACTTGGTGTAGAAATTATTTGCGAATAAATAAATTTTGAATTTTCGAAAATCCTTTCCTTTTGAATGATTATGCTAGAAACTTTTTGACAATCTTTGTTTTTTGTTGATAATTATAGTAACCCATGGGTAACTTTATGATACTGTCTGCTGCGTTCAGCAATATTCAGCAGCATGTTCGGTCCGAGAAAAAAATTACAATGAGAAGCGACAAAAACCTGTTTTCTTCATTGATTCAATGGAAACACATTTATTTGGCCTTGAAATTCAAATTTTTGACAACTTTCATCGTATCCAAGTTATATTGGATATACGATGGAAGCTGTCAAACGCGGGGCAACCAGGATAAATAATACTTCTAGTCCGGGCGTCCCAGAATAAAAATGGTGAGATATTCTGAAATGATGTGGGAGGATTTTTGATGCTTTTTAACAAAAATAACACGTAGGACAATCGTAGAAAAAGAGCCTGATATGTTCTTTTTTATACTAGGGTCTCAAAAACATTTAACAAAAACAAACATAAAGCATGATTGAAAAATCAAACGATTATTTGACAATTAAAAATATCAACTCATGTGTACAGGGTTTTTCCTTATAATTTGCCACCCCTTTGGGAACCCTATCAACAGAGATACAAAAAAAAATGTTCAAATGAAAGTTGCATGATTTTTCCTGAAGATTTTATAATAATTAAGAGAAAGAACATATCACTATTGGAAATCGGCAAAATGTGGAAAAGTGATTTTTTTTCAAATGGAATGCCCTATATTTAAATACAGATTCAAGATCTCCTCATTTTCCTCTTTTCAAAAATACATAGTTTGCATAGCTCGTTTTTGAGTTATTTCACTTTGATTACCATAGTGTCGATAATGCTATAATTCATCGCAACCGTTATGGGAAACTATGAAAAACCAAGGGAAACAAAATATTTGATGACAGAAAAGTACTTGATATGAGTAAAAATTGATATTTCCCTTGGTGATCCATTGCGGTGGCGATAAAATATCTTATTATTCTCCGCATTGCAAGTTGATTTTTTTTTCTATTTTTTTTATAAACCTTTGTTGGACTGGGTGAATTAGCTTTATCCGAAGCAGTAGATTGCAGTGGCGGCTCAAACAATGAAAATTTGGGGGTTGCAGGGGCGGCTATCCTGAGGCAACAACTGAGCACCTATGTTCACAGTTCCAGAAGTGAGTAATAATTGCTTTGGTCCATTGAAAATAGTATACCAAGGCGGTAAAGTGGATTTTTTTAAGACTGAAAGAAGGGATGTATGTACGGGCAAGCTATAGAAAAGTTAATATTGGTGTCAAAAAATGAGTCAATTTGACAAAATATCGAAAAATGTTATTGGAAAAAGTTTTTTAGACTCCACAAACCACTCCACATATTTTACCCTTTCCATTAAAATGAAAATCGAAAATGATGATTTCATTCTCCAATTAACATTATTCAAATTAACAACATACATACGTTTCACACTCGCGTTTGACGTTAAATCAGTCGAATTTCGTATAAAATAAAACAGTCCAGGAAAATAAAATGAAAAATAACGTCTGGTCGTGTTCCTAACTTTACCCTTGTCCGCGTTCTTTTGTATCATTCTTTGGCGATCAGAAAAATGTTTCAAAGTATTCACTATAATGGTGTACTCAGTAGCGTCCTTAGTAGAATAGTTCGAGGTGTTAACAGGAATAGGACGTAGAAATAAAACTCCTTCTAGCGGTAAAAGTAAACAGTTTACGTCTAGATTGATATAGTCAATGATCATGACATAAACTCTTTTGTTCAACAAATTCGTTAAATTACTTTATCTCTGGACATTCCATGACGTCAATAGATCGTGGATCGTGTGGAAAAAATGGCTTATCTTGACTTTTCGCCAAAAAGTTGAAAATATTATTTTATGTTTGCGCTTTATACACCTCCAAATGAATTATTTCATGACTACCTGGTATGTGCAAACATGAGTGAGGTCCATAATATACACTCATTAACTTCATTTTTAACCCTTTTTCAAACGTGACTAGAGGGCCCTGAAGAAAAAAATCGCCAGGACACGTAAACTGACAAATTGATTGAAGTTCTCAAATGCACCATTACTTTGATCCCGGAACCAGAATCAAAGTTTCATCACATTTTTGGCTTGTGCTATTTATCTGGGGCTCTATTGGTTTTGTACAGCACATTCACTCGATTCTCACTACGCCTGAATCGAAAACAGGGGTCCCGATCATGAGTGAATATGAGGCATATAGAGACAAAACCCGCCAAGTCATTTTCAGTTGGTTCTGAGATATTCAAGAAAAACCTTCAGCATTTAAAATCCTCAAATGACTCTCAAAGTGTTGATTGGAGGTGGTAGAGGGGATGATTATAGATGAGACATTTAGATTTGATCTCTTCCATGCAAAGAGAGACAATCTAGAAATACGAAGTCATTTCTAAATTGCTCTTTTTTGGGTTTTGCAACTGAACGTCCAATAACTGCATTAATTAGGTCAAATATTATATGGGAAATATTATTGATACAAACGGAGGCTCTTGCAGCAAAATATAACACAGATAGATGAGTAGGAACCTTACCTACCAGTTACCAGCTGATAACAAGATCTCATTTTTCGAATTTTTGTTACTTGGCGGGTTTTCCATCTAGCTATACGCCTCATATAGACCTCACTCACGTCTGCCAATTCCAATTCCTCAGATGTAACCAAGACATACCAGGTACTCATGAAATGATTGAATTTGGAGAAAGCGCGAATTTGGAATAATGTTTTGAGGGCCATTTTTTCTAAACGATCTACCGTGTTTATCGTGTGTTATTTGTCTACTTTGATTTGGTGTTTCATAGCTACTTCAAAAAACCCTTACATTTCGAATTATACTAGAAAAACTGAAAAAGTGCCAAAACTTTGAGATTTTCTGCAATTTTCGTTGCCGACTGGCGACGCCTGGAAAGGTGGCAAACTTCAGATTAGAATTTAGCAGACCAACAAACTTATAGAACCAATGAGAAAAGAAAATCTACGCGTTTTCTGAACCTTGGATGACTGGACTGAAAGCGCACTAAACATTTTTTTGAAAAAAAATCGGTAGGACACGTTAACTGACCGAAAAACTGACAAATGAATTTATGGTTTAAAATGCACCATTATTTCTTTGATACTGATGCAGAATCAAAATTTTATCAAATTCGTAGCACTTACTGACATCCTGGCATCACTCGAAACGGACACCTTGTATAAATGTGTCATGAAAAAACCGATATTTGGGCAATATTCCCATCCAAAGCAAAATTTTTTCCAAGTTCCTGGGGCTACAAATTGACAGTGAACTGAAATTTGATGAACATATTTTTGAGCTCAGTAGAAACCTTTCTTCTGGTTGCTTCGCGGTTACCAGTGCTGAGCTGGGAACTGAAATGACTAGATGTGTGTATTTTTCATTCTTTGAAACCCATTCACGCTATGGCATTCCGTTTTGGGGGTCTGCCCATCAGCATTTGCTATAGCTTGCTTTTTTTTTGCAGGAAAAAAGCAGTTTGCTTCATTTATAATGCTAGTTTCAGAGATTCGTTTAAACCTCTGTTCATCAAGCACGTAATCTTGACTTTAATTTTGCTCTACATTTTGGAAACAGCTACTTTGATTTTTTTAATTACAACATGCGAAGCTCTGAGCATTCTCACACTAGGCAACAATTTAACATTCGATTGCATATTCCAAGAATTACCTTGACGCAAAAAGCTTTCACTTACGAAGGAATTAAAATATTTAATCATGTGCCTATGTCCTTTAAACGCACAAACTCTGTCAAGCAATTCAGAAAAAGTCTAAAGAATAAACTTTTTGGTAGACCATTCTATTCACTATCGAAATTTCATCAGAACCATTTTTTTTAATACTGGTTTTATGTCGCCACTTTTTATCTCAGCCTTGTAAGCCCTAATTCAGTTTTTTTCCCATTTCATTTCTAGGTTTATCTAAATTAATTATTATTATAGGATGATTTTTCTGCTTGTATTGGTTTTAGATTATTGTGATAGTTATTGTCTGGCTTTTTTCAATTTCTTTTGTAAACCCTAGTCTTGTTAAATACTTATTTGTCACTTAGTTTTGGCCTGCTTTGTGAACAGAATTTTTCATTCTTGTCAATATAGTTATTTACGTTACTAAACTAGGGTTTCACAATATCTGGTCACCATATGGTCATGAGTTAACCTTGAGTTAAAGATAATAAATTGCTTCACATTCGATAGTGAAGCTTACTATTGAAGTTAACTATAGGTTGAATTGAACAGTGGAAAATTTACTGGTCAAGCACTGGTTAAGCACAAACCAAAGGAACATAACCTAATTATGACTATTTTGACATTTGTGAGCTTTTTCTTCTACTTTTTGGATAATTCTTGAATACTTAATTGAATATTTTCATCGATCACCAATCATAATAAATAATCAAAAGTAGAGTAGAGCGAAATGAATTTATATTACATTAATGACAATAATGACAATATAGACAATAATGCATTCAGCGATGATAAGAAAGATATAGTAAGCTGTCCCAAAATCATCAGTTCCCGACCCAACTCAATAGCGAGAAATGGGAAAATGTATAGCACAAATGATGAGGTCATATTGTCACAGACAATTTCATTTAAATTTAACCAACACTGTACCTAATAGATGCTTAACGTCAAAATACAATCTAAAATACTGTTACGAGGTCACAAAATTTCCGGATTTTGTCTGCCGTAATTTCCAAGTTTCATTTAATTCATATTTTCCCGTAACTCTGTTATTTATCTGTCAAAAGATCCCGTGTTTTTTCTAAAATAATGTTGACCGAGAGCTAATTAATGATCCATTAATTAAGTTCTGACCGAAATTAAGTTGACATAAATGACATAATATCATTGAGGTCTGGTTGATTATCGAATCAATAGCATAGTATAATAAACAACAAGTAGCGACAACTCCATATAACTAAAGGTGGTCAAATTTTGTCTGTCTCAATGACAGAAATTCGCCTCATTTATACACTGCTAACCTTGTGAAATGTAAAATAAAACCATACTGTAGCCGATTCCATGACCTCAATGATACTGATACGTAGGTGGATTATTAATCAAGCTATACAATACGATTACCCACTATGCAGTATGTGAAAATATTTATGCGAAGTTTGAAAGTCTTGATTTAGAAAACAGTTTTACATTCCAAAATTTTAGCAGGGTATAAATGAGGCGAATTTCTGTCATTGAGACAGAACGAAATTTGACCACAGATATATGGAGCTGTCGCTACTTGTTGTTTATTATACTATGTCAATAGTCTTATATGCATTCTTAGTTCTTGACGCATCAACCAATTGCAAACCGACCGACAACGACATATTTCGCGCAAAATTCAAGCAAACAATTCCCCACTTTTGGGTATTGCTACCGATGGAACCAGGTCTGTAGCCGGAGAAATCTCAGCACAGTTTTTTTCAAGAAACCAAAGTAAGGTTACTACGATATCTGGAACTTTTCGGTGAGCCTGAGCTGCTCCGACTCACGGATGACGGGATCCTGTCAGATTCGTTTCTGTTATTGGGGTTTTATTATATTATTTTGATTGTCAGGGGAACGAACTTTGCCGGATGGCACATTTTTAAACTAGAGCTCAACACCGCGTTTTTCAACCGTTATAATTTTCTCTTTTGTAGTTTTCTTGAGATAGTTCCGGGAAAATCGTAAAAGAGAGGCCTCTGGAGTTACGACAAGTGTGTGCAAAATTTTCAACGTTAATCAATAAATTTCTCGCTGCTTTTCTATGCCTCTAACCCGTTATTCTCCTCGTGGAAATAAACCGATCGCGTCAGATTTCCCGATACATTTTTCTCTACGTCGTCGGAAAAATCTAATTCTTTTAACCGCTGTTTTTCGGTTCAAAATTCGCCGTAAAAACCCGTCGCTTCAAACTTCGTTCACACGCCGCTTTCTTCACATTCTAATATTTTTTTACCGATATTTCACGACTGTTAAAATACATTTTATTTAGCTGCTATTTCTGAATCTCCACCGGGAGAATTTTTGACTGATTTTTCCATTGTTTCCAGCCTAATTTTAAGTTTTCTTTTATTTATTTGATCGACTGGTTGGAAACCAGTCAAAATTGTTACTTTTGGGACAAATAGACTTATTACTTTATTTCATTAACACCGTGTTTTTATTCTGTATAAAAGCTACCCGATAGGCACTGTGGGCCCTCTACCACGTGAAATTCAGGGGGTGGCGCCCGAGTTTTATCTAACATCAACGATTTTCCTCATCCCCGTCGGAAATCGAACCCGGAAAGTCTCGGGAGCGTCACACTACAACACCAAATATCAGAAATAAGAAGTATTTTTGGAAGAATAGTAGACATAACTTCCAATTTCAAATTTATTTAAATATTTGAAAACTTCAATCGTTTGTTGTTGTTGTGACATTTCTCAAATTTAATCGCGATTTGTCTCACCTAAATCTTAAGCCCTGTTTTAGTTCTGAATTATAGTTATGGTAGTCCCGAGTACAGCATACAGCATAGTATTTTCGAAGTGATACACATAGTCGTGTGTACTAACTCCTGAAAATAGTAACTTTGGGGGTGGCCATGTCTTCGCACACGCAACCTCTCAATTTTCATCACCTGACAGTACTACGAGGCGATATACTTATAATTTGGTGGCCAAGTACACCATTCTTTCAAAAACACTATAATTAATCATTTTTGACGGAAATATTTGGCCACCAAAAATCACGCATGGTTCAATGGCTACCGAAACCTCAATATGATAAACATCTGGGGGTTATGAAATTACATACAAATAGTTCTGATTTTTACAAAAAATATCCACAATATTGTTTCTGAAAGAATTGTGTACCCGGTCACCAAAATATTATATCGCCTCGTAATACCGTCAGGTGATGAAAATTGAGAGGTTGCGAATCCGAGGATATGGCCACCTCCAAAGTTACTATTTCCAGGGGTTAGTACACTTGATGTAAGGAAGCAATTCACAAAGTTTCACGACTTTATGTATCATTTCGAAAATACCACGTTGTACTGGAGACTATAGCCAGTTCCGAACAGCTCTTGAACCAACTACACATGCGCACTTGAATATTACCATGGCAATTGAAGCGCGCAGGTGTAGATGCTTCTGGAACTGTTCGGAACTCGCTATAGCTTGGAACCAAAACAAAGCTTTTAAAACTGAAAATTCTGCTTAAAACCCAAGAAAAATTATAACAAACTAGTGGTTAATTGAACAACACACATTTTTTCGCTGTAAAACGATACATGCCTTAACCATTGGTTACTGTAAACGCATTTGGTTAGGTGAACAGATATTGTAAAACTGGGTGTAAAGAAGCTGAATGACTTCTCAAATAACGAGTCAAGATGTTTATGGACGAGGCGACGAAGGAGCCGAGTCCGGAATTTCTAGACGAGTAGTATGACATTTGACGGTTGTGTATCGTACTGTTTTGTTTCATACTTTGGCATTTTTTTAATCGGTTCAAGAGAAAAAGCGCTTTCTTCACATTCTTATCATGTTGTTGAGTTAAACTATGCTACTACGTGGGTAATATACTGGGCGCCACAGATTCGAGTGCACGCATGAGGATCCCAGTTATTATACCAGATACAGGTCGCTTAAATGACTGAAGTTGCGCTTTCTTATGCTCAACAAAATGTCATTTTGACATTTGAAAAATTCTCACTTCTTCTGAAGATATTCGAAAAAAAAACAAAAACTCGCAAAAACGTTATTCTTATTTAGTTTATTGGAGAAGATATTTTAAAATTAATCGCACTTTCTCATTGCCACTTTTTGTCCTCTACAATATGGCGGAGATTGGAGAATTTCATTTCAACAGTTGATTGAGACCGAAAGCAAAAATAATATGACTTCATGTTCATTCATAGATAAAAACACAATTGATTGAGGCTATAGTAGAGACTATGATTCTGTAACCTTTAATGACGTTCTGGTTTGAAACCGTCTTTTTTTCTTGGGTGGTAAATCAATGACGTCAGAGCTTGAATACGGTTCAAAAACAAGAACGAATACGGTTAACAAGAAAAAACGCCTTTTCACCTCAATGCCTAAAAGCCTAAAAGACATCAAAAGATAACTAGAAATAAATTAAAATATCCAGGTCCGTATTTAAAAAAATTATGTTGATGATGGCAGCTCGAAGACATAAGTAAAGGTCAGATTTTCAATTTGATACCACCATCTTGTAGAGGAGAAAAAGTGGCAATGACAAAGTGTAATTCACTTTAAAATGTATTTTCGAACAAACTCAGGAAATAATACAATCATTTTTGCGAAATTAAGGTTTTTTTCGAATATGTTCGGAAGTAGTCGGAATTTTTCAAATTTCAAAATGGCATTTTGTTGAGCATAAAAATGCGCAACTTTGCATCAATTTAACCGACACTGTATATCTTATAATACGGAAGCTCTGAAGGGCCACATAGTGTGATTTATTAAGACGATTGTTAGTCGTGTTATAACGCGACTGGTAGTCGTGGAATAAATAAATAAAACATAAAACTAAGATCAAGAGGTGTTCTACTTAATTAAAAAAAAAAACAAAAATGTCCTCAAACTCTCTCTTAGGCAAGTATATCATGAATAAACGTCAACAACAAAAAAAGTGATAAAAAGACTAGAAATGTTCATCAACAGACAAAAATAACCAATAGCGAAACTAGTAGAAAGAATAAATGATATACAAAAACCAAAAAACAGAACAGTTTCTCCGTATCGACAACACGTCTAACAGTCGCGTTACAACACGACTAACAATCGTCTTAATAAATCACGCTATGTGGCCCCTCAGAGCTTCCGTATATAAGAACCGAGATATCCATGCATAACTACACTCGAATTGAATCTATGATACCTTGTAGATACATCACCTATGTTTACAACATTTTATGTCAAGTTATTAATTGAAACCATGGATGGCACCAGCCAAACCATGCTTCCAATGCAATTTCCCTATTTCCTAGTCTTTGATGATGCAAAGTGTCATTTAGCGGAGTAGTAAAGTAAATTTTTGTTACAGTCTCTCTCTGATGATGTAAAGTGTCATTTACCGGACTGGTGATCAGTCCGGATTCCGGACGAACAGGCCTTATAGCACACGGTATGCGCGTTTCGCAAGTTTTGATTGATTTTTATTCATTTATCAAATCGATATTTGTTGGAAAAACATAAATAAGATGTGAAATTGTTTCCTCAACGGAGATATGATCCTTTTGAAATTTATGGGACCTTGTACCATCAATTATTATTGTGATGAAAGCGATAGATTTCGAATGGTTAGAAAACATAAACATATGCCTTTACCCCTGCATAAACAATATAATATCAGGGTTCTTGTAATTACAGGCATCCACGTATTTTGAACTTTTTGAAGACAAATTTGGTAAATTATTCTTCGTTCAACTATTCTAAAGAGAAAAAATGCTGGATGAATCACTTTTTTGTAGAAAAAACACTATTTTAGGCACATTGTTTCATCAGAACCTTTTCCAAAAATTTCGATTTGTTCCAGTTGTGGGTCATTGAAATGGACAATTTCTGTTCTTCTCAGGTACTACAGTTTCTCACGTAGCCACTAAAGAAGTGAATAAAATAAGAACAAATAGTTAAGCAGGATAAATAAATGTTGAAAATTTGATTTACAAAACTGATCGCCGCGAAGTCGATATTTTCAATAACTGTCAATATGTCAAGATTTTCAAGTCACTACTCACTAATTAACGACCAAGAATGATAAACACGCGCTGTGTTGCCAAGTGGATGCTGTGAGAAATGTTTTCCATATTTTTGTCTGTAGCGGATGAAGGGTTAGTCTCGAGGTTAGTCTTGATTAGATTGGGTTAGTTTATGTTAGTTTGGGTGAGTTTTGGTTATGAATATTGTGATAGTTTTGGTCAGATTGGGTCAGATTGAGTTTGATTTGACTAGATTGGGTAAGTCTTGGTTGGATTGGGTTAGTTTTGGTTAGATTGGTATAGTTTTGGTTAGATTGAGTTATAGTCTAAGATCCGGTATTAGAAATATCTACCCTCATCAGTTATTTGATTATGATAAAGATTATATGTTAGATAATTTGTTCATCGATAAATCGCGCATGGGTTGCCTAGCAAAATCACGGGCCTTCACTGTTGAATAATATTCACTTGGATTGATTTTTTTTGATCAACTTCCCTCATTTGTTATTTATGAAAATCGATCATTGGTCAAAAGAAAATTGCACAAGGAATTGGAAAAATATAGGTTGCCTACTCTCCTTTGGGTACAACTATAAGGTTGCCAGGTACAAACAGGTGGACAGGCGTTGAAAATATACCCTCATCTGTTATTCGATTGATTTTTTTTTTGTAGAAAGCTTATTTAATTTCCTATCGAACAGTATAAGGTTGCCTGATCAAAAGTGTTTCCCATCCATGGTTGCCTAATGTCAAAGTTTAATTTTTGATTACTTCAAATAACTCTTGAAATATTATTATTATTGTTATTTGGTTGAGATTTGTTATGTAAGGGTGGTTGGACAAACAAAATTCAAATCTTGCCTTGGTATGGTTCTTACTAGTAGAGGGCGCCACTTTTACACCTTTTCACTCTTTCAAATAGTCATAACTTTTTCGTACACACCCGTATATTCTTTTTAATTTGAAAAAGTTTTTTCTCCGTCCTTTTTACACAAAAAAGGTACACTTTGTAGAAGTGGTTGGGAGTAACTTTTTTCAAGATATTTACACTTAAAGTAAAGCATGCAATGTGGTCTTCAATGGCAAATTTTGAAAATAAACATGAGGGGCTTTGAAAACGGCGCGGCGTTATCATAATAATTTTGACAGTTTGATTCAATGTTCAATGTTTCTTGATAAAAAAAAATATAATTTTATATTTGTTTTAACTTCTTTTATCATTTTTGTGTTATTTTTTTCATTTTTTCTTGTTTTTTTTTTTAAATGAAAAACATTGAATATTGAGTCACTTCTCAAAATTACCATGACAACGGCGTTTTCAAAGCCACCTATCAGTACGTATGGGGATCTCGAAAACCGTAATAGATACAATTAATTCATTCAAATTAGGACAAAGTTGCGTATTTTGATGCTCAACAAAATGCCGTTTTTGAAAGCCAAGAAATTCCGACTGCGTCTGAAATAATCAAAAAAAAAAAAAAAAAATTCAAAATCCTTTTCATTTTTTTTTGACCCTTCTCTTCTTCTCATGCAAATCATGGAGTAACTGGAAACCCACTATTCCCTTTAATTTTGATTAATTGCCTTTGAGGTGTCAAAAATCAAATCCAAAAAATCCAGGATCGTATTTAAAAAAAACAATGTAATGATAAAGAGTGTTCAATAAAAAATACGATCAAGTCACCTATGGATTGCAATTGTTTCAAAAACCGTATGTCTTGGCTAACATCGCAATTATGACATGACATCCACTTTCTAACCGTCACAGATGCCATGATGCCAAACCATACAAACTAGCCACGACCTACGTTCATGACAGAAAAAAAAATCCAGAGGTGACTTGATCGTATTTTTTATTGAACACTCGTTAGCTGCTCATAGACGAAACGTTGGTTCAATTTAATAACGCTATCTTGTAAAGAGCAAAACTTGGCAATGAAAAAGTTCAATTTATTTAAAAAATCTTTTCAAATGAGGTCAGAAAAAAATGAAAACGATTTTGAAAAATTTTGGATAATTTCGGACGTAGTCGGAATTTCCTGACTTTCAAAACGGCATTTTCATGGGCATCAAAATACGCAATGTTGTCCTCATTTGAATGAATTTGTATCTATTACGGTTTTCGAGATCCCCATACTTAGCCTCGAATTTGTAACACCCTGTATATTTCTAATACCGTATCTCGAACTGATAGGTGGCTTCGAAAACGCCGTTGTTATGGTAATTTTGAGAAGTGACTCAATTATCAATGTTTCTTATTACAAAGAAATCAAGAAAAAATGGAAAAAATAAAAAAATAATAAATTGATAAAAAAAGTAAAAAAAAATATAAAATTAGATTGATTTTTTTTATCAAGACACATTGAATAATAAATCAAACTGTCGAAATTACCATGATAACGCCGTTTTCAATGCCAATCATGTTTATTTTCAAAATTTGCCATTGAAAACCACATTGCATGCTTAACGTTAAGTGTAAATATCTTGAAAAAGGTTACTCCCAGCCACTTCGTCAAAGTATACCTTTTTTGTGTAAAAAGGATGGAGAAAACACTTTTTCATTTTAAAAAGAATGTACGGGTGTGTACCAGAAAGTTATGACTATTTGAATGAATGAAAAGGTGTATAGGTGGCGCCCCCTACTAGTAAGAACTATACCAAGGCAAGATTTGAATTTTGCGTGTCCAACCACCTTTATATACCAAATCTCAACCAAAAAACTTCATTATTTAGAAAGTTATTTGAAGAAATCAAAAATTTAAATTTAACTTTGACATTAGGCAACCATGGATGGGACACACTTTTGATCAGGCAACCTTATACTGTTCGATAGGGAATTAAATAAGCTTTCTTCAAAAAAAAAAATAATGGAATAACAGATGAGGGTATATTTTCAACGCCTGTCCACCTGTTTGTACCTGGCAACCTTATTATAGTTGTACCCAAAGGAAAGTAGGCAACCTATATTTTTCCAATTCTTTGAGCAATTTTTTTTCGACCAATGATCGATTTTTATCAATAACAAATGAGGGCAGTTGATCAAAAAAAATCAATCCAAGTGAATATTATTCAACAGTGAAGGCCCGTGATTTCGCTAGGCAACCCATGCGCGATTTATCGATGAACAAGTTATCTAACCATTGAGTTTTATAAGGCTTTAGAGAAGGAAACCTTCAAAAATAATGGCACCATCATCCAATTTTGGACGTATGTCTTGAGAAATTCACTGTATCGCTATCCTTGTCGAGTTATATCTATCTGCGTCGCCGAAAACTGACCTGCTTTGGACGCGGTTGCCGATTTGGGCAAATCTTCATCAATGAAAATTCCTCTGTGTACGAAATTGATTGATAAGACATGATACAATGAAAATTAAGGAGGATTGAGTATTGTTCATTTTTCAAGAAGGTGCATCAAGGTTCACTATTCTAGATTATCGCATAATCTGACACATTTACAACCAAGATTTCGTGTGAATCAACTCAATGTTGAACAACGGTGATATTGTCTAATGATGATATCATTTCATATCATAAATAATGTGAAACATTTTTGTGCTACTCAAAGCTTAATTACTAACATTCATTAAATAATGATTTTTTGTGCATTGGATACAGGCGATACATAGTAAATATTAGTCCTAGTACACGGCAACGCTGCCTTTAAACAGCTGGTTTCGATTTTGAAGGTAGTGCGGTGATGCCATGGGGTTTCAACTTGAAAACATCTACTTTCGTGCTTGTGAAGTGTTGTATTGTGACTTTATTTGTGAAAAATGGTAAGATTGTGTTTGCTATGTCAAAAACTGGACCATTCGGATCCAGAAATCACCATTCACAGGTAAGTGTCAAATTTGCATTGAGCATTGACTGGAGAGGGATCCAGTGGTGTAGAGTGTAGGCATCATCATATTTCATTCATGAAAATGAGGATTTTTCAATCTTCAGGAAGTTTAAATGTTTGTTTTTATTCGTCAAAAGGTAACAACGAAAAAATGAAACTGATTTGGAAAAAAGCCTGAATGGTAGTGTTTTATGCAATAGGAACCGATTGTTCTCAAATAAGAAAGGATATTCATATTACTTGAATACCTATTCCATTATTTCCTCGATTATTTTATACACAGTAAAGATGAATTATTTATTGGATACTTCCTCAACTGTCTTATTTTCGTTTTTTTTTATTACAATAAGGTTGAAGTCTTCAGTAAGAATGCTTACTTTTACCATTATTATTATTATAATCACTTTTTAGGGCACTTAAAACCTCGCGTTTATCTCGAAATTAACTTTTTGACATATCGCCCTCTTTGCCTGTACCTTTCAATTGGAATTAAAAATTTTGACGACGCCCAGTCTTTTTTCCTGTAAAAGCGAAATATAGTTTTTCCAACAATTTGCTCGAAACCAATCAATAGACTTTCATGAAGGGACATTTTTGTCAGAAACGTCAAATAAAAAAGATAAAGGGGGTCTGAATTGATATATAAAAAAACCTTGTACAGGGCACAGCTTTAAATGGACCCCGCAATTCACTTTTCAATTTGACGTTTGGAAAAAAGTTTTAAATAAAAGTTCATTGGTTGAAAATAGATATTTACCCTGTTCCCAAGGCTTCCGAATAAACCTTTACATTTTAAAACGTGCCAGAAAAAATGGCAATTTTGTTTTTAAGGTAGGTATAGGGTATATAAAAAATGTTTAATTTTCTGGAGAATGCGAAAAGTGAATAGAAATTGCAAATATTGGTACTTGCAAATTGAAGCAGGGTACCTACGCATTATGTATTGTTTATTTGCCCATACTTCTTTGAATGTATATCTAGACATAAATGTTTTTGGGCCAAATTTATGTCTAAACATACAAAATTAAATTTATGTCTAGACATTAATTTAAAGAAGAATAGACCAATAAACAATATTGCTTACCTGCTTCAATTTGCAGGTGTACCAATATTTGCGGTCTTTGTTTAGTATGACTCCTGCACCATATTTCTTTGAATTTATCTCCACTCACTTTCCAGCACTGATAATCATTTTGGTATAGTTAAAAATAGTTTTTCGGCCATTTATTTATAATACTTTTCGCCTGTACATATACTTATGTATTAGAAACAAGAAAAGTAAAACGTTGCTGTTTCCTATTTTTTATATTTTTTTCTTGTTATCCAATTTTAGATTTTCAAAAAATGAAGAGCTGCGAAATATTTGTTGTTCTTTGGTGAGGATTGACGAGGACCGACTTCGAATCAAACCTCTCTTTTTGTGTTCGGCCCATTTTAACCCACAAGACTATTTACGTGACATTGATGGAGTCAAATACTTAAAACCGGGAAGCTTGCCAATCATGACTCACCGGCAGACCATACAGTTTCCCGTCTCCAAAAACAGAAATCATATGGCAATTTGAGTAAAATGGCCTTAGAGTTATGTAAGAAAGGCGAAATATATTTTGTATGTTGGTTGTCATTTTATTCGGAACCGTAATTCATTATTGTCGGAAGAACAGCAAGAGATTTAATTTTTAATGTTATGAAAATTTCAATTTTTATTGATTCAGAAAGTCAAAAATGTGATATACTGTCATATAACAATAACGACATAGGTGCCTACCCAAATTAATAATCATTTATATTTTTCATGCAAAACGGTAGAAACTCGAAATGTGCCGCCGCTGTTCCAGATGAAAATCGAGTTCGGACGTACGTATTATAAGAATCACATGTTCTCATGCGGTGTTGCCCGATGGGTTCGGATTCCTCGTTTTATCTCTTTCCACTCATAGTGTTGTCTCTTTCGCACTTATTGTGATGTTGGCGTCAAGACTAATACCATTTGATGAATGGGATGCCCAGTCTATAGTATTTAAAGTCAATGTATCTAACATATAATCTCTATCATAATTAAATAACAGATGAGGGTAGATATTTCTAATACCGGATCTCGTACTATTAGTTTGTGTTGAGTTTGCTCAGATTGAGTTAGTTTTGGTTAGTTCTGGTTAGTTTATGTGGGTTTTGGTTAAATTGGGTCAGTCCTGGTCAGAATGGTTCGTCTCGGTGAGTTTTGGTCAGATTGGGTCAGTTTGGGTTTGATTTGGTTTAGTCTTGGTTAGATTGGGTTAGTCTTGGTTAGATTGGGTTGGTTAGATTGGGTTAGTTTTGGTCAGATTGGGTTTGTTTTAGTTTTATTTGGGTAAATTTTGGTTAGTTTGGGTCACCGTCTGAGAGATTCAGAAACTTGCTCGAGACTTGATTGATCAGATAAGCCAAGGATATAATTTTTGAAACTTTGACATTTTTATAGTTCTCAGTGTCTCATGTTAGGTATATTGTTTTTTTTTTTCATAAGCCTAGTTTACACCGACAACTTGGTCCGCGGACCAAGTACTAAATTCGAACTATATCAGAACCAAATATTTGGTTCGAATGGTGTAAACAGTTGCGGACTAAGCTGGTACACTTTTGGTTCGTTATTCGCCAGCAGGTGTACCGAACTAAATTTGGTTCGATCTGGATCAAGATTTGAGGTTATGTTGATTGTTATTATTGTGAATTGTGTTGGTTCTCAGATTCTAAGGCAATCTGAGCGTACTTTCTTATATTTTTTTTGGTTACGAATTGTGTTCATGAATAATTTCGACTTGTTTTTGACATTCGACGAATTGCGCGCGTAGGTACTCATTTAGTTCACGCGTTGCAAGACGGGGTAAACGGGCGAGAAGCAAGCATTGGTCCTACCGTACTATCCCCACCCGCTTGGTCCTATCGGACCGAACTAAACGAGTTATCGGTGTAAACTAGGCTATAGTCTATCAAATTATATACAGGCAAAAACTATTGCGGTCATGGTTTTTAAGAAGTTTGGATACGTTTGGCAACATTGCATGCTTGTTCTTATATGTAGCTTATAATGTGATGAAGCTGTCATTTTTGGGAGTTGATGCTTTATTCTTGACCAACTACACGAGTCCCACAGCTCAACGAGTCCTGGGGAATTACGTTTGCGCACTGTGAATTTGAGATTCATTTTTATTCCTAATTTCGAGCTTGAATTGTTTGAACTATGTAAGTTTTGAGCTTTTTGTCTGGTGTCTAGTTCTAGTTATACCTTCTATTTATACAAGACCATGAGGTTGGTGTTTATATAGCCTCTTAAATAATTTATTATTAATTAAGTTTGGTGTTAGTTATTTCAGCTGCTAATCATTGTTGAGTAAATAAACGATAGCGCAATCTTGTAATCTAGGTTCAGATGTTGCATGTTGCCCCTATACCTTAAGCGGGACGTTTCATACCCTTTGCCAGAACTCACAACTGTAAGAACAGTGCTTTGCTTGCCCTGGTGCTTACCTACGCTGATATGATTTTTGAATTCAAAGTTGAAGTTTGAAAAGGAAAATGATAACATTCCATAAAACGGTGTCTTCCTGTGAAACTACAATACATTATAATAATATCATGTACAGAGTGGGCAACTAAAAAAATGCGAGGTAAACTGTATCTTGGCCACTATTTATCCTAGAGGCAGAGGCTTGCGGCAAAAATAATTATCACTAAAACGGCCAAGAGAAAAACCTGGGAAATATTTTCAAGTTTCTGAAATGGCCGCTAGGGGGCGTAACAACCAACATCAAGTAGAAAAATAGGATTTTCATAGAATTTTGGCCGATAAAAATATATCGATGATATTTTAATATTTACTGACTATATTCCTACACTTTTTGTCTTCTTTCAAAATAAAACCCAAGTCCAAGCCCTTTCAAATCGGTCAAGCGAAACGGGAGAAATCTCCGTTTGTTTAAAAAAATTATTGAACTTCTCACACCGCTTTATTTTGGTAGATAGAAAATAAAACGTTTTAGACAAAAAGTTTGGGTAAATAGTCAGTTAAGTCATCGATAAATTTTCATTGGGCAAAATTTTATAAAAATGCTATTTTTCTACTTGGTGTTGGTTGTTACGCCCCCTAACTACTTGACTTGAAAATATTTTCCAGGATTTTCTCTTGGGCGTTTTAGTCATAAATTTTTTTGCCGCAAAAGCCTCTATATACGATGAATAGTTCCCGAGATACAGTACACCGCATTCTCAGCTGCCCAGCCTGTGTACAGGGTGTTTCATCAATATTGAGAAAAAATTCGTAACAGAGCCCTGTTGGTGTTGACATTTTATTTTCGTTTTGGTTTTTTCTGAATAACATTCGAACCAATGTCGATCTTTTGATGAAAATTTGTGCTTAGGAGTTTCTTATCATGCAAAATAAGAATTTGATCTTGGTATGGCTCTTACATGTAGAGTGCGCTACCTACTCATTTTTTTTTGATGAACCAGTATTATATTAATTTGTGAGTAAAAAAAACAGATTTTCTTATCATTTTCACGCAGAAAATTTATAATTGTAAGAAGTCGCTACGTACAACGATTCTCGAAATATATTTAGGATTTGAAATAATTGACACATGTGGTTTTGAAATTATGGCGAAGGTAACCTGCTAGAAGTTATTACAATTAATATTTCGTAGGTTTGCTACATATTTTCAGTAAAAAAGGTCAAAGTTGACTAGTTTGTAATGTTATCAATAGCTCTTATTTAAATATTATCTAGAAAAAAAAGTGAAAAAAAAACTAAAAAAAATTAAATATACAATAAAAACTTCAACACCATGTAGCTCTTGTAACGAAGCATTTCCGCGGACACATGTTTATTGATGAGAGTTTTCTTTTTATTTTCAAGCAGCCAAACTCATATCCTAATTTTTGGCACTGTCAATGAAACACCATGCTTCGCCATAATTTCAAAATCAAATGTGTTCATTATTTCAAATTCAAATATCTCGAGAATGATTGCACGTAGCGACTTCTAACAACAATAAATTCTCTGCGTGAAAATGATGAAAAAATCAGTTTTTTCACTAAAAAATAAAATGCAGGGATGTCCAAAGTGTGGTAGCGCCCTCTATAAGTTAGAGGCTTACTTAGATCTGATATGAATTTCTTATGATGAGGAATCCTCAAATATGAACCAATTTTCATCAAAAGATCGACACCAGTTTGAATATTATTTAGGAAAAAGAAAAATTAAAATAAAATTTCAACACCGGAAACACATCTCGATTTTTTTCGCAATATTAATAAAACAGGGTGTTTTATTATTATAATATAATATAACAGAACCAATATAAAGAAGCAACATTTTTAAACTAGACAAAAATGTATTCTCGTTACAAAATTACCAATGCATTGTCGGAAAAAGGAAAAATTATTTATGAAAATTTGCCAGGGGACCCATTTTTAACAGACAAAAAATAACCAAAATTGACCCAAACTCAAAATGAACCTGGAAAAATACTCCATATCCCGTGAAATCGTTCTTTTATGTTTTAAAGAATTATGAGAAAGGGATTTTTGTCTATGAGAAGGTTAGTCATGTTTCTTATGAGCATCAACGTGGAAAACTTCATAAAATATTGAATATGAAGCTAAAATCAATAACATATAATAATAATAATAAATAATATAACCGTTTTGTAGATAATCAACCGACTAACTTTGAAAACTGGTTGGAAGAGTTTCAAAATATTACCAAAACAAATTATTACATTATATGCAATATTTTATTATGAATATATTGTGAGAGTTGGCATATACCTCGGCATATACTGTCATGTAAATATAATCGAAAAAACTATCAAGAATTAGAATTATATTGATTACAACAATTTTTTTCAAACACGACAATGTATGATTCCATCACGCATCATTGCTGGAAAAGATTGATTAGATAAAGAGTACAAATCAGTGAAATGAATAAAAGTTCATTCCAAAGACAATAACATGAACGTCCGACCCACGGTGTAAATCTTACACCGTGGTCCGACCGTAGGTCGATGAAATGCGAAAACGTAAATGGCGAGGACTCGTTGAGCGGTGGGACTCGTGTAGTTGGTTAAGAATAAAATTTCTGCGCCCGGAAAAAAATTTAGTTTATTCTAGATTTTTTTTTCTTGTCAAAAGTTGTTCATCCAGCATTTTTTTTAGTTGAAATTGTTGGGTCCTATGCTTGAACGTTATCTTAACATGTCCATATCACCATGGTAACGCTGTTATCAAATGGAACAATCTCAACGTAAACGTTAACTTAACGTGAAAGTTCAATCATAGGGCCCATTCCCCATTATCAGTTAAATACCTACATAACACCAAAACTCCCTTTTTCGGAAAAACATCAACTATACCTACATACCTACCTCTTTGAGGTCTAACGGAGACTCGTCCGAGTCCTCGACAACAAATTCCTCACTTCCCGACGTTATCCTGGTGTTCACTTTTCCTCCACAATCAATCCGGCATCTAAATTAACAAATTTAATGGAAGTTTTTCCATTAAATTAACCCAATTTGTTTTGTGGGAGCAATTATTTCTGGTAGGTTGTTTTTGATCAGAACGTTGACAGCATGACATGACAGCTTGACTTTGATTGGTGCAGATTGGTGTCTGGTGTGTTAGCGGCATTGAACTCGATACTACCGTACCTGGAAGGGACCCATCCGTGCTGTTTACATCGAGTTGACTGAAGACAAATTTTCGACTAGAAAGAGATAGAGACAGAAAGGGGTGTCTATCTTTGTCATATCTGTTGACATAATATATTAGCTGTGTTTGTTATGCACCACTAGTGCACACTTTTTCACACTGCAACACTCAGTGTGCCTTTGTTTGTGGAATGTTTGTCTGTTTTTTAGGATAGAATCTTAGTACGTTTAGTAAAGATATTCTATCCTAAAAACCAGACAAACATTTCACGAAGAAAGCCACAGTGACTGTTGCAGCTAATATTATGTTCAATCAATATGTAGCTTTCTATAGTTTGAGTGCCAAACAAAATGGTTAATTTCTGCAGTGCATTTGGGTGTGGTAATAAATACACTCCAGAAAAGCAGATTTCATTTTTTGGCTAAGTGATATAACTCCAATTATTAAGGACAAGGGCATGCACCTTCAGTATACGTACACGAAATTGTCCTAGTTAAAAGGGCCCTACTCACACAGCACACTCCTGCAGCAGGGTCAATCTAGGCCTGCCGCAGGAGAAACTTCCTTGTAAAGTACGTTTTGAATTTGAAAATGTGACAATTTCACATCCTTTTCGAGTTCGTTGGTACTATACTAACACCATTTCCAAAGTTTGTTTTCTCATATCTTGCTTGAAATAATGCTAGGAAGGTATGAAGGGGCCCTTACCGCCCTGCTTAGAAGGCGATCTAGGAAATTGCCCCAATCGCCCTGCCTCCCAGATTGCCCCTGCTGCAGGCGTGTGAGAAGGGGCCCTTTAGGAATTGACGATGGTAAACACACCAAGAAATGCAAAAGTTCTATTCGGACATTCCTCAAGCCCCCTATCAAAAAACATCATATTTATTAGTTTTAATGTGACCTCAAAAATAAAAGTATTTTCATTTTTATTTTAAGCCATTATAGTTTTCCAAGTTTATACCTTAATAGGTACCTTCACTTTACTCAATACACAGGTTGAACATATAAATCACCTTGCACGTACTACCTACCCTGTATTTTCTCAACTATTTAATCGAATTACGGATCATCTAAGTATACTTCATTATTTACTAATTTGTTTCTTATTTTGCATTTTTCCAGATAGTTATTTGAAATATATAGATCCATCATATCATGATAATTAAGACTACTAAGTATGCACAGAATTGTAGTCATTTTTTCCAAGCAAATCAACCGTTTTTTCAATTTATCTTCAAACTATTTGAAAACCTCCGACTTCGCATAAGGGCAATGAGTGTGACTTTTTAGTCCAATCAAAATATACCTATGCGCCAAAAAAATACGACTAAAATTGCCTCAGTTGTCGACACGACAGGGGCCCTTCCAGTTACGTAGTATCGAGTTCAATGGTTAGCGGTTAACGAGATGATGCATTGCCCGAGCTCCCTCGTTGCCAAATCCACTACCCAGCATTCGAAATGTCATATAATATCATGAGGCAGTTGTGAATTGACACATTCTTGAAGAGCGCCAAGAGCGGGAAATATGTTGCTGTTGAAATTTGCCTTGGTTGGTTGAGTTTATTTATTTATCAGTCGGAGTCGGAGTTGTTGGCATTGATAAAACGTTCTTAAGAATCTAAAGTGCTTAAAACAAACAGTGAAGTTGATTATACTATTTCGTACTGTGTGGGAGTTTATCTGAAAATGTCCGGAATATGCGAAGTATGTAAAAAAACCTTCTCGTCCAAGAAGAATTGTAAAATACATCTTAGAGAGGTTCATGACTTTCCACATGAAACGCAGTCTTTAAATTTTCATTGTCTTGAGCAAAACAATAAAAGTCCATGTAATTGCACTTTTTCCTCCAGTAAAGTTTTGATTGAACACTTATAACCACTGTTCATGGAAAAATGTTTAATACCGAGTTACTATCCATGCAAACTTGGCAAGGTATGTATTCATTGTATTGATAGATAATTATAGTATATAGGTACAATTATTATTTGGATTATTCCTTGCTTATACATATTTTATTTAGAGTAATACGTATTGACGTCTTATTGGTTGAAAGGTTAATCATTCTTTATATAATATTAATAAGCAGTATATAGTTAGTGTTAGTACATAACAAGTATTTATCAAAACTAACAAACATCTCCATGCAGTTACACTTTTAAATTGAATACTCAAAAAAATAAAACATCACAGAAAACGCAAAATTAGTCGTTGAGAATCTGTATTACCTAATTCATAATTTGAACAAATCTATAGGAAAAATAAAGTCAAATAAGAGACTATCTGTACTCGTACAATAAGTCGTATTGAATCAACACTTCATGTCTAATAACCATTGAGTTTTATAAGGCTTTAGAGAAGGAAACCTTCAAAAATAATGGCACCATCATCCAATTTTGGACGTATGTCTTGAGAAATTCACTGTATCGCTATCCTTGTCGAGTTATATCTATCTGCGTCGCCGAAAACTGACCTGCTTTGGACGCGGTTGCCGATTTGGGCAAATCTTCATCAATGAAAATTCCTCTGTGTACGAAATTGATTGATAAGACATGATACAATGAAAATTAAGGAGGATTGAGTATTGTTCATTTTTCAAGAAGGTGCATCAAGGTTCACTATTCTAGATTATCGCATAATCTGACACATTTACAACCAAGATTTCGTGTGAATCAACTCAATGTTGAACAACGGTGATATTGTCTAATGATGATATCATTTCATATCATAAATAATGTGAAACATTTTTGTGCTACTCAAAGCTTAATTACTAACATTCATTAAATAATGATTTTTTGTGCATTTTATACAGGCGATACATAGTAAATATTAGTCCTAGTACACGGCAACGCTGCCTTTAAACAGCTGGTTTCGATTTTGAAGGTAGTGCGGTGATGCCATGGGGTTTCAACTTGAAAACATCTACTTTCGTGCTTGTGAAGTGTTGTATTGTGACTTTATTTGTGAAAAATGGTAAGATTGTGTTTGCTATGTCAAAAACTGGACCATTCGGATCCAGAAATCACCATTCACAGGTAAGTGTCAAATTTGCATTGAGCATTGACTGGAGAGGGATCCAGTGGTGTAGAGTGTAGGCATCATCATATTTCATTCATGAAAATGAGGATTTTTCAATCTTCAGGAAGTTTAAATGTTTGTTTTTATTCGTCAAAAGGTAACAACGAAAAAATGAAACTGATTTGGAAAAAAGCCTGAATGGTAGTGTTTTATGCAATAGGAACCGATTGTTCTCAAATAAGAAAGGATATTCATATTACTTGAATACCTATTCCATTATTTCCTCGATTATTTTATACACAGTAAAGATGAATTATTTATTGGATACTTCCTCAACTGTCTTATTTTCGTTTTTTTTTATTACAATAAGGTTGAAGTCTTCAGTAAGAATGCTTACTTTTACCATTATTATTATTATAATCACTTTTTAGGGCACTTAAAACCTCGCGTTTATCTCGAAATTAACTTTTTGACATATCGCCCTCTTTGCCTGTACCTTTCAATTGGAATTAAAAATTTTGACGACGCCCAGTCTTTTTTCCTGTAAAAGCGAAATATAGTTTTTCCAACAATTTGCTCGAAACCAATCAATAGACTTTCATGAAGGGACATTTTTGTCAGAAACGTCAAATAAAAAAGATAAAGGGGGTCTGAATTGATATATAAAAAAACCTTGTACAGGGCACAGCTTTAAATGGACCCCGCAATTCACTTTTCAATTTGACGTTTGGAAAAAAGTTTTAAATAAAAGTTCATTGGTTGAAAATAGATATTTACCCTGTTCCCAAGGCTTCCGAATAAACCTTTACATTTTAAAACGTGCCAGAAAAAATGGCAATTTTGTTTTTAAGGTAGGTATAGGGTATATAAAAAATGTTTAATTTTCTGGAGAATGCGAAAAGTGAATAGAAATTGCAAATATTGGTACTTGCAAATTGAAGCAGGGTACCTACGCATTATGTATTGTTTATTTGCCCATACTTCTTTGAATGTATATCTAGACATAAATGTTTTTGGGCCAAATTTATGTCTAAACATACAAAATTAAATTTATGTCTAGACATTAATTTAAAGAAGAATAGACCAATAAACAATATTGCTTACCTGCTTCAATTTGCAGGTGTACCAATATTTGCGGTCTTTGTTTAGTATGACTCCTGCACCATATTTCTTTGAATTTATCTCCACTCACTTTCCAGCACTGATAATCATTTTGGTATAGTTAAAAATAGTTTTTCGGCCATTTATTTATAATACTTTTCGCCTGTACATATACTTATGTATTAGAAACAAGAAAAGTAAAACGTTGCTGTTTCCTATTTTTTATATTTTTTTCTTGTTATCCAATTTTAGATTTTCAAAAAATGAAGAGCTGCGAAATATTTGTTGTTCTTTGGTGAGGATTGACGAGGACCGACTTCGAATCAAACCTCTCTTTTTGTGTTCGGCCCATTTTAACCCACAAGACTATTTACGTGACATTGATGGAGTCAAATACTTAAAACCGGGAAGCTTGCCAATCATGACTCACCGGCAGACCATACAGTTTCCCGTCTCCAAAAACAGAAATCATATGGCAATTTGAGTAAAATGGCCTTAGAGTTATGTAAGAAAGGCGAAATATATTTTGTATGTTGGTTGTCATTTTATTCGGAACCGTAATTCATTATTGTCGGAAGAACAGCAAGAGATTTAATTTTTAATGTTATGAAAATTTCAATTTTTATTGATTCAGAAAGTCAAAAATGTGATATACTGTCATATAACAATAACGACATAGGTGCCTACCCAAATTAATAATCATTTATATTTTTCATGCAAAACGGTAGAAACTCGAAATGTGCCGCCGCTGTTCCAGATGAAAATCGAGTTCGGACGTACGTATTATAAGAATCACATGTTCTCATGCGGTGTTGCCCGATGGGTTCGGATTCCTCGTTTTATCTCTTTCCACTCATAGTGTTGTCTCTTTCGCACTTATTGTGATGTTGGCGTCAAGACTAATACCATTTGATGAATGGGATGCCCAGTCTATAGTATTTAAAGTCAATGCTAATAACCGAGATAATAATGCAACAATATGTATAATAAAAATGTTCAGAACAAGATGTAAAATGTTACGGAATACTTATTAATAAGAAAAAACTGCTATTTTCGTATATTTCTTACTAAGTATACGCTCACTGGAGGTATAGAAAGGATATTAATACACAGGGTGGACCAGAAGTAATGGGTCATACGGTAACAGAGTAGATTCCTCACACAAAAATATTGCGATGGACCTCAACTTGTCAAATCCGAGAGTTGATATCAACAGAAATACAGAGGTTGCCAAAGTTGAATTTTAATTTTTGATTTTTTCAAATAACTTTTGAAATAATCATGTTATTCTGATGAAGTTTCGTATATGGGGGTTGTTTGACATGCAAAATTCATATCTGGCCTTGGTATGGATCTAACATGTAGGGAGCGCCACTTACACATCTTTCAACTCATTCAAATAGTTATACCTTTCTTGTACGCACTCGAACATTTTTTTTTGAATCAAAAAAATGATCTTTCCGTCATTTCTACGTAAAAAAGGTACACTGTGTAAGAGTCGATAGGAGTGACCATTTTCAAGATATTTGCCCTTGAAGTATTTATGCAATGTTGCTTCTAATGGAAAATTTTGAAAATTAACATAGGGGGCATGGAAAATGCCGTTGTCACGGTAAAACAAAACATTTTCAAAAAAAAACATTTTTTTTGTAAAAAAAATATAAAATTAGAGTAATTCGAGGATTATTTTTTTTATCTTAAGAAACATTGAGCATTCGAGCTAATGTCAAAATAACCATGATAATGCCGTTTTCAAAGCCTCCTATGTTCATTTACAAAATTTTCCATTTAAAAACACATTGCATGGATTACTTCAAGTTCAAATATCTTGAAAAAGGTTACTCCTAGGCACTTCTACAAAGTAAACCTTTTTCAAGTAAATATGATGGAAAATCACTTTTTCAATTTAAAAAAAATGTACGTGTGCGTACAAAAAAGTTCTGACTATTTAAATGAGTGAAAAGTTGTGTAAGTGGCGCCCCCTACAAGTAAGAGCAATTCCGTGCACAGATTTGAATTTTGCATATCAAACAACCCCTATGTACGAAATTTCATCAAAATAACATGATTAGGATTCAAATATCAAAATTCAACTTTGACACCCTGTATCTTTGTTAATATCAACTTTCGGATGTGACAAATTGAGGTCTATCGCAATATTTTTGTGTGACGAATCTACTGTTACCGTATGACCCATTACTTCTGGTCCACCCTGGAGAGGTTACTCAACCCAATTTCGTTTGTCAATAATCTTTTCAATCCCTATACATTATTATATTCTATACTATGCATGCATTTGTTTCAAGTTCAGAAATAATAGATTTGAGAGATAAGCACAAATGCTAAATGCTTGAGACGCAGCCGTTATTGAGTATATTATGTATTGTATATTTATTATATTCAAATATGAACATAATAATATCATAATTATAACGCATTTCTTATTTTTAAAACATCCTCGATTTTACAACTTTCGAAATTTTCTATCCTAACAACTAAAAATCTATTATATTATTATAATATACAAAACAAAGGATCTTAATAAGGTGAATGTTCATATATTATACCTATTGCTTACATCGTATTGTTGGAAAAAATGGGATACATTCTGTAGTTTGTTATCCCTGGCATAAACGATACCCTTTAGAATTCTTAACTTTTTATCCGGCTCGAAAAACATAAAACACAATAATCTGGAGCATCACACGTTTTTGAATATCGCGCTTAAAAGATAGAAAAATAAAACAGGATTAACTGAAGCGTCATCTAGATTTTTAAATACCCCGCTTAAATAACAGCTGGAAGTGACACTGTCAACAATAACGCATGATTTGGCAACGATGGGGCTCGGGTAATGTATCATCTCGTTAGCGGTTAGGGTATTTGTCTGAAATTGAACTAGTGTCAATTGGATGAGCACACCACGTGATGTGCTTTGTACAAAATAATGGTTGGTCATGTGATCGTGGTTGTCAATCACCCAGAAGCTAGATGTTGGGTACGTTTACACCTTATCACTTTATCTGTTCAGTTTTTGTTCGTTTACAAATTGATCTTTGTCCCTTGATGTTGAACTACAGGGTGTCCCAAATCAACTGGTCAACACTTATACAGCACATAGATAGGGGAACCATAAATGAGACGGAATATCCATGTTTCCAAGATACTGGGTGTACAAGTTTTACAAAAAAAAAGAATTTTTTGTTCTATTTTGAAAACCGTTCTATCGATTTTGATGAAAAAAATCACCTTGCATGTATGGGGCCGGACTTGGAGGACATGTGCTCAGTATCTTTTTGAACAAAAATAGTATAGTATAATTTATTCAAAAAAATAATACTTTTCTCTGAAACTCCGTTCAATTTCCAACAGAGAAGGGTGAAAATTATGGACTGTCAACTTTTTGTTACTCTTTTTTCTCAAAAATTTTCCAAACCACATCCTGTATTTTTTTATTGATATATGTAGTTATAGTGAATTTTATGTTGAATTCACGAGTTCAAATATCAAGTTGATATTTTCAACGTTTTTTTTTTCTAGATGGGTAAATTCTTACGTAAAACAGTATAATATCAACTTTGATCCTCGATTTCTCAAAATTTTCCTCCAACACCCTGTATATTTTGTATTTTGTTGATAGTATTCATGGAGATTTTTGTGTAGAGTTCACTTGTTCAAAAATCAGCTTGATATTTTCAACAGTTTTTGAGTCACGGTTTTTTTTTCTAAGAGAGTGAATGTTTACGTAAAATTGTGGAATGGCAATAAGTGCCCATCGTTTTCTCAAAATGTTTCTCCAACACCCTGTATATTTTTTTAAGATAGTTATGGAGAATTTGTTGTAGAATTTACTTGTTCAAACATCGAGTTGATATCTTCATCGGTTTTTGTGTTATGAATTTTTTACTTATGGGGTGAATATTTACGTGAATCTACAATTTCACGAGTTGAGTTTCTTTTTTTTCGCTCCGACGCATAGCTTTTTCGAGTGAATAAAATAAGAACCATACTTATTGTCCTTCAGAGCATTGATAACCGAAAATTTTCAGTTCCAAAGAACAGCAGGCCGGATATCCTATCGTTTTACTCGTCGGAGAGAAAAGCTCAGGAGACAATTTTCATTCATTGTAAATTAAATGAGTATTTTGACAAAAACTTGTCCAAGAAAACAGGGGCCTGTAATTTTTATCTCGGTTGTCGATTTTTCTATTCAGGCAAATTCAGCTAAATCGAAATATTTTGGCGTCTGGAAATTGCACTCATTACTCATTATCTTCATCATATAACACTGATTCAACGCAACTTACCTCTGACCGCGCGAAATTGCACCGTTTCCAAGGTACAGGGTGGTCAGACACTTTTCCACATATTGGTTTGAGAATTGGCACACGAGGGTTTTGTGATACGAGAAATTTGATTATGAATTTTGTTCAAATGTAGCCGCTAGAAGAAGCCCTACACTGCTCATTTTGTGATTTAAAATGGCCATATAACTATTTTTTTTTCAGATTTTGATCAGAATTGCATGGATAATAAGAATAAGTCATTTTTAATTTTAAACCTAACCATCCTGTACCTTGGAAACGGACAAATATGTATGGACAAATATGACGATTTGACGCAATTTATCTTGCGTTCAATCGTCATATTTGGACCTCAGAAGTATGTTGTAGAGTTTTTTCCGCATCACCGTTCAGAATAACCCTTGTATAAAATTCGCGTGCGTTGAATAATTGAAAGTTGAATATATTTGTTGAAAAAAAGCACTAGCAGGAGATAAGGCTCGGGCACGTGATGTCGAATTCATCAAAAAAAGAGAATTCTGCTTCTTCTCTCAGTAGAATTGGTAGGTATTCCTTTCGAATTTCTACAGAAAATGTAGGAAGACGCCGAAATGTGTGAAAAATCGATTAAGATAAAAAGTGATGAGATTTTAAGACTTGTTTGTACTTTTTTAATTTCCCACTTTGTTGTGAACTTTCGAGGAATTCTTGGAAAAGTGCTATTGAATTTTCCACTTTGCTCTCATAGGTTCCCATCATCGAAATAATTTCATCAATTTGTCATACCCCCATAAACTTTTTAATTTGATGTTTGGAAAAAAAATGTTTCAATTGAAAGTTTGATGGTTCAAAATGAATTTCGTGAAAACAATGTTTTCACATATACAGGGTACGTGTTTCAGAACTTCTGGGCGCGGTCCAAATTTCTTATTTCAAATTACAACCCTCCTACCCTTTATTTGATTTTTATATTATTCTCTGGAAAATTCTTAACAATCCTATACCCAAATTTATACCAATAAGAAGATATTAACGTCAGAAATTTGCTATTTTTTCGAGCATGTTTTAAAATGTATGTTATTATTTGGAAACCTTGGAAACGAGGTAATTGTTAATAGATGTCAACTTCTCGAAAAAGATTTGAACATGGTGTATTGCGAAGAGAAAGTTGTTTGAATATTCTCTTTATTCATACATTGTGACAGGGAAAACTTTCATTTGAATTTTTTTAAATTTAAAATTTTTTACATCAAGTTTAAAAGTTAATGGGGGGGTCCATTTAGCTGTGAACATCCTGTAGGTACAAAGGTAATGGTAAGGACACGGAATGAATATACCTTGACAATTTTATCCCTATAGATAGAAAAAAAAAACTCTACAGGGTGTCCCAAAAGAATGGGACACAAGGCGACCCTTACCAAAAAATATCACGATAGACCCAAATTCGTCAAAAAGTTGATATTGAAAGATACAGGATACAGGGTGTCAAAGTTGAATCTTGATTTTTGATTTTTCAAAAAAATGTTGAAATTCGAACTGGTGCTGGTGGCTATCGATTTGAATCGATACATCGGATCGAGAAGTATCGATTTGAATCGATATACCTATCAAATCGAACAGCATCGATTCGAATCAATCGAATTTAGAAGTATTATCGATACGAATTGATAATCGATTCAAACATTTAAAAAATAGAATCGAGATAATGAAAAATTTGAATTGATTCGAAATCAATCAATTTGAAAAATACATATTATACAGGGTGCCACAGATTGGAGTGCATGCATGAGGATCTCAGTTATCTTAATATATACATGGTCGGTTAAATGGATGCAAAGTTGCGCATTTTTATGCTCGAATATTTTGGGAAGTGGTCGGAATTTTTCAAATTTCCAAATGGCATTAAATTTGAAAAATTCCGACTACTTCCGAATATATTCGAAAAAAAATTATTTCCCGCGTTTGTTTAAAAAGACATTTTAAAATAAATTTCTCTTTGTCATTGCTACTTTTTCTCCTCTAAAAGATGGTGGTATTAAATTCAATATCTGACGTTTCATCTTCGAGCTGCCATCATCAACTTTATTTTAAAGACGGACCTGGATTTTTTATTTTATTTTTAGTTATCTTTTGACGTCCCTGAGGCATTCAGGTAATTAGATGAGGGTGTGGAGTAATGGGTTGCCTTATAGCTTAGAAACCTCAATATTTTCAATTATTATTCACCTATTATATTGGTATTTCCAATATTTTGTTGAAATGGCAATATTTTTGAACACTTTCGCAGAAATTGATTAAGTTTTTTATATTTATTTTTTTTATTTTCCATGTCATTTGTGGATTCAATTTAATTCCATTAAATGTATCGTTATTGGATGTTATTTCGATTTTGGTTCAGTCAATTAGTTTTTTCCAGTTGTGCAGGTCTTCTCATAAGAATAACGTGTCGAATAAAGATGGATTTATGAACCAAACTATGGGTTAGGAAGACAAGAGTTGCCTAGGGTTGCCTGACTTATTATCTCTGGTAATATTTTTCAGATGAGTATTTTTTCGACGGTTGCGATACCTCAATGCATTGAGCACGTCAAAAGATAACTGAAAATAAAATAAAAAATTCAGGTACGTATTTAAAAAAAGGAGCTTGATGATGGCCGCTCAAAGACGAAACGTCAGATTTTTAATTTGATACCACCATATTGTAGAGGAGAAAAGTGACAATGAGAAATCGCAATTCATTTCAAAATATCTTCTCAAATAAACTCAGGAAATAATAATAACGTTTTTGCGAAATTTCGTTATTTATCGAATATCTTCGGAAGTAGGTAGTTGGAACTTTTCAGATGTCAACATGACAATTTGTTGAGAATAAAAATGCGCAACTTTGCATCCATTTAATCGACCCTGTATGTCTTATAATAACCTTAGAACATTGAACCACTAGAACAAGCATAGCACCCCGAACATACACGATTTGTTTGAGTCGATAACATTCTGTTTTTGTTTATGTTTATGTAATGTTATTTTGACACATTTGTGATAAGAACTCTACAATCCAACCGTCCATCAAGAAGCTCCACAAACACAGCACTTTTTTGGTATAATTGCCACGCTTAATCATCTTCTCGAGCACAAATTAATCATTTACCTACTCGCGTGCGTGAAAGTGTACTTTACAGCACGCATTTGCGTGTGGCAAGTAGCACTTTACAGCACTCCGTGTGGTAAAGTTACTTTTCCGCACGGAGTGTGGTAAAGTACTTCACAGCACGCAAATAATTGTTTTGCTATAGTAACCACCAATGTCTCTAGGTAACCATCGTGTCATACTGAATATGAATGACATTTATTTGGTGGTTACTATGACAAAATTATGGAGAGGCAGATTTTCATGTTGAAGAAAATGTGAAATTTCAACTCAAAGGTAAAATTTTGTACCTAACACATGTGGAAAGTGTCTTTACCGCCCTTGACGTTGTGACCGAACTCCGCTGCGCGTCGGTCGGTCACTGCCGTCGCGTGCAGTAAAGTGTCACTTTCCACACTTGTTAGGTAAATAACTATTTCAACTGGAAAATGAAAACAACCGTCACTTTGAAGCATCTATTAAAGTCATGGCAACGCATTTCAAATAACTCGATTGTGCCCAACGTTGGCGTTTGTGATGAAAATTCGTCTTATCAACTTTTTAGTGTAAAAGATCAAGGAAAATCGTTCGATTATTCAACAAGAAGTAGTAGTAGCGATGAAAAAAAGGCTACACACTCCTTGAATATTGAAGAGAAATACATTTATTTGATGATAGTGAACTTCAAGTCATTGTTATTGAATTGGTGACAGAAAATCTGGTGAAAGCTATTTCAAGGAAGTAAATATGGCAAACAATAAGGAGCTTGCTTTTCCCCTTTCCCCCCATGTTTACATTGACATGTTCGACTCACACAATATTGTTTGTTTATGCCTCTAGAGGTTCAATATTCGAAGATAATAACTAAGATCCCCATGCGTGCACTCGAATCTGTGGCACCCTGTATTGAATCAAATAACTACTAAAACGATGATATAAAAACTTGAATTTTTTAAGCTCAAATCAAGAGTAAGTTATTAAAAAAAAAACACGATTTATACAATTATTATTTTTGAGATTTCTGGAAATATCCTTGACCAAATCACTTTTCACTGAATCGAGGCTAATATGCAAAGTATACGTACACCACACCTCAATCGGTCAAGCCGTTCAAAATCAGAATTAGTAAGTACAGTGTATACTTAATCACGATACTATTCCTTTCCTTTTGAAAATATCGAGAGACGTTGCAATGGGCAATTTGCACATTTTGTGGAAATAATAAATGAAAGGATAAGTAAGTAAGTACTGATGCCATTGATGTTTAAAAAATCAACCTACAACCACCAATAATGTAGTAATCACCGAATAAAGAGCGCCAATGCCGCCAATCAACATCCACAACGTCACAGTTCACTTCACAGTGATTGATGGAGTTTGCAGTTTGCAGCCTGCACCCGAATGTACCGATCACAGCAATTCAGTGGAGGTCGATGAATATTAAACACGATTTTAGGAAACTGAACTTATGGCTTATGGTCTATTTAACAGAAATCAAAACTTTTACATCTCATTCGACTTTTAACTTGTTATTATGCTGAATCACAAAAAATTAAATTATTGTTTTGTGTGCTGAATTCTGAATCATTCTTTTCCTCACTCTTAGTTTCTTTGTTTCTTAGGTTATGTTTTTTTCTTTCAAATTGTATGTGGCATATGCGTCTATAAGGCGCATTTTAAAATTATCCTCCAACACCTTCTCCTGATTTCAAAATATCAAACATAAAATACTTTTAACTAACTGAATAAAAAAACTTATACAAAATTAATATTTAACTTTTACATGAACTTGAAAATGACATAGAAGCGTAGTACTATTTACGTAAACACAACTTTCATATTGAATTATTATTTGCGGGGTGTGTTATAGACCACAACGCCATCTTTCGGCAGAATTATAGAGAGACATATCAGAGCCTCCTAGGATTTGCTTATAAACCAGTTTTCTGTCAAATAAATCATGGCCTCCTTAGAAAAGATCTAGTCCCAGCTACGAATTGTGATATGTCGATGATACTTAAATCTTTTATGCACTTGTGGGACATCACTAGACTGGAAATTTTACACTCTTTTCAAAAATCGAAAAATCCAATATGGCAGCCATAAGAAAAATGAAAGTTGAGGCGGGTTGCGGAAAAACAAAAGGCGATTTAGACATGTCATACACACCATTTTATTCGTCTTAAAAAAGTGTCCCGATAATGTCACATTTTCATAGCTGTCCAATTAGCCGTTTCGGATTTACTGGCAAAAAACAAAATCCGCCATTTTCGGATTCTTGCCGATATTTCCAAAACCAATTGACCGATCGCAAATCTGGAACCGAATATCGAATGCACTAAGTTTCCTCTAAAACTAACCTTTGATGTAGGTATAATAGGAGCCAAGATCCCTGTATGGTATAGAGAAACGAATATGGGACACACTGTATACGGAATGACCCTGCACAAATCCTGGTTTGTCTATCCAGATATTACAAGGTTCTCAAAGTGTCAGTTATTCCCAAACACTATCTCGTGAATGATAATTTGAAAATTTATCCCAATACCTTTTTGCTTTTGTTATGCCATCTTAATTATGGATAAAAATCGTTAAATTACATTTCTATATTGAAATCTACAGGGTGTGTGTCTGAAAAACCTGTGCATTTTGACATGGTGAATAGAGTATGCGTAGGATAATCGCTTTTGTAATTGACCATATTATGTGTACTGTGTACGCAAACGTTTCGTTAAAAAAGTAATACTAATAAGAATAATATAATTTCGATTTTTTGTCTGTAAATTCGAAACATATCGCAAGCGATTTTGGCAAAATTTTAAGTGTTTTGATTCAAAAAAACAAAAGCGCAGTTTTTATGTAATCATTTGACTTTTCATTTTTCATAGATCATGAAATAAGTGAGTTTTTCTGCATAACATTGATTTTTATTTTTTATCTCGAAAACGACGCACCGAAGAAGAACTCAAGAGTTATATGATGGGTTCCTGCAGACCAAACACTAATTCTGCAAGCCCAGCATTCCCGACCTATTTATACCAGATCACGCCCGGAGACAGCAGATTTAGATTCAAGCCGTCATTCAACACGTATCTTTAAAACCAATCCAGTCCTCCATAATATTTGTATAATTCTAATAATTGTTAATACCAGTAAAAATAAAGTTTTTAAAAAGAAACTTCGGCCAACCTGTGTATTAACTGGCGCAGTCGGTAGGATTTTCGAGATTATCGAACGAATATCGATAATTAGTTCGAGTGAACGAATCGGGAAAACGGACTTACTAGTTACAAGTGCAACTTGAATATTTGCCTGAACTCAGACATACATCGCTGGATTCATCGGATATTGCTGATTTGGAAGGACAAGCATCGCCTACCAGTCAATAATTAAGAATGGAAATGAAGACATTGATGATTTTAATGTAAGTGCAATTGAATCACTTTAATTTGTTTGAATTACTGTTTTAAATTGGTTTTCCACGGACTGAATCTATTTTCTCAAATTCTTACTTTAGAATTTTAAAATTGAGGACATAAATAATATAAATAGCAATTTCGAAAGAAATATAATAATAATGGATCTAAGACCAGAATTTTTAAACTGTGTGCCCACATTTGATGGCAATCCAAATGATTTAAATAGGTATCTAGCAGTTTGTCAAAGTTTAATTGATACATTTTACAAACTAAATGAACCGAATCATTTTCAGAATATTTACTTGATAAATTGTATAATAGGGAAACTGTCAGGAAACGCAAAGTTAGTTCTTGGTACGCAAAGTAAAGTTACCACTTGGGACGCTTTGAAATACATTTTAAGTAGACATTTCGCCGACCAAAGAGACGAAGCATGTTTAAATAGGGATCTTGTAATGTCAAGACAAACCAATAATGAAACGCCCAGTCAATTTTATGATAGGATTCTTCATATTTTAAATTTGATATGTTCATACATAAGTATGCACGAAGAAACCGAGGAAGGAAAAGTAATTAAGAGAAACCTTTATAACGAGCTAGCCCTCAAAACATTCTTATCAGGATTAAAAGAACCGTTAGGGACAACAATTAGGTGTATGAGACCTACAGATTTACCAGAAGCATTGCAATTCGTAATGAATGAATCTAAGATGCATTATTTCCAAAATCTAAATAGCAATAACAAACCTTTTTCTCAACCCAATCAATCCAATCGAAATAACTCTTTAAATAATCAGAATTTTGGAAGAAACGATAATAATTTTGAGCATAGATCGAATTACCGACCTAATTATAATCTTAGAAATTCACATGCTCCATTCGGAAGAAATAACAATTGGAGACAACCAAACCCGAATTTCCATAATAATTACAACCAAAATAATCGTTTCAGACCGAGCAATAATAATAATACAAATGTATTTAAACCAAACCCAAACAAAAATGTCTCACAACCAACGCCAATGAGCGGAGTTTCCACATCGTATGGAACTAACAATTTTAGACAAAATAATAATAATCAAGGGAGAAACTTCTTTAAAAATCAACCCTCACAACCAAGAAATTTTACTTCTGAAGAATTATTTAATACAGAAACAAGATCAAACTTTGACTCAGCATACGAAGCTGTTGAAAATCAACATCAACCTTTACAAAATAACGTCGATTATAGTCTACGCGAGGACTATGAATATGACACAAATAATTCATCACGTCATGAAGAAAATAATAATGATCATGTAAATTTTCACGCGGATTCGTCAACAAAGCAGGAAACTTAACACCACCCGTATTTTCATTGAATAATACTAACACGAGTGAGTTATCCTACATAGAATTCCCAGAAAATAAAATTAAACTATTAATAGATAGTGGATCTACAAAATCATTTCTAGACCCGAATTTAGTAAACAAACTTTATCCACAACACATTAGATATGACCCATTTGTTGTGTCAACAGTTTTTCAACAATCTGCACATAAACATTCAGCAGAAATTCCCGCTTCAAATATTTTTAATTTGCCAAACTCTCAAACTTTGAAATTTTATCTTTTTGAATTTCATCATCTTTTTGACGGTTTAATAGGACTCGACAATTTGAAAAAGTTACAAGCCACCATCAATTATGATAAAGGATATTTAATTACACCATTTTCAAAAATAAAATTGAAATTCGAGCAAACTAAACCCCAATTAAACAACATAACTATACCCCCACGTACAGAACAAGTTATTAAAATTAAGACGAGTATAAGTAATGGTGATATATTAATGCCATATCAAAAATTAAACAATTGTGAAATACCCAATTCCATATTACATGCAAAAAATGGAAATGCATTGACAACAATTATTAATAATACTTGTGAAGCAATAACGTTAGATATATCAGAACCATTTGAAGTTGATCAATTTGAACAAAATGAAATGGAAGTTATAGATACAAATTTTATTTCCAATAGTCCACATCAACCCCAGAATTTCGACATAAATCAAATACGAACTGATCACTTGAACCCTGAAGAGAAGAACGAAATTTGGAAACTTTGTCAAGAATTCTCAGATATATTTTACCAAGAAAACACTCAATTAACATTCACCAATCAAATCAAACATTGCATTAAGACAAGTGACGAACTACCAATCTATACAAAGACATATAGATATCCATTCATACATAAAAAAGAGGTAGAATCACAAATTAATAAAATGCTTAATCAGAACATAATAAGACCTTCGAACTCACCATGGTCATCGCCTATATGGGTTGTACCAAAGAAACTTGACGCGAGCGGTAAACAAAAATGGCGAGTAGTAATTGACTACCGAAAATTGAGCGAGAAAACTATCAATGACAAATACCCGTTACCAAATATTAATGAATTACTTGATAAGCTAGGGAAATGTCAATATTTTTCTACTTTAGACCTTGCAAGCGGTTTTCACCAGATCGAATTAGACGAAAATGATATACCAAAAACAGCTTTTAACACTGAAAACGGACATTTCGAGTTTACAAGAATGCCGTTTGGATTAAAGAATGCCCCTGCGACATTTCAGAGAATAATGGACAATATTTTGAGAGGTATACAAAACGAAAAGTGTCTTGTTTACCTTGATGACATAATAATTTTCTCAACTTCTTTACAAGAACACTTGGAAAGACTAAGATCTGTTTTTAAACGATTAAGACAATCAAATTTCAAAATACAACTTGATAAAAGTGAGTTTTTAAGACATGAAGTAGCATACTTAGGACATATAGTAACTCCGGAAGGTGTTAAACCGAACCCCAACAAAATAAAAGCAATAAAAAACTACCCTATTCCATCAACAACGAAACAAATCAAAAGCTTTTTAGGACTCTTAGGTTATTATAGACGATTTATAGATAACTTCGCAAAGATCACCAAACCACTAACTAAATGTTTAAAGAAAGGGACTAAAATAGAACACAATAAAGAATTTGTAGAATGCTTTGAAAAATGCAAAAACCTTTTAATTAACCAACCAATTCTACAATATCCAAATTTTGAGAAACCATTTAATTTAACTTGTGACGCTAGCAATTTTGCATTAGGAGCCGTACTTTCACAAGGCCCAATTGGAAAAGATTTACCTGTAGCATATGCTTCGAGGACATTGAATGAATCTGAACAAAATTATTCTACCATAGAAAAAGAATGTCTATGTTTAGTATGGGCGACAAAATATTTTCGACCATACCTGTTTGGGAAGAAATTCAATATAATAACTGATCACAAACCACTACAATGGTTATTTAATTTGAAAGACCCGAACTCAAAACTAGTAAGATGGCGACTTAAACTTCAAGAATTTGATTATGAAATAACTTATAAAAAAGGTAAAGCTAACACAAATGCTGACGCGCTTAGTAGAATCGAACTACATACAAAGGATACTAATGATGACATAAGCAATTTAATTTCATATGTAGATAATTTTAATAAGTTATTCGAATCAACTGGAAACCCTTCAACTAGTAATGTAACTGATTATAATCCAAGAAATTTAGATAACATGTCAATAATAGCTCAATTAGACGAAACCCCTGAATTAGATATACAAGATAATGTAAATGATGATGAAACCGTACATACAAATCGATCGGAACACCCAATTGTAGGGATACCAATTATTGAAACAGCAATAAATTATGGTGCAAATCAAGTAATCGTTTCAAAAGTTCATCATTCTCCAGCCAAGACTAAATTGTTAATTCTTTTCGAAAGAAAAAGACGATTTCTCTTGCAGTTATCCGAAAACAATTTTGAAAACGACATAATGCAATTCGTTAAGAGTTTCATTATTCCCGGAAAATTGTATTCAATATATTTTGAAGATCCAACAATTTATGAACCATTTTGTGAAATAATACGAAAAAACTTCAAATACCCATCAATCAATTTTAAAAGATGTACGATCAAACTCATTGACGTACTCGATAAACAAGAAATACCGATAATAATTCGAAATTATCATGAAGGAAAATCGAACCATAGAGGTATCGAAGAAACTGAAGAAAGAATTAAAACTAAGTATTATTGGCCAAATCTCAAAAATGCAATCCAGACCTTTATTAATCAATGTGAAATATGCCAAAAGAGCAAATATGAAAGACACCCTGTAAATATCGAGTTAAATGTAACACCAACAGCAATGAAACCCTTTGAAATAATTCATTTAGATACGTATACATTAGAGAAGACTAAATTCCTAACCATAATTGATAGCTTCTCAAAGTACGCACAAGCTTATTATTTGAACTCAACTGCAGCGACAGAAATAGCGGATAATTTAATTACATTTTTCACACATCATGGAATACCAAAAAAAGTAATTACCGATAACGGTACCGAGTTCAAGAATACTGTAGTAACAGAACTACTTCAATTACACAAAATTGAGATTCACTTTTGTTCACCATACCACCCTCAATCAAACGGAATGATTGAAAGATTACATTCCACACTAACTGAACACATAAGACTTTTAAATAACCAAGGTTATAAAACAACCCCAATACCTCAAAAAATGAAATATGCAATTTTAGCTTATAACTATACTATTCATTCGGTTACAAAGCTAAAACCAATCGAAATCATAAGTGGACATATGAAACCTGATGATCCTTTCAATTTAGATCTCCAACAAATTTTATATTCAGACTACATCCAGGAACACCGCGAAAAAACTAAATTAATGTACTCCAAAATAAATGAAAATCTAACGAAACAAAAAGAAAAAATAATTTCCAAACTAAATGAAAACAGAGACGGACCAAATATCTTCGAACCCAATCAAGAAATCTATGTTAAACAACACAATCGGAAGAAACTAGGAGAAACTTATTCTTCTCCTACCCATATTAAAACCGTAGACCCAGTTATGAAAACTGTTGCAACTACATTGCAAAATAAAATCCACATGGCTAACTTGAAGAGACCCCTTCAAAAAACCTATGATTTTAACTAATATGTATATAAATAACCCCATATCTAACCACTTATCACTAAGCATAATAAATTATCTTCCTACGTTAAAAGAGACAATAAAATAGTAATTATGAAATATTGTTTCAGCTTGATCACCTTCACTAAAGGAAATCAAGAAAACATAGAAATTAAGAAATTAGAAGATAACCCCGGACTAATACCAATAAACTTGGGTAATGCAAGAATCATAGATTATGTATATACACTAATACACTTTTACGATCTAAATCCAATAATTTTAGAATTGGATAAGTTAGATAGAAAAACTAATAATCTTACTATACTAATCAATAAAAATAAGGATTATTTAGAGGACACTAGTAATTATCTTAAACTACTGACCATAACTAGAAATAGAGTACAAGATAAGTTAAAGGAAATACTACCACAACCAAATAGAATTAAGAGAGGACTAATTAATGGTTTAGGATCTATTTTTAAATCAATATCAGGAAACTTAGATTATGAGGACGGAGAAAAATACGATAAGTTAATTAACAATCTCTACCAAAACCAGAAAACCATCGAGTCAAGTATTTTGAAACATAATTCACTTTCTCTCGGTATCATTGAACGATTCAATGAGACAATTCGACAAATAAGTCATAACGAAAAACTGTTAGAAACTAAATTAAATCAAATAGCATTCATGGTTCAAAGAACCACCATTAGAGAAAATGCTATCTATATAAAAGACACCATGAACCAGATAATTAACATCTTTGAAATAATAGACTCAATTCTCCAAGATATTGAAAATTCTCTGACTTTTTCGAAACTCAAAGTTATGCATCCTAGTATAATTAAAAATGAAGAACTTCTCAAAGAACTATTAACCCTACAAAACAAACTAGGACTAGAACGAATGCCCTTAGAAGTAACCCAACAAAACCTTCTATCATTTGAAAAGCTAATTGAAATCGAGAGTTACATCATCAATAATAGAATTACATATCTATTACACATTCCAATAACTCACGAAGAATACTTCGATTGCTTTCATTTGTATTCAGTACCGATTCTTAAGGAAAATCACCATTTTAAGACAGTAATACCCCAAAATAAATATGTCTTGAAAAATCAGTTGCACTACACATTTTATGAGTCATGTCGACAAATACATTCAAATCTTCATCTATGCGATAAAAGCAATTTGAAAGATATTGACGAAAATGCCCCATGTTCAGTGAAATTACTCAACACTGACTCCGACACTTCAACATGCAAACAAATTGACGTAACCATCACCCAAACAATAATCAATCAGCTGGAAAACACCAACCAATGGATTTTAATAATCCCGACCAAGGAAAGCATTGAACTCCGATGTTCTAACCAACAAGAAATCATCAACCTAGTTGGAACATATATTTGCAGCATTCCAAAAAACTGTCACGTCATCACCAAATCCAAACTAATCCTGAACAATCAGAAGACCTTGGAAGATAATAGTAAAACAATACTATTCCCAGACATTGAAGTGAAAGACACTCTTCTACCCACTTTAGACTTAAGTGTACATCTTCGTGAACTTCAACTTGACGGACTTCACAAACTAACCAGTGAAATAGTGTCAAACCAACCAAAATTATATTATCCTGATTTAGAGACAACCCCTAGTGTGTGGACACTTATATTATATATTTGTGTAATTACAATTTGTCTCTATTTTATATTCAAAAAGGTACTTCCAATAGTACAAGGAAGAAGAAAGAAGAGCTCCAGAATTACGGAAGAAGACATCCAGATTCAACTTCCACGCTACCCTTAAAGTTGAATCTTAAGGAGGGAGGAGTTATATGATGGGTTCCTGCAGACCAAACACTAATTCTGCAAGCCCAGCATTCCCGACCTATTTATACCAGATCACGCCCGGAGACAGCAGATTTAGATTCAAGCCGTCATTCAACACGTATCTTTAAAACCAATCCAGTCCTCCATAATATTTGTATAATTCTAATAATTGTTAATACCAGTAAAAATAAAGTTTTTAAAAAGAAACTTCGGCCAACCTGTGTATTAACTCAAGTTACCTTTTTTGCTCAAAACTGCACAGGGAATCAAAACATGATTTTTACTTTGTCGCGTACCACTTATTTTTTTCTTCGATAAAAGAATAATGAGAAGCTCTAGGTCCGGTCCGGGAAAAGCTAAACTCAAACGAATTTCTCAGGAAAATCGGATAGCTACTTGCTGAAAGTTTTAACGACATCGTTTGAGGCGTTTCGAATCTACAGACAAAAAATCGAATTTTTTCTCAACTTTCAATACTCTGTATTTTCTTAACGAGACGTTTGCGGAGTGCGAATACTTGTTCATTTACAAAAAGTAATTGTCCTACCATCCTACTCTATATTCACTATGTCAAAATGAGCAGGATTTTCAGACTCACCCTGTATAGCTGCTTGAATCATAATCTCAGTTCGGTAGAACGGATTTTGAGAGTAGATGTATACGTGAAAATACGTATTTGCAGAAAACGGTAAAGTCAACACCTACCTTATCACAACCGAAAAAGTCACCACTGTAAATAAACTATATACAGCGTGATCAAACAAAGGCAAACGATTGAAAGCTCACGTGATAAAAACCAACACATGTGATCAGTTCAATCATTACTCTATGTTAAATCACGTTCTTTTTCCGTTTTCCTATGGTGGTAACGGTCTGCTTCACGGTCAAGCTTTTAGAATCACAAATGGTTTGGTGGAATCAATCAACAATAGAAATGGAAAAATACGTCATCAAAACTATGCTGCCTTAATAAAAATAGCTATAAGCTTGACATGAATTCAAACCTCCCTCCAAAAAGCTCAAATCCCATTGTCAGCCTTATTCCAAATTACTGACAGGCGATTGGTCCAATCGAAATCGAAACGCGTAGCGCATCTTCGAACTTCAAAAAGCACATCGATGAAGCTCTGCTCTAACCTCTCAACTCTAACCTTTTCCGTTGACAAATCGTGGAGTGCATATCTCTCTGAGTTTTTCAATATTGAATCACTTTTATGTTGGATCAAAATTTAAAAAGAATGCCGGCTAAAGAATTCCTCAAGGACTTTCTAGCTGGTGGAGTATCAGCTGCGGTTGCTAAAACCGCCGTAGCCCCGATTGAACGAGTCAAATTGCTTTTGCAAGTTCAGGAAGCTTCAAAGCAAATTTCGCAGGAAAAACGTTATAAAGGTGAGTGAATATCTGTAAAATTGTTAATCATCAATGCTAATTTGCTGGATCTTTTCATTTTGTGGCGCAAAACACCAAAATACAAAATAGTCCAAAATAAATTATTGTTCAGGGAATTGATAAAGTTTGTTGAAATATCTATCGACAGATGGCGGATTGGCGGATGGCTGCGAAACCGGTCTAAGGCCGCGTATACATTTGCGCGCCGAACGGTTCGTGATGCGCTCGTGAGCAACCAGTTCTTCAATTTATAGGGGATTTTGGAACCACAAATAATAATCTTCCAATCCAAGTCGGTTGTTTTGTTTGGTTTTTTTTCATGACCGCTTTGTTGGCGAACAAAAAAACTTTAAAAATCATGGCATTTTCAATAATGTTTTCATAAAAAAGTATTCAATTTGCCAATAAACTATCATTTCTGTAATGGTAAAACTAACACACCCAAACTTTTATTGCTTTATAGGATAAAAATAGGGGGTCTGCATCTAGAAAAATTGACTTTGGGTTTTGTATAATTTAATTTTTGTACTTCATTTTTGCTCACCCTGTAGCAATTACAATCAAAATATCAATACACCATAGTAGGTCCCTTTCGAGAAAAATCCATTCCATGATATAGTAGAGGGTGAGTTTTTTTGGGAAAAGTTAACAGGACAAAATTTACGGAACAGCTTTAAAACGCAGTAAATCCACTACGAGTGGGCCAATTTTTTTACACGTTCACCTGGAATATTGATGTTTCGAAATGTCTAAACGAAGTCTTATCATTTCCGTGGAAAAACCACCCCTAAGACTGTTCCGTAGATTATCAAATTTGCGAAACAGTCTTGAAACGCAGTTACTGCATGACGAACAGATTGACTGTTGCATATTTTTGAATCAAGTTACGATGTTTTATTATTTCCGTAGAAAAACTACCCTTAAGACTCTGTTCCGTAAATCATCAAATTTGCGGAACGGTCTTCAAACGCAGTAAAAGCGTAACGAACGGATTGATTATTGCTTATTTTTGAATGAACCAACGATATTTTATCATTTCCGTGGAGAAACTACCCCTAAGACTCTGTTCCGTAAATTATCAAATCTGCGGAACGGTCTTCAAACGCTGTAAAAGCATAACGAACGGATTGATTATTGCTCATTTTTGAATGAACCAACGATATTTTATCATTTCCGTAGAAAAACTACCCATAAGAGTCTGTTCCGTAAATTATCAAATTTGCGGGAGGGTCTTCAAACTATGAAACGCAGTAAATGCATGTTGAATATCATCTAAAAAACAAGATATAACTACAAAACCTCAGATTAATATTAATCTGAGTACAAAACAATGTTTAATAAATCTTAAAAACTACCTATAGTCTTCACAAAAATAAACTAGAAATATCGTTAGTTCATTCAAAAATATGCAGTGACTAATCCGTTCGTTACGCATTTACTGCGTTTGAAGACCGTTCCACGAATTTAATAATTTACGGAACAGAAGTCTTAGGGGTGGTTTTTCCACGGAAATGATAAAATATCGTTAGTTCATTTAGGGGTATATGCACCGTAGAAATATAATCCGGATAAAGTCTTTATCGCGATTATCTTCCATACCACCTAATGGAAAATGATCGCGATGAAGATTTCATCCGGATTAGATTTCTACGGTGCATATAGGGGTTAGAAATATGCACTAATCAATTCGTTCGTCATGCATTTACTGCGTTCCAAGACCGTTCCGCAAATTTGATAATTCACGGAACATATTCTGATACGGGTAGTTTTCCACGGAAATGATAAGATTCGACAGGAGTATACCGCGTTTCAGGTTTCAGGGCCGTTCCGCAAATCTGATACTTCACGGAACTGAGTCGAGGTAGTTTTTTCACGGAAATGATAAAACATCTTTAGAAATGTTGAAAAATCAATATTTTATGTGAAAATATAAAAAAACTGCTCCACTCGTAGTGAAGTGCGAGTTTTATGGCTTTTCCGTAAATTTCGTTCTGCTCCGCGGAACATTCCGCAAATTATGCCGACCCGTTCTTTTTATGTCCAGCGTAGGGATCTATGAGGGATCTCAGAAACTTTAGCAGATACGAGAAAGTTTAAATGGGCAAAGATTTGCAGTTTTTTAAGCTCTACTCAAAACCATTTTGAGTTTTGGAAAACTTGACAGCTGTCAAAAGATATGTCAAAAAAACGCCAGCGATTTTTTAAAACGCCCTTTGCTCCGCGAATATTGATTGTAGGAGAAAATATTGAATACAAAAGTATCAAGAGATTCTTCTCTAAATAAAATGGCATTCAAACATTTTCGTCACACCCGTCACTTTTCACATTTGTGTTTTTTTAAATTGAAACCATATTACATTTTATCCTTATTCAATAGAGAATCTTACCTCAACGTAGTTATTTCTAAAAAAATACCATTTAATGAAATAAAGAATTTATAATAATATGATTTTGATTACATAACAATATTGTATTATTTTCAAAATCTACTTGGCTCAAAACTCAAAACGTTTTTTGCTTAAATGGAGTTTTTCAACTTAGAAAAACGAGATAATATTATAATTATATATACCATGATCCCCCGATCTTTTGGTTCTAGATTTTTTTGTCAGGCGTTGTAAGAAATAAAGTTTAAAAAAATATTCTACAATAGATGAACTTCGAGCTGCTGTAATAATTAAAGGTATCAATAATATTAATGCGGGCAATTTCTAGGAAAAGAAAGGCAACTAATTCATTTTTGAAAAGATGGAACGTTTGCGATAACACCCAATAACGGATGCATTTTCGAAAATATTTTGTAAAAACCAAATGAATAGGGTTGTGCCTGGTAAATTGACCGATTTTGATCCGACAGATTTTGACCTTGTCAAAATCAACCACAAACCACACGACGCCATCTACACAGAATCGTGGCAATTATTGACAAAAAGCGGACATATTATTATTATTTTATTGGTGTTTCAACAGAGTACAACAGACCAAGCTCAATGTGAGAGTGTGCTTTGATCCTTGAATAAGCTGCATTACGAGGTGCATTATTAAGTTGGTACTTGACTTTTTTTTATAAAATCAATAATAAAAAATCTGCAGGGTTATTGCTCAATATGACATGTGAGAAAAAAATTTATTGGCCGGAAGTTGTCCAAAATTATATAATTTTAATACGTGAAAATAAGTTTCTGGAAATTTATAGAACGAAAGTTGTCCAGAATTAGCACAACTTTTTTCATATGCCATATCATGGAATCCCTGAAATGTTTAATCATGTTTTCTGTTTTGAAAAAAAGTTCATGACAAAAGTTGTCAGGAGTGTAATTCTGAACAACTCTGCTTCTATGATGATATGTTCTCGTGAGAAACGTAGAAAACACATCTTTATTTTCAAGATGGCGGGCTGAGCTCACCCTCGATTTGCATGAAAACTAAGAGAACACTGAACTATTGAGAAAACCTTGCACGTTTTTTGCGTTAGCGAGTACCCACTAGCACTCAATGTCATCAGTATTGTTAAATTATTATCATCAATTTTTTTTCGTACCAGTTAAAGCTTCGACCATACATGGTCGAAGAGTTAGTAAGTAATCCATTTATTTAGCATAAAGCTACACAAGTTTACAGTTTTAAATTATTGTATAAGTATAATAAAAGTGTATAACAGATATGTATGAACAAATAATAAAAAAAAAAAAAATAATACAAGCATTGTACATAGTAACAGTAAAATAGAGCAGTAAAAAGTTAAAAACTAAAACAAATAAAAACCTGAAGGTAAAAAATTAAAATGGAGATGACAGGATGTGTGGCTTCAATAGTTTTTTGAAAAGACCAAGACTAGTACAGTTCTTCAATGTGTTTGGAAGCCGATTGAATTCTTGTAAACCTTTGTGCAAGATGGAGTTATGCAGCTGACTAGAATGACATCTTTCGAACAAAACAAAGTTATCACAGTTTCGAGTCTTATAACTATGTACATCTCTAAAAGTTTTTACTTTATCACAGATATAATTTGGGAGCAGGTTATTTTTTATTTTAAAAAGAAATACATTTACATCAAATACAATTTTTTGTTTGACTGACAGCGTATCAACAACCTTTAACATCACATAGATAGGAGTGTACCGGTTACACTTGAGAATAATTCTTAAGGCCCTATTTTGAATTTTCTGTAGTTGGTCCATTTTATACATAGGTAGATTGTACAAGAGCGTGGAGCAATATTGCAAATGTGGCGCTGCGATGGTGTTATATAACAACATTTTTGTATATAGAGACAGTGGTTTTCCTATTCTAGATATAAAGCCTACTTTTTTGGAAAATTGTCTCATCACATAATCCGCTTGAGCATGCAGGTTCAAGTTAGCGTCCAGAATTACACCTAAATATTTTATTTCTCTATGATGTTGTAGTGGTTCCCCATTTATTTCTAGAGTTATACTTTCAATGTCAACTTGACTCAATCTTGATTTTTTGCCGAAAATGCAAAACTTCGACTTGCTTGCATTTAGGCACAACTTATTTATGCATAACCAATTGAACACATTTTCCAATTCTTCCGTCATGTAGCGTTTCATTTCTTGAATGTCTTTACCCACGATATACAACATAGTGTCGTCCGCGAACAGGACAGCTTTACATTTTTTTAAGAGGTTCACCATATCGTTGATATACAATAAAAACAATATTGGCCCTAGTACAGTACCTTGCGGAACTCCATAATTAACGCAGTTTTCATCAGACATACACCCTTTGAATTTCACTCGTTGTCTTCTGTTGGTAAGGTAGGATCTGAACCACTCAAGTGCACTTCCCCGAACACCCACTGTCTCTAATTTATCCAATAAAATGTCTCTATTTATTGTCTCAAATGCTCTCTTAAAGTCCAGAAACACCGCTAACACAAAATTATCACAGTCAATTGATTTCATAAAACTGTCACAGATATTTACACATACAGATTCACACGAATGGTTTCCCCGAAAACCCGACTGCATTGGAACAATAATGTCATTTCTGTCACAGTGAGCCAAAAGTTGTTCTTTGACATTCACTTCTAAAACTTTCTCATACAATGGGACAGTATTTATCGCTCGAAAGTCTGTGTGTTTATTCGACCCCTGGACTTTCTGCACAGGAATAACAATCGACACCTTCCAGTCATCCGGGAAAACACCTCTTGAAAGAGAAGTGTTGACAATATCCAGCAATCGATCTCCCACAACATAACAAGCATCCATCAATACTCGCTTGGAGATCCCACTATCTCCACACCCAACGTTCTTCAAGTTGTTGATGACTTCCTTCATTTTATCCATGGAAATTTGTGCAAATGAATCCAATTTCGTCGAAACTGCGGCTGATGACGGCATACACGCTACATGTCCTGGTGGTATGTTCTTCACAATTTCCGAGATGCTCTTTACAAAATACTGGTTAAATTTTTGGGCTATTTTGGCTTCCTCAATCAAATGTTCTGCGTCAAAGATGATTTCTTCATTTTGCTGGTAGCTAGTCTTTCCAGGTATCAAGCTTTTCAATTCTCTCCATAGTTCTTTCGAGTTGTTTTTATTCTGATCCAAAACGTCATAAAAATATTTTTCTTTGCTCCTCCTTATCTCTGTGACTACAGCATTCCGTTTATTCTTAAATGTGTTCCAAGCATCAACGGTTTTTTCCATAACTGCTCTTTTGTACAAAGCATCCCTTTCATTCATCATTTGCACAATGTCACTGGTTATCCATTTTTTAGACGCGTACTTTTCCTTCACACGAACTTCTACTCTCGGGCACAATTTATCCAAGGAATCTTTGATGTCATTTATCAATATATGTGCCAGCACATTCACATCCGAAACGTTATTATCCCATGTTTTACTCAGAAGTTGTTCTTGGAGTTTATAACCATCATAGTTTTTCATAGGTCTGCATAAATACATTTTCTCAGCTTCCTTTTTGCTTCTTTGTTTCAATGATAATGACAAAATTGAATGATCGCTGATCTTTGGGGTCACATGAACTTTATAATCTATTGACTTATCGTTTGTTATAATGTAGTCGATGAGAGTTGCACTTTTTGGGGTTACACGAGTTGCTTTGTCCACAATTTGTTTAAATCCATTTGTATAAACACTTTTCATCAACTTATCGCCATAAAATGACTTTTTCATCAAATCAAAGTTGAAATCCCCAAAGATTAAAGTGACACCATCAAACTCACTTGCTTGGTCCAGAAACTGATCGAAATACTCCAGAAACTTGCCATTCTCAGTTTGAGGCGGGTGGTACAGTACAGAACACATGTAGTTCACTCCAGATGACTTGAATATGAAAGACAACGACCATACATAGTTGTCAACACACTGTACACTTTCCATTTTATATTTGAGATCCTCCTTAATGAATGCCATGACACCTCCAGTCCTTCTATTCGTTGTGACACTTTGTTCCAGGCGATATCCATTAATGTTCAGTTCAACCTCATCGATTTCTTCACACACATGCGTTTCTGACAATAGCACAATCTTCGGCTTCCAATCGTCGACCAACATGAGGATATTGTCCTTATTATTAATGAACCCCTGGCAATTAAAATAAACAATTCCGGAGTTTAAAACGATCAACGAATCTAATTGCTATTTGATGAATTTGTTTTTCTGTATTTCCTCAATTTTTTTGTAGGTTTCACACTTCGTTGCATCCCACGTAGTGTGCTCGATGTTCAAACTCAATCCGTACTTTTTATTTGCCAATAAACAATTTGAACATTTATAAATGACAGATTCACAATTTTTGATGTCATGGTCACCGCTACATTTTGGGCACACTTTTGATTCCTTACAATCTCGTTGGAAGTGTCCAAATTTACAACAATTAAAGCATCGTATCACTCCGTAGTCTTCGAATACTCTGCATCGGTTCCATCCAATATTCATTTTCTCTTTATGTATGAATAGCTCATAAGTGCCAAGATCAACTTCGAATACAATACTAAATTTTCCATTCACTGTCTTCGTTTTTCTAATAACACCCATTTTGAAATTTTTATTATTATTGTCGAGATCATTTTGTCTGACTATTTTAGCAATCAATATGTTATCTTCAGTCGCTTGTTCAGACTCATTAATTCCAATCACTTTAATTCGGCGGTCGAGGGTTTTTGGTTTTTCCACTTTATAATTTTCTCCAAGCTTATTTTGAATCAGTTGCTGCACATTATTGATTTCCTTTTCAGTTCCACAATTTAAAATAAGACCTCCACTTTTCGTCGAGCGACCCATTGATACACCCACCCCGATTTGACTGGGATCCACATTTTTTCTTAAGTCTTCCTTGATTCTGTTAATATCCTTGGATTGCTCACTTGTATTCTTCACCACTAAAACACGGTTTTCCTTTTTTGCAGCAGTTGCGTATGTTTTCTGGTTTGCCATGGATTCCTTTATAATTGATGTTTGGTTTTGTTGCTCTTTTAGTTTCAAAATTTCATTTTTCAAGCTCACATTTTCGGTTATTAGAAAATCCATCTTCGTACTCATCTCTTCAGTGTATTTTATCAATTTTTTTAGAGTTGACTTGATAAAATTAACATCATTCAGATCATCAGTCCAATCATCCATCCTACTCCGTTTTCTAGATCTCTCAATTTTTCCAGATCCAGATCCATTGCCACTTTCCACCTTAGAATTTTCACATTTTTTGCATATCCAAGTGTTTCTACGCATATGGAATCCCCTATTTTCCACACCTTGACATTTACCATGAAAACAACATCGACACACAGTACACACGATGATGCTCTTGACATCTTCAAAACCATGTTTGCAGTCCATGCACTTTTCGTCGTCATTGGGTTCCGAGTTGAGCTCGTTCCCTTCCATCTCAGGAATTCCCAACTCGACAACAAAAAACTGTTAACCGTATTCAACGTTCGAGATCTGATATTATTATCAGCTTTAGCACTGCTTGATAACAAATCACAATTAATACTCCAAAACACACATTGTCAATATTGTATTGTCTGTATTCAGAAAAATCAAACTTATGTAGTTTTTCTCCACACAAAACGACAACTTTATCGAGAGCGAATTTAAAACACGTCCGTCCGCAACATAGGCAACGGCAAAAAAAACGTTAAAGTATCTCTGTGTGTTTCTTGTGATTGAAAGGGCTATATATTCATTTTTTGTTAGATGTCTGGTCAATTTACTGGTTAATTGACCTCAACAAATTTTGACCGGTCAAAATCCCAACCCTACTGAAATAAATAACCATGGTAACCGTACCATCAATGCATTATTTCATGTATCAATCTTTTACCATGATACTATGATAACAAGATAAGCTCACGCGCCTCTTTCCCGGTGACCGTCCATTCAAAATGCATAATGTGTTCGGTAACCAATTTTCTCATATCTTTCCTATGCATGGTGACCCAAATGGTCACCATGCGCGAATCGGTTTCAATTTCTTCCAGCTAGTTTGGGTCACCATGCATAGGAAAGATATATGGGAGAATAGGTGTTAAAAACATAACCTAGCAATGGGCACCGAACGACCGAACACCCTATGCATTTTAAATGGGCGGTACCGGGAAAGATGCGCGTGAGGTAATCTTGTTTGTTGTATCATGGGTTTCAAGTTTCAATTTAAGTAAGTAGCATGTTTACTCGTCGCATGCATGCTACTTTGGTGTGAAAGCCGCCTTAAACGTTCTCTCATCTGCTATAGTTTCCGAAATCCCTGTGCTAGACATAAAAAAAACTCACCCTGTATATGGTGTCCACACTAAAGTGTTTCCACCCCTGTGAAATGTTTGTTTATCAACCGAATGAAAAAATTCTTTGTTTGATAGATCTTGACAAACACTTTTTTGAGCATATTATGCCAAATTCGTTCCAGGGGTCTAAGTACTCATGATATTTGTGGGGGTTCAAAGGGGGTCAAATTTCAGAAAATGATATCAGGGCATTTTCCAGACAAAAATTGACAACGGAATCTCAATCAGTACCACCAAAAACACCCCTGTATGAACATATTTTCAAAAAAAATAACGTTCCTGTGTGGGTTTTTTTTTGATAATTTGTTAATTTAATACTTACACTGATCATTGAGCCCTCCTGTACGTTTTAATTCACAATAAAGACGCGAATAAAATCCTTGGATCAGTGTTTCAAACAAAAAATCATCGGTACCCAATATTGGGTGGTGCGACAATGGGGTTCAATTAACGATTTTTATTAAACTTAAGACCATTTTATTCGGGCACCTTGTAGGTAAGAGACTTGAGAATTTGTGCAGAGAAAATTATTTGGTGATGCTGATTGAGATTAATATCATTTTTTGATATTTCACCCCCTTTGAACTCTCACAATTACCCATAAATACGCCCCTGGAACCAATTTCGCATATCAGTTTGTCGAACCTATTGAACAAAAAACAGACAAATCGGTCATTAAACAAACATTTTACAGGGGTGTGAACATTTTAGGGTGTTAGATTTTCTCTCACTGATAAGCATCATCATCATAAATTGTACCATCAAGTTGATAAAAATGAAATGTTTATTCCAGGCATGATGGACTGCTTCATTCGCATCCCCCGCGAACAAGGCTTCTTGGCTTACTGGAGAGGCAACTTGGCCAACGTCATAAGATACTTTCCCACTCAAGCATTGAATTTTGCTTTTAAAGATTCCTACAAGAGGATTTTCATGGAAGGTATCGACAAAAAAACCCAGTTTTGGAAATACTTCGCTGGAAACTTGGCTTCGGGCGGAGCGGCAGGTGGCACAAGTTTAGTCTTTGTGTACCCTTTGGACTATGCGAGAACCAGGTATGTAAAAATTTCTAACTTCTAAGACAAAATCGTCTCATCCGTTTCTAAATGATTCAGTCAAAATGTTCACCAATGTTCAAAAAGTCATGATTTTTTTATGGATTGCTTAAAAACTATTCGGTTTAAGTCGCGATTTAGAGTATTTCTTTATATTCAAGGTGGCATGGTGGAAAAAAGTAAATTTCCTCAAAAACTCTTTTTATACAGGGAGGTGAAGAAAGAACTCTAAAAATACCGTTTCTTCATTCTCCTTTTCTCACATTCATTTTTGGAATATTTTTTGTCTTTTGAAGAGCATTATTATACAGGATGTGCCCGATAATGATTATCACGCATTATCTTATGAACTTTTCAAAATGTTGTCCATTTTTCTGAAACACTAATAAAGTGAGTTTTCGATTTTTTTTCACATTTTTGTTGTTTTTCATTAACAAACGATTCAAGATGCTCTCCAAAAAAGAAGTCTGAGAAAGTGTTGTATCTGGTGATCTGGGAGGCCTTGAATGCCAATCCATCTTTTCGCGGATCTTCATCAGTCTCATGGCGACAATTTTGTTAATAAACCTTGTCTGAAGATATTTAATTTAGTGATTTATTTTTGTAGCAGTTATTTAATTAGATCTGGTTCTTTGGATTTCTTTGTGGTTGTTCGTAGTTCTCTTCCGTTCTTTGTTTCTTGGTTCTTTGATTCTTTGGTTTCTTGATTTTTTAACCCCTTTGTTTCTTTGATTTTTTTCTGGCTCTTTAAGGTTCTTCCGGGTTCTTTTGATTTCTGTTGGGTTCTTTTTTGCTCTTTAGGGTTCTTTAGTTCTTTCGGGATCTTTGAGTTCTTTCTAGTTCTTTTGGGTTCTTTGGGGTTCTTTTGGGTTCTTCCATTTGCCATCGCTTATTTTCTCTACTGTCTAAAAACTACCTTTTAGGCGCGTGCGCCCCATACCCCATGAGATAGTAAACAGTTGCGCTCTGAAAAAGACTATTTATCGTCAATTGCCATTGTTGGTTCTCAGACCATGGAATTAACGGAATAAACCAATCACATACTGTGGTTAAAAGAAAAAAGAAAATCCCAAGATAATACATTTTTTAAATAAGTAGTTGACCGTTGTGTTGTAATAGAGACGTGTGTGGTGTGTGAAAGTTTTGAAATGGAAATCGAGGAAATGCCAAGCGCGATATTTGACCGCGACGGAAGACGAAGTGTTTAAAGTTATGAAATTGGCAAAAACAGCGGATAGCGTAAACCGAAAGATTTGTTGGTTCGGGATGCGGAAAATCGGAAAACGGACGGAAACGGCATGTGGCACTGGGTTTCTGAAGGAAAAGAAAACTGTGCAAGAGACCCTTTTGAACAGAATGTCGCGAACAACAGCAAGATTCATGAAAATGTATTCCGTCTAAAACACAATCAGGTCATTAGAGGCTGCGGTTTCAGGGACATTACCCCGGAAGCTTGTTATGCATGAACTTCAGTACTCCTTCTATACAGTGATGAAATAAAGGACAAAAACCGTGATTTGGAAGAAAGGATCCCCGGAAAAATCGTCGTTCAACCACCGTGAAAAAGAATAATTTTTATTTAACCCTTCCCTTTTGATTAAATGAAACTTACGCGGTGAAGGGTCTTTCCTCATGGTCTTGAGTAAAAAAAAAAGGATAAAAAGTCGGAACGACGGCGGTACGGATCGGAACGGAGTTTCGCCTGAATCTGAACTTGTACCGGTCGTCGGTGACGGTCGTGCTCTCGATTCCAAAATGATTTTATCTCAGGTAGAAGCGGTCTTTTCGCCCCACTTGAATAGGTGATTCGATATGAATTTGCGTTGATTCTTGAGTCTGCCGCGCAGCTGACTAGAATTATTACTTGTTTTAATCGGAGGACAAGTATTAATAACGGACTTTCGGAAAATGTTTGAACGATAGATTAGGATGCGGAAAATTAAAACGGAACCTTTCGATAGTTGATTAACAAACAAAGTAGCGGAAAACGGCAGAATAAAAAATTGGAAAATTGTGAAACTCCGTTCCAAAATTATATAATGAATAGTTTTTTTATTTAAAAGAAATATATTTTAATTCGAATAATAAAATAATATAGGGTGTTCTATTTGAAACAAGCGAGTTGAGTATTACCGGAAATCGTGCAACCTAATCACTATTTCATTTGAGGAGCACCTTTGAAAATATCTCCATAAAATTTTTCAGAATCCCAATCGCTTCACTTCCCGAGATACTCTAATAGACCAGTTACCTCGGCACATCCTGTATAAACTGAGAAACCGCTTTTCCTATTACAATTCACTGCAAGTTCTACGAGATATCTAACCAGATGATTACAAGAATTGTCTCCAAATGGACTAAAACTATGTTGATATCTTACCAGTGTCCGCCGGCTAGTGAGCAAATTGAAATTGTCCATTTCGCGGGTTTACATCAGTTGGAAAGCGTCATTGGCTCCGTCAATGTGCTTCAATCAAATCTTTTATCATAATCCGTTCATCACTTCATTTTGCATCAATGAGTAATTTTTTTTTTTGGGCACGATGGTAGAAACCTACTACCTACCATTGACATTAATATCGACCGTTTCCTGGTCACTGATCTCTCATGTGACTGTTTTTTTTCACATTTTTGCCTGTAGATGCTTTTTCCCCGTAAAACTGTCTTGAAAAAAAGACAAGCTGACGATTTTGGGGTTTGGGGGCAACTGATTTCTGAGTGTAAAATTAGCAAAATCGGAAACCCTTGCCCTTGCGGTTTTTGAGCAATAGGTGTTTTTTTTTTAATTGTGCTACAACAAAATAATAACACTCAAATTCTACAGGGTTATTCCACAGAATATTCCTATAACCATTATTTTTCGATTTTTCAAAAAATTATAAATGAAAAAGTTGTAGGTATGTTTTTGATAATCCAGTTATAATTCCGTGTCGTGTGAAAAAAAATATTTACCATACATTTTTTGTATTTATCTTATTTAATAACTGATAAAGGCAATATTTGAGAAATGACCGTGTTTATTTATTATTACTCCAGTATGCAAAGGTTTCTTCCAGTACAAAAAAGTAGTAGTTTTTTCTCACTGGTTGTTTATGTTTTTTGGTCTGCTGAGTTCGAATCTGAGGATTGCTACTTTGCCAGACATCGGCTTCACAACAACGAAAATTGCAAAAAACCTCAAAGTTTCGGCACTTTTTTCAGTATAACTCAAAAACTAAGCGTGTTTGATGATAAGTGTGAAACACCAGAATAAAGTAGACAAAATTTCATACAAATACGTATAATTACTTCTTACTCTGGACATTCCATGACGTCGATAGATCGGATAGAAAAAATTGCATCTCTTGACTTTCCGTTGAAAAGTAGAAAACATCATTTTAAGTTCGCGCTTTATACACCTCCAAAATCAAGTATTTCATGACTACCTGGTATGTCTTGGTTACATCTAAGGAGTTAGCCAACGTGAGTGAGGTCCATATACAGTCATGGTCAGATAAATAGCACATGGCAAAACTTTGATTCTGCATCAGTGATCAAAAAGGTAATGGTGCATTTGAGAACTTCAATCCATTTGTCAGTTTACGTGTCCTGACGATTTTTTTCAAGAATTTGTTTTGGGCCTTTTTCTCACGTTTAAAAGAAGGGTTGATAATGAAACTTTTTTTTTGTGTATGTTAGGTCAGGTTAGGTTGCGAAGGGTATGCCCTGCCCCGCAGTTTCCTGCTTTGCATTGCTTTCACTCGGAGGCGAAATGGCCCATTGTGTTCCCTTGTTTGAAGAGGTGTCTCCTCTTAACCTGCAGCCTTTCTCTCTTTTTCATTTCAAACCATCCCATGGTTTTTACAAAGCTCAAACGTTGTCTACTTTTGCCGCTTCCTCCAAGTCTTCATGGTAGAATTGTCCCATATTCCTGAGGCGCCCCTCTTTCAGAGTTGGAAGGGGCACAGTATATGTTCTATCGTTTCATGATCCTCGATGCAGTCCTTGCAGAGATCATCAGTCCCTTAGCCCTTTTTTCGGGGTCTCGATTTCTCAGCGTCCTGTGATTACACCCACAAGGGTGCTCACAGAGGATTTGTCCTGCTCTGGTAATTTCCCTGTTTTTTCCATATCCAAGTTAGGCCTATTACTCCACCTGTCGCTGCGTAGCACATGTAAAAATCATCAAATTTGTTTCTTAGCGATTGAATATTCAATAAAGTGATAGATAATTCATTTACATTTTGAGCGAGATAACAATAATTATTTGTACGTGGGTTTGCATGACGACGGAGCGAATTTATAAAAAAAGATTCACATGTTTTTGCACTTCTGTCAGTGTTGAAAAAACCAACACTACTAGTACCAAGCAGGATACTTTTTGCTGTGCTATCCAGATTTACTCGTGCGCCATCTCACAAATTGTTCTCATGAAACGAGATGACTCCTTCCGACACTCTGTTAAGTTTGTTGATGAAAAGTCTCAAATTTTCAGTAAATCTATTGATATGCTGTTTAAACCTATTAATACGCACTAAGGATGTAGCTATAAAAATAACAAATAACACTACCTTTGACATTACTGTATCTCATTCTAGTAGTATCAGCGCTGCTTTGCTGTTTGCATAGATTGTGACGTCTTTTCTTGTGTTGTCCAGTCTTTGCAGCAGGTCGGATGCTTCCCTTATGGCAATGATTTCTGCATGCAGAATGCCTCATACTTTCTCAAGCTTAATACTCTTGGTTGTTTAGTTCTTTTGAGTATATCCCTGCTCCTGAGCCGGTATTTGTCTCTGCTGCGTCTGTGAAGATGGAAATATTTTCTTATAATGGAGACTTGATCCCAGTCTTCTCTAGAAGCTTTTTCAACCACTACCTTATTCTCAAAAGAACTCTTGGTCACCATGTAGTCTGTTGCCGTTTGTAGCAGCTTCGCTTCTTGGTTATCCAATGCCTTTGGAATTTCCTTTAGCAGTGTCCTCTTGTTGCCTGTTCCACAGTTTGGCCTCCCTCAGTCTGAGAGCTCCGTTTGCGGCAGTGCTTTTATTGAACAAGTGAATGGGCAGGAGCTTTAGAATGACCTCTTAAGCTGCCTGCGGTGTGCTGTTCTCTGCTCCCGTTGAACTTAGTGTTGCCAACCGTTGTACTTTCGTGAGCATCTTTACTTTCGTGTAAGTGTCAGTGACTTTCCACCATACCACGGCTTCGTAGGTAATTATGGGATGGCTGTATACATCCAATGGATAATGTGCGCATGTATAGAGGCCTCTCTTCATTCTTTTCTCTGTGTTTCTTTCCCAGGAGAGCTTCGAGTCTAGATGATCCCCAGGTACTTTTCCTCATTGAAAAGCCTAAGAGTTTGTCCTTCGAATGTGGGCATTTTACTGTTGGGCACCTTGTACTAGATCTAAAGAGTTTTTGTGAAGAGACTTTTGAACTTTTTAGAATCGGGTTTACTACAATCAACCACAAGAGGGAAGAGATAACTCCTCCTTGTGGTGTCCCTATTGTTGTTCTTTTTCTTATAGAACAATTCCCGTTATCTGAATTTATAATTCTGCTTTTCAGCATTTTTATTGTCCATTTGATGATGGTTCTATTTTCCATTTCTCTTTCAATGCCCTTGGTCGTGACATGATTGAATGCTCCCTCTATGTCTAGAAACGCGCCCAGCGTGTATCCTTTGTCATCGAGAGACTTTTCAATAATTGTTCTCACAACTTCATGCAAATCACTGTCAGTTGACTTTCCCTTGAGGTAAGCATGTTGATTCGGACACTTTCTATCTCAGCTGATTCTCTTTTGTGCAGGTCAATCAGCTTTACCAGTGTCTTCAGCAAGAAGGATGATAGACTGATTGGTCTATAGTCTTTTAGAGTTGAGTTATTTGATTTTCCCGACTTGGGTATAAAAAAACCTCGACTTCCCTCCATCTACCTGGTGTGGATTCCAATTGGAGACAATCAGAGTTTATTTGGACCAGGTCATCTATGCTGTCCAGGGATTTCTGTAACATGATCGGCATTATTCCTTCCGCTTTATACGGCTCGAGACCGTTTACTGCCCACTTTACTTTTTCCCTCGATATCATCCTTTATACAATTTCCTCAGGTGTTCTCGTATTTGGCATCAGCTGTTTTTCGTCAGAACTGCTGATTTCTGCTACGGTACTTCCTGGAAAGTATGTTTCCATCAAAAGTTCCTGTTTCTTTTTGCAGGATTCTGTCCATGAGTTATCCAGCCTTTTTATGCTTCTTGGGGTTACCACCTTTCTTGAAAGCATCTTTCTTAGCCTTGCAGACTCATTTGTATCCATTATAGACTCGCAGATGTCCTGCCATGAGTCTCTTTTGGTGTTTCTGATTCCACTTTTGTATCTGTTAAAGCTGGTTCTGTATCCATTCCAGTCCTTCTCTGTTCCATTTCTCTTTGTATGATTGAAAAGCATTCTTGTCTTGCCCCTATAATCTGTCTCAGTTCCGCTGTCCACCATGAAGACGTGGTGCTTTTGCGTGGGCGACTTTTTTGTGTAACTTTTGATCAAAACGGCTAGCACCATTCGGAAGAGGGGCTAAATATACAGAGTGATCCATTTGAAAGCGGGCCACCCCCATAACATTTTTATTTAGGGAGCGATTCTGACGATTTTTTTTAAATGTGAAAGATGAACCTTACCACTCGTCTATTTTCTGGCAATACGTCGCCCTGTTTTTTCCAAAAACCAAGGCCTACCAGAGCATATTTAGAGGCTGAAAAATTCAGAAAACATATAAGTGATTTTTTTAGAAAAAATCTGTCTATGCCACTGGATTCGTCATACCCTGAGATGGATCTGTACCAAATTTCATGAAAAAATCATTAAAAATTAACGATTATGAGTGTGGCCCGATTTCAAATGGGTCACTCTGTATGTGCTTCCTGAAAATTTCACAATAATTGAACAAAGGATAGTCTACCTATGATATTACACAGAAAAATGTTTCATTTTTAAACGTGACAAACAACCCTAAACAACTTTTTGAAAACAATCGCCAGGACACGTGAACTGACAAATGGACTGAAGTTCTCAAATGCACAGGGGGTCAATTCTTGACCCTTCGCAAATTTGGCACGCATACGCAAAAATGCGATCACCATGTTATTTCAAATGCTGATCGCGCAATTGCGAATGTTTTTAATTGCAAATGCTCAAGAGTTGACCCCCAGGTCGTATGCGACGTGCGACTTGGTGCCTGGGTACAGAAAGCATGTTACTTACTTCAAAACTTATGAAATCATGGCAACATGCGATGCCATATGTGGGTACCATGCTTCCTGCTGCCTTTGGTGTAGAAGCCCACCTACAGAAATTTTTTGAAAGAATGAGAACGGGAAGACGTCTTGAAATACGGACCATGAATGAACAACTTGCATACATTATCAAATGACTTGAAATTTCAAATACGTATTCTAGAGAATATTAGAAAGTCATCAGCGAGTCTTTTTTTCCAAAATACCCAAAAATATACTTAATAAATGAACAAGAAAACGCAAATTCCACTGTATGATCGAAAACGGGGCGGAGCCATATTACCCTCTCGAGAGAAAGAGAGAGAGAGAGTAATCTCAGTCAATACGCCAGACGAAGATAGATAATGTATTCTGTGACGTAGTGGATGTTGATTGGCGCTCTTTAATCGGTGACTACTACATTATTAGAGGTCGTAGGTTGATTTTTTGAACATCAATGGCATCAGTACTTACTAATCCTTATATTTTTCATATTTCTAAAAAATGTGCAAATTGCCGACTTAAGATTGTTTTGGTCAAAATATCAGGCATGAGGATTTTTCGTCTAGTTGGTAAGTATTTGTATTACAAATTTCCCATTTTTGTTTTGTTTCAGACTAGGTGCCGATATTGGAAAAGGCATAAAAGAAAGACAGTACGTGGGAATGGTGGATTGTATTGCGAAAACATTCAAGTCTGATGGTTTATTAGGCCTCTACAGAGGTTTTCTTGTATCTGTACAAGGAATTATCTTATACAGAGCAGCTTATTTCGGATGTTTCGATACAGCCAAGGAGATGTTGCCGGATCCAAAAAATACTCCTGTTATTATTTCGTTCCTTATTGCACAGGTAAGTTGGCTATAATTATGGCAATGAGGTTTGGAAAATGAACTTAACTTGCCTAGACTGTGGTGGCAACATCTGGTTTAATATCGTACCCATTGGATACGGTGCGTCGTCGCATGATGATGCAGTCAGGATTGAAGAAAACCGATATGATGTATAAAAACACCATGGATTGTTGGCGCAAGATTTTCAAGGATGAAGGTGAATTACCTCAAATCTAGGTTCATTTTGGATAATTGACCTTTTTCACAGGACCAAAAGCCTTCTTCAAGGGGGCCTTGTCGAACGTGTTCCGTGGAATTGGAGCGGCTCTAGTCTTAGTATTCTACGATGAACTTAAAGCCATCCTCTAAATGTAACATCAATATATTAAAAACGATCTCTTTGATCAATAGTTTTGTAAGTTGTTCATTTTCATAGGATCCTGACGAATCTTTTCTTTTGTATTTAAGCTCTCTTACGCTCTGATTCAATAAAGTACATTATTTTTCTCGAATGATACGCTTTTTTTATTTTTCTCAAATGATTTTTTTTCTCAATTATCCTTAAAAAGTCGAGATTGTCGATGGCATTAATGAAGCTCACCAAGCAGAAACCATCGGGTCAGAAGATCCAACCCACAAAATACAATGAAGAAGCACCACAACATCATGAGCCAGAATTCATTGGACGTACAGGGTGATTGTTTATATTTTACTCAATAGATCAGCTAACTAATTTTGGTTCTACAAAAAAGTTTAAATCAATAAATTTTAAGTATTTTTTATGGACATTCAAAATCAGATACTGAGAAATGCGGAAATGCATTGAAAACCTAAACATGTTACACAACATGGTATTTTTTAAATGGGATACCCTGTATACTTTGTGCTAAAATGACAGATCGTCTTTTTCCAAATATACCATATACAGGGTGCCCCGGAAAATGTGGTAAATCTCTCGGATACAGGTATAGAACATGAGAAAAGATGATAATAATATGTTCATAAAATTATATTCCCCCTTCCTACGGAGATATGGCCCCCTGAAGGGAGCCAGTGGAACTTTTCTTTCGCAAATAACTTTCAAAATGCTCAATATAATCTAATAAGAAATTAATATGATGAACACTACTAAGGACAAGTTGAAATAGTGGCCTTGACCATTTACCCCATCTAGATTACCAGGGGCGGACTAGGTTCTACATGTTATTGCCTTTAATGTAAACATCCTGTATGATAAAGACTTGAAAAAAATAAATTTGGATATCTTGAACCTTAAAAATACAGCAAAGGTACTCGTGTTTATTATCGATAAAATAAACCGTTTTAGAGAAAATAAATATTTTTATTGGAAAAACCCTCGAAAATAGCCATGGTGCAGTGTTGTCCTTGACGAAAGTTTTAAAAAAAAGTTGAACTTATGTTTTTCTTGAAATTTTTTATGAAAATTGACCTGAATAAAGAATGTAAAATTTAAGGAAAACATAGGTTTACATTTTTTTATATAATTTCGTCAAGGACACTACTTCGTCATGGTTTTTTTCGAGATTTTTTCAATAAAAAGGTTTTTTTTTTCTCCGGAACGATTCATTTTATCGATAATGAACAAGATCACCTTTTTCTTAGTTCAAGGTTCAAGTTATCAAAATTTATTTTTTTCAAGTCTTATCATACACGGTGTTAAAAATGTAAGCAATAAAATATAGAACCTAGTCCGCCCCTGGTAAAATTAATGAGGTATAAGTGTTTCACGGACTCATTTTAACAGGTCCTTAGTAGTGTTCATCATATTAAATTTTCATTAAATTATATTGAGTTATTTGCGAAGGATTATATCTTCGTAGGGAAGGACTCTACGGAAAATAATTATAGAAACTTATTATCAAACTTTGTCATGTTCACCTGTATCCGAGAGATTTCCCACATTTTCCGGGACACCCTGTATGTTGGTATTTGGTTCATCGGTTTTTGCGCTATTGAAGTTCAAACTCTCATAAAAATTCAATGTAATGTCCCAGTAATGAGATTTTTGGAGACTTTGAACTTGCATAGCGCAAAAACGACTGAACCAAATACAAACCAATATATTTGGAATCAGAAGAAAAAGATTAATCAATCTAGCGTCAAATCCTAAGGGGTCTCTCATTTAAAATATACGATGTCGAGTAAAATTTTTAGGGTTTCGAAGAATTTTTGCATTTCCTAGTATCGGATTCTGAACGCCCATGAAAAATACTTCAAATTTGGTCATTTAAATGTAAAACCAAAATCAACCGAGATATCTATTGAGTAAAATACAGGGTGTCCGGTAAGTATATGGCATAATTTCGGGAGCGTATAAGGGAGGTCAAAACAACCCCAGTTTGTCATAAAATTTTTCTCTCTAACGAGATATACAGAGTCCTAAAGGGGTACCCATCGATTCAATGTATCTGCTGTAACTTTCGAACCGTCTTATATAATTTGATGAGATTTTAGTATGTTGTGTAGGTCATAAAGACTCATAAAACCATAGTTAAGTCAAAATTTGAAATTGTAGGGGAAACCAGAAAAGGACTGGCCACCAAACCTTTCGGGCCCATTTTTGGCGGGTGTTATTTACAGAGCTGAAAACTACTTTTTCAAATACTCTGACGTTTTCTCATCAAAAAAGGTGCTTTTCTTTTGTTTCGATAAAACTAACCGTTTTCGTGAAAAATGGGTTTTTGTTTTACAGTTTACTGCGATAATAACGATTGTTTAATAAAAAAAGGGATCAAGTCACCTCTGGATTTCTTTTTTTGACATGAACGTAGGTCGAAACAATTGCAATCCATAGGTGACTTGATCCCTTTTTTTATTGAACACTCTTCACATTAAAATACTACGGCGAGACACCGGTTGTTGTTATTTTGGGTCAGTTCGAGTATTCGCTTTGAACACTCGGAGCGCCAAAAATTGTACGTGCCTAAATGGACAATTTCGCGCTCGGAGCGTTCCGAGCGAATTCTCGAACTCACCTATTATTGTTGGTATGGATTTTTTTTTACACTCTCAGAGTGATGGACAGTACTAGAATTTGTCAAATTAAAAAAAAAAAATGAAAAGAAAAACCCTGATTTTTTTTGATTTTTGTTTTGTTTTTTGTCCAATTTTTCAATACCAAAAATACTTACAACTGGTTTCTCGCAGTAGTATTTTAGTGTATTATTGCAGTAACCTGTAAAACAAAAATCTATTTTTCTCGAAAACGGTTAGTTTTTTCGGAACAAAAGAAGAGCACCTTTTTTGATGAAAAAAAGATCAGAGTATTTGAAAAAGTAGTTTTCAGTTCTGTAGAATGACACCAGTCTAAAATTGGGCCCAAAAGGTTTGGTGGCCAGTCCGATCCTGGTCCCCCTACAATTTCAAATATTGACTTCACTATGGTTTTATGAGTCTTTATGGCCTACACAACATACTGAAATTTTATCAAATTACTATACAAGCCGGTTCAAAAGTTAGAGCTAAAGAATTAAATCGATGTGTACCCCTTTAGGGCTCTGTATCTCCGTTAGGAGGCACTTTAGAAAAAAATGTTTCATGAAAAACTGGGGTTATTTTGACCTACCCTATACGTTCCAGAAATGATGCCATATAGTTACCGGACACCCTGTATAAACAGGAAAATATGTACAGGGTGTCAGTTCTCATGAACTATTCATCATAGAGACCCAAGAAAAAAAATCTGTAGTGTAATGTGGCCAAGAGAAAATGCTGGAAATATATTTCAAGCTTCTAGGATCGCCGCAAGGGGGCGTGACGGTACTGTGAAAACAGAGAATCGATACATTTTCGATTTTTTTCCCGGTGAACTACCAAATAAGAATATGGAAACAGATTTTGGACGATATACTCTACTCCGACACTTCTTTCTTAGTTGTCAAATAAGACAGCTACAAGCCGTCAAACTTGACGCTACTAAATTGCCCATAACTTCGAAATTCTTTAACCGATTTGACTGTTCTTCAACTCATTTTAAAGAAGAAAATCTGCTTTTTCTGGTGCATGTACTCGAGGTCGATTTTATCTGCTTGAGCCGACCACACGACATGGATTGTGAAAGTCAAACATGAATTTGAGGTTTTTTCGAAATTTTCAAATGCAAACCCACTCAAAAGATGCCTCCATCGTGTTATTTGGTTCATTTCCCATCACTTTTATACAGATCATTTTCCTATATCTTTTGAAATAGAAGAGTTACGGAAACTTCATTAGGAAATACGCGAGGAATACTTTTGAAACAGCCCCTAAAAATTTGAATGTGTCAAAAAGATACACATCAGATTTGTTTTGATTCGCGTTCAACATTTTCTTCAGTTGATGTTAAAAAGAAAAGCCTATAAGTGAGAATGCCGACTAATTCCAGTTTTTTTTTTGAGCAGCTGACAAGTAGTTCGAAAAAATAATACGGTGGACCAGTAAACACCTTATTCGGAAATATTCAGAACAAAATGAAATCAACCCAAAAAAAACTAGTGTAAATGCTCAAAATCCCCACCGTTGGCAAGGCACTCCTATCTTTTTGACACATTCAAATTTACGGGGGCTCCGTAAATTTTCTATTTCAAATGATACGAAAAATTACCCTCATGAAAGTGGTAGGAAGTTATCCAAAACATCTATTTAGTGGGTTTGCATTTGAGAATTTCGAAAAAACCTCAAATACAGGTTTGATTTTCACAATTCATGTTGTGTGGTCGACTAAAGCGAATTAAATCGACCTCGAGAAAATGCACCAGAAAAAGCAGATTTTGCTCTCTAAAATGAGCTTAAGAACAGTCAAATCGGTTAAGGAATTTCGAAGTTATAGGCAATTTAGTAATATCTAAATAGTTTAACGGCCTGTATCTGTCTTATTTGACAGTCTAGAAAGAAGTGTCGGGGAGCAATTTTGTGGAGAATATCGTCTAAAATCTGTTTCCATATTCTTATTTGGTAGTTCACTGGGAAAAAATCGAAAAATTTATCGATTTTCTGTTTTCACAGTACCGTTACGCACCCTTGCGGCGATTCTAGAAGCTTGAAAAATATTTCCAGCATTTTCTCTTGGGCACATTACTATACAGATTTTTTCTTGGGTCTCTATGATCAATAGTTTACGAGAACTGGCACACTGTCGCTAAAAATGAATCACCCTGTACAGGGTGTCTATTTAAGAATGGCAAGGTGCCAGATCTCAGAAATTAGGCATCTCAGAGACTTGGGGAAAAAAATTACTGATTAATATGGAATAGAGAAAATGCTGGAAATATATCAGAAGTTCCCAAGATAGTCACAAGATGGCGTAACGGTGCTATCAAAACACAAAAATTGCTGTTTTTTCTTGATTTTTTAATAGAAACAAATATAAATGAGTACCGCTATGAATTCCTTGAGAAGTTTCCTTCAAATTTGTTTTTTTCTGATTTATTTTTCTAGCATGTCAAATAAAACAGGTATCAGCTGTCAAGCCTTACAACGCAAGAATGCTCATAACTTCAAAACAATGATTTTCCAACAACTAGATATATCCCGACGTCTCTTTGTGTGTCACATGTTTATACATTGAGGGGAGAGAGGAATTCTTGTTTGCCAAACTGTAAATTTAATAAGTAACTACCTTGTATTCGAGGTATTTTTATTCTAATTAAAAATACTCTATACTCTATGCGTGCATCTCCGGTAGTTACCGATTATATAACATGTACATTTTTAGATCACTAGTGATAATAAAACTTTTCCAATGAGACCCATATTTTTCCATGAACCTTGTTTACTTATGTAGACACGATGCAACGAAGTACATCTGGCAACACGACACAAAGGCCTATCAGAGATCAACCAATCACAGCTGATTGTCATTTCAACCAATCATAGCATGTAGCTCCCTTTGAACACTGTTGTCGGCTTGTTCAAAATTCAATATTTTTGAAGGCCGAACAGCTGATTTATGTGAACAAAACTTATCAATAATCAGTAAATTATAACTGTCCTATAACAACAACGATATTGAAACAAATAAAAAATGAAAACATATCCTCGATAATACACTGGTTAATCCCTTTTGATAAAAAGTGAAAATTCTGAGTGCTTTTTATTTGCAACAAGGCAACGTTGAACGAAAGTTGAACGGATTCAACGGACGAGATGTAAAAAATAACATGTTTATTATAGTGACAAACAATTTGCCCGGAATCTAGGGTGTACGCTAGTTCTAGTGGGTTCTATGTTCTAAGCTTTAAAACAACTCAACCGATTGACGCGCTCTTGGTCTCATTTTGAAGAGGAGGTTCTCCTCTTCCACAATTTTGGGATTTCAAATGATTCTGATCAGCAGAGACGATTATATTCAATATAATATGCGGACGACGAACATTTTTCAAATTTACTCGAAATTTTTTAATACAAAAGCAAAGTGAAAATAGTTCGTCTGGAATGACGACTAAATTTCGCACATCTTTCATGCATAACACTTTTTTTCAGCTCTCGAAATAAATAAGCTCAATGCTTTTTTGTAATTATTTAATGCATAAAAGTCCTACCATTTAAGATATAATCTGTTTGACATAAGACAGTGACTGGGTGAATGGGTGATTACTAGGTAACGCAAAAATTTGTCAAAATCTTTTTAACGAGGGCATCTTGAGTAGTATCAGTAAGTCATCAAATTACAGAAAAGCGTATGGGTAGCTTTTTTATTTCGAAATCTAGAAACAAGTGTAATACATGAAAGTTGTGCGGAATTTTGTCAAGAATTCAGACGAACAATTTTCAGTCTACCTTTGCATTTGAAAATTTTAAGTAAATTCAGAAAATGTCCGTCGTCCGCATATTATACTGAATACAATCGTCTGTTTTGATCGGAATCTTTTGAAATCTCAAAATTGTGGAAGAGGAGGAGAACCTCCTCTTCAAAATGAGACCAAGATCGCGTCAATCGGTTGGGTTTTTTCAAAGTTATGCTCATTCTAACGTTGTGAGGTTTGACAGCTGATACCTGTCTTATCTGACATGCTAGAAAAAAAAAACAAAAAAACAAATTTGAAGAAAATTGCTCAAGGAATCCATAGCGGTACTCATTTATATTTGTTTCTATTTGAATATTTCGAAAAAACAGCACTTTTGTGTTTTGAAAACACCGTTACGCCATCTTGTGGCTATTTTAGGAACTTTTGATATATTTCCAGCATTTTCTCTATTACTATTCCATATTATCCAGTAATTTTTTTTCCGGAATCCTCTGGGATGCCTAGTTTCTGAGATCTGGCACCTTGCCATTCTTAAATAGACCAAAAATTATCATAATTAATAAAAAAAGTGAACGAATGAATACAAACATTTCTTAATCAATCTTCTGAAACAGTGAAGAGGTGAATTGATTTTGCCCCAATGTATTCAACCAACCACAGAGGAAATTGGATCGGTATATTGGGAACTTGAAATGCTGTATCGTCTTGAATGTTGGAGTAATGTATCTTCTTCACCCCAACACTCATGACGACACAGCATTTCAAGTTCAAGTATCACTGTTGGTCTAAAGAGAAGCAGAGTTTGATTGCTGACGATCTGAAGACGTATCGTAGTAAAAACGTAAGATACCTATTATTTGTCGCTGGAATGATGTGGTACTCCTCCAACGGGACTTAGATGCACTAAGGAATTGGTTTATCAGAAGTAACCTTATTTCCTTGAACATCAAGAAGTGTTTAACAGTTTCCTCAAAAGGATTGGTAAGATTAATAATTTATCATACACACACCAAATCAACGACGAAAAATAGGAATACGTCGAGGTGTTAAAAAATTTGGGAGTACGGTTCAATGGGTGCAAGTCTTGGTATGTATTGAGGGGATTCATCCGCTCGAAGAAGCAGTGCTAGCAAAATAAGGTTTCATCACGTCAGTCCGCGTGATGAAAACAGACAGTAGGTATTCATCACGCCGGCAACCAAACCAACTAAACATTACGCCTCAAAAGAGATGGGTATAGATTTTGTTCGAAGACGGTGGCAATTTATTGTGAATAACATGAGATTTTGTGGCAGGTATTACTGATCTCTGAACGGAGATTGTCAGAAATGATCTCAGAAAAGTTCAATTTAGTTAATACACTATCGATTTTTTTCATTTAACGGATGAAGCGTCTCTCACAAGAGGGCGGAATATGTAGATTTTTCGTATTTTTTGACTATTGAGATACCGTTTTTGTTACCATTTTTTTTTCAAAAATAGATATTGGGTTGCCTAGCTTGATATCTTACCTACCTAATAAAACTTGAATTGTTCCAAAAGGTGATGTTATAAAAAAATGGCGCATTCCAGAAAAAATGCTTGCATTGAGTAAAATTCCAGACCGGATGAATCCCCTTAATTCACGGTAGGATGTTGTGCTGCGGTTCGTCCTATGCTGAAATATTGTTGAACAATGTGATCCCTCCGCAGTATCAAAATCACCCAGAGATCCTGCAGAGGTTAGGATTTAATTCCTGCGCTTGTTAGCCTTCAAACAGGAGTTGCGAATGGAGGAATACCACCTAAGCCTCATCTACAAATAGAAGGGAAAAGTAGGTTGACGTCGCGTCCGTCGTCTGGAATTGGACACGAAACAACATATTTTTGAGCAGAGGACAGTCAATTTTGGAGTTGAGGAGTTTGTGGAGAAACGATACTGTGCGACAACCAAATGAACATTAACAACGTCTGAAGGGGCAGAGGGGAAGCTGGAAGCGTGGCAACAATCTTGTCATCTCATAGGCGGGTGCCATGACATATTTGACTGTTATTCATCTCTAGCCAATCAGATAGTCCCCACCGCATTCTTTCTGTCCAGGTTCATTTGCTTGTCGGACTGTAGTGACTATACTTCACGTTCTACAATCAGCGGCATTTCTGCAACCTTGTGGGGATATGAACATGCTCAAGACCCCATAGAAGTTGTAATAAGGAGGAATGTTTGCAGTTCCGCAAAATAAAACTCAATGTTCTAGAAGCGCTGACCACCATCTGATCAATATAAGGAACAAAGTACTGTACAGTATGTCCCCAGATAGGTATTAAAAGGACAAATGCACTAAAAATTTAAAGATACGACAAAAAGTCATACTTGATAAAAATGTTTGCTTGATCTAAAAATAACATCTGTCGAAAAACAAAATACTTTAAATAAACAGGAAGACAAAAAACTAACAAAATGTAAAAACTACTTAGAAGAAACTGCTCATATTTTTCATATTCTTTCAAATTTTGGACGGAAAACGATAAAGAAGAAAGGTAAGTATAGTACAGGGCTGGGCAAAAAATTCAAAATTATTGTTATTCTGTGTAAAAAAATACACTTAAGGGATACACTCATATTTTGACTACATCTGTACAGGGTGCCCAACGATAGAGTAAAGTAGGTTTTATCATATAGGATATGAAAAATATCAATATCAATATGCGTCACAGGTTAGGGGTGTTAATAGCGCACATTCTGAAAATATTTGGAAACATACAGGGTGCGTCACAAAAGTATGGCACGAAAAAGTATGATTTTTTTAAATGGAACCCCCTGTATATCAATTGATATTTCAATTCTTTCTTCAATTTGGAACAAAAATTGTGATACAACTAATGTTCCTAAATTCACCCGTTATCGAGATATCGCGTTTTAAAAATGGCATTTTTGCAACTTTGACATGCTATAAAACTCAAAGTATTCAAGTTAGAGAAAAATGGATTGCACATTCCTATCTTAACTTTTCAAAAGCTATCCAAGAAAATTAAATCCATTATTGTGAAAAAATGTCAAAATGTGCCGAAAAAAGTTGACAGTTGACGTTACCTTCTATCCAAATGACAGAAGTGCTCTTGAAAAGTTAAGATAGGAAAGTGCAAACCATTTTCCTCTAACTTGAATAGTTTGAGTTTTATAGCATGTCAAAGTTGCAAAAATGCCATTTTTAAAACGCGAAATCTCGATAACGGTTGAATTTAGGAACATTGGTTGTATCACAATTTTTGTTCCAAATTGAAGAAAGAATTGAAATATCAATTAATATACAGGGGGTTCCATTTAAAAAAATCATACTTTTTCGTGCCATACTTTTGTGACGCACCCTGTATGTTTCCAAATATTTTCAGAATGTGTGCTATTTACACCCCTAACCTGTGACGCATATTGATATTGATATTTTTCATATCCTATATGATAAAACCTACTTTACTCTATCGTTGGGACACCCTGTACATCCTAATTAAAGCTTCTTATGGAAAATTGGAATGGAAATATGGAATTTTCAAAATAAGTAAAAACATTACCAGAAGTGACATTTTTGATTTTCATACCTCAAGATACTTTTCTCGTTCACAAAATAACAATTTTGTATTTTTTGACCAGCCCTGTATTATACATATATTTCTTCTTCATCGTTTTCCGTCCAAAATTTAAAAAATTATAATAAATGTCAGCAGTTTCTTCCAAAAGATTTTCACATCTTGTTAGTTTTTTTGTCTCTCTGTATATTTCAAAATTTTTTTTTACGACAGATGTTATTTTTAGACGAAGCAAAAAATTTCAGTACATTTGTCCTCTCTTAACACATATCCGGGGACATATTGTAGAGATAGACTAGGGTATTTTTGAAGGCAATTTTAAATGAAAACGCATGAAAGCTGTGAGCTGTGACGTTCCGCACCTTAATATGAGTATGATGGCAATTTTCATGAGTATGGCAGCCGGGGAACTGATAATTTTCTCATTCCTCTGAGTGGATTGAATGTTTCTAGAAAGTTTATTACCAAAATGGGACCAAAGCCCATCGGCATAAAAAAAACAAAAATATTTCAGCTTTCAAAAAGAGTCTTAAAGAATTTTTAATTTATAAATGTTATTATTGTATTGATGTTTTTTTAAATGATTGATTGCATTGCATAGTATTTTATCAGGTTAGTTTTAATAAGTATTCGAATGTATTTTTGACATTGTCCATTCACTATGTTTGTGTCTATTTTATTTGGGACAAAGATTTGGATTTGGATATGAGTGAACTGACCAACATCGTAACATCGAATATTTTTTATTTTTTAACGTTCTCTGCTGTTGGTCAGTTAACCCATTCACCTGAGTGCAATTCTTTGATTTCCCCCCTGTAACTTTTCAACCATTTGATATATTATTAGAACGCAATCTGGACACATCATGGGAGGACGTTCTGCATTTTTTGACATAGTAGTGACAGCTGGACATGTCAAAATAAACGCTGAGCGCCATTTTGAAAAAAAAAATCAAATCGATCGGAGGGTCGAGTGATACCTCATTTTAAAGGTATTTTCATTGTTATCACACTCTTAAAGTTTGAAATCGCTGTCACGTTCTAATTTTTCAATTTTAAGCCAGATTTTTATTTAAAAATGGTGCCCAATTGCCGTTTTTACATTCTCAGCTGTCACTATTACTGTGTTGGGAAATATTGTAGGTGCTCATTCAAATTGGGGATCCAAATTTCATTCTTGTGCATAAAACGATTTAATTTGGGGGGGAAAGACATGTACAGGGTTTTTCCTCATAATTGGTCACCTCCATATAGCCGTTATTTTTAGGAGTCATGAAAAAGTTTCAAATACAAAAGTTGTATGTTTTTCGTTCAATTTTTATAATCCGCTGTCACATGGAACCAATAAATATTAGAAATGTTAAAATTTTGCAAATTATCCCTTTCTTTTCTTGTGAATATCATAGGTAGCGCTATTTTGAGTTAAAAGTTCCAATTTCTACCATGATCTATTGAGATAGTTTCAATGCTTGAAAATGAAATTTTCAACTGGAAAACGGCTAAACCAGACATCAACTCATGAGATATTTTTGAAATCACAAGAAAAATTTCCTTCGCTTTATATTAAAATATTAGGGGCATTCCGTTTAGAAAAAGAAAATTTCCACATTTGCAATATTCATTTTTTTTTTTTTTTTTTGACATGGCGCGGATTACAAAAATTTGAACTAAATCTTCCTTTTTATAAGTCCTAAAATAACGGCTACGTGGCAGTTTGTCCAGATATGGGTACGGTTACGGAGGTGCTCTATCTCGACAATAGTAAAAACTTGAGGTTTGGAAAAAAAATCTCTACTAGTAAAGTGGGCAAGAACAGTGATTGGAAACTATTTTGTAGTTCGTAATTCTACCGCTAGCTGTCTCGGACAGATACACGATAAACCATAACTTTGAAAACGTCATTTATAGCTTGGATAATACCGGATTATTTTGTTTCATGGCATTTATTCGTATCTGTCTTAGTGAGGGAGGGAAAAGTGAATGCATCTTTCAACATTTGGATTCCAGTATCTGCTGAGCCGTTCAACCGATCTAAATATTTTTGTATTTTTGGCCATGTTTGAAAGAGCATTTTATGATCATTCGAAAGAAATTTTTCTTTGAACCTTTTAGTTTAAAACAAATACACTAGAGGGCGTTATTCGCAGCGATTGTTAAAAGCGCATCGCGATATCTCTATAGTATTTATAATAATAATAATAAACCATAAAATGCTCTTTCAAACCAGCCCAAAAATATTCAAATTGGTTGAACGATTCAAGAGATGATAGCTGTGTATGCGGGCTCGATTATGAACCAGATCGCAAGCGCAGTTGATCAAATATCATGCATTAGTACTGAGTTCAATATTGAGGACAACTCGATGCTCCCTCCCTTATGATGATAGATACGAAAAAATGTCATGAAGCAAAATAATCCTGTATTATCCAAGCTATAAAATGACGTTTTAAAAAATACAGTTCATGGGGTATCTTTCCGAGACAGCGTTAATTTTATTTTGCTTCATAGTAGTTTAAAACCCTCAAGCCCAACAAAATGTCAGAGATCGAGGATATAGGAGCTCAAAAGTGAAACAAAATCTCCTATGCTGGATCGGAGTACTAGGTGGTGGTCGATTATTGGTCGAAAGCTCTACCAAAATCGGTTCAAGTAACATCGACTTGACTTGTAGGCAACGGCGGCTCGTGATATATTTTCAGGGGGTTCAAAAAAATTATATTATGGATATATTTATGACTTATCAAAAAAATATCTGATTGTTTAATCTATTCAGATGTTGGTAGGTACCTTCTGTGATGAGTCATAAATACCCCCCTGAAAATATATCACGAGCCGCAGTTGCTTGTTTGAGACGATGTCAAATATCTTGGAGAAGTCACATTGGAAAGAGACACATACTTTGATGGTTCTCGATAATTAATTAATCATTCTTTATCAAGATAGGACAAACTCTTTGGGGAAGACTCTTCCACTCTGTTTTTTCAAACACAGTGGAGCGCTCACCCAACGCCTACACCAAAAAGCTAAGGAAGCCAGCCTTTCTTTTATTTTTCGGACTTTCACCCGCTGATTCAACATTCTCTTTTTGCGATAAAGAGTTCAAATAATTGTCCAGAGGTTTTATGAACACTTCCAATGGTTTAATGGTTTATTTGCGTAGTTCATAATGACCGGATGCGTGATTAAGCCGTTTCACTTCAAACGAAAAACCTAGACCTATGTTATGAATATTCTACTCCTCAGTCTCATACAGTCTAGTAAAGTTGATATTACGAAAGTTCCCAGGTCCCAAAGTCCAAGGATTAGAAATGAAAAAACATACAAAAAAAAATCCTAATGAATACTATATTTATTTGAATGAATACTTTATAATCTTAGAACTAGGACTAGTGGAAATCACACTGTTACCAACAAGTAAAACAGTCTTTAGTAAAGAACAGAACATATTAAGTTTTTAGTACATTAAAAACTCAAAATAAATAGTTACAATATCAAAATAAAATCACAGTGGAATGTATTAGTAGAATAGTTCACATCAAAGCCTATCATTAACAGGTAAATGATACTACTCTAGATTATCTATTAAAACAGATTAATTAAACCTTATCCCCCATCTGCACCCGGGAAACCATGAAAATCCCCACAATCAAGCCAAAAAGCCCAATGGCACTGGCAAAAATCTCAATGATAAGAATTTTCACGAAAAGCTGAGAATTAGCTGCATCTGCTAAGGCTGCACCACTTCCAACCACCCCCACACAAAGGCCGCAAAACAGGTTAACTACACCTGGAGATATTATACAAGTTTTTAGTATAAATTTAAACAATATGGTGATGTTTTCCTTACCAACTGTCAAGCCTGCTCCAAACAACTCATAGCCAGACATCCAGTTTTTGGCTTTTAATACTGGATCTTTCATTACTATGTCGTATGTGAAATTATCTAAATAGCCGGACAAAACTATTGCTGTTATCAAACCGTAGATAGCTACGGCTTCGCAAAAGATAACGGAGATCAGGTTTTTGGTCTTGATTCTTGGTGCTTTAACACCTGGAATACATAGATATTTCAAAATACAAAAATAAAAAGACAGACTTGAGTACGCTGACAAGAAAAATATCGACGATAGAATATAGAATCTCTAAAAATGTGTATCTTCAAGAAACTTTAGTTTTTTTTAATCTAACATACCTCGGCTATTTTCCTTGAGGTGAAGAAAGTTTGGTTTTACAGAAGATATGAAAAAATCAAGAACATACAATGTGGATGGTGAAAACAATTTGAATAACTTTAAACACCGTTGTTAAAAAAGATAAGAAACAATTAGAATTTTTCCGAATTGAGATTAGGACAAGACAATTGTGTAGAATTTGGTGGCTAAAGTGTTGAATGAGAATTTTGTAAATAAAACGCTAATTTAATTGATACTCTTCATAACTATTATTATTTATGTTTTATAAAAAGAAAATGATATTCAGATAGCTGTAGTATGGCGATGAATCGATTTAACCAATTTTTTTTTAAATCTCGGATTATGGCAAGACAAAAAAAATAAGCAACATTTTCAAATGTTATGTATAATATTAATATCACATTTGAATGTCTTGTGTCAAAAATACCCTGGATCCTACCAATTTTCGTTGAATTAACTGAATTATGGGATTTATTTAGATAAAATAAAAATAGAAATTGAACTTTGACACCCTGTATCTCGAAAACGAAGCCTTTTCGCAAACATTTTTTATAGCAAACTCAGGTATCCGTAACTATCGCTATCTCTCTCTACTACATGCGTATGGGCCAATGGTTTAGAAAGAGATAGGGATCCGTAACAATCGCTATCTCTATAATCGTAACAATCGCTATCTCTATTTGATTCACTCATAAGAGGGTCCGTTCCAGGTACGTAGTATGGAGTTCAATGGATACTTCATACTTCCGACGCAAGACACTTGATTTGTAACCACAGCTCAAAAAATGATTAGATAATGAGGAAAAAAAAAATTTGGGCAGTTTCTTTCTAGTTGTTCGACCTGAGATAGTCTACTCTTATCATATTTCGGTAAGTTTTTTTTTATAAGTACATACATACGATTGTTTTACCCCATCCAGCACCCGTATTCCCTTCGAATCCCGTAAGCTTCTAAACCGAAAAAAAATAACGAAAACGTAAAAAAAAACTTTAATTTTACGCACTTTTTCCTTTCACAAATGGCTCTACAAATCATACAGGGTGTCCGGCAATAACGTTCGAATAATTTAAGGCGTGATTCTACGTGAGAAAATAAGATTTTTTGTCATATGGTCAATGGTCCGGAAGTGCATAGTTTTCGAGTTTTCAAGATACAGGATGTCAAAGTTCAATTTCCATCTTTGTTTTATTTAAATAAATTCCATAATAATTCTGATAATTTGACAAAAATCGGTATACAGGGTTTTTTTGACATAAGAAATTCAAATTTGATATTATTATGACTCTCTTGCTTGTGGCGTCATCTAAAAGTTTTTTTTATTATTTCAAATATGTAGTCAAAACCTTTTTGCCAAACTAACCCAACCCTGTATCTTTCTTTTGGGTAAAAAGAATGATTATTACATTATTTTCACATAATAATGATACTCTAGTTGGAAGTTGCTAGAACCAACCGTTTTCGAAATATGTATTTGCACCACGGACTTGAATATATTTGCACTTAAAATTAATTCACGCGATGTGGTTTTAAATGGCAAATGGCCTGACTTTGAAAACGGCGTTAACATGGTAATTTTCACAGTTTCATTGTTCGAAAAAAATGTAAAATCAAGTATATGTATCTTTCTACACGTTTTACAGGGTGTTTCATTAGTATGGCGGAAAAATTCAGGATGAGCGTAAAACTAAAACCCATAAACATGTGTCCGAACATGCTTCAGTACAGAGCTACAGGGTATTGAAGTCTTATTTTTATTTTTGTTTTTTCTAAATAGTATTTGAATTGATGTCGATCTTTAGATGAAATTTGGTGTTGGGGGAAAATTCGAATTTGATCTTAGTATGGCTCTAACTTGTGAAGTGCCTACACTTATTTTTCCTATTATCAAGAGTCGTAACTTTTTTGAACGTGCCTGTATTATATTTTCAAGTAAAAAACATCATTTTTACGTAAAAAAAGAATACTAACTTCTTGAAAGTCGCTACGTTCAACCATTCTCGAGATAATTGAAATAAAGAATGCATGTTATTTTGAGATTATGGTCAAGCAACGTGTTGCATTTTTGATGAGAAAATCAGGATGACTTTCCTTGCTTGAAAATAAGAAGAAAACTTCCTATAAACGTGTGTCAGGAAATGCTTCTTTACAGAGCTACAGGGTGTTGAAGCTTTTTTTTTTTCATTATTTTTCTATTTTTTTTTTCTGAATAATATTTGAATAAAAGTTGTTGTTTACATCATATTCTATTTAAATTTTATCTTTTTACTGGAAATATGTAGCAATCATACGAAATATTTTATAATTTCAAACGGGTTACCTCCGCCATAATTTCCAAACCAAATGTTTTTATTATTTCAAATCCGAATATCTCGAGAATGGTTGCCTGTACCGACACTTTACAAGTATTCTTTTTCTGCGTAGAAAATAAAAATACATCTATTTTGTTGCTCAAAAATGTGATACAGGTACGTCCAAAAAAGTAATGGCTGTATATAAAAGGAAAAGTCGGTGTGGGTGGAGCCCTCTACAAGTTAGAGACAAACTAAGATCAAATTCGAATTTCGCATGTCAAGAAACAACCAGACATCAATTTTTATCAAAATATCGACATTGGTTCAAAAATTATTTATAGAAAACAAAAATAAAACTTCAACACCCTGTAGCTCTGTAATAAAGCATTTCCGGACACATGTTTATAGGAAGTTTTCTTCGCATGTTTAAGCAGGAAAACGGATCCTGAACTTTGTCGCAATATTAATGAAACACCCTGTATATTAGCTCCACTTGTATGTTTGTAACAGAATCTTAAAACTCGATTTTTAACAATTTCAAATGCCTAGATTGATTCGAAACTCTGCACACTTGTCAAGAACCGATGACAACACAATAATTCCAATTAAAAAAGAGCTAAAAAGTGAACAGTAATGTTTAATTAAACAAAAATCGCAATTTTGATAAATTATTTGACATTTGTCTATGGCATATTTATCAATGTTGGCTTGTTTGACAAATTAATGGTAAATGAAAAACTGGTTGACGGAACTGTAACTATTCTTATGTCCCGTCTGATATGCAACGTTGGCAACGGGCAAAAAAAAGCACAATGAATTTTTACACGCTTTTTATTAGCTTCACTTGTTTGTTCATAACAAAATCTTGGAATTCAATTTTTACCAATTTCAAATGCACAGATTCATTCGAAGCTTTGCACACTTGTCAAGAAAGAATCAATAACAATTCTTGAACCAAGAACTGAGAAATAAATTATAATTGAATCGTTTATCTTTGAAACACCCCAAGCGACATATTTGGTAACTTTCAGTTTATTACTGAATATTAATTTATACCTACTTGAACGCATCTTTTGGTGCAGAAACAACCCAAGTACGGGCACGATTTAATACTTCTATTCCCATTACGTTCAAACCGGTTAGTGTAGAAACAACCTAAGTGACATTGTTGTTTCTGCAGCAAACGTGCATATACATAATGTCAGATGCTTTGTTTATTTTCTTTTGAAAAACAGAAACGAAAAAGTACAGCTTTCAATTTCTCAGTACCATCACTTGATTTATGAAAAGAATGATGTTGTCAAGGCCTCCAGTTTTTCAAAATCATTTTGAAGGCAGAAATATATATATATTTTTTGCATTCCTTTCTTTCTAATACTGAATAAATGCACGCAAACTCCATCTTTGAACCAGCTTAAAAACAGCATGTTGTGTCAAAATGAGATAATTTTTTCACCTCCTGAAAACTTCTGAAAATGTCGCTTGAGGTGTTTCAAAAATAAACGATTCAATTAAAAGGCTAAAAAACGCTCTCCAACTAAAAAGTTGAAAATAATTTTCAATTGAAAAATAAATTGATTAACAAGAAAATGTCATTGTGATTAAAGCGTGAGGTGATTTGTAACACATTTATACACTAACTCCGCCTTTTGAAAAAAAAAATAGTAAGCAATTTTAACAATGGCGAACTTGCATCAAATTTGTTTATTGCTGAATTCGAAAGTCCATGAAAAATAAAGAGACCCGTATTTTTTCATTTTGTTGTTAGTCGAAAATTGACGGAGATACAACGCTTTGAAATGTGCTAAAATTGGAATGTTATGACGTCATAACATTGTAATACCATGCTCAGTATATCTATATACAGTGTGGTCACTTAAGTGTGCAACATATGGGATTTTTCTTTATCAACTGCACAATCAAAATACAAATATTGCCAAAAGTTGGTGCATGGTCGATAATCATATTAGGTGCACTTAGAATGGTTGCAAGTCAAACAGCATACAGGGTAGGCCAAAAAATATGAAAATTGTACAAGAGTGCATGATTTGGTATTTGGGCATAACTTTTAATTCCAAACATCTTTTCTTCATAACATTTTGCCGAATTTTCTAAAATAAGGGTACTTTACTCTTGTACAATTTTCATATTTTTTGGCCTACGCTGTATGCTGTTTGACTTGCAACCATTCTAAGGGCACCTAATATGATTATCGACCATGCACCAACTTTCGGCAATATTTGTATTTTGATTGTGCAGTTGATAAAGAAAAATCCCATATGTTGCACACTTAAGTGACCACACTGTATACAGAACTTTAAACTTGAATAACTATTGGAAACATAATTATTCGTATCGATTTTTTTGCGATTTTCTTCAGATTGCAATTAAAAGAAAATGATTTAATTTTTCATGCAAGTTCCCCATTGATATCGAAGTAGCCCACGCTTTTATCACAATGACATCAATTTTCTCGTTAATCATCTTATTCTTTAATTGAAAATTATTTTCAACATTCTAGTTCGAAAGCGTGTTTTTAAGTTTTTTTTTAACTATAATTTATTTATTATAAGAAACATTGAAAACATCATCAGAATAACCATGATAACGCCATTTTCAATGCCATTGTCTATTTTCAAAAGTTTTTATTGAAAACCACATTGCATGTTGCATGGATAACTTCAAGTGCAAATATCTCGAAAATGGTTGCTCCCAATTACGTGAAAATTATGTTAAAATCTTTTTTTTTTTGTCAAAACAAAGATACAGGATTGGGCATAAAAGTTATGACTATTTGAAACCATAAAAAAACTTATAGATGACACCACATACAAGATAGTATTGGTAAATATCAAATTTGAATTTCTTATATCAAAAATACCCTGTATGTATACCTACCGATTTTTGTTAAACTATCAGAATTATTATGGGATCTATTTAAATAAAGCAAAAATAGAAATCGAGCTTTGACACCCCGTATCTTGAAAACTAAGCATTTCCGGACCATTGTTTACATAAAAAAAAGCCTTACACCTTGACTTGTTCGACTTTTTTTTTCGGACACCCTGTATAATTATGCATAAGTGCCTATTTTCATAAGAAAATTTTTATTATCGACTGCGCTATTGTTAAACGTCATCAAAAATCACTCGAACATATGGAAAAAACGGCTATTTAAACAAAAAAAAAGTTTACAAAATCTCCCTCACTTTCAATTGAATTTGACAGTGACGCATTCGCCAAAACATGAAGATTATTTTTATGTTTTCGGATCATTGCCTGAGCCTGAGCGACATCCCGACATCCGAATCGGATATCGCTCAGGCAACATTAATTTTCACCAAACAAAAACAAACCCAATCTAAGCATAACAAAAAAATTGACTGAAGAAACAAACCATCTCGCTTTAAATCCCGTAGTCTTTGTTTTTTATTCTCAAAAATTATGAAAAATGCGTAAGTGAATTGCTCAAAATATTGCAAATACCCACGTAGTGCACATATATGTTCAACTACTTGAGATGTTTCGGTTAATACTTAGTCTAGATTCTAGATATAAGGCGTTAGGGTAGTAATAAGAAGCAAAGCAAGTGAAAATAGGGACAGAAAGAAAAACTAATGTTAGTACAACATGCAACTGATATTAAAATTAAATTACTCACCACCACCCAAAATACTAACACCAACAGTATAAATACCCACCGCAGCCCCAACAACACTCAAAGAAACCGACAATCCAATCCCCAAAGCAGCCCACATATGGGGCGAAGTATTTTCCAAAAACCATCCAATACTGACCCTTTCTCCTTTATTTGTCAATACATGATACAACCCCAAGATTGTTGTAGCTCCTGAAAAAAGCCCAATGAATGCTAAAGCCAAGACGCTTCTTAAGCTCGATGTGGGGGGCTCGGAATGCATTTTTATTGAAAAATGTAGTTTTTTTTGTCAAAAACCAAACAAATTATTGTTTACCGAAAGCAACTGGAAGTCGAAGTTTTTGTTTTCTTTTATGTAAGGTTTACATCGAATTTCACTTCGAAGTGGAGGTGACAAACACGGGAATCATATTATGATACTGTGGCGACACTGTTGAATTGGCACTTTCCACATTTAAGCGTGTGGCGACACTGCTGGCTTTTGACAAATGGAGAATGCAAGTGGCAACACTGAGGAAAAACTTCAACACTGTCGTTCCAATTTTCACGACTTATCATCACCTTTTTTTCGGTTGTTAACGTTCATCTTCAATTTATGTTCAATAAAGTGGTATTAAATAAAAGTATAGTGATTAGTATACCCACAATTGGTGACCCCGTACTGGAAACAGCAAATTCTCAAACTATATACAAGTTTACCCGCTTGAATTGTACCTAACTACGAGCCACGTTTTCCAACATGACTGAGGAAGCTGCAACTGGAGCTAACGCTGGAGCAAATCTGCACGCTGAACAAGCCTTACATGTGGATCGAGTCACTATCAAACCACCACCCTTCTGGAAGGCTGACCCTATATTATGGTTCGTACAATTAGAAGCCCAATTTGCTTTGGCAAATATAACAGCCGATTTGACTAGATATAACCATGTAGTTAGCGTGGTTGACACCAGTATTTTAAGTCAAATATCTGAACTACTCCTGAATCCACCTCCCAATAACAAGTATGCCGCCATTAAAAACAAGCTGATCTCAATCTATTCAGATTCTCAAGAAAAAAAGTTAAAAACGCTTCTGTCAGACATGAGCTTAGGCGACAAGAAACCTTCTCAACTGTTAAATGAGATGTCTCGCCTAGGGGGCACTTCTGTTTCAAAGGAGCTACTCAAAAGTCTCTGGATGCAACATCTGTCTCCACAAATACAGTCTAATTTGGCTACCAGCAACGACAACCTGGAGAATCTGGCAAAAATGGCCGATAAAATGGCAGAGATCGAACAGCCTCGTAGTTTTGCTGTTCAAAACAACGACCCCAGCTTCACTGATGCCATTCAAAAGCTTCATAACGAAATTCAGGACCTTAAAGCAAAGCACTATCATCGTGACCAGTCCCCTAACACCATGCAACGCAAGGGTCGGTCATCAAGAACGTCTCCCCTTCGCCAACCTCAAGAGGAAGATGGAGAAATATGTTGGTACCATCTCCACTTCAAAGAGCGTGCCAGGACCTGCAAGGCACCCTGTCGGATGGGTCCCATCCAGGAAAACACGAGTTCACGACGTTGATGGCGACGGATGTCGTGAGTCCGGTCAGTCGCCCCCCGGCCACAGTCAACTCCACCTTTTTGAAGAACCAACGACTAATTATCAAGGACCCCAAGACAGGTATTTCATTTTTAATTGACTCAGGTTCCGATGTTTCAATTTTACCCAAAGTATCAGGCGATTATCGTCAGCTTAATAAAACTCAGTTATATGCTGCTAATAACACCCCTATTCCTACTTTTGGTGTGAAGAGTGTTACTGTCAGCTTGGGTTTAAAACGAAATTTCACTTGGCCTTTTGTAATAGCCCAAACCGGAACTGCAATTTTAGGAGCTGATTTCCTGGGTCATTTTCGAATATTAATAGACCTCCACGGTAAAAAAATAATTGATACTTTCACCAATGTTTCTTACCCCGGTAAACTCAAACTTTCCACAACCAACTCTGTTTCGACTATTGACAAAAGTTGTAAATATTACACTTTACTGAAAGAATATTCTGAAATAACGAAACTACCTAAAGCAGACTGTCATTCCCCACATCAAACCAGTCATATAATCATTACCGAAGGACCGCCGGTCGTGTCTAAAGCTCGTCGTCTCCCTACAGATAAGCTTGCTATCGCCAAACAGGAATTTCAAATTCTTTTAGATCAGGGGATTTGCCGTCCATCTAACAGCAGCTGGGCTAGTCCATTGCATCTAGTTAAGAAAAAGTCTGGTTCCTGGCGTCCTGTTGGTGATTATCGCCGTTTAAACTCAGTTACACGACCAGATAACTACCCTGTGCCTAATCTTCAAGATTTCAACCATATTTTACATGGTAAAAGCATCTTCAGCACCTTAGATCTGGTTCGAGCTTACCATCAAATACCAGTCGATCCTGAATCTATCCCCAAAACAGCCATCATCACACCTTTCGGTTTGTTTGAATTCACCAAGATGCAGTTTGGGCTCCGCAATGCAGCGCAATCGTTCCAACGCTTCATTCACGAGGTCCTCCGTAACCTTGACTTTTGCTTCTCTTATATAGATGACATTCTCATTGCTTCTTCCGACCCAGAAGAACATGAGAATCACCTTCGACAAGTCTTCGAACGTCTGCAACAGTATGGACTCACTATCAACCTTGAAAAGTGTGTCTTCGGCGAGAATTCCCTGCAGTTTTTAGGATACGAAATATCCTCTGATGGTACTAAACCACTCCCTGATCGAGTAGTAGCTATTCTCAGGTACCCCCTGCCAATATTAGCTGGCGAATTACGACGTTTCCTTGGAATGCTTAATTTTTACCGCCGTTTTATTCCTCACGCTGCCGATCATCAATCCATCCTCCACGAGATGCATAAGAACTGTAAAAAGTCTGATTCAACACCATTATCGTGGAGCACTGAAGCCTTATCTGCGTTCGATAAGTCGAAAAATGACTTAGCTAACGCATCCTTGCTTGTTCATCCTCTTCCTTCTTCACCGCTGTCTCTTACAGTAGACGCATCTAACACAGCTATGGGTGCTGTCGTTGAACAATACGAAGATGGAATTTGGAAACCACTCAGTTTTTTTTCAAAAAAATTCACTCCCTGTGAAACTAAATATAGCACATACGATAGAGAACTTCTTGGAATATATTCTGCAGTGAAGTATTTCAAATATTTGTTGGAAGGACGCAGTTTTCTTATATTTACAGACCACAAACCGCTCACATTTGCCTTTCAACAAAAATCCGACAAAGCCTCACCCAGACAAACACGTCATCTCGACTTCATTTCACAATTTTCCACCGATCTAGTTCACATCAGTGGAAAAAACAATGTCGTTGCTGACGCCCTTTCCCGTATCAATACCATAAACTCACCAGCTGTAATCGATTATGAAGAATTCCAGAAACATCAGAAAGAGGACCCAGAACTTCAACGAATTCTCCTAAATCCCGAATCAACTTCTTTATCACTTAGACAGTGCAATCTTACAGACACTTCTACAACACTTTTTTGTGACTGCAGCCAAGCGCGTAAGAGACCCTTTGTACCTCTTAACTTCAGACAACATATTTTCAAAAAATTTCACAATCTTTCTCACCCAGGCATACGAGCTACTACTAAACTCATATCTTCACGTTTTGTTTGGCCGTCGATGAATAAGGACATTAAAGTATGGACTCGAGCATGCATTAGTTGTCAACAGGCCAAAGTACACAAACATACACGTACCCCATTCCAAAAGTTTCAAGTACCTGAAGAACGATTCCAAACTGTAAATATCGATATTATTGGTCCATTACCATCATCTCATGGTTATTCCTATTGCCTTACCTGCATTGATCGGTATTCCTGTTGGACCGAAGCATTTCCTTTGAGCGATATTACAGCAGAAACTGTCGCATCCACATTTTATTCTGGATGGATATGCCGTTTTGGAACCCCACTACAAATTGTCACCGACCAAGGACGTCAATTCGAGAGTTCTCTCTTTCAAAGTCTTAGCAATATAATGGGCTGTAAAAGAGTTCGATCTTCACCCTATCACCCCATGACGAATGGTAAGATCGAGCGGTGGCATCGTACATTAAAGGCTGCAATCATGGCGCATTCATCACCTAACTGGACCGAAGTTTTACCCACAGTACTATTAGGTTTACGTTCCACCCTTCGCCCTGACATAGAAGTTTCTCCCGCCGAGCTAGTTTATGGCTCTACGATACGTTTGCCAGGCGAATTCTTTGAAAATGCCAAGACTCATACCGATCCCTCTACATTTGTCAATCTGTTAAGAAACAAGATGGAAACGTTGCGACCTATACCTGATAGTAACCACTCTAATGCAAAACCTTTTGTATCTCCTGAACTTGATAAATGTACTCATATATTTTTACGGAGGGATGCTGTTAAGAAACCTCTACAGCCTCCTTATGACGGGCCCTATCATGTAATATCGCGACATGAGAAATATTTCACGATTTCAGTCAACGGTAAAAATGTTAATGTTTCCAAAGACCGTCTTAAACCCGCTTTTTTGCTTAGACCTGATGATATTTCTCATGATCACAACTATAGTAAAGATCCATCCCCTATAGTGACAACTACCAAAGCACTTCCTTTCAAACAAGTTCGCTTTTCCGTTTAAAACATTTTGTTTTATAGTAACTTAGTTATTAAACTTAGTTTTAGCTTCAAACATTATGTACTCTACAATGTATGTTGAAAAGTTGTCCTTGTTAAAGATTTAAGTTTTTGTAATATGTATTTTTCTTAGTTTAAGTTCATTTTCTCCCAACTCCGTTTTTTGGGGCGGAGTATTGTGGCGACACTGTTGAATTGGCACTTTCCACATTTAAGCGTGTGGCGACACTGCTGGCTTTTGACAAATGGAGAATGCAAGTGGCAACACTGAGGAAAAACTTCAACACTGTCGTTCCAATTTTCACGACTTATCATCACCTTTTTTTCGGTTGTTAACGTTCATCTTCAATTTATGTTCAATAAAGTGGTATTAAATAAAAGTATAGTGATTAGTATACCCACAATACTATTCTTCATTGAATTTGGTATAAGCGTGACTTTGAACACAAATAAAATGTGGGTAACATATGATTCCCGTTTGCGAAGCGGAAATTTGACAGCTCCACTTTGAAGTGAAATTTAATGTCAACCTTACACTAGATTTTAAGAATGTCAAAACATTCTTTTAGAAACGGCTGTAAGTAGCGTTGCGTTTGCAATGCGCGGTGTTGCCATGTGAGTCTTCAAGCGCGTAAACATAAATTCCCCCTTATGCTGTATCCCACACGTTAACTTAACGTAAACGTTTCGCCGTGGTTACGCTGTCATCAAATGGAACATTTCCATCAGTAAACAATAATGGTAACATATACGTTAACTTAACGTGGGTGGAATAGCTTTGTTCGCGGATCATATTCAGAACCGATTCCGAACCAGTTCAGAACTAATTTGGGATTACCGTAGTATGCGTATGCCTATAAGTTATAAATAAACCGATTCCGAATTTTGTCTTACCGCGAACGAATTAACTGCATGAGAACTCGCAACAAAAGCTAGTTCGCAAACGCTTCCTAACCAATCTACAGGGTATTCACATTCAAATATTTTTTTATACATTATTCCCTATATGTACAGGGTGCAGGGTGCCACAGATTCGAGTGCATGTATGGGGTTCTCAGTTATAAGAGATACAGGGTCGATGGAATGGATGCAGAGTTGCGCATTTTTAAGCTCAACAAAATGTCTTTTTGACAATTGAAAAATTCCCACTACTTTTGAAGATATTCGAAAAAAACCGAAATTTTGCAAAACGTTCTTATTATTTTCCAAGTTTAATTACGTATCGATTTTTTTGCGATTCTCTTCAGTTTAAAGAGACATTGTTTTACGGTTATCCGATGTTAAACGTAATAAATGACTAGAGTTACATCCATGTGAGTAGTGCCCTCCTTATACCGGTTTCGTCCCGAAATTGGACTCATCATCAGTAAGGCGTAAGGCAGCTGGCACCAGTGGCACCACTCACACCGATGCAACTCTAGGCACTACCCTAATCTGGGTAAATGTGCAGCGGTTGTTTTTAGACAACCACTGCCATCTATTGGCTCGCAAGTCTGCGAACGGATAACCGTAAAACATTGTCTCTTTATTCCAAGATCGAGAGGTACAGCTCGAACATACCTCACATCTATTCGCGTTAAAATTTCTTTTCAAACAAATGCAGGAAATGATAAAAACGTTTTAGCGAAATTTCGTTTTTTTTCGAACATCTTCGTAAGTAGTCGGAATTTTTCAAAATTCAAAATGGCATTTTCTTGATCATAAAAATGCGCAACTTTGCATCCGTTTAACCGACCCTGTATCTCTTATAATGACTGAGATCTCCATGCATGCACTCGAATCTGTGGTACCCTGTATAACAACGATTTAAAACTCTTTTTTTGATTTAAATAGGTAGTTAAAACGGTTTTTGCTTACTAACTGTGTTGTGACGTATTTCTGTAATTGAATAATTTGATTTTTCCAATAAACCAGAAACCATATAGTTTTTCCGAAAAAGTTAGTTAGTTTGGGGACATTGAGCCCGGAATACACCTGGCAAACGTTGTCACTCTGGCGAATGTCAACCTGTGCGTCCTCCACATAGGATCTAGACTCTACACTCTATTCACAACCAAAAGTCACCAATGTGAACAAACTACGCCTGATCAAACAAAGGGAAACGACTGGAAGGTCACGTGAGATAAACCAACACATGTGACCACTTCAATCGTTTCTCTATGTCTAATCACGTGTAGTTTGTTTTCTTTTGGTAACTTTTGGTTTTGAATACAGTGTAGACAGACGTCCAAGTAAATATACCACATCGCATTTCTATAATGTACCTATTCAAGGCCTTTGTCCCATCGAAGCTCGGAAATCAAGATGCCACACTCCATGTTGGGAATGGATCTATGCCCATCCTAATGCTGCTGCCCCCTGTAAGGGTAAGTATCCGGTTCCTTCAAAATAGAGAAATAGATCCATATTTTTCAGTTGGAGTTTGGATGCGTGTTCACTTTCATCATCCCCATGCTATGGCCTTGAGACGTTTATGTCGTCTGGTTGGAGAACTTCCAACGGTCTGATCTGAACCACGACCAGAAGATGCTGCCACTTGCCTAGTCAACTCTGTATCATTACCAGGATAAACCACGTTATATGAAGGACTTTGACGAAAATACGGTTGTTTGAATGTAATCATGATTGATAAAGAGCAATAATAAAGAACTGTCGAACTGTTCAATCAGATTTGTTTTGTACCATAAGATTGGAAAGTTAACCTAGCCTGTCTATAAAAAAAACGCAAGAGAGCAAAAAGTTGTATTTAGCTCAAATAACTGCATCAAATCTCAACCAAATCGGTTAATGATTGACCAGATTTTTTGGGTATTTTGCCACACCCTATTAAAAAATTCTCACTTAGCTTAAACGCGAATTTAAATAAAAAATCACTCAAGTTTATTGAAAAAAAATCTTTTTGTTTTTTTTTCGAATAAAATATCCAATGAATTACATATACGTACGCCACTGGCAAATTCAAAAGTTAATGCTTGGTTGCTTGGTACATTGAGTACTTCGGAGTGGAAGTGACAGATTTCCGCTTTCCAAATGAGAATCATATATGTTACCATCTACATTGAATTTGGCTAAGCATGAATTTGAACACAAAATCAATATTATGATTCCCGTTTGGCAAGCGGAAATCTGTCACTTCCACTTCGAAGTGAATTGTAGTGGTATCATATGATAACCGTTTTCCAAAGAAAAATTTATAGGTAATAGGTATGAAGGTATGGTTCACATGCATGTGATTCTAGATTCTATACTTCCGCTACCTTGCTACCCATCGGAATTTCGGAATACAATGAGAATATTACAATTTAGTAGACCTTTATGACGTAAAAATTAATCTACTTGCAGATGCATATTCCTTTATTCAAAGCGGTACCACCTCTCCGATGCCCATGCCCATAATGTGAAATTATGGTAGGTAAGTATATTGATTGGGTTAAAGCTGGTTTTCTCAATCAACGGTTGAACGTAATAAAAAGCTAATTAATTTTTTAATTCTATATAGATAATAAGGAAAATTAGATTAGATAGGTGCCTAATATAGTGGCCCTGAACAAGTACTATGTATAGTAACCATTTCAACACTACGTCTACCTCTACTACCAGCATATGAGTGGACAATTTTTTTTTAGGTACTGCCAAACTGACTTGAATTTGTTTATTTGAGAGATATATATAGATATTGTCTGCTTGGTTCATGATTAATTCATCACCCAATCAAATCTCCCGCCAAAAACAAATTGCTGACGTAATTGAGTACGAATCCATCTCCAATCCCTCCCGTCCTCCCGACTCTTTGAGTCCACGAGACGGACTGATTGTTTTGAAGAGACGCGGAGAATTTATATGTGCCGTACCATCATAAAGTGGTTTTGGCTTTTAGTTTATAGTTTGCCACTTGCGAGTTTTGTTTCATACGCTTTTCTGCATTTCACCTATTCACACCCAAAGCGCAGACGTTTGCAATGTTGCCGGATAAAAGAAATTGTCTGATATCAACGGAATTGATTTGATATTCTAAAATAAGAAATGTTAACACAACAAATTATAATGATAACTACTCTGCAAAGTTTTACGACGAGTGAATGATATTATTTAAGTTATAGATCTGTTTAAGAAAAAAAATATTTCATGGATTTTTTGCTTTTTCCAATCCTAGAGCCATTTCTGGAATTTATTTTTCGGTATGACCATCGTAGAAAAGTGGTGCACGGAGGTAACACCAAACAGGGTGTTACACATTCGATGGGATAGCATTATTGCTATCTTGATAACTATAAGAGATAGAGAGTTGTTTAAATTGGGACTCATCAATATTACGTTTTGAAAATTCCAAAATTTAAAACCATTCTGGAAATAACCGAAAAAAACCGGAGTTTTGTAAAATCGTTTTCAGTTTTTCCTGGACCTATTTAAAAAGATATGTTAAAATGAACATGTCACATCCTCAAAGCTACTTTTTTCCCTCCACAAAATGACACTACTAATTTTAAGATGAGATTTTTTTTTATAGTTATCAAAGATAGCAATTAATGATATCCCATGCTATCCCCCTGTATGAAGGTTAATTCTGAAAAAACTAAGCTCGTCTGACTAGTCAGCTTCACGAAGTAGAGGCAACAGCTGCGTTGGTAAGAATGACCGGATATTATACAAACCTCTCTACTACCGGAGATGATCCGAGATGACAAGCTCTCATGGAACTCCACATCTACGGAGAATTGCTAATCGAGGATAGGCCACCATTAATGGCAACAAAGAGCAGCAGGCAACATTTGGGGTATAAATCATATGGTAGGTATCCACGACAGTACTCAATGTTGAGGTAAAACCAATACACTCATCGTATATGGCTGCGTTATTTACTGGTGGCCAAAAAATCGAGAAACGACAAGCAACCATTTAGCTGCATAAGTCCACATCGAGCATATTCAACTGGATCGAGCCATTAGAACTACCTCTACTTTGAACCATAAGTTACTATATTATGATCGAAGACCTCAACATACTTGCGATCTGGAGGCCACACGCTCCCTCAGGTATAGATATCTGATATTTTTGTTAAAATGGAAGCAACAGAGTGACCGGGATTAGTTGCAACAGGGGATACTGGAGCCGTCAATTCAAACTCCAAAAAGAGCATACTATACATGATTAAGCAAAACCCCATCACCACTCCGATGGAAATATATCCAGTCACTGTACTGTAAGTTGTTCAAAAACAACAACCAACAACAGGGAACAAATCAAATCGGCAGTAGGTATAAATAATATTTCCCAAGCAGAATAATATGAAAAAAAAAACAATTCAAGCGGTTCAGCATGGAGCACGATGGACTAGAGTCATTATGTTCACATAAGATACCAACATTTTTGCTGTTGAGTGAAGTCTTAAAAATATGTAGAGAGAAAAGTCCAGTTTTGTCCACAGCTGACCCGAAGATATTTGTATTTATAGTCTTCGGACGAGCAGTCTGACAGATTTGTGAGATTCATAAACAGTTCAATAATTATAAACTGCAGTAGAAATCTTATTTCCCGTTCAAGGTTCAAGTAAAAGTACGATTGTTACTTCTCAAATCATTTTTTTAAGAAATGATAATTATATTATGTGTATGTCTCTCACGAAACAACTAATCTCACGTGCAGCAGGTGAGATGAATGTCTCAAGCGAGATTCGCAATAACTCGCCGCGGTTTCCACGATAAAGCTCTCATGAAACATTGTGTCATGAGATTATCCCGTGTCTCAGACCTCTGTTTCGACTATGAGATCCAATTTTTTCTGAGGTTTTTATTTCGTGAGTCAAGAATCTCATGAGATAGTCTCATTGTGGATTCGCACCTGAAGTCTACTGAAACTCATCAGAAATCAATTCAGGAAAATAATAACTGAAAACGGCACCCCAAGAGTACACACGAGTCCATATGCAGATTATGCAATGAAGGGAGAAAAACAGCCTTGATCACCACACATAATCGTATTTGATATGTACTGAATGAGTGTATTGTTTCTTGACGATATCTGGAAATTGGTACTTCTGGGGAAAAAACTGTTGAGACAAATCATGTGGACAGTAAAAAAGAAAATAACTTCTATTGAAAGTTTTTTTTATTGGAACTTTTGTTTCTGTAACAACTTGCTAGATGTCATTCATAACATCAATAGACTTTTAACGATATCTTGAAAATAGTACGTCTGAGCGAATAACGATATCTTGAAAAAAGTACGTCTGAGCAAATGAAGAATCTTGTAGAAAATTAATCAAGGAATAACTTTTATTGCATGATTTTTTTATCAAAGTTTGTTTTTGACGCATCATTTTCTGAAGAATAATGACATTTCCGAGAGAAAAGCTGTTTACATAAATCTTTGTAGACAATCAACCAAAGAATACTGACTCAAATATTCAAACGAAAATGAATGGCTTCAATTAATGCACGATGTAATTTGAAAGATCAACAAAATAAATAATTTTTTACCGATGAACGGTAGGTATTCCTTAACACCATCAAAAATCAACGAACAATCCGGCAACACCGTCCAAACTCTGACATTGTCCGCACATGCGCTTTGCATATTTTCAGTTGGGTCTCGGGAAAATGGCGTCGGCAAAGTTTCTCGAGGAAGCTCTAAATACGGACGTCGACGAATCTGCCGTGAACGCTATCGTAGGTTCGCTCGAAAACCAACTCGGATCCTCACAAAATACGCACCAAAATCATATAAATAATGCAAATTCTACGCAACTTCCAAACGGCTCCGGAAAACATGCACCCATCGCGAACGGTGACTCCATTTCGGATAAACAGATAAATAATGCTTTTTTGAATGCCAACTCGCAGCCGTACAGTTTGGGGCAACAACAACAAACACAGGAGCAGAAGTCTCAAGACGGTTTGAAGATTGTTTATTCGCAAGGGGGACAAGTCATGGGGGGGCAACAGAGGCCGCCATCGACGACCTCTTTACCTAATGGGGCTATGCCTCAGACACAGCAGGTATGACTTTGGCATTGTTGACAAGTTTTTTGTATTGAATTGTCGAGTGTCTATTTTGCGCCTTTTTGACTCACATCTCAGGCCTATTTTAATTTCAAGGCTCTTGTGTTGATTTCAATTATTTGTGTCTTATTTTTGAAACCTTTGTTAATTATAGATCAACGCAAGTTTATTAATCCACATTCCATAGGGTGCTCAATAATTCATTTCAATCAACAAAACAATTAATGTACTAAGTTGACTTAACTCAACAGTTCTTGTTATTACTCGGATGTGATAATTAGAAAGTTATAATTCTTGGTACCTAAAAAGACAGTCGAATCAAATTTTGATATTTTTGTTATAAATCAATCCACAACATAACCTCAATTCTACATTGTTCTCTCTCAAGTCAGATGACTTTTGCACTGTTGATTTTAACCCAAACATAATAATTACTTATTTATGCCATTTAGCGATGGGTTTTGTTGCTGAAATCGAGAATTTATATCACTGTTTATTAGTTAGGTACGTACACGGTACAAATTATGGTATCGATAAATAAATAAAACAATATGGAATAGGTATTTCGATTCGAGCTGGTTGTGTTGTGTTTGACCTTGGTTTTGGTTTCAAAATTATTCTGCCTTCAGTTTGGAAATCTCAACCGTTTTCCCACTTTCTCTCACAGCAACTTTTCCAATTTCATTCAATTATAATTAGAATTAGTAACCTAGCTTATTACCCATGTAATTTTTTTGTCTTACTTAGGTTAGGCGGTTAGGCATTTTTCCGAAAAGTAATTTTTATGATACCTACTATGCCCGATTTACATTCAATTTGCCAAACGGGAATAATAATACCTACTTATGCTTTTCTACATTGAATTTGGCGTAAGCGTGACTTTGAACCTTTGAACACAAATTCAACTAGATGGTAGCATATGATTCCCGTTTGTCAAGCGGAAATCTGTCACTTCCACTTTGAAGTAAAATTGAATCTAAATCAGGCATAAAAATGATTTTCTGATGAAAAATGTGCATAATCCGAGCTGAAAAACCAAAAAATCCAGTAAAATTATATCGCTGCATATAGGGTGAAATAAAAAAATTACGGACAAGCTGATTTTGTCAGCGACTGCCTTCTGGGTGTAAAATTAGCAAGATCGTAATTTTTTTCCTTTGGGATTTTGAGCAATAGAGGTGTTTTTTTTTTTATTATTGTGCTACAACAAAATAATCAGATGCACATAAGAATATTCTCTATAACTTTTCCTCATAAAATGTGTTGATAAGTTCATTATTTTCCGACTTAGCGGCCCTTCAATGAGCCGTTTGGAGGTTATTTTTAAAAATAAAGTTTAATGCGAGGGGCAAACCACTCACAAAAATGTGTACACTAAAATACCTTTTTTCCCAAAAAATACCTCTAAATCATAAAAAATACCTCGTAATACCCTTAAAATACCTGATAATATCCGGTAATACGTACGAAATACCTTGTATTACTTACGAAATACCCAATAATACCTTTGTAATACCTGGTAATACCTTTGTAATACCTGGTATTACCTTTGGAATACTGGATAATACCTCTGTAATACCTACCTAATTATGAAATACCTTTGGAATACTCAAAAAGCATTTTCAACCTTCATCATAACAATAGAAATTTTTTAAATAGAGAATTTGGTTCTAGTTCGGATTATTTGTTGGAAAAAATAATACGATAAAACATTTCGAACACTTTATTTCTGAATTAGTTGCATAATATAATTTAGGCAACATTAACAAAGGGCGATAAATCCTTATTTTTAGACAAAGGAGCAACAAAAATAGAAATTGAAAGTAAGCAACAGATCACAGATAATAAGGAAACATTGTTTTCTTTATACATGTATTATGTCCGGCGATGGGGTGAGAATAAGAGGGCAAGATGAGGATTAGCAAATTTCAGTTTTCGAGAAATAGTCATTCTTAATTAAAATTTTTGGTTTTAAATCTTACAATAATTGCTGTCTTTTTTTTTACCCCATCGCTGGACATACTGTACATTTTTCTAAGCCTTATTCTCTTTTCAAGTCATGAGTTATTATCAAGCTTATTATTAACTAAAGTGCCTAAAATTAAAATTCCTTGTGAATACCTGGTGAAACACACGAGGTAAAAAAGGAAGTCTCTGCGGTATCGTCGAACGGACCTTTAATTTTTTGCTTTTTAACCGGCTGTTTACCATCAAGCCCTTAAGCCCCGTCCACATCTGAGCAAACGCACCGCATGAGCACTTTGCACCACATGAGCATTCATTCGGGGAATTCGGGCGAATTATTGATTTCCCTCACAGAACCACATCAGCCTGTGCTCGGGGCCGCTCCACTTGTGCGCCGAATGACAATGGAAAATCTAGGACTAGCAGGTGCTGCTTTTATAATTATTCATAAATTATAAAAGTATAGGAAAAAGTGATGGGAATGTACTAGATGGTCTTCACATTATTTATACTTACACAGAAGTCAAGATTGGCAGTTGATTTTTTTTTGCATGACATCCAAATAAGTGACAAGGATGGCAGTCGATTCAAAAATCCCTGTTACATATTTCCACAATTTTCCACCAGGCATTCTTTTCCTCAAACTTGTCAACATACGTTTCGTGTTTCAAGAATAAGCCTATATTCTCATGAATCAATTGCAAACACATTTCAACTGAAAAATCCATTTTGTACGGGGCCGTTCGGACCGAAATGAACAGTGCAACAAAAAGCCCGTCCAGACTGAGCAAGGTATTCTTTTGATGGACCGACAACGTTAAGATCGGCCGCCGCACAACATGAGCGTACTCAGCGCCAAAGTTTACTAATATACAATAAGTTAGGCCACTTTCGAAAACGCGCGAAACCGGCTCCACCCGTCTACTTCGTTTCTCTTGGAGAGCCCAGTTCCCATTAGTTCGGAACGTTTGTCGGCCGCTTTGAACTATTTTCGCTGGGCGGGTTTCTTTGAGCGGCATGCTTTGACGCCGCGGCCGCTTGTGATACGGGTTTTTCAAAGAGCCGACGACTAAGTGACCTAACTTATTGTTAATTAAATTAGTAAACTTTGTCAGCGCGTTTATGCGTCCCGTCCACATCTGAATGCTCATGTGGCGCAAAATGCTCATTCGGTGCGTTTGCTCAGATGTGGACGGGGCTTTAGAACATGGAGCGAATAATGCGTGTGAGTCTGAGCATGCGCGTTTATGAATATTTTAAAATAATACCCTGTGAAATACCTCGAAATACCGTTTAATACCTATGGAATACCCCGTAATACCTCTATAATACCCGGTAATACCTCGTAATACCACAGAAATACCTCGTAATACTTCATAATACCCTGGAAATACCTTGTAATACCCTCGGAATACCGTCTCTTGTACACCAAAATACCTTGGGTGGTTTCCCCCTCGGTTTAATGTTTCAATGTCATTCTATTCAGAGTAGAAAAACTCAAATTGGTTTTGAGTAGAGCTTACAGAACTGGAAATTTTTGCCCATTTGAACTTTCTCGTATCTGCTAGTTTCCGAGATTCCTGTTCTAAGTAAAACAAGAAGTAAACATAGAAAAACTCACCCTGTATATGTAGTTAGTTATTTGCTTTGAGAGAAGAATTTAGGAGACGAAGTTATGCAAAAAGGAACCAAACGACAAATCTCTAGAAACTGAGATGTTTATCTAGGATGTTTCAAAAACATCCATATTTAATAATGCAGAATAGAACCACATGAAATTTCAAAGGCATTCATGTTGTTGAAGATGGTAATAAGGAAATGTTTACTATATTACTATTTCTGCCATATAAAGTTTGAACTAGGGATGGAACGAACTCTCATTGGGCCGGACTTGATATTGTTCATTCCAAAAATTCAAAAAAAAAATAAAAAAAAGAATTTTTGGAGAGGACAATCTTATACAAACCCACCTTTGTTTTTAATGCACAATAAGATAAAATTATGAAAATTAGGGGTTTCCATTTGAGAAAATTGATTTTTGGCCGTTTTCTGAATGGTAATTCACATTTAAATAGGAGCCTTCAAACGTCATTTTTGACATAAAAACTAAAATATTTCAAAAACGCTCATACCTAGGTATAGGACATGATACATGAAATCTGCCTAGAATTTTACTTAGAATCCAAAAATGTAATAATATATAGGGTGTTCCATTTAAAATAAGCGATTTGACACCTACTTCCGGTATAACCGGAAGTCGTGCAACGTTGCTTTTATTTCATTTGAGAAGAACATCTATGTATATCCCACCATACAAATTTTCAGAATCCCAATTGCTTTATTTCTCGAAATATTCTAACGGACGGTCACCGTGAGACACCCTGTATAAGGCATTACACAACAAGTAGTGATAAGCAGTTTTTTGAAAAGTGTCTGAATTGATATTTGATGGACTTAGTGAGTTCCGAAGGAATTAAAAAATAGTAAAGATCAACTGTGAAATAGTTTACTTTTACGAAAGTTATGCTCAACAACGTGAGTATCATTTCACTTATAGATTTGATAAGAATTAAACAATAATAATTTTATTAACTATATAACAATCTTCTTCGCCTTCACTCTCAATTCTTGGTTCTGGATTTCGATTATTTGAATTTTTTCTTTGTTGGTAGAGAAGTTGTATGATGTTACAACTGTATACACAATTACTTTGGACTTTTTGCTTGAATTTGTAGCAAGTTCTAAAAGACGTTTGTGCCTACAGTCTAGCATTTTAAAGCAGGTGAATAATTCACTTCTGAATTCACAATCAACACACCGCATACACGGAAATAGGTTTTTCCTCGGGTTTTTCCTCGAAATAAAATGGAAATAAATAATCGATATAACCTCAAAATTGAACGTTAACGTCACTAAGTCCAACTGACATACCGGTTCACCGTCCATAACTGATCAGGCAAAAATCACCAAGTCCATTTAGTGACTTTTGTTTGCCTGTGGTAAAAAGCCTTGTAGGTGACTTGATGGTTCACTTGCGCATCTGCAACCAGCGATACATCGTAATACGGACTTGCCAGTTGGAATTTTGTCCAATTCTAAGATTTTGGGTGTAATCAAGTTAAAAATGCTTAAAATGGACTAAGTGTTATTTGCCTGAACGCCACCGATATGTAGTTGATAATTATCATCTATTTAGGAAAAGCTATACAGTTCAGTAAAGGAGAAAAAGACTCATATGAGCATGAAAAATAGTCTCAAAATAATAATATGTTGATGATCTTTCGAAAAGAAATAGGTAGATGGATTTCATCAACCACTTGGAAAAACGAGATGCTGAACGGACCGAGTCCCAGGAACAAATAAAAACTCTCTCAAAAAAATATTGTCACGCTTCTTGAAAAAAAAAAGGAAAAAAAAACAACAAAAACTAATCGAGAAGCTTCAAAATGAAATAATGAAAATAATGGAAATAATGGAAATATTGGAAATATTTATTTTACACAAAATCGCGTTTCCATAATCCATATGCATGTAGGAAGTTGAATACTTTGAAATTACATTACTTGAGTGAGAAAGCCGGGCACACTTTATCAAACTTACGAAATCTTCTTGATATCGTGTTAAATACAAATACTGGCATTAGTCAGGGCCTATTTTACCAAAAGGCCCATAAGGCCCGGGCCTTGGGCCCTGGAAAATGTTATATAAACCATTTCAATTCAAATTCAAACAGCCAAAGAAATACATTTAATAAAAAATATAATCATATTATATTAATTGATATTTTAACAACAATTTCAATTAGATTCAAAAACATGCATTTCAGCAAAGTATTTAAGCCTTTCTCTATACCTACGTTATCAAAAATTACGCGATCTTCATTGACGATACAAAATTTTTGCGCGTTTTGGCGTTTTTACCATGCGGACGAGAAGAAGCGTTGAAGGGAAAAAAAACATAGAAATACCGACTTGACAATCTCAAAAAGCATCAATCGAATGTGATTGTGAATATATAATGATTTCTTTTCACAATCCCAATTTAACTTGAGATAAGTTTTCAGTTATAATAATAATTATTATATTTAATTGGGGTTGTGGTTCTTGCCGGTCATAGTTTTTTTGGTCAATTGAATGAATTTAAAAATAAAATAAAAAAATTGCAGTGGATGATCCCAATTACACTTGTCAACCTTCTTATTTTGCAATTTATGAGAACAGTAATGATAATTTGTTATAAAAAGTTTTTCTTGTCGTTAAAAGTTCATTCCGATACCCAAATTTTGGTATATCATACAGGGTGAACAGGTAGGTAGTATAATAATGTCTATTCAAGGCACATTGTACAGGGTGTACCCGGTCAAGAGGTCTAGACTTCTAGAGTATAACTATATGTATTGATGAAGTGTAGATAAGTTATTTCAGATGTGACAAACTGGGGTTGCGTCGTTTCTAAAATACAGGGTGTTGAAGTTTTTTTAAAAAAAAATACGATTTTTTTTCTTGATATTACTTCAAAACGATTTCACCAATTATGATAAGATTTTTGTGGAGTGATGGTTAACGTATTGATGAAACTTTTGGAACGGATCAAACTGTACAGTGCCGGACATGTGTGTTATACCTATTTCTAATAAAAGTAAATGGTGCGTCACCGTTTTTTCCAAATACCTACTCGTTTTCAACGAAAAAAGTGTCTTGAGTTTTTTCCTCCAACGCACGGTTTTCGATTAAAAAAATAAAATTGAGTACAGTCGGTTTTCTTGTCGTAGCGAAAGAGAAATTTTCCACTGAAAATTGGTTATTTGAATAGTTTTTTGAAAAATAAATGTGTGTTCAAGAACAGTCTCCAAGCATTTTTGTTTTGCTTGATCACAAACCTGAAGGTGGTCAAGGAAAAAGAAAAAATCTTAGTGACTTTTCACTAAGAATTTTAGATTAGGATATTGGGGGCCCGAGATTTTGTGTTCTGTTTCAAAAATAGGCCCTGGCATTGGTGGCAACCGAGATAGCAACTCAGCATTCGCGCTTGATAAAGACTGATATGTGAAGAGAAGGAGGCAGAGGAGGAAGAGGAAGATGATGCCAGTATCAAAATGTAACAATCGCGACTTTGAATACAATTTGGACAAGGAAGACTTATCGGACGATGACGACGAGTTTTATGACTTCAATGAATATTTATTTGGGTTCAACATTTGTAGTTACATTTCAAGAGTTTTTTGTTGAAAGCTTTATTAAACATTTTCAAAAATAAACCTTGTTCTAGAAAACCTATGTTTCCGATATTTCCATATTTTTCAAAATTTCCAGAAATATTTCCAAAATGTTGCCGGGAATTTTACAACACGGGTTCGGTACCGTTCCATCCCTAGTTTAAACTTCGTTTTCTCCAAATTTAATTGCTGGGGTTGGTTCCATCCTGCATAATATCATATTCCACGTCCAATGATACTTGAAGAAACTCAATGAAGAATGAAAGTTTGTTTGATTTTTGTCTGGATTTTTGTTCAACGTCATCAGCATTTTACAGATATATTCCAGTCACTTATCTTATCCTCTGACACCAATAAACCAGAATCAACCTTGCAAAGAAATCTCGGTTGCCATGGTTGTACACTCGTCGTGACCTTAAAAATTCACCCCGTCGTGAAGAAGTCTCACTTCAAAAACTTTATAGTTGAGTGAGGTGAAACCCTACAGAATCTCACATAACCCCGAAGCTTGTACAGGGTGATTCATTTTCAGCGACAGGGTGCCAGTTCTCGTAAACTATTCATCGTAGTGGCTTGCGGCAAAAAATTTTAGTACTAAAACGGCCAAGAGAAAAATCTGGAAAATATTTTCAAGTTTCTGAAATGGTCGCTAGGCGGCGTAACAACCAACACCAAGTAGAAAAATATGATTTTTATGGAATTTTGTGCAATGAAAATATATCGATGAGCTCATTTTCGGATTTACTGATTATTTACCTACACTTTTTGTCTAAAACGTTTTTTTCTATCTATCACAATAAAGTGGGGGGGAAGTTCAATTGTTTTATTAAACAAACGGAGATTTCTCCCGTTTCGCTTGACCGATTTTAACGAACTTGGGCTCATATGAAAGAGAATAGTCTGCGCTATAAAATGCTCATTTGCTTTTTAATTTGTAACATTCGCCGTCGCCGCTAGATGGCGTTAACTGAAATGGTAGCATATTTTTGAGTGTTTTTCAAAAAAATCAAATGTGATGGTATATTCATTTTCATATATTTTAAAAGGGGATACATTTTCCCATAAAAAAAAATAAAAAAAAATGAAAAACAAAACAAAAAAAAATCATTAATTTTTTTGTTTTTTTTTTTATAGGAAAATGTTTTCCCTTTTAAAATATATAGAAATGAATATACCATTACATTTGATTTTTTTGGAAAAAACTCAAAAACATGCTACCATTTCAGTTAACGCCATCTAGCGGCGACGGCGAAGGACAAAAATTCAAAACCAAAAAAGTTTTTTCAAGTGCAGATCCTGCTCTTTCATATGAGCCCAAGCGAAACGGGAGAAATCTCCGTTTGTTTAATAAAACAATTGAACTTCCCCCACCACTTTATTTTAATGAATGAATGAATACGTTTATTTAGCCAATGCTATACAAAAAACATTAATATACATATACTAAGCAGAGGAAATATGGTGCACAAAAAACGGTTACAAAAGTTGTAAAAGTTGAAGTAAACAAATATATCACAGGCACAAAATTGATAAAAAAAAAGAAAAACATCAGGTACATCAGTTATATAAATTGATTAGGAAAATATCACAGTCCGTCAATCAATAATTGTTAAAATATATGCAAGAAGTTTCTTCTTAAAAATGTCCAGTCTTTGCGCATTTTTTACATCAGGTGGAAGATCATTAAATTGAACTAGTCCTTTGTATGATAGATAGAAAAAAACGTTTTTGACAAAAAGTGTAGGTAAATAGTCAGTAAATCCGAAAATGAGCTCATCGATATATTTTCATTGGACAAAATTCCATAAAAATCATATTATTCTACTTGATGTTGGTTGTTACGCCCCCTAGCGACCATTTCAGAAACTTGAAAATATTTTTCAGGTTTTTCTCTTGGCCGTTCTAGTATAATAACATTTTTTGCAAGTCTCTACGATGAATAGTTTACGAGAACTGGCACCCTGTCGCTGAAAATGAATCACCCTGTACACCATAATTCCAATGTTACCCCTTGTAAATTTATGACCAGCTTTTCCAAATTATATTACATTATTATTATGTTGAAGAGTTCGATAATCACTGTACGAGATAAATGATGAGCAGTTCGACGAGTCACATATTTTAAAAAGTTGATAACATACTCCAACCTATAATTGTTCTCAGTTAATATGTAGAAAACCCCCCAGATTTTTCGCAGATAATAAAGATGTCAGCGTGGTCAAAATGAATATTTTTCAAAGCAGGAATCCCGGACCTTATTGGCGACGATCTTGGTAAATTGAAAATATTTTCAACGGTCTTTTTTTTTAGCCACTACAGTGATAACATTTGTTCACTGCAAGTCTAAGGCGACTAGTTTTCGATATACATACATCACTTTGCATTCTTATCTGACCTCCCTGTACAAAACAAAATAGATGATCTTCCTGCTCAACAGCCTTGATCTCACTCTACCACGCCACCATTAATGAAAAAAATCTAAAATTGCAAGGACTGGACTTTAGTACATACAAGGAAAATAATCGATAAATCAATTGAATAAGCCAACCTGTGAATATGATGTATAAATCTCGTTATACGCACGTACCGAAAATATATATTTTTCGTAAACATTAATAAATGATCACATAAAAATTTCAGCACAGTCGTAAAACTCACGGAAAAAGTATGTTTTCATTTTCATTGATCATTTTTCATTGTTTATGGCTGATAATTTTCAAACATAAAAACGTCACTTTGAAATACGGTTTATGGTGTCGGTTTTTACGTGGCTTTGAGCAAACTAAAATCGTTTAAAATACCATGCCTGACTTCAGGATCGATTTCAAAATAAAAATCATATATCTTCATGTTAGCTGTTGTTTATGATGGCGACCATAACTAAAACCACCACAATTTTATAGAAAAATGAGATGTATATTTCAATGATAGTTAGAGTCAGTTTCCAAGACTAATCATGATACCACCCTGCCAGGTATATCTTAATACTTTTTGTTGTAGGTGATTGGTACAGCCCCCTCTCCAATATCCCAAGTCCAAAAACCAACAATTGTTCTAAAAACCAACAACCCCAACGGAACACCAGGACTCGTGACTGTTCCCGTAAACGCAGTTCAATCAGCCAACAATGTAAGTAATGCACTTCTTATAATGGTGTCTGCGATGCATCATCACTTAATCACTACTAAATATTAACACTCTAACTTGGATATGGAACATTTGCTTGACCAAAGGCAAGTTCATGCAAAAAGTGACATGTGCATGAGCTAGACTTGGATGGAAACAATGGTGCACTGACTAAATTACAGGGAACTGGGCAGGGGCAGGGAATTCAAACAACTTTAGGTGGTGTTTCTTCACAATCCCAACAAGCAGCAATCCTTTCGAATCTGCAAGTGGTTAATGTCAGAGGAGCCCAAGCAGGACAAAGCAAAACTCCTGCTCGGGTTGTTCTTAGTGCCGCTCCGGGAATTGTTGGGGCTAGACCTGGTGCACCTGTAAGTTCTCCTTATAACAAAATTATTTTCGTGACGACAGACAAAAGCCATGCTTTTCTCTGTGGCCCACAATCTAACTTTTACTCATGTGGGAAGGTTTTTCCTGGTCGCTCTTGATCCCATCATCTTACTAACACTATTAAATGCATGTCTAACTGCCCGAAAAACCTTGCCATTGAAACGTTGTTGTGTAGATGAAATTGTAATTTATCAACTGTATGGCTACTAGTACTAACATGTATATTGCTTTACCACTAAGATCATAAAGTATCCGCGGCTAACTTCCTGGGTACCCTTTGTATATATATGTTGCATTGTACTCGCTTGGTCGCTTGAAAGCTAGCAATTTAAGTCATCAGTGTAAAGAGATGTTTTTTGCCAATTTTTTCGTACGGGTACTCCCTTCGAACATTGAACGACTAGAAGCATAAACATTGTTGTGTTGGAGGAAAAAACCAAGCTTTATGTTTGCCATATTTACTTCCTTGAAACTCCTTTCACCTGATTTTGCAGCACCAATTGTCAATAACAATGACTTGAAGTTTACTATCATCGAATAAATGTATTTCTCTTCAATATTCAAGGAGAGTGTAGCTTTTTTCTCATCGCTACTACTACTTCTTGTTGAATACTCAAACGGGTTTTCTTGATCTTTTACACTAAGAAGTTGATAAAAGGAATTTTCATTACGTTGCCATGACGTTGATAAATGCGTCACAGTGACATTGTTATTTTCCAATTGAAAATAATTTTATTTGTTATCGAGCTGAAGATGTTGTGTTACATTTATGATGCCAAAAAGGTGCTGCGTTTGTGGAGCTTCTTCATGAAAGGTTGGATTGTATAGAAGTCGAAGTAATTGTATATTATTCAACGAGCGGGAAATGGTGGATATTACTCACGAGGATGAAGTTTCTCTGAGTTCATCTGAGTGAGTAATAGACATTTCCCGCGAGTTGAATACTATACTTTTGCTATGATTATTCAATAATTGAAGCGGACTTTGCAATATTTAATTTCATGTGGACCGAACTTTTTGACAACGACTGTACTTAAAGTGAGGTTAGGTTGTTAACACAATGTGACAATGACTATGAAACAAGAATGGACGGTCAAATGGGCTGTTTCAAAATGATGGATTTGAAGATTGATATTTTGTCGAATGATTTGATTGGCTGAAAAAAAAGTCACTGGTATGAGTAACGAGTTACATCAACCAAAGAAAACTGGATGTATAATACATCTTTTATCGAATAGTCATGGGAAAAAACGTTTATCATGTAATCTTGATAGATATAAATTGTTGAAACTTGAAACGTGTGATATCTGTTAAATATTAGTTCAAACGATGCAAACATCGCAACATAGCGTGTCAAATTCAAAACAAGAACAAATTATTATTGACTCAAACAAATAGCCGACGTTCGGGGTGTTATGCTGATTCTAGTAGTTCAATTTTCGAAGGGTACTCCAGACAAAGTCATTAAGAACTATTGGGGTGGTTGCACTTTATCGAAATCGACGCTGATTTTGTGTAAAATATATAACTGTGTCAGTGGAGTCTCAGCGCCTTTCATACGTCACAGCCGATGCGCTTGTGTCTGCCATGTGCTTGAGCTGCAGGTATGCTGAAAAGCGTTGCCAGATGTACGATATTTCCGAGCTCGAATATCTTTCTTATTTTTTCAAAAAATAGTATAAAAAAGACGTGCAACGACTCCCATAGCTTATTTTTTAGAGACTTACGACAGAACATCTAAAGTCTTAAACCTGTTTGACTTGCTTGTAAATTAAAATTAACCCGCTTCTAGAGTCCTTGATTTCGTGTTTTGGGTGTTGATATTTTTCAGATATTGATCTCATCTTGGATTTTAAACGAGTGTGAATGGATTTCCCACCAATTTTCTTCAAAACCATCCTCATTCAAGCGAAATTCTTCTATGAGAGTGAAAACCTGTTTAGTAATAGATAGACCGTGGGTCCATATTCTGTAATTCCAGGATGGAGAACTTTACGGTATAAGTGGGGGGTGGTAGCAAATAGGGTCTACTATCAACTCCCCAAAGGAATACTTCTTATTACCAGTCACCCTGTATACCTAACTGAAATTTGATGTCTTTACTCCGCCTACTACGTCTTGGCAAAGATGGCCAATTCTCAATATTTTGCCCCGCATCGAAAATATCAAAAAAAGTTACAGTAAAAAGTGGTTCTAAATTGTATGGGTTGTAATAAACTGAACAGTATTTAATTCATCATGTACAGTATAATATCACAAGCAGTCAGTATAATATTGTAGAAGACTCAGTATTTCTGTTAAAAATGATGAGTAAAAATGGAATTTTTGAGCAGAAAAAGTACTATTTGGCCGGTATTTCAATGTTCACTATTGTGATTCTAATGGTCAGTATGACTTAGCTGGTAATAATTCTACAAATTTACAGTAAAAAATAATAAATGGCCAGTATGCAATAGTCAGTAATAATTTTAACTAACTCATACTAACCCAAACTTGATACACATAATACCAATACAGAACACGTCAATTATGATATATAATAATAATTGTAATGTTAACCTAGTGCTAACCAACGAGCCGCTGCATATTTTTCATCAATTTCTATTACCAACACAAACTTACCCTAACTTACCCAAACTAAATCCGCCTCTCAAAGGAACCTATCTGACTACTTCATCATGACATAAAGGCAGAGTGTTTTCTCTTTACCAAGTTGTGTTTCGTTCCGTTGTGAAAATGTTTGTATTTATACGAAATAAAATATATGACCAACCATTCATTATTTTACTGTCGCTTTATTAATTTTATGGACTGTCCATTATTTTCACCAGGCATTTACTAATTTATTTGATCGTTTTTTTATGATACTTACTCTTGATTATTTATATCTACCATTTATTATTTTTACTGACCACTTGTTTATGTTACTGACCCTTCATTATTTTTACTATTTCTTTATATTACTAACCGTTAATTATTTCAACCGACCATTTATTATTATACTGACCATTTATTATTTTTACTGACCACTTCTTTATGTTACTGACTTTTCATTATTTCAACCGACCATTTATTATCCTACTGACCAAGGGAAATAAAATAATGGCAAAGAGTACTGTCCATAAAATTGAAATACTGACCATATAATTTGTTGCCAAATTGTATTATTTACCTTGGATACCGAATTTCCCAAGAGAATTCCAATTTCTATGTTTGTATTTTTCTTATAATAAATCAATTACCCAATGAAAACTATGTCTTTCCATGACCTTAAAAATTTTTTTGGAGAGGATATTGGTAAGGGCCCGAATTTTCAGTTTTTATAGAAATCATGTTAGGTCAAACGAAAAAATAAATTATGAACAAAAATATTGAAAAAAAAAATGGAAATTTCTCGTGAAACTTGAAATCCGGGGTTAGATTACAATCTAGAACATTTTTTTCCGATATCTCTAACGCAAAGCAAAATATCAGGAATTGGCCCTCTTCGCGAAAACATAGTAGGTCCGTTTAGACATTTCAGTTTTATATCAAAAATGGTGGAGCTCATCAGTCTGTATGATTGTACAACATTTTTAAACCCGGCTTTTTTAAGTAAAATAGAGAGGTGTATTCATCTTATCTGCGACACACTGTACACTGTATAGGGTGTGCCATTTTGAAAAAGAAAGGAAAGCAGTTTGGAAAATATTTGACTCTATAGCACAAACTTTACGAAAAACACTACAATTCTTTTTTTTTGTTCGACCTTTTGGCTCAAAAAATAAATATTTTACAACTTTAAAAGTGCGACAAATTAAATTGAAAGAACTGTACGTCAAAATTTCCTGGAGTTAATTGGTTGAGTAATCCGGCATCCCCGATTTTGCTCCCTCATCGCCACTCCACGACGAACTTTCTTCAAGAATACGCGCCCAGTAACAAATCATAGAATGTTGGTATTTTGAACAATCATTGATGTCAACAAAATTTGAATATTATTGAATTTTGTACACGCGTTTGGCTTTATTTTTGAAACTGCACATAAATTTGCATCACACTAATGCTTGATTGCTCTTGTTTGCTTGTCCTGTCCATGTCTAACTCTGTTCGTCTGTCTCTTGGGTGTTCTAGCAACTAACGTTACAGTCGTTTCACGGTTTGCAACCCGGTCAGCAGGGCGCGCTCTTGCTTAAAACCGAAAATGGACAGTACCAGCTGCTACGCGTGGGACCAGCACCTGCGCAGGCGGCCAACTTGGCCACTTCACAACCAGGAGGACAACAGATGACGTTTCGCATGCAGACTGTACCGGCTGTAAGTTAAGTCAGTGTTTTATCGATAAGATCTTATCGATCTTTTTAATCAGCAAACGGTCTCGAGTGCTTCGACAAATCCTGCACAAGCTGGCGGTACTACGACAGTCAGTTCAGCGCAGCCTATTGTACAAACTGCCCAGCCGGTATGTCACTGTTCTTGTGATTTGTCAGTTGTAATGCGATTTTTTGACAGCAGAGACCAGCAAATGACAATACCAAAGAAAAGTGTCGCAAGTTTTTGGCCAATCTACTGGAGTTGTCCAGTAGAGAACCCAAATCGGTTGAGCGGAATGTCAGAACGTTGATACAGGAGCTGATTGACAATAAAGTAGAACCCGAAGATTTTTGTGATAAATTGGAACGTCTTCTGAATGCTAGTCCTCAACCTTGTCTGATAGGATTTTTGAAGGTAGTTGATGATATTTGTGAGCAAACTTAATGTCGGTTCATGTTCAACAGAAAAGTCTGCCCCTTCTACGTCACTCGTTAGCCACAAACGAACTGACGATAGATGGAATCCGACCACCACCTTCCAATGTGGTGTTTTCTGTGGCAGGGGGCACCCCTACCGTCAGAGCCGCCGTGCCTGCAGGCGTGGTTACAGCAAGCTCCGCAACTGGGCAACAACAAGTGCGAATAGTGGCTCCAGGAACGGTTGTAAGGGCGCCTGGCGCGCCTCCAGGTGCCGTCTTACAGCAGCGACTAGTGGCGCCGCTGAGGGCGCCTGCCGTGCAGCAGCCAACTAGAATGGTTACGACGATAAGGCAACCAGTTGGCGCACTCCAACAGTCCATTTCTACATCTCAGCCTCCAGCGCTGCATCCTGTTTATGCGAATGCTGCGAATAATCAGATGTTGCATCAACAACAGCAACAGCCAAGGCCGCAGACAGCGCGACCGGTACAAGTGCGGCCACCTGGACAGGGGCGACCGCCTCCTCAAAGGATTGCCGCCCCGATCAAAAATTTGGCGCAAGGAGGGAAAGGAGGTGGTTTGGGAATGGGAGGCGGGAGTAGGCCGAGTGCTAGTAAAGGTTGGTGCAACAAGTAGTTACACATCGTAATGTTTCAGGATTTTATTTTTCTCATTGATTTACTTACTTATATTACCGGAACAGAGGAATATTCGTCTGCTGCAATGGATAGTGAACACAATTTGTTTCATATTACATATATCGAAAAAGGTAAAACAAATATTGCCGCCCCCGAATATTTTCGAAACCTGTCAAGAGTGTTAAGATAATCAGATAAAATTTGGTACACCGACTAAACTTTTCACACTCCATTTAATGAATGGAAAGTTAGTGTTAGGTCTGTTTCTTTATGCAAAACTTTTCACACCCATAACACTCTTTAGTGTACAATTTGACAGGCGTCAATTGTCATGTAAAAACTAACAGCGAGTGGTGTGAAATGGGGCTGACGCACATATGCAGTCAGAATGTATCATAACCCTGCTTCTTTAGACATAGTCGTCATGTTTTTTTTTGTTCATTTCTTCGTGTTCGAAGAGATTGAAAAGTTGGGAATTTTGATCATTATGGCGTTGATTTAAATCAATTGATTTAAATCACTGATAAAAATCGCGATTTTAATCGCATGATTTTTTTGAAAACATCGTTGATTTAAAACACATGATTCAAAAATAGTATATTATTCAACGAGCGGGAAATGTGGGCTATTACTCACCAGGATGAAGTTTACGAGCCGTAGGCGAGTAGCGTAATCATCTGATTCATTTAGACGGCACTTTTTGAGAACTAGTTTACTTGAAGTGAGGTTAGGTTGTTAAAACAATGTGACAATGACTATAAAACAAGTATGAACGGTCAAATGGGCTCTTTCAAAATGATGTATTTGAAGGTTGACATTTTGTCAAATGTTCTGATTGGCTCTAAAACAGTGGAGTAATGAGATTAGATCATTTCATTGGTTTAAAAAAAATTGAGTGATGAAAAAAAAGTGACTGGTATGAGTAACGAGTTACACCAACCAATAGAAAGTGGATGTATAATACATCTATTATTATAGAATACTCGTAGAAAAAATATATTTTCCCTTCTCTGCTTCTATTTTTGAAGAGTAAAATTAAATTAAGTCATCAAATAACAATTATTTAGTCTTGCCGATGCTTTATTTATTGGTTCTGTTTTTTAAAAATACTTCAATTATTTTTCACAAATTTTGTTAAATATGACCCAAGCTAAGTGTGACAGTAGTTAAATTGCGTTGTGTTATGTGTCAAAACTTGAAATTAAATATTATGTTCAGAATAAATAAATCTGAATTATAATTATTTAAAAAAAAAAACACAATACATATGAAAAAGAGATTTTAATCAAAAAAATCGATTTAAATCAAAAAAATCGATTTGAATTAAAAAAATCGGATTTTTTCGATTATTTTCAAAAAAATAAAAAGAAAAAACAGCAACACTGATTTTGAAAAACATTGAGCTTGATTTACATTGTCTTTCATTCCACTACCGTTCTCATTTCTCTTAATCTTACTCGCTTTGACTATCTGTATAGGGTGTTATTAGTCAGCTGTAACTTTTTTGTTTTTGAAGGTTTCGAAACGAAACAAATATCAGATTGTATAGTTATCTAGCAATGTTTCTCCTTTTTGCAAAATAAAACGTAATACTTACGAAATATCCAATAATATACAGGGCATTCAATTCAAAAAAAAAGTTAGGTTACTATCTCGGAAAATCTTTTGTTTTATTTTTCAAACAGAAAAAAAATTGCTATATACAAAATGGAATTTGTTTTGTTTCGATACCTTCAAAAAAAAAGTTACAGCTGAATAAAATTTTATCAAAGATAATGAAATACTCTGTACAAAAACTATTGTAGTAGCATTTTACATTTCTTGGGTACATTAAAATAAACATAAAACATAAGATTTTAACTTATAATCGAGCTTTCAAGTTACCTTCATTTCCAAACGAATAATATCAACTCATCTCCCTAATTCACAAAATAATAAAATGATAATCTCGGGTGCTTATGATTAAATTGATTTTAAATGGTATAGATGTGTTTCAACTGTGACTATCGTAGTATAAGTAATGAAATTTAGCCCTATCAATTTATCATTAATTCGTGTTAGTATTTTATGAAATAAAAGGTCTGTTCGTAGAACAATCACAAACCAGTCAGCGTTTCATTGATTGGTCAATGTCAGTCAGACTTGCTCTGATGGTTTGTGATGGTTCTACGAACCGACCTGATCCTGATATCTTCCAAACTGATCCTCGGGACTTCGGTGGATCATTTAGTTTATTCCTATTGTACACTTTTTTTTTTCAAGCCCATTTGTGGAAATAAACTTACATACAGTAGCGGCTAAAATTATAGCAACCGCCCAAAATATGATGACATTTTTGATGATGATGAAAAAACTGCGCTACTCACAGACACACTGATATATTTTTTGAGAAGGGCATAAGTGGGAAAAGGTATCCTGAAAATATGAATATTCTAGAACCATAACCTAAGAAACGATGTTTTTTTCTGTATGATGGTGCTTGTCGGCATAAAAACTATTTCACTTAATTTTGATCAAAGTTTCTTGAGATTTCATAGCAACGTGGATTGTTTGTTAGAGATTTATCGATTTTTTCACATTTTAGAATTTTTAATTTGGAAGAAAAAAATTATTAATAATTAAAAAAAAAAAATCTTTTCGTTGAATAAACTTTGTTAAATTTTACTCGATAATTTGAAAGGGACCGCGTCATTTCCGTGCATCCATATTCTTTTCCATTAATTGTTTAATCGAGATTTTATCTTTCAAATATAGAACCATGTCTACAATATTTAAAATCAAACAGGCAAACTCCAGAATCTCAAAAATGTTGGAAATATTTAACAAACAATCAAAGTTGCTATGGTATTTCATGAAACTTAGATCAAAATAAAGTGAAACAGTTTTTATACCGACAAGCATCATCAAACAGAAAAAATCATCGTTTCTTAGGTTATGGTTCTAAAATATTGATATTTTCAGGATACCTTTTCCCACGTATGCCCTTCTTAAAAAATATATCAGTGAGTCTGTGAGTAGCGCAGTTTGTTTTTGCAACGAGCTTAAATGCACCCACTTCATAGAAACGTTCTAAGTCCGGTCCTGGCTAAAATTCGGAAGCTCAATTTTAGGGTAATAATCAGAACATATTGACCAATATCATATCCAAAAATCATCAAAATCCATAAACAAACAAAAAAGTTATCAAGCGTCAAATTAGGCTCCAATTTAATTTGGCCCACAGTGTATATACAGGGTGTTTTACAAGTTCGAGGATGTATAGCATTGGTAACTCGTTAGTCATATGAGATACGTCGATTCAAAGTTGCGAATTTCAATCTCAAAACATGGAAAATTCCGAAGACTTCCGGAGATATACGACAATAACCGATTTTTTCAAAATCCTTTTTTATTTTATCCTGAATTTTGTTGAAGAGATAATTGAAAACAAATGACACATTTTCGTGGCCACTTTTTCGGCTCTTCAAGGTAGCATGGTCGAAATTGGAATCTGACGTTTCGAATTCTCGCAAGCATCATAATTTTTTTTTTCAAATACGAACCCAACTTTTTTAATCAACTTTTAGATACTTCTTCGCTCCTTGAAAATAATGATGTATCATTCTTTATTTTTTTTTTGTTTCTTAAGAAAAAAATCAAACTGTAGATTCTCTATTCAAATCAAAAGTTATTATTGTTACCATGACTACATTTCGCGCAATGCGTTCTGAAATAATCAGCGACTTTGGATTTCTTATCAACTTTCTGGATTATTTCAAAATGGCAAGTGTGACACATCATTACTGTCAGGAAGTGAAAAGTCATTTAAAAATGAATTAAAAAAGTTAGATTCGTATTTGAAAAAAAAATTATGATGGTTGCGAGAACTCGAAACGTCTGATTTCAATCTCCACCATGCTCTCTTAAAGAGCAGAAAAAGTGGTCAAGAAAATCTGTCTTGATTAAGGTATATTTTCCAAAGTGGTTCTCCCTATACAGGGTGCCACAGATTCGAGTGCATGCATGGGAATCTCAGTTATTATGAGAGATACAGGGTCGATTAAATGGTTGCAATGTTGCGCATTTTTATGCTCAAGAAAATGCCGTTTCGAAATTTGAAAAATTCCTACTACTTCCGAAGATATCCGGAAAAAACCGAAATTTCGCAAAAACGTTATTATTATTTCCTGAGTTTATTTGAGAAGATATTGTAAAATAAATCACACTTTCTCATTGCCACTTTTTCTCCACTACAAGACGGCGGTATCAAATTGAAAATCTGACGCTTCGTCTTTGAGCGGCCATCATCAAGTTCATTTTTTTAAATACGGACCTGGATTTTTTATTTTATTTTTGGTTATCTTTTGACGTCCTTGAGGCATTGAGGAAGTTAGATGAGGGTGTAGAGCAATGGGTTGCCTTAGCATCTTCAATATTTTCAATTATTTTTCACCTATTTTGTTATTTTCAAAATTTTGTTAAAATGGCAATATTCTTGAACACTTGCAGAAATCCATCCAGATTTTTATATGTTTTTTTTTATTTTCCATGTCATTTGTGAATTTATTTAAATTTCATCAAATGTATATCGTTATTGGATGTTATTTCGATTTTGGTTCGGTCAATTAGGCTTGTTTCGTTGTGCAGGTTCTCTCATAAGAATAACGTGTCGAATAAAGATGGATTATTGAACCAAACTATGAGTTAGGGAGAAAAGGGTTGCCTAACTAATTTTCTCTAGTATTATTTTTTAAATGAGTATTTTTTCGACGATTGCGATACCTCAATACATTTAGGACGTCAAAAGATAATTAAAATAAAATAAAAAATCCAGGTCCGTATTTAAAAAAATTAACTTGATGATGGCCGCTCAAAGACGAAACGTCAGATTTTCAATTTGATACCGCCATCTTGTAGAGGAGAAAAAGTGGCAATGAGGAAGTGTAATTCATTTTACAATATCTTCCCAAATAAACTCAGAAAATAATAATAACGTTTTTGCGAAATTTCGTTTTTTTTCGAATATCTTCGGAAGTAGTCTAAATTTTTTAAATTTCAAAACGGCATTTTGTTGAGCATAAAAATGTTCAACTTTGCAACCATTTAACCGACCCTGTATCTCTTCTCTTATAATAACTGAGATCCCCATGCATGCACTCGAATCTGTGGCACCCTGTATAGGCTTATTGCTCTAATATGGAGATAGGGATCAAACCAACCTCATTGTACTCTATCTATCTATCTATCTATCTATCTATCTATCTATCTATCTATCTATCTATATTCACTGACAAAAAACATCGCATTCTCTCGAAAGTGTATCTCTTCAATCACAAAAAATGCTACAAATACTTGGGTGTTGCCAAACTTACATTCTGTCAAGAAAAAAGAAAGTACCGGGACCTGGTTATTTAAAATGCCAGAAAGAATTGTCAACATCAATGATCTAATAACTATTGATGAAACATTTCATTCATAAACTGTGAAAAATTATGTGGCCAACATCGAATATAGAAGAGACGTGAGGAGGAGTTGAGCGGGGCACTGAGTGGGGATACGTTTGCACCTCACTAGAATGTGCTTCGGTTACTACACGCGAAGCTGCCAGTTGCGTAACTATTTTACAAAAATCTTAAATTCTTATTTACTGCAAGCTTGACACTTGCGAGTCATTTCAATATACCATATAAGTAAATAATGAAGCACTACAAACTAAACCAGAATAAAAACACAATAAACATACACAAAGTCAACACCAAACCTCACTCAAAAAAAAAAGACGCCAATGAGACGTTAATGAATGAAACGTGTAGACAAAATCCGATCGATAGGCGCGGACCCAATTTTGGCGTGTTGCCGTACTTCAGCTTTTTTACTTTTTAGAAAAAAATACTGCTTTTTCTAAATCCTTAATACCTAAACAAATCTTGAAGAGATGTTTGATTTAAACAAAAAGGTTACCATCAACTTATTTGATTAAATTCATACATAAAATGGTTTGAAAAATGATTCCAAACAATGTTTTAATCTTTCTGCTGCGTAGTAATACTTTGAATAGAGTAAGTTTGGCAAACAACGTGGTGGGAGAAACTCTGCACCCGAGTGCACAGTTCGATGTTGTCCTCATGTTTATTTCGCTATGTTCCATCTATAGTTATTAGATCATTGGTCAACATTCATTTTTTTGCCAAGTCGGTACATCTGTCCTCTATAAACACGCGCAGTTTGAGACGAGACGTTATCCAACCTCCGCTCCAACGTTGCCAATGTATCACATCTTTGGTCTTTGACATTTTAATTCTCCTGATATCTGACAGTTCTGACTGCTCGTCATGAATGTAAACAAGTTGAACAACATGACATGTCTAAAATATCGTTCAAAAAGTAACGCTCCTGCCCATATGGCTGCTCCTGCCCGAGTAAAAAGGTACGCTCCTGCCCAGCGTAGCCGGTGGATGTTCTTTTAAATATCGTTTCAAAAGTAACGCTCCTGCCCATATGGCTGCTCCTGCCCGAGTAAAAAGGTAAGCTCTTGCCCAGCGTAGCCGGTGGATGTTCTCTTAAATATCGTTTAAAAAGTAACGCTCCTGCCCAACTTATCTTGTGCTTAACTCGATCCGGTGAATAAATAACCCAACTATTTACCAATATCAAAATGTAGCAATATCGCGAGTCAGCTGTTAGTTAATAATAGCACATTTGGCAACGTTGGAGCGGAGGCTAGATAACGTCTCGTCAGTTTGAGCGCCATCTGTCATTCAGTTTGTTTATAGTGCTCGATATTGTCAGCTCATCTCAATTGAGATTTGCGATTTTTTCAATGGATAAAACAATTGAACAAAGAATTTCTCTCTAATTTTGCATTGTTAATGGAATTCCTGTGTCGAATCCTTGAAAACGTTGAAGCATGCTCATTTATGGTGATTGACTTTATCAAAAACAAGTGCATATGAGTGATACAGTGCATTCAAAAGCGGTCGAGATGTGGTGCGAAAATCTGCCTCGCTATGGTCAATGTTTTCAAGTGATTCACGATAAAGTGAAGGAAACTAAAAATTCTCATATAAATTTGGGAAAGATATCGGCTGAAGTTTCTGTATCTCACAAATGGACCGGGAGATAACGATCATTTTTGGGTAACGTTCAATGCCCATGTGCCGTGTGATTTTATGATTCTGTACTAAAAAAAATTCATCGGTAACTCATCGGCTGACAGTTTCGAGTGATAGGTTCTGCAGGACCTCACTATCACCTGTTATGAAAAATGATGAAAAAAAAAACTATTGATGCCCGTCTGCCGAATCATAGGAAGGTTTAAAAGCTCAAAGGAAACCTTAAAAATCCATCGGCAGACATATACTTAATAATTATTGCGAATTTGTGGTTTGTTATATTTTCATGTCAAATGAAATGACAAATGTCCGTCTGCCAATGTCATACATTGTAACGAAGATATCACAATTAAAAATTCCCATTTATTATCAAGTAATAGGACATATACTTGATAATAAATGGGAATTTTTAATTGTGATATCTTCGTGACAATGTATGACATTCATTGGCAGACGGACATTTGTCATTTCATCTGACATGAAAATATAACAAACAACAAATTCGCAATAATCATTAATTATATGTTCTATATGTCTGCCGATGGATTTTTAAGGTTTCCTTTAAGCTTCTGAACCTACCTTTGATTCGGCAGACGAGCATCAATTTCATAGTAAGGTCCTGCAGAACCTATCACTTTAAACTGCCTGCCGAAGACTTACCGATGGATTTTTTTTAGTACACAATCATAAAATCACAACGGCAGATGGGCATCGATCGTTATTTTTCCCATTTTTTTAGTACAATTTCAATTATTGATCTTGGTACACGTAAGGGATTTTTTTTTATAGAATTTGATCGACTTCAAATATTAAAATACACCATACCCCAGCTCGGCAGACGGGCATTGAATGTTACCCAAAAATGGCCGTTATCTCCCAGTCCAAAAGCGTTATGGGGCGATCAAGAGAGCAAATTCATAGAAAAAAGACAAAAAACTCTTGGATTATGCAACATGATAGGTCTGTTCGTAGACCAATCACAAATCGATCAGCGCTTCATGGATTGGTCAGAAATAGTTTGCAAACTGCAAATGCTGAATGCTGATTGGCTCTGACTGGTTTGTGATTGTTCTACGAACAGACCTTATAACACACCATCTCACAAGGCCCTCATCGTAAACAAATTCCTGGCCAAAAACTCAACAAATACTATCGAACAACCACCCTATTCACCTGATATGACTCCCGCCGACTTTGTTCTTTTCCCAAAACTAAAATTACCACTTTGAGACACCGGTTTTCAGTCGATAGAGGACATGAAAGAGAATTCGCTGAGAGAACTGGAGTCGATTCCAAAAACAGCCCTTGAAAAATTTTTTGATGATTCAATCATTCTTTGGAAAAAGTGTATCATTTCAAGGCTTACTTTGATGGCGATAAAATTGATTTGAATTAATAATGAACATTGTGTGTTGTATATTATGAAAATACTTATACATTACACACATTATTGACGCTTTTTCTTCTCATCAATTTTCTTATTTATTTATTAAAATTTCCAGAGAAAAAGTCTTTCTCAGCTGCATACGCAGGCGACGATGACATCAACGATGTGGCCGCCATGGGTGGCGTCAATTTGGCGGAAGAAACTCAAAAAATCCTCGGCTCCACCGAATACGTTGGTACCCAGATTCGCTCTTGCAAAGAAGAAGTCATGTGCTCAATGGGCTCGCTTCAATCAAAAGTCAAACAAATCATGTCCAGACATGGCTTGGATGATCCCGGCACTGACGTGGCAGCGTGCATTTCGCATGCTGCGCAAGAACGATTGCGCGATCTCGTGGAAAAGTTGGCAGTCATCACCGAACACAGATTAGAAATATTAAAGAGCGACTCGAGGTACGAGGTGTCGAGTGATGTGAAGGGACAGTTGAAGTTTCTTGAAGATCTCGACAAGGCGGAGCGGAAAAAGCATGAAGAGATGGAGAGGGAGTTGTTGTTGAGGGCGGCAAAAAGTCGGTCTAAGACGGAGGACCCGGAGCAAGCTAAACTTAAGGGTGAGTGGGTGCTCTACTGCATTATCAGGCAAGTTGTTTTGGTTGCTTATAGCAAAAGCAAAAGAAATGCAGAGGGTGGAAATGGAAGAATTACGACAGCGAGAGGCCAACGCCACTGCGTTACAAGCGATCGGACCCAGAAAAAAGCCCAGACTAGACGGAGACACATCAGTCAGTTCACAGGTAAATTAAATTTTTATCCCCGTTTCATTATAATATCTACCTTGAAATTCCTCCAGAGTCCGACACAAGGTTCAAACTCAGGTTTTCGCGGTGGACAAATGCCGCTACGACAGCGCATCAAAAAGGTGAGCATGCGCGATCTCCAGTTCCTATTCGAATCGGAAAAAGATCTGTGCAAAAGTAAACTGTTGTTTCGCTCGTACCTCAAGTGATATCGACTGGTCGTGCGTTATGTCGTTCTTGTTGTGATATTCGTTCTCAGATGGCGCGGCGTGTGTTGTCTGGGGAATTTAGTCAACTGGTCGGATGTATTGAGTGAAGATGCCTTAAGAAACTCCCCGAAGTGCTAGTTTATCTTTTTTTTTTCGCATGTCTCTTGTATGTTTTATAACGTAGTTGGTCTTCATTAGAGAATTGACTGAAACACCTTGTATATTTTTAGCATTAAATCAAAATGAGGATTTTATCAGTGGTATATTATGAAACATCTGTCAAAATGGAACAGTGGAGTGTTTTTAATCATACACAACAGTTATGAAGATCGAAATCATTTACTTCAAGTATTATTTGAAAGATAATTATTTTTTTAGTAGCATTTTATGTGTTTTGAACAATTATTGTTGATGATTAACGTATTTTGAGATGAATTTTTTTTTAAACAAATTTATGATTACGACAAGAGAAACCCCAGCATAAAACAACTTGAAACTCTGTGATGCTTCTGAGCGATAAGTTATTTTGTCTAATTTTTTCGTCTTTCTGCCGCTTTGAGCTTGGTACTCTACTATTTATTTGAGGGTGTGGATGCTAATACATCTTTTCAGACTTCCATCGTCTTGATTTTATCGTGTTCCGTTGAATAGATTTGCGGAATTCCATCGTTTTTTCCAACTATGTAGTTAACATTGCCCATTTATTCCTTAAGGCCGGTTTACCCGTCTTCAGTGTTTACTAGAGTGTTAAGTTTAGTACTAGCTTCCAGTGTTTTATTTTGTGATGTTTACTGAATACTTATCATTAAATCGTGAACTCTACTACTAAACACTGGAGACGTGTAAACCGGCCTTAAGAATCAGCCGATCATCATCACCATCTGCGTCCCCAACTTGTTATATTGTTGGATATGAAGAAATGTGTGACAAGAAAAGACGTTATTAATTGCTGGTTAATAGTAAGATGTCATTACGTAAAAACACTAGACTTGTATTGAAAGCATAGCTGAAGATCAGGAAATACAGGGTGAGTTCAAAATAAGTGCGCATTTTGTCATGGAAAATAGAGTGTAGGAAAATTTCGATGTTTTGTCTGTAGATTCGAAATGCCTTGAGCGATTTTGATCAAAATTTCAGAAAATGTATCCTTTTTTGAGCCTAATGAATAGAATTGAGCAATTGTAATCAAACTATGAAGAATGGAAAATCAATTAATTTCATGACAAATAATCTAAGGTTTGGTTTAAAATTTGATTTTTTAATTGTTAATTTCAAATCTATCGACCTTCTCGTAATAATTGTACCATTCATCATTTGTTTCTCCAATTTTTATTTATTTTTCCACTTTCTACGGTGTTTATACAGGGTGAAGGTGGTAAGTCGTATAACAAAAATTCGAGATCCTAATGGAACGTTTACGTTAACTTAACATGTCCGTTTCACCGTGGTTACGCTGTAAGGAAATGGGACATTTGCATTGGTAAACAACAGTGACGTATACGTTCAATTAACGTATGCACTTCACCATGGTAACGCTGTTAGCGAATGGAACATTTGCAGTCGTAAACAACAGATACGTTAAGTTAACGTATACGTGGATATGGGGTCCTATAATGGAACGTTTACGTTATCTTAACATGTCCATATCACCATGGTAACGTTGTTATCAAATGGAACATTTGCATTAGTGAACAATCTCAACGTATACGTTAACTTGACGTGAATGTTCAATCATAGGGCCCATGTTAAGTTAACGTAAACGTTCAATGTATGCTGTTTGACTTGCAACCATTCCAAGTGCACCTAACATGATTATTGAACATGCACCAACTTTCGGCACTATTTTTATTTTCGATGTGCAGTTGATAAAAAGAAATCCCATATGTTGCACACTTAAGTGACCACACTGTATATTCAGTAGATTCTGACGAAAATAACAAAAACAATAGCTGACAGTATATTTTATCAAAAAGTTATCCGAAAAAACTGTCAATTTGGCTACAAGCAAGCGTTCTGAGTACAAAAAAAAACTAGAAACCATGTGTAATATTTCATTGTGTCGCCATCTCCATAAATCCGGTATCAATTCTGTCATAAGCCGCCATGAACCCATTCTGTATCGCCATGGTAAGTGACTTATTAGAATTTCGAGAAATAAAGCGAATGGGATTCTTAAAAATTGTTAGAGAGAGATTTTTTGGAGATGCTCTTCACAAATCCGGTATAACCGGAAGTCGCGCAACGTCACTATTATCTCATTTGAAAAGAGCATCTCCAAAAATCTCTTCCCACAAATTTTCAGAATCCCAATCGCTTTATTTCCCGAGAAATTCTAATAGGCTACTTACCTTGTCGTACCCTGTATTCACCAGCATATAATACGCATTTATACAGGGTGTTCATGCATCCAATTATTCGTGAAAACCTTCCGTCTGAATAATTTTTTTAACGTATTTCGGCGAATATCACAAATCTGTCTATAGACAGACTAAGTCTGACGTTTTTGAATTTGTTACAAGCTCCACCTACTTTTGAGATTTCACGACCCAGCGCCGATGTTTCAATGTCAACTTGAAGGTTAATTTGGACCTTGAAATTTTCTGCCGTAAGTGCCGTGTTTCAATTACGACACAATAGATCCTTAGCTAAATAAAAAGGAGTGGCGCAATTGAAATACGGGAATGTCGGTAGACAATTTCAAGATTCACATCAACTTTAAGTATACCTCAGCCCTAAGGGATATTTCAATATCGCCTTGAGGTACAGAATAGCTTAAGGTAGACCTAAAGGTCAAGGTGGAAGGTCAGATGTCTGCCGTACGTACCGTATTTTAATCGTGCCACTCATTTTAGAACCTTACCAAAGTGTAAGGGAAATACGACACTTTCGGCAGACAATTTTGAGGTTCTCATGAACCTTAGCTATTCTGTACCTTAAGGTCACAATGAAATATCTTAGGCTGTCTATTCTCGCAGATAACGTGGATGGTAAATTTGAAAATGAACATGCAGAATAAAATAAGTAACTACTGATAATGCTGAACCACGAAAAACCATGGACTGTCTCCAAGCTATGGATAAAAGACCGAAAATTTGATGCCAATAAACTGCTCAAGTCTGACGTCACAAAAGTGGGTGGAGCTTATAATCTTTCCACTTATTTCATGTTGAAATCCCATAAGGAAAATTGTGTTGAGTGTTTTTGAATTCGGTATAAGCAGATAAAACTTTTATCATTAATATTTGGTTGGACAAAAGTGATATTCACTGGAATCATTCAAGTTTTGGACAAGGTAAGTTGATTCTAGTGTATATTTTTTGATGGTTGGAAACATTTTGAGGTTATCTTTGTCTTCTTTAAAGCATATCTTTACATTTCTGGTATTAATGCTTTTTTTAGGAACAATAATAAAACTATCAAAATCTCAAATATCATGATTTTGGAATTCATACAACAAAAACAAAACCATCTGTTCCATAACCTCAAAAAATTTCATAAATATTAAATAGCTTGAAAGAATGCTTCAAAGCAATTTTCCTTGAAATTGTCCGAAGAAAAGTAGATAAAATTGAGATGAAAGCAAACAGAATAACCTCAAAATGTTTCCAAGCATTAATTATACTCTAAAGACAACTAACAATGTCAAAAACTTATATCATTCCATCAAATATCACTCTCGTCTAACCAAATGTCACTGCTAGAAGTCTTATTTGCTTGTAACAATTTCAAAAACACTGGAAAAATTTTCTTATGGGATTTCACCATGGAGTATGAAAACAGTGGAAAAATCATAAGCTTCACTCACTGTGGGACGTCACGACTTAGGCAGTCTATAATGGCCTTGTAGTAGAAATTGCGTTTTAATAGTGGAAAGGAAAAACCTAGCGGCATTAATCTTCCTGGAAGAAGTGGACGAAGATGAATCCAGAAAGCTTGATTAAACAATGGTTGAAAAGTATTTTTCCTAACTACTCACGTTACTTCGATATCTCCAATCCAATCTGATTCCACGGATTTTACCGAATGTGTTGATCCTTGAAGACGGGTTCTCGCTTAATCAAATGCTAACTCGGTGCCGACCATAAATCGTCATCTATATCTGGAAACTTTTGATGCATTTTACTTTTTAACACAAAATCCAGCTGTAATTTATAACCCCACTGCCTGGTCGTGCGTATCAAAAATATATCAACAAAAACTCTCACTGATCTGGCTTTAAAAATATTTATAACTGATAAATACTGTTGTGTATGATTGAACCAAAGCTGTCCAATGAAATTCGTCTGTATCATCAAAAGCATCAATATGTTCAAGAAGACCAAGTTACAAGTACAAACACCAGCAAAATGAAGAACTGCATAAATTAGCGTTTGTTACGGAGTTTGAATTGTTGACCATGGTGTAGACATTGAATTAGTTGATAACAAAATGATTATTTAGTTGAATATGTATAAAGTTGCCTTGGAACGTGTACATAATTGGTGGGAATTTTCTTTATAAGAAAATGGAACTGCTCCACTTTTGTCGTGTGGACTGAGCACAAAAGAACTGGTCAGTTTTGTGTTAAATTTTACTTGTTTTAAATGTCTGGTTACAAAACGGAAAAAATCCATGTGGCGCAGTGTACGACAAGATATTTGTAAGTAGTTGTATAGTTTGTTTTTTAACTGTAACTATTGAACATAGAACATATTGTACAATTTTGTTATAGAACGATATTTAATATAATAAAAACTTAAATTACATTTTTTGTTCTTTTCTATGTATATATTTAGGATTTGACTTGTCATTGGAGTTTTTTTTGTATTTATTTTGTAACCATGAACGTTCCATATCTATTTTTATTAAATTGTTTCTAAAAAACCATGTGATCATTTTATTTTGACATTTTTGAAATTGACATGCGATGTATATTTTGCAGGAAAATAAATTAACGAACTACGGACTAAAATGTTAGTCAACTTTAGTGTATTGACTTTGATCATAATACATTCTAATAATTTTGGCGGATGACAAACAAGAGATCCCCAAGGTTTCCAAGTCTCCTTGTAATCCAATAAAGTTGTCGTTGCGTCGGCTTAGGGGAATCGGCAAAAAAAATCCAAACAGAAAGATATTTTCAGAGTGGCTTGGGGACTGCCTCCTGAGTAACCAGCCAACAGATCTGACTCCAGCACCTGGTATGTTTTACGTTAAAAAAAGTTGCTTCCTAAACATTTTTTTAAAGAAAAATTACCTGAATTAAAGTTTCTCCTTATAACTTTTTTTGTTAGCTTCAATACTTAACGAGTTAACGCATCAAATGACAAACAACCGCTGATGGAACAGGGGTGGTTTTGAAAACATATTTTGATGAAAAATTGTTCACGCTTCAATAAAGCGGTATAAGTCGTTAAGCGGTAGAGATTATGAACAATTTTATAAAGAAAAGTTGTTGAGCCTTTGATTTTCTAAAACTTTCATCATTTAAAAAAATGGTTTTGAAACCACCCCTGTGGCCAGCGGAATTTTGTTGTGATGCGATCGTGTAGACGGAATCAGGCCCCAGGAGTTCAAGTCAGATCTTTTGATTGGATACTCAAAAACAGTAGACTCCCGATTATGCGAAATGATGTTTACGATACTTTGCATTATATTATCCGAATTTCGAATATTGTTTGAGCTTTTGTCGGCTACATAAATTCATCTTAATTCGACACGTTATCCTTATGAGAAAACTTGCACAAGTAATGAAAACTAATTGACTGAATTAAAATAGAAATAGCAATCCATTAACGATAAATTTAGTTAAATCTACAAATATGGAAATAAAGTCTTCAAAAATATTACTATTTAAACGAAGTATTGAAAATAATAATTATTATTATGTGAATAATCATTTCCTTCACCTACACCTTCTTTTTATCACCTCAATGACTTAAGGACGTCTAAAAAAATTAAGTTGATGATGGCAAGTCAAAGCCAAAACGTCAGATTTTCAATTTGATACAGCCATATTGTAGAAAAAAAAATGCAATGACAGTGTAATTCACTCAGAAATGTTTTATATATTTTGTCAGAATTCATCAAAGTTACTTTTCAAATTCATACATCATTATTTCAGTTAATACCTATGAACTTATATCTTTGTTTTGTTGTGTACCTATTATTTGAATGAAAATTTAATAAATAATGTTTCCTTTAGAAAATGAGTGGTTCTGTAAATTATTATATTTTGTTGGTCTTTTACATAAATAAAATGAAATTACTTAAATTGAATTTTAATACATCATGTAGATGATGATTTTCCTCAATCTCCGCATTATCCAAAATCGGACCGGTTCACATTATTTCGGATAATCGGGAATCTACTGTACAGGGTGGGCAACTAAGAATGCGAGGTACTGTATCTGGACAACTTTTCATCGTAGAGGCTTGCGGCAAAAAAAAATATTACTTAAACGGCGAAGACAAAAACCTGGAAACATTTTTCAAGTTTCTGAAATGGTCGCTAAGGGGCGTAACAACCGACACCAAGTCGAAAAATAATGTTTTTATACAGGGTGGCCCAACGAAAAGGTCCCATCTTTATGACTTTCCTGGTATATTTTGGGAAAACGCTCGGACACGTCAAATTTTATTTTTAGGGGGACGTCTTTTCGTGTATGACTGTATAATACAGGGTGTTCCAAAAATAAGATATCGCATTACACTTGACATTTTTAAATGGAAACCCCCAATTTCTTTTCTATTTTTGGATTCCCCATGAAGTTTTTAGTAACTTTTGTATAATACAGTTTATACCTATCTTCAACCGTTTTAAAGTTATTTGAGTTTTTCATAAAATTCACCTCATTTAATTTAATACTGATAATAATGGATCGTACGGAAAAAAATAATAATAACTGGAAACTTGACGGAGGAGACGTACTTGGACATGTTGGAAAATACAATAGAGCCACGAATAACCGAAATAATAGAAAATGATGTTAATTATAATGAAAATTTTCTTCATTTCCGACAGTTTTTGGACACCCATTTCCCAAATCAGTGGATCGGACGGCGCGGCCCCATTGAGTGGCCACCAAGGTCTTCGGACTTGAGTCGTTTAGATTACTTTCTTTGAGGACATTTAAAAAGTAAGGTTTTTAGTACGAAGCCAGACTCCATCCAAGATCTTCGGGAGCGGATCACGGCGGAATGCAGTCAAATAACTCCAGAAATGTGTGAAAATGTTAGGAATAGATTTGAGCAAAATCTTTAGTATTGCATGGAGGTAAACGGACACCATTTTCAACATTTATTACCACATTGACTTTTTCACACATTATAGCTAAGTTATTAATTTTTGTTTAAATTTTTTAAATAAACGGTTGAAGATAGGTATAAACTGTATTATACAAAAGTTACTAAAAACTTCATGGAGAATCCAAAAATAGAAGAAAAAAAAATGGGGGTCTCCATTTAAAAATGTCAAGTGTAATGCGATATCTTATTTTTGGAACACCCTGTATTATACAGTCATACACGAAAATACGTCCCCTTAAAAATAAAATTGATGTATCCGAGCGTTTTTCCCAAAATATACCAGGAAAGTCATAAATAAGGGTAGGACCTTTTCGTTGGGCCACCCTGTAGAATTTTGCTTAATGAAAATATATCGATGATATCATTTTCATATTAACTGACTATTTACCTACTGTTTTTGTCTAAAATGTTTTTTTTCTATGTATCAAAATAAAGTGGTGGGGGAAGTTCAACTATTTTTTTAAACAAACTAAGATTTCTTTCGTTTTGCTTGACAGATTTTAACGAACTTGAGCCATTGATTTAAATTTAAAATCAATGACTTGAGCTCATATGAAAGAGCATAATCTGCTCTACAAAATGCTTATTTGCTTTTGAATCTGTTACCTTCACCGTCGCTGCTAGATGGCGTAAACTGAAATGGTAGCATTTTACATAAAAATCAAATGTTATGATATATTTATTTTTATATTTTTTAAAAGACAATACATTTTTCTATTGAAAAATTTAAAAAAAAAACATAATTGTTTTCTCCTTTTTTTTTCTTTTTCTCGTTTTAATAGAAAAATGTATTCTCTTTAAAATATATAAAATTGAATATTCCATTACATTTGATTTTTTTGGGAAAAACTCAAAAATATGCTACCATTTCAGTTAACGCCATCTAGCGGCCACGGCCCAAGTAACAGATTCAAAACCAAATAAGCATTTTGTTATGCTCTTTCATATGAGCCCAAGTTCGTTAAGATCGGTCAAGCGAAACGGAAGAAATCTCCGTTTGTTTAAAAAAAAATAATTGATTTTCCCCCACCGCTTTGTTTTAATAGATAGAAAAAAATAATAATAATAATAATATGATCGATATATTTTCAATGGGCAAAATACTATGAAAATCCTATTTTTCTACTTGGTGTTGGTTGTTACGGCCCTAGCGACCATATCAGAAACTAGAAATTATTTTCCAGGTTTTCCTCACGGCCGTTTTAGTAATACAGTTTTTTACCGCAAGCTTCTACGATGGATAGTTTCCTAAATACAGTACCTCGCATTCTTAGTTGCCCACCCTGTACAGGGTTTCCCATTTTGGGTACTTTTGCGGGGTATTTCCGTTATTCTTATCACCTAAAATCATAGCCCTTTTAGTTTTTGCGATACAGGGCCAAACTGAAAATGTTGCATTTTAAGGTACCCCTCGTATCTAAACTATCAGATAAGTTATGGAAAATGTGAAAACTGTTTCTTATATAACTTTTTCCGTATAACTCGATTTTGCCTTCGGAATTAGTATACAGGGCAGGTCAAAAAGTTATCGGACCCAACTTTATTTTCCTAAATGGAACACCCTGTATATTTATAGTCCATAAGATTTGTCTTTTTTTACCTCTTCAAAAATATAACACTATGCACTTTTTCTCATAAACACCCAAATAAATGACAATTTTTTGAAATTAAATGCATAATTTAATAGTAGGCCATGAATAACAATAATAAACAACTAATCTTCTTATATAAAAATACTCATATAGTAGTATTATAGTATAGGTCCTTTGGAAATATAATTCCAAAACTTTTTCGAAATTTTCATTACTCTGTGTTAAACATACCAGCATATCATAATTTTCAACGCTGCCTATAAAGAGTCGATCCAAAAACAATGTGCCAAATAATATTTGACATTTATTTTTGTTTGTTGCCATAGCAACTATTAAATTATGCATTTAATTTCAGAAAATTTTCATTTATTTGGGCGTTTATGAGAAAAAGTGCATACTGTTATATATTTTTGAAAAGGTAAAAAAAGACAAATCATATACCAGAAATATACAGGGTGTTCCTTTAAAAAAATAAAGTTGGGTCCGATAACTTTTTGACCTGACCCTGTATACTAATTCCGAAGGCAGAATCGAGTTCTACGGGAAAAGTTATATAAGAAACATTTTTCACATTTTCCATAACTTATCTGATAGTTTAGATACGAGGGGTACCTTAAAATGCAACATTTTCAGTTTAGCCCTGTATTTTGAAAACTAAAAGGGCTATGAATTATTTTTTACCGTCATCTTTAGTCATCACCCTGTACATTGATTTTGTACAGCATATTCACGCCTGAATCGAAAAAAGGGCCCCAGTAGACAATCCACAAGCAACCCCGAAAATATCTTTCTGTTTGGATTTCTTTTTTTTTTTTTGATAACCGACATATTTCTTGGACTATTGGACAAGTACCAAATCATATCAATCCTACGCTTACGACACAACTTGAAACAATCGAACTGGTGCTGTTCTAGGTCACGACAAATGCCTTGAATGCCTGAGTTGCATTCAATTTCACTTCGAAATGGAAGTGACATATCTCCGCTCGCCAAACGGGAATCATAATGCTCTACCATCCACATTGAATTTGGCGTGATCGTGACTGAACACAAATTCAATGTAGAAGGTAGCATATTATATTATGATTTCCGTTAGCCAGGCGGAAATCTGTTGCTATGGCGACGAATAGGAACTTCCGCCACAAAGTACTGGTAGAGGCTTAACGCCGGTTGCATTCTATACGTTTTAACACTTGCAGAAAAAAATAGTACGGGCAAATATTGTGAAGAGTATAAAGCCTTGTTCCAGGGCCGTAACTAGAACGGAATTTGAAGTCGGGCATCAGATCTTTGAAGTAGAGCATAACTTTTTCGCAATTCAGTTTGTGTCACCGATTTTTAGATAATAAAATGAAATAAAATCAAAGGAGAAATTTGTAAGTAGAAAAAAAAATTAAATACATTTTTTTTTTGTTTCATGAGTTCCGTTCTTGTGCACTGTAACCCTCCGTGTCATATTTCGTGTACCTATACAATACAGGGTGTATCGAATTCGAATATATTGATGACTTATAACCATTAAAGACACAACGTCAGTTGAATGGAGACAAAGTTGCGCTGTTTGATTCTTAACAACAAAGTACCGTTTCGGAAAATTCCGAACGATTTCGAAGATATCCGGAAAACTCCGTTTCCAGTCTGTTCTGAATCATTTATTCATTTGAAGAGATCATTTTTTACAAACGAAGGACACATTTCCATGGCCATTTTTTGTCCTCTTCAAGAAAGTGCAGTGAAAATTGATATCTGACGTTTCGAGTTTTCGCCGCCATCATCAAGTCTTTTTCCCAAATACGAACACATTATTCTCAATTTATTTTTGGATAGCTCTCACTTCCTGGAAAAATTATGTATCACACCACACTTGACATTTTAAAATCAAAAAAGAATTTTTTGAACATTTTCAAAACTGGTTCACCAATAGCGTGACAATAGTTGAATTGATTTACTGAGATGAAGAAGAATAACCCACTCTGCAAAGTCAAATGAACACAGGAAAAAAATATGAACCTGAGCTGCTCATCATAAAGTTCAAAAATCCTCCGTTCAATTCTGAGGATTTTCTTAGGTTTTGAAGCCATTGAAAGAGATGCATCGAAATAGACTTTACATCTCCATTATATTTTTCTTCTCCTCTAACAGATGACACAATCAGATTTTTTGGTCCGACGTTTCGTTCATTTCTAACCATCATCAATGATAACTCTATTAGCTCGAAACGTCGAATGAATGCCATGACAAAATAGTTGGTTTAGAACATAAGAGGCTCTTAAAATCCGTAATAAAAAATCCAGGACCGTATTTTGAAAAACAAAGTTTATGATGGCTGCTCATAGACGAAACGTCGGTTCTTTAATTTGATAACGCTATCTTGTAAAGGGCAAAAAGTGGAAATGAAAAAGTTCCATTCATTTCAAAATATCTCTTCAAATAAATAACGATTTTGAAAAAATTCGGTTTTTTTCGGATAATTTCGGACTAAGTCGGAATTTCTTGGCTTTCAAAACGGCATTTTGTAAAGCATCAAAATACGCAAGTTTGCCTCGTTTTAACCGACCTTGTATCTCTTACGGTTAACGAGATGCCTATGCATACCCTCGAATTTGTGATGTCAATAAAATTATTCATTTCAAGAGTGTTTTTTTTCCTAGTCATCTAAGGTAGGTATAAAAACAAATTCGCATTTCAACAATAGTGTTCGGTAACATGCTGCTTGGAGACGGTCAATAACATTGTCAACTTATTGAAGCATCGATTGAAAATTAGCTTGAAGCACATTGACGGAGGCATTGATGTTTCCCAATTGATGGTGTACCAACGAGATTGTCCCGTCCAGAGCCGTCTAAATTGTAATACAAGCTATGAAGATGAAGTAACAATTGCAACGTCGCATCTGACCTACCCCCTAGAAAACATAGGAGTTGTTGATCTAACGTCAACGATGGTCAAAATTTTGCATTGATTGAAGGGGCTTTCTTTGAAAATTAAGGTATATTACGATTATGAGATAAGAAAATTGTTAAATGAAACTGTAATTTGAAAGAATAACTTATATATTATCGCAACACATATGATGTTCATCACCTCATGACGTTAAAATGTACATAAAATATATCCGAACCTAACAAGAGTTTTATGATTTGTTGGGAAAATTCTAAACAATAAAACTGGAAGATAGGTAGATGGTTAGAGATTTTGGGATGTGAATGAAGCAGTTTCTGGAGGACTGGAGTTGATAATAATGTTTAAAACTGATTAACCAGAAAGCACTATCTACGTCGCCATATTGTTTTTCCAAAGTGAACGAAACAAAACTCGTTTATTCTGGTTTTAACGCATGACATAGAAGCTGGTGCTTATATGTGTGAGAAATCCAGGATGAGGCGTATCATTTAATCAAGTTTTCCTATTTGAATATGTATTTTTCTCATCCAGTGTTCCCCGAAAGGCATAGACACACACATACCATCTATCATGAAAATATCTCGGAAAATATTGACTGTTAGATTGCGATATCTCTGGTACCTACTATTACCTATCCACTTACCTCAAACGCAAAAATCACTTCATTTTTCACTGTGTTTCTCAGTTTTTCACAATACAATTTGAAGTTGAGTGAAAGCAGGTTGAAACTGTCAACTGTCAATTTTTTTCGACACATTTTCACATGTTTTGGCAAGAATAAAATTAATGTCCATGGATAGCTCTTGAAAAATCTTAACTAGAAAGTGCAGCCCGTTTTTCTCTATCTTGAACCGTTTGGGTTCTATAGCATGTCAAAGATGCAAGAATATCATTTATATATCGCGATAACTCGAAAATGGCTCAATTTAGGAACATAATGTCTATCACAATTTTTGCTCAAAATTGGAGGAAGAATTGAAATATCGATCAATATACAGAGAGTTCCAAAAAAATGCAACTTTGATCTGCCATGACTCCATGACCATGACCTTATGCCCGACTGCGTATTTTCCAATTTATCACAGATATGTAGATTTTTGGAAGCCTCACAACTTTTCTATGACATTTTTTTCAAACTCCTGTATTCCTTGAAATAATCGACCGTTCCGGTAATTTCTCCTAACCCTGTATGAGTTCATGGCAGCGTTCAAAGTTTGCTCCATGCTTTTATTATGGGAAAGGGGAGCGATAAAAATCGTCAGAATTAGCTTTACTCCCTAAATCCAGAACGGCCATTGCATATCGTTTTTCTGTACCTAGTGGAATCTTCAATAATGAAAAATAGTGACAGAACTCCTACCTGGTGTATGCATAGTTTCTCCAATCTTCCATTTTCATAGGTGCAAAAACTAAGTCTGTTCATGGCTTTCCTGCGGTCACGTCACACTATTTGACGTTTGGCAGTATGTCGTAGATTGATCTACATTAAGCAAGTTCGGCATTGTCGTCTCAGATCCGAGCGGATTTTGGTCACGTGACATCCGACGGAACAGAGCAAGGTGCAATACAGGAACGATTCGGACTTGTTTACCTAACCTCATCACTTCCATTTTCCACAATCTTTAAATTGATCGTCTGTAACCGTGATAGAATAAGTTTTTTTTTCAAATCTTCGTCTTGCAAGTGAATAATCTTCATTTTAATATCAAATTCGTCATTAACTGTTGACTTATAACAAACAAAACAGTTGAATTATAACCTCATAAACGACATAAACACAAATCTGACAGATCAATCGCTTTCGTCGGAATCGTCGGTCCCAATACGTCGAGCAAAAAGATCGTCATCCGATCTGTCAGATGTTTTTATCGAACGATTCCGATTTACCTCTGACACATCTAGATGTCATAAACGAACGATTCAGAGCAATCGGAGAAGTCTGATTGCGATGCCGAACCCGCTTCTTGATCTCACTTGTGACATTTGTCAAATTGATCCGAAAGACCCTCGTCCAGACGTACGGGATTTTTTTTTCAATGTGTAAGAGAGAGGCGAAAAAGTATGACGTAACCGCAGGAAAGCCATGAACAAACAGTACATTCAAATTAACATCGTATAATATAATTCCGAGTTAGTACTAGAAGGTACTTTGTAAATTAAACAGTCAACCTCCCCTATATTTTCTTTTTTCAAATATGGGGCATATTCAAGCAGGTTCAAGCGGCCAAATTGCTAACGAGATGCAATAAATCTGCAGATAGATTGAAATGGTAAAAACTATCAATGCAATGCGCTTAAATTTATTGCTCTATCGCTTCCACCGAACGCAGAAAACATTTTATGTCACCTCACATCTGTTCGAAATACGTCATCTGTAATGTAAGGACAATATACGTACCTACGTCCAACCATCTCTAGACAAAACGTACCTCGTTTAGTCGCGGACTAATCAGAACGGCAGATTTTTGCGCTATGGTTAATACGTGGTACGTTTTGCCTATATGCGTCCGGCTTGCAGTGATTTTTTTTTCAACTTATTCTCCCAGTCGCTGTTTTTGAATGAATCTGTTCTTATAGTGACAAAAAACAAGATTTTTCGAGTCTGGCTAATCTTTCAGGATGGATTCAGAAAATAAGAACACTGCAAGTCCACTTGAATTGAAAACATGAAAACAGCAGTCTGGCTTATCGCAGATGGCGGAAAGCGAGTCTTTTGAGTGGGTTGCTGAGAAATTGCGGATTAAACAATAATTTTCATTTGCCTGACATATTGTCAATAATCACAGATTGGTCAGACAATTTTTTCCACTCAACGATTACCACTTCATAAAACTATTTTTATCATTGAAAAAAAGTGAGAATTTTCCGCCGCAACCCATCGGAACCCTCCATAAATACAAATGAATTTACCAAAAGAACCACTCTATCCATGTTTGCCTCCCTCCTGGTGCTCAATTCCCCAATTAAATCAGTACACGAATTGTGTAGAAAATCAAATACATATTTGTTCACGGATTATTTGGAGAATTGAGCACCTGGGGTCGTATTATCGGAACCGTTCGAGTATGAATGGTATAAAAGCTGGGTGAAATTTGCCAAAATGAACATGTTTTTGTGAGAATTCCAACCACTTTTGCATACGAGTCATATTCGAACGGTTTCCAAATACGAGCCCTGGTGCCCAATTCTTCAATTAAATCCGTACACGAATAGTTTGGTAAATCAAATGCATATTCGTATACGGATTGATTGGACTATAATTAACTCGAATGACTGCTTCCTGTAAAATTTGTTAAGAATTCATAACATGAAATGAAGCGGAAAGTATGCGCAATATCTCATTTTAGCTGCAGTATTGAAGTGTCCTCTACAGGGTGGTTTGAATAAAGAAAGTAAAATGTCAATCAAGGAAGTAAATGTTTCTACTTGAATACACTTTACAAGCAACTGACAAAGATAGTATGAGAGTAAAAACATTTACTTCTCTTTATTCATACAATCACCCATTAATCGAAGAACTTGCTCCAGGAAGTTTGAAAAAAAAATGAATATAAATTCACGCCTTAACTGGTTTTATTATAACAGGTCCCATCAATTGAATCAAAAACAAGTCAAGTCACATGAGCATTAGTAATAAATATATACAAAAAAAATACATATTATAAAAAATATCACGTTAAATCCAATACAGCACAAAGTTCACTCCTGATCTTCCTGGCCTGACCACTAAACTCCGGAATATCCTGAATATAAAATAGAAACTCACTCATTTTGTCTTTAAATCGAGTTAAAGATTTTTTATCGTCGTCTCCAATATCACCAGTAGATGCAATATCAATGAGCAGATTGATGGTTCCAAGGCTCTGCCTTAGCAAATAAGTTTGAAACACTGTACCCCAATGCTTCTTAAACCTAAAAACACGTTTTAGTTCCAGTATGTTAATCTTCCGATTAACATACCTCTTCAGACACTCTTCAAAATGCCACGGACTGCCTTTTAAAACGTCCATATGATACACGCTTGCCCCGAAAGCTTTCTTACAACAATGTACAATAACTTGCGATAAAAACGTCTGTAGTTTCACTTTGGCTTTAACGTATTTGTTGAATTTCAGTTTCGAGATAATTTCGTCAGGTTTATAGGCTTTCATATTATTGGACATTGCTTTGTTTCGTAGATTGATGTCGCCAGTGAGTACAATCTGTAATACTCATTTATAAGGTTGATTAAATTGATTTTCGTTGAACTCACAGCAGTTTGATACTTTTTTTGCACTTGTAAAGCACAGGACAGGATTTTATCGTCGGGACATTTGCCGAGATCTACTTGCTCGTAGACATCGTCGATTGATTGTCCTAAAAATTTTAATTCGTAGTGACAGTTACGCAAAGTGTTTAACAAACATTGGTAAAACATTCGTGGGGTGATTTCTGGAGTATCACTTCAACACTTTCAGAAATAAATTTTTGTGCACGTAACAAAAAATAATGTACGATACATTTTTAGAAAAATAGAGGTAAGCACCACTTTTGCCTAAAGTATTAGTCCCCCTACCCAACTCCAATAACACTCACCCACTATCCTCGCGTCCGACTCTGACATCTGTTTATTAATAAATCTTTGAGCCGCCAAAGCATAAGATTTTAGGTTTGACCTCTCCTTCAAATTGTCCAGTTCCTGCAGGACCATCCAAGGCACATAGATTATAATTTTTCCTAAAACTCCACTGTAACAAGAAATCAACACCAAGACTAAATATTAACCTTGACATTTCAGCCTGAGCAGCTCTTCCAGCTTGGACAAATGATGTATAAAGATATTAGTGTCCACAATAACGCAAGTTTCAAGAGATTTAGCTGGTGATTCTGCTTCAGATTTATTTTCGCTATATTCTGAAATATTCTGGAAATATACTTTGTAGAATACAGCCTAGTAGATGGAGTCACTTACGTCCCACTCCATCTCCGCGTTATCTTCATATAAAATACTTTTGTGAGTTATGGTATCATCCACGTTCACCAATAAGGAGTCACTGATGGACTCATTTGGATCAGGATCAGGATCATTATGACCCAGCCATTCTTTTACTTGATCAAGTTTCGCTGGTTTTTCTAGGGAAATAGTGCGGGGGGCTGGACTTTTTGGTGTCTCGGCAACTTTATTTGAATGTGTATTCAAATGTTCGGATGCTTTTTTAGCAAACAATCTGTTTCTTGCTTTGGCGAACCTAAATTTCCACTATCAATACGAGTTGCAGGACAGAAGCGTTTCGAAAAAAAGATAAAGGTCTGAACACTGTTTGTGACTTCATCACTTCTTGTTTTATTATTGAAAACAGTTTGATTCTTTCATATATTATTTGAAAAAAATCTGGCGACCGTCAGAATTGATTCATCCAAGAAAGTTGTGAGCAAATGATTAGTTCCAAGTCATCGAAATTATCATCCGAAACTGTTGCCAGATTGTAATAGAAATCACGATACACTCAGAATGATATGTTCTTGCGCTTCCAGCGGTAACGTCACGGGCTGACAAACTAGAGGTTACCAAGGTTTCTTGCTCCATATTGCCAGTTCTTTTATGATGTCGAGTTTGATAGTGGCTAACGAGAACAACAGTGACCTACTAAGAGTTGACAGTTTTGACTTTTATGATGTTAAAAACAAAAAAATACGCACTTAGCAACTAACACTGCACCGTTTTCTTGGCATTTTCAGAAAATAATAAAATATAAACTTGAAAAAGAGATAACACTACTTGCTTAATGAATGTTTGAAGATAGTACTTGGAAATCGTACTAAAATAGGGGTGTTACCTCGCATGAAATGAGGTAGTTCTGATTTTTTGATATGTTGTATCTGATGAAGTGATGAGACAAATTCGAGTTTCCAACCTCGAAAGCCTTCCGGATCATTGGAAAATTTTACAAAAACCGCTTAATTTTATCACGTTTTTGACATATTTTCAATTTTGTCCAGCAAGGAATAATTTTATGGCAAAAGTCGTTATGTACAATTTCAAATAAGTCAAAATTAAAAAAAAAGCGAGATTAATCTGGTCTTTGTACAAGAAATAGTTTCTAAGATACAGAGTTTCAAAGTCTTGCTACATTTCTAAAAAAATGAAGTTTTTTTTTAGTTTTTCTCAATATTGACCAGTATTAATAAGGACAAGCTGTCCAAAGCTCGGTAAGCAAATATTTAAAAAATGGTTTGTGAAATAATCTACGACTGTTGAAAAAAAATCCTTATTAATAATGTATATGATCACTTTTACCGTTTGATGGCTCCTTAGTGGTCAATATTGAGAAAAGCTGGGAAAAAAAGTGAAATCTATTTTTTTTTAGAAATGTAAAACTTTAAACTGCTGTTTCTCAGAAAGTATTTTATCTACAAAGACCAAATTAATCTCGCTTTTTTTAAAATTTAGTTCACTTTGAAATCGTACATAACGACTTTTGCCATAGAATTAGTCCTTGCTGGTCAAAATCAATGATCTAATAACCATAGATGAAACATTTCATTCATAAACTGTTAAAATTGGATTGTGTGGCCAACATCGAACATAGAAAAAACGTGAGGAGGAGTTGAGCGGGGCACTGAGTGGGGATACGTTTGCACCTCACTGGAATGTGCTTCGGTTACTACACGCGAAGATGCCAGTGGCGTAACTATTTTACAGAATTCTTAAATTCTTATTTACTGCAAGCTTGACACTTGCGAGTCATTTCAATATACCATATAAGTAAATAATGAAGCACTACAAACTAAACCAGAATAATAACACAATAAACATTCACAAAACCAAACCCCACTCAAAAAACAAGAGACGTCAATGAGACGAAATATGAATGAAACGTTTAGACAAAATCCGATCGATAGGGGCGGACCCAATTTTGGTGCGTTGCCGTACTACAGAGAATACTGGTTTTTCTAAATCCTAAATACCTCAAATGTTTAAGCTACTGTACTGTATTGTTTTACTGAAATTTCATTGTTCTGATTTTTTCTTTTTTATTTCACAATTTGTAATACTTGACGATTGTTATTTTTCAATGAAACTTATGACAAAAAAGGAATTACTATTATTATCATTATTATTAAACAAATCTTGAAGAGATTAATCTTTTAGCTGCGTAGTAATACTTTTAATAGAGTAAGTTTGGCAAACAACGTGATGGGAGAAACTCTGCACCCGAATAAACAGTTCGATGTTGTCCTGATCATAGACAAATTAGTTAATTTGTCTATGGTCCTGATGTTTATTTCTATAGTTATTAGATCATTGGTCGACATTGAGAAAATGTCAAAAAAGTGACAGAATTTAGCGGTTTTTTGTAGAATTTAGCAATGATCCGGAGAGCCTTCGAGGTCGAAAACTCATCATCACCTCATCAGATATAACAAATAAAAAAATCAGAACTACCTCATTTCATGCAAGGTAAAATGTACATAGACATATAAAATGTACAATTCCATGGACTATAAGCAAAATTACGGAAAACACTAGTGTACTTTTATAAGTTAAAAATAAGTAAAGTCTGGCAAACGAATCTGTACCCACGCGACGGAAAGAATTCGTAAAAAAAAATCCATATTGCCAAATTTATCTACAAAAATTCAATACCTAGTACTTGGTGAAACAAAGTTCATTTAAAAATCGATTTTTATAATCACAAGTATATTAACGTGAGTTTTTCAATTGATATTCAATTATTGATGACTATCTTGAAATGAGAAGAAATTTTTCCAATTATTATCGGCATCGGAGAAGCCAGCAACATGAACTCTTGAAGGAGTCTTATTGGATTAATTGTCTAAGTTGCATACTTTTTTGGATAAATGAATGCGGAAAACGTGACTCATAATAAACTTGCACAACAGCAAAATATTAAAACATTCAGTGGTGGTGCTTTTATCTGTGGACTCTAAGCTTTGAAAATAGTTTTGAAATAATAATTCACGTTTCTAAGCCGGTAAATGACTTTTTAGATTGTTAGTCAAGATGTTCATGGACGAGGCGACGGAGCCGAGTCAGGAATTTCTAGACGAGTAGTTTCATGACATTTAACGGCTGTGTATCGTACAATGTTTCATTTCATACTATCTTCAATCGATTTAAGAGAAAAAGTGCTTTCTTATTGTCAAGGCACATATGGTGGTGGCAGCCCGTATCACATTTTTACCATGAGATGGCGCCAGTCAAGCCATGTCAGCACTTAGGTAATAAAGATAGGTTACTTATGTTAGGAACATTTTATGTCAAGTTATTAATCAAAATCATGAGATGTCGCCATGCCATGCTGCCACTTCCAAAGTTAGTCAGATTATGTGTTTCTCTAATCCAATTTCACAATCTCTGATTATGCAGTGTCATTTATCCAACAAGTGGAAGAGATCGTTTTTTTTATGAGATAATTGGGCCTATGCAGGAACAATCTTGACAATAGTCAACATTGAAAACTTGACGTAAAATTGAAATTTGACGGACGTTTCAATATTTTCAGCGTTCTGTAGTATGGTATCATGAGACCATTCCAGTTTGGTCTGTCATTAACGTCCCATTCCAATCGGCGAGCTGCAAGTGACGTTAATGACAGACCAAACTGGAATGGTCTCATGATACCATACTCCAGAACGCTGAAAATATTGATACGTCTGTCAAATTTCAATTTTACGTCAAGTTTTCAATGTTGACTATTGTCAAGAGTGTTCCTGCATAGGCCCAAATAACTATTAAATATTAATGTCAGTGTTAGAATGACTTGACAGTGACTTTTTTACATTTTGGTCAAAGTAGGTTGTTTGGTTGCTACGGGAACGTGAGTTATAATCCATAACTGACTAGTGAGTTATGAATTATAACGCACTAGTGTGTTATTTGATAGTTCACTTGTCTAAAATCACATCAATAATGACACTCATAACTGTCAAGTGTTGGATAAACGTTATTTTTGTTGTATACTATTGACATTATTGTTGCTGTTGATTATTTGTTTAAAATGAACAAATATACTCACGGAAACACATTCCATAGCCAAGCAAGAGAAGTGATAGCGTTTATAGGTACCTAATTGATTGTGGAGTATTTATCCTTGTGTTTATACAGGGTGTTGGTAAATAAGTACGACAAACTTCAGGAGGTAGTTCTGCATGAAAAAATAATGACAGTTAGCTATATAAACATAAGTTCGCAAATGCTCCTTTTTCTGAGATACGGGGTGTTTAAATTTTTCTTAAAAACTGAAGATTTATTGATTGCTCTGAAACCGGTGGAGACTCCAATTTTCCCTATTCGAGGAAAACTCTCAGGTCCTCAATTCTCCAATTAATCCGTATACGACTATGCATTTGATTTTCTATACTGTTCGCGTACGGATTTAATTAGAGAATTGAGCACCAGGAGTTTGCTTAAATCCAATGGAATTTTTTTGACGTAAATGCAAAGGTATTAGCTTTATTCGCGGATCGGTTACGAATCAGTTCCGAACCAATTCAGAGCTGATTTGCATGCGTACTTCGTGATATTTTATCAACTGCGCCTGCAAATCAGTTCTAAATTGGTTCAGAACTGGTTCGTAACCGACCCGCGAACAAAGCTATTATGTTTTGAATTTTTTGAACTGAACATGATTATTTTTTTTTATTTTTTTTTTCTAGGTAAATTAGGGCACTTGAAAAGATTTTTTTGCAAAATTTCACCCTCATTATGCTTTAGAAACATATTGAAGTATTTTTGAGTGCTCCTGTACATTATCGCTTCAGTTAAATAATCTTTTTTCTTTTGAATTGTCTCAAAAGTATCGTATAATATGCTAAAATTTTTGAAGTTGAGTCCGCCAATCCAAAAAAAATACATCGTAACATTTTTTTTTTAGCAAAATGGGAGTATCATGAAAATGTTTAAAATTGTATCACTTCCTTCCGCACCCTGTATAAAAAAACCTCATCTCACACAAAACCTACGAAAGTCAGTCCCATGCTCCCATGTATCTTCAAAATTCGAAAACATTCGAGAAAGTCCGTTTATTCGTTTCAAAGCCACAGCTTATTGAAAATGGGCAAGAAAATTGCTATGTTCGTTAATTTGACGAGGAGTTTATTCGAGACAAAACTGAGGGGTTGAAGTTACCTATAATAATATACCAAATTTTAACCATACAAATAGGTATTATCAGTTGAAAAAAAAAAAGGATTTTTTGCTTTAAACCTCATAAAATGTCAAAACCACTTGACAATCATAGGGTTGGTGTCGGGTGACCTTGGAACGCGCCAAAGCCTGTACTTCTTGTTGGCCATGGCGCTACCAACTCAATAAGGGGCGGGCAATTCAAACCGCAATGTAAACATCCCATCACGGCTGTTTTTCTGTAGTGGCATCACTACGTCTATTCAATCGCGGCAACAATAACGCCCAAGTGATTATATTTCGTATTAGCTTATACAAAATCAGCACTACTATGAAGTGCCTGTGCCGATTAGTCTTGATTTCACATGCCGACACATAGGAAAAATAAATTGAGATAAACATAAGCCAACGGGTTTTCACATCTTTATCTTTTTTTCAAACTTTTTTTAAATAGTTTTTATTACCTACTAGCCAGGGACTTTGACTTATTTTGGCTATAGTCATAGTCTAAGCTGTTACTCGAAGACTCGTTATTGTTAACGCTTATAACAGTAGCATCAGATTTGCTATCATTATTGAAGGCACTGTAACTGTAATATGTAACAAGTGAATGAATTAAAATGATTGAAAAAAGATATTTTATACCTCCTTTTTGATAAAGGTGAGGGTTCAATATCAGACCCAGCTTCCGACACCACCAAAAAACTATCTGTAAGTCTACTTAAAATATTTACAAATTGTTTGGGTTTGACTAGAATACGTACGTATTTTCTGGTGATTCTATCTTTGAGCGTTTTGCAGAAATGACATCTACGTTACTCACATCTACATTATGAGGTTTTTTTCGCGCTTTGGTTAGTCTAGATTGGATACCCGGTGAAGATCTACATCTCTTCGAGGCTGCAGGATTCGGATCTGCACCACCACATTTATCAAGGACAGAGGTGGGTTTTGGAGCTGATCTGAAAAGTGAATATGTCGTAAATTGAGATGATCTACAAAAAAAAAACGATGACGTCCCTGAATTAGCGATGTTTGATTGAATAAGAGATCTTATAGCACAGTGAATTGAAACTTTCACTGCGGAATGGGGGAAAGCAAGCTGAATTTTTGCAGAAGCCTTTGTTTTAGTGTTCTGATAAAGCACCAAAAAGTCTCATGCTCAACCGCACAACTTGAAATATCGGAGGTTAAGGTCACGAAAATCATGTTTTTGGAGGTCATGCAAAACTTGTACTTATTTTATTGTGATTTGGGGGGTACCTACGATCCATGAAAACACTTTTTGGAGTATAAAGTATTCTTCATTCACCAGTGCCGTATCAGAATGAATATTTTGATCGAAAAAAGTTATACGCCGATGGTTTTGCTTCAAATATACGCAGTTTTTAAGATTCATTACTCAGTAAACGTGATCTGTTGACCTTTTTTTTCGCTGGACGCACGGTTTCCAAGGAAGAAAAAAAAATTGTGTGTGAATACATACAGGGTGACAATTTAAAAAGGACCAGCATTTGATTTTGTCCAAACCAATGATAGTATGAAGATTTGGCGAGACACGTCAATTAAGATATCGAGGGGGACATCTTTTGAGGTATCTGTTGTTTTTCTTGAATCAACCCTCACGCCCAGGGTAGCCACCCCTGAAATTTAAAATAGCAACCCTCACTTATTTTGCGATTTTTGAAATCTTCACGTTATTCTCCATACGCTACGTCACTTTTTTTCAAAATTGAAGTTCCTAACCTCACAAACATTTTCAAACGAATAGAATCAATTATTCTTTAAACTGATGATAGTATGAAAATTTGGTGAGACACGTCAATTCTCAATTTCACAAACAGAACAATTGTGAGGTTATTTTATTTACAAAAAAAGTGATGTAGCTTATTGAGAATCACATGAAGATTTCAAAAATCGCGGAATAAGTGGAGGCTACTATTTGAAATTTCAGGGGTAGTTATCCTGGGAGTGAGGGGGTTGAATCCAGAAAATTAATAGATACCTCAAAAGCTGCCCCCCTCGATATTTCAATTGACGTGTCTCACCAAATTTCCATACTATCATCAGTTCAAAGAATAATTAATTCTGTTCGTTTGAAAATTTTTGTGAGGTTGGGAACTTTAATTTTGTGAAAAAAGTGATGTAACGTATGGAGAATAACGCGAAGATTACAAAAATCGCAAAATAAGTAAGGGTTTCTATTTGACATTTCAGGGGTAGCTACCCTGGGCATGAGAGGGTTGATTCCAGAAAAACAACCGATACCTCAAAAGTTGTCCCCCTCGATATCTAAATCGACGTGTCTCGCCAAATATGGTTTGGTTTGGACACAATCAAATGCTGGTCCTTTTTAGATTGTCACCCTGTATATGACTCCTGCATATTAAAGAGGTCATGAAATTTGAAAAAAGTGGAGAATTGGGTTTTTTTGAACTTGATTATAATTAGTATTATTCGGTAATTTAGATGTTCCCTCAACAAAAATGTCGGCCGTTATGAAATAATATGCTTATAGCGGTATACTCACAAATGGCTTTTGTTTTTCCTTGGAAACCGTTCGCCGAACAAAAAAAATAGATGATTTTTACTCAGTAATGGGCAGCATTTCCAAAAACCAAGTTTATTTTAGAAAAACAGCATTGACGTATCATTTTCTTTTCGATTAAAATATTCAATGAGATACCTATACTGACTCCACCGAGGATTCACACCCTTCAAGATCAGCATCTCATTCTGAAAGATCCTTTATACAGGGTGTTTTCCAACAACGGTACGAAACTTCAGAGGTTGATTCGTTATGTTGTTTTGAGGTAAAGCGGTTCACGAATCACCCTCAGAAGTTGCGTACCATAGTTGGGAAACAAACTGTATACTGAGAACTTTTCAATATTTCAAATAGCACACACATGAGACTTGTTGGTGCTTTATCAGAACACCGAAACAAAAATATTTCTGCAAAAATGGAGATTGCTTTCTCTCATTCCGCAAAAGAGGTGTTATTCTGACTACATTCACTGGGCTATCATACCGTGTGAATCAGCCAAATGGAATTAATTCGATGATTAATTAATAATGGGGTATTTTCGAAAAAGAACACCCAGTATTTTATTCGATTTTTAAATACTTTGGAAAATTCTAGACATGTTATATTTATTCTTTTTGGCTGATACACCCTGTAGATAATTATATTCGCTTTACCGATAAAATGTAACTGTTTTCATAGTAATAAAGCATTATTTGAGAACAAGAACAATCGATCAATACAGCCTTCCATCCAACCACGAATAAGTGGGCGTCCATAACGGAGTTCAGCGCCTCGCTCCGACCCGAGTCTAGGATTAACGTCTACCGTACCTAAACAAATAAACCCATGTATTTCTATGTATGCGGCAACAACCAAGCGCAGACCTCCGCTCGAAGCCAGATATCGTACCTGATCCTGAAACTCGATATTCAAGTCATCATTTATCGGATGCATGATCCGAGATCATCGTAGCGAATTATTATGGACAAGGAGAAGTTGATTACGGCTGTGTTGATCAGAGAGCCACTTTCGGACAAACGAAATACATTTCACCATAATTGCGTAGTTTTCAACAAATTATGGAAGGAAATAGCGGAACAATTCAAAGTATCAGATAAGCCCATATTTTTACTTTGGCCCGGACTGCTTGCTGTTGTATTCATTTTCAAAACTCTCTACAGACAAAAAACAACTGACTTGTTCTAAAAATAAATAGCTAGTAACTATTTTCAACAAAAAATTTCCTCCGTGGTGCACGAAGCAAACTGGCTTTCGGCTCCTCGTTATGGCCAGTCATGATCGAAGGTCGGAGCGCGGGTCTACAGTTTGGTCGTAATACCCGGGTCGGAGCGTGGGTCGAGGGTCCCCGTTATGGACGCAGCCCAAGTCTGAAACACATTTCGCTTCCTTAGCTCGACAGGGATGGACTAGCTTTAACACATTGATCCTCATATCTTCAACATAGAGTATGATAAAGAGACAACAATAATATTTTTAGATTGCATGAATCTTGAGCTGAAAATACCTGCAAAAAATATATTGACACTATAATAATAAATAAAATTACATAAAAAGATAACACGAAAATTACACACATTGGAGCAAATTATAAATTCAACCATTCACAATTTCACCATCCCACTATGAGAACCGGCCAAACTTTTTCATCTCAAAATATTCATAAAGCACCTTTTCTATACAGGGTGTACAAAATTCGAGTATATAGCATTGGTAACTCATTAACCATAATAGATACAACGTCGGTTAAATGGAGGCAAAGTTGCGCAATTTGAATCTCAAAAAAATGCCGCTTAGAAACTTCACTACTTTCTTCGCTCTTCAAGATAGCATGGTCGAAATAGATATCCGACGTTTCAAATTCTCGCGACCATTATAAAATTTTTTCAAATACGAACCCAACTTTTTCAATTTATTTTTAAATAATTCTTTGCATCCTGAAAATAATTATATGCCACACTTGCCATTTTGGAATAATGAAGAAAGTTGATAGGGAAGTTATCAAAAAAAAAGTTTTTCTACAACCGAGCGCAAAGTACCATGTTTGCGCATCAAAAAGGAAGCGCAAAGTGTCACTTTTCCGCGGAGTCTACTTTGTCGCTCGCTGAATATGGAAACCATATTAGAAAAATGTCAAAAGTTTCTGCGACATTTGACAGCACAGTGGGCATTGAACGACATAATGGATTAAAGATGTATCACTAAGAACACTTCTTTTATGAAATGATAATGAAATTAAAACTGAGAAATACAAGTAGGGTTAATTATAACCAAATATCTGTTGTTGTTCACCGCTATGCAAGTTCAAAATGCGTTACTAGATGTCACCCCTTTTGTCAACTTCTCCCAATCTAAATTACTGAACAGCATTTAACAGATTATGTCAACAGTTTCATGAACAACGCGTATTCGAAAATCGTCATCGAAAATAAAAATATCTATTTCAATACAACTCATGTTTTTCTAAAATCTGCGGTTGTAGAAAGAATCTTGTGTGTAATTCGAGTGCAAAGTGAGATTGCCGCTCTCGCAAGGTAGCATCTCCTTGCTCAGAGCGGCAATGTATCACTTTGCGCTCTTAATACACAAATAGCTATTTTGATCCTTTCAGAACGCGCCACGCGGAACGTAGTCATGGTTACAATAATAACTTGTGACTTTTCAGGCTTGAATAAAGAAACTCCACGTTTAAAAAAATTTGAAAACAAAAAAAAAATACATGAAAAAAAGTCAAGTATGATGCATCATTATTCTCAGGAAGCGGAGAGTTAAAAAAAAAATGAATTAAGAAAGTTGGGTCTGTATTTAAAAAAAAAGTTAATGATGGTTGCAAGAATTCGTCGGATATCAATTTCGACCAAGCTATCTTGAAGAGCAGAAAAAGTGGCCATGAAAATGTCTCATTCGCTTCAAATAAGTTCAGGACAGAATAAAGAAGGATTTCGAAAAAATCGGTTATTGACGGATATCTCCGGAATTTTCCAACTTTCGTAGTGGCTTTTTTTTTTGAGATTCAAATTGCGCCATTCAACCAACGTTGTATCTCTCACAACGTCAGGAAACTTAAGGAGGTGATCGTATGTGATAAAATAATGGTGGTAAGACATAATAATATAACAAAACATCGAAATCTCAAAATTTTTCGAGTTTCCGGGATTGAAAGTTAAATTTTTGTATCTAGTTATTGATATATTTTGGACATTTCAGAAATCAAACTTGATACAAAGTTTCAGCTTGTTTATCTGTAACATTATGTGGAAAAAATGTTCCTCCACTTGGCTCCTAGAGGGCACTTTACCTGAAAGCCAAATTTCATATTTCGCATATCTTTTTTGTTTATAACGTCGTTTTAAAGATTGGGAAAGATTTGACAAAAAATGTACTCCTTGTACGAGTCGATAAGTCTCACCGTTTGGCCGCAAATCGACATTAAACTAACTCATGTGAAAAATGATTTGCTTTGAATGACATGATGACAAAAAGAATACAAAACAAAAACAACACAACATAACAAAACAACAAAAAACAGCACAAAAACAACAGAAACAAGAATTAATTTTTTTCATTTTTTGTTGATGTTTCTGTGTTATTTTTACATTGTTTTTGTTATTGTTTTTGTTGGTGAATGTTCGTTTTTTCATTGTTTGTGTGTCTTTCAGTTGTTAATGTGTTATATTTTTCTTGCTATTTTTTCATAGGAAGTAATTTCTTTTGACAGACAGTTATTTTTATGTCGATTTGCGGCCAAACGGTGAGACTTATCGACTCGTACAAAGAGTACATTTTTTGTCTAATCTTTCCCAATCTTTTAAACGACGTAACAAACAAAAAAGATATGCGAAATATGAAATTTGGATTTCAGGTAAAGCGCCCTCTATGGGGAAAGTAGAAATTTTTTATATCCACAGAACGTTACAAATAAACAAGTTGAAACTTTGCATTGCAATTTAGCTTGGGCAAGGAAAATATTGAATAAGGACGAGAAATCAAATATTAAGGAGTCTTTCTCGACCCACAGCTTGCTTTTGGCAATCCAATCATGTTCAATAGCTATCTAAAAATTTGGGAAAAAAGGGGATTTAAAAAAAATATCAGTAAATGTATCTGCCTAGACTAAAAAAAATTATTTTTATACATAGTAATTTTCCAGCATTTTAGCTATTGTATTTCACTTTTGGTATCTTGCAACAAGGATGTTATAGATATGCTTCAAGTGCACAAAATAAAGTTTTGCGAATACTATTGAGCAGGGAGAGGTACCTACACAACTATCGAACACCCTATAATATTATGTTAACCGCACTGGGTTCCCAGTTAGACAGAATATGGAAAGGGCAAACTCAATTCTAATAACTTATCAGCTCAAAAACTTTTCTAATAGTACTTAGATAACAAAAAATGTAAAAATAAAAATTAAATTTGAAGTGTATTTTTTTCCCTTTACTTATAAGATACCGTTATGAGATTTTTAATCCGCTGTTCGTTCCTTCCCAAGCATCATCAGTTCAGTTCAGTTCTTTATTAGCAATAATTATCCAGTTCACAATTCATCAAAACCATAGAATGAAAATGATCAACACAAAAAAATTCATCAAGTTGGTACAAACATTCAAACAATTATTGTAAATATAAATATCACTACTTGGATAACATGCTAAATCCCTGTTCAGCACAATTGCTGGTATCGGGATTTCCTTACGTGTAAAGTACAATTCAATCGATGAATAGACTATAGACATCAATGATAACATTTTTTAACTGGAAACGTCGACTTAAAGTGTAATAATGTGGTTGGATTTAGAATTAAAATTTAAATCTAGTTGATGATGTTTGCTCGGAGCTTTGACTTATTATTACAGTAAATTCGTGCTTAAAAAAGGGGCATCTGAGAATTTCGGGAAATACGCAATACTTTGTTTTTAACTTGTAAAGGGGGTCCTCAATAGCTTAACTCTGAGTTTTCGGGAAAATCAAAGGTGAGCTTAGCACGCCATCTTGAAAATAAGGGAGCTACTTCTTTTCCTCGTTCCTATTTTTGACTTACGATAAAATATCATATTAACCAAAATTGTTCGAATTTATATTCTCAATTACTTTTCCAATAAACATTTTTTTCTAAAATCCGTGATAGAAATCTACAGGGTGATTTCATGGAGAAAAGAAATCGTACAGGAAGAAAGTTGTACAGAATTAAATTCTTAGTAACCATTGAAATCAATGGAAAAAGGTGGCTGGAAATGTTATTCTGAACTACTTTCGTCCTGTACGATTTTTTCTCACGTTCCATATTAATGAATCACCCTGTAGATTTTGTATCATTGATTTTAGAGAAAAAGGTGTTGAGCAAAATTTTTGAGATTGTAATTTTGAACAACTTTAGTTGTATGATATTTTATCGTGAGTCTAATTGGAACGAAGAAAACGCACGTGCCATTATTTTCAAGATGGCGTGGTAAGCTCACCTTCGATTTTCCCGAAAACCGAAACCGAGTTAAGCTATTGTGGACCTCCTCCACAAATTAAAAAAAGTTTTTGCCTAGGTACTTATTTCCCAAAATTCTCAGGAAAAGCAGGGATTCACTGTACTATATGACCAGGCACTCAATAGGTACTGTTGGATAGGGAATAAGATGAGTTTTTATTTGAAAAAAACTATAATAGTGTTTACCTGTTTGTACAGGGTGTTTCGTATATTTTTGCACCCCACCTAGAAGGTTTATTTGGAAAGATATTGTAATAAGGTAAATCCTACAAAACTTTTATGGTTTTTCATGAACTTTTAGAATCTGTAGGCAGCAATGTCAAAAAAAGTAAGTAAATGTCAAATATTGATGATTTTTTCAAATGGAACACCCTGTATATTATTTCAAATTTTTGTAGACCTTTTTTTTCTGATTTCAAATATATATATTATATTTGTGGCATTTCATGCATTAGTTGTCATTAATAATTAGTTGACATTCACTTACTTTTTTTGACATTTTTGCCTACAGATTCTAAAAGTTCATAAAAAATCATGAAAGTTTTGTATTGACCTTATTTCAATATTTGTGGTGGGGTGCAAAAATATACGGGAACACCATGTATCTGGCATATGTGGGTACTAGTATGCAACATACCGAGCAACTTACGTTTTTCCAATTTATCATGCAATATTCTATAGACTCATCAATAACAAACGACAAACGAGGGAAGTCGATCGATAAAATTTAGGTACCTATTTAAAGTAAGTAGGATTTACACGCCAACGATTCTGCTAGGCAATCCATTCGCGTATTATCGATGAACAAATTGCAAATTACTTAACACTGAAATTTCGCATTCAAATGTAATTTTGGTAATTGAGTATTGCATAAGTATGTGTACGGTTTTCAGCTATTTTTCGATTTTTTCAGAATTTTCTTATATAGACACATTATAGACTTCAAGGATTGCTAATTTACTGGCGGAGAAGTTTTTTTTTAGGTTAGGCCAGGTTAGTTTGGGATAGATTTGGTTAGTTTCAGTTAGTTTTTTCTGGCATAAATGGATGAGCGGCATCCTTAATACGTTATTTATAATAAAAATCAAATATCATTTTTTCCCTCCACCAGTGAATTTGCAATCCCTCAAGACACTTGAATGTGACCATACAAGAAAATTTGGAAATCATCGAAAAATAGCGAAAAACCGTATAAGCCTGGGTAATTGATAACGTAATTTTCATGAGGGAAAAAACTCGAAAAATCATTCATAATAATAATTATTGATTGAGATCAATCTTACAAGTGCATAAAAAGACAAAACGGAGGTATTCATCAGTGAATGTAAGAATATAACAATGACTTACCTAGAAGCAAGAGATTCAGATCTCTGTAGAGCCAAAGCTCTTGCATTTTCTAGTCTGCCCTGAAGGGAAAATTTTCTTTCGCCCTCTTTAAAACCTTTTTGCAAAGAATGGTTCTTGTTACCCTCTTCTATTTTCCTTTTAGTAGTTTTAGTGCACCTATCATCAATTTTGTTCACCACCATTGTACTATTGTTGCCTCTGACTATTTGAGGACGGATGGCTTTTTTAAAGGTTCTCTTAATAATAGAGCCTAGACTTTCACTGTTCATCGTGGAGTGATAAAAGGACAAAAGGAGATGAAAAACTGCAACAAGAAATCCACAAATTACTCCTTTGTTTTGAAGGACTTTTATAGCTACAATACCATGCCTTTGCCTTTGCGTATATTTGTCAAAATGTCAAATGTCAAGGTCGGTTTCATGTCTGTTTGTCAAATATACTGCTCAACGTTGCCAACGTTCTCTGTTTGTCATGAATTCTATTGAATAATATCATGATATTTTATTGTATTATGATTGAATATAATAGTAGATTATACGAGTCAATAATGATGGCTTTTACTGGCGCGGTGAGGTATTAACATTCCGAAGCAATAATAGTGATTATTTCGAGTAGTGAACTTAAGTGATCAAACTCATTTTTTTTACGACTGATGTCTTCATCCATCTCAATACAAATAGATTAGTTTGTTCGGAATTGTCTCAGCGCCAAATAGAAGATAACCGCGAATAAATACAGGGTGCCTCATAACGTATCCGCCATGGAGCAGCAGGTGATAATATGAATGAAAATAAGAAGATTTCTCTAATAAATGTGGTAGCAATTGCTAGATAAAAAGATACAAGGTGTTGAAAGTGAAACTTTATTTTAGAAAAATTTAAATAATTTTTAAACGGTAGTAGGTATGGGTTTGAAACTAATTCCTAGATGGCGTTTTCTACGTATTGTACTTAATGATGAATTGATGTTTTTATTATTTTTCAATCTGCAAAAGTGAGACTGTTTTGACTTCATACTTGGAAAGAGTCAATCTTTCTACGTAGAAAATGTACTCTGAATGAATATAGATATCTCAATTCGTTTGCGAGATATTCGACTTTGAAAGTAAAAATACCGGAAAAAAATGAAGATCTGGTTATTAAAACGAGAACTCAATTCATTCAAACTGTCTATACAGGGTGACCCATTTGAAAGAAGGCCACCCTCATAACATTTCAATTTAAGGATTGATTTTGTTTGACGATTTTTTTTCAAATGTAGAGGTGTGTATTTTGAGGCCAGATGCCTCCCAGTCTTTTTCAAAAACCAAGGCTGCTGGAAAATATTTATTAGAGGCTGAAAAATCCAGAAAACATATTAGCGATTTTTTTAGAGAAAATCTGTCCACGCCACTGTATTTTTCATTCCCCCCAATATCAAATTCAAAAATATTATTCCTGTGTGTATTTTTTTTTGTCAATTTTGTTTGTCTGTTTCATTGTATTTTGACATAAGAATGTCTATCAAATTTTGTTATTTGATAAATTTTTTGTGATAGATTTTCTATCGCAAGAGTTACGAGGTAGAATACTTCTTGGTGCAAAATAAAATTAATCGTTAATTTTGAATATTTTTTATTCATGGAATTTGGTACAGATCTATTTTAGGGTGTGACGAATCCAGTGTCGTGGGCATATTTTTTTTTTTAAAATCGATAATATGGATTCTTGGTTTTTCAGCCTCTAAATATGAATTTTGGAAAAAATTGACGCCGTCTGGCCTCAAGATACACCTTTCCACTGTCCGCCATTAATACATCTTTATCCGTTTAAAAATAGTTAGAAAAATTCCATCTCAAGATATTTAAAAAAAAAATCTAAACGGATAAAGATGTATTGAGGCAAATGAGTAAATATATGATTTTGTCTCGCGGGGTGCCCAAAATCAGTTTATTTCCTTTTCAAATGGCCACCCTGTATATGAAGTGCGTAGACGGCATTTATTTAAATTGCTTTTCACGAAGTGCTATTTTTGCGTCGACTGAAGGTCGCCGGCGCCGGTCGACCACCCAAGACTCAAGCCCTTTTTTGCAGCGTTTCAGAAACAAACTTCTGCTAAAGCAAGTTTCAAGCTAATTTTTTTATTCGCGAAATATTTTCTGAGAACTTATGCACCACCTCTTGAATATATTTTTTTCAAATTGAGTAGGCAGGTAGGTTGGTAAATTTTTCCACCTTCTCCATAATTCGTCAACGCCAGTTTTTCCTCAACTTTCGTCACTACTAGATTCCGACGATGTTAAGAAATTCATATTTTGTTTTTCCATGTCCACAGAATCACGTCTTGCTACGGTTTTATCCATGATTTTTCCAATTTTTATTGAAATTGCAGTATACCAGCACGAGCACAAAGACCAGGTGCCGAAAAATCTGCACTGAGTGCAAAACTCGTTGATCCAGATTCTCAATCGAACAGAAAAATCCACTCCATTCTACCAATCGGGCATAAAATAAATATCGCCCGAGTGTTGCACACCAGTGCTTCCCGATTTTACCAATCGAAAAACGAGGTGGCAACACTGTCACTGGACACTAATAACATAACCTTAAAACCTCTTTCAAAATCAAAACTCAGACCAAACTTTTAAAATTTAAACAAACCAAACAAAACGGTTAACAGCTAAAGGAAAAAATACCTAGATCCAGCTTCTTAGAATCTTGAGGTTGAGGTCATGTATTAATGTAATATATCATGATCTAGGGATAAGCACTACTGCATAATCCACCATGAAGAAAAGAAGATGGTTCTGCACGTAATTAGCCATGAACTCTGGAAAAATTGCGTCAGTGTTACTTCTAGGAGATGTAGACTATCATTTATTTAAGGTAAAATAAAGTAATTACGACAATCTCATATTATTTAATTGTTCAAAAATTAGTTAGCAATACATTTTGCTGAACAAGGAAGGTGCGTTCGTTTTATAACCGAAAAACCCCTTGAAGCTATTCCTATAGAAATTGAGAAACCTTCTAGGGCAGTTTCAGATTTGATGCTTTTTGTGTGAGTACGGTACTTTGTATTGTGCAAAAATTAATCTCTCAAGGCGTAGACAGGTACATCAACAAATATGAAGAACTCATCAAGTATTTGAACAATTTGCATCGCACCTACAATGTTCCTGACGTAGTTATTTTGAGAAATCTCCATTATTACTGTGATTTAGATAATGATAAATATCAAGCTACTAAAGCTGCCTATTTAACGGCAACTTTGTTGAATAAGTTAAATTTGGTTTGTAAGAGTAAGACTCGCACTATTGTACTTTTAGTTTCCTGTTTAGTATGTGATGAAAAGGTTCTCCAACGAATCAAAGTTCAATGTGATATGTACTTTGATTCATCAATTGTTTGTAATTATTCTGATGATAGACAAAAAATAATTGGCCGTATTTCAGATATGCATTGTGAGAAGTAGACATATGTTCCTATATTGAACTGTCAATGGGCTTAAGGAATAAATAACAAGCAAATGCTTTTACTTGAATTTCTTGAAATTGATTTATACACTTCATAAACAATAACTGACAAAGATGGTATTATAGTAAAAGCGATTGCTTAATTTTATTCATTAGGCTCCATAGTATATACAGGGTGTTTTAAAAACATTGGGCAAAAATGAAAGGAGTGATTCCTGAGCTCATTCTAAGAAAAAAAAGTTCTAATAAACATGGGTTCAAAAACGCATCGTTTTTTTTCAAAAATTGATGTTATCTTGCCCGCCCTCAACGCCACTGGACACAATATTTTTTATCTATTAGGGTCAAAATTAGCCTCTTGTTACTTACAACAACGCTGCCTAATTTCAAACAAATCGATCAAAATTTAACTCAATTATTAAAAAAAAAATGATTAAAGAAAAAACAGAAACGATGCGTTTTCGGACCTATGTTTATTGGAACTTTTTTCCAAGAATGACCTCAGGAATCAATCCTTTCATTTTTGCCCAATGTTTTTTTAAACACCCTGTATATGTAGGTGTACAGTGTGGTCACTTGAGTGTGCAACAAAATATGGGATTTTTTTTTTATTAACTGCTCAACCAAAATACAAATATTGCCGAAAGTTGGTGCATGCTCGATAATCATATTAGGTGCACTTAGAATGGTTGCAAGTCAAACAGCATACAGGGTAGGCCAAAAAATATGAAAATTGTACAAGAGTAAAGTACCCTTATTTCAGAAAATTCGGCGAAATGTTATGAAGAAAAGTTGATTAGAATTGAAAGTTATGCCTAGATACCAAATTATTTCCCAAAAAAAAAATCACACTTCGAATGAGAGTTTTTTAATATGCATATTATCATTTACATTTACAATGTTTTACCTTGTGAAAAAGAATGTTTGCGATATTTTAAAGTTGTGTTCAATATCGTTGCAACAAACATGAAGCTTGTGATTCCCTAAAAAATTTAAAATTTATGTAAATTTTCTAAATATGCTTAAATTTGAACTAAGTTATGCGAAATTGATTTGTTTTTGAATAATTTATGGAACTGTTTAGGGTGAATATATTTTTTTTTTTGGGAAATGATTAGATGTTTAAAAAATATATATATTTTTTTTCTTAGGAGACCTTCAATTATAGCAAAGGCTTTGTTAATAACCTAGAGTTAAAACAATAAAGCTATTTTTGACTTTGACTTTGACTTTGACTATAAACAACTTTTCTTTATATAATTTTGCCTAATATTTTGAAATAAGAGAACTTTACTCTTGTACAATTTTCATATTTTTTGGCCTACTCTGTATGCTGTTTGACTTGCAACTTGCAACCACTCTAAGTGCATCTAATATGATTATCGAACATCGAAAAACTCTCGGCAATATTTGTATTTTGGTTGTGCAGTTAATAAAAAAAAAAACCATATGTTGCATACTTAAGTGACCACACTGTATACTATACATGGTGTCTCAAAATTAGACGTCAATATTTTTACCATGTATTCTGCGCCCAAAATAGAAATAAAACTCCATATAAACTAGTATCCACAAACTCTTCGTTTTTAAGCCAACTATGCCCTCCGAACTCAGACCGATTAATTTGCTTCCAGTTTTAGATAAAATTATTGAAACTTTTTTGTGTCAGCAGCTAAGAAACTACTTTGAATCTAATGAATTACTATATATATTAGTAAACTTTGATATTGGACAGTCTGGATTTAGAAATAACCATTCGTGCGAATCAGCCCTGCAGTATGTATGTGCAATGTGGAGAAGGGACATAAATGAAGATGGCGTCGTGCTTAGTGTGTTCGTAGACCTGCAACGGGCTTTCGAAACTATTGATCGGGATATCCTTATCAAAAAGTTGAAACTGTATGGTGTAAACAATATAGCGTTAGAGTGGATAAAGGATTATTTAAGCAATAGATTTCAAAGAACTAAGGTAGGACAAAACAAAATGTATGGTGATAGGGTCTAAGGCAAACTGTAGAAAATATGCGGCATAAGGAATTAATAATTAAATAATTTTGCATGATTTCGTTCTTAATATTATCTTTAGTATTAGGTTTTTTTGAAATTTTTTATTAAATACTGTTGTAGAAACAATCACTTATGTTATAGGTTAGTTTTTTCATTGTTAATAAAGTTCTTTTAAGAATTAGAGATAGTATTTTGACCCAAATAATTTATTTTCGATATGGCGCCATTTCCTTAAGAAAAATGCTAAGGACTTCAAACTTTGGGGGTGAAAAGAGAATGGAAGGACCTTTCAAATAAGATATCACATGACCCCCTTTTCCATTTAATAATTTGTTTCAAAATGGTGCCCAGCTGTCAGTTTGACAGTTGAAATTTTTTTTTGGAGGTCAAAACTTAGTAAAGCCTACCCTGAACAACACCTCCAAATTTGAGCCAAAAATATTAATGCGTTCAAAAGTTAGAGGGGGGGGGACTATTTACGTCCTCACTGTATATGATTTATTTAGTGTATTTTTGTAATAACTAGCCAAGTGCTAAATAAACATGTTTATTATTATATCAAGATACAGGGTGTTAAAGGTGAAGACCTGATGACGGTTTTTTGTAGATATTTTCGAAACCCGTTAAGATAATTGAATAAAATTTGGTACAGTTACTAGACTTTTCAAACTCCATCTAATGAACAAAAACTCACCATTGTATAACCTTTATGAGTGGGATATGCAGGGACGGGTTTGAGAAAAATAAGCCCCAAATTTTTTGGTTATTGATGTTTAGTAGTTTTGCCTACAAATTTTGAAAATCTAGAGTTTTGTGTTGTTGTAACTTGCTGAGATGCACCATTTTCGAGAAAAACGCATTTAAAAATCTTACTGATTTTAGTGAAAAATATCGTGTGCATGGCCATAGAAAAGTGAATATAATATATCAGTATATTTTAATCACTTTTCTATGTGCATGGCTAGGCTATCACAGGTAATCCCGTGCTTTGGCTAAGAGTTTCGGTATATGCAATTTTGTTTGTGGCTCAAGGCACATTTTTCCCAAGCCTGTCCCTGTATTCCCTAGCCATGAAGGTAATAATACTCAGTTTCCGTTTATTAGGTAGAGCGTAAAAAGCGTGGTAACTGTACAAAATTTTACCCAATTATCTTCACAGGTTTCGAAAATATTCACGAAAAACCGTTATCAGGTCTTCACCTTTAACACCCTGTATCTTGAAAACGAAGAGTCTGTGGATACTAGTTTATATGAAGTTTTATTTCTATTTTTAAGTGTAGAATACGTGGTTGAAATATTGACGTCTAATTTCGGGACAACATGTTAACATATTTTTTTTATTTTGTCATGATTTTTATGTTTTCTATTTTATACTTTATTATTGTACTTTTTATAGCAATTCAACTGAATAAAGATTATTACTATTGAGTGTAAATACCTTCATAAGTAAATGAATGCTTTGACTCTGATACTATCTCAGTCAGTTGTTCATACATTATTGCATATAAGAGGTTTATTCCAAAAAATTCACGTAAAAGCATATTTACCTACTTGTTCTTTATTGATATCAACTAATGCGTTGAAGTACTCCACTACTCCAGTACCACTCAAGTCAAATCATCTTTTTTCTTTTGAATTTGAAAAGTATCGTAGATCCTGATATTTTGAAGTTAAATCAAGTTGAAAACGCAAATCTCAAAAAACACACCGCAAAATACGGATTGGAATAAAAATTGCGACAATCTTTTGTTCAGAAGAGTTATCAGAAAAATACCAAATACATCCCGAGGTAGTTGTCTTAACTATATTTTAACTTTTTGTTTGTATCACTTCCTTCCGCAACCTGTATACAGGGTGTTTCCTAAAGATTGGTAAAAAATTCGTTGTGTGATTCCTGGGGTATTTTCATGAAAAAAAGTTCCTATAAACATTTGCCGAAAAATGCTTTCTAAGGGAGCTACGCCCCTTTAAATAGGGCACCCCGAAGACGGTTTTTCCTCAATATTTCCGAAACCTTACATACAAAAATCATGAAATTTGGTACATCATACAAACTTTTAATGCTGAATGAGAATTTGAGCTCAGAATTTCAAAATTTTAATCAGGGGCGTACCATACTGGCGGGGTTAAAGGTTAAATTCTTTCCTTTAACCCCGCCAGTATGGTACGCCCCTGATTAAAATTTTGAAATTCTGAGCTCAAATTCTCATTCAGCATTAAAAGTTTGTATGATGTACCAAATTTCATGATTTTTGTATGTAAGGTTTCGGAAATATTGAGGAAAAACCGTCTTCGGGGTGCCCTATTTAAAGGGGCGTAGCTCCCTTAGGAAGCATTTTTCGGCAAATGTTTATAGGAACTTTTTTTCATGAAAATACCCCACGAATCACACAACGAATTTTTTACCAATCTTTAGGAAACACCCTGTATAGAAAACCTCAACTCACACAAAATCTACAAATGTCAGTCCAATGTACGAAAGTCGACCTTCAAAACGCTAAAACACTCGACAAAATCCGTTTATTCTTTTCAAAGTTACAGCTCATTTATTTTTTTGTGGGTACTTGTGGCTTAGGGGTTGACAGGTAGGAAATAAAAATACAAGAATGGGCCCCCTCAAAAAAAAAGTTATTTACGTTACTAAGGCGGTAAATGACTTTAAATTACGAGTCAAGATGTTTATGGAGGAGGCGACGAAGGAGCCGAGTGCTGTAATATCTAGACGAGTAGTTTAATGACATTTAACGGCTGTGTATCGTACATTGTTTTGTTTCATACTGTAATAACTATTTTTAATCGGTTTAAAGTGCTTTCTTCTCAAACCACACACTTAGGGTGGCAGTCCACCTCACATTCGTACCATGAGATGGCGCCAGCCAGACCATGTAACAACTTAATATGTTTGTCCTATCTGATATACCTTACCAACCGTTTATGTTAAGTGAACAAGTTGCAAAATGGACCAAATTTTGCGTAAAAAAACTTATTCCTGTCAAATCGGCGGAACGAAGGAGCCGAGTGCTGTAATATCTAGACGAGTAGTTTAATGACATTTAACGGCTGTGTATCGTACATTGTTTTGTTTCATACTGTAATAACTATTTTTAATCGGTTTAAAGTGCTTTCTTCTCAAACCACACACTTAGGGTGGCAGTCCACCTCACATTCGTACCATGAGATGGCGCCAGCCAGACCATGTAACAACTTAATATGTTTGTCCTATCTGATATACCTTACCAACCGTTTATGTTAAGTGAACAAGTTGCAAAATGGACCAAATTTTGCGTAAAAAAACTTATTCCTGTCAAATCGGCGGAAAAGTATCAAAAGGAGTTTGAGGCTTTCTGCGAATGGCGCAAAATCTTCCGGGAAGATAAGACAGTGAACGAAAATATCGTGTTTGGTGCCAGCCAAACCGTGTTACGAATGCAATTTCACAGTCTTTGATGATGCAAAATGTCATTTTTGAAGTAGTCAAGTAATTTTTTTTTACAGTCTCTGATGATGTAAAGTATCATTTACCGGACTGGTTTTGGGTCCGGTAAATGATACTTTACGGTACAGTATGGAATAAAAAAAATTACGTGTCCGAGCGGTTGTTACGAGGATTTTTACATGGAAGAAAATTTGGATGAGAAGTTTTTCATACCACCCAGGTTGATCCGTTATACAGACTGTCCACGGATTCTTGTTAAAAAAAATCCACGAAAACATAATTTCGATTTTCTGTACAGGGTTCGCAAAAACTTCAAAAACCTCTGTTTTTTTTCAAGAATACCTTTATTTTTAATTTTTGAGCAGAATGTTATTTAGAAAAGTTATTTAGAACAACGCTTGTCAGTGAAATCCGATATTTGAAATAATCTTGGATCTTTTTAGTTTTTCTAATCTTAAATAAAAAACTACAGTTTGACTGTGGATTCTAGTTTCAAACTTCTAAATGCATGCCTTTTACCTTCTGGAAAAACACGTTTTTTTTTTCAAAATAAATATTCTTTAACACAAAATTTATTTACAAGATTTTTTTGGGTATTTCGCCACACCCTATCAAATAACAATCAAACTAGTGTTTATAAACCATCATGGATGCGCCACAAAACAACAGAGCATATCTACAAAATTTATTCTTTGAAACTTTGTGATACCCCTGTATCAAAGATAAATTCTGTATGTATTTCGACCTCTTATGCTGTCCAAAAACAAATCGAATTGGAATTTTGTTAAAAAATAAAAATAAAGGTAGTTTACTCTTGGAAAAAATTTAGGTTTTTGAAGTTTTGGTGAACCCTGAAAAATGATTTTTTTTATCCATTTGTGCTCTTGTAAACTCTATCCGTGAACAGTCGGTATGTTAGCCAGTGGATATTGTTCTTATTATTCGTTACTAGAAATAGTAATTTTTCTACGAGCGTGCGCAAAGTAACCACTCCGCACACTCATTTGCGTGTGCAAAGTAACCTTTTCCCGCACTAGTGCGGGAAAAATTTTTCCCGCACTGAAATGTCAAGTCAAATAACTACCTACCAATATGTTGTTTTAAACTTTGTTTCCATACCTATCTAACAAATTGTGAATAATGTAATGCACAAAATAAATGTTCTGTCACTTTTCACTTTCCAGTCAAAATAAAGGGCATACTTATTCTGTTTCGCGTCAAAAAATCATTCGGGAGAATCGCGAGTTCGCGATTATGACTACCGATGGGGCCGCCGCCGCCCGTGAACACAGAGGATGTCGACTAATCAATCTTTCAACCGGTAATTGTGAGTTGTTTTTGCTTAATTTTGGTGCAACTTACCGTGTTATTGCGTTATTGTGAAGAATTTGGCGAATACCGGCATCAAAAAAACCTGAACATGTAAACAGACAGGCAAACGGGAAACCACAATTTAATTTTTTATGCGGCAAACGTGCAATCGAATGGTTTAACGAAGACTGGCTATTCTCTTCAGCCCTTTTCCGCCAGAGGGCATTTTTGTGTAAATGTCACGTGCTTGCCAACCAACTTTCTAGTCGGCAAACACGTGATCTTTGCCGATTGTCCCAGTTGTCTAGAGCGTCATGTCAAAACGTTAGTATTCAGTGTTGCCAACAGCAGGGAATAAGGAGACAGAATAGGAAATTTTATGAATTTATCAGACATTCCCATGCATTTCAAATATAAAATAAATTGTATGATTAGGATTATACTGAGTTGAAGCAGAATATTATCAGTATAAAAATTCAACATAAGGGAATCTTAGGCTTGCCTGTGGGCGGGGAGTTTCTCTGGTTCTCTGTAGGTTGGCAACATTTTTTCTATCCATCGTTGAGTCGTTCGTCCATAAAGGTTAAGTCCATGTACATGCATGATCCAATGATCCAAATAGCATAGAGTGTTTAGTCGTCAAAATGGATGTAACATTAGAAGAGGAACTGCCTGAAGATGTTTTGCAAGCCGCAAGCATGGCTAATTCAGAATTGCTGCCGGCAAAATCAAGCGAGAAATATGAAAAACAATATGAATTGTTTTGCAAATGGTGCGAAGATCGTGGTGTGAAAACAGTTAGAGAAGATGTACTTTTGGCATATATTTTCATAAGTTAAGTCAAACATTCAAACCTAACACGTTGTGGTCGAAATATTCAATGCTGAAAAGTGTCATCCGAATAAAAAGAAATATCGACATTAGCCAATTTTATAAGCTGGTGGCTTTTATAAAAAGACATAATGTGGGGTTCAAACCAAAAAAAGCGAAAGTTTTCACAGAAGAATAAATATCATCATTTATCAATATGGCACCAGATGAAACATATCTTTTAATTAAAGTTGCCACCATTTTTGGGCTTGCTGGCGCCTGCCGAAGAGAAGAACTCGTCAAATTAAGCATAGCAGATATAGAAGATAAGATTAATTTAATTGTCGTAAAAATCCGGGATTCGAAAAATTACACGGCAAGATCCTTCGTGATATCAGAAGAAGTTAATAATAGGGCATATTTACAGTTGTATAGAAAATACACTTCTTTACGACCATCATCGACACCAAACCAACGTTTTTTCCTCTACTACAAAACAGGAAAATGTACCACACAATGCGTTGGGGTTAATACCTTTGGAAAAATGCCATCCCAAATTGCTGCCTATTTAAAACTGCCTAATCCCGATCTTTATATGGGACATAGTTTTCGACGATCATCAGCAACTTTTCTAGCGAATTCGGGAGAAGGAGTCACCGACATAAAGCGATTGGGAGGCTGGAAATCAACAGCAGTGGCTGAGGGGTACATCGACGAATCCACAACTTATAAAAAAGGGCTTTCCAACAAGATTTTGGGTATCGGTCCGAAAGAATTAGATCGATCACCAACTGCTTTAAATTCAGGACAATCCAACAAGACCGTAAGTTGCAGTTCTAAACAGGATCAAATACCAAGTTTCTCAAATTCTGAATCTTTCCAGTCCAATGCGATCTTACAAACGAATAACAATGAAATGCTGTCTTTTGTCCCATCAAACCATCAGTTGCAATCGGCCATAAATTTACAAAACGCGACAAATTGTACTTTTAATATTAATATTGTTAACCATTGAATATAGTTCTCTAGTGTTATGTTCTATGTTTCCATAAATTTACAACATATCACAAACTGTTCTTTTAATATTATAATGTAAACCACAAATAACTATTATTCTCAAGTTGTTCCATGTTTTCATGTGCGTTCAAATAAATATATTATCTAAAGTTTTTCGTGTCTAAATAAATTTGTAAATGCTCGTAGAAAAAATATTGTTCCTAAAACGTTCGCAAAGTGTCTTTCCCACCCTTAAAGCATATCCGAACTCCGCTTCGCGTCGTTCGTCTAACTGCTTTTGCGTGCGGGAAAGCATCACTTTGCGAACTTGTTAGGAAAATAACTATTACGTTACTAAGGCGGTGCGGTAAATGACTTTTCAAATCACGAGTTGAGATGTTTATGGACGAGGCGACGAAGGAGCCGAGTCTGAAATTTCTACACGAGTAGTTTAATGACATTTAACGGCTGTGTATCGTACATTGTTCTTTTTCATACTGTGATGATTTTTTTTGATCGGTTTAAAGTGCTTTCTTGTCAAACCATACAATCAGTGTGGCAGTCCGCCTCACATTCTTACCATGAGATGGCGCCAGCCAAACCATGTCACCACTTGGGTGATAGATAGATATTTACAGGGTGTTACTTAATGATATGTCATATGTCATAATTTTAAGGGGGAGTTCCTGGATAAATTTTGAGTCGAAAAAATCATATAAACTTGGGTCTAAAAAGAAAAATAAATAAATAAAATAAAATAAAAAAATAAAAATAAAAAAAAGTGTGTTCCTATACCATAATATCCTGTGGCAAAATTCAGTTCAATATCTCAAACCGTCTTTGGAAAATGTATTAAAAACTGAAAATAAAATAGATCTTTAACACCCTGTATCTTAAAAACCAAGCATTTTAAGACCCAAGTTTATATGACCTTGAAATTATGACATACCATTAAGTAACACCCTGTATGTTACCATCATTCTATGTCAAGTTATTGATTAAAATCATGAGATGGCGCCAGCCAAACCATGCTACCAATGCAATTTCACAGTCTTTGATGATGCAAAATGTAATTTTTGGAGTAGTCAGTAGTCTCTGATGATGCAGATGATGTAAAATGTGAACCCAAGACCAGACCGGTGATCTGGTTTTGGGTCCGGTGAATGAAATTAAAAAAATCAAATCATCAAAGTAAAAGTGAATTTGATCAGGATGTAGATTCTCAAGTCGAAAAAAATAAAAACCCATCGAAAATAGATCTTTTTTACAGATGCTTGAGTTTTTTATGGGTCACACCGTATATTTTAGTCTAAAACGAAAGATCTCTTTCTCGAGATTTCAAAAACAACATATTATTATAAGTTTAAGTTTGGGCCGTTTCTGTGCTATTTCACTTCAAAGTCTCATTTTCAACCATCAAACTCTCTCAATAAACAATGTGGCTATTGGAAACTTTGTGTGGCTCAGTAGTTCAAGTGGTAGAAAATGGAACTTTGAACTGAAATAGCACAAAAACGGCTTTACCAAACATGGTATTTTTTATATCACGAGAACGCGATCTTTTGTTTTAAACAAAAATATGGAGTGTCCAATTTAAAAAATTCAATCATCTGTAAAAATGTTCTATTTCCGATGCGTTTTTGTTTTCGAGTTGAGATTCTGAAACTTAAATCAAATTGCCTTCAATTTTGATCATTTAAAAAAATTTCTAGCTCGAATAAGAAAGATTTTGGAAGTTGGAGTTCTCCTTTCAACACTGTAAAAAATGCAATATTTTTCAAATAAAATTATGTCCGAAAATGCTTCGATTTCGAGATACAGGGTGTTGAAGATTCAAGAAAACAATGCCTTCTTTGTCATAACTTTCCTACCACTGCTTTTCCATAAAATCAATATTATTTTGGAAATACTCATTCACTTCGGAGTTAATTTGGTCTCTTCATATTTTCCCGTAACACGAACGGTTTTTGTTTAAAAAGATAGAAGCCATTTTGATGAATGGCAAAATCTGATATTGTGTGATTGATTTTTTTTTATTTTCGTGAAAATGTTATTTGAGAAATTTGCTTCTTTTATCAAGTCCTGTCTCATGTTTTAAAGAAAACCTCAACTCCAAATACACCCTGCATTAACTATTATGATAAAATAGTTGATTAATAATTAAAAAACATTAACTAGGTAGGTATTTGCTTATTTTCAGTTCATAAACATATCCTTTAAATTTCCTCCTGAATCACCTTTTTATCAATTTTCTAATATTTTCCATATTATAATTGTTTCTAAGACATGTTGATTTGACATTTATTTCAAAAAAATAATAATTTTGACATAAAAAAAATAGACCAGATCATTTCCACAGCAGTATATTCAGGTTATAAAATAAAATGGTAACAGATTCAACTTCACAAAAATCAATAGTTCTTAAAATATTTAAGTCTAAACAGTGATACCACTGAATTTCTATTACCCAAAGCCAAAAACCCACCACCGGGCGAGAAATTAATACAATTTAAATGCCCCATTTCACTTTGAAAAGGTGGAAAATTCTTGAAAACAGTTCCAGAACCTACATGCAGCAATTTAACGGAATTTTTAATTTCAACTGAAGATAAAGCCAACATTTCGCTGGAAGAATTGAATTCAAGTCCGGAGATCGCCGTAGTCAAGTTCATAACAGTCTTGCGTGGTTTTGGGAGTTTTTCCTTTAAAACTTGGTCCATGTTGTACAAGTTAACAACACCTTGTGCTGATCCACAAGCCAAAAATTGGTTTGATTGTGAGGCGGACAATGCGGTACCTTGTAGACAGCCTTCATCAATGAATTTGTGCATTACTTTTCTGTTATTGACGTCCCAAATCGTCACTTCTCCTGTATCGGAATGGCCGAATAAATGTTTGCCATCATGACTGTATTCCAGCGCTGTAACTTCGTTGTCCTGTTTCAAAGTGGCGATTTTTTCCTTGGAAACTGCAGACATTAGATGCACCTCTCCCCATTTTCCTGCTACAGCAAAATACAGCGTATCTGGTGACACAACGAACTTCTTACACACCGTCATCCCTGGTGGTAAATTATAACGTACAGCTTTGGCAGCTTTCAAGTCGTAACTGAAAATGTGCTTCTTTCTAGAACCCAAAATAGCCTCATCGCCATTATTTACAAATTTGGCGCACAAAATGGGATATCTTTCAAAAGCAACGCTGTGTAGTTTATTGTTCCTTTTGCCATCCACTGCAAATAACGTAGCTACACCTTTGTTTCCTGCCACAAGAGCTACACTGGAACTAGTGTGAAACTCAATGCTGTTTATGAAAGGACCTTCATTGTAAGTTTCCGTGTTCAAGTCCTTGACTTTCTTGAATTCCAATGTCCCTGAAGGAAGTGAACTTGGGGCAGATTTATTGATGAAGCCTACCGTACGTAGAACACTTTCGTCACTTGATTTGTGAAACTTGGCCCAGGATGGAGCCCCGGCTATTGATTCAAACTTGCGCTTCAACAAGTTCGAATATTTATTGGACCTATCATTGATTCCACCAGACGGTAGTTTTCTCTTTTGCGTATCGAGTGCTTCTCCAACTTCAATTCCTTCGTCGTCTTCATCTTGCCATGCGGGTTTCAATTCTGCACTGTCACTGTCTTCGGAATGGGGGCCCTCTTCTACCCCCGAGTCTGCATAAGTTGTTCCGGGTTCCTTTTCTGCTTCTTCCAAACTTTTAAGGAATGCCTTCGAGTCACCAAATAATATTTGTGATAATTCCTCGCGATCATCTTTGTGACGGATTTTTTCTTTGGGTTGCACAATGTCGGTTTCGGAAACGGAGTTGGACTTACGTTTTCGAGTAGATTTGGACATTTTTATATCGATTGAGTAAATTTTACAATTCCAAATCTAAACATGTGTGACAATTGTGACATGTAAAATTACTAAAATTGGCGACAAGGATTGTCAATTGTCATTTGTCACCTTCAGAAGTCAACGTTGCCAGTTTTGTTAACACATCTACGCATGGAAATAGCTGAGTACAATGATCCTTGGCTTCAAACTAAACTGCTGGACACTCGAACATACATGCACATTTTTTGGTTAAATTCAAAGAGATATTTCAATGCGGTTCACGGAATTTTGAAGCTAGTTTCATCCGGATTAAGCTGGATCTCTCGTAGAAACAAAGAATCATGATATACAGGGTGATTCATGGAATCATGCAAAACATCAAAATATTATTGAGTATGCCATTCCAGTGAGCTTCAAATTCAGGCGATACAATATGGTTTGTTACTTTAGAAATATCAATATCTCCAGATATTTTTGTCAGTTTTGGAATTCAAGCCGGTTGTCATTAAATACGTTAACAAACATCAGGGAGGTGGAGCAAAATGTTTAAAATCACGGACGGTTTTTGAAAGAGAAAATACTATGAACATTTTTTTTAACCGATAAGGCACCTGCACTCATGGTCAGATAAATGGCACAAGTCAAGAATTTGATAAAAGAAGTATTGGTGCATATAAAAACTTCAATCGATTTGTCAGTTAATGAGAACTGGCGATTTAAAAAAAAATCTTCAGGGCCCTTTTAACACGTTTAAAAAAGATGTCTACAATAAAAAAAAAATGTGTAACTTTTGAGAATAATGGCTAGCCGCATTTGAAAGCAAAATTTATATAATTTCTCAATTACTAAACAAAAAATAGTGTAGCTATGAAATTCTAAACATGGCAAAAATAGCCCATTTTTCAGGATTTCTGCAAAATTCGTTTAAAATTTCATCGCTACTCTATCATTTGTTCAATTAATGTGAGATTTTTGATTGGCGCTAGCCATTTTTATCAAAAGTTACACGAAAAAAGATTTTATTCTAACATCTCATTTGAACGCGATAAAAAGGCTGTAAACTATTTTTTTAACTAAAAAATCCCTTGGACCCATAAACTGAGAAACGGGTTAAAGTTGTTGAACGCACCAATAATACTAATGATGTATCAAAGTTTCAACAAATTCTAGGCTTGTGCTATTTATCTGACCATGTGTTAGAACCTACCTTATCGATTTAAAATAAAAATGTTTATTGATTTTTCTTTTGATTAGTAAATAAGCAGGTTACCATCTTTGCAAAAACCGTAGAATTCCGTCAATCGATTGGATAGTTATGGCGTTTCAAATATTTTGCTACCCCACCTTGATGTTTGTTATGGTATCTAATGACAACGTGCTTGAATTCAAAAACTTACAAAAATGTCAGGGGAAATTGACATTACTTAAATAACAAACCATATTTTATCGCCTGAATTCGATGCTCACTGGAATGGCATAGCTAGGTACTCACAAAAATTTTGATTTTTTTCATGACTCCATGAATCACCCTGTATATCATGATTCTTTGTTTCTTCACGAGACCCATTCCATCCAGCTTAATCCGGATTAAACTAGCTTCAAAATTCAGCAATCCGCATTGAAATATCTCTATTCTTGTTAAAGATATTGGACTTTGAATTCTACAAAAAAAGGTGCATGTATAGGTTCGAGTATCCAGCAGTTTAATTGCTGATTCAATTCTCTCTGACTCTTAACTCTTACCTTCAATAATATTGGTTCTTAATAGTTAGAAGAATGATTTATATATTTTTTTTTCAATTCAACAAAAATCTGCAGCATAATATTGAATACCTAGTCACCTACTGACACTGCATTCCCAATCTGGTGAACTCTGTTATAGATAGCTTTTATCCAATATCGGTCGGTGACAAGTTGAAGAAGTTATAGTCCAAGAACTGGTGACAAAAATTAGGAAGAGTTTATTATTAGTTGATTTTTTGAGATTGAGTCACTTTTTAGCCATGGAAAATAAGTATAGATTCACTTCCAGTACCAAAACCACTGGCAATTATTGGTATCTTCTGGGTAAGTTGGGCATTCTCGTATTCGATCAAATGCCGTTTGAAAATTATAAAAACTCCGAATTCTTCCGGATATAGCCAGAAAAAAAACACCCATCGCAAGGTGTTCTGCGACCGGACTCTAAATAAGGCTCCATCACTTAAAAGTAACCTAATCTCAAAAAATTAGCATCGACAAAAAGCACATTTTTGTCACCAGCTCTTCGACTCAGCTTCGACACTCTACACTACATGTTAGCTAGGTAGAAAGAAACAAAAGCGTACCATCCGAGGATCACTTGAGCTTAAGGTTACAAACCCGACCAGACAGATTTTCAATTATTGGGAATTTTCACAATGATGTTACAAAAAATTTTCACATTTATTGTCTAATGAAGTCAGCATCTAAAAATTATTTTCGTCTAGTGTTACTCTCTGTTCAGAACTCGTGCTTCCGAACATCTTCCGAACACTTCATCTGATTTTGATTCGATAAGACGTGCTCAGCGATTCCCAATCTTGTGATTTTTCCTTTTTGGCTGCTGGTTTTTGTATTCCTGTTGGGATCTTTCTTAATGTGGGATATTTTCTGATCTATTAATTAGTTCTATTAAATGGAGCTCTTATGATTTATGGTAAAAAAATGTGTTCACCACAAAGGCGATTTCAAGGACTCAAATTTCTGCTTATGAAATTCAAGAAAATATTGGCATGGGAATAGTAGTTAACGTTACTATAAGCCGTTAAATTACTTTCAAAATTACGAGTCAAGATGTTTATGAATGAGGCGACGAATGTACAATGTTTTATGTTTCATACTGTGACATCTTTTTCCAATCGATTTAAGAGAAAAATTCCTTTCTTATTGTCAAAGCACAACTTAAGTAGTGGCAGTCGTCGCTCTTATTTCTACCATGAGATGGCGCCAGCCAAACCATCTCACAACTTAGGTGATTTACACGATACACTCATAACGGTATGCTCTTTGCTCTTGCGCATCCTGCGTAGACGTCACTGGATGATAAACAAGAGGTTACCATGGTTCGTGATAGCCATTGTTGTCAGATCTCGCTTTTCGTGCCAGAAACTAGCATGATTCTTTCGAGTTTGATAGTGAACAGACAGCCTGATCATACGACTTGTCATCACTGCCGGCTGTGCTTCGGGCGTTGTCATGACAACGTTCACCCACCTACGTCATGCGCTAAAAAAACGATATCCTGAGATGGACAACAAATAGTGAGAGAATTGCGTTTACATTTCCAGAAAATAAATCGACCTGCTAGGTGTCGAGATCAAAAGCCACTCTTCTTATGAGGCTAACATCTTTGAAAATGATCACTTGATCATATGTATTGTTTATAAATTATGATCAATTACAAAAAATAGATAAATCTATCACATAATGATTACATAAATTATCTTGGAATATTATTATCTGACCGATTTCACGGATGACTTGTTTTTTGAAATATAATCGAACACTTCCAAAAGCTGATCACCTTGTTCCATTTGAAATAATATGGCTATAATCTATGTTGGCATACCTAAATCTCTTGCAAAATTATACAAGAGGCTTTTGATCGTCAGAACATGAAAACAAATTGAGTGTCTCCCGTATTATTCAAGATTATGAACCAGTTGGCAACGGTGTACTGACTATTAAGACACCTGTCAACATGACGAAAAGAAGATGACGAAAATGAAAATGACTTTAGATGCCGTTGGAATCAGTTGGATTTGGATTTGGAATCCGTAAAATCCGTTGAGCGTTGGATGTTTCCAAACCATTCTGCTTTTGGCTTTTTCAACTTGAATATTGGATAGTTAAAGTAGTGTATTGAGTCGTAACATCAAGCTTTTCTTGAAAAAGTCTAATTGATCGTGGTTTTATTCTAAGTGAGCTCGCTGGTAAGTTGGGTGATACGGTGAAGGCATACCTAATTACCTAAGCATAATAATAGGTATAATATAAGTCACTTTATTATTACCAAAGTCTATAGGTATACAGGGTCCTTCATTAGTGCGTCGGGCAATCCTAGCGTGGTTATTTACAAAAGTAGAAAAAAAAGTTTTATACAAAAGTTGTAGAATGTGACTTATTGCATATTTTAAAAATATTTTCAAACATACGGGGTGCTTCACAAAAGTATGGCACGAAAAAGTATGATTTTTTTAAATGGAACCCCCTGTATATTAATTGATATTTCAATTCTTTCTTCAATTTGGAACAAAAATTGTGCTACAACTAATGTTCCTAAATTCAACCGTTATCGAGATATCGCGTTTTAAAAATGGCATTTTTGCAACTTTGGCATGCTATAAAACTCAATTCAAGTTAGAGGAAAATGGTTTGCACTTTCCTATCTTAACTTTTCAAGAGCTCTTCTGTCATTTGGATAGAAGGTAACGTCAACTGTCAACTTTTTTCGGCACATTTTGACATTTTTTCACAATAATGGATTTAATCTCCTTGAATAGCTCTTGAAAAGTTAAGATAGGAATGTGCAATCCATTTTTCTCTAACTTGAATAGTTTGAGTTTTATAGCATGTCAAAGTTGCAAAAATGCCATTTTTAACACGCGATATCTCGATAACGGTTGAATTTAGGAACATTAGTTGTATCACAATTTTTGTTCCAAATTGAAGAAAGAATTGAAATATCAATCAATATACAGGGGGTTCCATTTAAAAAAATCATACTTTTTCGTGCAATACTTTTGTGACGCACCCTGTATGTTTGAAAATATTTTTAAAATATGCATAAAGTCACATTCTACAACTTTTGTATAAAACTTTTTTTTCTACTTTTGTAAATAACCACGCTAGGATTGCCCGACGCACTAATGAAGGACCCTGTATTCCAATAAGTCCGGCTACTCCTTTGATCCGTCTGAAAATACCGACATTTTTTGCGAAGTGTCGTAAATCATGAGCAACACCTGTTTTAGCTAGTTTTAAGGTAGTATACGAGGTGCGGATACGCGGCAACAAAAATTTGTTGCTCTGTCAGGTGACATGCCTGGCGCTTCGAAAGCGATGAGCGTTTTGGAGAACGAAAATACGGGCCCTGAACCATGGACGTGCTAAATAGAGTCTGAGCCAGAGATATGGTCTGAACCTGAACGCTCCAATCGCGAAATTGTCCATTTACACCTATATGCACCGTAGAAATCTAATCCGGATGAAGTCTTTATCGCGATTATATTCCAATTTTTGTATGCACCGCAGCGCTTAAGCCTGAATCGTTCGCTTAACTCTGATCGCCCCATTTTCTAGGCTTAATCGAAGAATTCCAACGAATTCAACATTCCCCCTATGGGGGTTCTTTCATTTGTTCATGTTTTTCCTACAGATTTTGAGGTTTTGCGACTAAAGACAAAACTATGAGAGTGAAACATCAACGGAGGATTATTTGGATTTTTAAAAAATCATCGATTGGAGTAGGATTCTTTTCCAATTCCAATAGGTAGTCAATGAGTACTATCCAAATAGATCTCAATATCAAGCAATATTTATTGCTCCACAATACACTCATAATAATGCGAATTGCTCAATAGAATATTGAATTGAATAGGTAGGTACCTATTTTTGTGGGTAGGTACAAAAAAAAACAGTGTACCTATCACACTCGGATATCTACCGCATATTTTACCCATGATTTTTTATCGTTCAATCGATCGACTCAATTTGGATTGGTGTTGAAAGTAGGTAACTACCTATCTATATCCTGTAGAGGTATCTGATGGCTACCTTTCTCGAAGTTTTGTCTTATTCTAATTCAATTCAAAATTTTAAGTTTATGGGTAAACCCAGACTCCTTTGAACAAATAGACTTGTTGATTTACTTTTTCATTCAAGCTTTAGATACTAATCATCTCTACAAGATAAACTAAAATAAAAATCTTTGAAACTGATGGTCTCATCACTTTTTATTTATTTTCCCAAATGAGATTTTTTCATTCAATTTTCTTGACTTCCAAGTCCCAATTTATAACAGATATCCCAATAGAAGAAGGTTTCTGTTTTTTTTTTATCAACTATATAAGAAATTATCTTAATTATATTTGTTTTTCCTGTTTTCTTGAGTTATCAAACGATGCGTTTTCCAAAGTTTTTTACATCGAGTTTTACATATTTGTGATAATTTCAAAGTAGATAATGAGTTTGAGAATTATACAATATTGTCAATTTATCAATGGGCATTCCACGGGGCATTCCTTACAAAATCATTTGATTAACCACTTGTTTCTACTAAAATATATTTTCTTGTGTTATAAAAAGTGATGTTTTTATTTATCATCAGGTTGATGGGATTGTTATTCTTGCTGTACCTATTAGACTAGGTATACAGTATATAATAACCACTCACTATCATGAAATCTAAGCCCAAGAAAAGAGGAAAAGCAAATATAGGAATGATTCAAGAATAAAAGTTGATACCTACACCAAATATTATTGAATTTACAAGAAAAATCCCTTGGCTTATGTTTGCTAAACGTCATATCAGGCTTGCGGATGTTACTGATCCATATAGTTGCTCATTTTTCATTAGAACTTGCAAGCAAATAGCAAAACTCAAAACAAATCACTCAACATAAATTCCAAAATAATTGTTATTGATATGTTTTTCTAGGTTATTTTGTGACGTGGTCAAAAGTCTGTCCAGGGATTAACGATCCTTGCAGCGAATTCTTTGGTGCATACAAAACACCGCTTAATCTAACTTTGAAAATAATCGAGATTGTCTAGCTCACGTACGCTGTTTAAGCGCCTACAATTTTTGACAAGCGTCTGTGTGGTGTGCAGCGGTGGTGTCTCGGAAACGGTTGCCTCTAGCGTTGTTGAGAAAGTTTACCTCTCTCCACAAAAAAGATGTAGAAATACGATTTATTCATAAAAAATCTCCGAGGTTTGCAGTCAAAAAAGTTAAGGCAAATTAAATGAAATAATAATAGTGTACGTAGCGTCCTCGAACCGCTTCGTAAAGTTAGCAGCAAATCATAACTTTTCACCACAATAAAACCCCCGCCCCCGTTCCAGATTGTGTGCAAACATATTGGAAAAATCGAAAATAAAATTATCGAACCTATGTTCATATGAAAAAAAAACACGTTTTATTTAATTATTTAGAGAAAAATAGAACGCTTTGTGCCCCTGTGTAGCTCCCAGTAACAAAATACACGCGATTAACAACGTCAGTACAAAACCTACCTAGAAATCAGCGCTCTACTTTAAACGCCCACCAAAGTCTAATTTTTTCTTTCTAAAATCTAAACTTCTTTAGGCATACATATTTTAGTTTATTTAGAGGTTTTGGACCGATCAAAAACCTGTTGTGCTTTTACACATCAGTTGCTACATACGTGTTGAAGACGTTTACGTTTTTTTTTGTATTTAGACCTACCTATAAAGACACATTTTTTTCCAAGTATTGTTTTAACTAATAAATATAATATAAAACACATTTATTACGTTATATTGATAACAATGTCATAAATCTGGCTTTTCAAGAGGTGTTCAATTTTGCTCAAAAGGAATGATAAGATCATATCCATAGGTAGGAAAATTCAAAATAACATATTATTATAATGTGCGTTTACATCATGGATTCGATTGACGTCTGTACAGAACGCCAATTGCTAATCAGTTGTACGTTTTGCCTTGACCGTGCGGGCAAAAGCTATATCGTATCAGCAACAGCCAATGGGCGTTCGACTTTAAGAGCCTATTGCTAGTCCGTTGTGGGTTTTGCCTATATGCGGCCGGGACATGGTCCGTATTTCTAGATATCGTTCCGTTCAAAAAACTTGTCCCGTATTGCTCCGTATTTCTCAATTTGGTCTCATATTGTCCCGTTTTAAACATCAACCAAATCATTAGAATTATATATATTTTATCTATATTGCATATTGTCAACAGTGCTTTCTGAACGCCCAACACGTCCGCGGCATTATGTAAAGTTCAGATTCAATTCCACTTCGAAGTGGAAATGACAGATTTCGGTAATTTTTCAGTTTGCCGATTGCATGCAAAATTGTCAACTTAAAGGGTCCCTTAGCGTCAAGTATCCTCAAAATAGGTTGGTGCAATCGGCCATTAGACCCTTCTTGAAGGTGTTTGCAACCATTGAAATGTTGCGCAAATGTGTCGTTATGTGACAATCTTACGGGGCTGGGAGCGAATAGGGGTGCTGGGTGGGCAGAGAAAAGCGCAATAATCGTAAAGAAAACTCAAATTTTTGATTTATTTATTGTGAACTACTATCCCAAACTAACCCAACCTAACCCAAACTCACATTTCACTCTCTTTTTTGGGTAACAATAATTGCTTTTACGGCTTTCTGCTTTTTTTTATGTTTTTCAAATTTTCTTATATAGTCACATCCTAGTCTCTTTTAGGATCACAAATTTACTGGCGGAGGAAATAAATTATGTTATTTGATATTTATTATAAAAAATCGTATTTAGGATGCCGCGTGAGCCAGAAAAACTAACCCAAAAGTAACCCAAACTACCCAATAAACATTTGCGCAGCATGTGAATATATAAATCTTATTCTGGATGTTCTTGAGAATAAGAAAGTAATTATTTTAATCCTGTAATTGAATAGTCGGTAAACTGAAAAATGACCCAGATTTCCGCTTATCAAACGGAAATCATATTATGCTTCCATCTACATTGAATTTGTGTTCAAAGTCACGCTTACGCCAAATTCAATGTGAATGGTAGCATATGATTATCTTTTGGCAAGCGGAAATCTGTCACTTCCACTTCGAAGTAAAATTGAATGTTACTCAGGCATTAATAGTGTGGAATTCGTAGCGGTTTGGTAGCGTAAAACAACTATTCAAATCACTATTTGTTTAAACACCGTCTATTTTATTTTACTCACTATCTGAAATGCTATTCTAGGACCTATCTGTATTTTCAACCGCTCTCTTGACTATCTTTATTATCAGTCAAGTAAGGAGTAAAACGTCACTCTGACTAACCCAAAATTGTACCTTCATTTTACATTATTTTGTCCTTGTACTACATTCCAAAAAATAATAAATACAATAAAATTATAAATCATGAAAAATTATTATTATTCATTAATTATCCAAAAATGGTCGTTATGCAGGTCCAGTAGTTTTTGGTTTGAAGCTGGCGCGACTAAGAGGCTTAACGGTGTGGAGGCTATTTCAGTGTTCAAAATGTTTGAGTCATTTCCGAGGTCATTCCAGTACCTACAGCTGAAAATCAGTGAATAATTTTGTTATGAGGTTTAAATTGAGAAAAAATGTTAGCTGCATAGGATAAGTGGCAAAATTCGTTAGCAGGTCGTGTCAATGTGGAAAAAAAACATGGCGAGCTGACAACTTTTGCCACGTATCCTATGCAGCTATATGCAGGTCACTATTTAAAAAATGGAGTTGATGGTGGTTGCCGTAATACGAAACGTCGTATGCATAATTTAAAGACATCATTTTGTAGAACGAAACAAATTATGAAACTTTCAAATTTAAGAAGTGTCCCGAAAATAAATAGTTTCTAAAACATTCAACGGAATTGATTTGGACCATTCTCATAATAATTTACCCTGTATCTCGCAATCGAATGAAAATTTTGCATCGCGGACAATGGATCTTGAATGATCATCAAAAACTGTAAGTTTTCTCTTATTTTACCGACCTCGTAGGTAGTTATCGTTTTGAAGATACCAATAGTAATACACGCTATTTGGGACACCTTGGAAATATCATAATTTTTTACTGGTATTTGATCTAGGTAAGTGGTTGTTCCTTTATAGAAACTTAAAAATTGAAAAGATGCAAAAAAATGTTCAAATGAAAGTTTCATGATTTTTCCTTAAGATTTTATAGTTTCTATTTTTTTTATGGAATGCCGGATGTCTATTATTTTATTACAGATTCAAAATCTCATTTTTCGCGTGCCCCAATTCATGTTAATAACGTTTTCAGAAATATACAGGGTGGTTCATAATATATGCGCAGGACTTCAGGATGTGATAGCTCGTCAAAAAATATGAAAAAAGTTTCAATTAACTTACCTGAAAATGTATCATTTTCGAGATACAGGCTGTTGAAATTGTTTGAAGCTAACGGCGAACATTTCCAACATTTAATTAGGAACATTGTTTTTGATCTTTTGTAAAAGTATTGTAAGAAAAAACAATCATTTTGAAAAATGTTTCATGTTTTTCAACAGAAAAGTTGATTCTTCTCGGAAACCGTCGACTTTAGAGCTTATGACCAAGTGTACCTTTTTTGTGAACAAAACATTACCGGTTCAAATGGGCTTCTCAAAACATTAGCTACTTTTTCCATTTCATCACCTTGAATCTCGAATATGGTGCATTTTAGAGGGTAAGTTAATATGTTATGGTTTAGAAACATCACTCTAAATAACATAGTGTAAAGTTGCAATGCGGACGAATAATCAGATCGCAGCCGCCATGGATCACCAAAATCAAAAATAATTGTCTTTTCTCTGTCATCAAATATTCTGTTTTCTTTGGTTTTCCATGTTTTCCGATGGTTGTTGCGATACATTATTTCATTTTTCGCCCGCATTGAAATCGTACACAAGTTATTTGGAGTCAGATAACTCGAAAACGGATAGTCGAAACATTGGCAAACTATACAAGGTGTATCTGCAGTTGGGGTTTTCCTTTTAACATGAGACAGGTTTTGATAAAAAAAAACAAATTTCTCAAGTAACATTTTCTCGAAAAATTAAAAAAAAAAATGAGAAATTTGCTTTTTTCACCAAGACCTGTCTTATGTTACAAGGAGATCACTCTACAAATACACCCTGCGTTTTTTATCTTAACTTAAGACAAACGAAAAGAAGAGGGTTATCGTGGCGTAGGGACAGGAAGGGAAATAAGAAAAGTTGGCTCCAGGCTTGATTTGAAACCACGACCTTCGTCATACCAGGACATTTCAAAGGGTTTATTAAGAATTAAAAATTACAATGTTTAACCAATTAACGCTCTACCAACTCAGCTACCAATGCCTATGAGCAAAACCAGCCCAATGCAAACTATTCTCACTTCTAGGATGTGAGTTTTAAGGTTATGGTGAGCAACCTTCGGCGGTTACAATCCATTGGAGGTGTTATATGGGATTTTTCAATTCTTTTAAAAATTCTAAGTATATTTTATGAAGCATCTCATATACCTATCTTCAACGGTTTGGGAGAAAATAACGTCGACACATTCAAACGAAAAAGCTTAATTGCGCCTAAACCGTTACCGAAATGGGCAAAATGGATTTGAAGAAGTGCAGTTTGTGAAAAGGTTTTTCAATATACAGGGTGTATATTGCAGAGCAGGCTTCAACATTTTTTTTTTAATGGCAAGCCCTGTATATCTTTAGATATTTGAAATCGCACCTTTTCTGGCATCTCAAATCCATTTGGTTTTAGAAATTCGCTTCAACCGTTCAAAAGCTATTCCACTTTTTCTAAAAGTTGATGCGTTTGCAACCATTTACTAAAGATACCACAGAGCAATTGGTTTTTGAGCTATCAAGTCGAGACTTTGTGAGACTTTGCCAGTGTTTAAACATCCGAATTGGGTATCTTTTGGTGGCAATCCCGTCGATTTGCATTTTGCTGACACTTCAATGTTGGTAAACTTCAAAGCACCATAACATGAGTTTTTCAAATGGCACACTCTGTATTTTGATACTTAGTCGCGAGCAGCTTTTCTTTTTGCTTATTTTTTTATCCCAAATTGGTTTTCAAAAGTCGTCAGTTTGGGAGATAACTTTGTTTTTTAATAACTCGTCCAAATCTCATCGAAAACAGACTGAACGTGCGATGAAAATCATTTTTTCACATATCAACGTCAAAATGACATTTATTGTATGCCTCCTAAAACTACTAGAAATCAAAGAAACTTGAATTGACGGAACAAGGAACTAAATAGTTAAATTACAACACGTACACAAAATAATAGCGAGAACATTCAACTGCTAATCACAAAAAGTGTTCAAAATGATGTCACTTCGACGTTGATATGTCAAAAAAATTTGATTTTCATGGCAGTTTCCGATTGGATTTGTTGAGTTTTTCAGAAAAACAAAATTATTTGGTTCGTTTTTTTTTTGGATTGTAGAGCTCGAAAAATTGTATATTCTTGGCAAAAAGTGACCTTCGCCATTTTGACTTCAAGGCCTACTATGTTAGTTTTTAAGAGCAAAATTTCAGGAAACCATATTAGCGATTTTTTCAGAAAAAATCTGTGTGCGCCACTGGATTCAGCATCCTTTAAAACGGGTCTATACAAATTTTCAACCGAAAATATCAAGTTGAAAAAAATTAAAAATTCGCACTTCAACAATCTTTGATTCTATCAAAACAAATAAAAATGACATAAAACTAAAAATTTGTAACTTCTACCAAACCACCATCAACTTCAATGCATTTTTCATTTATTTTGATAGAATCAAAGATTGTTAAAGTGCGAATTTTTAATTTTTTTCAACTTGATATTTTCGGTTGAAAATTTGTATAGACCCGTTTTAAAGGATGCTGAATCCAGTGGCGCACACAGATTTTTTCTAAAAAAATCGCTAATATGGTTTCCTGAAATTTTGCTCTTAAAAACTAACATAGTAGGCCTTGAAGTCAAAATGGCGAAGGTCACTTTTTGCCAAGAATATACAATTTTTCGAGCTCTACAATCCAAAAAAAAAACGAACCAAATCGGTTAATTTTTATCAGGGTGTTCCCAAAACAAATGGGTCACACTGTATACAGGGTCCTTCATTAGTGCGTCGGGCAATCCTAGCGTGGTTATTTACAAAAGTAGAAAAAAAAGTTTTATACAAAAGTTGTAGAATGTGACTTTATGCATATTTTAAAAATATTTGGAAACATACAGGGTGCGTCACAAAAGTATGGCACGAAAAAGTATGATTTTTTTAAATGGAACCCCCTGTATATTGATTGATATTTCAATTCTTTCTTCAATTTGGAACAAAAATTGTGATACAGCTAATGTTCCTAAATTCAACCGTTATCGAGATATCGCGTTTTAAAAATGGCATTTTTGCAACTTTGACATGCTATAAAACTCAAACTATTCAAGTTAGAGAAAAATGGATTGCACATTCCTATCTTAACTTTTCAAGAGCTATTCAAGGAGATTAAATCCATTATTGTGAAAAAATGTCAAAATGTGCCGAAAAAAGTTGACAGTTGACGTTACCTTCTATCCAAATGACAGAAGAGCTCTTGAAAAGTTAAGATAGGAAAGTGCAAACCATTTTCCTCTAACTTGAATAGTTTGAGTTTTATAGCATGCCAAAGTTGCAAAAATGCCATTTTTAAAACGCGATATCTCGATAACGGTTGAATTTAGGAACATTAGTTGTAGCACAATTTTTGTTCCAAATTGAAGAAAGAATTGAAATATCAATTAATATACAGGGGGTTCCATTTAAAAAAATCATACTTTTTCGTGCCATACTTTTGTGACGCACCCTGTATGTTTGAAAATATTTTTAAAATATGCATAAAGTCACATTCTACAACTTTTGTATAAAACTTTTTTTTCTACTTTTGTAAATAACCACGCTAGGATTGCCCGACGCACTAATGAAGGACCCATATACAGTGTGTCTAGAATAAAATGATGTACATGGGAATATTGGAAACGGTAAGAGATACGGCGTCGCTTGAATGGAAGAAAAGTTGCGTATTTGTATGCCCAAAAATAATCTACTTTTGTTTTATTTTGAATCGATACCGTGATGTAGATACAGGGTGAAAAAGAAAATGTCCATATTCGAAAAACTACAAAATTTTGCTTATTATAAAAGCCAATATTTTCAAATTTACAGGATATGGGTGAGAGGAAATGACGATTCTAAAAACGGCATCAAAAAATGTTGTAGGCCCACGATGTTGCGTCCGGCCGAGGCCAACTTTGGTTTTTCTTATGGAGGCCATATTGAACTTCTCCATTTTCATGGTCCGTATTGAAAATAGATTCCAAAAATATGACTTCCATAAAAAAAACAGACTTGACTTTGTCTGGACGCAACATAGTAGGTCTAGAATTTTTTTGACGCCGTTTTAGAATCGTCGTATCCTCTTACCTATATCCTGGAAATTTGAAAGTGTTGGGTTTTATAACAAGCAAAATATTGTGTTTTTTTCAAAATGAACCTTTTCTTTTTTCACCCTGTATGAACATAACGAAATCGATTCAAAATGAAACAAAGGTAGAATATTTTTGAGCATACAAATACGCAACTTTTCTTCCATTTAAGCAACGTCGTATCTTTTACCGTTTCCAATATCCTCGTATAGTCCCATGTACATCATTTTATTCTGGACACACTGTATACAGGGTGATTCTTAAGTTGGTATTTTTCTTTTAACACTGTATAGAATGCAAAAAAATAAGAACATTTTTCAAATACAATTATGTCCGAAAATCCTTTCTTTCCGAGATAGAGGGTGTTAAAGTTTTAAGAAAAAAATGCCTTTTTATCATAACTTTCCTACTACTTCAGATATTTCCACAAAATTTGGTACACTTCTTTTGAACATTGAATCACATTTTTTGATGTTTTTAAAAAATTTCTACCAGTGGCGTTCAAACCGGATTTGTATTGAATTTTTTTAAGAAAAAAAATAGTAGGCCACTGCTTATTCTTAAAATCAATATTATTTTTGAAACTCTCATTTACTTTGGAGTTGAGTTGGTATTTTTTCGAACGACGAGCGGTTTTGTTTAAAAAATTTAAAGCCATTTTGATGCATGGCAAAATCGCTAAAATCTGATATGGTGCTTCGTAGGTGTAATTCGTTTTTGTTAAATTTGTATTGAAGTAAGGTCAATGTAATATAGAATAAAATATTATTTTTATCATTTATCATTCATAAGGCGTAGTTTTTTTTTTTAATTTTTAAAATAAAAGTCACTCTTTACCAAATATTATATTAAAAAAATAATTCACATATCAATAAAAAAAAGATTAAATAATATAAAAAATAAACTTGACCGCATTTTTTTTATTTGTAAAAGAAAACAAGATTTAAAATTCCAGTAATTAAAAAGCAAAGAAATAGAAAATAAATTTTAATAATCGGTGCTGCCACCTCTAGCTCTTATGCAAGCTTCAATTCGCTTTGGAATGCTTCTTATTAAATTGTCAACATTCTCTTGGGAAATGTTTTCCCATGCTGCTAATGCTGCTTCAATGAGTTTTGCGACATTTCCTGGATGGTCCCGACGAGCTCTAACCCTTCTTTTAAGCTGGTCCCACAAGTGCTCGATGGGATTCAGGTCGGGCGAACATGCGGGCCAGTCCAAAACTGTGATACCTGGTATGTGGAGGTTCATTATCTTGCATAAAGATAAAATCTCCAATTGCTCCTCTCTAAAGTCTAACTATAGCTTCTAACACTAAATCAACAACTCCGACTTGTTAAAGTTTGGTGAAGTGGTAGAAAAGGAGTTTTTGCTCCCAGCATAATACCTCCCCCAAACATTACACATCCTCCTTTATATTTTTGGACAGATCTAGCAGCCTGTAGTCTAGCTTGTCTTCCTGGAGCTCTAAGAACACGAATTCGACGGTCATCTGATTTAAGGCCAATTCTCGTCTCATCAGAGAATAGGATATTTTGCCAATTTTCGATTGTCCAGTTTTGATGATGTAAGCACCAGGTTAGCCGGTCAATTTTGTTTTGCCTGGACAACTGTGGAACCCGTAACTCTCTCCTACTATACAACCCTCGAGCACGAAGTCTTTTTCGTATGGTTTCTACGGAAACGTTCACGTTGTCGTTGCAGCTCTGGATTAGAGACGACTTTGCCTGGGTCTGTTCTTGAGAGTTCCTAATTCTAATGTATGGTTAAGTGAACGCATAAGCATAATAATAATGATCAAGGCGTAAGTCACTTCATTAATGCATAGAGCATAAGAGATTAGGGTGTTTATGGAATGTGGTATTTAATACACAGCAACTGTCAAACATATGAAAAACATATAATTCTCGCCTACCAGTAGACGCGGTGACCGTTGATATTTTGGTCCAGGCATTCTCCAACATGATTTTATTTTTATGATCTACATGACCCAGATTCCAAATGCATGGAAACTGTTCAAGGGTCTCAATAAAAAATCCCTCCTCAAAACTCATCACTCCACTAGACTAATTTCACTCAAATTCACCTCAATATTTCACTATTTCACCGTTGTAAACGACAAAAATAACAAAAGAAAGAAACCAGTCCGTCCAGCAGATTGTCAATGTCATCAGACTGATCATGCATAATTTAGTGCATAAAAGTTGGGAACTTTTACGCTTATGCATTATGTTTATGCTTTAATCATTGAGACTTATGTTTTCAATAAACACTGTAGCTTGTATTCATACATTTAACTGTTATGACTTGTGCCCTAGAATAACGCTTTGATCAATAAGTTATGCTTATGCCTTCGCTAAACCCGCCATAATAAATATCTGCGATACGTTTTTGAAACAACACCCTGTGTCACACCTACTCTCGCTGCTACGACCCTTTGGGACATTCCTTTTTCAATGAGAGCAATAGGGAGTTTTTGAAGCTCTTATTTATTTCAACGTTAATATGTTAATAACGTGTCCCGCTATACGGAGCATGCGTAGTAAACAAAACATTAATAACGGAGAGGACCCAAAAAAGAGATTTTGAAACTCGTATTTAACGTTTGACGTTGTGTCATCACCATGTCATCTGTCATCATAGTGATCAGGTTGTGTTTTTGATGTTTTGATTTTGATTTTGTGATATTTTCGCCAAATTCCTAGCAGAGCAGCACGAATTATGAAATATGGAAGATATTTTGGATATTTGGTCCAATGTGGATGGTAGTACATAATTCCCGTTTGACAAGCGGAAATCTGCCACTTCCACTTCGAAGTTAAATTAAATGTAACTCAGGCAAAACCACGAGAATCATGGGCAAAACACCGACTGGAATGATAAACAGCTGATCTCCATCGACATCAATTACACTGTTGCCAAGCGGTAAAACAAAGGATCAGTTTCTGTTGGATATTTAATAAAAAGACAAGAATGTTACAATTCCAGTGCAACTATGTCGTCATTTTTAACAATTTAAATGGTACTTTGTATGTTTCACGGTTTATATGTAATAATTAAATAATACTGTATATCAATATGACAACATGAGAAAATAACCGACGGCTATTAAGCGAACGTTAAGGCTCCGTAGATAACGTAACACGTTATCGGTTAATAAGCGAGTCGGTTATTTCCAGACATCTGCGCAAGCTCAGAATAACCGGCAACGTTAATAACGGGTCAAATAAGAGCTTCAAAAACTCCCTAATTAATTCTTCCCCTCTGCACATCGGTTGATCCAACATAAGGCATTTTGCTACTTTTTTAGGTCGAAATAAAATACCCATTGAAAAGTGATTTTGGTACTGAACAGAAAATTTAAGAGATAAGCAGTCGCATCTATTTTATTTTTATGTTTATGTTAACAAAATAACAATAAATATCCTTATCTTCAACTGGCATACCAATTTTTTTTCTTACAAAAATGCTATATCCCTAATGTCCCAAATACCGAGTGATTCCATATAAGTTTGGTTGTGTGTGTCTGGAGTGGTAGGAGAGTTATGATAAAAAAGGATTTTTTTTCTTAAAACTTTAACACTCTGTATCTCGATAACAAAGCGTTTTCGGACATAATTTTATTTGAAAAATTTTCTTATTTTCTTGCATTCTATACATTGTTAAAAGGAAAATACCGACTTAAGAATCACCCTGTCCCTGTATAATGACTATACTCATTCATATAATTATCCTACCACATTTCAATCGATCTCCATAATTTTCTTATCTTTTCTTTAGTAAAATGGACACTAGCTATCATTCCGACTCATCGGACGATGTGTACTTTGGACCATATACCATGCAAGAGGCCAAATCAGACTTGAGGAGGCTCAAGAAAAACCTTGGGGCAAAAACTGGAACGACGCCTAAAAGGAGACATTCTGCCATGTGAGTAAGCTTTGTAAGCAGTAAGATCATGATACAGGGTGTCTTGAATTGCATAGTAACATCTTGACAATATAATATCAGCTATGATGATGCATGAACGTCTGTTCTACAATACTGAGTATGTTTTTCAGTTCCAGCTTCAATGTTCCAGTCCACTCGACCACGTCTTACTTGGAAAACCTGAATATTTCTCCAGGTTCCGATTATGTGACTTGTAACGAAATGTCGTCCATACGAAGCAAATCGGACGATATCAACCAGGCAATCATTGATATTAGCGATGACGACGACGAGGTTGAACCTCATAGTCATGAACAGCATCAACTGAGTCCTATTGCTCCAAACATAAAACAAGAATTGGATGATTACGAGGAAAAACTTAGCATTATTTCCATTGAAAGTAGTGACGACGATGAAAATGAACGCGAAGATAGTGCAGAGTTTGGCGAGGAATGTCGCACAAGCACTTCTAACGGTTCAAACGAGCAAAACTTGAACACATCATTCTCCTATGACCTGAAACTCTCGCCTTGTAATAGCGAAGCCTCTTCAATCTCGGATATTGTACACACCAATGAAAGCGGCGATAATGTTGAGTTCAGCGAGGAATGTTGCACTAGCCCATCTAACGGTTCAAACGATCAAAGCTTGAATACATCATTCTCTGACCTGAAACTCTCGCCCCGTAATAGCAAAGCCTCTTCGATCCCTGATATTATTGTACACTCCAATTATGATGACTCTGTGTACTTCAACGATACATTGGAAGAAATGAACCAGTTCTTGAAACAAGGTCCGGACTATGTCATGCCTGAACGGAAAAAACTGAGCCCCATTCCCCATATAAGTCCTGTTAAAGAACGCAAACTGATTCACATCGCTCGTCATAATCCTTTTGAAACTACACCCGTGAGAAAGAGCAAGTCTGCCGAAAAAATCGTTAAACCTACAGTCCAAGATGATAGGGCTAAGTCTGTAGGGGCTACGGCTAAAACTTCCAAACAAACAAAGATTCCTAGTTTAAACGTCAAAAACCTATTCCCAGAGTTCAAAGTTCCCGTTAAACCATCAGTAAAGGCCAAGAGTTCGTTGAAGAATGTTGTTAGTCCTGTTGCAGTGTATATTAAAAATACCCCGAAGTATTGCCCGTTGATGAAGAATACGAAAATATCGCAGAATTTGTTCAATATGACTACCAAGAAGTCTCCGATAGCAGTAGATACTCTTTCAACAGTCATTCCGAAAGTGATATATCAACCGGCCAAGACTAAGATTCAATCTACGGTAACCGCGGTGAATCTCCCCAATAACATAAAAAAGATAATTACACAAGGGGTTGTAACGAAGCACGAAAAACGGACTGGGGTAGATATTGGGAATGAGACCATCGAAAGGAGGCTTCTTGAGTCCGACCTTTCGTTGGACTTGAGTCAGGGTCCAATACAAGATGTTTCCGTGTTGACACATAAACAACCATATAATTTCAAACGATGAGTGCGTTTCTTGTATATTCTTGATGTATTTTGTCTGTGATGAACTTTTGTGATCGTTTCTAGCTGCTGGGAAGCTTTTCATATTCAAATCTAGTGTTTAACGAAGATATTCATTTTTCTTTTTTGATTTTTACCGGCTTACAGTGTTTTTTCTTCTGTTTGTCAACAATGTATTTATTTTCATTTGAAATTGTTTCTCATAGTACGCTTTTCACACTACATTATCTAGCGTCTGCATACAGGGTGTCCGAAAAGTCAACTGGGAATATTCAGTTCATTGATCAAATATTAAACTTTTTTTACCAATTTTTTAGTTTTTTCTTGTTTTTCTGGATGCTTATGAGATTCTACCAGTCATTGAAGTATTATCGTTGCCATTTCGGAAACCCTGTAAGCGTAGAGGCTGACTGATTTTAGTTTTTAAGACATCTAGATTATTCGTTTGTATCATATTGTTTGCTAATCAAGTATATTTTAAAATTACTATCTCATTCTTATTTTTATTCATCATTAGAGATTATTGTATTTTTTGAGAGCGTTTTATTTAACCCAGCTGTTTTTGTTATCAATATTTACACAGGATGTTCTGAAAACAAGATGCACTTTTTGAAATCGGAGATAGATGGAAGAAGATTGATAAGAAGTGGCAAATTTAGTTGAAAACAGAAACACATCAGGAAGAAAAAGACAAAATGAAAGGGTGAGTAATGAATAATTATAACTTATAACCAGGGGATTTTTTTTTCTACCATGAGCATTCGCCAGTTCAAAGATTAAACATTTTGATAAAGCTTCTCAACATTACGATACTATAGTCGAGATAAAAAGGAAAAAACACCTGGTCAAGAAGAACACTATCTCAAACAATATTTTGAAAAAGCTTATTAAGCGTTGAGAATAATGGTCAGAATGTGAAAAGCACACTCTAGAGAAAAAGACGTTCCCAAAAATATTCCGTACCAGAGAAAAAAAATGAAAAGAAGTGTGTGTAAAAGAAAGTCCTAATCTTCACAAAAACATTTGATTTTGTAATTGTTCAAGATGAACCATTTTCAAGAGCTTTAACATAATGTGTACATAGGTCTTAAAAGTACAGGGTTATTGATCATAGATGCCCCCCTCTAACTTTTCAATTTGACGGTTTAGAAGAAGGTGTCCCAAATAAAAGTTTCTTATTACAAATTGATACCCTATTTTTTATTTGATATTTGGATTCTCCTTTTGACTCTGAACATTTTCTATGTAGCATATCCTATACCTAAGTTTAATGTATAAAAAGATATTTGATATTTATTAATTGAATAATACTAATTTATTGTTATAAAAATGTGAAATATATCTATGATTTCGAATTATTGACGCTCGTATTGATGAAAATGTCACGTCATTATATATTTTCAAAGTGTAAAAGTATCAAACTATAAATAATTCTGCCTTTAATTCAATAGATTTTTTTTTATATAATACGTTATTTTATTTTTAGTTCTTTTTTTGGGTATAAATTTAAAATTAAAAAAGTTTTGGTATATCCTACACATACAATTACGTCAATACTTCGGAACCTCGTTTAAAACCATAGATATATTTCACTTTTTTATAACGATGGATTAGTATTATCCAATTTATAAAATATCAAATATCTTTTTATACGTCAAACTTGATGGCAACCGGGATTTAAATACTAATTTTTACACATTTTTAAACTTGATATCTCCTGAACGACTCATCAGAAAGGTATCAAACAATATATTTTTGAAATCAAGAAAATAAGCTCTTTCATAATATACAGTGAGGACACGTAGGTTGGAATAAATTCAATTGAAATTCAGGGGTTTGTTTTCTGGAAAAACGATCGGACACGTCGATTTTTATTTTTGACTCCGGTTTTTTTCTATGATAATTCTATTTATACAGGGTGGACCAAAAATAAGTTAAGATCATCAACTTCATTTTTTCAAATGGAAACCCCCATTTTTATTCCATTTTTGAATTCTACGTGAAATTCTGAGTAATATAATTATTATAATTCCAGTATACAGGGTGGACCAAAAATAAGTTCGGACCATCAACTTCATTTTTTCAAATGGAAGCCCCCTTTTTCTATTTCATTTTCGAATTCTAAGTAGGTTTCATGTACCATGTCCTTAGCTAAACCTCAACAGTTATCGGGGAACACGATTGTTCAGAAATACAGTCGATTTGATCAATCGTGAATTTCTCGATAACTGTTGGAGTTAGGCTAAGGACATGGAACATGAAACCTACTTAGAATTTGATGTAAAATTCGAAAATGAAATAAAAAAAGAGGGGTTTTCTTTGAAAAAATGAAGTTGATGGTCCGAACTGATTTTTGGTCCACCCTGTATACTAGAATTATCATCATCATATTACTCAGAATTTCACGTAGAATTCAAAAATGAAATAAAAAATGTGGGTTTCCATTTGAAAAAAATGAAGTTGATGGTCGTAACTTATTTTTGGTCCACCCTGTATAAATAAAATTAACATTAATAAAACCGCAGTCAAAAATAAAAATCGACGTGTCCGATCGTTTTTCCAGAAAACAAATCCCTGAATTTTAAATGAATTTATTCCAACCTACGAGTCCTCACTGTATGATAATATACAGGGGGTTTCATTGAAAAAAATGCTACTTTTCGAAAAATATTGACATTTCGATAGTCTTTTGTTTTTTTTTATAGGATTTTTGAAAAGTTCAGATGAATATCTAAAACTTCCATATTTACAAATTTTTTATATCTTTATTGATAACGTCGCTATCATATGGGTCAATATCATGAAACTACAACAAACAAGATGAGCTTACGCGCATCTTTCCCGGTGACCGCTCATTTGAAATGCATAGGGTGTTCGGTGCCCATTGCCAGGTTATGTTTTTCCCATATCTTTCTTATGCAAGGTGACCCAAAAGCTCACCATGCGCGAATCGGTATCAATTCCGTCCAGCTAGTGAGCATATCTTGTGTGTTTTAGTATCATGGATCAATATACAGTGCTTTTCTGTAATGTCCCCCCCCCCTTTTATTTTTTGAACGACTCAACTTAGAGACTTCAAATTCTAGGTGATGAAATACAAGCATGTTTACTATGTTTTGACATGAAATTGACATATGAAAAATTCAAGATGGCGGCTGGGCGTCTTTCAAATGAAGTTATCCATTTTTTTGTAAAACCAACACTGAAAAACCGGCAATAGTGCTTTTTTCTTTCAGAGATTAAAAAGGTACAATGGATTTGAAAAAAAATAAGTCTGATCACCTAAACTGGGAAAAAGAATAGAGAACTTATTGATGTCACTAGATTTTTATTATCTGTAGAAATGGGAAAAAAACATGGAGGGTGCAAGACTTTTGGAGGATTGTGTAGTTTGAACGGGTTTAGCTAGTAATGCCTACAATCAACAAGTAACTCAAGGAAAGGGTCTTTGTTTCTGAACAGTTTCAAAATAATCAAAAATAAAAAAACAACTACAGAGGTTTTCCAAATGATGTGAAAGAGCACCCACATTAAAATCAACCAAAAAGTGTTATCAAATCACTATAACGAACCACAGTTCAACAAACTAAATGTACTAGAAAAAAAAAATTAAGAAGTGTAAACAGATCTTGCGACAGAGTGATTAAACCATTATAAAATGAAAAATTTCAAAAATACTCAATATGGAAAGAAAAATAAATAAAATTAGTGATACAAACGTTACTAAGGTTTTCTAAAAGATGCGAGAGTCGTAGAAGTGTAGAAAATTATCCTAACAGTTGATAAATTGACAACAATGAATGAAACGATTGAAATTTAGCTAAAAATCCGATGATAAATTCCCTTAAAGCCGATGTTTCTTGAACCGTCTAAAATTATTAAAAAAGGTTTTTAGTGAATGGAAGAGTACTGAATATGATTAACACCAATCAAAAAGTGCCAATTAAAAAAAAAAAAACAAATTAAAAAAAATCACCGATTATCGTATACCTAACTATTTTGCCTTAAGAAAAATAAAAATAAATAAGCAACAGTTTGGAGTATTTATTAAAATAACAAAACTATACATACTGATATGAATATAATGATATAACCTTTAAAGACTGTTCTCATCAAAGAAGTTTTTCACCTCAAACTAAATGTTCTGAAGCTCTAACAGTATAAAATTTTTTAGAATTGAACGCCTTGTCAAACACAAACATAACATTTTAATTTAGCCAAATATTCAACACTAACAATGTCCTATTTACAATTTACATCATATTGACTACATTGGAGATACAAAAAATATTTGTTTCTATTTATACTAACCTTAGTTTTGTGTATTATCGTGTATGCAAAAATGAAATGGTGTATATATCTACAATTATTATTATTGCTTTGGGTAAAAAAACTAGATTCGACCAGCGAATTTTGTGCGAGTTGAAATTCAAGTCCTTCCTCTCTCAACGTCTCGCCTTTGGTTTTCTGGCTTAACAGTGTTTTCTTCCATTTTTTCCAAATTGCGAAACTTTCTATGCTTTTCTAGAGATATAAAGAATGTTATCACCAGCTCATGAGAATAATTAGATTTTCTTACTTGCTATTTTTACCATGATCACGCCCCACCAAATCGACCATCCCCATCCAACAAGACAAAATAGAACAGTGAAAAATTGACTGAACCCTATGATTAAGTCGATGATAAATGCACCTATTCGAGGTTTTGGTCCGTCTTTTTGCGAGAATCTTGGTTTGCCTATGCACAGACAGAACAGTCCACTTAGAACAGTTCCTGTGTAAAAATTTAATAAAAAATACACTTCTTATTATATCGACAAAATGACATACCTGTACCAGGCCCAATACAATTCATCACACAACAAAACCACGCCAGCCATACAGGAAGAACAGGAATGGCCCCTTTCATCTGTGAAGTGTGCTCAACCAGACTCGCGTCTATCTTTGGTTTAAAATCCTGTAAAACAACATTGAACTGTCAACTCCTCATAAGCACGCATTATATTACTTCTGGAGGGGGAACACTCAAAGGCGTCAAACTCTTCTTCTTGTTACTAACCACTGACTCTTTACGTGAACTCAAAGGTGGGGGCCGCAATTCTTCCTCTTTCTTCTTACAGCAGCAGCAAAATATTTTTTTGAAAAAACCTCTGCAACCCTCTCTGGAACAAAAGCTTGTTTTTTGTTGAGTTTCCGATTCAAGAAAACTGCTTGCTCTTCGCTCCACCCAACTATGTTTTCTTTTGCCAATGGGGAAACAGCTTTTGGAGTCGGAAATTTTGTTTTTCTTGCAACAATTCAGTTTATGCCAAAGTTTGGTTGTTTGTTCTTCGCCATTTTCGTCTTCTATGCTTATTCTGACTTGATCTCTGAAGTGAAAAGTGAAAAATGTTTTTACCCCAATGATCTAATAACCACAACTTACTTGATTTGCTTCTTATTCTTTTTCTTCAAACATTGCAGACATCCAGGCTTCACCTCCTCCTCTTGACGCTCTTTCAACTCCTCCGTAGCTTTTGGATCCTTCTTGCATTTTTGACAGCTGTTGCAAGTAAGAACTTTGGTGCAATTTTCCAAAAACTTTTTGCACCGATTTGGTGGGGGTTCATCTTTTGTTGGTTCTGCCGGTGGTGGAGGTTGTTGTTGTTGCTGTTGTGTTGGATGGAGACTGAAAATTGTGAATTAGTCATTAGCCGCAAATTTTAATTATTTATGAAGCTTGGCAAATGAAGTTTCTACACGGAAAAAATGAAACGCAAATGTACAAATCAATACGTTTCGCACGCCAACACACGTTGTACGTTATTGAATTTGCCATTTTCCTCAATACAACTGAATGAAAAATTTTACCCTCCATGTCCATTGATACCATTAAGCCCATTTTCAACATAACCATACCCGTTGTACTCTTCATGCAATGGACTAACGTATATGAATGTCATTTTTGACTATAGCAAAACAAACTATTTAACATGCAACTAAAAACACAACACAAAATAACACGCTCAAGTACCATTTGTATCTGTCTATAACGCTTATGCGTAGGACTGTCATTTTTGGGCACTACAATCCAATAAAACTGGTAAGTTGAGGATTTGGTTCAGGTGTAATAGATTTTACACGTGAGCGACTTTTTTTTAGTCAGATGCTTTTTCTTGGCCGGCCTACCTGAAATCCTCAACCAACCAACTTTTAAACACTGTTTGAGAATATTCAAATTCAACGATTGATGATTCGTGGAATTGAAAGAAAAAGGTTAAAGTGAGCACTCGAGGGTGGAAAATTTATATTGTGGTCGATGAAAGACTGGCGAGTGGGGTTGCGGTCTTCGAGTCTTGGCTGGCCAAAGGCCAAGCAGGATTCTTGAGTGGACAGAGGCGGAGAAAGTTTTGATTTTTGAGCAATAAGTTGGTGTCTGGATTGAAATACGTTATACTTGAAAAACTTTATTTACAGGTTGGCTATGAAAATGGATTGGCCAAAGCAGGGCGTGCCTCACTCCAAGTACTGAGAGAGACTTTTTCTACAGCATTGCTACGGAAATTCTGGTGATTTTAGCTTAAAAAATGGTTTTTGAGGGCTTCCAGGGTCCTGGGGTCATCGATGTGAACCAAGAATTTCAGGTATCAGGATAACATTTTCAGGAGCCAAATCTGGAGTTTCCGTTAGCCCCAGACGTTCTCCACCCTGGCTCATCCACGGTCAACAGAAGTGGAAGAGCTAAGAATTCTTGGAATTCCAAACCAAAAGAAAATGATCGAAAAAATTTCAGCACTTGGAATTTATACTTCAAGTGAAAGATCGAGAGTCAAAGACCACTTCTTTGCAACCCCATTTCTCATCCAATTACCCCCTGCTTAAAAATGAATTGCTACTCCCATCCGTCATTTTTATTTATAACCCATGACCCGGATCCTCCCTCAAATTACCATATTTTTGCATAAACACAATTCAATTAAACAATGAAAAAACTGACAAAAGGTCCCAGTCTAGCGACGCCTATGGTGAATCTGGTCATTTGAATAGCACGCCATTTTGTAGTTTTCAGAATTTCCAGGTAATCACGCAAAGTGGTAATACTTAAGGAAAAAATATACGCTGAGGGGGGGGGATTTTTTGAGGATAAACGCGGACTTTTGGGTCAAGGATAGAAAATGATTGCTGAATCTGGTTGATTTGCTACAATTTGAATATGAAACAAATTGTTGATTATGTGGGACAATAGATCGGTTTGTGGGTGTATGAAAAAAAAATGTCACGCAATGGTTATGGTTGTCTCGGTAGGATTTATGAGTGTGAATGGTCAAGAATGAAGACTTAATGTATATGAAAAAGGGGGACAAAATAACAATGGCAAAAATCCAATCTAGCATAAATCTGGATTTCCGCTTCCAAATAACATTTTTAGTAGTCACAGACTTTGGCAGAATTTGTGGAACTATCTTCAGTGTGTGAGGAGTATTTGATATTACTGTTTGCTCAAAATAAAACAGAGCGTCATGACTGTCAAAGCTGAACCTGATCTTCTTAGCCACTAGAGCTCTGGGACATGTCCTAGATGTGCCGAATCAGGAAAGGACAAGACTTCACAAGACTCAGCAATCAAACAGCTTATATGCAGCTGAAAGGGCATTCCAGAACAAAGAGGTTTCTCTTTGGTTAGACTTCTTCTTCTGTGACGTCAGACGTTCGGAGAGTGCCCCCTTTTCCCCTAATTGGGTTTGTTCAGCTCTTCGTCAAGTGAAACTTAAGAATGGTAGACGGGAGTCTGAGAGGGTAGATACATGCCTCTTTCTCTGACAAAGGTCTTTGAATCAGAAGCTTCTGTTACTTGAGAAAACCGTATTGAAAACGTCAGCGATAGAATACGTTGGAAGAGTTGAATCTTTAAGTGATAAACCATCCCTTATCCCAGCAACTCTGGTCAAACAAGGTGGATTATTGCTGCTTTGTCAAATTGGTTTATGAAGAGCAAGTTTCTGACATAACGCTTGCAGAAGTGAAAAAAAAACATATAGTTCAGAGCACTATCATCTAAAAGAGTTCATCGGACAGCATATACGTGTAATATGAAGAGTTTTTGATAGTTACTCTTCTGGCAGGTTTTTTGTTGTTGTTCACAAATCTGTCTATGTGGTGTATTCTAAAAATAAAGCGCAAACATAACGTACGAATAAAACCCGATTTTTTACCCCATTAAACCAATCCAGGGTTAAGGCGGGCTTATCTTAATTTTAGAATCGGCACCGGATTTCGTTTTTACCTTGTGCAATAAGGTTTGGTGATAAGGCTAAAAGGGGATTTGATTGCTAATTGTCGGCTCTGTTCAGCTTTTATTGAAAGCTATGAAAACGAATTGATTTTATACCTACAATAGCTTTGTTAAGGCCGTGGTTCTTGATATATGTCATCGATGAAAAAAAAAATTTTGAAGGGTGGCGCGTGACAGAAGCATACACTTGAAAGTCGAATGAATAGCGGAAACTGTTATAAAATCACCATTTTTTTTGTGCAAATGGTGAACCCGGTGATTTGAGTTCAATACGCTTCCGGAGTTTCAACTATCGCTTTAGACTAAGAATTTCAGGATTACAGGGAGCCAAATCAGAGCAGATTGGTCAGTTCTAATATCGCCTGCTTACTATTGAGTAGATGAGACACGACAAAATGGCCTTGCTGATGCTTTTGCTGTTGGACCGTCCTGCTGAAACCTGACGTCTAGAAGTACCCCTTCCAACTGTGTTATTAAATTCTGGACAATGTTAAAGTAACGTGCAGTTGTTACTCTAACCGCTCCATCATTTTATTCAAAAAAGAAAGGACTGGCGGTCTCAATTTTTGGAAAGGCACACCTCCATACGGCAGGGTTTTTGGTTGGCACTACTTCAAATAGTGCACGAAGACTTTAGAAAACAGCATTACACATTATTTTTGGTGTGGGGGATGCCATTAGGCCTATCCATGCGTCTGCCCAGGTATTTCTATACAGCTACAAAGTATAAAAAACTCTATCTAAATCCTTAGCATCCAGTCTTCACTGTCTCTAGTTTGCACTATAGATATACGATTATATACAGGGTCACTACTTCATCTAACCTAGGCTAACCCAACCGAGCTTACCTTGGCAACATATTGTGGAAAAACCGACTTATCGGATCAAAGATGGCAGTTTTTGCGCTGAATCTATACATAAATAAACACAAATAAATTAAAGAACATTTATCTAGGTCTACTAAAGATAAACTTATATTTGCAATGTTTCAGAGAGAGCAGAGAGAGCTCATTTTGGCCATAATTTGCAATGCAAAATCGACATATCGATCGCGGCAGTTAAGACTCATTTCAGGTGCATTACTTGTGATATAAAATGAATTTACGATGTGAATTGTCGGCTATTATTAGAATATATTCAACAAAGAGTTTCTTTGGAAATTGCTTGGTTCACGTGAAAAGTGTTGCACACAAAACGATTGACCTTCAACAATTGCTAGATGCGCCAGTTTGTGGCTGAGTTTTGTATAATATGTATTTTTTGAATCATTGATGGAAATATGAAGAATTGCTTCTGATGTTTTATTCAAATGTCAGATATACTCCTGATTTTTTTTAAGCGTCCGAGACTCTGCAGGTGGTGGCAACTTCAGATAGCTATTTTAACAACAAAAGGATAGGATGCTACCTCCTCTGTAGAGAGACCATCTAGAAAACTTGATAATGAGATGCAAAGGACACTGATATTTTCAGACATGCACCTCTAGTTAGTTGGAGTAGGGTGCTGCTTATGCACTCTGGATATCGATCTTCTTTGTTGATCTGATTATTACTACACCAGAAGAGGGTTGGATTAGAATAAACCAAAAACCAACCCATTCATGATGGTTTATGGTGGTTTGATGGGTATAGACATCAGGGGGATTTAGGAGGAGGGTAGTTCAACGACAGAAGGGGCAGGAAAATTCCACTGTCGCTTGGTATGCATGCTACCATTTTATGATAGTCTAGTCTTATTATAAAATGATGCTACTATCCTCCATGGCATAATCTAGTATGAGGCCCAGGCTACAGAGGCATAAAGGCACTATAGCGCAGCCACCTGCTCATCAATCATCAATATTTTTTTATTAGAAACCGTTCGTCGGACCAAAAAAACTCGACAGATAATTTCCACTACGAAATAAAAAAAAAGTTTATCAACATAAAAGCAGTGGCTTGAGTTTTTTTCGACTAAATTGATCAATATTAAATATTCAAATCGTGCGTACGCTCAGGTACCAAATTTCAGCACAATATCGAAAGAGGTCTTCATAAATTGGGAGACGATTTTTCCCAAAAAATGTTAATTGACAAATCTCTAACAAACAAACAACGTTGCTATGGAATTTCTCAAAACCTTGATCAAAGTTATGAGTGAAATAGTTTTATTGTCGACAAGCACCATATCATACAAAAAAAAACATCGTTTCTTAGGTTATGGGTCCAGAATATTCATATTTTCAGGATACATTTTCCCGCAAATGCCCTTCTCAAAAAATATATCAGTTGGTTTATAAGTAGCGCAGTTTGTTTTTGCAACGAGTTTAAATGCACCTATTTCATAAAAACGTTGCAAGTCCGGTCCAAGCTGAAATTCAAAAGCTCAAATCTGGGTTAACATTCAGAACATAGTGACTAATATCTTATCCAAAAATCATACAAGTTATCAAGCGTCAAATCATGTTCTAACTTGGTTTGACTCACAATGTACTCTGTTACTACAATTATTGAAACTTTTCTCAAAGTTTAAGCAAGTATCATTCAATTCAATTGAAAAAAAAGTAAAAGAACTAAACATTTAATATTAAAAAACTAAAAAAGAACCAGTTATAGGCATGACGGGGACAAACAGTATTCGTTGGAGTAGACTCAGTCTAGGTTCTTCACTTGGAAAAAACGATTTTTTTCAGGATCTGTTGTTGTGCAATCAAATTCTAAAATCCTCCATGAAACCTGTTCCATTGTTTTACACCATTGCAAGAATCATGTACGCAAACTAATTGTCTTTGCGTGACTTATCCGTCCCTTATCTGTGGCGATCGCAGAGCGCGGGAATGTCCGTTAAGAACCAAACTATTCAGTCACGTGATTACTGGAAAGTCGAGAAAATCAAATACGTATTGGAGCAACGTGCTCGATTAGTGTTTCGTGTGAATGTAGAACTTGAAAAATGTTGGGACACTTGTATTAGATAATGTACACGTGTTCGCGTGCACCTTTTTATAAATGACGTAATTCCTCACAAAATATGATTCATGCTATACTTATCATAAAACAGCGATAGCATCTTACGCCAAAACTTCCTTTGCAAAAATTAAAACGTAAGATAACTCTTTCTTGATTTCGTGCTGACCTGAAATGCTTCAAGTGCCTGCACCCAAATCGCAAGGTCGGGATTTTAAAAATATTTACCCCGCCATAGTTCGTGTTAATTCTCAAATCGGTTTGAATCGATTTTCTTTTTTTGCAAGTCATTGTAGCCTTCATTTGCCATCCTCGTTATATGCTGATTAATTCACTGAGTCAGCATAAGTTGACAATACCGTAACATTAAGGAGGGGAAAAATCATTGCCTGTAGACATAGAATTTCCAAAGATTTTTTTTTTTAAATAAACTCCGTCAGAAAATCTTCTACTCATCAAAATGAAAGGTGACCAGTGGCAGAGGTGCCATGTAGCAGAACTCCATAGTGGTCAAATCAGTCTATTGCAGAGATGCGGAGGTCAATCTTGTATCACCCCTCTTCTTCCAAAGATTCATAGAGAAAATTAAATTCGTTATGATAGCTGATGTTCATCGATTCAAGTTCTAATAATTTGAAATAAATATTTTGAAGATTCATGTTCTAGGACGGCATTCGTATATGTAAGACATCAAAAATATTTCAGGAGAATCAACATAAAAAACTGAACAGCAAAGTCCACAAATTGAAACTGTCTGAGGTTTATCCCCCTCGCAATAACCAAAATCAGGGTCAGTGGACCACTTCAATTCCCGTGCGTGTCGACGAGCCACTTGCCGGCCAATCAAAGCGTGCAAAGGTCAGTTTGCTTTTTTTCACCATCAACGAAAGTCTCGTGTCAACATCGCGTACTTTCCTATTTTATGCTTTTAATAGACCATGCCCTAGAAAAGCAAAAATAACACTCACCTGGGTCTGTCACTAGTTCCATTGGCTATCAAACCAAAGTGCGGTGCCACATTGCCACTTTGCACCTCCACTTCTGATGGCTTCTCTTTGACCAGTATCCTGATGGGCTTTACATCAGCAGCAATGACAGTGCGTGCTTCTCGTATCCGCTCATTAGCTGACAGTTTTGGTGCTTCAACGGCTATGCTTATATGGTTATTGTTGGCTTGTGCAGTCACAAGCTTGCCGTTATTTTGCGCTTGTGATGTGGCAGGAGGTGTATTCACTTTGGCAGTTTCGGGTTTCTTCTCTGGCTCCTCATCGTCCTTGGCAAACATCAAGCCAGGACTAGGAGTCAGTTTGCTTTGTAAGCCGCTGTCCTTAATGAGGGTTTGCGTATTTAATACTGTGTCATTCATTTTGTTTATTGCTTGACTGACACTGGTAGCACTAAGGACACGACCATCTATTAATGGTGACACGCTACGGTTCAATTTGGGCGTGTCAATTTTCAAAGGTTTTGTTACAGTAGCTGTGGTGCTGGTAACAACCTCCATCGCTGACGGTAAGACATCATCGGAGCTGGTTGGAGGTGGTTTAACCACTTTAATCAAATCAATTTTGCTAATCTTCTTCGTCAACTTGGCTGGTTTGCTTTCCGAAGCAGAACTATCCGTTGTTGTGGTCGTTGTTGTTGTGGTCGTTGACGTAGTCACTGTAGTTGTCTTGACTTTTTCCGCTGGAGGCTTCACAACCTCCTTTGCTACTAACACGGGAGTGGGAGTGTCTTCTTCTGTTTTACTCTCCGTGGTACTATCAACCAAACTTTTTTCAGCTTTATTATTATTACTCTTCACGACTTTGTTGTTAACTTTGGCCAAGAACTTGACAGGTTTTGCATCGCCACTATCAATAACATCATTCACTTTACTTCCAAATGTCTTGGTATCAACCGCATCACTACTATCACTAGTATTTTTAACATATTTCCCCCCCATAAAAGTCTTAGGCAACAAATTGGGCCTGGAAGACGTCCTTTTTAAAGAATTTTTACGTTGCACTCTTTTCCTTGGCTCACTATCATCACTGAAATCACTTGAGGAGGGCTTCGTAGCTCGTGGTTTATTGAAAGTGTTGATCTTCGATTGAACATGCTGGTATCGATTCAACGGAACCTTCGGATTTTTAGTGATATTAGGCTTGGATTGACTCCGACTAGGTGCTCTTGTTGGTGAAGGCAGTCTACTTGTCGGGGTGCTCTTGCTCTTAGTAGTAGGAATCCGTGAAGGGGAAGACAGACTTTGACTAGGCTCCGGACTGGATCCTTGTATGGGAGACAATTGCTTGAACGCACTTGCTTTCAGCCTCTTTCTAGGAATCGGAGGTCTCCTCAGTTGCTTTTCTTCCAAACTAGTCAAACTCTGACTGGCTTGCCGGTTTAACTCCCACGACACATGCTGTACTTTATCGCCAAAAATCGAATCCGCTGATGATTTTCTATACTGAGGAGCCAGTTTGGGTATGCGCGAAACATTTTTGGGTTTGTTTCTGGGGTCTTCGGGGGGTATGGGAGATACACTGGGACTGACGTGACGCGAACCTGTAGGGTTGAAGCCGTGTCCTTTGAAGGGGCTCACTCGACCTGAGGGCGATGAGCTGCGGGAGTTGGGACTGCTTGATACTTCGCCGAGGATTGCAAAGGATTGGTGGCGGTGACGTCGGGATGTTGGTGGGAGTCTGTAGAGGTAGAATGTGGGTTGAAAATGAGGGTATGATTAACAGTCAGGAAGTGTATTTGGTGGGCGCATGCCTCATATCCTGCCAAGTGTATCAAGGGACGTGTGCATTTTGACCAGCCAGTCAGAAAGTGTAATGATGCGTTGGGATACATTTTTTCATGTCGAAGTTACCCCAGTGTCACTCAGGTATGAATCCAGATTTTAAAAACTTCATTTGGGAAAAATATTTTCAACATAAAAATCGTAAAATAATGAAAGCAACCAAAACCGTTAAAAAAAATTGAACCCGTATTCCACGCTGTTTGAAAAAATAGTTTAATAATAGTGATAATTACAGAACTAAAAAATTTAAATCCAAGATATGAGAATTGAAAATTGCTTTGAAAATATCATCTAATGAATGATTGTCAATTTTCATCTGGAGACACACCTGAATCTAATGATATGTGTATAGTAAGTAGAAACAAGCAATCATGATACCAGACAAGTAAAATTGTACATTTCCAAAACGTTGCAAACAGTTTACCTGTCTTCTTCTTTGCTGTATTTAAAAATAGATTATAAGTAAATTGTGGAAAAATCCCTTGAAAAATGAATACCTGTATGGAACAGGAGCAGAAGGTGGATCTGGAATCCGGTCTACATCCAGTGGAAGAACTGTGAAGGCGCCGGGTGAGAGGTAGTTCATGTCCAGCTCCGCCTGTTCAAATATCAGTTCATTTAGTAGTAATCATCATATTATGATGCTAACGTGTTTCATAAAGTGAAACTCACAAAAATCGAGGGTATCAACTCTTTTAGGTTTTGTGAATAACTATAGTTGAAAAGAGGTCCCCCAAAAAAATGTATTTACCTCGAATCTTTTTCCAGCCCTCGGCTGAGCTCGATGTTCGGGAGTCCTCATCTTTGGTTTGTACAATCAGGGACGTGTTGTAGAATTTGTCATCGTTGTAATTTGAGTTTGCCATTCGTATTTCAATGAGTGGAGCGTCTTTTAGTGTCCATAACTGGAATAAAGTGTTCCTTTTATTTAAGCCTATAATCTCGAACTGTCGACGAGTTTTCTGAAATTAGTTTCGTGAATTTAGATCCACATTGCCGAGTGGCAGTCGGAGACCTAGAAAAGACATTTTGCTTTTTTTTCTAATGTGCTCAGGCGCATAAGGCCAAATGTACGCAAAATACGCTATCATGAACATTCATCACATTCCTCATGGACGCTGCACAAAACATTATCCTTGCGTTGCTAGAACTGGCTTGCTCTGTGTGAAGAGGATAAATAGTAGAATACGTTAGGATGACTGCTCAAGGAGCATACATGGACAGAGGCACAGAGGTTGGCTACAATAGATTATCATCGATTGTGAGGCGTGAGGTTTTGTTACTGTCGGCAGGACTGACATCTACGGATGAAATACACGGACCTCATCGAAAATACGAGTGGCGGACCACACCGACGAAACCACCAAGCTAACACTAAGTCTACAGGAACCAGAATATACAGATTGGACAGGAATGCAGGGGAAACTTTCCCTCTCGGAAAATTTACAACGGTCTTCCAAGCAGAGGTGTTTGCGATCTCGAAGATAGAAACTAGAGAGGAGGTGAAAAGAGGCGGGGCATAAGATAATATAGTCATCTATTTTGAAAGCGAAGCATTATGCAAATCATGGACTGATTTGCTGCTCGCTCTCACAAAGAGTGCAGAGATGCTGTGCACACTTCGGGCGAGAGTAAGGAGGTCAAACTGGTAAGGGTACCGGGACATAATAATATGAGCATAATCGGAAACGAATCCCTGCGGACGAGCTAGCAAGACTAGAGTCCTCATCATCACGCAGTAAGGTCCAGAACCATAATAGGGTCTAAGTATACGACTGATCTCCGATGCCCTAAACAAGGTGAACCAGAGGAATAACACGACATGTAGGGAAGCCAGAGAGATGATTACACAAACCCAAGAAACCATGGACGGCCCGAACAAAAGTATAGGCTCTGAGCATCGAACAGTAGGCATTCTAACGATGAGGACATTGTAAGCTCAATCGACACTTACATTTACCAGGAATAGGCTAATTACCCCTATGTTCCTACTGTAGAAGGGCGGAGGGAATCTCCTACCATCTACGGGCAGTCTGCGCGATAGATGAGATCAACTGAGGGGGTCCCAGAAAGGGCAACCATTCCTCGGGAATCTGAGCTGGGATGACCTACTCCGCTTCACAATGGAGACGAGACATTTTTGTTACCCTCTGGACTTCTGACCTCCACCCTTGTCAATACCAATAAAAATCTCCAAAACTGTTTTTTTCATAGGTGTTGGAAAACATGCTGCTGATGGTTGTTCCAAGATCTTTTCGAAACGATGAAAGGCAAACGAACGGAATTCCGTACACTCAGTAAACATTTTATGCTCGCTAAAACTTGAAATGGTTTAGCAAATTCACTAGAATAAAATGGTGGGGGTAGCAGTAATAATTTAAGATTCAACACTGATAAGTTCAAAGTTTGTGTGTTTACAAGAAATCGAAAATGAATAGTTTTGTACATTAGAATAAACAATTAATATACAGCTAGAACCAGAAATCAAGTTTCTGGGAATCATTTCTAATTCAAATTTGTCATTCATTTGCTTATGTTAATGTTAATAAGGTACCGAATAAGATTACATTGTCACAAAAATACATTTTATTAGCCAAGATTGGAGAATGGTTAGTTAACTGAACTTGGATAGTATAATACTAAAGCCGCACATTCAGTTGTGTTCATATCTGGTAAAACAAAATTGAGAGATTTTACATCAAAAAATTTAATTTTTTGGAAATATGTGGAGTGGTAGGAAAGTTATGAAGAAAATGGCATTTTTTTAAAACTTGAACGCCCTGTACCCTGTATTATAACACTGTTTTTTTGAAGAATGGAGCCCGAAAAAAATCCCACCCAGGTTTTCTGTCAAGTAAAAATCGCTCGGACAAACAAATTAACCCCTGAACGGGGATGACAGGTACTCACAAAAATATATAAATAACAATAATTAATAATAATAATTAGTAGCAACTTGAAACTTCGGAGATGTAATCTTGATAAAAATATATACCTATCGAATGACGTATCATCACTTAACATCTGTGAAAACCTGAGGGGGGAGTTTTTCGTGCTCCTCCCTGTATAATGTGAAAAGGAAGTACATGTATATCTGGAAAAAGGTTTCCTAATTTCGTATTCAGAGCTAGATATTGAGAGCAGATTTATCAAATCCGATTATTTAACTGAATGCCCAAACAAAAGTCACACAAATAGTTGATCTTTTTCTTCTTGTCCGAGTTGACACATTCTTCATGGCATGGGCTCCACTCAAAGCACTTCATGCAACGTATCCACTGCTCATACCTTGTGCGTCTTCAGAAAATATAAACCATTGCAAAAATGCATTCTGTGTCCTCATCGACAAATATATCCATATCTGAATCGTCATCCAACACTGGTTCATTTCCAGAATCTAATGAATAATCATCACTACAATATTTTTTCCCTTATGTATTTTTTTGGGTAGTTCTCTTCGTTTTAATGATTTTCACAGCCTTATTTATATTGGATCCTGCTGATTCAGAACCAAGTTATGGTACTCTGCCATTCTCTGTCAAGTTTTTTTTTCTCTAGACATCGTTCAGACGTGCTTTGTATGGCGTTCTGGTGATAATGTGGCTAGAGCCTTGTCTAGGTTTCTGATTTCCTCCGTTCCTACGAACTTTTTCTTAGGTGCCTCAATTCTCACTATAGTGCACTTCCCTGCTTTGAAGGGGTTTGTTCATTGGGTTTTTGTGATTGTCGAATATCTTGTTGTGGTGTCCTCTCTTGTTGTCTCTCAATCACGAAATGATAATTGGAAAATATACAGATTTGCGAAATCCATTGAGCAAAATCTCTGCAGTGGTACTACATATTTAAATAAGCAGGGCACATTTTGCTTAGAAACTTTGTGGTGTGTGTGTGGAGTTGATGATTCGGCCCGAATTTTGCTTCAACCACATTTGGATTTGCTGAGAGCAAAAAAAGGTTTTGAAAGGTCAAATTGTGACTTGATGATAGGTCCAGAGGCTGCATATTATGGAAGGTATACACAATATTGTGACGTAGCTTGTTCATGCCATTTCTGTGTGTGGCTGTAGTGAACGTCGAGTATCCGAAGCACTGCATCAACAATCTTAAATGAAGTTTTGTAGCCATGCCTTGGGTTAAAAAGTTTTGTTGAATCCAACCCGATGGACGACACGTTGCGATGGACCCAGGGAGCTCCCCATCTAACAACTCCACTTATATGTATTTCCTGGGAAAACAGACAACGGAGAAACCAATCCAGCAGCTGCGTTCATACAAAAAAGGGCACCATCATTGACCCTATTTCAGCAGCGGTAACAGCGCCCAATTTACTACTTTCCTTTCAGTTCTTCAACACGAGTATTTTTCGATTGCACCGTTGTTATGCCGCTTTCATCAACCTGGAAAACTCTTCTTCTGATCAATTTTTTTGCATTTGTGGTTCAAGCAAATCAAAAAATGTATTGTTGTCATTGAGTTCTATAAGGCTTGTCAATGATTGTTGTCCTCTGGAGTTAAATCTTTTCTTCTCGCTTTTGATATACCTTGCAATTTTGTAATACTGAAATTTGCATGGCATTTAAAAAATTATTCAAGCATTTTTTTACGTGAAAAAAAAAGATGTCGTGAATCATTCCTCATGGTTGATAGGTATGTAAGTCTCTTAAGACTGAGTTCGTAGAACTATCTATGCAATACGAAACTAAATCGTCTTGTAACTCAGGATAAAGTACCGGCTTTCTTCCAATCAAAACTGCAGGATATACTTACTGGATTGCTTTACGTAATCGTTTAAGGTTGTTATGGGAACAGCAAACAGCTTTAAGGAATCTCTTCGGACCGCATTGATAGCAAATTGAATTGGTTTAAGATCACATTTCTTACATTTTGAGTTGTCTCTTGGCATTTTATTTTGAAAGAAATAATAATTTTATACGCTTATTTACGCTACTATAGTATCAAAGTGATGATATAGTTACTCTTGAGTTCCTAATTTGGGATACCTGGATTTGTCCGACTGTCCCAAATTACGTAACTTCACACTTTTTAGGTTGGGCCCTTGGTATTTTTTGCATCTCAGTTATTGACCGATTTGACTAGATATACAGGGTGGCCCATTATTGTGTGGATGTCCGTTTTGTCCCTTGTCAAAAGAGAAAGGAACACATTTTCAAGACAAAACTTGAAGGGTTTCGCAGGCTCACAATTTGAAAATTCTATACTGTGTATACAAAGTGTTCTAGTAAATCGTGGGATCAAAAAATACAATTTTTTTAAATGGCTGGCAATCCCACAATCCCAATTTTTAATTAGAAATTGGATTCGGCGTGAACTTTTGTGTATGGTTAATGTTAGTAAATAAGCTACAAAAACAAAGGATTCAAAATTGACTCTTGCAAATATGGTTATTTTTTAATGTTAGAGGCAAGGAGATTGATTTTTGGAATTAGATATGCGATAATTTATACAGGGTGTTTTTCACAGGTCTAGCGAGTTCAGCGACGAAGAACTTGATTTTCTAAAATGGAACACCCTATGCATGCTGATGTCTAGTTTTGTCGTTTTGTGTACACGGTTATGCAACCAGAAATGGCAACTGTTTCATTTTGAACTCCAAATGTAACACATTGCGCAAATGCAAAAAAGGTCTTCATGAATTTAATATTTACAAACTGATACTCTGATACAATTATCATTTGACAGTATGCACATCTGTATTATTATATATTTTTCCTACAGCCGTGCGGAAAATTGAATTCCGTGTGGAAAATCAGATTTCCCGCACCAGTGCGGAAAAATTTTTCCTCACGGATATGTCAAAATTAACAATATCATAAGCAAACAGCAACCAGGTTTCCAGGTAACTATGGTCGCTTAGTTACACATTTCGACATTCATTATTATTTATTTGTCATTAGTTGCATCAGAAACTTTTAAATTACGAATTATATCCTTATTTCCGCACGTCTGTAGAAAAACTATTGTACCTAACACTTGCGAAAAATGTTTTTCCGCCCTCGGCTGCTTCACCGAACTCCGCTACGCGTCGGTCGGTGAACGGCAGACTCGTGCGGAAAAACTAATTTTCCGCACTTGTTAGGTAAATAGCTATTTTACTCCTACTTCTATGCCGTCTTGTCTTCTATCAGTTTGTGGGTAAAATGCAACTTGTTTTGCTTGATGCTAATAAAGACCTTTATTAGAGTTTTCGTGATCTTCATTCATAAATGCGAATGCCCAATCTCTTTTATCGTAGTTGATAAAATGCAGTGTTTTTTTGAAAGATTACCTTGCATACATTTTACATGCTGAATTTTTCATAAGTTGACCGATAAAAATAGCCTCGTCAAAACTGGGCTTTAGATAGGAATTATTTTTAGCATGTAAAAGGTACCTAATCTTTAAATCGATTTCACTTGAGAACAATGCGTTTTATAGACTTGAGAGACATGAAGAACATGTATTGTGTTTGGGTACTCTTCTTTCTCCTCTTATCAATTTTAGAAAACCATCCAAAAACGATAATATATCGGGCATATGATATTATGTCAAGTAGGTGTACAAAATATATTTTTTTTTTATCCATAAGCGTTTCTGAAACGTTTCGACATCCACAAGGCCATTCTCAGGATCGTATCGTCCAGTGAATACTTTTAAACGATTGAAAAGACAGGAAAACCAGAGACACCTAACCGGAGGTGGCCGACAATCAATAAAGTAAAAAAATAGATCAGGAAAAGGGGGGTAAACATAATATATTGCAGCAGAACGTAATAAAAATTACCCACAAATTCGTTTTGCTCAGCATTTGTGACTATTATAGCACAGAAGTATATGTAGATTATACTACGCAAAAGAGCAGGACCGTATATATCAAAGGGAAGGGATAAGGGAGCATGAACCTTAATTTACAGATGTGAATGTGGTGATTTACTGAAAAATCGTATAAAGGCATGAACTAGACATGCGAAATCGCTAAATATATATATTCTGGTATAAATTGTTGAAAGTTTTATCACTCGATCCTCACCAAATATAAAGTCAATATAATACTGTAAGTATCAAAAAGCTATCACGCTTTTTTCTAAAGTTGGTTTCGGACCTGCATCATCAATGGATTATAAAGGGAAAATCACACTACGTCCTAGTACTCAGAGAAAAACTAACATGGTAATAATTTCTTCGCAATCTGTAGATGGTAGATGTATTCTCAATTACACTAAAATCACCACTCGAACTATTTTTACTACAGGAACTGGATATCTATTTCAAACGATGCCCAAACAGGAAACAACATCGAGAACTATAATGTAACTTTTATTAACAAGAATATTTCGAAAATAAATCAACTGGAAACGGAAAGTTCGAGGATGTTTCCGGTGCTGTCAAATGGGATAATAAAATATCTGAAGTGGCAGGAAATGATACTTTCAGTATATAGGAAGAAGCTTGTCGTGATTATGTGAAAGAAATTTTCTGAAAAAACATTTAGTGATTTTATATTTTCTTTCTAGTCAAATGATCTGTGCTTTGGAAAACAAAATTTGGAAATAGCAAAAAGTGAGAGATCAAGTCATTAATATTTTCCGACAAACTTGATACATATTAACATTTTGCAACGTAGGTATAGGTATAAGAATGGTAACAGATAAGACACATCTGAATGTGAACAGGGCAGCTATAGTTTCGCAGCGACGTCCTGCTTTCCGTACTATACACTTACACTATAAGATTTGTTTGTATGGAACTACAGATTAGTGAAAGGATTATACGTATATTGATATGTACCTATCCGTTTTGCAGAAATTGGTTTGGTACTCATGGAGCGATCAATATTATCGGAGAAGCAGCCAAAAGAGCTCAGAAAGTTTGATAAAGTAGCTGTAGGCTGTAGGTACGAGATCTTCTTTGATTAAATTCACATATTTTCAAAAAACCGTCATTAGATGATGATTTCAACACCTTTTATCTTAAAGACACAGAGATTGACTCATTGAAATGCCTATAACTTCTGTTAGAGTTAGACTCAACATATTTGAAAGAATTGCTCTCGTTTGAGAGAAGGCCTTGTTTATTGAGTGCAAAATACAATTGGTTTGAGTCAAGTGGGCGCCAATGCAAAAATTATGGTTTTTCAATTTTTTTTTTCTTAATTTCAAGTAAAATACAGTACAATAACTTCAACAGAAACAGAAAAAAGATGAAAATTGCAAGAAGAACCTCTTTACCACATCTATAACTATTTGTACCATTTAAAAAAAAAAAAACGAAAAGTCCATGAAAAAATAACACTCTAACATATACCTACATTTTAGAGGTCAGTGAAGTTAGAGGTCAGTGATACCTACCCAATGCTTCACGCTTTCAGGACCACCTCACAAAAAGAAGTTGGGCGGCGCGGCGTTAGATCGCAAGATCTGTGCGTCCAATATTGTTCATATACATATAATATGGTTATAATAATAATTATAGTTCCAATTCAGATGGATGAAGATATAAACAAACATCATTAATGGAACTAAAACGCCACAATACTTTCACGTATCCAATTACCAGTTTTATCAAAAATCTAACAAATTTATTTCAACTCATCACTAATTTTAATCAAGCGGTTTTCTCCTAAACCAACAGCCGGAAAACTATATTGTTTATGGTTTTTGTGTAATATCTAATTTGATAAGCAATGTCGATGATGAGCACGTATGGTCACTGAATTTGCTGCTTTCTTTAGAAAATGAAAGAGAAACTTATTTTGGAAGTCAATTAGATGGCATAGCACATTATGAATGCTCCTGTTTGTTGAATTATTTCGCACGTGAAGAATTAATGACATTTTAAAATATCTTACTAATAAAAGCTATTTGAACTCGCTGTACCTACATTACTGGAACAATGTTTCTACATTTCTGATATTTGCTTTAGAACTAATTCACAATAATTAAGTATACATTTTCATTTACTTTTTTCTATAAAATTTCTCACTTTATTCATATTGTTAACTGTACTTTTTTGTTGGTTTTCCAATCTATAATTAAATCAATTAAAATTTTCCATTCATCTGATTTTTGTAAGTAAATAATATTACAAATATATATAATTATTTTGTTAATGTTCAGATGTTTCGGTCGATTTGTTGTATCTTGACTGCTCTTTGATGCTTTAATGTTAGACTGTTGGTTTCATTTGCTTCATGAGTAATTTTTTCACTGAAGTTTTTTTTTACACAATGGATGGCTGTTCTTCAATCATGGGAGTTTTTTCTGGGATTTCTTATGGATTGTTTTATTTGTTTTCAGATTATTTTTTGTGTTTAAAATTTGTTGCGATCTAATTTTTTTAGTTGTTCTGTTGAATCTTGAATGCTTTTAGACAAAGGTGAGTTTCACTAAGGAAGAAGTACTTAAACTTAAATTTATTTTGATCTGTGTTTTATCATCATCCTGTGGTGAACGTTGCTCAGTTTTGAATCTTGTAAGATTAACTTATTTTGGATTTCTCATGTGGTTGGGTTCGTTTTCAAATAATTTTGTGTCTTTAAAATGAGCTGCGATTTTGTTGTTTTATGGCGACTGAGCTGATTGGAAAACATGTAACGTTCCTCGTTACACCAGAGAGATAAAAGATATAACGTAGTGAGATTAAGAAATAAGAGAGCTATATACCGAACGGAGTCTTGAAACTCGATTTTACCTACTTCGAATGCCCAGATTGATTCGAAACTTTGTACGCTTGTCCATAACCAGTGACAATACAATAATTCCAATCAAAAAAAAAACTGGAGAGTAATAAATTTTTTTAAATTAAACAAAATCGTGGTTCTGTTGAATTATCTAACTTTTGACTTGTCAAGCAGTTCGAGGCTTGTCGAGGTGATCGAGTGAAAGACTGGTTGACGGGACTGTGATTCCTAAACTTAAAACAACCGTCTGATATGCAACGCAGCTAAGGTAGTTTTCTTGTCAATGGGCTAAAAGAGGTATAGTTAAAAAAAACTAAAAAACACGCTTTTGAACTGAAAGTGCTCATTGTATGCAAGTTTGTGACGGAATCTTGGAACTCCAATCGTTGCAGTGTAGATAACTTATATGAGCCGAATATTTCTTACAACATTTCGTACTGTTATAACTTTTGAAATTATCTCTTTTTCTCTCTCTCTCTCTCTCTCTATCCTTCACGCGCTCTCATGAAAGTTTTGTATTCACCTGATTTCAATACCTTTTCAAATAATCTTTCTATGTGGGGGGGGGTGCAAAAATATACGGGAACACCCTGTACTTTGCTGCATATGATTTTTTTTTATATGTTGGTCATAGTTATTTCAGACTTTTTTTTTCATTCGTCATGTCTTTGTCATTGATTTTTAATAAATGTTCTCCACCTATGTTCACGACGTTTCATACACCTCAATACACAACCTGTTGAGACATTAAAACCTTTTATATAAATTTTTTCCTGGTTGATCTGTTGAATCTTGAATGCTTTTTGATGATAGGATTTACTTTGTAAGATTTTTTTCCACTTTGGTTTTATTTGTTTGTCATTTTTATTTTTTGTACCTATTTAAATTCCTGATTCCTGTCATATATTTTAATGGGTTAATCGTATCTATTATATTTAATTCTATTTTTTTATGTTTTTATGATTGGTTTTTATTGAATATTTTTCACACATTTTCCTCTGGCGCAGTCATGTTTTCATGTTTTTTGAAATTCTCCGCTTTTCTCCAATTATTTTGATTAATTTGTTGAACCGAATGCTTTTCGATAATGGGTTTCACTTCAAAATTGATTTTTTTTTCTTCACCATTTTTATTATCCTTACTTTGCTTAGTTTTTGTCTTTTTCAGGGTTCTCTATGTTAAATCATGTTTGATTATTTTCTATCATTATTTTTTCCAGTGATTTTTGCTATTCATATATGCTAACATTTTTCAATACATTTTCAAGATTTTGTTTTCCTCATAATTCCTTAGCCTTTATAAGACCATAAAATCCTCCTTGAACTACTTTTTCTGACAAATATAAATTTTGGATGCCAATTTTGCTGCTAGAGAAGAAATGGGGGATGACGAACTTGTAAGAACGAGTGGAAGTCTCTGTAGAGAACCTAGAGCTCATCACCCTTCTTGAATCAAACCCAACACTGTGGAGGATCTAGCAGCAGAATACAAAGTTCAACCATCACAAATGCCCTGACGGTTTCGAAACAGTTGTTAAAAACTGTTTATATTCCGTGGACGAGAGCAGTCCTCATTGTCCCTCCAAAAACTGAAAACAACCTGTCCAATAATCCTGAAGCTTTTACAGGATGAAAATTAAGAGAAACCTTGGTAAAACGGGTTTCCAGAGTTGTCGAGGACCTGAAAACTGCATTACAGTGGCGTCAAGATTTTCTTATCTCTCTGAATTTGGAGAAGATCCTCGATTTTTGGATCTACTACTGCCACTTATCAAGGGTAATTTTTAGCGTGAGGAAGAACCAGAATTTTCCCAAGAAAATCATCCCTAAGTACGCGTGCATGGCAAAAAGTATACACATAACACAAGATAACACAGATAACAAGTACAAATTAGATATAAATTAGCCATAGTTGGCTTCACCAGAAGTACATACACGAGAGAATTTGGTCTATGGGAACTAGATCGGAACTATATGGGTGATGATGGCAGAGAAGAACAAACTTTTTCTATGTGGAACACTGATTATAATATTTTATTTTACATCAGATTTTATTCAGGAATAGATCCAGAATTTCGCAATCAATTTTGATAAGAAGGGAAACAATCAGTGCGTTGATAAATACTGTTTTAATACATGATGTCTATTTAATCACCTACTAAAAAATAATATGTTTAATTGTTTCAGGTTATTGTGCAAATGTGAAGACACCACTTCCCATTTTGTAAGAAATATTGCCAATAATAACAATGCTTCCGTTATTTCATAAGGTTTTAATAAGTTCTTTTATTGTGTGATACTGATCATTGATTCGGAAATTGGATGGAACATGATGGATACGCTTGGGTTGTTAATCTACAGAAAGCTTATAAGCTTGAAAATGTTGATCTATAGTAATTTTGCACAATAAATCATTTGCATGAAACGGTTGAAGCGGCGAAGGATTCAACGATTTCTTCATATAATTCTAGATTTACTGATATCTTGGAAATGGTGAGGGGTGAGAGGTATACAGTGAATTATGACAAAAAATATGACAAAGTTGCGCATTTAGGTACCCAATAACATGCTGTTTAAAAATATCAAAAAATCCGAATACTTCCCGGCATCAGAAATTTTGATTTTTCTCTTTTCATTTTTCCCTAGTTTTATTTAAACAAATGTTTTGAAATTAATGTAACCTCATCAACTTTTCTCCGTGTACAAAAATGTTGGCGCAATTTATGATCATCCAAAGTTTACGACATAATATCATACCTAATAACATTTCATAGTTTTGAGCTGATAGAGCCGTCTTTAACGTATATTGATGATGAGAAGGAACGAAATGACGGATCAAAAAATATTTGTAACGATATTCTGTAAAGATGATAGAATACGATTTATCAAATCCAGATCTAGACATCAGAAAGAAGTTCGCATTATTTCTTGATGGCGAAAATTGTGGGAAAACTGCCACATTTAATGAAAAAAATACGTCGCCTAACATGCTCATCGGTTATCATGGCGAAAACCAATTACGGTTTGAACTTCTTGATCACCCTCCATACTCAGCAGATCCAGCTCCAAGCGACTTTTTTTTTTAAATTTCCTAATCCAAAAATTGCGCTCGGAGGAGAGACAATATAAAAAGTGATAGTTTCACTGCGAGAAGTGTATAGACTTATCTGGAGAGAATGTATAGAAAAATCAAAATAAATCAAAACAAAAAATGCTTTTTACAAAAACCATGCACATCTCAGTAGATTAAAACCTCTCACAGAGCTATAGGGTGTTGAAGTTTTATTTTCATTTTTGTTTGTTCTAAATAATAATGATCTTTATTAGCAAAAGCTATACAATTAACAAATTAATAAAGATATTTCTACAAAATATATAAATGAACAAAGCGAGAAGGCTGAAATAATATATTTGAACTAATGTCGATCTCTTGATGAAAATTGGTGTTTGGGTGTTTCTTTTCATGCGAAATTCGAATTTGATCTTAGTATATATGGCTCTAACTTGTAGAGGGGGCTACCTACAGTTATTTTTCCTGTTATGAATAGCCATAACTTTTTTGGGCATTTCTGTATTATATTTTAAACCAGAAAAACAGATTTCTTCCTGATTTTTACGCAGATAATGTAAATTTGTTAGAGGTCGCTACGTGCAACCATTCTCGAGATATTTGGATTTGAAATAATGAATACTTGAGTGATTTTGAAATTATGTCGAAGTATGGTGTGTTTTATTTTTATTGCCAAAAAACTAGAATGAGTTCTGCCTGCTTGAAAATAAGAAGAAAACTTCCTATAAACATGTATCCGCAAATGCTTCGTGCTTCGTGTCAAAGTTTTTATTTATGTTTTTTAATTTTTTTGTCGCTATAATCGAATAAGAGTTGTTGAAAACACTACACACTAATTGATTTTTTTTTTGAGCAATCATACGAAATATTTTCTGATTTCTAGCGGGTTATCACCGCCATAATTTCAAAATCACATGTATTAATTATTATTTCAAATTGAAATATCTCCAGAATGGTTGCCCCTTCGACCATATACGAAGCGTATATGGTCGAAGGGTTGCCCGTAGTGACATATTTAAACAAGTGTACTTCTTCTGCATGAAAATGACCACGACATTTTTTTTTGCTCAAAAATGTAATACAGGTGCGTCCACAAAGGTTATGGCTGTACATAGCAGGAGAAATAAGTAGCGTAGGTGGTGCCCTCTACAAGTAAGAGCCATACTAGAAACAAATTCGAATTTCGGATGTCCAGAAACTTCCAGGCACCAATTTTTATCAAATCTACTACATCTACATTGCTTCGGACAAGGGTTCAAAAATATTACTTGGAAAAAACAAAAATAAAAATAAAACTTCAACACCCTAAAGCGCTGTAACGAAGCATTTCCGGGTACATGTTTATGGGAAGTTTTCTTCTTTTCTCAAGCAGAAAACTCGACCTGATTTTTTTCGCAATAATATTTAAACACCCTGTATACAAAAATTAATAAGAAAAAATTACCAGCTGCATGATATCATTTTAACTTAGAAGAACGATCAAGGTACAGGGTCTTCACGTATATTTTTCACCCCACCTAGAGACTGATTGTTTTTGCCTCGTTGCTATGGTCTTTAACATGGCTAAATATGTGAAATTCATTTGCTCATATTTCGAAGACTGATGCATGGAAGGCCACAAATATATAGGTATATATATTTGAAATAAGAAGGGTAGGGTCATTAAATTTGAAATAATATACATGATGTTCCATTTGAAAAAATCAATATCTGAAATTTATAAATGTTTTTGATATTTTCGCCCAAATATTCTCAAAGCTCATTCGGGAAGATCCTGTACCTCCTTAAAGTGAAAAAAAAATCCATTATGCGTTCTGATACCGAACAAACATTTCTAAAAACAATAAAAACAAACATACAAAAAATCCTTTAGATATGCAAAAATCTGCCATATAATGCGGTAGGTATATACAGAACACTGATACATGTACCTATGGCAATGGTCGATATAATTGTGTAAAATATAAGAGGTACCTACCAGAAAATGTTGAATGTGAAAGTTTCAAAGTTTTTAAATGCCTATAAGTTAGTGATGAATGTTACGATACATGGTCGATCGATGGCACATCAAAGAAAGTCCCGGAACAGTCAATTATTCCGGAAATTGTGCACAATAAAAAAAAAATCAATATAAAAGTTGTAGGACTTGAAGAAATCTACCAAACTAGGGATTTTTTTGTTATACAATTTTTTTATTCCTTCTTGACTCATCAACATAGCAAAATCTAACTTTCTCAATCTCAATCCTTTCTCTGGAATTTGTGTATATTCTGCCACAAGAATTTTGGCGATTTTGGCTCAAATGTTGCTTTTGAGGGCATCGACAGTCCTGGAGCGATCTGTGTACACCAAGAATTTAAGGAATTTCCATAGAAAAAAGTCACAAGCGGCCAAATCAGGAAAGCTCCCTGGACAGTTCAAATCGTCCTTCCTTTATAGTCGACCGGAGAATTTATCTCGCAAACAGACCATGCTGTGTGGGCATTGGCCCGGTTCTGCTAGAAGAGACGTCTTTTAGACGACAAAAAAAATCTTGGGTCAGAAATCAACAAGCCACTTCTAGACTTTGAAAAAAGATCCGAAATAAGTGAAAATTTCGACTCTGCCGAATATATATGCTATCAATTCACAAAAATCTCTAGCATCCATTTTCAAATAAATAATGAAATCAGTTACACAATATTTTAATTAATTTTGATGAATCTCCAACAATATAAATCCTAAGATACATATTAATGCAGACACGTTCCATTTGGAGATTTGCATGATAAGCAATTATTATTCTCAGTACCGCATTCTGTATTAAACTTAGTTTCGCATTAACGACCATAAAAGTTGATGACGAAATAAAACAAATTTCTTTTTTCTGTTGAAGTATGAAATCGAGAATATTAAACAAACAATGTTTACCTGCCAATTGAAATAATCCAACCAAATCACTGAAAAAGCACAAATCACCAGCTCGCGCCAAAACCACAACCACCTCTATACAACAGTGAAGCCAAACAAAAAGGAAGAAGAAGAAAAACACGCGTAGAATCCCCCATTTCACACCTCAATGCTCACATATCGCTTTTCGCTTTTGTACTGCTACTCACTAAAATGCGCCTTCATTTGAAAGTTAATGAGACGACGATGTGGGCGCCCTCATGCTTTCCACGGTCAAGAAGTGGACTATGGAAAAATTGGATTTCCCGACCTAAGATGGTCAGTGCTCGAGGTGGATTTAATGGACGGAAACGGGATTAAGGGAATGAGTGTTGACGTGTGTGGCCTGGTGGATTCGAATTCATTCAAAAATCCAGTAAACTGGAAAAACTTATGGAATTTTGGGAGTTAATTGAAATCTTCATCGTTGACGAACCTAAAGAGAGTTAATGGGTTTGAATCTTGTTCCTAGTTGACGGGCCATTGTTATGACACCTTTTTTTCTGCTTATCGGAAAAAATAAATCAAAACGTCAAAACAACACACCTTCCCTTTTCCTAAAACCGAAAAGATTTGCCATGAAATTGGGAAGATAAGGACCGAATCGCTGAAAGAGAAGATTGGCATTATGCTATCTGAGGAGGATTGATTTGAAGGGGAACAAATAGATACTGAATGAATATTTTTCGACAGAAAACTTTTTTGAACAATGAAATTAAATTAAATGGATCGGTTCTCAAATTGTGGTTCTTGACCAAATTGCGGTCACCTATATGTCGCGTCGTCCAGCTGCAAAACAAACTGGATTGTGGCGTGAACCAGTAGGAAAGTTTTCAAAAAAAACTTCACAACAAGCTATGAATCAATCAAGAATTAGGGGATTGGGATTTACTGCACTTTCAGTAGGATAGAGCCCCTCCTCACTATACGGCCAGTGAGAGAGTAGTTGGATAACCATTATCCGGAGCAATGGATTGGTAGGAGAAGACCTTCTGAATGGCCACCTAGATCACCAGATTTGACACCACTTGATTTTTTTTCTATCGCGTTATTTGAAATCTGTTGTATTTTAAACGCAACCAGAGTCAATAGAACAACTTCCAACGGAGGATTATACAGGAATGTAGAACCATTTTATGGAAATAAGGGGCGATTATAATTGGGTTAAATATAAGAAATTTGGTACCTACATTGTGTGTATTACAATGTTTGCTTACGATCAAAGGAAAAATTAAAATATCCAATAATAAACACATTTAAAAAAATTCAACTTTGGTGTGTCACGACTTTATCATCGACCCTGTATATTCAAAATGATAGGCATTTGAAAACCCTGTAACTTTTTGTATCTAACTTTTTTCGATACCGTACCTTATACGGTTTACCCAATGATCGAATGTTTCCATACATATTAGCGAACCTGTTTATACCTACCTCTACCTCAAAAAGTTTCCCCTCTGGATATAAAGGATGTTTTATAATATATGCGCAGGACTTCAGGATGTGATAGCTCGTACAAAATATACAGAGTGATGAAATTGGTTGAACATAACGCCGAACTTTTCCAAAATTTATTTTAATTAAACAGTTTTTGATTTGTTATTGTTTTTATTGTGCATTTATGTTCTGCGCATTATTGTTCTGACGTTTAAATAAATTTTGTTTAATTAGTAAGAGAAAAAATTTATTTCAAAAAATGTACCATGTTTTTCAACATAATTATCTCGAAAACGGTCGACTTTAGAGCTTATGACCGGAAGTACTTTCTCGGTGTAGAAAACATTGACAGTAGCGTAGATTTTTCCAGTAGCGTAGAAGTTGGGAAAAAAAACCCACTGCCTTTACGAAACCTTCACCAATTATGACTTAAAAAAAAAATGTTCCTCATAAAACATAGCTTATCAAGAGTGAAAAATGCTTACAAAAGCTGTTTTCTGTACGATAAACGGTTCCGGAGATATTCGCATTAGGGCTTCGCAAGACCAAGACGTTCTGCATTTTTTGACATAGTTGTGACAGCTGAAAATGTCAAAATGACAGATGGGCGCCATTTTGAATGAAAAAATCAAATGGAAAGGGAGGTCGAGTGATACCTTATTTTCAAGGCCCTTTGACCCTGAATACAACTGCCGAGTCGCAAGCCTCATTCATGTTGATATTATGACATCGTGTCAGATTTTCTTTTGTCCTTTATTAATACCCACTCGCAAGACTTCTCCGAACTAAGAGGGTATGATGAGGTCCAGAAGATCTTCAAAATGAGCTATCACTCAATCTTTTTGATGAAGATGAATTTCACAAAAAAAAAGAATTGGGGTGAAAAAAATCCTCGTCAGGAAGATTGAGTAATAGCTCATATATCAACAGGAATGATAGCAGAAGCTTAAAACTCGGAAGTTGTAATCAGGGTCAAAGGGCCTTCAAAATAGGGTGTCACTCGACCCCCCATTCCATATGATTTTTTTATTTAAAATGGCGCCCAGCTGTCATTTTGACATTTTGAGCTGTCACTACTATGTCAAAAAATGCAGAACGTCCTCACATATGGTGTGTTCAAATTTTGTCCACATATATCAAACAGTTCAAAAGTTAGAGGGAGAAGGGACCTCTCAGAGCCACACTGTATAGCATAACAATCCTAGAATAGATGTTTTCTATAAAACGTCACTCAGTGGATTTTTTTTTAAATCACAATTCTGAACCGAAGAAAAAAATGAATATGTAGTAGTTTGGCCTAATAGGCAATAAAATATGCAAAACTATTGTCAATGAAAAAAAAAAACGCCTTAAAAATGCGTAAGAGATTTCATCATTACCTGGGATGGCGGTACGATTTTGACAAGTCTTTCGAATTTTTGAAGCGTTTTTCTCCATTGTGAATGGTTTGCATATTTTATTGCCTATTGGACAAATTATACGAGATCCACTTTATTACAACCATAAGAACAAACCCATCTGGGCATCCATGTCAAAAAAAGGTTTCCATAAAGCATCAGATAGCTCATTTTGCTATTCACAGTGAGTAGATTTTGATTTGTTTGTTTGAGATGCGGAGTTTGTGTAACTTGAAGGTGCTACCATGCCTTCCGATCAACCGATTTTACCACAGTCTATCAATTTAGGAAATAGGTACAACTCCTCCTAAAAATGTTCTTTATACTTGTATATTCATCATAGCGTTGGTTTCAATATTCAGTAACCCATTACACATTATTTATTTTCCATGTAGGTTAGTACATATACTTGATGAATTTGGGGATATTCGTTTCAATGATTTGGTATCACTGGTCTATACCTATTGCGAATTGGAAAATTACAATGATACATTTTTTTAAGGATTGATTCACTTATTTAAAGAAGATAGACGAGACGAGACTCTTGTGGTAGAGTCTTGGTCTTGGTCTTGGTCTTGAACGTCAAGTCTTGGTCTTGGTCTTGCGAAGATATTTAGGTCTTGGCCTTGGTCTTGGTCTCGGTCTTGTCACCAAGACCAAGACAAGACCAAGACTAGTCGTGTGGTCTCGCGAAGCCCTAATTCGCATAAACGATTTTTCGATTTCAACACCCTGTATCTCAAAAGTGTTGCATTTCGGAGGGTAAGTTAATAGAAGCTTGTTTTCATATTTTTGTACATCACTTTATCATTTCCTGAAGTCCTGGGCATATATTATGAAACACCCTGTATAAATTGACGTATTTTCCCAAATTTGTTTACGTACTATCATCAATAAAAAATCATAATTTTCACTCTGTATAAAGGAGGTGTCCCTTCCTACTGGTCAAAACCTGAGTACCTATTGAGAAACCATAGAGGTGGTTTGAGATGTGACACCGGTAGTCGCAAATGCGTTTTTTCCAAAACACGGAGTGTGTTTTTATTCGAGATAAAAAATGGCACGCAATTGTTTTTTGGACAGATTTTTTTTCGAAATGCTCGTTCAATTCCCACTGAAAAAGGTTTCTTCAGTTTTTTCTCTGTGACGAGAAAAGCCAAATATGCACTCAAAACTGAAAATTTCCGGTAATTCAATTCAAATTCAAACTCAAAACAGTTTTATTACCACAAAAAAATAAATACAATAAATAATTCATTATTAAACATTGATAATAATATACATGATTTTATGATGTAATGATCGCTTTGGAGGACACTATATAGTATGATTTTTATTTTCGCACTCGAAAACCGTGGGTTGGAGAGGAAAAACTCCTTTTTGTTCAAAATTGAATTCGCTCCAGGAGAAGTTGAATCTGCCCTGATGGCTCAAAAACCTTAAACAAAATCTACACTCTGAAAATAAAAAAAAAAACTCGTTTTCAAGACAGATGGAAAAGCTCTTCGTGGAAAAACTCGTTTTTTTTAACTTCAACACTATGTCCGGGCATAAAATCGATTAATCTATTTGAATCATTTTTTTTCAATCGATTCAAAAAAAAATGCATCGAAACATCAAATGAAAAAATCGAATAAAAGTATCGATTCGAATTGATGTCCTGCATGATTGACCATCATTAACTTAATTTTTGTAATACGTATCTGGATATTTTTTATAATAAAACCGTTGAACTCAAACAACGATAAAACCTTTCTTAATACCCTTTTCAATGATGTACCACACAGATACCTACATTACCGACCCTGTAAAATGACATCATCAGGGATTATCACATTTACGGCTTTGGATTCATCATATTCATATCATATTTCAAGATTTGAAAGGCATAAAAGTGTGTTATCCAATTATAATTTATGCGTAAATCATGAATGCAAATTAATCAAAGGATTGAAGCTTTGTTTCGTCTTGTATCAGAGCAAACGCATTAACTTGAATATTATTATAAATACGGATCTGGAGTTTTGTCACTGTGTGAATTCATCAAAGAATTTTTTATCCCAAAAATTGGTTCGGTAACATGCAACGGCATAGTGCATAGTGTTGCAGAGGTCAAATAGGCACAATTACTTTTCAACAAAAAAACAAAAAGTCTGAGCACCTGAAGTTGGAAAAAGAAAAGAAAAGAGTATAGTTATTTATGTGATCAGATTTTTAATATCTGTGGAAATGGGGAAAAAACAGGGGGTCCAAGACTTTTCGCGATTTGTGTATTTTGACCGATTAGTACTTTTGCCTTGCGAAAAGTCAATATTGCTTGAATACTTTTTTATGTGTACATCCTATTTCCGAACTATGAAATATCCGCATTGTTGATTTAACAAAATGAATAAAAACATAAATTGCCAAGACAGTGGATACTTATTCCACCAAACCCATCAATCATTTTCTGTAATAAATAAATCCAGGTCGCCTTTACAAACTTCAAAGAGGACGTTAATAATAAACCTAAACCAATGCGAAGTTTTTCAAACAATTTGCAGCTGTTGCCCTGGAAAGTTTTGTTAATAGCCCCGTAACATCATAGTGCCTATTCAAATAGCATTTTCCAACACACTCTATAATCAAATAAAGCAGTTCATTCTCCTGTTAATACAGTCCTTGTATTCCATACAAGGGCTAAAATAACGACCCTTCGGACCAAAACTTCCGGGCCAATGGCCTGGGCAGCCCTGTATTTTGCATAGGGCACTGCAATAACACTATGCTAATTTTCTGGGCAAAGTCATAAAATAGATTTCATGTCGGATTTTATCTGTGAGATTATATGGTTTGCTAAACTGTAGTTTTTTTGGAATTGAAACTTTTGCATGATGCGACGATTATTCGAAGTTGAGTATAAACCTTGACATAAAAGGGCACACCTAAAATTTAGCGGCATCCAGTATTTTAGAGAAGAAACATCCCTGCTGTGCGATAAGTAGATATTAAAGGGCTTGGCCCATTTAGCGCGAACATCCAATCCTATGTGCTTTTTAATGGGTTAAAACAGTTTTGAATTATGCTTCAGTAGCGGGTGTCAGAAAGGAGACTTCAAACTTTTTTGAATAGGGTTTTCTAGTTGTTTTTTACCACCAGTTTCATCACTGTCTCTTTTACTGCAATTTTGTAACAATTTTTGTATTACTGAAGGTTGTTCATTTGAGCAATATGATTCGTTTAGGTCGGAATTATAATTTCTAGGCTGCACCCACAGACTCTAGCTAGTCCTTTGTTCGAAGGGCTAGTCCATAGGGGCTTTCCCTTTAGATGGCTGACTAGAAGAGTAGACCAGCAAAGCACTGAATAACTTCTGGCTTGAGGACATCGGACGCAAACTTACGTTGGTTGGACTATTTGCGTAAATTTTCGAAAAATTGTCGTTTTTTTTATAACTGCAGATAGACCAGAAAACAGAGACAATTTTTTGCCTTATAGCGGAGAACGGAAGACATGGATATAATAACATCGGTGCTCTGGAAGAAGCAGATATATTTGGAGATACTATACCTTCCCCTACTCAAATGAAAGTTGGTACGTCAATGAGCCCAAACCAAAATGATGAGAAACTGTCCAATCTTTCTAACGGTGTTAATAAAGATGTACTTCAATTTGGGAATTCACGGGGAAATTTAGAATTTTAATTTTTACCCTTCAATCGCGCTCCCTGGCGGGAAAATGTCGAGCTTGAAAGTGACTTCCAGCATTTTCTCGTGGCCATTTTAGTGATAATTTTTGTTTCTTGAATTCTCAAGTCGAGTAGTTTCCGAGATATAGCCGGTGGCCACCCTTGCTGGAACACCCTGTACATTGTATCTTTCCGCCACGCACTCAAAAACGATTGGCTGTAGTAAAAAAAGTGTTATGACCGTCTTTGTATAAAATTTTATGAGCAATATTTTTGTTAGTGATACTTTTGAAGATACTGGCAGAAGACCGATATTTGCCCTATAAACAACCCAAAAAAAAAATCAAATACGTTGCTCAGAATAAACTTGAATGAAGTCTCTGTTTCCTGGACTAAGAGCTAGCAAGAGACGATATCACCACAACAGGATACTATAATCTTGAAATAAACAAAAGGAAAGTTTGGCAACTGTGAATTGCATTCGAAGGGGAACACCTAGAAATCCTATATCCATGCCAATAGACTCAATTAGTTTTATTGGAACCTAGCACATTCTATAACTTCCAATATCTGTGGATCCTCTGGTATATGATCCTAGCCTCTTTCTATTTTCCACCAACAGACTTGGAAGAAATTAGAGAAGCTCCGTCTGAGATAAATGAAGAAAGACTATGTATAATGTATATGGTTAGGATGGATTATCAGCTGAATTCGCACTTTGCCTGTTGATGAAGGCACTTGATGGTCTTGCAGAGGCGTTGAATACATGATGATCCACGGGGTATTTTCCTTCTTGTGATTTTCTTATATACAAGGGTCGCGACCCTTACCAGAGCCCTCTAATCATTGTCTGATTGCGCTGCTATCCACCATATCAAAGACGTATGAGAAGATTGTCAAGAAGCGGATGTGGTGGATTGAAAACACTATCCATTTTCTCCCTTGTCGAAAGAGATAGGAAAACATTTTCAAGACAAAACTTATAGGGTTCCAGCAGGGTTACAGTTGACAAAACTAGATAACAGCACACAGGGTGTTCCATTTGAAAAAATTGAGTTTCTTCGTCTCTAAATTCGGTTGAGTCTGCTGTAGAAAACATCCTACATAAATTATAGCGATTCTCTTTTCAAAAATCAATTACTTTGACCCTTACATTGAAAAATACGCATATTTGCAAGATTCAATTTCAAATCTTTTGTTTTTGTAGCTAATTTACCACCATAATGTTTTTTCCCTAAATTCTAGTAAATCCTCGATAGCCTGACAACACTGCACGTTCTGGCAAATGAAACCACTGTATCATACGTGGAATATTACGCTGAATCCAAATCTTTAATCAAAAGTTGGGGTTGCTATTTGAAAAGTGTATTTTTTGATGCCACGGTTTCCTAGAACAATCTGTATACACAGTAATATTTTTAGATTGTGACCCTGCTGGAACCCTTTAAGTTTTGTCTTGAACCTTTTTTCATAACTCTTTTGACAAGGGAGAAGATGGACTTCCACACACTAATGCGCCACCCTGCATAGCCTCATAATATTTGAACAACTAGATTTCCAGGAGGATACAGGAACGACAGTTGCGGTGTTCAATCTTTTTCATGGAATATACTTAGCCATCAACAGTGGTCTTGCCGGTTTGTTACTTTTCTAAGGTCTTCTTAACCATGCACATGAAATCTTGCTGACCAAGCTGGAGATATGGGTTTAGGGGCGGTTCTCGAACCTTTTGAGTGGTTGCGTTAGTATCTCACAGGTCGGAGGGAAATATGTACACGTCATACCTAAACACACCAGTCCATCGTGCTCCAGAACTGTACTCATTTGTTCCTTCAATATTATTTTGATTGGAAAATATACTTTTTGATTGGATTTTGATCTCCAAAAGAAGGTAGATCCGGGGTGGGGTGCGCTAACTCTGGTGTTCCGCACTAAGTTATACTTTAATCGCTCACGATATTTCCATATTAAATGGTATGGAGTGGACATGGACGCAGTGAAGACAACATAATAAATGAGGATCTTGCCAAGGTCAGTGTCTGGAATAACGCTTAACACCTACCCTAGTATGGACAAGCAGACTTGCATCCCAGGATTCAAATGTGACAAAAAATCAAGTTTTCCAGGAAAAATTACTTATCTGAAAATTCGAGAATCACATGTCATGTTTTGGGGTCAAGGTGACCATAGGTAGATGGGACACCGGTGACTGCGAGGACCGTATATTTCACGCTGGTCGAGACACATCCGCGTTATGATGATAATCTTGGAGGATCCTCGTAAGGTGAAGGATTGGTGTGATGCTAACCGTCTTGTTTTCAACTTTGGAAAAACCAGTGTTCGCTGGGTTTCAAGAGCAGCATGAGCGATATTCATATGAACGAGCGTGTCCAGGAGAAGAGTGTAGCAGGGTTCCTGGGACTCCAAATTTCCAATGTCTTGAGCTTTTTGAGAACCATATCATATAGGTCTGAGCAGGAGGCTGTCCGCGGGATGCTTTGCAGTCAGAGTGACCAGAAGTGAGGTTGGGCGTGAGGCAGCTAGAACAACCTACTTTGCTCTGTTTGAATCGCATTTGCGATATGGTTCAAGCAACGTGATAAATCTTACTTACCATCCCGTCAAGCTCTAAACCTACCATTGCCCATTACCTCCAGCTCTTCAACAAAAAAAATCTTACATTTATGAGGGTGAAAAGATTTACAATTATCTGCCGACGTTCCTGAAAACTATAACCGACATCAAGTTATTCAGGAGATCCCTCAAGAGATTGCTGGTTGGCCGACTATACTATAAATTGGAAGAGTTCTATGCAGACTCGCATCTCTGAGTCTTCGTTTTACAGTCACTGAATGTGTTTTGCCTTTGTATACAGTCATTAAGGTTATATTCCTTTTTACTTTTTTGTGTTCTTTTTAGCACGTTCATTGCTGTTTTTTTTTGTCTTTAATGTAGTTTGTCTCTCTTTTATTTCTCAATTCAAATGTGGAGCTGTATATTATATTATATATTATTGTTTAAAATGAACGTTAAAGCTTAGTCTAGGATGCTTTGTCTACATATTTTTAATCTTGATAATAAAGTGTGTTTTGATTGATTGATTGATGACATACCACAAAAATACTCCTGGATGAAGTATTCGTCTTAAAAAAAAAACAGTGAGATTCTTGACTGTGATCGGTCCGAGATGGTTTCGATGAGTAACCTGACACTAGCCCGCCTCCGACAGACTCCTGCCTTTTCCAACTTCAGCTGCTACACAGAGATCATCTATATATGAGGGAAGAAAAATCTACAACCATTTGCCGGTACGGTTGAAAACCCTGACTAATATCTGAGGATTCTGAAGATGGAGTTGAAGAATATTTTACTTTTTTGTGACTTTCTTTTTGTCTTGTCGTTCTTTATGCGATAACACATTTTTACATAATCTGGCCCAATTTCATTCTTCAACTGTAGAATTGTTGTTGGTTTATTATCGTAATCTTTGTTATCAATAATGGATAGTACTCCAGTAAGCAAAGGTTTTTTCCAGAACAAAAATGTAGAAGTAGTTTTCTAACTGGTTCTATATGTTTTTTGGTCTGCTGAATCCGAATCTGAGATTTGCTACCTCGCCAGGTGTCGGCTTCACAACGAAAATTGCAGAAAACCTCAAAATGTTGGCATTTTTTTCAGTTTTTCAAGTATAACTCGAAAACTAAGCGTTTTTTGAGGATAACTATGAAGCACCAAATGAAAGTAGACGAAATTTGCTACAAATACATATAATTACTTTAAACTTTAGATATTCCATCATGCGATATATCGGGTAGAAAAAAATTGGCATCTCTTGACATTCCGTCAAAAAGTGGATAACATTATTTTAAGTTCGCGCTTTATACTTCTCCAAAATCAATTATTTCATGACTACCTGACAAGTTCTGGTTACATCTAGGGATTTGACAAACGTGAGTGAGATCTATATACACTCATGGTCAAATAAATAGCACATGTCAAACATTTGATGAAACTTTGATTCTGCATCAGTGAGTAAGAAAGTAATGGTGGATCTGAGAACTTCAATACATTTGTCAGTTCAAGTGTCCTGGCGATTTAAAAAAAAAAATAGTTTATGGCCCTTTCGTGACGTTTAGAAAAACGACTACAAATTTAACTTTTTCTTTTGTGTAACTTTTGATCAAATAGGCTAGCACCATTAGAAAGGGGTGCTAAATATATGTACTTCCTGAAAATTTCACAATAATTGCCCAAAGGATAGGAACATAAGAGGCTCTCAAAATCCGTAATAAAAAATCCAGGACCGTATTTAAAAAAACAAAGTTGATGATGGCTGCTCATAGACGAAACGTCGGTTCTTCAATTTAATAACGCTATGAGAAGTTCCATTCATTTCAAAATATCTCTTCAAATGTGGTCAGAAAAAAATTAAAACAATTTTGAAAAATTTCGGTTTTTTCGGATAATTTCGGACTTAGTCGAAATTTCTTGGCTTTTAAAACGGCATTTTGTTAAGCATCAAAATACGCAACTTTGCCTCCATTTAACCGACCTTGTATCTCTCACGGTTTTCAAGATCCCCATGAAAGACATCCTTATCTTGGACACACTGTATATCTCAAAACTGAGTAGAATAAATGAGTTCGACTGAATAACAAAAAAGTTTATAAATAACATGTACTTTAGCATGTGCGTAATTTCAAAGTCCCTGCAATCGATTAATATATTCGATGCGTCGCGACGCTTTACTCTTGGTAGGCGTCGAATTTTTTTAACTGTGAAAAATAACTACTTGACCCCATACATTGACTACTTTCTACAGAAATCAAATATTCCTATTCGTTTCCGAAATATTGACGTGCGAAGTTTTAAGTGAAAAGCCCTGTATATATATAGTATACGGCGGGATCTTCTATCTCATCCTGGCATCAAGCGTGAAGAATTGCTTCCCATATAGTTATTAATAGACATGGAGGTAGAATCTCGATGTTAATAGATATATGATTTCAACAACCAATGATCTAATTTCATCCTTAAACATAGCATGCTGTGGAAACAAGTGATAAAGTTGCCATAGAAACAAGTTTTGGAAAAATTAGTTTCGAAGTTGGTAATTTTTTGAAAATTTGTTGTTACGCTGGTGGTGTGGTGTGGTCAATGACAAATATACTGAAAATAAGAAAAACTAAAAATTGTAAAAAATTACCAACTGTCAAAACTGATTCTAATCAAATTTGTTTCTACGGCAACTTACAGCGCATGATTCCAAAGCATGCTATGTTAAAAGTTGAAAATAAGTTGAAATAATTTCGTATTCATCACATGCAAGCAAAGTATATTAGCGTATTTCTCGAAAACGGTTATATTTATCGAAACAAAAGTAGTGGTATACCTTTCTTATGTCAAAAGGTTGGGAGAATAAAAATATTCACTCAAAAGTGGCATATACAGTGTAGCACAAAAAAGTTAGGACCTCGGTTAGGACTATTAAAATCAAAGTATAGGTTAGTATGTGGCGCCCTCTACAGAATGCGAGAAAACGGTGGGCAAATTAAAATTCCTCATCCCGATAAATCCCCAAATACGAGATTTCGTCAAAATTTGATTAGCGTGGCAAAGGGTATTGCAAAAAAACTGCAAATAAAATGCAGCTTCAACACCTTGTAACTCCGTCAATAATCAATGTAAAAAAAAATGTTATAGGAAAAGGTAGCATTTATTTTAAGTCTAGAATGCTCCCCTCATTTTTTTTGCTCATCTTTTCCGGACCCCCTGTATAGACCGTATGTACTAGCTTCAATTCTTTTTGAGTTATGAGAAATCGTTATGCCAATTTAGAAAATTTCAATGAAGGCTTACTTGTTTTTTTTAAATGAAACTAACTAATTTTTTTATTCGTTTGGATGTAGAATTTCATCACCTTTTCGGCGATATTCGGTTATTAGTATCTATCTCTGGTAGTTTTCTTTCAAATCTACATTTTCCTATATTAATTCGTCGTTTCTCTCAATTATTAATTCTTAATACTAGTTAGGTATTGGGTATCAAGGCCATGGAAAACAAACAATATAATTGATTGAAGTTATAAATGATATTATTTATCACTGAGAGGAGACCAAACATAAAAAAGGGAACAAAAGAAATATTACTATTATAACAAGATATTTATAGATATAATGCAACGTTTTGGTAAAAATGGCTAGAACTATTCGAAAGGGGAGCAAAATGTATGTACTGAAAATTTCACATCAATAACTGGACAAAGGATAGACTAACTAATTTAATTTTTGCCAAGCTCCAAATGTTATAGCTAGACCACCACGTTTCACCGACACTGTATTTCTCCAGAAATTTAATACGATTGAGAATTTATTTTATCAGAAAAAGTTTCATTGATTGGTGCATAGAATAAGGGGTCGGTATTTTCAACATTTTTTGTTATAATAATCATTATACTGCCCTTGTTTCCTTCTTTTGAGGTTCTGTACCCTGTTTATAATTTAGTGTTGAGATCCATGACAAAATATTTGGAATTTTGATACTTGGTCTATTTTCCACGGCCCACTTGATTAGGTAGGTATTGAGCATTGATAGAAACGTCGAATTAATAGGAAAATGTGGATTTGAACGTGAACTACCAGAGATAGACACTAACAACGTCATATCGCCAGATAGATAATAAAATTCTACATTCGATCGCATAAAAAAAGTTAGCTAGTTTCATTTGAAAAAAACAAGTTATCCCTGATTGAATGTTTCTAAATTGGCATTACGATTTCTCTTAACTCAAGAAGAAATGAAGCTAGTACATACGGCCTACATTAATAAGTCATTTCATGGTAAGCATCACCGAACTAACTGTTACGCTTAATGCGATACTCAATTTCTTTCAAACATCAACGTTTTAAAAAAATAGCGATTTGCGGGTGAACGGTTCATACGTCGATCTGAAATTGTCTGAGGAACCAAAATATGTAAAAGTATGCAGGGGGTTCCATAAAAAAAAAACCTTGATATGAACCACCCTGTATACGCGGTGCGAATGAAGTAAAACTATTTTGGGTTTGTAGCCTTAAGGTCTGTCTATCATGCCTTGGCAACAAATTTAAAAAATGTGCTTCTCTAATCCGACAATATCCCGACCACGCACTATTGGAGCACCCTGTATAATCGCGAACTGTCTACATTATTCTTATAATCTGTCTTTTGGCCTAGCGCGAATGATGTAAAATTGCCGCGCAATTTAAAATGTGTGTTTTTATTGGGACACCCTTTATTATTTTAACTTACTCTGTTAATATTAGTTATAGTTATAGTATGCTCTATCTATAGACATTTTTTATTTTATTGCCATAAAGTTTTATTCCAGTTCGTATTTTGCGATTTTTTTTTTTAGATTCGCAGGTTCAACTAAAGTTATACCTTCAAAATATCAGGATATATGCATGATAAATTCGAAATTCAAAAGAAAAGGATGATTTAACTTGGGTGGAAATATACAGGGTCCCTTGAAAATACGGAAAACGATAATAATAATTGAGTCTAGTTTTTTTTGGTATAGCGAAATCAATAACTGACAAACCTAATGGAGGTAAGTAATTTTTTTATCAGATATTTTGTAAGTATATCAGTCATCAATTTTGCGAAACCAAAAAAAAATTGTTTGTCTTATTTTTGAGGAACCCTGATGTGTATTACCGCAGAAGAGTTAAGATCCGCAAAAAAACAAATACGCCACGAGGTACTTACCCTTGAGGTATAAATTTAGTGAAGAATTGTCATTAAGCAAAATAGGATCATCGAAAATTTCAAAAACCAACACTTCCGCACCCTGTATATCATAGAAAACCTCATCTCACACAAAATCTACAAAAGTCAGTCCAGTGTACGAGAGTCGGCCTTCAAAACGCTAAAATACTCGTTTCAAAGCTACAGCTTATTGAAAATGGACAAAAAAATTGCTATGTTCATTAATTTTAGGAAAAGTGTATATAATTTTGGTTCCCTTGTTTTAGGAATACTGAAATCCAATCCAATTAATTTCTCAAAAATAGTGATTGGGATCAAATAAGAAATTCTTGTCTCTCCGAAAGATGTAGCTGGATTTGTCTTCATCCGATCGATCATCTGTTCTACTACACAATAATACAGGGTGATTTTTGGGTTGGTATTTTCCTTTTAACACTGTATAGGATGCAAGGAAATAAGAAAAATTTTCAAATAAAATTATGTCCGAAAATGCTTTGCTACCAAGATACAGAGTGTTAAAGTTTTAAGAAAAAAATGCCTTTTTTATCATAACTTTCCCACCACTCCAGATATTTTCACAAAATTTGGTACACTTCTTTTGACCATTAAATTATATTTTTTGATGTAGAAGTTTTTAAAAAATTTCTACCAGTGGCGTTCGAACCGGATTTGTATTGAATTTTTTTAAAGAAAAAAAAAAAGGATTTTTGGACATAATCTTACTTGAAAAATGTTCTTATTTTTTGCATTCTATACAGTGTTGAAAGGAAAATACCAACTCAAGAATCACCCTGTATATTACTGCAGTACGTTATTATCTGCTGAAAACGACCAATTTAAGCACGCCTCTGGCATGAAACATCCCAGATTCCTGTCATGATACCACTCAATACATCAACATTTCCAGTCGATACTGCATTAGCCAAATTAATAACAGCGTTATGCTTTCCGGGAAAACTTTATTATAAAAACAGTCGAAGCTCATATCGCTAGAATATAATGAGTATTTGGCACTTTGCCGCCGAAATTCATCTTCCCGGCCTGGGGATTATGTAATCTTCGCATAACCTCTTTGATTTCGGCTACTGTGATTGCTGGTTGGCCACTTCGAACCTAAAACACTGAATTTAATAACTACAGATCTTGATGGAAGACATACTCGAGTATAATCAGGCATTTTTTCCGTAAACCTATGAGGCCCATTGAACATGGCAGCTGTGTAATGTGAGCCTGGTAAATGGGCTAGAGGGTCATATCCAGTTTTTGCCCCTTCTCTAACCAACAGCGCACAGTCCACTAATTCCGCCACAGTTTGGTAAGCCAAATAGCCCAAAATCTCCATGGCGCTTTTGGTGAAGTTAATTTTATTTTTAGGACAAATCCAGTCTATCATCACATCCAGACCTTTTCCCACAGACTTGAAAGAGGCACATCGCGCCTTTTGGAATTCCAGGTATTTTTGTTCGTCTAGTTCTTGAGCTATTCTATCGGCTTTGATCATTCGTTCCATTTTTACTTCATCGGGCTCGTCAATGTCCATGAATTCGCCGGTTTCGTCAATGTACTCGATAAAATCCAGAAGATCGTTTTTGGATGTGGATGTTTCTATTGAGTCGTTGGGGTTCATGGTTGGGTTGCTGAGACTTTTGCTGAAATCTTTGTGTCGCAGATATCTGGAATGATGGGAATGAAAAAGACATTTCGTCGAACAGTAATAATCCTCTATACAGGGTGATTCATGAGGAAATGTCGATACGTCTGGTACGTATTCAGGGCCCAAAAATAAACATAAAAGTTCATATACAGTGTGACCCATTTGTTTTGGGAACACCCAGATAAAAAGTTTATTTCTTAACCGATTTGGTTCGTTTTTTTTTGGATTGTAGAGCTCGAAAAATTGGATATTCTTGGCAAAAAGTGACCTTCGCCATTTTGACTTCAAGGCCTACTATGTTAGTTTTTAAGAGCAAAATTTCAGGAAACCATATTAGCGATTTTTTTAAAAAAAATCGGTGTGCGCCACTGGATTCAGCATCCTTTAAAACGGGTCTATACAAATTTTCAACCGAAAATATCAAGTCGAAAAAAATTAAAAATTCGCACTTTAACAATCTTTGATTCTATCAAAACAAATAAAAATGACATAAAACTAAAAATTTGTAACTTCTACCAAACCACCATCAACTTCAATGCATTTTTATTTGTTTTGATAGAATCAAAGATTGTTAAAGTGCGAATCTTTAATTTTTTTCAACTTGATATTTTCGGTTGAAGATTGGTATAGACCCGTTTTAAAGGATGCTGAAAACAGTGGCGCACACAGATTTTTTCTAAAAAAATCGCTAATATGGTTTCCTGAAATTTTGCTCTTAAAAACTAACATAGTAGGCCTTGAAGTCAAAATGGCGAAGGTCACTTTTCGCCAAGAATATACAATTTTTCGAGCTCTACAATCCAAAAAAAAACGAAACAAATCGGTTAAGAAATAAACTTTTTATCAGGGTGTTCCCAAAACAAATGGGTCACACTGTAGATCATATATATATGGGTTCGCAAAGCCTTCGTTTTGGAAATACAGGGTGTTAAAAGTGAAGACCTGATGATGGTTTTTTGGGAGAACACCATAACCGCGAAGACCCACGTATGCAAAAAACCAAAACCGCGAAAACCCACGTATATGCGAACACTTCGTTCGCCTTCGTGAATGCTCATTAGTTCGTATTTACCATTTTTGCGAACGTGAGTTGGAAAGAGAAGATCAACGAGAAGAATAAATATTTAACCCGAATGATGTGCACGATCGATTGAACTTACGTGATCCGCGTTAATCCGAGTGAAGCGAAACGCATGTCAGCTGTTGACAGGTTGAAACAAAACTACACTCACCGACAATGAATTCGGGACAAGAATAATTTGAGTCAAATTGATATCCTTATAACTTTTTTATTTGTTGTCCGATTTAAGTGAAATTTGTACCAAAGTGTAGCCCTATGTCTTGAGATATTACTCTTGATTTTGGTGTTGGAAAAATACCGATGGCGTGGTCATTATACAGGGAGGAACTGAAGCTACCTTTTTACCCTCAAGTTTTCAACACTCTGTGGAAAAAAGGAGCGGCAAAATCTAGCTCCATCATTTTCTGTTGTGAAGTGCGATCTTTTCTCAATAAAATATTTTTTTGGTCATGTCAATATCTGCTTTTTCATAAAAGATACAGATGTTTAAAGAAAATGCTTCAGTTTGTCGATATATTCACCAACAATTAATGGAAACATTTTCATAGATTTGCATGAACAAAATGTTTTCAAATTAATAGCGCGTATTGTCACATCGTATCCCTATGACTTCTGCCATGCGTATGGCATACTTTTGATGCCTCTTGAGAAATATTTGTTATTTTTCAAGAACGGCTTCTCGCTAATCAGACAAGGTCTTCTGACGTCTATTGCGAACATGTCTACCTAGCAATCCTAGCATACCTATCCCATGTGTTTGATTTTTCATTTTCAATTAATACAAGATCTGTACGGCCATGTAGTGATACCCCAGCCCACACCATGATACTACCGCCTCCAAAGAGTGTTCGGGTTGAACCATTTGCCCAATATAGAACATTGGGTGAATTGGGACAATATGGAATCTTACAACATTTGTTCATGCAAGTCTATAGGAATGTTCTCATTCATTGTTAATTAAATTTCGGAAAACTGCAGCATTTTCTTCAAACATCTGTATCTTTTCTAAAAAAAGCAGATATTGCCATGAAAAAAAAAACATTTGGTTGAGCAAAGATCGCACTTCACAACAGAAAATGATGAAGCTATATTTTGCCGCTCTATTTTTCCACAGGGTGATAAACTTAAGGGTAAAAAATTAGCTTCTGTTCCTACCTGTATAATGACGAAGACATCGGTATTTTTTCAAAACCAAAATCAAGAGTAGTATCTCAAGACATAGGTCTACACTTTGGTACAAATTTCACTAAAATCGGACAACAAATAAAAAAGTTATAAGGATATCAATTCCACTCAAATTATTCTTGTCCCGAATTTATTGTCGGTGAGTGTAGTTTTTGAAAGAGTAAAACAATAATTAGAATGAAGCTGAACTTATATAATAATGAAGCGGGTGTAACTGTGTTTAATTCTCCTGATATTGTTTAAAAAGTAACGCTCCTGCCCATATGGCTGCTCCTGCCCGAGTAAAAAGGTACGCTCTTGCCCAGCGTAGCCGGTGGATGTTCTCTTAGATATCGTTTAAAAAGTAACGCTCCTGCCCAACTTATCTTCTGCTAAGATCAATTACAGCATTAAAATAACTTCTTACTGATTCTCAAGAACATCCAGAATAAGAGTTATATATTCCCATGCTGCGCAAATGTTTATGAACATTAAAAAACAATTATTTCTTTTTGACATTTTTCATGGTTGCAAACACCTTTAATAAAGGTGATGCAAAAAGAAAATAAAAATTGCAATAGTCGGTAAACTGAAAAATTACACTTATTATTGTTATTATCAAGTATTATGATGAAAATTAAACAAATGTTTGGTTATGGAAAGTTCATCAAGGAAAACATGTGTAAGAAAATTATTAAATCTTCGAGTCACATATTTATCTCTCTTTCTATTGATCTCTTTCTAATAAACCCCTCTGAAACATGCCGAGTCCCATATCGATTTTCGCGGTTTTGCGTTTTCGCAGATTTGGGATTTCGCGGTTTTGGGTGCATCTCGTGTTTTGTAGATATTTCCGAAACCTGTTAAGATAATTGAATACAATTTGGTAAAGTTGCTAAACTTTTTACTCTCTATTCTCTATCTTATGAATGAGAACATTGTATTTTATAAACTTCAGGAGTGGGATATACAGGGAAGGGTTCAAGAAAAGTATGCCCCAAATTTTATAATTTTTATTTTTAGAAGTTTTCCCTAAAAATTTCAAAAATCTGGAGTTTTCTACACCGATAAGGTACTCTTCTCGTACCTTGCTGGAACGCACCACCACGAGAAAAATGCATTTGAAAATCATATTACAGACAAAATTGCGTACACCGTAACTCTCAGCGAAAGCAAGGCTATACTTGTGATAGCCTTGCCAGATGCGGGCAAACAGATTTCGGAAATATCTACAAAAAACCATTATCAGGTCTTCTTTCTCTTCACTTTTTACACCCGAAGGCCGAAGGCCTTGTCATATTTACATGAACTTTTATGTTTATTTATTTTTTACTGTACCGTAAAGTATCATCTACCGGACTCAAAACCATTCCGGTAAATGACACTTTACATCATCAGAGGCTGTAAAAAAAAATTACTTAACTACTCCAAAAATGACATTTTTTTGAATCATCAAAGACTGTGAAATTGCATTGGTAGCATGGTTTGGCTGGCGCCATCTCATGAATTTGATTAATAACTTGACATAAGATGTTGGTAACATGTAATTAACCTATCTGTTACCCAAGTGGTGACATGGTTTGGCTGGCGCCATCTCATGGTAAGGATGTCAGGCCAGGCGGATTCCTAATATTTGAAATATTTTCAGCAGAATGGTTTGATGCTAACCAATTTCGTTGTGAATAACTCGATGAACAAAAAAATGTCAATTTCTTGGGGGATGTTGGATGATTTCTCAGATTATTTTCTGATGCAGTATTATTTGAGTACTTGTAGAAGAAAATTTATTTTCTCAAATAGCAATTTTGTTCCCATATATCAAACGGTTAAACAGTTAGAAGGGGGTCCTATCAGTGCCAAAATTCACTAACTTCATAGGAAATACATGTAAGTTAGTGCCTTTGGCAGTAATAGGACGATATGTGAAGACGTTCTGCATTTTTTTGATGGTAGTGACAGCTGAAAATGTGAAAGTGACAGCTGAGCGCCATTTGAATCAAAAATTTCAATGGAAAGCGGTGTCAGGTGAATAAGGTATTGCAACTGCCGCGAGTTTAAAGCCTCTGCTATATGACAGCTTGTCAAAAAAATTATTCTTTTTTACTCAATTAATAATCACCCGCAAGAGTTCACTTCTCCCACTAAGAGGATATGATATGGTATATATGGATATGGATGATGTACAGAAAATCTTCAAAATGAGCTATTACTCAATCTTTTTGACAACCTGTCTTATAAACAGGAATGATAGCAGAGGCTTGAAACTCTGCAATTGTGATGAGAGTAAAAGGGCCTTCCACATAAGGTATCACTCGACCCCCCAATACATTTTTGATTTTTATATTCAAAATGGCGCCCAGATGTCATTTTGACATTTTCATCTGTCACTACTATGTCAAAAAATGCAGAACGTCCTCACATGATGTGTCCAAAGAAGGGGAGGGAACATTTTCGAGCCGCTCTGTATACGCGATACGAGGTAAAAAGAAGGGATCAACACAGGAATTAACATGAACGAGGATAGTTCAATATCTTAAAATCAAAGAATCACTAAAAATTTGACCTCACCTCACAAGCCGTTGCATCTTCTTCTTATTATACCTCAACAAAAATATAATGTTTTCCCCCTTCAAAAAATTACCATCCCAATAGTGCTGAGCTTCAGCTACAATCATTTGAAGCTGTTGCTGAACTATACTTTCCACCAGACGAACTGTGGCAGGATTTGGTTCGTGGCTGTCCCCCAGTCCATACATCATTAAGGAAATCTCGTGGTAATACGATTTCGGTTTCATTGACATTTTGAATAAATTTTATTTGATTCAGCAAAACATAAACAATAACAAACTTTGGTTATAAAGTAGACTGGTTCTTGACAATGACAAATGAAAGGTGCAAATGTGGCATTGAAATGTGACGTTGCCAGCTGTTTAGCCAAATCCGAACACATTCTGACCATGAGATACCAATGCTCAAAGGATTTGTTGTCTTCGCGACAAACTTTGTATCTATTTAATATATTTCTAGCCACGTCTCACAGGGGGAATGTTTTGTGCCACGTCTCTACTGATTATTCCAAAGTGGTATTCTCGAATCTCTAACAATTCCAAATCTTCGATCACTTGAACACAAATAATGAACCATCTAAAAAATGGTTTTCAAAAAAAAACAATAACATATTTTATCTTCATTTTAGTATAGTTTTCTTACCTTGCATTTATCAAAATGTCCACAAGTTGTTTGATGCAAAATAAAAAGAGCACATGCCAAAGTATAATGAATTTTATTATAAGGATAAGGTGAGCATCAGCTGTTGCGAATAAAATATATCTTTGATTTGCCTAATTTGATTTTGCGAATGCGATAATACTTCGAATATTCGGGATGAGCTTCGCGAAAATGTCTGCTCAGACCGTAGGACTGTTCCATATTCCATAACTTCTTGCATTACGTCAAAATACCCCAGCTCTCTGGACTGTGGAGGAAACTAAAGTGTCTATAGACACTGTAGAGGAAACTAGGTACCTTTTCCAGTTCCATCATGTTCCAACTGGTCTTTCGCACTTTCGCCGTTCCCAGAGAGGACTAAAACACATAAAATAAATAAATAAATGTTCACTGCACAACTATCACAATCTTACAAATAGCACTGTTTTTTTGTATGATTAACAGGAAGATAGCCAGATCCTTTGTCTTTTGTGAGTAGGAAAGGAAGAGGGACTGGCGCTTAGTGGGGAATGGCGCTCACTGCTTTTCTATCTAACCGAGTTCAATTCACCATCTCCCGTTTATTGTCAACCTCTTACTAGTCCACCGAAGAACTTCCAGCAACTTCCGCGGCCAGATTCAACATCGATCGGCGCGGTACTAACCGAGAACGTGTTTTTAGTGATTCTATGTTTAATTTCGAACATCTACAAGTCAGCGGAAATAATTACCATTGTTTGAAATTAATTAATTAAACCAAACCTGGTTATATTAATTAAATTTTGATCTATGATTTGAGCGTAGTTTTTGAGTAGGTACCGTTTATTTCGCATGCAGTGGGTAATTGCGCTCAAAGCACTAAATAATTACTTTTTTTTGCTCTTTTACGACAAAACAAGAGATCAGAGGAGGAGCAGTGGATCAGAGAAGAATGCCAAACTGAGGATGTAGTAAGGTGGATGCGAGCGAGAAAAAGATTCTGGAACGAGCACGTATCACGAATGGAAGATAATAGGCTGGCGAAGGTGGTGAGAAATGGAAACCAGCATCAAAGCGACCGCCAGGAAGACCGCCAAAGATATGGAAAGACAGTTGGAACTCAATATGGCAGGAACCAGATGAGGGGGGTGAGATTGGGTGTAACAAGCTTTTAGCTTTCGCAAAGAAGAAGAAGAAGAAGAAGACAAAACAAGTTAATTTTGAATGTAATGGAAGTTTCTTTTTCCAAATAATGTAAAGAAGGGGGTTTTCGTGACGTTGGGGCAGAAAGGGAAATGAGAAAAGTTGGCACCAGGCGGGATTTGAACCCACGACCTTCGTCATACCAGGACAACGCTCTACCAACTGAGCTACCAAGTACCAATGCCTATGAATGAGCAAATCCAGCCCAATGCAAACTATTCTCACTTCTAGGATGTAAGCTTTAAGGTTATGGTGAGCAACCTTCGGCGGTTACAATCCATTGGAGGTGTTATATATAGGGGTAGGAAGAATCACACACATGTTCGAGGTTATATAGGAGTCTTTTTCACCTTCAACCAAGATGCAGCGTAGACATATAGCGACTTTAGCAGGTATCGGGAAATCGGGGTTGACACCCTAATCATCGAAATTAAGCCAATAATGTAAATGTAATGGAAGTTTCTTTGTCCAGATAATGTGAAGTTTGGTTTCTCAAACCAAATGATGGTTGAAGGTGAAAAAGACTCCTCTATAACCTCGAAGATGTGTGTGATTCTTCTTACTCCCATATAACACCTCCAAGGTTGCTCACCATAACCTTAAAACTCACATCCTAGAAGTGAGAATCGTTTGCATTGGGCTGGATTTGCTCATAGCATTTTATTATAAGATTAGGTATATTATAAAATGCTCATAGGCATTGGTAGCTCAGTTGGTTGAGCGTTGTCCTGGTATGACGAAGGTCGTGCCAACTTTTCTCATTTCCCTTTCTGCCTCTACGCCACGAAAACCCCCTTCTCTACATTATTTGTACAAAGAAACTTCCATTATATTTACATTATTGGCTTGATTTCGATGGTTAGGGTGTTAACCCCGATACCTGCCTAAGTCGCTATATGTCGACGATGCATCTTGGTTGTAGGTGAAAAAGACTCCTATATAACCTCGCGAACATGTGTGTGATTCTTCCTACCCCCATATAACACCTCCAATGGATTGTAACCGCCGAAGGTTGCTCACCATAACCTTAAAACTTACATCCTAGAAGTAAGAATAGTTTGCATTGGGCTGGATTTGCTCATAGGCATTGGTTGCTCAGTTGGTAGAGCGTTGTACTAGTATGACGAAGGTCGTGGATTCAAATCCCGCCTGTGCCCCTATTCTTGAATTTCAGAGAGTAGAGATGATGAGAGAGATTTGACGTTTCTCCATGAAGTCTAAGTCTAAGTCTAGTGAGAATTTTCTCTATTCACTTTCACGAATAGTGGCACTGGTGCCAACTTTTCTCATTTTCCTTTCTGTCCCTACACCACGAAAACCCCCTTCTTTAAGTTAATTTTAGTTACTATAATTCATCTAAATCCTCGAATTATGATCAAGTCTTCACTAAAATCAATTTTCATTGTTTTCTAATTGAGATGAAATGAAATGGAATGTTTATTATCTTAGCCTTAGTGCTAGTTACAATACAATAAAGAAGAAAAAGTTTATAATCTGGTTTAGTGCTAAACAATACATAATTATAAAACGGTAGAATCCACAATATTTTTTCGAGATAATACATTTTGAGACTTTCTTTAAACATCCATCCAAGAACCTCAAAGGCATCACTAAAAATAACTTTTTGCATGAAAGTGGTTCTTGCAAAGGGTATATCAAAATTACTGGTCGATCTATAATATTAGATGCATGCTTATAGAGTGTCGAAGTATTGAATATTGTTGCACATATTCTGGTAACAGTTGGTTTTTGGCATATTGATTGAACAAATGACAAAAATATTCAATTCCTTGTGATGCTGACAACCCTTTTGGAGACTTCAACATTTCAATAATGAGAGTACATCTATCACAATTCAAGAGAATCCTCATTGTTTTTTTGCAGTATTTGGAGTCTTTGTTTCTACACGATATAAGAAGAGAACTGAACAATAGCTAAAATGAGGGTACACAATCGTATTAAAAACTAGACGTCTTCTTCCAGTTACTTGGGAGTCTAGATATTCTTTTGAAAAAAACCTATATTTCTCCTTATTTCACTACATACAGTGTGGAACAGTCAAATGGATTAAGTTCGATACCTGATGAATGGAGACGTTCTCGAAAAAACGCTCGAACACGTCGATTGATATTTTTGGTTGTGATTTTTTTCCAGTAAAACATTCTATACAAGGTGTGTCATGTAGCAGTGGCTGATACCAACATTGTCATTTTTAATACAACACCCTGTGCCCTGTATATAAATAAGGGGTGGTGGCTGGTGTACCCGTGGTATCAATAGAGGAAAGTATATATAATTAAATCTTTGGATTTTTCAGATAATTCTAGTAATTCTTATACTTCATGTACCATGTCTTATACCTATTTTGAATAACTGTTAGGGTAATATTCAGTGTTTTTAGATTTATTAAGGAAAAAAATTTAAAAAAAATCGCTGAAGCACAATAAATAATACTTGGCTGCCATTTCGGTCCTCATAATGAGAAAGTGAGTGAAAGAATCCAAAAATTGAATTATATACTGGGTGTTGTGTTTAGAATAACTAAGTTAGTTTCAGCCTCTGCTACAATGACATGACACCGCAGACACACATTGTAAAAAATGTTTTTGCGGAAAAAAATGTACCTATAACCAAAAATACGAGAACGTCCTCATTCATTAGTTATCGAATTTATTCCATTTGACTTTTTCCCACTGTATATTATAGTCCACATGTAAAGAAAAATTTATAGTTGTGGAGCTAATACTATACCTAGGACCTTGATACTCCATTTCACTCTCTTGTTTGATCTGTACGTTATCAATAAATAGTTGATAATTATAATCACTAAAGCGATTACAATTTTGCCTGCTCCCACAAAGCATGAGCTCAGTTTTGTCAGCAATAAGTTTCAATCTACAGATATGGTTGGGAAGAAATCACACCCGAACGTCTGGCAACCTGGCAGCTACAGTGATACGACTGATACGTGACGAGCAGGAACTGTCAAATTTCCGCTTGGCAAACGACAGTCATATGATGGAATTTACAATGAATTTGTGTTTGAAGTCACACTTATGTCAAATTCAATGTGGAAATTAACAATGATCTAATCAGATGATAGGAAATTAGGAAATTAACATATGATTAACGTTTGCCAAGCGGAAATTTGACATTTCTACTTTGAAATGAGACTGAAAACTGAATGTAAACCAAGCTGAATGTAAGGTTTACATTCAATTTCATTTCGAAGTAGAACTGTCAAAATTCCGCTTGGCAAACAAGAATGATATGCCACCATCTACATTGAATTTTCGTTCAAAGTCATGCTTACGCCAAATTCAATGTGGCTTTTAAGATTGGTAAGCATTGATTTCCTTTGTCAAGTGGAAATTTGACAGTTCCACTTCGAGATGAAATTGGGTGTGTCTGTTATGCTCCACTTGTGCACAGTTTTCTACACTACAACACTCAGTGTGGCTTGTTTGTGAAATGTTTGTCAGTTTCTTAGGATAGAATATCTTCAGTAAACTAGTAAAGTTATTCTATCCAAAAAAACAGACAAACATTTCACAAACAAAGCCACAATGAGTGTTGTAGTGTTGAAAAGTATGCACTAGTGGAGCATAACAGACACACCTATTGTGTGTTGTAGTGTCGAAAAGTGTGCACTAGTGGAGCATAACAAACACACCTATTCTCTGTCAACGTCAACACATGACACATCCCCCTTTCCTTTCTCATTTACGTGTTTGTTATTGAATTTTCCAGAGGTTTTCCTAAGAAAATTCTCGTGTTTTCCTTGTAGTGACTAGTGAGCTATTTAGTGGTCTTGGGGATATCATAACAATGGTCAGTACTTAGTATGTTACATAATAACGGGTTTTATTTTCACTTGTGCTAAGATCAGTATAGAAGGGATTAACAAACTACCTATTGCTTTATTATTAGAAACGTATTGTAACGTTTTGTAATGTTTTAGTCGAGGTCTTAGTCATAAAATTATAGCTTGTTTTTTTAAATTTTTCAATGTTTATAAAATTTACTCCAATTCACCAATCGATGTAATTTTTTTGCAAATTTGCATAATATTATGGATGTCGACATCTCAACAAATCTGAAAGCTTTCTGATACGCTTTCAATGCTATAATTGGGGCCTATAAACCATATTGATGTTCTTGGGTAACCGATGTTCTTCATTACATGATACAGCCCCCTTTTTTGGCGTTCTTGACTTCAGTAAGCGATAAATTGACTATTTTCTCAAGCTTTTCTTACTAGGTATTATTATCTCTATTTAATGAGGAATTTTAGATTTGAAAAAGTGTATAGGTGGGTCAACCCAAACTGCGATTTTGATGGGTCATGATTTCTTCAAAAATGGGTCAGTTTTGCCCTGTTCAAAATTTTATAGGTAGACTATCTTCTTGACTAGCCTTTGTGCAATTATTGTGAAATTTTCAGGGAGTACATAGTTGTTGCCCCTCTTTCGAATGGCCCTAGACATTTTTATCCAAAACTACACACATAAAAGTTTTGAAAAGTGAAAAAAGGGCACTAAACTATTTTTTGGAATAAAACGCCAGTACAGGCAAACTGACAAATTGATTGATGTTTCTAAATGCACCATCAGTTCTTTGATAACCGATGTCAGTGGCGGCTCGTGCCTCAACACATAAGTGGGGCCACCCCTTTCTTTTTATAAAATACGGTAAAAATATACCACACTCATATTGAAGAACTTATTTATTGTACTCCTTACATATTAGTGAGAAAGTCTTTACACTGTAGAATGATATTTGAAATCTAGGCTCCGTTCTGTTTAACTTGCGAAAAAGTCAATGACGCGTTTATTAAAGTCTTGAATATTATTGAGAAACACTTTTTCAGCAGATAACATTCCCAATGCACTGAGTCTTTCTTCTTTCATTGATTTGTGTAAAAATGTTTTTATCCTTTTCAACTTCAACATCAAGCATCTTTCAGCTTCGGATGATGACATAGGTGTTGTCACTAAAACTTCTAGTAGCTTGATAGTTTCTTGAAAAATGTACTTCATATCTTCCTGCGAAACTAATGATAAAAGAGGGACGGCTTCAGAAATAGTCTGCAATTCTTCTCTTTCATAAAGTACTTGCAGTTCTGTTTTTAGACGATTTTTTTCTAAAAATGGATATACCTTGGCTGTATCAGAGAGCAATTTATCAGGAAAGTTTTTTTGGTATTCTATAAAATGTTCCTTCATGAATAAAGCGGTAGCTACCAGATGTCCTGTAAAAGTAAATCGAGCTACGATCTATTGTAGAATGGCATCGCAAACTTCCAAAACTTCTATTTTTTTATTTGCTGAAACAGGTAGATCGGAACGAGGTTAACCAGGTATTTTCTGGGGAACCGCCTCATCTTCGTTTAGTAGTTCAAGCTCCGAGTCTAGTTGGTCAAAAATTGTGCCCATTTCATCACGAATTTTCTGCATTGCATTTTAAAAGTTTTCTAGATCTTGTTTAGCCTTGATTGGGTCGGTATTAATCATTTGAAGTTGCTTGAAAATTATTTCGACATGTGGCATTATCTTATGGAAAACTGTTAACCAAAATATGAAATCTTTGTGCTGCAATCTAATTTTGTATGCACCAGCTTGCTCAATCGTAGAATTCAATTTAATATCTGCGTCGTTCTCCAAAACATCCATAACGCGTATCAGCTCATTTCGGTATTCATAAACTGTATTAATTTCCCCGTGTGTGAAAATTCCATCTCGTTTGTGATGATCGAGATAGACGATCATACTTTTGTTCTTTGAGGTGATGAAAAAAAAAAGAACCAAGTCCAGTTAAATGGGCAAAAAAAATCCGAACAGAAGCATTAATTGATGCCGCGCTGCTCATTATAAGGTTAATCTGATGAGCATATCAATGCACATAATTTGCTGAAGAATATTTGTCCTTTATAATTTTTTGTACCCCATTTACACCTCCGCTCATGACTGAGGCTCCGTCGTTACTTTGCACGATTAACTTATTTGGTGTTTTACTAAAAAGAGGATCTATTTCATTCAAGATGCAGTTTGCTATCGAGATTGCACTGTGTCCGGGAGGATTTACAAATTTCCGAAATTTTTCTACTGGTTTGTTGGACGCAATGTAACGTAGAATATTGACTAACTGGAATTCGTTAGCAACATCAGTTTCGTCGGCAATTACAGCTACATAATTCGTTTTTTTAATTTCTTTAGTCACTTCCCCATGGTAAATGCCTAGCATGGAGTCCAGTAATTCGTTCTGTATGATTTTAAAGGTCTCTTCAAATACCGTCGCTTTGTTGAAATGTTCCTTCAAATCTGCATCTAATTCAGAACTAAAATCTATCAACTCTCGGAACACGCCTTTATTTATGGAATCTACGGTTTCATCATGACCTCGCAAAGCTAGTTCTAGCGCTCCAGAAAATCTCATATAATTAATAATGATGTTCAAAATGAAAATGAAAACCTGAAAATGTTAGGTATTTACATGTGCCTTGCTGTTTTTTAATTTTTTTCATAAATATGAACTAGATCAGTTACACCATGCTTCGTCCACGTAGAATCCTCACCAAACAAAACACACACGAAACAAAATAATGCATTTTTTCGTCGCATCCACAAATCCACTTGTTTTTTGAGTACATACTCCGATTAAACTTCCTCACACGGCCTTTGAAACTTGATGAACTGGATTCAGCGTTCTGCGTTTTTGTGATTTCTAAATCGGGAAGAGGTCTTCTAAGTTCCTTGATTCGAATTTTCTCCGCTAGTGAGTGCGTAGAGAAAGGTTTCACTAACATACTGCTTATTTTATTCATTTTGACGTGAACAAATAACAACCGTAAATTTTATTTAGTTAAGTGTGTTACTATACTTTGAAATTCAAAATAAACAATCAACATATGTATGTTGTTTGCTGTCTTGACCATGCAGTACGAATGAACAGCCAGAAATTACCGATGCGACTGCGAACGATACGGAAATAATATTGAAACATCCCAATATTCCCATTACTACTCTCCGAGCCGGACGAGAAGGTGGCCCCGTTTACACATAACAAGTGCATTCTGCCAGTGACCTCGAGCGAAATTTTCCAATAATTAGCATGTTATCTGCGGGGTCGGTTGGCGATTATTTTTTTTAACCACTGACATTTTTTGCGCTAGTGCCACGGCCCTTTGGCCCTTTAGGACAGGCCGCCACTGACCGATGTAGAGTCAAAGTTTTATCAAATTTTAGGCGGTCTATCTACTTACAGCCAATACTGTATGTCAGAGGGCAAAAATTAATAATTTCATCTCCGATGATATTCCGTTGTTAGTTATCCAGTGACCAGTGTGTTCCTTAGCGATCCACTCTCGGATCCACCAATATTAGGTTTGTTCCAACCCGACCGAGAATCGTACTTGGAACAATGATCGTCCTGCGCACTAAACAAATTTCGTTCCAACTAATTAAGAATGTTTCTTTGCACAGTTCATATGAGCGTTCCAACCAAGGTTCCAACCTTATCTGGAATCATTTAGAAATCGCAATAATCGCATCCTGAACAATTCTTTCTATACCTGACTAGAGGTTGTGATCCCTTGGGTTGACTTGAGCTTTCTAGTCTAGCAGTTCTAGCACCGCCATTTTAATGTACTTTTTCGTTTTGGCGTGGCATCATGATGTAGAAGGTCTAAAAAGCGATCTCTGAAATCTCTAACTGAATTTGTTCCAGCCAACCATGTGCGATTCTGGGATCGTAATGAATTGTTGTAAATCCACATCATGCGCAATAATTCAGCTCTAACATTTCTAATAACTGTTCCGGAACGATTTCAATTGTGTCGGTTGGAATTCTGTATTGAACTTGAACATGACCTTAAGAACAGCACTGGAAAGATTTTGATAACGATCTCAAGCTATATCTTCCTCCAACTCGGATGCTCTATGGAATAGGTTTAACAAAAACAACCTTTTTCTGAACATCGAAAAGTGCAGCTTTATGAGCTTCCACACAGGAATTTGTGAGGTGAAAGATTTAGAAGTAGGGTTAACAGGGAGTTCCATCCGACCTAAATAGTTCTTGGAATCTATAAGATCAGGTTTATTCAGAATCTAGAGTGGATTATGGTCGAAGGGAATAATTTTCAGGTTGATTATGGTATGTGTTTTGCTCCTGAACATTACAGTGCACAGAAAAAAACTACTCCTTCAGATTCCCAAAAGACTCAGTTTTATACAAGAAATTGATCACACTTATGTATTACGTTCTATTCTATCATTAAAAGAAGATCATAATAAACAAACGATGTATTTTGAATTTCTACAACAATAATTACATTTTGTAAACGAGATGATGAAATTCCGACTCTTTCTCTTGAAATATGATGGACCATCAAAAACCTTCATGATGACACCACAGCATTTTATCTTCTGTAGAGGAAACCAGTGTATGACCTTATGATGCTTCCTCGGATGCTTCCTATTATTTACTTGATGGTCTGCTCAGTCCCCATTATTCACCTTACACCGAGCCCAACACCTATAAAATCAAAGGAACCAATGCAATGAAAAATGAAAATTACTACGCAAAACAACAATTTATACAACGCATAATTTTAGATACTTACACCGAAAATCATTCACAAAACATCGATGTAGTGGATTGCACACCACCTTAACTTAATTCTCAAATAAAGATGGTTGGAAAAAACACATTATAATTAACAGGGTTACCGATGCAAAATCTAAAAAAAAAATCTAACAAATCTCTCTCATGGGTCTGTTTTCTTTTTGAATTTTTCAATTTGCTTGCTACGTGAATCGAAAATTCTTTGGCGTAAACTAATAACGCAGCGGGTACGGATTTTTGTTTTCTCAAAAAATTTTGCCAGGACACTTGAGTGGTTACTGGCTTCACTAGAAAAAAAAATTGACAAGATATCCGTGTATCTTGATTTAAAATAATTTTTTTTTCTGGAAATTTCTCCCTTACATTGTGCTGTTAGATGAAAATAGTGAAAAATAATGAAAATAAGTGATTTTGGGTTTATAACTGCCCATATTCAAGGGATAAATCCTCGGATAAATCAGTATCCTGATTAAAATTGAAAAAAACACGATTTAATCGAAAAAATCTGGATTTTTTATTTTTTCAAAAAAATCGTGATTTTTTGGAACTCTGCGTGGAGCTCAGGGCTCCCACAATGCGAGCACTTGGATTAAGAGAGGAATGGTGCTCCCTTGAAGGACTCAGGATCAACCCCGAAAAGTGAAAAGATCGAAATCCTATTATTTATCAGAAAATATAAAAAAGGTCTCAAGAGATACTGATCTAGGGCAAAGTTAAAGAATACAAAAAAAAACGTTCATATATCCCGGAATAACCCTCGACCATTAACTGTCCTGGAAAAAGCACATTGAAGAGCGATCTCAAAAAGCAATGCTCTTTACTTTATGGCCATGTAAAGGACTAAAAGAGCTTTTGGGACTACTTGGGGGCTGAACCCAGAATAGTATATTGGATTTATTTCTTGTTACTGAACTAAACCTAAAAAAGATGGACCTTCATTCAAATATTGTTTTCTCACTAAATCGGTTAGGCAGTGTGATAAGTGAATAACTACCACAGATCATGTGCTAGACATAAAAAACCTGGTAAAAAACAATACAGAAACGAAACATTGTTCCAGTCATTAGAACAGCAAACAACATTTTTTTTAAGGAGAAAGTTGATGACAACAAAAGACATTTTCGAAAACTATCGCTGCACTCGAAGACTATCTACTGTAGTGGCTGACGCAAAAATATTCAAGAAAAATCAAGTTAGGAATCCAAAAATTGTTCAGTGTGCCTCAAGAGTTGATACTTATTCTTTTCGTGCTAAGTTGCTTGACCAAAAATAATTGGGACAAAGGGGATATGAGCGTTTTTTTTTTATTAACGTGATCTTTTCCTAACTTTACAAAATATCACAAAATGTCCCTCGTTTTTTTGCACTAACATGAAAAAATCATTTGCAGCACTTCGAGAGATTATGGAATCATTTCCATTAAAAAGAACACTAGGGCAGCCCCAGTCACCCTCATATCAAGCAGTGAACAAGAAAGTAAGTACAAGAAAAACCGGAAAATTTATCTCAACCTGGCAACACCGTTTTCTCTTCCCGGCTCCTATCGATCGATTTCCGTCATTTTCCAGGCTATTGTACCAGTTTTCTTCTAACAAAGATAGGGAAATTTCTATAATAATTCACGTTGCAATAATTGTCAACCAATAAAAAGTTAACTGTTGTGTTATGCATGTTCAGATGATTGGTTTGCTTCTAGTATGAAGGTAATTCGTTTTTGAATGTGTGAATTTTCATATCAGTGATTGAATGTTTAATAACTCCTAGTTTTAATTTAACATTCTGTATGAATGAGAACTTTTGCGTATTGGCCAAGGTGATTACCCTGGGAAAAAATATGATAACGTTTTACAATTTGTTTATTTTATACAGCTAAAAATAATCGCGTGGAAATGTGATTTTATTCAAATCTACAGTTGTATTTATTTTCCCAGTCTAATTATTTTTTCAGATTATTTTGATAAGTTTCCGATTTGTCAGTGGAAATTGTAGTATTTCAATAACAGTAGAATTCAGAAGTGAAGTGAATTTGTGCAAATTATCATGGTATGATTAAGTTTAGTGAATCATTTCCTATCTCATTTTATCTTGATTGTTTGTGCCTCCATATTTCTAATTGTTTTGATCGTATGATACTCAATTTCTCCTATTTATTCTTGACCCACTTAGATTATATTTGTTTAGTAATATTGAGAGTAAATTGGTGAAAACGATCATGGTAAACACGAGGTCTTTTTTTAAATTATTTCTTATATGTCTTTTTCTGATTTTTGCTTTCTCATGGAAATTTCATTTTGTGTCATTTGTTTCCCAGTCTGTTTTGTTTTGTTTCTAACTGTTGACAGGTACTTCAAAATTTTCTTGTTATTGTTTTTTCTTGTTGATTTTACTATATTTTATCCTTTCGTGATTTTTCTACGGCCTGTTTTTTGTATGTCAATGTCATTCGTAAGATTTGTCCACATTTTGTTCAAAATGGTATGATAATCAATTTGTTTTTTTTTTGTTTTAACATTTTGTTTTTGTTCTGTTTAGTTTATCCTTTATAGCTAATTTAGGTGCGAATAATAATACTAGTGGATAAATCTTCAAGATAATATAGATAAAAATGAAATAACTGGAATGTTTGTTGATTTTGTCCTATTTTTTTGTAGGAAAAATTACAGATTAGATAAAATTGATACATCACGCCATAAAGTAATCAGAAGTTGAACGCATCAGATAAAAGTTTTGACAGTAAAAATGCATAAATTGATTTTTATGAAATGGGGTTTTTGACATTTTATGGTTGATATCTTGTTTACATGTGTGATGATTGAAACCGACCAAAGATTATTTTCTTTGACTTCACTCATTTTTTTTTCAATCCCTGATATGGATAAATGGAATCCTTTTAGAAGATTAGAATTCTAAACGTCAAGAGTGTTTTATACTTTGTCTTACTCTTGTAAGTCTTGTATCATAACACATGTTCGCGCGGCCACGAAAACGATTAGCCATCAGCCGGTTTTATTTTATGGATGCTAGTTCAAAGTGCCGCGCTGTAGTGACCCTACACTATTTTTTTATATTGGATATCCATAATAATATCGTCCACCTGCTCCAAATAAATTAATTTCAGTATATTAACGGACATCCAGCAGAAAACGGACAAAAGAACGGCTCTTCATCTCGCAGACAGTTTGATGACGAGATGATTGATATCAATCCTACCGAACAACGTCATAATAGACTGGATGATGATGATGGAGTTTCACATTGTAAGTTTTGGTCGAACTTCAATTTCACATTCATTCTCGACAATTTCTATACAATACCTAGAGATGACAAATTTTCAAAAAAATTTTTCGATCCTCTCGCACTCGCAATCAACATTTGACTGCTCACTTAGGTACATTTGTTTTTTTTTTAATTAGACTCAGTCTCGTACGGACTATCATCGACAGACGCCTCAGCCGATATCCCTGGAATCGGCCAATATGACGATTTTCACACAATCGATTGGCAACGCGATATCGCCAGAGATCGAATGAGACACAGGTAGTAAATTTTTCAAAATCACGCCATTTCTCAACTCCATCTCCAGGCACATAGTCAAAAAAAAACAGGACTCTTTCTGGAACCTAATAGAGGGAGCCCACGACGCTTGGTCGGGTTGGCTTTGTGTGTTACTGGTAGGAATATGTGTGGGTACCGTCGCGGGAGTAATTGATATTGGCGCCAGCTGGATGACAGATTTGAAGTTTGGAATTTGTCCGCAAGCGTTTTGGCTCAATAGAGAGCAGTGTTGTTGGTCGAATGTGACTAGTTTTGAGTCGGGCAACTGCTCACAGGTATTCATGTCCGTTTTTATTTCAATCATCTAAATTTGAATGTAGTGGCTGACTTGGCCTGAAGTACTAGGTGAATCTAAGTCTGGGGCTGGACCCTATATAATTTCCTACTTCTTCTACGCAACCTGGGCACTACTTTTTGCAGCTTTGTCAGCTTCTTTGGTGCGCATGTTTGCGCCGTATGCTTGTGGATCCGGTATTCCTGAGGTAAGTTTTTTTTTCCGTCGTTGGTTCTATTTGATCTATAATTATTACTCACTTGTTTTGTTCTGTTCTTGATGATTTTTAGGTTTTATAAGCATATTGTGGGTTGTTAGAGATACAGAACCTTCCAAGCTTGTATTTTCAGTAATTTTTTTCAGATAAAAACAATCCTCAGTGGCTTCATTATCAGAGGCTACTTGGGAAAATGGACCCTTCTTATCAAATGTGTAGGTCTGATCCTATCGGTATCAGCGGGTTTAAGTTTAGGAAAAGAAGGTCCCATGGTCCATATAGCTTGCGCCATTGGTAAGTCCATGATTCGTTGAAGTCGCCAAAACTAAAATACCTTATAGGTAACATTCTCTCATACCTTTTCCCAAAATACGGCAAAAACGAAGCCAAAAAGCGAGAAATCCTCTCAGCGTCGGCAGCTGCAGGAGTGTCAGTTGCTTTCGGAGCACCCATAGGAGGTGTTTTGTTCAGTTTGGAAGAAGTCAGCTATTATTTTCCATTGAAAACTCTATGGAGGTCGTTCTTTTGCGCGTTGATTGCAGCCTTCGTGCTTAGATCGATAAATCCCTTTGGGAACGAGCACTCTGTACTGTTTTATGTGCAGTATAATAAGCCTTGGATATTTTTTGAGCTTATTCCGTTCATTGGACTTGGAATTATTGGGGTGAGTTGATGCATATAGTGGCGTATGGATGTTATTATGAGATGTTTCGTTTCGCCTGTGTTAAAGCTTGTTCAATCGTCCGAAATAAGTTTATTACATCGTTACAAAGGCATTATAAAGAACTCCAATGCCGACGAATCAAATAAATTAAAGTTCTAAAGAACCAATGAACTTGAAAACAAAATAACCGGATTGACAATGATTCCGCTAATCCCAGAAAAGTCAAAGAATCAAGTGAATTTAATGATACATATGTACATGAAGCAGATTATTCTATCACATAGTTTGATGAAAGCTTTTGTTTTATTTTTTACCGTGTACCTACACAATATTTGCTTTTCGACACATTCATTCTGAGTTTGTTTCTAGACAGCCATTGATTAAGAGATTCGAGTTCGTTGTTCATAATATTTTGCAAATCATTGAGATTATTGCCAGCTACAATATATCATCGTAACGATATGTAATGAGAAATAAAAGTGGTTCCTTGGGGGACACCATGCACAACTTGCAACGGCTCTGATAATGAGTCTCTGGATTCGACAACTTGAGTCCTCTTACACAAATAAGACAGAAATACCATTTTTTCGAAGTTTTTTTAGAATAATGTTTCTGTCAAGAGCCAATGTTGTCTACGCTGTCAGCTTCCTTGAAATTTCGAACCGCTGGCCATGTTCCGTCACATTGCTCCCTCCTTAGAGCATATCGTCCCGAAGTGTCTTCATGTCGGTATCGGCAACTGTCCTCAAACCTGCAGTGCGATATACGGTGGAAATAGCAGTTTACTGTCCTCTGGTTCGTCCTCCGGAAAAAGATAGTAGCACGCCAGAATGCCACTCCCCTTGAAGATCACCTCCAGCATGCTTCTCGCCAGTACACTCGGTCATTGGTCTTTGTACCACTCCTCATGCCGAGTTCTTCAGTAACCCAGTGAGCCAACGATTATTCGTCTGGTCGTTTCAACAAATCCAGCGGTCTTTCTCGAACAACGCCATTCTGGACTTTCTGGCCATTGGAGTATAAAGACATGAACGTTTCCATTGACATGTCCTCCTCGGGTGACTTGATCAGTCTTACTCCACCCTCCTGATCGTCATGATTCCCAACATACCTAGCCAAACGGTTGAAATGAACAACCCTCGGTTGGTGGCTTCTAGATCCTGTAGACGACGTTATTGATTCCTGAATCTCATACGGGCCTTCCCAAGAACTTTGAGTTTTGGGGAGAAGCCACGTCGCCTCTGTGGGTTGTGCAACCAAACCGAATATCGAATCTGGAAAATCGTCGTCCACGGCATTCACGTCGTAGGCCTCCTTCATCCGGTCGCTGGCACTCTGGATTTCTGGATGTCGTCCATACTTCTTCGAAGATTGCTTGCGTAATCTTCCCAGCGACATCTTCACCAGGTGGATAACCAAACTTCAGATCGCAGGGCAGTCGGAGTTCACGATTCATGATGATCCTTCTTGCTGGTGTTTCGCCTGTCGATCAATGAACCGCAGACCGGTATGCCAAGAGGAAGTGGAGGTGTTCGTCGCAGTCTCTTTGATGGTCAGAGATAACTTTGGCCAAGTGTCGGTTGATGATCCTGTTCATTCGTTCCACCATGCCATCCGATTGTGGGTGCAGCGCGGTCGTCCAGGTCTTCTTGATTTTTAAGACATTACACACGTTCTGGAACTTCGCCTATTCAAAGTTTCTGCCTTGGTTTGAATGAAGCTCCAACGGAACGCCGAAACGGCAGATCCATTCCTCAACCAGTACGTCATCAGCTACAGTTGTCGCTTCTTGGTTCGGCAAGGCATACGCTTCGGCTCACTTGCTGAAGTAATCTAATAGACCAAGACGTATTTATTTCCCTTGACCGATTCAGGGAACGGTCCAGCCACGTCTATAGCGATCCTCTCGAAGGGGCTTCCAACGTTATACCGGCGTATAGGGGCTTTTGGATGGCCTGACAATTGACCCGGTAAAATCGTTCCCGCAGCTTTCCCAGTGTCTTGGTTATTCATTGTATATTTGACTTGTCTATAATAGCAATTTCCATGAAAATCATTTCATCTGGAACCAGGCCTCTTTTATCGGGAAGCAGCATTTTCAATCCCTTCCAATTCCTCTGGATTGTGGCAATTTTCCTCAATTTCCTCTTTGAAGTATTTTTCCTTCTCGATTCTGCTTTTATTTGTTATGACATTTCTGACCGATCTAAAGTCATGGGCTCATGGACTGCCCTAACATACAACTGATCTCTTCCAATCATAGCCTTTACCTCGTCGGTGATCCAACATTTATTCAAATATTTGTATTTGTGGTCAATATTGATCTTGACTACAGGGCACATAATATGGTGTAAAATGTCGGTGATGCCTTCCCAAAAATTATTGGCCATGATGTTTACATCTGTCACGTCAGTATCCCACGGATGAAGGGTATCTGCTCTATAGTAGTTCTTCATTGTCTATGTAGAGTACGATCCAACTAAGAACTATACACCGCCGATGTCTCCCTCTCTCTCAGGCGTGTGGTCCTCAAATGGCCTGAGAAAGACGAAGACATCGTCGGTGTGAAGTTCTTAGTTTAATCGTAGTCTACAGATGTTTGTTTGTGGTAGCTAAGTCTCTCATTATTGTTTACAGATATCAGGCTGTGGTCGCTAATATTTGGGGTAAAATGAACTTTGAAATTCGTTGTATCATTTGTGATAACATTACCAATCATTGGTGTTTGACTCGAGCTTCTAGTCCTAGTTGGTTCACATAGGATCTGGGTTAGTACATTATCATAGATCATTTTTTAACATTTTTTCCCCCAAAAAAAAATGATTTGATTTGAAGTCACCAACTAAAACGTTCATTTCTTGAAAATCACACAGTTGATCCAGATAATCCGCAACATGACCAACAAACATCGGATTCTCAGTATTAGTTATGGCCCAGCGGACAGCTTTCATGGTATGAGTAAATTATGGCGTTTTGTAGTTGTTCCGCTACCACCTCAACATCAAATCTGTTACGCATACGTTCCTTGATCCCGCTCAACCCCGCCTCCAGCTCCTCCCGGTATTCAGTCCAGTTTGTTTTGTGTGGGTTGCGGTACATTTCTGACGGCTTGTCAATACTGTTGATTTCCATCAGTATATACCTATGGTCCGACAGGGATGGTTCATCGGATACGCGCCACCGCTGGATACTGGGATTGATACGGGAGGTGGACAGAGTGACATCAATAACTTCCGACCGTATGTGGTTTGCAAAAGTGGGCTTGTTGCCCTTGTTTAGAATCTCCAAATCATGGGTTATAATAAAATCCAATAAAGACTCACCTTTTTTGTTGATATCGCTGCTCCCCCAGATGGTGTGATGCGAGTTGGCGTCCATACCTATTATACACTGTAGGTTTCTCTGCCCACAGTGATTCATCAGTACTTACTGATCTTTATATTTTTCATATTTCCCAAAAATGTGCAAATTGTCCATTCACATCACACCAGGTTTGTTTTTTTTATTCATCATATCCAGCTTATCATTGCTTTCAGAAAAACGTCTATTCGATTCCTATGTATTAGTGTCATCAAATTCAAGACGGAGAGAAAGTTCTTGCGAGGTATACAGAAATCAACGTCCTGATCACTGACGTTTTTAGAGAGCTAGAATTTTGTTATTCTACCATTAGTTTAAAGTACATACTGATATAGGGTCCACCTAATGTTTTTCGATAAGTCTCCTGCTTATCTATACGTTTTTTTTTATTCTCATCTGACACAGGCGAGAGTGACCGTACTCATAATAACGTCTCAATGCAGATTCTATATCTATATTTTTATCTTAAACACTAAAACGGTGTTCTTCAGGGTGTTATAGCAACAGTATTCATCAAAGCCAACCTCCACTGGTGTCGCTACAGAAAATTCTCCAAGCTTGGCCAATATCCAGTGACAGAGGTGCTCGTGGTAACAGCTTTAACAGCACTTATTGCCTTCCCGAACCCCTACACTAGAATGAACACTAGTCAACTTATTTATTTACTTTTTAGTCAGTGCGGCATTGCCAATACCGACATTTTATGGTAAACCTTGTCCCTTTCAAACTGTTCAGTAACTTTCGTACTTCCAGTGACTATCACAGAAATTTCACAGACGCAAAGTCAATCGACATTGCAGCTGCTGGGCCTGGCGTATACAATGCTATATGGCTGCTGATTATTGCGCTGTTTTTGAAGTTGATAATGACTGTTTTTACTTTTGGCATCAAGGTTAGTGTCCAGAGTGTTTTCTGGCGCACAAATTAATGTTTTCAGGTTCCTTGTGGTCTTTTTATACCTTCATTGGGCTTGGGAGCTATTGTGGGCAGGATAGTGGGGATATTCATGGAGCAGCTAGCTTATAAGTACCGTGATAGTTGGTTTTTCAGTGGAGAGTGTTCTAGTGGAGAGAATTGTATAACGCCAGGGTAAGTTATGATTTTATAAAATGCAATAATGATTATTTGTTCATGCATCAATGTATTGTAGACTCTATGCAATGGTCGGCGCAGCTGCTGTTTTAGGAGGCGTCACGCGCATGACTGTCTCTTTGGTGGTGATAATGTTTGAATTAACAGGTGGCGTACGCTACATAGTGCCTCTAATGGCAGCAGCAATGGCGAGCAAATGGGTGGGAGATGCTCTAGGACGACAGGGCATTTACGATGCGCATATTGCATTGAACGGATATCCGTTTTTGGACTCCAAGGACGAATTCCAACATACCAGTTTGGCGGCTGATGTTATGCAACCCAAGTATGTCTATTATCTTAGAGCATTGATAAAATATAACCACCATCCTGTCACTTTATGGGCATGTTGCTTGAGCTCAATATATTTGGCAATGATGCCAAATGCTTGATGATAAAATGCTAAGAATTCCTGGTATTGGTACTCTTATCTTAACCTGTCATATTTTCACAGTTGTTGTACAAAGGTTTTTTTTCATCATTACGGAGTTTTTGAAGCTCTCATTTGACCCGTTATTAACGTTGTCGGTTATTTTGAACATGCGCTGAAGTCTGGAAATAACCGATATCGTATTACGTTATTTACGGAACCTTATTGTTCGCTTAATAAGCGTCGGTTATTTTCATATGTTCCACAGCTTGGCAACAGTGTTATTGATGTAATCTGTCCGTCATTCCGGTCGGTTTTTGGTCCTATGGGGTATTATACTCTTTTCCAAAAATTGTCCTAAATCGTTATTTGATCTACATTATTCACGAAATCGCCTTCTTTCACTCAGCGACCCCCTACTCATTTTTATAGGGCTTCTAATTTGAGCACTCGCTCCGCCCCCTCGAAAAATGTAAAGTCAATGACGTCATTGACTCTGACGAATCAAGCAAACGAAATTAGTCATGAATTCTTGCTGCATTATGCAACCAAGATAACGAATGAAAATTATCTGTCAAAATAATTCTAGTTACGACCGATTTTGTTTGGGCAATTGGTTTCCAATTTCCGCTACACATAAATACCTATTCAATTCAATCAAGGCTGAGAGTCTGTCTTATAAAGCAAACAGCAATATAAATACGTACCTACCCTTCGAATATTGAACCACTAGAAGCATAAACAAACAATATTGTGTGAGTCGAACATGTCAATGTGAACATGGGGGAAAAGGGGAAAAGCAAGCTCCTTGTTTGCCATATTTACTTCCTTTCACCAGATTTTCTGTCACCAATTCAATAACAATGACTTGAAGTTCACTTTCATCAAATAAATGTATTTCTCTTGAATATTCAAGGAGTGTGTAGCCCTTTTTTCATCGCTATTACTACTTGTCGTTGAATAATCGAACGATTTTCCTTGATCTTTCACACTAAAAAGTTGACAAGAGGAATTTTTCTCAGAAACGGCAACGTTGGGCATCAATCGAGCTATTTGAAATGCGTTGCCATGACGGTAATAGATGCTTCAAAGTGAAGGTTGTTGTCATTTTCCAGTTGAAAATGATTTATTTGTGCTCGAGAAGAGGATTTAGTGTGGCAATTATACCAAAAAAGTGCTGTGTTTGTGGAGCTTCTTCATGGACGGTTAGATTGTGGAGATCTAATCACAAATGTGTCAAGATAACATTACATAAATATAAACAAAAACAGAATGTTATCGACTCAAACAAATCGTGTACGTTCGGGGTGCTATGCTTATTCTAGTGGTTCAATATTCTAAGTACCTACCTCAGTGTCTTCTGATTTTACACCCCAGAAATCAAAAAATATTTTCTGCCTAGTTTTGATCCACCATCTCATGTGAGACTGAGGGCAGATTATTAGAATTTGCTTTGACAGAATGTGTTTCTTTTTTATTCTGTTTTGCCATTTTTATCTATTCAAACAATCAAAATTGTAAAATGAAAAGTGATGAGCTTATGAAGTGTGAACTATTGAACTCGACCTGAAGAACGGGACCGGCCACGAATATGAACGATGTGACGAAAAACTGTCAAAAAATGTAGAAGAGAGAAATAATGATTGTGAATGCATAATATACAGGGTGTTTCCTAAAGATTGGTAAAAAATTCGTTGTGTGATTCCTGGGGTATTTTCATGAAAAAAAGTTCCTATAAACATTTGCCGAAAAATGCTTCCTAAGGGAGCTACGCCCCTTTAAATAGGGCACCCCGAAGACGGTTTTTCCTCAATATTTCCGAAACCTTACATACAAAAATCATGAAATTTGGTACATCATACAAACTTTTAATGCTGAATGAGAATTTGAGCTCAGAATTTCAAAATTTTAATCAGGGGCGTACCATACTGGCGGGGTTAAAGGTTAAAAGAATCCAATTTTTTAAATGGTATGGTACGCCAGTATGGTACGCACCTGATTAAAATTTTGAAATTCTGAGCTCAAATTCTCATTCAGCATTAAAAGTTTGTATGATGTACCAAATTTCATGATTTTTGTATGTAAGGTTTCGGAAATATTGAGGAAAAACCGTCTTCGGGGTGCCCTATTTAAAGGGGCGTAGCTCCCTTAGGAAGCATTTTTCGGCAAATGTTTATAGGAACTTTTTTTCATGAAAATACCCCAGGAATCACACAACGAATTTTTTACCAATCTTTAGGAAACACCCTGTAGAGTATGTCTGTGTAGAGTTATCTATACAGGGTGACTTGTAATAAGCCGTATTCCTTTCAGGAGGTGATAGTAGACCCCATTTGCTTCCAATTAAACGTGAGTCACCTCTATACCATTCTACACGGTGGTCCAACTTTTACCTGCTCAAATTTCAGAATCGATAGATAATCGAAAAATAATGTGAGTTTGCTTCTTAGAACATAGAACCCACTAGAACTAGCGTACACCCTAGATTCCGGGCAAATTGTTTTTCACTATAATAAACATGTTATTATTTACATCTCATCCGTTGAATTCGTTCAACGTTGCCTTGTTGCAAATGAAAAGCACTCAGAATTTCCACTTTTTATCAAAAGGGATTAACCAGTGTAACAACGAGGACATGTTTTGATTTTTTATTTGTTTCAATATCGTTGGTGTTATAGGACAGTTATAATTTACTGATTATTGATAAGTTTTGTTCACATAAATCAGCTGTTCGGCCTTGAAAAATATTGAATTTTGAACAAGCCGACAACAGTGTCCCAAGGGAGATACAGGCTATGATTGGTTAAAATGACTATCAGCTGTGATTGGTTGATCTAAAATAGGCATTTGTGTCGTGTTGCCAGATGTATTTCGTTGCATCGTGTACACATAAGTAAGTAAGGTTCATGGAAAAATATGGGTCTCATTGAAAATGTTTTATTATCACTAGTGATCTAAAAATGTACATATTATATCATTGTTAACTACCGGATTTGCACTCATAGAGTATAGAGTATTTTTAATTAGAATCGAAATACCTTGGATACAAGGTAGCTACTTATTAAATTTGCAGTTTGGCAAACTCGTAAGAATTCTCGCAGAATTCCTCTCTCCCCTCATGTATGAACTTCTGACACACATAGAGACGTCGGGCTATATCTAGTTGTTGGAAAATCATTGGTTTGCCTAATAAACTACGAGCAAAAAATGCTTCGTTACAAAGTTACAGAGTGTTGAAATTTAAGAAAAGAAAAGAATTTTATGAAAATCTTTATTACCAATTGGGATTTTCAATTCAAATTTTTTCATGTAATAATTTTTTTTTTATTTTCACCAGTGGCGTGCGTACAGGTACCGATTGCGATATTTTTAATCTAAAAACAGATACGCCTTTGGTTTATCTCAAATTAAAAATTATATCCGCAATCCTTATTTAATTTAAAAGAAAAAAGTACTCCTGGCTTTTTTTCGTAGTAAAAAAATAAAAATCGTCGAAGTCAAATCAGGGAATGGCGCATACTTATCACATTAGCTTTATTAAAACAAATCACTTGGTTACAAAACAGAAATTACGATCATTTGTTGCATTTTCAAGTGTTCTTTTTAGTGTTAATTAAGTTTAAATAATGCAGCGGCTATTTACTAACCAAGAATACGCAGACACTCATTCATTTACGGTTTTTGCGAAGAAAATGCAGTAGCAGCCGCAAGGGAGTATGCACTTCACCCGAAAACGTTGCGTTATACGGAAAAAAGCCAGGAGTACTTTTTTCTTACAAATTAAATAAGGATTGCAAATATAGTTTTTATTTTGAGATAAACCAGTGGCGTATCTGTTTTTTCATTTAAAATATTGCATTCGGTACCCGTACGCACGCCACTGGTGGAAATGAAAATAATATTATTACATGAAAAAATTAACCTAGATTACCTCTCTACACGTGCAAAATTCCATTTGAAAATCTCAATTGGTAATTAATAAAAATCGATTTTTTTCTTTAAATTTCAACATCCTGTAACTTTGTAACGAAGCATTTTTCGCACATAGTTTATTGACCAAAATCACATTATTTTTCGATCATCCATCGATTCTGAAATTTAAGCAGGTAAAAGTTGGACCACCCTGTATAGATCTTTATAATATTTGTTATAATTATTTTCACTGCTTATATTTGCGTCAATATATCAGCTGATGATTTAAAAAGCGACATTTGAAAAAGCTCATTTCGTTCGAAAAAAAGTGAATTTTTCGAAAAAATTAAGAAATTGAAATATGTCGATAGGGCCTGAGAATGGTAATGTAATATGTATCAGTTATTTTGTTGAAATTCAAACATAGTATGATACTTCATTTGGACCAAAATATCTTCAACATTCCATATTGTGCTGCTCTTCAAAGCATAGGTAAAAATATGTCAAAATCAAATAACAACAAATCCGATTTATATAAGGTTTACATTCAAATTCACTTCGAAGTATGGAAGAGACTGATTTCCGCTTGCGAAACGGGAGTCATATGCCACTTTCTACATTGAATTTTTACTCAAAGTGACGTTTATGACAAGTTCAATGTGGATGGTAGTATATGAATCTGTCACTTTCACTTCGAAGTGGAATTGAATGTGACTCAGGCATTACTATGATGACAGTGGTGACACAAACGTCAAAAGTTAAACACAGACTTTCAAAATCTCTTTTTTTGCGTCCTTTCTGCCACTGCTTTTTTGAATATTTTTGTATTTTTTTCATATCAAGCAATTAAAGATGTAGCTTTTTTGTCTTTTTAGTTTTTTTCATTATCTAGCTTCGTTTTCAAAATAAATATTTTAAACCGTTTTCCTGTAAGTATCCGTACCCGGTGCTCTCTTTAAAAAAATCGGTTTTTTAATAATTACTCAAAAAACCTTTCAGCAGATTTGGAACGATTATTTGTCGTCATTAGAGTCATTTTTTTGTGTGATTGAAATAAAATCATTCATTCCAGTGGCTTCCCAGAGAGTAATCTAATTAATATTTATAGGTGAAATCATGGTACATCATTGGTTTTTTGAAGAATTTTAAATTTTTTCAGGTCAAGCAATTAAGAATATTGCTTTTTTGGTTTTTTCTGTATAGGTTCCTTTTCAAGATAAAAATCAAAAACTGGTTTTCTGCTTTAATAAGTTCAACGTGTCAAGGTTTTGGCAAGGAATCGGTTTTTAATTTTTATCTTGAAAACAAAGCTAGATACATAAAAAAGCATGAAGACAAAAAAGTGACATTTGTATCTAAAAAAACTAAAAAATCAATAAAAAAGCAGTGGCGTACCATATGTTTATCTATAAATATCAATTGGATGACCCTCTGGAACGCCACTGGTATAAATAATTTCCCTACAAATACAACAATGTTTCTCTGGGTCAAATATCCAAACAAACAAGGATCAACCGCGTCAAAGCAAAGCATCTTTCATATTCGCTTTGACTTTGATATGTGATATTCGGTTTCAATTCTAGTTCCATTTTCTTTTCGATTATCGAATCACGATTTTGTTTATAAAAGGAGAAACGAGATCCTAAGCGTCATCACTCAAGATTCAATGACAGTTGATGACGTGGAAGCTCTGCTAAAAGACACGGAACACAACGGTTATCCTGTGGTTGTTTCAAGAGATTCACAGTATTTGGTTGGTTTTGTTACGAGAAAAGATCTCAACTTGGCTATAGGTAAGTCATAAAATGGGTCTCCATCAATGACGATATGTTCTCAGCTAACGCCAAACGAATGGTGGATGGAATCTGCGGTCAATCCCTCATTCTCTTCACTAGTGGAACTCCTCCTCAAACTTTGGGTCCTCCCCCCTTGAAGTTGAAGAAGATTCTTGATATGGCGCCGATAACCATTACGGATCAAACGCCAATGGAGACGGTTGTTGATATGTTTAGGAAATTGGGTTTGAGGCAGACGTTGGTTACGCATAATGGGTACTTTTCCGAATTCATTATTAAGATCATTTATTGAACACCAAGTTTTTTACAGGCGACTGCTAGGTGTGATAACAAAAAAAGACGTTCTCCGCCACATAAAACAAATGGATAACGAGGATCCAAACTCCGTTTTATTTAATTAATCGAATTGCCCATAGTCGACAATGTCCTTTTTATAACTAGATATGTATAAGCATGTAAGCAATCCTATTGAATATTTATTAGTTATTTATTTTAAGTAAATTAGGTAATTTTCATGGTTACACAGAGATTACTAAAACTATTAAGTCCAAGTCGATAGACCTGATTTGAAATTTGTTGTCAACCATTTACATCAAACATTTTATGAATTTTAGGTAAGTATAACATGAATGTGATCTATTGGTACGAATATTTTAGTGATGGCGCACTGTTGAAGGGAGTTAACGTCACTTTGTATATTTTTATGTATATGTTGAAATGTATCATGTATCTAATGCTCAGATTCATTCAAAGATTATAACTATAACATTGTATTATAAGAATATAACAGTTTTATAAGCAACGGGTTAATTTTTTTTCGTCGGAGTTCAATGCATCGGAGATATTATGTCCATCCAACGAGGAGTTATCGAAAACGGATGGCATAAATGCTGAAGGTAATGGGTCTTCCGATAGCAGTGATCTCGTAGTTTGATATGATAAGGGACAGAAGATCTTTAAAATAAGATATGACTCAATCCTTTTGAGGAGGATTTATTTGGCCAAAAAAAAATGGGTTGAAATAAATCCTCGTCAAGAGGTTTGGGTAATGGCTCATGTATTTTGAAGATCTTTTGTCCCTCATCATACCTTCTTAGTTTGGAGCAGTTAACTCTAGCGGATAATTATTTATTATTTTTTTTTTTGACAAGCTATATCATATCAACAGGAATGACAGCAGAGGCAGTTGTAATCAGGGTTGAAGAGCCTTCAAAATGAGGTATTAGTCGACCCCCCTTTCCATTGAAGATTGTAGTGATAATCACCCTGTCCATAGGGGTTCAGATGAGGGTTTGCTCATAAACCTGATAAGTGTCCCCCTCAAAGACAAAGCTGACGTGTCTGAGTATTTATTTTTATATGACATTGAATGCCCAAGATCAATGGCGGTACGTTTTCGATGGCCCATCCTGTATGTGGAAGAATACAAATTGGAGTTTTTTTTTATCTGATAGTGACGTGTATGACTTTTTTATGAACACAACTGTACCTACTAATTTATATTATGAACTTTTTTACATCTTCAATTGTGGAGTGAGTACATGAATTTAAGTTTGACAATTAAAATTAAAGTTCTCGTAGTAAATCTTCCGATATTGGTTTTTGGGTCAACTCAAGTCAAAATTGTTTTTTGTTTGGCGGCATTTTTGACAAAAGATTGGTTACGATTTTGCCTTTTTTGCTACCCGCAACGCCTCTTTCACTGGACATAAGTTCCGGCATATCAAGCTTTATTTTTTTTTTAATCACTAAGAATAAAAAGAAAATATTTAAGAATAAATAATTGATTTTTCTCTATCTACTTGTTGGGCTTTGGTTTTGATAAAAAAAAAAAAACGAAAAATCGTAGACAGAAAATAAAATAAGTAAGTGATTAGTTGGTTATTTCGAAAATATCACTGTGAAACACTTAAAACTTATAACAATAAAATCATATCACAGAAAACGGGAATATACAAGTTGTGCCTAGTAGGCCACAGGAGAGGAAAATTAATTAATGCAAGTGGTCCATGGAAAAAAGTATACGAGAATATAATTCAATTTAACCTCATTATCACAGCATAAAATATTTACGGTAAAATAGTATAAGCAAATATATTCCTTTTTACCCTAGAAAAATAGTATAATAAACTGATGGAAAGTGGCTTTGCTTCATAGAAATGTTTGCCCAAAATCAAAACTCGATATTTTCGAAACGGAAAGAGATATCGAGTTGCGGTCTTCGGGAGGTCCTCGACAAAGTTTACTAATATACAATAAGTTAGGTCACTTAGAAGTCGGCTCTTTGAAACCCGTATACAAGCGCGGCCGCGGCGTCAAAGCATGCCGCTCAAAGAAACCCGCCCAACGAAAATGGTTCAAAGCGACCGACAGACGTTCCGAACTAATGGGAACTGGGCTCTCCAAGAGAAACGAAGTAGAAGGGTGGAGCCGGTTTCGCGCGTTTTCGAAAGTGGTCCAACTGTTTATTATTAGTGAACTTTGTCCTCGACCAATTTGTCGAGAATACGTACATGGTTGGAGCGATGTAAATTTTTTATTAATCCACCTATACCGACAGGGTGGACAAATGAAGTCATGTTTTTCTAGCAACATTTGGTGCTATGTCAGAATCTCAATTTTTGATCTTGAAAACGTTTCCAAACATATTTTGAATCTTTGAGACTTCCTGAAAAAAGTAATTTCTCAAATTTTTCAAAAGTTGCCTATAACTCAATTTATCCAATTTTGGAAAAGCGTGTCATTTATCCCTTAAAAAAGTTCTTTTTCAGGGTTTCTCTTGAGAATCGCTGTTGCATACAGTCAATTGATTTTGGAAAAGATCTAGGCATACACGAAGCGTTATTGACTCCAGTGACGTGCAGTAAAAATCTGCTTTTCAACGTGATGTAATCCAAACCAATTTTTTTTTATTGTAAATCAGCTTAATGGGCAAATCCAAAATCCAAGTCACAACTCTTTTCTCTAGGGCTGTATTTCACTGGCTTGACAAAAAAAGTCTTGCTCTTTTGATTTGGTTAGTAGTGAAATCTTTTCTCTGGTTCAATATCAATCCACTCTATGCAACAGATTGGGGAAAATAAAAAAATATAAAAAAGAATAGATAAACAGAAAATGGCACACTTTTTCAAAAACTCGATGAATTGAATTTTATAGCCCACTTTTAGAAAATCGAGAAATCACTTCTTTTAGGATAGTCGAAAGATTCAAAATATGGATAAAAAAAATTTCAAGATCAAAAATTGGGAATCATACATATCACCAAACTTTGCTGAAAAAACATGACCTCCTTTGTCATCCCTGTATAGTAAGATAATTGAAAGAAATGCACCGCTCCAACCATGTACGGGTTGTCAAAGAATTGGTCAAGGACCTCCCGAATACCGCAACTCGATATTTCTTTCCGTTTCGAAAATATTGAGATTTGAATTTGCGTAAAAACGCAAAGCAACTTTCCAGCAGTTTAGTAGATTATACTACGAGACGATAGCTATTAATCCAGAGGATAGTTATACGACCTGAGCCGCATCCCGGCGAGGGAGTAGCATTCCGAGGGATTAATAGCCATTATTGCGAGTAGTATATACTCTACTTTATTTACGACCAATTTATTTATTTGAGAATTTTAATCATATTTTCATCCATCTCAATACAAAATATACTAACACTTACCACGGATTTGACACTGACAGTGTTGAGTTTGTTGATATGTTTCCATGGTATTATTCAGAAAAATTTGGTGATTGGTCTACAAAGTGACATTATCGTCGTATAATGGTATAATATGGGTATAATAAACCGTTACCATGGTTTCATATCAGAGACATTTTGTGATTGGTCCGCAAGTGACATAATCGTGCTTTTCTGATCCATTACACCTTCGATACGGTTGTCATGGAGCAATATTTGGCATTAAAAAACATAAAAAACACAAGTATAAAACTTACATTAATATAAGTCGTGAATAAAAAAGTATTAATCTTCAGCGGTAGAACCGAGGGTAGAACCAATTATCCTAATTTCATCTCTGCCATAGATTTCATATATTTACAGTCAAAATTGCATAGCATAAGAGGATTTTACATGGTTTTTTCTTAGGAGAGGTTGCTGGTTATTGAGTTCTGCCTTGGTTCAATTATTATGAGTTTGTCCACTTATACAGGGTGTCCGGGAAGTCAACGATAATACTGAAAGGGGTGATGAACCAACTCATAAGCATCCAGAAAAACATAATATCACCTTAGTAAAAACTCTATGGTTTTCGAGATATTGCCACCAAAAGTTCAAAATATTCAGTAAGAAATCTTATTTTACAGAGAAATAATTTATTTTTATTTTATTTTTTACTAAGTACGTGGAAATTTTCGTGACTGGCTTATAATTACGAAGGAAAAAGTGGGGAGCAGTAAAAATAGTACATTTTGTATCAATGGCGGAAAGTAGATGATTTTGAAGCGAGGGCAGATATTAGCCGAGTCAAAATCATCTTTCGTCCGAGATGCAAACAGTGCTTTTTGTACAACCAGTTTGTAATCATTTGAATAATTATGAAAATCAAAAATAAATAGTGGATCCGATACACTGCACTACACTGCTGACAAGTCAGACAACTGACGAGGGACAACTGTCAATCATGGTATTCATGGTTACAATAGGTGTGTTCCTGTATTCTTTTGTGGTGCGAATTCATTGTCACCAAGATTGTCACGTGATAAGTTCCTTTTAATATGCTAGACTGTCACGTGGTTATTAGATTCAGAGTCGTTGGGGTCCAAGGAACCATTGCTAAGCGACCCACTTTTGCGCCCGCGGGCGCGAAAGTACTTTTAGGCCCGGCTGCCAAAATTAGCGACTTTCCGCCTGCTTTGCATGCATTGAAAAGTGAACTTTACGTGTAGGTTGTACAAAAAATATATATATGTTTTTCTGGAAGCTTATGAGTTGATCTATCACCCCTTTCAGTAACCAAGAGCCCAAAGGCTAGGGGTTGCGAAAGACATGCATTTCTCTCCCCCAGATTCATCCACAGACGCGTTTCGCTGTATCACAGCTCATCATCAGTGCGGCTAGGATCTGCAGGAGAGAAAAGCACCGCTTCGCAGGGACGTACCAAAAGGTAAATGAAATACGAAGAGTTGGAGACAGCATCTCCATCTATTGGTGGTGATGTATTATCGTTGACTTTCCGGACACCCTGTATATGGTTATACACGGTTTCGCCGTGTCTTTATCTTTGAAACTATTGGACATACAAATATGGTAAAAATTGCATCAGAAAGAGCAGGACGGAAAACCTCAGATAGGCAGGATATTCAAAAATCGAATTTTGTCACTTATTATACTGTTCTACCCTTTTCAACGTATATCGTCTCAGTTGTCGTCCCGCGTGTTCCATCAATTATGCTGTAAAATCTTCTTCGAACTTGATAGCTCTGCTCGTTGATGTATTTTGCAATATAGTTATTTTTTTTTTTAAAGAAAAAGGGAAGCGGAAAAGACACATTGCGCATGTATGAACAATATTTTTACGACGAGCATTCATAAATTAGAAACGAAAAACTTTCAATAATAATTTTCAGCCCAAATAACAAAAACCTCGTAAAAAAACTTGGCAACGTTGTGCACTGTTGGAGCGATATTAAATCTGTCTTACTCATAGAAATTCGGATCCAGACTGCATTGAAGTAGTTGTTTCTGTCAAAATTCCTCCTCATCGGTTGGAAAGTCACGTTTACGCTTACGCGATCGCGAATAGGTTTTTTAACTGGTAAGTGAACATTTATGTGAGTGGTGCCATACTGCCTTACTGATGATTCCATATTCGGGATGAAACCGGTATAAGGAGGGCACTACTCACATGGATGTAACTCTGTAAATTTCTTACGGTTCTGTACCAACATTTCCGTTTAACATCGGATAACCGTAAAACCATGTCTCTTTGTGAACATTGATATCTAAACACATTTCTAAGTGACATCATCTATTTTTGGAGATGTAAGTCCTATAATGATATAATAAAACTATGCAACTATAATTGACTTTGCACATCTGCATCACCACAAGTCCTTATTCTAAAATCACAAACCAACGAAAAATGATCACTCGGATACCTCAAACTCGGCACTCGATTCTCCCCAACATCCTTCTCCGAAGGCAACTCCAACACGCCCTCAACCTCCAAACTATTCCTCGAATAAAACACATAATCGATTGTATGGCACACTTCACCTTTATCTCTTATTTTCCACGTGGTATATGCCGGTTCTCTATCAGCAGACGGAGTTTTGTCAGATTCACAATCCGCATAGGCACTGCCCAAACACGGACCATTCGACAATATGGTATTGTAGACGGGTTCGATTGGTTCTGCATTGAAATCTCCACTAAGAATCACCGGTCTGTTGCCGCAATTCTGCTTGACAAATTGAACAAGATCCTTGCCTTGCTCGTTTCTTAACGTTGCCAATAGGGCACTGTGGCGGGCTTTGAGGTGCGTGGTTATGACGCAGAGTTCTTGGCCGGTTTCTTTGACTTTGAGGATCATCATTAGGGCTACCTGCGAAAAGAAGTTCAAGCTGGATGTACTTTAAAAAATTACACTCACCTGATTACTTTGTATCTTCCAAATTTCCAAAATTCGTGTATCAGCACGGAGTAATTCGAATTTGTCAGTTCTATAGAAAATGGCACAGCCATCAGGTCCATTGTTGCCATGTATATAAACACAAGGGGAGTCTGGCTTGGGAAAAAACATGCCTCTATATCCTTGGGTCTCAAGGACATGTTTGAGAAAATTAAAATGGTCTACTTCCTAAAATAATCAAGTTAATTAGATTTCCAGTGATGTTTGCACCATGTTTACCTGTAGACAAATGATATCGGGGCAATACTCTATGATTTCTTCAACAATTAAATACTTTCGGTGGTTCCAATCAAGGGCTTCTGGAGGACATTCGACGAAGTTGTCATTCTCTTTACCTAGAGCTACAGTAAATTTTAAAATCAGACTCAACAACATTTGCAAGACAATTACCTTGTGATAATAAATTCCATTGCAGCACCCTCACGTTGTGAGGACTAGTCGTGAAGTCACTGCAAACTAGAAAACAATAATTATTATTGTACAGTTTAGTGGAAAATATAGTACAAATTCTGTTATTCAAAAAAAACTTATTGGTTCTGATTTAAGCTTGATCACTAGATAGGAAACTGTAGATCAACCAGCCGCAGAAAGTAAAAACAACTCATTTTCTGGGAGGCAAGGTTCTGGTATTTGAGAGGATTTTGAGGATTGCCTTCTTGAACAGTGAGGTCACACTCACATCATCTAACAAAGAGCATGAACGCTTCTCCGAACTAGAACCAAGTCCGCCAAGCGAGCTGAGGAAGAAAGGTCAAGCCGGTTTGCGAGCTTCAAGAGTGCCACAACTTTTATTATTTTAGTAAAATTTGGTGATACCTACTCTGAAAGTGTGGAATCGCATTCCGATGTCATGGTCATAGTCTTATCTTCGCATGTTATGGAAGCAACATCTCGATGATGATAGAAACACTGGTTAATTTATTATAAGTTGCTCACCTTCCGTAACAGCGTTTAGCTTCTTGAATTTAATGCCCAAATCCTCATCACCCTCATTTCTTCCATGTCTTCGTGCTTTTCTAAACGATCGTTTGAACATCAACTGACCATAAGGTCTTTTGTGGCAATGCAATAGAAGCTCATTTCTGCTGATGTTTTTTGGCAAATTGACATCGTTGTCTTGACAGTCATCGTTGATAATCTTGGGTGCAGAGTTGAGGCTGCCCATTCTGCAATAGTTGCATGATTTTTATATAAAAAATAAAATTAATTTTGTAATGACTTCATTTTAATGAGGTTTGACAATTTGTCAACGTGATCTGACGTATTTTGCGTTCGTTAAGTAACATTCAATTCATATCAATAATACATTGGCTGTACACATCAACAAATTGATTTATATTCAGGTCGATTGCTCCATCATATTTCCTTGTTCTTTTACATAACGTGTCTTGTTTTTTTATGTGTTTTTAAAGTGATGTTATTAATCCACATTTATTGCGTAAGTTAACAAGATCTAAAAAAAGTTCAACAGAATAATATGGTGTTTTCATGAGCAAAGTTTCAAGGTCATATTTCAAGGTGGAAACTCCCAATCTCAAAATATTTTGTTTTTCTAGAAAAGCCTGAAAGAAATGGAAAAAAAATACAGGTTGTCTCAGATTTTAATCGGGAAAACTCAATAGACAATAGAATTTGCAAAAATAAAACAAAAAGTTGATATCAACTTGTGAGATTTAAAGCTTTTTTTTTCGAGATAATGTTGCTTAAACTAAAATATTTCTTTGAGATATTTCAAAAACTATTTAATCGATTTTGATATAACCTGATCTGTACTATGGGACTTAATTTCATCTAAGTAATTAGATTTAAGTTTGATGGCAGGGGGCGGCCTTGGGGCATTTATGTTAAATTATTTTAAAGAAAAAAGGAAGTTTTGAATCTTACAAGATGATATCAACTTTTTGTTTTATTTCTGAAAGTTCTATCGTCTATTAAGTTTTCCCGATTAAAATCTGAGACACCCTGTATATTGAATAGTGGGACACTATGTTTTGCTGAGGTGTTCGGTTTTTGCAGGATCTCTGTGTTGTCTTTCATTCTTTGGAAACTTGTAAACCTCTTTCAAGCACTGGTATCGCTACCCCTTGAGGAATTAACTTATAAACAAGTGAAAAGAGAAACGGAACATACTAATTTGAACATGACATCCTAGCAGTACTAAGAAAAAGCCAAAGATAAGCTATTCGCTAGTCCAATACTGCAGAGTTTTACTGCAAGTATTGGATCTCCAGAGTCATTGACAGTGGGGTGAAGCGATAGGAAAATGGAGAAATAATAAACAAACAAAAAGTTAGTAACACCGTAGAGGATATCTACTGGAAATAAGTGTTTAGCTATATCAGTATTGCAGGGTAGGCGAGTCTGTAAAAGATAAGAGCGGCCACCATCTCCACCCGCCAAAGTGAAAGAACCTTTTATTTGTTAAAGATGCTCTCAGTAGCATCACTGCGATCAACACTGCTACACTTATATTTTCTATTTGATTCATTATAGCTGGGGAGGGACTGAAATCAGAGACAAAACATTTTTTCCATACAAATGATGAAAATCCTTTGGCGGCGATTATATTCTGAGTGGTAGTGTGAATCTCATAACACACATTAAACCATATAATAGGAATATGGACAGAACTAAAAGTGACACTACATTCTTCAAGTTAAATTGAATTGAAGGTACACAAAGCCGATAATAGAGTAAATATTTAACTGACGAGAACATTTTACATACCTCGATAGAATATTTTTAATGCCATCCTTGACATTCCTCAAAACCAAGTCATTTTTATAACTAACGTCAGCATCGTCTTTTTCAAATAGCATTTTATTTACGACCGCACCGTAGTAAAACCCAAGCATAGACTGGTTATGGTATATAAATCGTACTAGCAGGCTCGTTGGATTGCTTTGACTTTTTATTCCCTTTTAATTTATGCTCACTCGTGCTTGTTCTCATGCTCACGATTCCCTTCCTGATTCAGCTGGCGGCTGAATTCAGGTAGTTTTACATAAATAAAATTGAATAGAATTTATTAGAATGCAGAATGTTTATCTTAGGTTGAATAAATATTATTCATCAAGATGAATATTTTTGCACGTTATATTGTAGCCCCCAGCATCACTACAATTGGGTACAGGATTCTTATTTTTCCAAGTGATAATTAAAATAGCGATTGAATTATAATTCAGAACATTGAAAACACGCTTATCAAAATAAGAGGTTTATACGACATAATCCCACAATAAATACATTTCATTACGAACTTCCTGGATTGATATATGGAAAAGACGAAAATGCCCAAATGAAACAGTAAACATTTTTTTTATCTATCGTTCTTTTCAGACCCAAATCCGTTTTTCCACTTAGTCATTTCTTCATGTAAGAAAAGAAGTCACTAAGTGCCAAAGAAGAGTGTTATGGGATGAGGAGGATATTCGATGCCTAATCTTTTGCTAAATTTTCAATGCCGAATATAATGATGCAGTACTGTCATGATGGATTAGCACCTTTTAAACTATCCAATGTAGCATGTTTTTCTAAATTTTATAGCTGAAAGAATCCAATAATGATGCGTAATATTCCTGCTGTGACAGTTTTCTGTGGTTTAACTCTTCTCAATATATTTTATGCGTTGTGCATCCTTGAATAGGTTAACGGCCATGCCATAACCTTATCAGCTGATAACTTTTGCTTTGCTTAAAGCACTTCTACAGTATGTCCACGGATAGAGGACCCAAATTAACTGAAAATTTAACTTTTCGACCAACAGTCACTCTACATAAAAAGTTCTGTTTGTTTTGAAAAGTCGCCATTGCCAGACTTTTAATTTAAAAATATTATACGCGTAGACGAGGTCGAGAAACAAGAAAACTTGAGATACTATTAAGATTGAACTACTTTTATTTTTCGTTTTGCCACTTTGCGCAACTAAAAAAAAGATAGGATCCAAAGACTAATTCTAAAATATTAACTCAGTACCTATTTCAAATTTATTTTTCATGTAAAGTTTTGAAATTTTGTTTTTAAGTCTTTTATTCTCTTTTTTTGATCATTTCAAGTATCCTTTATCTACGTATAAGAAAAGATGTGATATCCATCCATATTTTGAATAATGTGGAAATGGTTGAGACTATTGGACGAGAAAATTCATCATTATTTTGAATAATTGGACTATCCCAAAAAAACTAATTTCTCAGATTTGTTCAAAAGATGGCTATAAATCAATTTATCGAATTTTTTAAAAAGTGTGTCGTTCATTTTTTTTTTAATTTTTCCATACTGTTGCCTACAATGGATTGATTTTGGTCTAGAGAAAAGATTTAGGCACAGATTGAACGTTATTGACTCCAGTGGCGTGCACTAAAAATGTTTAAGAAATATAGCCTTATAGTAAAGAGTTTTGTTATTTAATCTCAAAAAATGATTTCCAAAATTATCATATACAGTTGCGGCAAAAATTATAGCAACCGCCTAAAATTTGATAAAACTTCAATCCTGCATTAGTTATCAAAGAAGTGATGGTGCATTAAAAAACTTCAATTCATTTGTCAGTTTACCTGTCCTGGCGATTTTTTTCAAAACATTATTTAGTGCCTTTTTTTCATGTTCAAAAAGAAGACTACTTTTCTTACTTTTCTCTGTGTAACTTTTGATAAAAATGCCCATCACCATTCGAAAGGGGGGCAAAAAGTATGTGCTTCCTGAAAATTTCACAATTATTTAACAAAGGATAGTCAAGCTATGAAATTTTGAACTTGGCAAAAATGGGTCAATAACGTTCAATGTGTGTCTTGATCTTTTCTCTGGTTCAAAATCAAGCCACTATAAATCCAGCAATGTGGAAAAAAAATACCGATTCTGAAAAATTTCTTTTTTAAGTGATGAATGACAGACTTTTTTTTTAAATTCGATATATTGAGGTATTGCCAACTTTTTGAAAATGAGAAATTATCTTTTTTAAGATAGAAAATTTTCAAGATCAAAAATTGGGTATCTGACAAAGCATCAAACTTTGCTAAAAAAACATCACTTCCTTTTGCCATCCTGTACCCTTTTAGGCGGACAAATAAAAGAAATAGACCTCTCCAGCTATGTACGTGTTCTAGAGGAATTGGTCAAGGACCTCCTGAAGACCGCAGCTCAATATTTCTTTCAGTTTCGAAAATATCGAGATTTGAATTTGGGTAAAAATTTTCATGTTACAAAGCAACTGAAAGCACTTACTAGTTTTTTCCGTTTCAAACACCTTACTCTGGGTATTGTATACAGAATCACTTGAGCCGATAAAACGGTCGAAATAAGTAGTAGGTATACCTATCCCTTATTAGTTCCTCTTCTTAACAAGGAATCAAAAAGCGCATCACCTATGGCCGTGAATGATTTCCCAGTCTCAAAAATTACTTAAAAATTCTAGTCAACTGTAATAGATCACCTCCTCTTGATCTCACAGGGTATCCCTGAAATCCTGAATATGGCCACTCAATTACTTCCTCACTTTATCACCTGTGGCCTTTATCATTACTCAGATTCCTGTCTTATGTATTTTATCACTATAAGTTATTTTTTTTGAACTTGAGTGCTTTGGTTCTCAAAAGAAGGCAAAACCAGTTCACATAAAACTTTGATCATCATTTTGCGAGTTTGACACTATAGCTCTGGTTTTTGGATCTCAATGTTGATTCAAGCGACCTAAAAATTGATTTATTTTTCAAAGGACAGAAAATAAAAAAAGCTTTTCGTTTCTGTGCATCTCAATTTGTTTTATTACCTAAATATTTTTTTGTTTTGATTTTCTAAAAATGAAGGTATATATGATGGTAATTTCTCTGATTCTATGATACTTTCTTAGATTCAGTGGAAATATATTTTCTGATATGTTGCTTCATCAGGGTCTTTTTTAATTTTATATACCTTACCTATTTGGTGTGTTATATAATATGATCTTTGCGTGTTCATCTCTTGACCTTTCTTTTATTAATTATAGTTTTATGTTTGTTTCCAAAACCAAAGCCCAACCATGAACCATGCACATTTATGAATGACAAAAAGGCGGATAGACTGTTGATTGTGAATTTTTGACAACAAACTACACCATAATCATTTTATCCACCGAACTTCAACTCGTGCATTTTTTTTCTGTTTCAAAAACTGCAAAGGCCCTTGAGAGGGCGGAGGTTTGCTACTACGCATCGCTTCTGAATTCCAAAAATGCTTCCAAAGTGAAAAATCACGATTTTGAAATGATTGCACAATAATTAACAAGTATCTGATCAATTAAAATATCAATCACGTGCTAATACATAAGGAAGTATAGAAGTATGTAAATATAGACCGGCGAGCAACAAACATGCGGAGGTGGTTTTCTTTTGTTTACGTTGTTATGTATTCCTCTCAGAATCCTCAGTTATTTACAATATGTAGTTGCCTTAAACTAAATTTAACTACTCACGTATTTTGAAGAAGACATTTCAACAATTCACTATCTATTTCACTGAAACTCATGATCACAACTAAATTTTGCACATGAAACGTTAATCTGTGATATCTGTCGTTGTGTTGACCTTCACGATTGTGCAGATTAATTTGTTCTTTGATTGTTTAGATTTTTTCAGTGTCATGACAGCAAATGCGTCGTGAAATTCCACCGAAAATCCAGTCATGAAACTATTTTTAGAAAATTGTATCGATAAAACTTGGCACAGTGTTCGCTTGAATTGAACGAGTGGGAGTTAACGTATTTCTGCGAATTTCGATTTGGTTCTATATAAATGCATTCCTTTACCTTGGAAATGAGGTGAGAAATCTCTCAAATCTCCTGGCTGAAATCGAGAGCACTCGTCTAGACGTCATTCTCATACAAAATACACTGATACAATCTCACAATTTGGCTTTTCAAATTGGGAAATATCTAACTTGCACTAGTTCCATTGAAAAAGGAATGTTCTCACCTGAAAAAAGAAAAACACGATTTACCTACTGATCACTAATCACTAGTTACTAGTTTTACAGTGAATCAAACGAATCGAGAGGCGATCGAACCACACATGCATCATTATTGTTATATTCATTGTAAAACATCGACGCGTGGTGAACTTTCACCTTTTTCATGCATTTGTTAGAGCGCAATGTAGTAAATGTGTCAACGTGAACAAATGAATTTCAGTATCCACATAATGTGCTGTTACATACATCAATAATAATATTGGCATTGAAATGTCTGGGGTGAGATGGAAGAAAAATTTCGACGGGAAAACCTAACAAATTTTCTCCTTAAGCGAAAAAGATTTTGCATCGATGCAACAAAGGTTTTGCTTTAAAAAAAAGTTTCATTTATGTGGCATTCATAAACTCTAGCATTTATTTGCTTCCAGAAATATCCATCTAGTCAAGAAAAGCTTCTATGTATTGCAAATAAGTATTTCTTTCATCCGCCTCTAAATGTAGAAATGGTGTGGGCGCGTGCTTATATTGGATTCTTACTGGCGGAAGTGGTGCGTAAAATTCAATAAACATCAACATTTGACTCATATAACGACTTCGCTCAACTTCGACGAAGCGAAGAGTCACATCACACAGAATCAGACGAAGTGCTAAATGGTTTATTTCCAGTACCTATACGATTTACTTTAACACCGCATGATTTGCCCCCAGATATCAAACATTTTTCCAATAGAGTACCTGTTTTTGTCACAAATAGACCTCAGAGAATCAAACAAGAAGAAATGAAAAAAAATTTGCTGTCGAAACATCATTCTAAAACGATACAGGGATTGGAGAAGGTAAGGTCAGGTCAACACACTATCTTTTTTATTTTGATGGTGATGATAAATAGACAAAAAAACATTATAGCGCACAAAATTAAAACAAAAAAATGGACTAGTTTTCACTTTATACTAGTAAAATCAAAATATCATCAGAAAATGGTTGATGCAAGGGATCAACGACGTCATTTCCAAATTTGATCTTATCCTATTATTATATCACATTCTGAATTGGTTACTCTATCAACAAATCAAGAAATGCAACATAGTTTCACCACAACAAAAAACTTTATCCGATAATATTGGTCAAGTTACTCGTATCTAAAATAAACACCGACCACTCGAAACGTGACTATTACGGAGAACTACGTTTTAATAAACATAAATGATTCATAACAATGAACACTCAACATCAAAAACATTTCCAATCCGGACATAAAAAAGTACTCACATACGTACTGGTTACAGTGGCTTCCGCAATTTTATTTATCAATCACGATTACGAGAACTCCACGTTGTCTCACGTTCTACTAAAGTCCACTCATTAATAATAATCCTAACATCGAGCTGTGAATCACGCCAATTTGCTTTCGTGATCTACATAATGAGTTCAGATAAGACCAGGTTTGATACACCAAAATTGTTTGGCGAATTTCTAGGTTATTATTAAACCTTGAATTGTTGGCAAAATTCGTAAGATAACTGCGTTGTGGCTTGTTTACCTACTTAGAAAAGAAAATGTTGAATATTGAAAATTTGGCTAAATTTTGTTAACGGAAGATGAGTGTCAATGTGGTGAATAAGTTATTTAAATTTTGTTCACAGTAATTAAAAAAATCGATTGTTAAATGGGTATTGAAGTAGAAAAAATCGTAGGGGATTTATAGTGTACAGCATAAGGAATTTCCAAGAATTTTCAGGGATCTCCAGGCGATTTCCAAGGATTTCCAGGGGATTTCGAAGAGATTTCCAAGAATTTTTAGATGATAATTTCTCGGATTTCAATATCCATTCCAAATTTATGGAAAATTATCAATTTTCTTTTGAATTAAGCTACCGGAATTAGTTTTGATATGAAGCTTGGATTCAATTTACCAAAAATCACGTCTTTTTAGATAGAAGATTAGAGAAGGTAACAAACTCCCGATTCAATATTTTTTATAAATAAAAGGTTATTTTACAAATAAAATGATCTCAAACAATGTAAACGGGGCTTTATGTTTTATACGTACCAATAAAACAAGCATCAACGTCAAATGAAAAAACTACTGTCTTTGTCAATGAATAAAAAAAAATGGTGAATGCTGACAAATGTCATTTTTCATCAAACATTTTAATATAGATCTTAATTTCTCAAAATCAGCTATGCGTTAACCAATACAGCGATACCCTTGGACTATTCCCTGATCAAACAGATAACTCTGCAAATTTTCATTCAACTTATTTCTGCGGTTATTTAGCTATAAGGACATAGACATACAGACTTTTATTTTTATAAAGAGAATTGATAACATATTATATCTTTCAAGAGAATTATGATTCAATAGCCCAAAGCCCTTAATTTATAAAATTATAGATGTGATGAATTCCACTCCCAATTAGGGGATAGCACTTCATTGTCGTAAATGCGTTTTTGTTGAAACTTGTATGTTGTTTATTTCGCAAAATTCTGGATTTTGGACTCGCTTCCACGCCACCGAAATCGACTGCAAGATGCACGTCCATTGGACTATCCTTATTCCTTATACATTTTATTGTCTTTGCCTCCTTGCATCAAAGAGTCGTATTTTGTCTATCCATGTTATCTGAGTTTATTATCTGAGAGATTTTATGCAAAGGAATTTGTGCCAGGCACCTACACATTGGGCCAAGTCTCACAGAAGTTGGAAGGGCGTCCGCAGAATCATTTCCTGGAGGGGGGGGAGTATAAACGAAAAACCAAAAATCATAAAAAATAGGGATCAACATTTTATGATTTTTTGGCAATAACCGCATAAAAGCGTTTTCACGCGTCGTTGGTTGAAATTCGCGAGTACGGTTGAGAATGGGACTGTGATTTCATCCAAGCTATAGTTATATTATTATAACATACGCGCTGATTTTTTATTGTGTTAACGCCGATTACTTCGAGTATAAAGTTCAATACTTTATGTCATCAAACGGAAAATAGTATGATGTTCTATGGCTCAAAAAAATCTTTCTTGAAGTGCAGGGGGGGCCAAGGAGGGCTCTTGCGAACGCCCTTGAAGTTAAGCCTCATCCAGACGACATGTCCAATGTAATCTAACGTTGGCGACAACTTTGAAAACTGAAGTTCAGCCATGCAACGTTTCGTATGTGTAAACACTTCTTGTACATTTGGATGGATTGGCGCACATTGGCAATGGCAATGTGTACATCATCCACACGACATGGCAAACTACCCAATGGCCAACGTTGGCAAAAGTTGGCCGTGTCGTCTGGATGTGGCTTCACACGAATGGGTAGTTGATCTATTGGTCGAGAATTATTGCCGCGATAAATAACGACAATACTAGCTACAAAGGTTCACATATAAACAATCATTGGAAGATCGTGAAAATATTTTTCTCTTCACCTTATGAAGCTGCTTGAAATTTATGACAACAATAATGTGTTCCAAAAAATGTTTATAAGAAAAGGCCCAAAATTAAAAATTAATTTATATGGCCAAAGAGTAGAGATGGCATTGAAGATTTTGAAAGAAAATAATTTTTTTTACGACTGTCAGGTAATATCGCAATTTAATGGCATCTTACATTTAAAACCAATGGTGAACCACCCCAATGACAAAGTTTACTTTACTTAAATAATATTCTTATAAAGGGTGATTTTTTAGACTACGGACCTTTGAACTGAAATGAAACTGATAAGACTCATGTTAACGTCCATGCTATTGAATTCATTGTAAAGATAATGTTATGCGTGCGCTATTAGATGCTTAAATGTGATTTGAGAAATATGGGAGCCGAGGCTTGTCCGTATAAAGCGCAATCTGGAAGTCCAATTTTCTACCACTTTTTCCAGCAGCATATCCCATAATGGCGCGGATGTTGATATCCAGCTGATCCAACGTCGTCGATTTATTAGCATGAACTAGTGGTTTATTGATCTCACATGACCGTTCAATCGTTTCCTTTTGTTTGATCAGGTGTCTCTGTTTACTTTTTTGACTTTTGGTTGTGAATTAGCTGTAGTAAGAAATTATAACAATTGATATCGAAGCACCCCACGCTTCTATCACAATGACATACATTTGCTCGTTAATCATTTTATCCTTGAATTAAAAATTATTTTTCACCTCAGTTCGAAAGCGTTTTTTATATATTTTTTTTAAATATAATTTTTTTAGCCCCTTGCAAAAAAAAACCTTTGCAACGTTGCATATCAGACGGACGCCTCAAGAATCACGGACGGGGCCGTGAACCAATCTTTCACCACCTTTCAATTCAACCAAGCCAAATGTCACTATAGTGTCAAATAATCGTACAAAAACACACTTTTCTTTGATTACAAATTACTGTCTACTTTTTGGCTCTCTTTTAATGGAAATTATTGTATTGTCATCGGTTCTTGACATGTGTGCAAATCTCCAAATCAATCTGATGGGCGTGAGTGGGTAAAAATCGACTTCCAATATTCCGTTACAAACTTAATTAAATACAAGTGAAGCTAACATAAAGCGTGTAAAAATTGGCTCATATGCCCCAAGTCACATCAAAGACAATACCATGGACGTTAACATGAGTTTTATTTCAGTTCAAAGTTCTTAAGTCTAAAAAAACATACTTTATTAATAATCTTTGGCGAGAATAACAAAAATATTATTGAAATTAAAGCGATCCTCTATTATTCATTTTTATTCTAAAATGTGTTTAGGTTGGCTACGTGTTGAAAGCAATATTCGTGGGGAGCGGTGAAGACGGGTTATACTCATTACTAGTCATCACGTCTATTTTTTCATGTTTTTATGTTTTTTTTTAAAGATATTTTTGCTTTCATGCATCTTTTGCAAATTTGATACCTAAAAGGTGAAGGGCTGATAACATGATGAATTCTTTGAAAAAAGGGTGAAAGAACTCATATGTTACTCCGTGAATAAGGTTAAATAAAAAATTATCTTCTTATAGTTCCAGGTTCAGCAAACTTATCAAGATTTTTGACTAATTTGTATTGACTATAAAACTCAATCTCAAAGTATCTTGAGTATCACTACATAGATCTCACCTAACTAGATACAGCAAGACATCACTAGGCGGCACAAACTGCTCCTTCTCATCAATAAACCCACATTTCAACGCTAAACTCTTCGCTTTAATCCGCATTTTCACCTCCGTACTAGTTAAAAAGTCCGTCTTGGCCAAAACTTCCGCCAAATCCTCCACCACACTCAACTGCTTTTTAATAAACGGTATGTCCGTTTGTTCAATTGACCACTCACACTTCTCAGACATTTTTCCGAATCGCGACTAAATCATTTTACCTGGACGGATATGGGTTTTTATACTTTGCGGAAGTGACCTCTGCAGTGTAATTGTTTAAAGACCTCGATCTTTTAGTAATTAATTGTGGCAAGCCTTTAAAGTGTAATTGCATTTTTCACTGATTTTCATTTCATTGGGGATAGAAACAAACATTTCGTGACACTGACAGGATTGACTTATATGGGGATTGGGTACTTACAATCATTCGAAAATGGCACCACAAAAGTTCACTTAATTTTGAAATACATTGAAGACAATAAAGACACCAAACAAGAACCACAATGTTAATCGTTTGTCTGAATGATAAACTAATAATGTCGACTGGAGACTATCGTAATGGCAGATGATTTTTTATCTCAATTCGCTAGGGTTCTGTTTACGTAGCGATTAACGGACGTGATCCATAAAGAGAATGCTTAGAATTGATACACGGTGTCTTAATGTTGAAGTCTAGTTTGAAGATTATTCACAATCGACGAACTGTGGTGAAATAAGTAAAAAAAAAATTGGTTTGTTTCGAGGCAGGACTTTTTTCTGTCTCAACAATCGACTTTTATATTCATCAAGATCTATTTTGTTTCAACACAATACAATTTTTACCGATTTTTGAAAGAAAATTTAATTAATTTAAGTATTAAAACTTTTTCTCCCATAATGCAGTCAACTGCGTTCATTGCCGTGAACCACATTGGGTAAAATGAACCATGCACTCGGTTATCACCTGAAAAATCGTTGAATTTTGAACAAGCCGGTTTATTATTCGTTGAATCAAATGCGACATCTTGAAACCAGTGCTGAGTGCTGCTCGAATCGTCGTGGTGTTTTTTATTTATCTATGAATTGATATTTGTCTTGAAATTTTTGAAAAAAGTACTTTTGTGTTCCATACACATGTTAGGGTGAAGATAAGTGAATCAATCTGAAAGTGGTTAAGAAAATTTCTCTAAGATGTGTAAAATTGGGAAAATTCGTTTTTATTCTAAACTAGCTCCAAACTCGCGACTCCGCTAGCCTGTCTATGAGTTAATATGAAATAATAAACTACTGATTCAATAGTTATTTATTAAACAAAAAGTACATAATATTACAAATGATATGTTCTCAAACATTGACCTACTAAAATATTACTGTTCTACTTACCGTTTCTCATTCACATTCACAACACAACGCAAATATTTATTAAATGTGAATACGGCTTTATGTTTTGTACGTACCAATAGAACATGTCTCAAGGTCAAATAATGAAAAATCACTGTCATTGTCAATAAACGAGAGAAAATGTAGAACGCTGGCAAATGTATTTTTTTATCAAAAATTTGAATATAAATCTTAATTTCTCAAAATCAGTTATGAGTTGAGGAATAAAATCATTTCTTTGGACCATTCTCTGATTAAACTGATAACTCTGCAGATTTTCATTCATTTTTCATTTTTTTTTGCGGTTCTTGACTTATAAAGACATATACATACAGAATCTCATTTTCATATACAGGGTGTTACAAACTCGAGTGTATGCATGGGGATCTCGTAAACCGTGAGAGATACAAGGTCGGTTAAATGCGGGCAAAGTTGCGTAAATTCAATCTGAAAAAATGCCGCTTCGAAACTTGAAAAATTCCAAAGACTTTCGGAGACATCCTACAATAACCGATTTTTTCTTCGTTTTTTTAAATTTTGTCCTGAATAATTAATTTGAAGAGATAATTGAAAACGAATGATACATTTTAATGGCTACTTTTTCTTTTTCACAGCAAACATTGTTCAAGATAGATGAGAGATGATTCTGTTCCGGATCTTTTGAGACCACCGATATCAAGTTTGAACCAGCTTGAACTTATCAGTTGACTTCTAGAGCAGAATGAGCTAAGTCGTGTTTGAATGTCTGTCGCACATAACGATTCCAAATAGCGCATAAACGTACTAGGTTTAGGTTATAAATAAGGTGTAAGGTTAAATAATTTCGTAACGTACTTTGAAAAGGTCTATTCTTATACAGCGTACAAAAAAAAGTGCAATATTGTTAGTTGTGAATGACTGAATAAGTTCGAATAACTCCGGAAAATTCAGTATGGAATTCCTTATATAAGAATATGGGGTCATAGCGAACAGAGAAATCTATAAAAGTCAAAGAAGTTACTTTCAAGACACTCTGCGAGAAAAACCAAGTTATTTTTTTTTAAAGAACTTGTTTTATACAGGGCGATAATATTTTAACAAGGTGAATCTTCACTTTCAAGTTTGAAATGGAATGGAGTATTGTGTCTTCACTGATCACTACTGAAAAGTCCAACCTCCAGAACCTCATGATATACAGTATTTAAAATCTGTAGCTGCGAAACCTCTCTAATCTCTAACACTAGATAAAGAGATATGAATTACATTTTTGAGTATTATGAGAGGGCAAGGACACCAGACAGACTGGAGGGAGGCAGCGATAACTCTTTGCTTGAGTAACTTTGATAAATAAATAGGTCACGGACCCCTTCCGTCTCAAAATTGATATTTTACTTTTTTTATGATTTATTGCCGCGTGCATGATACAAAGTGGAGTGGACTGGAATAATTGTTTGATTCTTTGAATTGTTTACTGTGATATTTGTTCATATTCAACAGAATAATAATTCTCTGTAACAACAATTTGAAAGCCATCAAGATATTTGAATGGTTATGAGATTGATTTTGTTGTTTATTTCGTGTAAAAATGTTTCCTACCAATATTTAAATTTTGTTTTGAAGTTTTTATCTACTCAGACTGGAGCATGACCTTTACCTTATTAGAGCATGAGAAACACGTCAAATAAAAGGGGATTTCAGATTAAAACTGCTTAAATTTGGATTTAATCTACCAATGTACTGTTTGACTGATTATCTTTTCTTGTTACCAAGGGTTAGGCGGTTGGACTTACAGAAGAGATAACTGTAGCACGAACTGTTCACATTGCCCTTTTTGAGTCGCATGTGAGGTTCGGTATCATACCTTTTTAGGGCGCAAGTTGCAAATATTTGCTTTTGATGATTTTTGTGCTTCAAAAGAGGGTGCTTCGTTACATAGTCGGAGAATCTGCCCAGTCACAGACAGTCTTAAAACCTCCCACTGCCGATACCAACAAAAACTTTTAAAAAGAAATCTTTATGTGAGGGTGTGATTGTGTGATTTCGAGTTGTGAGTGGGCACATGGCTCCATTCCACCGCGATCACTCGTGTGTCTATTGTGGCTCACATGATTGCCAGGTTATTCACCCATGAGGCCCAGTCCCTTGAACAGACTGATTCACTGATTGACGCTATGGGTGAGGGTGAGGCATTGTTCAGATCAATTGCAGTATTCCGAGGGCCACCAAAGACAATTTGTCGGAGGCGAGCAATCGCCGTGCACTCACAGAGGATGTGTCTCTTCCTCCTCCAGGCATAGTCTGAATTCAGTGTCCTCGGTGAGTCCCATTCTGTGCATAGGCATTCTTAACAGGCAGTGACCGGTGTATAGTCTACTCGGATTTCCTGTCTGTTGAGTTCCAGAATTCCTCTGGCACGTTTCTTTTGTGGTTCAAAGATAAATTCTTTTGAGTGTCGCATGCCTGGCAGGTTCCTCCAGTATTGCAATACCTAGTGTCGGCTCTTGTCCAATGAAGTCTCTGGTCGCCGCTTCGCGTGCAGGAGGGTCTGCAACTTCATTTCCTTCGTGTCCAGAGTGGCCAGGTATCCATACCAGTTTTACATTGTTAGCTCTACAGTCCTCGAAGAGTTCTAGTAGGATTCAAGCGCCTTTAGCGCCGCTTAACTGTATGACAATATTTTTATCGTGGTAGCCGTCCAATCGTGGTCGAGCATCCATTGGGCGCTAAGTTCAATAGCTGATAGTTTAGCTTGGAATATTGTCGCAAATTTTCCCAGGCTGTGTGATATTTCTACTTTTTCCTGGCTACAATAGGCTCCAGATCCTGCGTCAAAGGGCATTTTTGATCCGTCCGTGTACCAGCAGGTGTCAGCTCTTGTGAGGCTGGAAAGGTCCTGTATCCACTCTTCCCGGAGAGGGATAAGTATGTCATAGTTTTTCCTGCTGATGGTCTTGGTGGGCATGACATTAGAGAAAGCACATAGAGTACGATGGTCCTCTAATTCTCTGATTAGTTGGATGTTTATGTGTCTGCCCTGCTACCTCTGTGGTTAGCTATGATTCTGTACGTTGCCCTTATGGCCTCCTTTTCTAGCACAATGTGTAGAGGAGGAAGATTTAGCAGGCATTCAAAAGCTGCGGACGGTGTGGTTCTGGTCGCTCCACATATGGCCAGGCTGGCTTGACGATGTAGACTTGTTTGTTTAGCTCTATATGTGCTTTCATTGCCCTCTACCTACCAAACTATTGCACCGTAAGTTATCATCGGCTTGACGACCGTGACATATAACCAGTACATCTGTTTGGGGTTCATTTCCCAGGTTTCTCCACAAATACGTTTGCATGTCCATAGAGACATTTTTGCTTTGCGGATGACATTTTCCAGATGAGCATTCCAGGTGAGGATTTTGTCTAACGTGACGCCTAGATATTTCACCTCTGTCTCGAATGGAACAGATACCTCATCAAGAATAGGGGGAAGTAGGAAGTTTAGCTTCCTTCTTCTAGTGAAGGGTATGATGATAGTTTTGGCTGGATTAACAGACCTTCGCTCTCTCCTGCACCAATTATTTACAAGGTCGATGATCTCTTGGATCTCCCCATTGATTTCTTCATCCGGGATATTTCTGATCAGGACAACAACGTCGTCTGAATAGCCGAATACGTCCACCTCCAACAATTTCACCATGGCTAACAGGTCATCAATTGGAAGGGACCAAAACAGGGGTGAAAGTACACCCCCTTGTGGGCATCCTCTCGCGGCCCTGAAACGTACCTCCGCGCAGTTAAGGGAGGTTTCGATCACTCGGCTTTTCAGTGTGCACCTAATAAATGTTGACACTGCAGATTCGACCCCTCTTGAGAATACCGACTCGTAGAGTGTAGAGTGAGTCGGGTAGTGCATTATTAAATGCTCCCTCTATGTCTAGGAAAATACCCACAGCGATACTTTTGGCCTTGAGGGATTCGTATTTTCCCTACCTTGTTGAGGGCCAGTTCCGTTGATTTTCCTGCTTGGTAGGCATTTGATGTAAGTTCAAGGGCCTTGCCATTAGGGTTTCTCCCCTGATGTGCACGTCCAGGATCTTTTCCAAACTTTTCCGATCGTCCTGCCTTCGGTATATTGACTTCTGTTACTCTGGTCCATCCTTTTGAGACAGGCTCGAAAGAGTTTTATGAAGAGGGGTAGAAAGATGTTTAAGCATTTGCCTCGTGATGTCAGAAATATCACATCAACATTGCAATTTATTAAGAAATTGAAGTCTCTTTTGATTGAAAGAGGATACTTTAGTCTAGCGTTGTTTATGACGATACGTTTTGACTGTGTGCATTTGTCAGAATTTTATTCTTTGTATTAGTTAAGTTTTGAGTGTATTGTTAGTTCTTCGTCCTCACATTTTTAGCTGTGGCATGCTTTGTCAATGATGAATTGTGATTTTTAAAGTTTCTGGATTTTGGATTATGTTGACAATTGTATCAAAACGTTAAGATGAAAATATGACGACACTTTCCTGGAAGCTGGGAGAAAATTTCAGAGAAAACAAGACAGCAACATGGGCAAATTCCTCAAGAAACGGCGACTATAGAATCTTCAAATGTGAAGTAGTGTTCAACACTTTTACGCTTTCCACTTTTTTTTTGCGATCAATCGCCTAGTATGAGATCAAACCTACAACGTTGTCTCTGCTCAAAAATAGTGTCTACTAGGTTTTAAACTTTAGACTGAGGTAATGCAGTGAACATTCCCTTTGTATATGTAACTGTCATGCCAAAAAAATATTTATTATGCGGTACTTATTTTTTTTTCTCTCAATCCTCAATGCCACAAGTACCTTGGCAATAAACAATGATAAGTTTATAGCCCCATCCTGGTGGCCATCAGCAGCACCGCGAATCCTCCGAGGGTTCAACTGTTCAGTTGACGAATTCTCTTACATGGCTCTTATAATCAAACAGTATAAACACCACTGGTTGAGGCACTGTGCCGGAACATTCTTGACAAAAAATTGGGTACTAACCGCCGCACATTGCTTCGTTGTAAAAAGCAATTACTCTGTTGTAACTGACCTCGCCTATTCAACAACTGATGATTCTGGAGTCAAATCGAGAGTCAACAACATTTTCATTCACCCTGGTTTTGATAAATTGACATTCAGTCATGATATTGCTCTTGTAAGCATTGATCCCCCTGACAACAAAGATATTCGCATAACCCCTGTGGCACTGCCTTCAAGCGGACATTACAAAGACGATGGGCGGCCATGTGAGAAAGGTTTGATTGTTGGATGGGGAACCACAGAGAGAGGCATAGTCAGACTGAATAATCTTCAATGTGCTGTCATACCTCTCTTGAAAAATAACCAGTGTAAAGACCTCTACGAAGTGAACAATGATCGCAATACTATAACTGGTAGTAATGTTTGTACATTATCCACTGAAGGAGTGGACGCATGTAGAGGAGATTCTGGTGGGCCTCTTATGTGCCACAGTGTTCAAATTGGTGTAATCTCTTGGGGTATAGGATGTGCAGAACGTAATCATCCTGGAGTCTATACAAGAGTTGATCAGTATTTAGAATTCATTGGAGACGTTATGTCTGGTGAAGGTGTTGTGAAGATCTCAAAGTATTGGACACATTTTATTGTGTCACTTTGCTGCTTTTGTCAAATGTAAAAAATATATCAATATGAATTCATAGTTTATAATAGAAAAAAAGGACCAGTATCAAGGGGATTCAGAAATGAGAGTTATCTCTTTCCTGATACAAATATGCATGAGTGAATAGATGCAGATTCTTATGAAAATAAATGATAATGGTGGGTATGATTGAACGTTTACGTTAACTTAACATGTCCATTTCACCATGGTAACGCTGTTAGCAAATGGAAGATTTGCATTAGTAAACAATCTCAACAGACACGTTAAGTTAACGTAAACGTTCAATCATAGGACCCAATATGTTTCAGCGTTCCACTAATTTGATTATCAATAAACGCATGGAACCCTTTCAAGGAACTTCTAACAATCCGCCCCCATCTACAGGCGATTCCAGAATACGTCGGAGTTACCAGGGGTATCTGGCAATTTTTGTGACAATTGAGATGACAGGAAATATCTTACCTTGCCAAGATGGTTGGACTTGAGGTAGAACCAACTTTTCCCAGGTACAATATACCCTATTTTAAAAATGACGTGTTAAAATCTTGGGACCCCATACCGTATCTCTGCATAGTTGAAGTCAGGGTCACCTTTCCTGGCGGGTGATGAGGCTTGCCGGGCAGGTCTAAGGATAGAAGATTGGACAAGAAGAGATACGGTGTTACTCGACCCGTGCCTAAGAGGTGGATGCCAAAATGAAAGACAAAAAAACAAAACACTTTGTCAAGGTGGAGGAGGGAATTCCAACGAGACCTTCAGATACCCCGTCATTTTTAACAGGGGAAGAAACTTCAACTGGACCATCCACCGGTACCTCAAACTTCTGGAGGACCCCTTGAGACGCCCTGTGAAGAAGCCGGCTCACTGCGTTATGATTGAAACGTGAAGACCTCTGACTATCCGGGTACGGGTGTTTGACATTCGATGGACTATAGGAAGCTCTGAGCCACTGTTATAATCCAGTGTATCACTTATGTTTAGATCCATATCATTCTTATTTGCAAGTGACATGTAATTTAGAAATCTGTTTGTGAGAACATGCCATTTGGCATGGGCCTTTAAAGTTTTATTTGTATATTGCTTGTCAAGGCTCATTTATGATTACCAAAAACAAGAGAAAATGGGAAAGCTTGTCGTTATATTTCGGTGGTCCGTTTAGCACATGCATAGAACTAGTGTTAGTTCTATGAGCATATTATGTGTTAAAAATTGGTCAAAGCCGAATTTTTGAGAATCTACCAAAACAGCAAGAGAGCCCCATCAAATTGTAAATGGTGCTACGAACGACCCATGACCTGCCCTCAAGAAAAGGAAATAGAGACGTCCACCATCAGCCCCAAACCATGAGGATACGGGTACAGTTATCGAAACTGGAAATATCTCAAGAGGATGGCAAGTGATTTCTCAGGTGTCTCTTATTCTCTCAAGTGAAGTGGTTTAAATGATTATGCAGAACAGCAAGAAAGTTAAGCTAGAAATTTAGAATTATTATGGTTCTCACATGTTCCAAACACACATTTACTTAATAAACGATCGTTATGTAAATGTAACTGTCTTGTCAAACCAGTATTTGTTATGCTTCACCTATTTGAGTTTCTTCTACTCCTTAATGCCACCTTGGCAATAAACAATGATAAATTCATACCCCCATCCTGGTGGCCATCAGAAACATCGCGAATCATCCGAGGATTCAAATGTTCAATTGAGAATTTCTCTCACATGGCCCTTATAGTTAAGCAGAATAAAAACAACTCATGGAGACATTGTGGTGGGACATTCTTGAAAACAACCTGGGTACTCACCGCTGCGCATTGCTTTGCTGAAAAAGCCAATTACTTTGTTGTTACTGACCTCGCCCATTCAACAAATAACAATCTTGGAGTCATATTGATGATCAACGACATTTTCATCCACCCCCGTTTTGATAGAAAAAAAAGCAGAAATGATATTGCCCTTTTAAGCATTGATCCGCCTGATAAAGATATTCGCATAATACCAGTGGCACTGCCTTCAAGCGAAGATCACCAAGACGAAGGTCGGCCATGTGAAGAAGGTTTGATTGTTGGATGGGGAAAAACAGAAAAAGGCCAGGTCAGCCTGAATAATCTTCAATGTGCTGTCATACCTCTGTTGAAAAATAGTCAGTGTAAACAGCTCTACAAAACGAATAACGTCAAACTTATAACTAATGCTAATATTTGTACATTATCCACTGCAGGAGTGGACGCATGTGGAGGAGATTCTGGGGGGCCTCTAATGTGCCTCAGTGTCCAAATTGGTGTGATTTCCTGGGGTATAGGATGCGCAGATCATAATTATCCTGGAGTCTATACAAGAGTTGATCAGCATTTGGGGTTCATTGAAGACGTCATGTATGGTAGAGGTGTTGTGAAGATCCCAAAGTATTGGACTTATTATTTTATTGTGATATTTTGCTGCTTTTAATATCAGTACGAACTAATTGTTTGTTTATAATAGAAAAAAAAAGCACAAGTGTCGAGAGGATTTAGGATATCGAATTAAGAATTCATAGAAACGACTCGACGTTATCTCTGCCCTGATGATGAATTTATTTTAAATAAATGTGGTGAACAGATAAAAAGCAAGAAAAACGAACATTATCATGAAAGCAGTTAGTTACCGTCAACTGGGGTGCTGTGGAACAGAGCTGCTGAATTTGGACAACGAGTAGTATTTTCATTTAACTCCAGTAGAGCATAAGGTTTGACATTTCGCCATCAAATATGTTGCTCTGTATTTAATTTAGGGTACTTCAGTCTAGTTGTTGCTGTCAAAAGTGATAGACATACCTTGAGATACCTAACTAATTTAAAAGTTCACCTAGTTATAATAGAGGCCCCCGCATTGGCTATGATTGAACGTTTACGTTAACTTCACATGTCCATTTCACTATGGTTACGCTGGTAGCATCTGGGACATTTGCATTAGTAGACACTACAAGCTAACCCAACATTTTTTTACGTATCCGCATCCGGATCCGTTAATAAATCTACATACGTTTATCTTATAAAAACGCGCTCAAGAAGCGATCGGTTCTACGTATACGAAACAGATTGGTGAAACGTCAAAGTTGTTAAACTTCGCGTTTTGTCACCTAGATATTGATTTTTGTTTATATTTTTGGTTTGGTTTGGATGTTTGTGTATTTTTCGTTTATCGGTTTTGAAGAGCTTTTGTTATAATTCTTCGATTAGTTGAGATGCGTTCGCAGATACGGATACGATGAAAGGCCCGCAACGATACGTGCAACGGAACAAAACGGAATCCCCGCATCTATTCTGAGCATGCGCAGATTGATGCGGATACGGATACGTTTGAAATTTAGGACGTGCTTATGTCTAGTAAGTCTCAACGTATACGTTAAATTAACGTGAACGTTCAATCATAGCTCCCGTTTACGTTTTTTTTCAATTCTGTTATATAACTATTGTACCTTAACTATGGAGAGATAAGGGGATAGTAATTTTTCACCTAAAGTTTCGTTATCTTGGTAACAAACTGTAAATTTCTTTTTCGCATATTTTTCAAAAATGTTGATGTCAGTCAGTAACATAAAAAACCTATTTTTTCAAGGGCAAGTTGGACAATGTTAAAATGATCCAAAATCATAAAAGACAGTTACTTAGTTAGTTTTTGTTAGGTATATTTAAAGCTCAGAGTCTCGCGAGCTTTTGAGCGGCCTAAAAGTGGTTCAGAAATACACGTTTTTCTAAAACATCTGTTGAGATTTTCGAACAGTTTTTTTTTCTAGTTATAGACAAAGCCTTGATTGATGTCCTATACTCCATAGAAAGTTTTAAAATTGATCACAAATATTGAAGATTTTCTGCTCATAGTTGATCAACTTCAACCATCATTTTCTCAATTTTGTACTTATTGTATCTGGTCGAAATAAAATATAGGACGTGTATTGAACATTTGGTGAAAGGCTAAAAAAAAAAATCATAGAGGAATGTTTTGCCGTTCACTAATAAGGTGCGTTTTTCAAAACATTCACATCACCAATTATCACTTATTTTGACCCCATTCAGTGGCGACATCACAGATTATTAACTCCATTTTGGGTCGTAGTTTAAGTATCAGTCTGTTTAGCTTGGATTTTGTCTTATGATATCAGGACCGGTTTGTGTTTTTTAATGGACTTGGAAAATTGATGCTTTTGGGATGGTCAATATTAGATAATATGATTAAAATTCAGTTTAGTCCACATAACTGACCCGTTTTGAATCCGGAGTAGTTTTAGGTGAAAATGCTCCGATATTTGATTTTCAGAAAGTATACCTATACTTGAATTAAGAAATGATGTATCAAAGTATAATGATCAAAGTGCGAGATTATAAAATATATAGTAAGGATTTTTTGTTGATTTGTGTTACAAGATTATCAGCATTGATTTCCCTAACAGATGTTGATAATGAAAACAAAATGTTCATTATTTTTTATTATTACAAGACTTTTTATTATTAGAAGACTTACTTTTGAATTTTGAACATTCTGAACAATATCTCTATACTAGGCGTGGCTAAAAATTATATTATTTAATTTTTGAATGGGATGCCATTCCTTATACTTCTTACGAATATTTTAACATAGGTTTTGGTGATTTTTAGGTTGAGCAAATTTTGAAAAAATTGATTCAATGAGTTCATTTCCGCATTGTTTTATCATTTTTGCTTAGATCAGGTTTGTATTTAGTTTTATTTGAAATGCAATTTGGAAACTGACAAAAACTAATGTGATGAACTTATTTCTCCATAGTTTCGTTATGTTTCAATGGATTATTTGTTGTGATTGAGTTTATTATTATTGTAGGTTCTATGAGGGAGGAGAATAATATAGTAGATGTATTTTCGATTTAGTGAAGTTATGTCCGCATAATTGCGTTATTTCTTAATGAATTTGATTAAAACTTGCTATATAGGTACGTTCTGTTTGAGTCTGGTTTGAATTAAGTGAGGTTTTGTTCGCATAATGTCGTTATCTTCTGAAGGATTTTGTTCAAATTCGGTTTGAAGGTTTTATTGGAAATTTAATTGAAAAATTGAAGACATATGATTACCTAAGTGAAGTCATGTTTGCATAATTTTTTCATGTACAGCAACATCATATAGTTTTTTTCTTTCAAACGGATTTTGTTGAAATTATGTATGTAGGTTCCATGAAGGATATAGCGGAGAATTGATACTCTTGAGATGGTCTATATTAGAGTTTATGAATAATATTTAGTTTCGTCCACATGCCGTTATGGTTCCGAAGTAGTTTTTGGTTCAAAATACTCTTGTATTTAATCTTCAGGAAGTACTTAGTTCAATGGAGAAAAACTTTTGTGATTAAAGTAGGAGATAACAAATACATATCATGTAATGAACACTTTCTTGTTATTTCAATAATTATCACCATTGATTTCCTTAACAACTGATGTTAATAATGTTGTTTACTAACTTTTGTTTTTTTTTCTCGAATATTTTTAAAAATGTTAAATAAATTTTCTTGGCGTAGGCATGGGTAAGAAAACTATGCAGGTCTTTGTATTTTATTTCAAAATGAAATGCTATTTCTTATATATACTTATACCCACAGGATGACTTAACAAGGGTATAGTCTTTTACGAGTAAATTATTTATTTGAGATTTCAAATTTCCATCCAGCTCAATACAAATACATTAACACTTGATTTGCGTTAAACACTGACACAATACCAAAGTGAATATATTTTTCTTTTCTAGAACTATGTACCATGTTTTTAGGCTAACACCAACAGTCATCGAGAAACTCACGATTGATCAAATTGAAATGATTTCTGAAAATTCGCAAATTTCTGAAACTTACTCAGAATTTGATGTAGCATCCGAAAATAAAATAAAAAAGGGGTTTCCATTTGAAAAAATTGAGTTGTTGGTCATAACTTATTTTTGTTCCACCCTGTACACATAAAAGTGGTGAGCAGGTTGAAGCAAGAAGAAATAATGTAATAAGTATTTTTTGTGTTGTTTCATATATATTTCATTCATTTCAAATGTATAGGCTTGATTTTGATATAAGTATTTTTCACACAAATCACTGTTCAACAGCAATAGAAAAATAAACCAAAAAAACTTAACATAAAAACCTTCAAATTGGCGTTTTCAATTGAAATTACTAATGAAATCACGCGGGAACCCTTATGGGAAAAAAATTAATCCAACCCAGTAGATAAAATAACGCAACTCAGGCCCTGGAATTCGCGCCGTCTTCGAACGACGGAATTCTGAATTTATTCAGATCGGTGTCCGGTGGAGATGCGAGAGAGGAAGGTAGACAGGCCTTTTGAAGACCGCTCGGCTACCTCCCGTCCTACCGCCGGACCCCTGTTTTAATCGAAAGACCGGAGCTGTGAGCCTCAAATACATTGTTGTTAATATTAAAAAGGCACATATTTTTTTTATAGATACCTTCAGAATAAAATATTTTTTCACCACGCTTCTTGAAGAAGATTAATTTAGACTATAAATCATAGAAATTCAATTTTTCCAATGTAAAAATTTTTATTAACTTTTAAAAACGTTTTTTGAGTCCAACTTTGCTCATAGGCCGTAGTTGGTTTTAATAGCGCTTAGAGCCAATTTCAACTTTGCCCCATTTTGCGGGGAAAGGTGGACACCCACTTTGAAAAAATATACTCTTCCTCATTTTTCTTTAGAGATTCATAAGTCTCATATTATAGATGAGGCGTGGACCTACCTTCATGATTTTTTTCATATTTTTCGAGCTAACCTTGGTTGCAGAATCCTGGAAAGACGCAAAATTCCGTCCAATTACACCCCAGTTGACCGGTAACTCAAAGATAATTTCTTATGAGATTTTGGTGACATTTTAATTATTTCTTTTATACAAATATGTTTCTTTTCCTTTCTTGTTATACATATTATCTGTTTTTCCCATAATTCAAGAATAACATCTTTTTTTTTTCAAATAATTGCATAATGGATTATAATTATGATTTTTTGATGAGATAATGCACGAAGTTATTTCTTTTCCGCTTATAACGAATTCTATTATTTATAAACGCATTGAACCATTTCGAAGCCGTGCTAAGAATCCACCCCCTTCCCATCCATAGAGGCGTTTACAGAATACGTTTGAATAACCTATACCCCAGAAGTATTAGGAGATATTTGAAGGAATGTTTTATGAAATATTTTCCTACGACACTTCCTTTGGGAATTATTCGTTCTTTGAAGTTGTACCCTAAAGAAGGTTTTTTCGTGATAGCTCCGAAACGGCGAGATCAATTTCAATGAAACTTGGACAGTATACGCAGTACCTGAGGATGAATAATTTGTCAAGTCTGGGGTGGACCAGTGGACCACCACTACCATAAAATGCCCCATAACTTTGTCACGCCTTCGTTTTTTTGAATTGCAATTTCTGATTTAGGCTCGTCTCAAAAAAACAACAATTTATTAAAATCTTCACTCAAAACACAGTGTTATTATCCATTGAACACACATAGATCCGTTTTTTTCTGGGGATTGTCAGATAGTAACTAGCTGGACAATTTGACGATAGTTGGTGTTTTTCTTGAAAACGATTAATTTTTTCGATGTAGGTAATCGAAAAGTACCTTTTTTGTTCTAAACTAATTGATGAAACCTAAATAAGAAATTGCAATTGAAAAAAAAACGAAGGCGTGTCAAAGTTAAGGTTTAAGGGGCAATTTATGGTAGTGGTGAGGTGGTGGCTTCCAAGATGAGATTGAAATACTGCTATAGTCTCAAATCATTAGTCCTTAGGTACTGCGTACTCTGTCCAAGTTTCATTGAAATTGATTTCACCGTTCTCACGAAAAAACCTTCTTCAGGGTGCAACTTCAAAGTACGAATAATTCCGAAAGGAAGGTTCGTAAGAAAATATTTCATAGAACAGTTAAGTCTTATTTTTGTTCCAACCCACCGTCCTTTAAATATCTCCCAATATTTCTGGGTCACCCTGTGGAATAACTCGCAATTTCCGTGATAATCGAGATGACAGCAGATACCTAACCTCACAGAAACTGGCTACGTTTGGAACCGTCACCCTTCCATGCCAATAGATTTTTTCCACTCTGCTGTTTCCCTGAAATGGATAAAGAAAAAAATATTTTCCAAAAAAGCCTTGAATCACGATGGGTATCCGAATTTCAGCGGCGAACCTTCGTTCTCTCAACATTTTGAGATACCTTATTACTATTGCCAAAATGACAATATTCGCAGGTACTGCAATTCATACCGTAATAGGTATTTACAGGCGTATTATCAACGCAGAAAAGGAGAGGTATTTCCAGAATATTTTTTATCACTGTAAAAACAAGCAGAAAGAGTGTTGCGCCATATTAAACGAGCTGAGGAATCACACACCGGCTTAAAATTATGCAGAGGCTAATATTGATTCTGATTCCCTCAACAAATTCTATTGCAGTATTTCGGACAAGTTGTCAAAAGACATAAAAAAACAAGGAGAGGATGCACTCGAAGCTTTAGCCAAAGGAATATACACTGTGGCCCGAAATAAAGGAGTACATTTTTTAATTGAAAATATATTTTTTATTTTTTGGGCGATTTAATTTCTTTTTGCAGGGCTAATAACCTAATAACATGTCCTCAACATGACTGTAAATTTGAAAGCAAAAATAATGTACAGGCTGGGACTTATAAAAAAATATATACACACGCCGGCAAAATTAGGGGAACGCTGTATTTAACCTGTATTTATATATAATATATGTAACCCTGTATTTTCGTTAAAAATTGAGATATCACAGAAAATAAAAAACGGAAATGTTTAGAAAAGATCAGGCTACAATGTGATGCTATAGACCATATTCAACTGTCAGCGGTTCAATCCACAGAGTGTCTCAAAAAACAACAAAAAATCTTCACTTCCTTTTCGCCCCTGTATATGGTATAAGACGAATAATTTTATAACGAAAACTAGTCAGATGTATTCTTGAAGAGCCGATCGACAATCCAGTAAAAAATATATTGAAATCGAGCATAGAGTTCTAGAGAAAATTGATGTCAAACTTTGTATATGAGGAATTCAGTGAAAGCTAGCTTTTACTAGTTGATGCTAGCAATCACTTGATCCGTTAGGAAATGTTGAATTTTGAAGAATATTGTACACTTTCACTAGTGAATGTTGGAGAAACTTTATCAAATCAACTTTTACTGAAAGCAGCAGGAAAAGTTCTTGTTAAAACTTATTTCCGCCATTTAACTAACCCAAGGTGCACGGGGCACTAAATGATGTCGCTCACGCGACATCAAAATTTTTGCCAAACCCAAACTAACCCAAACTAACCCAAACGAACCCAAACTAACCCAGACTAACCCCTACTGAGAATACTTGAGTATTTTCTATAATACGGTATCTGAACAATGTTCACATTGTACACCTGCGAATCATAAGTCTCGTATTATCCAGAGCGTCTAATCTGTCGGCGAATTCCAACTCGGACCAATAAGGATATTTATAATTACGATAATAATTTTCAGTGTAGCAGCTTTCACTAGAAAAGTTACGTGAATGCTAACAATTACTAGTAAAAGTATGATGAAGTCGATCGAATTCAACTTTCACTAGCTAAATGTTTCCAAATCAGGAAAAGCTTACTTTTCCTAGTAAAAGTTAGCTTTCACTGATTACCAGGTTTCACTGTGACATATATATATATTTTGTGCGTTCCCCTAATTTTGCCGGTGTGTTTATAACAGTGCATTTGAGCTCGTTGCAAATGAAAACTGTCTTAGCTAAAATTGTACTAATATGCTTTTTCGGTAGATAAACTATCGGGAACACTTCAGTAAAAAGGAAATTTTCCGAAATTATCGGATTCGCGAAATACCATTTTTTTATTAAATAACATTTTAACCAATAACACATTTATGAAAACAGTTTAGTAATTTTAAAACTTAGAGTAAAATATTATGAATGTGGCCACCATTATTGTTTACCACTTCTTTTATGTCAATTTTACTTAGTAAGCCATACTGCTCAGGTTGCCATGGAATTTGTTTGACATTTACAGCTAAATAAGTAAATTAGTCAGTTGATAATGCCACTTTTGAGCAAAGAGGACAGATTATTAATCAAATATTCCCGTGAAAAATATAATTATGGTGCAAGAAAAATTGTAAATGAATTTCCTGAGAAAAATTGGCATATTTGGAACGATAGGAAAGTTCTTAAGACATCTAAGGGAAAACGATGGGTCTATTGAAAATAAACGTGGAAGAGGAAGGAAGCGAAGCTCGAGAACTGAAGAAAATATTGGTAAAGTAAGGGTTGTTTTAGGAAATTTGCAACCTGGCCAAACTTTTGGAACAAGGAAAATCGCAAAAATAACTAGGTTTTCCCGTACGTCAGTTCGAAGAATCATTAAAGAAGACTGCCATCTTAAAATATTTAAAAAAGTTTACTGTCAAAGACTTACGGCCAATGTAAGAGAAAAACGATTGGAAAGATGTAATTTGCTATTACGAAGATTCCGCTCCCGCGAAGACATTAGAAAAATATGGTTTTCAGATGAAAAAATGTTTTATTTACGGCCACCTAAAAATACCCAGAATAATATAGGGTATATTCTGACGTACAATTTAAGAGAGAAATACCTTTAGAGCATCTTTTGATTGAAAGAAGTTGATGCTGGGGTAAAACTCAATTCAGAAACGTATCAAGAACAAATCTTGCAGCACCTATTACCAGAAATTGAAGATGTTTGTTACGATTACACTCTCCAACAGGATGGTGCTCCCTCGCACACTTCCCACAGTACAAGGATGTTCTTGAGTGAAAATTGCCCGGATTATATTGAGCCAGAAATGTGGCCACCTAACAGCACAGAATTAAATCCAGTTGATTATTCAATTTGGGAAATTTTCGAACAAAATTTGTATGACGGACAACAATTTGAAACAATCCAGCAGCTCAAAGAAAAAATGCAGTTTGTTTGGAACAATTTTGAACAGGGTGCAATAAATGGGGCTATCAATTTATGGCGCAGACGACTTCAAGAAGTGATAAACAATAATGGTGGCCACATCCATAATATTTTACTCCAAGTTTGAAAATTACCAAAATGTTTTCATAAATGTGTTATTTGTTAAAAAGTGATTTAATAAAAAAATGGTATTTCGCGAATCCGGTAATTTTGGAAAATTTTCTTTTTACTGAAGTGTTCTGGATAGTTTATCTACCGAAAAAGCATATACAATTTTAGCTAGGACAGTTTTCATTTGCAACGACTTCAAATTCACTGTTATATATTTTTTTTTATAAGTCCGACCCTGTGCATTATTTTTGCTTTCTAATTTACAGTCATGTTGAGGACATCTTAGGTTATTAGTCCTGCAAAAAGAAATTAAATCGTCCAAAAAACAAAAAATATGTTTTCAATTAAAAAATGTACTCCTTTATTTCGGCCTACAGTGTATATCTCACCATTCCATGAGTACCTGAAATCCGCAATTATGTTGCAGTTACACAAAGGAGTGAACTTGCAAATAAGAGGCCTATAAGTTTATTGTCCATACTATCAAAGATTGTAGACAAACTTATCGTTAGCATAATCTGGAGTTATCTCCGACATTACAAACTTTTAACTTCATCACAATTTGCTTATCAATCTGAGAGATCTACAAACGATGGAGAACTCACTGCAGTCTAAATCGGGAAGAAGCAGTAGCGGCTGTTTTCTGCGATTTATCGACGGCATTCGATTGTGTGGACCCAAATATACTCCTGGCTTGAGAGGGTTCTGGAACCCTGCTTACTGTTCCTGCTATATGAATGATTTGACATAGGTTCACGTTTCTGGCAATTTCACATTGTTCGTGTCTGGAATTCCTGGAACAAACAATATCGGAATACTTTCAGGGCTGGTTTGACTTTAACAAGCCGACCTTGTTTGGAATAAGAACGGTGAATACGCACTTGAACATAGACATTGCTAGGATATACTACACGCTATTTGAATCACACTTTCAACAAAGCAGATAACCGCTGATATTCTCAATATGGTGTTTATCATTCAGAAACGGGCTCTACGTTTTCTGCTGGGCTTCTTTCATAGGGAGTCTCTATGACACTATGACCATATTTTGTGGAAGAGAAAATATTGACTCTCGCCTCACTATACAGGGTGTCCCAGCAAGGGTGGCCACCGGCCATATCTCAGAAACTACTGGACCTAAAAGATCAGGAAAAAAAAATTATCACTAAAGTGGCCACGAGAAAATGCTATTATTCAAAACTGTTATTAATTTGGACTAGTTATTATTATCAGAATTATACCATACCATTTAAATTTTTGCGGTAAAATGAAAAACACTGTTTTTAATTCAAGTTACCCCTTCTAGCAACTTTTCTGGAGACAATCACGCATCACTGGATACGATATACGAAAGTACTCACATTTATCTTCCAAACAAGCCTATACGCAACAAAATCGGACAAGTCGTTTATAAGTTACAGCCACTTGAACAATTACACTTTCACTACCTTCCCCTACTCACACGAAGATCGGTACCAAAAAAACGTGAAATTGTCTAGGTTTTCTAACCATATTGATATAGATATACCTCAATCTGAGAATTTCCGGAGAAATTTCGAATTTTAATATTTAAGCTTTGATTGCGCCCCATAGCGGAAAAATTTCGAAGTTATAAATATTTCCCAGCATTTTCTCGTGGCCACTTTAGTGATCATATTTTTTTTCCTGAACTTTTAGGTCTAGTAGTTTCCGAGATATGGCCGGTGGCCACCCTTGCTGGGAAACCCTGTATATTCTTGAAACATCAACCCTTTGTCTTCAAATTCCAAATCACAGAAGATTCACAAAGAAGATTGTCTCGTCAAGCACACGACCTACCTCCACTCATTTCAACGAGAATTTACGAGGCGATCATCGGTAGGTGTTTCATGTTAAACTTTTTACACCTTCCTACACTCTTGGTGTAATATTTGACAGACGACAATCTCGTCCATATGAAACTTTGAATAAAGAAAACATATGAAACCATAATATGGACCATATTCGCCTGTACCAACAAGTGAGAAAAGTGTAAAACGTGTAGCATAAAGAGAAAGACCTTGTATTCGAAGAAAGAAAGTATACAACCATCCCCCACCATATTTCACTGAGGGTTCTTGGACTATCTCTAAAGCTCTGTTGGACAAGGGATTCTACCACTTGAAAGAGTTCAATGACTGTAGATTGTAATATAGTTTAATTGGACTAAGGACGCGCAACGTGTAAAGCGTTGAGTCAGTAAGTGGGAAACCGGCCGGTGATCGGGTTCGAGACCCGAGGTGGGCAGAGATTATTTTCTGTTCAGCATTTAGTGGCATTCTCACTGGCTAACGCTACTGAGTAGACTGCAGTCTTATTAATTACAGTCAAAAAGTTTAATAGTTAGCCTAAATTAATTGGTCCTGCTAGTTCAAATATATAACTAGGTGATGTTCTCCATCATCAACTTAGTTAGAACTGCATTGGTCCTGGGGTTGGCGAAAAGGGTCTCTAAGGCCTACTCGCCGGGCAGTGGTTTGCCCCCCGACCAATAACAATACCAATACCTATACCAAGGAGTCCTAGCGGGACTTTGCGATACCCCATGCATTTTTAACCGCAGTAGTAGCTTCAACTGAAAATACTCACATCCATACCTAAAGTCTTGGGATTCGCTTAACGTTCACTGACCAACTTCTACCAAGTGTAAGGGAAAAAAAATGTTCATCAAACCAGTCGACACTTCACATCGTTGTTTCGTTTCGTGAAACTTAGAATACTCTATAATGTGGCGGCTCTTTTAAAAGTGCAAGAGAAGTGGTTATACGTCTTGAATATATTTTCCTATTTGGGTTCGCTTTCAATCAAGATGGTCATTGTGCTTTTAATGGTATACTCATCACCTACATCAGCAAGCGTTACACTCCGGTATCAAAACAGATGCGATAATACAACTTCTGAAGAATGACCTGATGGAATTGAAAAGACTAGTTTTCAGTAGCTTTTTTGATTGATTTTCCACAAAATCTTGAGGTTCCGGTTCCGACAGCACCCAAAGGAGGTCATAACACACATTTACACAATGAACGTTCCTTATGTAAATGTAACTGTCTTGCTTGTCTTGTCAAAACATTGTTTATTATGCTTCACCTATTCAAGATTATTTTACTCCTTAATGCCACAAGTACCTTGGCAATAAACAATGATAGATTAATAACACCATCCTGGTGGCCATTAGGATTACCGCGAATCTTCGGAGGATACAAATGTTCAATTGACGAATTCTCTTACATGGCCCTTATAATTAAGCGGAGTAAAACCGACTGGAGGAGGCACTGCGGTGGGACATTCTTAAAAGCAAATTGGGTACTCACCGCTGCGCATTGTTTCACTAAAAAAGCCAATTACTCTGTGGTTACTGGCTTCACCCATTCAACGGTTAATGATTCTGGAGTCATTTTGATGATTAACGACATTTTCATTCATCCTCGTTTTGATAGAAAAAGATTCAGGAATGATATTGCTCTTTTAAGCATTGATCCGCCTGATCACGATGTTCGCATAACCCCAGTGGCACTGCCTTCAAGCGACGATGACGAAGACGATGGTCGGCCATGTCAAGAAGGTTTGATTGTTGGATGGGGAAGAACAGAGAGAGGCAAAGTCAAACTGAATAATCTTCAATGTGCTGTCATACCTCTCTTGAGTAATAGTCGGTGTAAAGAGCTCTACAAAGTGAACCATGATCTCGCTGCTGTAACTAGTGGTAATGTTTGTACATTATCCACTGCAGGAGTGGACGCATGTGTAGGAGATTCTGGTGGGCCTCTTATGTGCCTCAGTGTTCAAATTGGTGTGATTTCTTGGGGTATAGGATGCGCGGATCGTAATAATCCTGGAGTCTATACAAGAGTTGATCAGCATTTAGGCTTCATTCAAGACGTTATGTATGGTAACGGTGTTGTGAAGATCTCAAAGTATTGGACTTATTATTTTATTGTGTTATTATACTGCTCCTATGAAGTCTAAAATAAATATCAATAAGAAGTAATTTGTTAGAATAGAAAAAAGGTACCAGTATCAAGAAGGTTCAGAATATCGAATTAGAGGTTCATAGAAACAACTCGAGGTGATCTCCGCTAATATGCCTAAGTGGATATTTTAATAAATTCATTGATCAAATAAATAGCAAAAACGACAAAAAATATCATGAAAGCAGTAAAGTTAGTTACCTCAGAAATAATCATTTCATGTGATATTTTGGTGATTCATCCATTTTTCTTATAAAAATATGTTACTTTTTTTTCCCGTATCTCTGCACTGATAAAGTCAGGGTCTTGCGAAAGCTGCTGACCGGGCAGATCAAAGGATAGAACTTTTTTTTTGTACGCTGTATCAAGGACTAGTCTACTCGAAAAGGCCACTCGCCTGAACAACGCCCCAGGCATATAACATGGAAAGGTACCATGCAATAACTAGCAGGGCCTGACTCGGGCAAGACCAAAGAGCCCTAAAATCTGAGCAGAAAAGACCTCTTCACAAAGGTAGTTCACCTCTACAGAATCGGATTCGGAGAAGATTCAGACTGCAGGTGGTGGCTTGAAGATGAAGAGGAATCTATTTGAAGGATCTGCTAGGCTACGCGAAAGTGACAGTCCTTCAATAGATTCACTTCAATCATTTATGGTTTGCTTTGGCGTTTGCCACCCACTAAACTACTTACATCTACAGGGTTTCGGATACGGAGACAGAGATCGACTGTATATCGGCAATGGTTAGACCTAGATGTTTGGGAAACATTCAATGAGTCTATGAGTAAAGGCAACTGAAATGATTGGAGATTATTTTGAATAAATAATAACATGAAAAGTAATAGATACAGAAGGGAGCTCATTGTGTGAGTTTAGTATTTATGAGATTCAAGACCTTTTTTTCTTCTTTTTCATAACCTAGAAAAGTAATAATAGACACTTGAAGTCAAGTCAAAAATCCAACCGTATCCGTATCCGTATCGATCTACGCATGCTCAAACTCGATATGTCGACAGATTTGCGTTACGGGCTACGTATCGATACGTATCATTTAGGTATACGTTTCCGGAAACGGATCTACCGACCGAATGTCAAAAATATTCACGTGAAAAGCGCTTCTACCCACTAATTTTGTATCTACTTACTTGTATTATTTTTTGTACCGATGTCAAAGTAAAATTTATCCTAAATAACAAATCTACTCACATGATTTATGACATTTGAAGGTTCCGTATACGTTCAAGTTGATGAGTGGCTCCAGATCTTATTTTGACAACAACGTAATTCGTTGCGATAGGTATACGGATACGCTGGATTGGCTTCAAGTGTCTTGTCTTTTTCGGGGATATCGCAACGCAGTTGTCACTCAAATTGTTGGTGATTGAGGGCCTGTTCCATATGAATGAATAATCGCTGCAAATAACGTCATCTAATGTATTTGTTTCACTTAAAGGTTAAACAAAAAATTTCTGTTGAAAGACCATAACAAAGTTTACTATTATTTATTAGTGAACTTTTGACCATAAGATTCTCTTCCAAACAATGCCAAAAATATTCAAATCGGTTTAACGGTTCAGGAGACATTATGGGATTCAAATATTGGAAGATGCATTGGCCTTCCTTATTGCGACATATTATACTAAAAAATATTGTTAATTTATCAATAACATTTTAATTATTCATTTATTTCTAGTTATTGTATTTTTTGTCTTTCATTTTATTTGAGACTGTTGTACTGTGCTTTGTCTGATGAACCCTTGGTTTTTTGACAAAAAAGCTGATTCTGATTCTGAAGCAAAATGATCCGCGGTATCACCAAAGTGACCAAAGCTATAAAATGGCGTTTTCAAAGTTATAGCTCATATTTTATCTCTAATCTGTGAGTATTGATAATACGTCTGGCAAATGAAAATTGTTAAATCCAGTTAAAATCTCAGTCAGACCAATGTCAGACTCACTTTCCACGATCTGCGATAAGCCGTCTGACTGATGTTTTCTTGAACTCTACCTTTTATTTAGTTGATGTTGAATATTTATGACTGGAAAAATCAGTGGAGTTGTATAGTTTTTCATTTTTTGAATCCATCCAGAAATTTGAGCCAGCCTCAAAAATTCTTTTTTTTTTTTTACTTAAAACCGATACATTCATAAACAGCGACTGGGAAAATAAGTACGAAAAAAGTAGTATAGTGCAAGAAGTTGGGATCACAATATCTATATTATTAGTATCCTAAGAGGGTCTTCCTGCAGTTCCTGCTTGAACGGATGTCTTCTGAATTGGAACCTGGAACCAAACAAAATAGTACATTTTGTATCTGGGGCGGAAAGTAGTTGCTGGGAAACGGTTTTTCATTTTTATCTAGGAAACGAAGCTAGGTACAGAAAAAATAAAAGAGGCAAAAAAGCAACATTTCTGATTGACTGATCTGGAGAAATTATAAAATCTTGAAAAAAGCAGTGGCGTACCATAATTTTATCTATAAATATCAACTGATCCTCTATGGGACGCTACTGGAATGAATAATAGAATAATCGTGTTTTGATTACACAAAAAAATTACCCTCATAACAACAAATAATCGGGCCAAATTTTTTTCAAAATCAGCTGAAAGGTTTTTGAGCAAATTATAAAAAACTATTTTTTTCTAAAAACTTTCACATCCTTTATCACGAAAACGAAGCAAGTTGGGAAATTTGTTCATATGAGAAAAAAACTTTATTTTGGACTGGTGAATATGTCCTTGAAATCTTCGTTCTCAGTTTTGAAACACTCTGTATGTTTTTAAGAGAACCACTTAAACCGTCTTTCCAGCTGTCAAGTTATCATGTCTATAGTTTTATAAAAAATATTAGCTATGAATCTATACTCCGAATCAGTGGTTACAGCAAAGCTCGTCAAAATAGAATTTCACTTTTGGCATTTTTTCAAGAAAATTGTGGAAATATCTTTCATTTTTGTGAAATTTTCAGAAATTGTTCCCTTCTATGCTTTTCACCGTCCGTTCCAAAAGATTTGCGATGTGGTTGTCGAATTTTGCATTTTTTTGGATAGCGTATCGGTATAGGCTGCAACAGAGTCTATCAAGAGGCATTGTTTAAAAAAACAAACTCAAAGTTTTCAATACTTTTGAGTATATATTTTGATTCATCTCTCTCTTCCCTTTTTTTAGAAGTAAGAATCAATTTATTCATTTGATCGGCTCTGTTGATTGCAGTCAAAGATCGCAGCCTATCTGACCAACGCGTAGGATTCAGACGTTTTAGTTTTATAAATTAATTTTCTATAAATGTGGAAAGCAACGAACGATACGACACCCAAAAAAATTATATATTTTTCGAGTGTGATAAAAAAAAGTATCCAATCTCATCATAACCTTGCGTCCCTTGCACTTATTATGTTCAATTTATAATCACTTCATAGATCCAAAATGACTTTTTCTTTACCTTTTGCGGACTGGGATTTCACTTCAACAAAGCCCATGAAGCAGCTTTCTCTAACACCTCATTTCCAACATATCTTATAACCATGCTGAGTTGGTCATGTTTGCTAATGTCTAGTATTGTATGTTGTATCCGCTATAATAGAGTAAAAAGGAACGTTGTTGATTTTTTCCAGGATGTTCTTCTTCAATATGTTGTATGTTATTGTCAATATTACTTCATTCTGAAAGATGGTGAAACATATTTCACTGTACCTTTAGGCCTATTACTGACCTCGTTCCACACTAGATCATACTTCGCCAATCAAGTTCACTAAGGATAAAAAGTTTCCATTGTCAATTGCGCCCAAAGAGACGTCCTCAAATTCAGATTCGCGGACTTCTAAAAACGGTTTGTATAGCAACATGTTAGATGAGACTGTGATTTTGGGCGATAATCCATGCCAGTCTCTTATTCCAGAATTCCATCTCGGTTTGTTCCAATGACTTTATCATGAATTCTAGAATAACACAACCAATTATTGATATTTTTGTCTTGGCCTAGGTAATGTGATATACACCGAATAAAATAACGCTTAGGTGGCATCATGTTTTCACCTGATGAATGTTTGGTTGCGAAAGAAACCCGACCCACACACACGCCGTCACACACACACATTTACACAATGAACGTTCCTTAAGTAGATGTAACTGTCTTGTCAAAACAGTATTTATTATGTTCCACCTATTTAAGTTTCTTTTACTTCTTAATGCTACAAGCACCTTGGCAATAAATAATGATAAATTGATAACCCCATCCTGGTGGCCACTAGTATCACCGCGAATCTTCGGAGGATTCAAATGTTCAATTGACGAATTTTCTCACATGGCCCTTATAATTAAGCAGAATGAAACCAATTGGTCGAGGCACTGTGCCGGGACATTCTTAAGAACAAATTGGGTACTCTCCGCTGCACATTGCTTCGCTGAAAATGCCAATTACTCGGTTCTCACTGATCTGGCATATTCAACAACTAATAAATCTGGAGTCACTTTGATGATCAACAACATTTTCATTCACCCCCGTTTTAATAAACAGAAATTAACACATGATATTGCTCTTTTAAACATTGATCCTCCTGACAACTATGTTCGCATAATACCTGTGACACTGCCTTCAAGCGAACATTACCAGGACGATGGGCGGCCATGTGAAGAAGGTTTGATTGTTGGATGGGGAAAAACAGAAAAAGGGAAGGTCAGACTGAATAATCTTCAATGTGCGTTCATACCTCTATTGAAGAATAGTCAGTGTAAAGAGCTCTACGAAAGAAACAACGTCAATGACATGGCCGTTGATGCTAATATTTGTACAGGATCCACTGCGGGAGTGGACACCTGTGAAGGAGATTCTGGTGGGCCTCTTATGTGCCTCAGTGTTCAAATTGGTGTGATTTCTTGGGGTATAGGATGCGGAGAACGTTCTTTTCCAGGAGTCTATACAAGAGTTGATTATCATTTAGATTTCATTGAAGACGTTATTTATGGTAACGGTGTTGTGAAGATCTCACAGTATTGGACTAATTATTGTATTGTGTTATTTAGCTGCTTTTGTGAAGTCTAAAATAAAAATAAATAAGAATTGATTGTTTTTTTTATAATAGAAAACTCCAACACAAATCAAATACATTTCAGGAATAAATACACCCTTACATTAATCACGAATCACGCGTACCTAAATTGCGTTGTTGTAGGGTTAAACCTACGGGAGGCGCGCCTTACTTATTTTGCGAATTTATGGCATGATTAGTGCTCGTCGGCGCACAGTAGCTTCCCATGATATTACAACAGTATAAAGTTTTAGTAATTAAGTATCATGATAGCTTCCTAACAATGCGCTGAACGTCAGTATGCAGTATAAAGACAGTCATGTTACGCGTGTCGCGATTAGTGACATTTTCGTTGCTGGAGACCGACGCGCCCTATGAAGTGATAGTTTTTTGGTGTGGAGTTTTTATAAGTAATGATTGTTTCATTGTTATTTTATATTTGTTTGATTACTAAGATAATATTGATAACATCTTAGACAAAATGGCAAGGTATGAGGCTGGAGAAAGAGATATCGGATATAGAAATAAGTGATTATGCTGATGGTTTGAAATAAAAATTAATTTTGCCGTTGTGTACTATTGTATGTAGATATAAGATCAAGAAGATATAAGCAAGAATTTATATGTCGCTCTCTCAGACCGACGAGCGCCCTCATTCCCTAAAATTTGATGCACCCCCTGTAGGGTTAACTAAATATTATTAATTATCTTTATTGGATTACCCTGGCTATTATCAAATATTATCAAGTTATCACTGCAAATCAGTAGGGTCAAGGATAATTATTGAGATATTAACGAGATACCATTTTTTTCAAAGTAAAAAAGTGAAATTCGAGGATTCATATTTATATGAACTTTTTGTCTCGAAATCACTTAGAGAATAGTCTGTTGAATTTATGGTAGGTACATACTTAAATGACACCCTGTAAAGTTGAAGTAATTTGGAGATGTCTATTTTGAATAGTTTTTGAGAATCTTTTTTTTTTATAAAATTTTGATAGTTTTCGATCATTTGAAAATTTGGAATGTTGTCATCATGTCCTGGAAATCCATTGTAATTTTTTTTAAAGTTTTTGGGTCACTATTTTTTCAATGAAATGGGCGACAACGAAAATTTTTAACACATTTTGAAAGTTTTTTTCACATTTTTCACAATATTTTTCCAAATTACCCTGTATATTTTTTCAACGATTTTCATGGAAAAACGACTGAAAATCTACTGGTAAAAATTTAAAGCTTCAATTTTGGATGTTTTTGAGATAGATCTTTTTTACGATGGGCTACGAAAATTTTCAACATTTATTAAAGATTTTTTTCTGAACTTTTTCAGAAATAACCCTGTATAATAATGTATTATTAATTTCTTGAAAAAAATTGTAAAATTCACTGATGAAAATTATTCCAATTCTATATTTTTCGTAGTTTCATTCGATTTTTTGATAGCTCGATGTCAACGAAAGATTTTTCTGACCATTTTCCTAAATTCCGTTTTATCGAATTATATGCAAAACTGTCTAATTCTATTTTTCGTTGATTTCAAGTTGGGAATTTTCGTATAGATAAATTAATTACTATCACATTCAACGACCTATCCTTGATTTTATCTTGGATGACTTTTGTTGCGACGAGCAAAGAGCAATATAATATTGTTTCTTTTTCATTATATTCTTTTAGTTTCCAGTCCACAATCAATGTTATTATTCTTTTAATATCTTATTATTTATTTAGCAACGAGTAAAGTCCCAAACAAAAAACCTCGTCAACAGTTTTATTTTATCTTATTTCAATCCACAAATGGCCTCATCAATTGTGTATGGACATACAGTGAGGACGTAAATAGTCCCCCCCCCTCTAACTTTTGATCGCATTAATATTTTTGGCTCAAATTTGGAAGTGTGTTTCAGGGTAGGCTTTACTAAGTTTTGACCTCCAAAAAAAATTTTCATCTGTCAAACTGACAGCTGGGCACCATTTTGAAACAAAAAATTAAATGGAAAAGGGGGTCATGTGATACTTTATTTGAAAGGTCCTTCCATTCTCTTTTCACCCCCAAAGTTTGAAGTCCTTATTATTTTTCATAAGGAATTAATAATTAAATAATTTTGCATGATTTCGTTCTTAATATTATCTTTAGTATTAGGTTTTTTTGAATTTTTTTATGAAATACTGTTGTAGAAACAATCACTTATGTCATAGGTTAGTTTTTTCATTGTTAATAAAGTTCTTTTAAGAATTAGAGATAGTATTTTGACCCAAATAATTTATTTTCGATATGGCGCCATTTCCTTAAGAAAAATGCTAAGGACTTCAAACTTTGGGGGTGAAAAGAGAATGGAAGGACCTTTCAAATAAGGTATCACATGACCCCCTTTTCCATTTAATAATTTGTTTCAAAATGGTGCCCAGCTGTCAGTTTGACAGTTGACATTTTTTTTTGGAGGTCAAAACTTAGTAAAGTCTACCCTGAACAACACCTCCAAATTTGAGCCAAAAATATTAATGCGTTCAAAAGTTACAGGGGGGGGGGACTATTTACGTCCTCACTGTATATTCGTCATCATTGCTACAAATTGCTTATCGAATCACTTTACGACCTTTTATCAACCGACCAAACTATTTGGACTTTGACATGATTGGTACGCGCAACTATGATGTTTTTTATTTCGCAAAATATCAATGTCATTGACCGAATGTAGTAATCATTAATCAAGTCACGACTATTAAGAGAAGAGAAAGCAGAATACCCTCTAATTTCTTATTCTATACATCAGTAGCCTATTCGAGATTCAAAGCCAAAAAACTTGAACATTTCCATAGAAATTCAAAAGGGGCGAGTACCCAAGTTTGTTCACTTTTCCCTTACCTTTCTCCTTTATTCTGTTCTGATTTCCTGCGGCCAACTTGTGAAACTCGACCGGCTCAAAAAGACCACAATGCACCCTTTTTAGCCAACACTACATGCCTTCGGCTGTGCCCCCGGCCAATTATACAGTTTTCGACAGTTGCCTAAGAATAGAGATATGTTGAGAACCTTTGTTTGGATAGTCGTGGCAGATTTATGATTTTTACTTCAATATATTGTAGATGTCCAGTAAATTAGAGATTTCAGAACTTTGATGTATGATGGATGTCTAGTTCCAGCGTAAAATGTCATGTAACTATTCAATTAATTTTTTATTCCATCCACGTAGGTATACCTCTAATTATTGCTTATTGAAAATCATCTCAGCCCAATATAACAATCATAAACCAAAATTGACAATGTTCTGGTCAATAACAACATTGTCTGTAATTATAGCTCCATATCGTCTCACAGCCAAACAATACAATAGGTCTCTATCGAGCCCTATAAACAACTTTGTAGCTCGAAGCATGTTATGAGCCTCCGGCTCCAAAGGCGAGTTCGTTTTGAGAGCCGGAGGCGGTTCTCGGAACGATGCGGGACAATCAGAGCCTGAGGCTGTCGTGGCTCGAGGCATCAACGTAATGAAAGCCTTTTGAGGCGTATTGTGTTTTGGGCTTGTGAAGAGAAAAATCTAATATCTGCTGTTGTTGGAAAAGTGAGATTGGATGATTATATAAGTAGCGCATTATAAAAACATATATGGGACTAAGAATATTGAGTGAATTATACGCCTTAATATGGTATTCAAGCTGGAAGCAAATTACCAGCAGACGAGTTTGACGATAAATCGTGAACCCAACGTGAAATGGCATGTTCTTCACTAGATTTGCTATATCTTATGTTAAGGGCTATTTTGGCACTGCAGTTCTTCTACCTCCCAACGTAGTTTCTTCATTCCGGAACAGTAATGTTTCATGCCTCTGTACTAAGTTATGTATACTCCCATAGCCGTTACTTTTTTTCCTTTGTGTCCAAAGAAAAACAAAAGTGATGCAGAGATTTCTACAAACATGCGGTACCTTCATGCATTAAGGGGCTATTTATCGATAGAGTCAACCCCTGGGCTTACGCAATAACCTTGGGATAACATCAAAATGTTTGACATTTGTCCATTTGGCAGGGGCCGTCAACTAACACAAGGCCTTGGGTTAACTCTCAATAATTGATAAACAGCCCCTAAGTCCTCGAAGTTATGATATGCGCTACTTTTCCTCAAAGATCAGGTCTGGATACTGGGATAAAATGTTGTGGTAGAAGGTATCATTGATTGTGATACTTGAGGGTATATCATCAGTTCTACACGTGAAAAAAGCATGTAGCAAGAGAATTGTCTCACTAGTTGTCTCATCTTTTGAAAAGAACCGAGTATATTGCAGCAAAGGCATTGTTCAGACGAAGAGATGAGATGGAATAGAACTTTCACCTCCTGAACACACCTAGAATACTACTGTACAAACTCAAATTTAGTTCAAGAAGTTAGGTGAAAGCTTCCATTCGCCTCCACGGACAGGCGATGATGTGCTTGGAGTTCGTTGAATCTCGAGAAAATGGCGGTACGTAGAATGCCACATCACTGCATATTAGCTTGTCATGATGACAGATGACGCCATTTGAACGTAAACTTTTATCTTCATGTTGTCTTTCATGCTTTGATTCCTCTTTAAGTGGAAAAATGCCCGGGTAATCCTCCTCAAAAAACCACTAAGAACGCAGGTTACAACCTGGAATACTGGAGTCTTCCAGCCGCCATCAGAAAAGTGGGGGATCAATGCATCCTCCACAAAATAAGGGAAGTCACAATAGCAAACAACTCTCTGCCAGATGGACAAATGGGATTTCGCCCAAAGGACTCCACAAACAGTGAGCAGTGAGGCCAAGTAACACCATTCTGAAAAGGTATAACAATGGGGAAGAAACAGAAGTGTTCTTTGAGAAGGTCCGTAACAGCCGTCCTACTCCACATGGAGACATGCACCGCTTCCCCAGACTTCCGGAGTGAATGGCATTTCCTTATAGTCAACATATCACACAGGGTCAGAGCCTCGCAGCGCAGAACACATCAACCAGGGAAGCCCGCCCACTGACCATACGTCAGTTTGTCTTCTAGACTTTGTATGTGTTCTGTGATTGTTACTAAAGATGGTGAATTATATTGTTCCTTCACCATGCAATTTCGTTAAGAGAATGCCACCTGTCACAGAAAAAAAGGTGCCTTCTGAGGCCTGCGTTACTGATCAGATGCATTTTATCAGTTCTTGGCATTTCGTGTAAATGTGTTCAAACATCTGTTTTTGATAAACACTCAAGAGTTTGATTCATTTTATTTTTGGAATCGATTCTAAGATTTTTTACTCGTTGTAGTGAAAACTGTGAAAGTGCTTTAGCTTATTTGAAGATTCAAAATCCTAGTTTTCAATTCGATCTTTGGAATCGACATATCAATAAACATTAAACAAAGTCCAATGAATAAATCAAAAACATCATACAAGAGAGTAATAATATCGTACCAGTTGAAATACACACAGTGGGACCAAAGCTTTAATTAAATTAATATAATGCCGTTTTAGACATTTGCAGTCGTTATTTTTTGAATTTGTACTGATAAAAACAAAATCCTGAATAAACCGGATTGGCAGAACCTTTATTTGAAACTAAGAAAAAATCATTATGATTAAAAATGAGTGTTTTTTTTTCTCAAAAAAAGTTAAGTTAGACGTCCATGGGAAAAAAAAAAATCACAGAGAATGTCATACAACTCCTGTCCTGTTGTATAAAAGTTTTCAAGACACATTATGTTTGAAGACATTAACAGTGTTTCCTCTAAATTTAAACCCTATTTTCTCTCTTATTTGGTTTCAACGGTTCCTTAAACATAGGAAAGATACTGTAGAATATGAATCATCTAATAAATAATTATGCAAGCAAAAGAACCATAGATATTGCCTTTTATTGATTCAGGGCGGAATAATGTTTGATGATCATCACATTATCACTAAATAAAACCACTTAATGAACCTTAATGACATTTATTTCACCTAAGCTACAACTAACTATACTTACAAATAAAGGACGAAATATGATTCCCAAGTCATATCAAATTTTACGTGCGAGATCATCAAACAAAGTGGAACAATTTGTATCACATACAAAGGATTAACAAATACTTACATAGAACCAGAAGTGCAAATACCCTGTATTACAGATATTTAGAGCATGTCTAAGTTTTATGGAAACAATCAGCCGGGCAGGACCTTCCGTACGAACAAATATTCGGAAAATTGTTGTCCTTCAACACCTCCCCCGTTGCTAGCCACTATTTTGAAACCAGCATTCAAAAGCCTTCGGATGACTTGTATAGAGTTTAGCTTGCAATAACCTGTGACAAAAATGCTATTATTATCATTCTTCTAGAAGGCCTCCCGAACTTATTGGTTCTTACCATTTAGAGGAAATCTGATGACATGGTGAGCATCCTGTTGGTTCCATGCAGCCCCTGTTCTAGCATCCATAACAGCTTGATTCGTTTCAGGAAATACCTCATCCAGTAAACTTTTGTCTCCACTAAGCATAATTCTCTCCCCGAGGTCGGGACTTACATGCAATGCTAAACACTCGAATAAGTCCTGATATTTTACCGATTTCACTGTCTGCTCCTCAGTTTTTATATCTGGAACAGATGATGAAGAAACACTCGTTTTGATGCGACTCTTCTTCATTTGTTCTAGTTGTCGCACCATTGCTGGAAAATAATTTGAATTTTAGAGCTCCAGAGTCTCATTATTGATGATAAACTTACGTGGTATGTCAAAATAACGAGCCTCTTCTAACAACAAGTCCAGATCTTGGAAGTTGTCTGGAATAAGAAGCTTTGAGTTTCTCATAAAGTTGAGTATGTGTCTGAACATCCCTCCATCTCGATCGATGAAATAGTGTTGCTTAAGCGAGTCCAGAACGATGGGTATGCTGCCGTTGAATAACTTTGCCAGTCGGGATTCTGGATATCTGTCAACCAAAGTCCAAAAAAGTGTAAAAAAAACTAACTCATGTTGAATGAAAAATGTATTGACTAATCACAATTCAATCAAAATGATCCATTACTACATCACTATTGTACAACTGTTCCGTGATACTCCGCTGTTCCTCTTCCAGTTCTATTATCCGTTCTTGAAGGTCCCTTGCCTCATCCACCATGAATTGGTTTGTAGCATCATCAAGAACCAACCTCCTTGGATCATCTTCCATAGCTTCGACTTCATTGGACTCTGCATGCGTGTTTTCGACCCGCAGAACTATGGGTGTGTCAAACGATTCTTCCTCGTTCAAAGAAATTGAAACAGCTTCACTTGTAGGTAAGTCATCCTGGTGAATAGACTCCTCCACGCCGGTTATGGATTGTATCATTTCCGATCCGGAGCACATGATTGAATAATTTCCTGCCACATCTGGTTCAGGTGGATCAACTTTAGATTTTGACTCGTGTAGTTGCCTCAGGTCGCACAAGTTCATCATAAGAATTGTCCTATGAAGATCCAGTTCGTTAACGAGACCTCTCAATTGAAGGTCGGAAGTGTTGCTATGTAGAATAGTGACTTCGTTGGCGGCTTTCAGTAAGAAGGTTCTAAGGCTCTTTAAAACGTTCTCCTTTTGTTTCTCCAGTCCGGCTATTTTGATTTCCAAAACGGTGTTTTCAGTGCCCACACCAAACGGGTCATTGCTGTTTTTCGAAATTTCAATTTCCTTACGGAGCCTGTCCTGGGCTTCTATAATGGCTTGAAGCTGGTGGACTAGATCTACACAGCTTTTGACATGTGCAGAGCCCGGAGAACCACTCGAAGCTAATAAGGCTAGCTCCTGTTTTAGTTTGATTTTTTCATTTTCTATGGTTTTGGTTTCTTCATTGACATCTCTGACCAGCTTGATGTCTCTCAATAGCTGTTCTTTTTCAAGCTCAAGATTTCTAAGACCTTCCCTCACCTCGTCATCATCTGTTTGTAATTTTGCCACATCACTTGTTTCAATTTGAATATCATTCATGGTATTGTTCAATTTGTCTTGAATATCCAAAGTAAGATCATACTCCTCAATACTGGGCTTGTTATAAACTTTCAACTCAGCTTCCAGCTGCTCCTTTTGGTACTCCAAGTCTTGCACTGCTTGTTTCAATACATTTGCCTCCTTCGTCAACTGAACACACTTCTCTGTTGACTCGTTGGTAATCTGGCGCGTCGCCAACAACAGTTTTCTCAAATTTTGATTCTGTTTCTCCAACTGAGAGATTCTTTTCAAAATCAGTTCCGACATTTTGAGGCTTCACTCATGCACGTTCAATTTTGTTTTGTCATTTGACATTGAATCACCTGTGTGTTTATAATGTCAAAATTTTTGTAAACTGATGGACTTTGAGAATGAATTAGCGGAAACTAAAAAGAGAGTAGAATTATTGGAGCGGCAAAATGAGTCGTTTAAGTCGTTACTGGACAAGGCTCACAAGGTGACTAAGTTGGATGAAAATGACTTCATAAAAGAGAGCATCAGTGTGATTGAACGGGAAAAGGAGCAGCTTCAGCATGACTTGTATGTGATTAAGGAAGTCCCTTCATCCGCTAATATGCAAGAGACGTTTGAGTACATTGAAACAATCCGTCAAGAACATCGCCATGAAATCAACAGTCTCAAATCCCAGTTGGCAGAAATTAAATTCTTGTTGCTCCACCCCAATACCGATTTATTAAAAGACATTCTCAAAATTGAAGATAATGCTGGTTCCTTATCAGAAAAACGTACCAAGCTTCAATCGAAGGTACTAAAGTTTGAAGAAAAACGCGCGGAGCTGTTTTGCGCCATCAACAATGCTTCTATGCCCAAACAAGTAGGCGCAGCCATAAAGGCCGAAATAAATGAGTCAATGATTAAGTTGCAACAGCAAGGTGACGTGCTTTCAGAATACGAATCAGTTCGCTACAAAATGCTAAATCTTGAAGCGGAAAGGACAAGATTGCTGGACGATCTGCAAAAATTCCTCGATATGTCCAGACAGGAGATTGCTTCGGAGTATGACCACCTCCAACAGCAGATTCTCCAAGTTGAAAAACAAAAAGCTCTTTTGAATCTACATACGATGGAATCTCGTGTGATGGCTACAAGTGAAGAGCTCCAAAGAGTTTTTGATGCCTTTAGTGATAATCCGCAATTATTAGAAGAGAAGGCACGTGTCAAACGGATTGAAGAATTGGGCAATGTGTTTTGTTATAGCGACGGCCTTCCTGTCTATTGTAATATACTGTAAGAGATACTTCTTTTCACGCGATCCAAAGCAAAAAAGACTTTCTATTTTATCTTATGACACACTGCGATTGAAAAAAAAAAATTATCAATACCTTATAAAATTACAGTAAAAAAAAATGAGGTAACACATCTTTTTTTTACCAGATTTCATGTCAGTCATGCGATGATTAGATTAAGTTACACTGCAATATTCTCACCTAGTCAATGTCTCCAATGACGAAGTGTAGATGGTACCTCCAACATCAATATGTACAGGTGCAGTATACCTAGATGCAGCAGCAACACAAGGGATGCCGGCCATTTTGTTATAATTGACTGAGGCCGAAACAGGCGGAGGGGTGGGGGACGAGGCATTGGATATTGTAGGTGACGTGGCAGGTGACACGTTTGGGGACATTAGTCTGCAAAAAAAAAATTGAAAAACATATTCCATTGTGATATGACGTCCGCGGGCATTTTGCATGAATCAATAATAGTTTGGATAAATATTCGCTCGAAAAAAGTACAAAAACGTGGCTTTAATGGAAAAAATCCAATTTTTCTCGTTTGAAATAACACTTGCAGTGCCCGGGGACAAAACATTATTTCGATTAATAATTCAAAAAATAATTAATAGGGTTTGGTTGGCAATGGCTTGATAAAACACTTTTGCTTGTTTCATTTTGTGTGAGTCCATATTTCCAGTTGCCTACATTGTCGATATTCCATTGTATATTTCTATCAAAGACTATTGTACTCTCCCGTTTATTTTTTGCATTTTGTATCTAACCATACGTAACACAAAGTAGAAGGTACATTTGTTCTTGGTTCCAGTATCACATTTGCTGTCCTGATTCGAAAAAGACAGGGTGGCCCATCAAAATGAAAAGGGTGGTCGAGTGATAACTTATTTTGAAGACCCTTGGAACCTGATCACAAACTTCCAAGCTTCTGCTGTCATTCCTGTTGATATGGTAGCTTTTTTTTATTTATAAATAATAACCGGCAAGAGTTTACTTCTCCAAACAAAGAGTACCTGTACGATGAAAGACAGGAGATCTTCAAAATGCGCTATTACTCAATCCTTTTGACAAGAATTTATTTCACCACTTTTTTTTTTGGTAAAATAGATCTTATACGAGAATCTCACTTTTTTATGGTTATCCATGAATCTCTTCTAGTTATTGGTGATACAGTGATGGACCTAACTTTTATCTGAAGATAAATTCTGTTTTCTGCTCTCGTTGCCAATTTTAACAATATTTTTCTCGAATGAAGGATAAATTTTGTTCAAGATTTTTCGCAACTTACCCAATCAAAACAGTATCAAAGGAATTTTGTTCTCACCTCATTTTAATTTGTGCACTAGGATACATGCCTCTACTAGTTAAATCCTTAGGCTCGCTCTTGTCCACATCAGTTCTCAAGTCGGCTTTCTTCCTGCAATAAAAACCATTCTGAATTTTCGAATGAATATATTCATTGGACGGCCCTTGAAATGCAAATGTCCCGTTTGACTTCACCACGTTTGTGGTCCAATGAATGTTATGCTTAAACGTCAAAAGGGATAATTGCATGAAGAAAGTTATGATAGTAGAATCTACAACTTCGATGTTAAATTAAAAAAAACTTGACTTCAAGTGGACACGAGGCACGACTTTTCCGTTCGTAAAACGGGTTGTTATTTCTGTTGAAGCATAAAGATCAACAACTTTCACGTGGTTTTTGTTGATTTTGTAATAAACCTGGTTTTGACGACATAATTATTTTTAACAGTTAGCAAGATTTAGTGTGACCTTATAGTGATTTGAGTCATGAACAAAACTAATTTAACTAATTGGAATTTTAACGAGCCAAGGTATTGAAAACATTTTTTTTAATAGTTTGCCTGGTCTTTCCCCAAACGAATTTGCACTTCAACAAAAAAATACAATGAAATCCGTTACGTCCTTGAGTAAGAGTCCTCATGTCTTATTTTTTTTTAGAAGTGGGTCTAGCCTCAAGGTCTTTCGGGAAATTTGATCTCAAGGTATCTTATGCCATCTTTCAGGTTAGGTACTTATAGTATTGCCTCCCAGATCCATTTCCAGCCAAGTAAAGAGTGTTCAATAGAAAAAGGGATCAAGTCACCTATGGATTGCAATTGTTTCGACCTACGTTCATGACAAAAAAAGAAATCCACAGGTGACTTGATCCCTTTTTTTATTGAACACTCGTTATATTGGTGATCTTCACACTCCATCAGGGTGTGGTATACAGATTCTAATAGTTTTCTCAGAATCTACAAGAATCGATATTCTGTAGCTGGGTCGTGTTCTGCAGTGATGGCAACCACCTATTAATTTAGTAGAAGAAGACGATCTCAATCTTGTTTTTCCCATTTTTCAATTTTTGCGTTGATGTAAATTTTTGTGTATTCGCAGAAAGGAGTTCGTCCTATCAGTAGCGCCCTTGTACATTCTGGTTAGTTTTTTGGTTGGTTCTCAAGCTTTCTAAATAGAGGTTCGCGGTTTGTGATTGTCGATGAAGTTTCATCGAATTCACTTATCATCAATGACCTGCTAAAGAAGTTGCAAATTTGACACCTGATCAGCTGCAAATTCTTAATAATTTAGATAAAAAATTAATGAAATGAATTGCAAATTCGGTGCTTTTATTCTGGGTTGGGAATCTAGATACCTTTGTTTTAGTTCAACCATTGTAAAAAATGGTTCAACTCTGGCTAACGTTGTAAGATAAAAACTTTTGCTATTGGAAAAAATGTTATTCAAGGCTTCAAGAGAGGAGATTGATAACGGTGCTATACAGGATGTATTTTAAGTTAGGGTTTTCCTGTACAGAATGCAAGAAAATGAGAACATTTTCCAAATAAAATTATTTCCGAAAATGCTTTGTCTCCGAGGTACAGGGTGTTGAATTTTTAAGAGAAAAATGCCTTTTTTTGTTATTTTTTGTCACTTCTTTTAACCATTAAAATATATTTTTCAGTGTCAAAGTTTTAAAAAAAATTCTACTAGTGGAGTTCGAAATGGATTTGACTTAAATCTTTTTGAAGAAAAAAATAGTACACCACCGCTTTTTCTCATAATCAATATTATTTTGGAGCCACTTATTTACTTTGTAGTTGGTTTGGTCTCTTGATATTTTTTCGTACGACGAATAGTTTTCGTTTAAAGAAATAAATGCCGTTTTGATGCATGGCAAAATCAGATATGGTGTATATTTTTTTTTACTTTTTTTACTTACATATTTGAGAAATTTGCTTCTTCTATCAAGTCCTGTCGTACGTTGAAAGGAAAACCACAAATTCAAATACACCCTGTAAACAGTTCCTTGACTTTTTGAAAAAAAAAACCAGGCCGTTGTGGACCCATGAAGTTTTTGTCATGAAATTAGTCAAAATTCACTCTTTAGTACAGGATTTGGGCACAAGACTGAATAAAGAGTCAGCTTGAGTTCATAGCGTCAAAAACGAGGTCAAAAAGTATCTTAAAAATAATTTGTCTATTTACTTTTACCACCACTTCTCACAAGCTCTATTCCATTTTCCAAAATCTTTGACACGACAAGTCTGGAAAAAATTTTTTCGTCTTCCTTTTTCGCCGTGTTGATCTCAAGGTCCAGAAGAACATAAGCATACAGCCAATGTTAAATAATAATTTTGATCAAAAGTAATGAGTGGCAACGATGGTAATGGTGCATATGAAATCTTCAATCTAAAACCTGAAATTATGAAATTGTAGAGTGTTTCCAAAATTTTGTCCGCGACTGTAAGTAGGTAGTTGAAAATGAGAAAAAAAATATTTACTATAAAACAAACAGCCAAAGTTAGGGGACAAATCAATTCAAATTTAGCCGAATGGAAAAAAATCTGAAAAGTGAATTTATCCAGGAATTTATCAACAATTAAGTGAAAAACTGTTGATAAAATAACGAGTGCCAATCCGAGGTTTCATTTGGCAAAAGATTCAAATGAATATGAGGTTATAAGAAGATTAAAAATTGCTCAAGTAGGTATGGAGAAAAGTTCAAAAAAAGTGTCAATAAGGTAATTCAATCTTAGTTAAAAAAAAAAATACAAAAGAAATATAACTTATACGGGGAGAATTTTGAGTTGGAACTTTTTATTTTAACACTGCATAGAATACAAATTTTTCAAATAGAATCATGTCCGAAAATACTTTGTTTTCGGGATACAGGGTGTTGAAGTTTAAAAAAAAATGCCTTTTCAACATAATTTTTCTACCACTTCAGATATTTCCACATAATTTGCTACACTTCTTTTGATCATTGAATCAAATTTTTTGATGTAAAAGTTTTTAGAAAATTTCTACCAGTTTTTTCTACGAATTTTTGGAGCGTACACATAGACTAATACTATAGCGTACAGAAATCAATGTAACATTTATAAAACATATTATACAGGATGCCACAAAAGTTCGAGTGTATGCATGGGGATCTCAGTTATCATAAGAGATGGGTCGGTTAAATTGTGACAATGTATCGCTTATTTTCATGTTCAACATAATGTCATTTTCAAATTTGAAAAATTTCGACTACTTCCGGCTATACTCGAAAAAAACCGAGTTTTTACAAAAACATTCTCATCATTCCCTCTGAGTTTATTATTTGAAGAGATATTTTGAAATAAATAACACTTTGTCATTGCCACTCTTTTTTTCTAAAGAGGATGTATTGTTTTAAAAAAAAAGTGCGAAAAATCTTGTTATTTTCGTGCATTCTATACAGTGTTATGAGAAAAATCATCCTTTATAATATTATGATCAATCAAAACATGAAACCCTGATATATATAAATCTAAAAACAAATTAGAAATGATAAAATTGAATAAAAATAGGTAAACACGACAGTTTGTTCCGAGGTTTGTTCATTGAAACAAAAAATAACCAAAAACTTTCTGTGTACCTACACTATACCTACCTATATTTCCTTTACTAATTTTGTTCAAATTATTCTGCTTAATATGAGAAGATTTTTTTTTGATTTTATCGAAAATATAAAGTAGTTTGTCGCTTTTCATTGGATGACCAACAAAAAAAAATGACAAAAGTTTCTGATGTTTCATCTCCATGATAAAGAGGTGAAGGATCAATTTATTCCAATGTTTCCAAAGAAAATTGATACAATGAACAAAATCATAATTTGTCATGTTTTTTCAGGAGATATTTAGGTTAGCACTGTTGTTTTGGGAGCATCCAGGGTCTGTGGACTGTCGGATTTAGGATATTTTCACAAAAAAAATCTCAAGGAGCCAAATCAGGACAGTTCAAATCGCTTCTTAGTAATGAGAAAATCCTTGACCACAGACATTAACGTGCAGAAGAAAAACAGGAAAAAAGTAAAAATTTCTTAATTTTGATAGTTTTTGAGTTTTATCCGCGCGTAACCCTCTATTCTCAATTATTTATCCTTACCATTGTTTCATCATTTTTTACTAATCTGAGATTTCAAAAATGAAGTGATGCCTGCAAAAAGGTTTTTATTATTATTACCTATTGATTTGATTTGCAAACATTTGATCTAACTAGGTACCTGAGATGAGATTCATATAATATTTCTAAAAAAAAACAAGAAATGCGATGTTAATAAACTTACTATATTAAATATGCAAGTATCTTTATAGTTTCAATTTATCATGCAAATGATTATAATAATACATACATAATATTTTAAAATTGCTGATGCTTAACCAAATAAATAAAAAGATAAAGACATTTATGTCATGTATTATGATACTGTTTATTCAAGAGATCATATCAAAAATGATTGAGTTATAAAAATCACAAGGACCGCACTCCTCTTACCTATACAACATTTGTTCCTCAAAATCACTAGAGTTTCTTTTCAACGACACAGCAAAATTGGCCATAATAAATCACAATAAAATCTCAACCACCTCACATTCACGGCAAAACCATCACGCGTTGATTCTTGTGCAAAATTCTCAACACCAGACCGGCTCGAAGGTCCGCATTTTACTGACTGACTGAAGACTGAAGGAAGACTGAAGTGACTGGTTGAGTGCGAGTCGCGGCGTCAATTTCTGATTCTGATTAGAAGGGAGCGAGATGTGGAAGTAAAAAGCGAATTTAGAGCTGATGAGTTCTGATCTTACTCGGATCCAAAAATGTTCAAGTCTGCCATACCAAAGAGGTTTTACTGTTCACGATCGAGTGCCATATGTCGAGTAGCCTCAGGTTAGTCCATTATCGAGCCTTGCCCAAGGCTCGGATCCCACTTTATTATTTATAAGTCGGAATGAAGGCCATGAGAGAGGTACGGCCTCCGGCTGTGAGTGGGACAAAGAAGGATCTGAGATGATGATCAAACTGCCTTGGTATTTTAATTTGTGGATGTCAGTCTGTTTTGGGGATACCCTCGTATTTGGGACGTGGCACCGCCCTCTGTGCTCTCATTGGCTGTGAAATCAAAAGTATTATATGGGAGTTAGTCAAAAAGTGCATGAATTTTCCCATTGTTCAAATTAAGTCCAAGCAATCATGAGCTGGAAATATTCAAATTTTTTTGGTTTATTCCTCGACTATTCATGCCCTATTGTCCTGATAAGTATCACAAAACCAAAGCAATCCATCATATCCATTTACATATATATTGCATATGAGAATGCAAAATAAAACCAATATCCATAAACATTAAAGTCATTATGCATTTATATCTCCTAAATCATTCCTATTATATAAAGCCACACCTCGTGCACAAGGCAATCACAATAAAAGATGTTTCTGTACATAATATGCCCATTTGAATATTTATTTTGCACTTGAATTGCAAATAAATAGCTAGCAACCCTCCAGCCTCGACAAGTTCGCCTCAGGTTGGAATGCGAGTGTTCAGAAAAAGTTAAGTAATTGGCATGGTGAAATACCATATAGGCCACCTTGAAGAAAATTATTCATAAAGCAACAAAAGCCCATTCTTCGGCTTTGTATGTAATTCGAAACCGTAAGCCATTCAACTTGCGACAGTCATAACAAAATCATAACGCCTCACTTCGTGTTGGAGAAATTTCATACAGTTTGGTTGGCTTTGGCTTGTGTTTAGTCAGTTGAAATGTGCGACGTATCGAGTTCCATGTTGTGAAGTCGATTATTTCGCAGAACTAGCAGGAGTTACTCTGTATATTCCGTCATGACTCATGATAAGTTGCAAATCCATTATTTGGTGATTTTAAGAAAACAAACTCGTATCATTCTACGTCTGCAATCGCCATATTATTATTTTGCAATGCAGGGTATTGAAAATTTAAAAAAAAATACATTTTTCTCTGATTTCTTTCGATATTTTCTTGAAATTTTGTGAATACCTACCTACCATACGTGGAAACAATTTTTTTTGGTATTAAAACTACGCGCGAAGTTTTTTTTTCTAATGAGGAATCTGCAAACAGAATTAGTTGAAAATGACGAAACAATGCAAACATAACCTGATCAAATCATTTATTGAGAATATTTCCGAATTAAATCCACATTGAACAAATCCGTTAAAATATATATACCGACATTTTCCAAATTTGACCTCACGAAATAAAAACCCCAAAAAGAACCTAGATATTCAATTCAGATTGTATACAAATAATGGGATGCACTGGATTATTTTTTTATTATAATAAACAATAATGTGATATGGAAATATGTTACCGTGGTTGTTTGTTATCTATGGCGTTTCGCCTTCTCTTTCGGCAGATGGCGCGGTTGTTGGTAGTCAGGTTTCCGTTTTAGGTATACAGGATGTAACAGAGTAAGTGTTAAAACGTTAAACTGTAGATTTGTTATCAAAAAAGAAAAAGATTTTTCATCAACGAAAATTTTCCGCGGTCTTTCGTTTCCGATATACAGGGTGTCAAAGATATGAAAAAAAAAAAAATCTTTAATTACTTCTAAACCACTTGGAATATTTTTATCAGATTTGGTACAGTGTCAAAACTCACTAGTTAGGATTATTTTATTAAAAAATCGATTAAAAAAATTAACCAGTGACGTAGCTATAATACACCCTGTATATTGAAATCGAAATTCCGCGGAAAATTTTTTCTAAGGAAAAATATTTTTCTTTTTTGATAAAGAATCTACAGTCTCACGTTGTAACACTTACTCTGTTACACCCTGTATATTATAATAATATCAAAATTTTAGCTCATTCGGGGCAAAACTTTTCGAGTTTACACATATAGACTAATACTAGCGTACACAAATCAACGTAACATTAATAAAACATATTATACAGGATGCCACAAAAGTTCGAGTGTATGCATGGGGATCTCAGTTATCATAAGATATACAGGGTCGGTTAAATGGATGCAAAGTGGCGCATTTTTATGCTCAAGAACATGCCATTTTGAAATTTGAAAAATCCCGACTACTTCCGAAGATATTCGGAAAAAACAAGTTTTTACAAAAACGTTTTTATCATTTCCTGAGGTTATTATTTGAAAAGATATTTTGAAATAAATAACACTTTTTCATTTCCACGTTTTCTATCAAATTAAAAAACTGTCGTTTCGTCTTTGAGCGGCCATCACCAACTCTATCCATTTTATTTTTAGTTATAGGTACCTTTTTGACTTCGTCAAGGCGATAAGTTGATGAAGATGAAATTGTACAGCAGTGAAGTGGCCTTTGCAACCTCAATATTTTTATTAATTATTTATTATCAATATTTTTAATGTTTTGTCTTTGATGGCAATATTGTTGAACACTTGCGCCAAAAGTTATTCAATTTTGTTTTTGAATATTTTTCATTGTCATATTATTTATTCGTTGTAACAAGTGAATATTATCTATCGTTTTTTCGATTCTTGTTTCGTCAATTGGTTTTGAAGATGTGTCGAATAAAAATGGATTTATGAACAAAACGAGTGTTATTTTTTAGACAAGTATTTTTTTTTCATGATTGTGCTCAATGCTTTAAGAAAGTCATAAAGTAACAATTTGTTTTTATCAAAAAAATTGATTTTTTTAGACACTTGTGCTCTTTCAATCCCTATCCCTAGACAGTCTGTGAATTGTGAGGAGGTTCAGTAAGGAGTTACATTCAATTTAACTTCGTGGAACTGTGAAATTTTCGATCTACCTAGAATCTGTGCTTGAGTTCTTAGGGAACTCAAACTCATTGTTAAAATTCAAGATTCATGATAGATGACGTTGTTTTCCAATTGCAGAAATAAATATGATTATCGTTTCTCAACTCTCAATATATTTAAAACAGAAGAAAATTGATAATCTACTTTGAAATTATGTTGAGCTTTAAAACAACCCCCACTGATGACTTTTAACATTTCAACTGACATTGTTGTTGATTTTTTACTTATTCAATTCAACTCTTCAAAAAAAAATAAAACGATAAAACTGTGAAAGCTTTCAAGAGTTCATCAAAAACCAGTCTAGACATCAATGTAGAAGTGTGAAATCTTCATATATTCCATATGTGTTTAATAGGTTTTTAAGGAAAAGAAAATAATTAAAATATAATTAAGATAAATTGTGGAACAAAATCATAGAAGAACACGGTATAGAAATGAATGGAAAGAAAACCAAAGTGATAGCAATGGGAAAAAAAGAGAAGAATTGACAATAAAAATTGATGGAATAGAAATAGAACAGGTGAATTCATTCCAATACCTCGGAGTGAACATAGCCGAGGAGGGAACACAGAAGATAGAAATAAATAACAGAATAGACAAAAAAATTAGACTATACTACTTGATGAACAATATATGTATAAATAATAGAAAGAATAAAAAACGAAAATATTCAAAACAATATACTATCGATCTGTACTAAACTACGGTTGCGAAACATGGGTACTAGTAGTAACAGAACGCCAGAGAAGTCCGATCCAAGCAGTACATATGAAATACCTCAGAAGGGTGAAAGGAGTAACCAAAAGGGATAGAGTAAGAATCACGAAAATAAGTGAAGACATACAAGTATAATCCACATTACATTAAATAGAAGAAAGACAACTGGGTTGGTGGGGTTACCAGATGCACAGAGAAAGAAAGAGACTTGGACGAATAAAGGAAGACCGCGAAGAACATGGGATACATGTGGAAGAAATAATTGAGAGAAAAGGAAAAACTTGGAAATATTCAAGAAGAATTGCGAAGAACAGAAACAAGTAGAAATACCTACAATTGGGATTTTGTCCAATGAAGTCCATCAACATAGATAAGTCAATGTTTGACAAATTGTCATTTTGTCCCTGTTGAAAGCCTGACTCCATTGTTCAACGGTCAACCCCGAAACTTCACACGTCTTCATTTACAATATTCACACAATCAACAAGCGGAAAAAAGAATTAACCGCTCCGGATTGAATCTGGAATGGAATGCTTTCATTTATTCAAGCTCAAACTAAACAACAAAATGAACTTGGACAACTCTTATCTGATCTGTTTACAAGTCGGCATGGAATGATCGACCGGTAGACTCAATCGCAAAGATAATGACGTTACTGGTAGTACTAAGGCCACACCCCTTTTCGGTTATTCAGTGAAGTTTTCGAGTAGAGTATGTATATAAAATTTCAAGTAAATTCCAAGTTCGAAAATATATGCAAATTGTCCATTTAAGAGTTTGTGGGAAATTGTAGATAAGAGGAGAACGCTATAATCAATAACTTAAACAATTATTTTGACAATGTTGTTTTAAATTGGGGAAAGCTAGTGTTATTCAATATATTCCATTTTACTTCAAAATACTTTCTTAAATAACGTCATTCAACCCTTTTATACCAATCTAAAAGTCATATTTGTACTTCAACAGTACAGTTTGCATTAAATGATGGGCAAAACTAGCATATTATCAGCTACTTCATATCAGTTGACAAAAACCACATGAGCGTCAATCAATTCCAATATAGTGTTATTATCAGAAAAAACTGTTCATAATCTGATCTGTTAACCATACCCAGCATCACATGGACATTGCTGATGCTTACGTGCCACTTTTTCACCAACTACCATACATAAGCCCATTTAAAGAAATAAAGTAGTTCCTCTCATGTACGGGTACCATATGGGCAATGGACCCGCAAATGGTTCCACTTCATTAGATTGCTATCTGTTATCTGTTTGTTGAGTTAAGTGAAGTATTACGTTATTGGAGGACAATTTCGTCTAAGCCTTTTAAAATATGTAAATGGTGGAGATGTTGTTTGCCGCCGCAGGGCTCAACAGTCTAATTTCGATTCTTCGTTTCGACGAGGATCCCCGGGCGCTTGGCTTGGCCTACATCATTTTAAATAAATTTGGGAATTCTATTTTGTTTGCGCTCGCTCGGAACAAACAAGGACGAGCCCTCGGGGGTTCCAGGCCTGTGTGCTCTCATCTTGCCTTCTCCTATTTTCCTCATAATTGATTAGGTGCTCTTTTCATGTAATTAAAAGTGTCGTCTCTCTATATTATGAAGGAATTGTTAAACAATAACTGATTAAGTATGATTGTAATTTGGTAATGGCGGTGAGGAAGAGGAAGAGAGTAACTTGACAAGATTTCCTCACTGTTTTGATATCACAAGTAGGGTGCGCCACATACGGCATACGGCACATCGGCTTAACTAAATTATCAAAACTTTTTCAAGTTTGATGCATCGATGTGAATATTGAAAAAATCGATTGAACAACCTTTTTTACGTGAAAAATGTGTGATACGAGCCGTAGGCGAGTAAGCGTAATCATATGAGTGAGTAAAAGCCATTTCCCGCGAGTAGAGTAGAATACTAGGAATTTACCCCTGCATGGGCACATCATTTACTTAGGCCATATGGTTACAGGGTTAACGCAGTGTCTGTATCATCTGAATCTCTCAGGAACTTGAGAGAAAGAGTTTTTGAGACTTACGATCTATCTGTTAAACCCTTACTTACCTCTAACCATGTTAGGGTTAAACCAAAACGACTCTCAATAGAGCCACAGCAAATTACGCGATTAAAATTAAGGAACTGATGCACTCGAAAAAGCGGAAGCATGTTTTGAAAGCTGATCATGAAGATGTCAATAAATGAAACCAGAAATCAGATTCCAGATAATGATTTGGCACTCATGTGTAATTGTGATCTCTGGGTTCCTGGACAAATTTTCGTGAAAATATTTTGTTTACAATGAAAAAATACATATCTTCATATTATCAAAGTATTTGTTCATAATTGAATGCGTTGTTAACATTGGTCCATTTTATTCAAAGTGATCACTTTTAATTCTTCTAAAAGTGAAAATATCTTTAACGAATCTTCTTAATTGATTAATCATCATCAATTGAGATTGACTTTGATTTCGAAACTTATAATAGAAACACACAATCGCTATAAACACTTAATTATGCACAAAGTACGTTTTATTATCTTCTCAGAATCGATCGATTCAAAAACACCCTAGGCACGTAACCTTTGCTTGGAAAAACATACGGAAAAGCAAACACTCACGTTTTATAAAAATCCATCAAAGAATTCCCAGGCATGCAAGTGTCCTGTTAAAGCCACTAATTAAGGGTTATTAAGAGCAATATACCTTTTTGCAATTGTGGTGAAGCATTTACGTGACATGCCCATTTTTATGGTCAGCGAAGGTTGTTGTTGACGGCATGACTACATGGGAATGGACGAATCTATTTTTGGAAGGTAATGCAGACATTATTGCAGTTTCACAAGAAATGTGGAAAATATTTTGAATATTAAATATTAAATAAAATTGCGTATTTATTGGAGAAAAGAATGGTAATGGTAATGGTAATGGTGGGGGGGCAAAGCCCAGCGAGTAGGCCAAGTGGCCCTTTTCGCCATCCCCGCTTGACCAACCCAATTACTCAAACCGGCCCGTTCTTGTCGTAAATAGGAGCAGACTATCCCAGCCCAGGTACCCCAACTCTTCCCTGGGGATGGTGGCTGTTCCTAGGACCTTCCTTCTCAAGCGACCCCACCTGTCGCAAACTCCCAGCAGGTGGTAGGGGGTTTCCTCCGCCCTTCTGCAGTGGGGGCATAGGGGTGATTCGCTTATTCCGAACAAATTCAGGTGTCTGTTGAGCCTGCAATGACCTGTCAGAATGCCAACGATGGTGCTCAGTGCCTTCCTGCTCTTATTCAGCAATTGGGCCATCCTTGACCTGTGAGATTCTGATATCGTTTCTTTGGCCTGCCTGTATAATGGATTACTGTTCCAGTTCTCAACAGACCTCTTCCACGCCCATTCGTGGAGAGTGCGTGAGATCAGTTGTTTACTAAGGCCTAGAAATGGTTCCGGTCCGGACAGTCGCGTGGCAGATCCTCGTTTGGCCAGCTTGTCTGCTTGCTCATTGCCGGTGATCCTCGCGTGCTCCGGAACCCATACTAGTTTGACCCTCTTGTCCTCACCCAGCACCTGCAGCGCATCCCTACACTCTTGGACCAGCGGGCAGCTTATCCTTGGTTTGGTGATTGCTTCAAGTGCCGCATGACTGTCGGAGTAGATGACAATGTTATTCTCCATTCCTCTTTTTACCTCATCTCTGGACGCAACCTCTAGGATAGCGAATATTTCCGCCTTGAAGACTGTTGCAAGTCTTCCAAAGGAAAAAGCTTCGCCATTGTTCCTGACTCCGTACTTTTGCCCTTGCAGTAGGCATGCTGGTTCCTATGAAGAGAAAATGCCGAAAGAATTTCCTGTCAGTCAATCTTTCTATCAATCAATCTTTCCTAGGTTCTAGCTTCGAAAGATGTTAGACTAATCGGCCTGTGGAATTTTGGCAGCCCGCAGTCCTTCTTCTCGCCTTGGCGCTTGGCGGTTTTCCACACGTTTGGAACGTGTTCCAAGGCGATGCTTGCTCAAAAGATGTTCTTTAGCCAAGGTTGCATCAGGTGCCTAGCCCTTTGCATCATCGCCGGAAAAATACCATCAGGACCTGCAGCCCTGTATGGACTGAAGACTGAACTCACTACTCACTTATGACCCACACGATTGCTTCATCGGTTACGACTTTGTCAGTCGTTTCCCAGTCTGCATTGAGGATAGGGAGGGGCTCCTGGGTAGGTCTATTGCCTTCTTCTGGAAAATGAGTACCTGTAGAAGAAGGTGTAGGGTATCCCTCATGTTATCAGTCCATGTTGTCTTCTTTTTTCAACAGTCATATCTCTGTTTTTCCCTCTGAACTAAGTAGCCTCAATAGTCTAGTTGATTCTGGGAGATATTCTATCTCCCCACAGAATCCACGCCATGCAGCTCTTTTGCTGTTTCTTACCTCTGACTTGAATTTCCTTCTGTCTTCAACGAAGCTGTCCCAGTCGGCTTGCCCTTTACCCTGCAGTGCTTGGCGGTACGACCTCCTGGCTTCTTTTTTAAGGCACTCCAGAGAGTCACTCCACCATGGGACTTTTTTGGTCCCCACTCTCCTGAGTGGGCAAGATTCTTCAGATGCGGTGTTAATTGCATCCTTCAGGGATTGGACCTCTGCATCTATTTCACCTGGGGAGAGAATCTGCCGACCTTTGTGGCCCATGAACTTGCTTAAACAAGCGTCGAATTTGTTCCAGTCAGTCGCCCTCGGGTTTCGCTTCAGGATCGGCGGTTCCCTGTCCGCTTGCAAAGAGAAGTGGACTAACCTGTGGTCGGACATTGTTATGTCAGAGAAAAGGATAGTTTCAACTGTTATGAGTGTAGCACCGTTCCTGAGGATTCTTCATCCAACCTTGATTGAGGGCTGCGGACTACCCAAAACATTGGATCATTCATTTAGTGGATTAAAGTCGCTATCGCAAAAAGAACCACCTCAACAAATATCCGGCTACGTCTATAGAACATACCTACTTCTTTAGTCTTTAGTCGGTGTCTATACAAAATGTATCTCTGTGACATCAATTCTGGGTACAAGAACGATGCCTGAAAAATTCCATCACAAATGGATTTTTTATTGGTTCATTTGATCAATTATTGCTGTATGGTCTTGTGCTGTTCTCCTTTGAAGATGTAGTTTCTTCGTTGAACGATTCACTTCCCATCAATTAAATCGCCAGTTTCAGGGTTAGAGAACAGGATATATTGATGAAAAAATGGTTTTTACAGATTATCAGCAAAACTTCTCTTTATGTTCTAGCAGATTATGAATACTAATTTTTAATTCAGAATAGACGGCTCTGAATACCGTTGCTATGGTGATGACATACAATTGATATGATTTTGAGGCATGTTCGGAAACAAACAAATAATTATTTGAAACGCGACATAGCCGCCGGCCTTGAAATGCCCTAATTTCAAGAAAATCAAAAAAAAATCTTCAAATTCAGGAATCAAATGGTAACACACTGATCCTCACTACCGAACGTTTATATTCACCGTCCTTTGTTTTAACGGTTACCACTCGAATTTTATTATCTTGACCAGGATGAACGGCAATTATTCTTCCTAGCTTCCAAAACATAGGGGGCAAATTGTCCTCGTGAAGCACAACATATTGACCGACCTTGAACACATCGGAATCAGCTTGCCATTTGCACCGTTCTTGCAATGTGTGCAAATAGTCTCTATGCCACCTTGTCCAAAACTGCTCCAACAAGTACCGCAAATGTTTGTACTTGCAACGTAGAGTCTGTCTTATATCAGTGACAGAATTCTCAGGAACCGCCAACAAGGATCCGCCAATCAAAAAATGTCCTGGCGTCAAAACGATCAAATCTTCGGGGTCCTCACTCAGGGGAACCAAAGGTCGCGAATTGACTATGGACTCGATTTGAACTAATAAGGAATAAAAACCTTCAAAACTCAACAACACACCCTGGCAAGTACGCTTTAAATGAAATTTCATAAGTCGTACTGCAGATTCCCATAGTCCTCCCACATGTGGAGACTTTGGCGGTATAAAACACCAAACAACGCGGTTTTCAGTAAGAAAATTTTGAAAATTGTTGGCTTCAATTTCCTTGAAAATATTTTCCGCACCGATAAAGTTTTTGGCATTATCTGAATACATTTTTGTTGGCAATCCTCTCCTAGCTACGAATCTCTTGAAAGCATCTAAAAAACAACCTGTTGATAAATCCGTTACCAGTTCCACATGTATCGCTTTAGTAGAGAAACAAATGAAAATGCAAACCTAAGCTTTCACTGACTTGGTATTACGGAGGTAACTATTTTTTATCAAGTAGGGTCCAGCATAATCAACCCCGCACACTGAAAATGGACGTGACGCTTGTATTCTCTGAGCTGGTAAATCACCCATCTTTTGAGTAGCCATAGTAGGAGAGACACGAAAACAGGTAATACATTTGTTTAAAATATATCTCACAGTATTTCTACCCTTTAAAGGCCAATACTGTTGTCTAATAATTGATAACAACGTCTGAGGACCTGCGTGCAAATGCTTGAAATGAAAATGTCTTATTATCAAAGATGTGAAGTGGCCTTCAGATGGTAATATTACAGGATGTTTGGACTCAAATGAAATGTCTGCGTTTCTGAGCCTGCCACCAACTCTGATAACACTGTCTTCATCTAAAAAAGGATCTAATCGTATTAACTTACTGTTCCTAGACACTTGTTTGCCTTTAAGCAAATCCCTTATTTCAGCATAAAAATATTGGCTTTGAATTATTTTAATAATAACGGTTGTAGCGTTATCGATTTCCAATAAATTTAGCTTATCTAAAACGAGAGGTTCCGATTTTAGTTTTAAAACTACATTTTGTTTGTAACGAAGAATATAGGAGACTATACGGATTAATTTTCCAAAACTTGAATATCTCTCAATTATTTCGTTTTTTACTATAGTATTTACCATTAAAACCTTTTGTTCAGTTTTCATTTCCGGAACTTCAATATTTGTTAATTGTTCGCAATGTGGCCAAAAATCCGATGGTTTATACAAAATTTCAGGACCGTTAAACCATTGATTTAAATGCTCCATCTTCTCAGGATCCACACCGCGCGAGACGTAGTCAGCAGGATTACAAGCACTAGGTACATGTCGCCATTGATCTGCATTAGAAATTGCCTGGATCTTAGAAACTCGATTAGCAACAAAGGTTTTTAGTCTTGTTGGCTCGTTTGATATCCACGCCAACACGATAGTGGAATCACACCAATAATAAATTTTGGTAATTTTGATTTTTATAGAATTCAGAACGGATTTTGAAAGTTCAGCTCCCAATAGAGCAGCAGATAATTCGAGACGTGGAAGAGATATTACTTTCAGAGGGGCAACTCGCGATTTGGAACAAGCTAGGCTTACTTGTATGTCACCCTCCGAACTTAAAGATCGAAAATAGGTACAACAACCAAAGGCCGCTTCCGAAGCATCAGTGAAAACATGAATTTCTGTATCTACATATTTAGAAACAAGAATATTTCTGGGTATTTCCAATTTTTCAATCAAATGTAAATTTTTATAAAATGTCAACCAATTGGCTAAAAATTCTTCGGGAAGTGGCTCATCCCATCCAATTTTCAATAGCCAGAGTTTTTGCATATATATTTTTGCTTTGACTATGACAGGACCCAATAATCCTAGTGGATCGAAGATTTGGCTGATGACCGATAATATACCACGTTTCGTTAAAATGTTTTTCGAATTTGAATTCACACTATATTGTAATGTGTCTTTTGAGGAGTTCCAAAGTATTCCCAAAGTTTTATTACTTTGCTCATCCTTAATTATAAATTGAGACTTGGAATCCGATTTTTCACAATTGAATGACTCTTCAATCAATTTTAAAATTCTTTTGTCATTAGATGACCATTGGCGCAAGTGAAACCCAGCAGTGCCTAAAATGTAATTGACATTTTTCAATAAATTGACTGCAGAATCAATGTCATTGGCTCCACTTAGCCAATCATCCATATAGAAATCATGTAAAATGGAATTTGACGCATCTGGAAATTTGTCTTCATAATCCATAGCTAATTGCTTAAGACACCTTGTGGCAAGAAAAGAGGCAGGCGCTGTACCGTATGTGACTGTATTTAATTTGTATACAGACAGCTGATCGCTAGAATCAAACCGCCAAACTATTTGTTGAAATTTACGATCGTTTTCATGCACATATACACAGCGGTACATCTTCGCAATATCGGCACTCAATACAATAGCATACATACGAAAACGCAATAGAATAGAAAATAAAGAATCCTGTATACAGGGTCCGACCTTTAAACAGTCATTAAGCGACATTCCAGATGTGGTTTTACATGATGCGTCGAAAACCACGCGTAACTTTGTAGTAACAGACGATTCTTTTACCACGCAATGATGCGGTAGAAAATAATTAGGTTCTGATTTAGCCTGTTCCAAGTCTTGTTCTAAGGACATGTGTCCTAACTCTATATATTCGCGTATAAATTGGGAATATGTTTCTTTTAAGTGAGGAAATTTAACAAATTTCCGCTCTAATGCATGAAATCTGTTTACTGCGATGTCAAAAGATGACCCTAAGTTGGAAAGATTGTCACGAAATGGTAAGTGGACTGTAAAACTACCAGAATCATCCAATAAAAAGGTTTTTTGAAAGTGATCTTCAATCTCCAATTCTTCTGCAGTATACAAGATTTCTTTTTGGCACTCTTCCTGTAACCAAAATTTCTCCATCTGTTTATTCAAAATACTTGTTTCGGCTAAATTACAACGCAAGTATTTTTGAGGAGGTGTAGCGAGAAGCTCTCCTGCAACAATCCACCCCAACCTTGTATTTTGGAGTAATGGTTGATATTTACCTAAAAGGATTTGACCTGGCAATAGCAGATTATAAAAAATGCCGGCGCCCAGAAGGGCATCAATTTTACCTGGTTGGTTAAAATTAGAGTCAGCCAGTCTAATATTAGAAGGAATGTTAAAATCTGCAACATCAATATTGATTTGAGGCGTTGTGGTTGTGATTTGATTTGCAGATACCAGGAATTCTAAATTACATTGGTGACCAGAATTCAAAGATCTTATTTTAGCCTTGGTACATTTTGATATCTTACTGGAATGGCCGTTAATACCAATTACATCAATATTGATATTTTTAGGCTGAATCTTTAATAGATCAAAAAATTCGCGACTAATAAAGTTTGATTGGGAACCTGCGTCTAATAAGACTCTACAAACCACAGGTTTGTTTTCATTATCAAAGATATGTATAATCGCTGTAGATAAAACTACAAAAGAGTTCCGACTATATACATTATTCAATCCAGTCGAAACACTCTGTATATCAATTTGTGCAGGCCTTTAACCTTCTAATATTATTCAATCTATTAGAGACTGATAACCTTTGAAAATTGTTGCAATAGTATATCGAATGATCACCCTTACAAAAGATGCAAGTGATGGAGTTAGACGAGTTGGCAACAACGTTTGCCTGATACCTATTAGATGGTTTTTTATTCTCAAACCCAGAATTATTTTGATAATTATTCGACTTGATGTCAACGGACCCAAGGACTTGACAATGTTCACGCAAAAATGTGAAAAAAGCTTCTATTGTTGGAGAAACCTCGTCCATGGTTTTCATCTCCCACTCTTTTTTAGTATTGCTATCAACTTTACTTAGCAAAAGATAAATCAAAATAGTAGACCATGAATCGACGGGTTCTTTTAGAGATTTGAGAGCTCTGAAATGCCTTTGGACTTTGTCCAAGAACGATCGTAGCGAACTAAATGAATCTTTGCTCACGTTTGGCAACTCAAAAAGCTGTTTCATATGAGTTTTAATAATTAACTTTTTGTTTTCGAATCGTTCTTGCAAAAGTCCCCAGGCAACAGCATAATTTGCCTCGGAAATTTCCAAAGACTCGATAATATGAGCCGCTTCACCTTTCAATGAAGCTTGTAAATAGTAGTATTTTTGGACGTCTGAAAGAGACGTGTTTTTATCTATTAATGCTGAGAAAGAATCATAAAATGATTGCCATTTATCAAAAGCGCCATTAAATTCTGGCAAAACTATAGTTACCTCCTACGTTTACGTTATTCAGCATAAATAACTGTTGATCCCGCTGTTGATACAATTGTGGATTTGACAATGTGCTCGAGGCTTGAATCGTTTGAGCTTCCTTCATTCTATACCCATCAACAAGCTCTTTCGCCTTTGACACAGCCTCATAGAAGTCATCCTCAAACCTATTTCTTTCAAGAGATTCCAGCTCTGTACTATCAATGAGTTCTAACTCAGATTGCACCTCATTGAATTCGTCAATAAGGCTTTCAATCCTTTTAAAGCGGGTATCAATTTCCACAATTTTTGTTACATTATTGGTGTCATTTATAAACCTTTTAAATCTTGTTAGTTTGCCTTTAATCTGCCCACGGCGGCTAACTAAATGCGCACCAGTAGATTGCGCTATGTCCATTTCATCTGGATCAGACATAATGAATATTCAACTTAAAATGCCAAAATCGTTATCGAGTGTATATTTTTATTTTATAACGTAAACTCGGATTACGTAATAATTGGTTATGCTCGATTTTATACCGCCAAACTCTGATGAACAAGTGAGAAAAGACGACAGTGCACCGATACACTGTTTAAAATAGATAAAAAGATGCGGAGTACAGGAGCCAACGGGCACCAGACAAATACCGCGATAGCCTCACAAAGGTGAGTGGTTGAGTGCAAGCCAAGGTGCAAACTAATAAAGCAGTAAAATGTCACAAAAGATGTGAAAATTACTGCAAGCAAAAAGCAATTAGTTTAAACTCCCTAAAGGTGCAAATAAATTCCATAAATCAATGATATGGCTTCCTCATAGGTTCACGTTTATAATGAAATTGGAAAGGACTCACAGGCTGTTTTGACGTTCCATGACGTTGGACGATTCATTCATGCTGAATATTGTTGAAATCCATCAAACCATTCACCATTCCATAAACCATGCTGGCTCGAAGCACCAAAATGTATGGTCTTGTGCTGTTCTCCTTTGAAGATGTAGTTTCTTCGTTGAACGATTCACTTCCCATCAATTAAATCGCCAGTTTCAGGGTTAGAGAACAGGATATATTGATGAAAAAATGGTTTTTACAGATTATCAGCAAAACTTCTCTTTATGTTCTAGCAGATTATGAATACTAATTTTTGATTCAGAATAGACGGCTCTGAATACCGTTGCTATGGTGATGACATACAATTGATATGATTTTGAGGCATGTTCGGAAACAAACAAATAATTATTTGAAACGCGACAATTGCAATCAACCAATTATAATAAAATGATTTTATATTGTTGATTGCATTTTATGGGAAAATATCGATGTTCTGGGTTATTGAAATATCTTATTGCCAACCAACTATAATCACCACCTTTTAGACTAAATCCGAATCCTCCACATACGCCTTCTCGTATCCTAACTATGTGGCTCCGTAATATGCAAATAAGTACTGTTGTTTGCCACTAAACGGTTAATAACGGCCTGCATTCTGCTTTTCTGCTCCCTATAAACTAAGATCCGAGATAATGGAGATGGAGATGCAGAACCATTAACAGCACCGCCTGTCTGACTACCGGACTTACTGCTGTGAGTAAAAACCCCAAGCCCAAAAACGGTTATGACCCGTAAAGGCCTGTCTTAGTCACGGTACCATGCCAGATTGCGAATGAAGAGCCCACGCAGGGTGCGCCCAAAAAGTGCGTGGGTAGCCCGCTTTGGGCTCCATTCATTTAAATGGCGCGGGTGGGTTCAAGCCTCGGGGCTCAAAACAATCATTACGATTTTGGGTCGTTTTAACTTTTCAACCGATCCTACACATTGCTAACAAAGAGAGATGCATATGGAACAATATAGGCTATTGTTTCATTTAATAAACATGTCGATGGAAATGTGAGCTAGTTAATTATACTTGTTGATGGGTTGGTGATTTATGAAGTGGTAATGCGATGGTGGGAGGGAAATTGGGTTATACCCACATACAATGTCTGTTAAACATATTATGAGAGGTAATAATATTTTGGATGTAATGAACTTTCGTCTTGCAAGTTTTTGTCTCGCATGCATGCCATATCAAGACATCACCCTCAAGATTTCTTTGAATTAATTTTAGGAAAAAAAGTTTTTGGGAATGTTATTTTGAACAACTTTAGTGTCATGATATTTGATCGTACATCTGATAGGAATGTAGAAAACACGTACTCATTTTCAAGATGGTAGTGCGAGTCAAGCTATTGACCCCCCATAAACAAAATGTTCATTTGTATATTTTCCGAAATTGTGCAAAAGCACGTATTTACTTCACTGAGTGTGATTGTCAATAATTCTCTCTTGTCTTCAGTGAAATATTATTTTGGACTGAAGACCCGCGACTCCGCTCGCCTGTCCCAAGTTAATATAAAATAACAAACTTCCTATTCAATATTTTCCATAAAACGAAAGGTTATACTACAAATAATATGTTCTCAAGCATTCACCTATATCTATAATTACATTATTATCATTCTACTTATACCGTTTCTCATTACACCGCACAACGCAAATATTAAAGTAATGTGAACCTCGCTTTAGGTTTTGTACGTACCAATAGAACATGCCTCAATATCAAATGAAAAAAATTACTGTCATTGTCAATAAATGAAAGAAAATGGTGAATGCCAACAAATGTTATTTGTAATAAATTGTAAAAATCTTACATTCTCAAAATCAGCTATGAGTTGACGAATAAGACACTGCAATTTTCATTCGACTTCTTTCTGCGGTTCTTGATTGTTGTAAAAAAAAGTTCTGATTGAAAAATGTGACAATCGATTTCGACTTAATAACTATAAAATCAATAGTCCCACTATCCCACCAATAATAATAATTCTTTCATACTAGGAATAATGAATAATTATTATCCGAAAAGATCTGACTTTTTTATTGGGTATTCATTTGTGACTGTTTATTTTCAGCAGATTATTCAACATAATGAATTCATGTGGAACGTCCAATCCATTGAGCGCCTCCAGCCAATCAAATTACATTTTTTGTCATAAATTGCAATATTGAATGATAGCTGCGAGCTAAATTAGATGTTTGACAAGCTATTCAAAGATCATGATAATGATATAGGCATAAAGATATTGCTCAATGTTCATTATTTGAATTATTCATCAACGAATGTTTATATCATGTGTAGAAAATGTTGCTTTGTAACAAGATTATTGGAAAAAAAACTTTTTGGACTTGTTGGTGAATTTCGGTGCTTTTTGTAGAACTGTGTGGTTTGATGAAGGCTCTGAGAAGAACTACAAGATAAGTATGGATAACATGCCAATTTCTGCAGATTAATGGTGTCCACATAATTGGCCTCTAAAACTCTTGAAATGTGCTTTTAAATGGTGCTATTGAAAATCATAGCTTGGAGACGAAGTATCACAAGTAGGGGGTTGTCATTTGAGATTATTTTATTGGGGTGGTTAGGGGTGAGGGGTTAAGTGAAGGTTATTACATCATTATGGTTCACCAAAAAAATATTTTCAATAAATTTTCGTTCCGTTTTTCATAAAAAGAGGTAAATAACACGATACTTATTTAAGGATTGACCTCAGTCAAAAATAAAAGTATTCATTCGAATACTTAAAACAAAAGTACATAAAGGCAAGCGGTCAGCCTTGCATCCTCGCCTCGAATTGAATAGTTGTCAGCAATCGCTACCGAATAAGGGAAATAGGTTTGCGAAAATAATTTGTTCTCGTCACAGACATTCTCGCCGCCGATTTTTATCAACCATCTGGTCAGATAAGGTTTATGGATTGAAAATATGCTGCTGCTTTCAATCTCTTTCACAGATACGCGACTAGCTTTATATGGGATTTACAAAAAAGTAGAGTCGCCGAGACAGCCGCCAACCTTAAGGTTTTCATTGAATAATAATCGCTTTTTGTTCGGATTATTCGAGATTGGCCTTTGGGTAGCGAATTGTCTCATAAATTAGTCTATAATATCAGCTGTGATAATGAGTACAATGAGTAGATGTTATGAGTGTCAGCCATACGAAAATCTTTAATGACAATTTGAAATACTATACTTACACACGCTTGATCTTCGAAATCGTATACCTAATAATGTCATAAAGTTTGTGTTAAATGTATGGGGTAATGTTGCCAGTTTTAGTAAATGTATAGCAACTTCATTTGAGTTCCCACTTAAGTCCTGGGGATATCTTATTTTTGGGCAATCACGAAAGTATTTTGTTTGGCACTAAAGTCATCGTCAGAGAATCATTTGAACTAAACATATTCTAGCAATTTCAACATTGACACGCAGTGGTGTCACTTTTGCGTCCATAAATTGCGAATATCTTTGGTGATTGGAGAGTGAAAGAATCGGTAGCTAGTCACATAGCTTTTACACTGTTTATTGTTGTGGTTACAAGGTTACAGCATACCACTGCACTAATGAACCATATTCATCAAAGTATGTATGTATTAGTAAGTTTTTTTATTTTTCAAGTCATGAAACTATCTTAACTAGAAATATCCAAATTAATATCTTGTCACATCACGATCTAGACAAACAGAAAACATAACCTCACTTTTGTCTCCTAGTGACGTCAGCGGAGATACACAAATTTCAAAAACTAACAAAAAAAACATTGATGGTATTTTCTCATTGAATTTGAGTTAAAAAGAGATCAATCAAGCAATAATAACAATGATCTATACCAACGATTATTGAAATGCAAGTGGAACTATTAGACTAAAGAGTTGCAAATAAAACAACTAATAATGAGAATGATAACAGAAAAGGAAAATAAACTAGCAAATGTAATATCACCGAATGAGAGTGCGGCCCTGCATCCGATGGGAGTACGGTCCTGCAGTCCGCAAGGGGCGTGGAATGACGCGAATGACATTTGGAGTTGACGTCGTCAGTCAAGAAGATGACACGACATTATTAATATCGTTATTTTCGTTACTCTTTTCATATTTATAAATTAATCAAATATCACGGTCATAATTTGTTGAACAAAATATTGTTGTGGAGTTCAAGCGGTTATAGTGCAGCGGTGAGATCTGTTCCCCAACAAAAACGAATTGTGACTGTGTGGCTCATAAAACGTGTCACGACTTGAATCGGAAAAAACAAAAATACGTTTTGTTGTGTGTGTACGAAGTTTTTTGTCGAGTTTTTTCGCGCGAAAGTGAGTCTGTGTGTTTGATAATTGGTTTTGAAAATGAAAAATCGGAAAAATAGAAAAAAGTCGAGTACTTCGTCGAGTAGCTCGTCATCCAGTGAGGATTGTGGCCGATATAAACGCAAGCCAAAACGGCGTAAAAGATCGGTAAGTGCATCAAGAGCCCATAAGACAAGAAAAGTTGAGTGTTCTAAAAGAAACTCACCAAAAACGAAGTCAAAACAGCACAGCCAGTCAACGAAAACGGCAGGTGAGACTAGTGATTCCCTTAACCTAAAAACCATGCCCAAAACTACTGGTAGTGCTACTGGGGTTATAGACCTAGACGTTAGGCGTAGCTCCAGTAGTGCTTTAGATCTTGATGCTAGTGTAGACGTTATGTGTAGCTCAAGGTCGAGTCGTCCAGTACAACATGTTGAAAGTACAGTAGAACGGGAGAGTTCAAACGTTGAACCATCCCAAAGTAGCTGTTCAAATCTCACGGTTGAGGAAGCTCTTCATGAATCCCAGAGTAGAATTCAACAACTGGAAGATCTTGTTAATCAACTACTTGAAAAAGATACACGTGATTCCACTAGACTATCCTCGAGAGTATCCATACGTCCAGACTGTATTCCCGAATTTAATCCGGAACAGAACATGATATGTAAGAAATGGCTTGACAAAATCGACCAGCTTGCTCAAATCAACGGATGGGATGAGCAAACCACTATTTACCACATGCAATCCAGAATGACCGGTTTAGCGAAAGTTTGGTACAATAATCTGGAAAACTATAAACATACTTGGCCTGAATGGAAAAATATGTTGATACAGACGTTCCCAGATCACCAAGATTTTCCGACTAGTTTGAAGAAGCTTATAGCTCGCCAGAAGAAAACAGGAGAGTCTTGGACCGAGTATTATTTTTCAAAGATGCAACTCTTACGCCAATGTGAAGTATCGGACAAGAATGCAGTTGCTATGATAATAGACGGCATTCCAGACAACACCATTCAATCGGGAGCAAAAGTTGGAAGATATTTGTGCCCTGAGGACCTGTACAGAGACTATTTATCAACCCTACCTGTTACTTACGAGAGGCAAAGGCCAGAATCTCAGCGAAAACCCGAAAAACGACCTGAAAATGTTCAGAAATCAGATTCGAAGCAGCATTATGGGAAGTGCTACAATTGTAGACAATATGGACATAAACAGACCGATTGTCCAAAACCAAGAAGAGAATGTACGGTGTGTAAGCGTTTGGGACACCTGGCTCAGGACTGTTTCAAAAATAAAACAAAACCTACTCATAAAAACTTGTCTTGTACGACGTTGGCTTCAAAACAAGAACCTGGAGGCTATTATGTTACTTGCTCTATCAATGGTCATGACTTAAAAGGCTTCGTAGATTCAGGATGTGAAGTTGTGCTGTTACGTGAGAGCGACGCCAGACGTATTGGTCTCTCCTGGACCCCGACAAATATTCGTCTGAGTGGCTATGGAGGCGGCAGTTCTAATGTGCTTGGGTCTACAAAAGCTTGTTTAAAAGTTGATTTGTTTGAAGCTGATACTGCTATTTTGGTTGTGCAAGATTTTTTGCAAACGATGCCCATACTCATAGGACGTTCAGTATTGAGCACAAGTGGTGCAGTAACTGTAGTCCGTGAAGGCACAGCTAGAGTTTTCAGCTCAGAGTTAGCAGAATTGCCACAAATTGATGCATTACCACCGAGAAAATTGCTTATGACGGCTCAAGATGATTGTGAAATTCCACCGAATCACGTGGGGTTGATCCGTTGTAATACGAATCATGGCACCGATGGAGATTTTCATAGAATTACGTCACGCTTACGAGCCAAACAAGGAATATATTGTTCCAAGATGTATCACATCATCGTCTGATGCCAAGATAGCGGTTCTAAACGTGTCTACCAGCCCATTACATTTTGCAAAGGACCAACTTGTGGCTCGAGGTATTCCATGTATCGAAGAAGATGTATCTGGGGTGAGTGTACAGAAAGTTGACATTCGTAAATTATCTAAATTTGATTTATCAGATTTAAAAGACAACGTGTCTAACGATATTTCTGAATCTGATAAATTAAAATTGTTATCGTTAATCAACAAATTTCGAGATTGTTTTGCTATAAATAATGATGAATTGGGAGAAATCAAATCTGCAAAGATGACTATTTCATTGAGTGACGATAAGCCTGTGACGTACAGACCTTATCGCCTTTCTCTCAACGAGAGGGAAAAAGTTCGTGAAATGGTGAATGGTCTTCTTACGGCAGGGATCATTAGTGAATCAAATTCTCCTTATGCAAGTCCCATCGTTCTGGTCAAAAAGAAGAATGGAGAAACACGAATGTGCGTTGACTATCGAGCATTGAACGCCAAAACGATCAGAGACTGTTATCCACTGCCACGTGTGGATGATCACCTGGAACTTTTAAGAGGATGTCGATACTTCACTTCGCTCGATATGGCGAGTGGTTATCATCAAATCCCTCTAGCGGTAGAATCGAGACACAAGACGGCCTTTGTAACACCAGACGGCCAATACGAATATCTGAGGATGCCGTTTGGGTTAGTAAATGCACCAGCTGTGTTTCAAAGGGCAGTCAATCAAATTCTTGGTTCTATGAGGTTCTCCACGGCGTTGGCATACATGGACGATATTCTTGTTCCATCGACGAGCTTTCCAGCAGGTTTGATTGCACTGGGCGATGTTTTCGAGATATTTCGTAATGCAGGCGCTACTTTACGTATGACAAAGTGTCAATTTTTCAAGACACAAATCGACTACCTTGGCCATGAGATCAGTGCCGAAGGTGTACGACCAGGAACTGCGAAGATTCAAGCGGTCGAAAAGTTCCCTAAGCCTGTCAATGTACATCAGATCCGTCAATTTATTGGTCTATGTAGTTATTTCCGGAAATATGTGAGAGAATTTGCATCGATTGCACGCCCATTGACTTCATTGACGAAGAAAGACGTTCCTTTTGAATGGGGTGATAGACAAAACGAGTCATTCCTGCAACTGAAAAACATCCTCACCCAAAGGCCAGTTCTCGCTATATTTGATCCAAAATTGGATACAGAAGTGCATACGGACGCTTCCAAACTAGGGCTTGGAGGAATTTTACTACAGAAACAGTTGAATGGAACGCTTAAGCCGACATGTTATTTCAGCCGCCAAACTTCGAAGGAAGAGCAAAGATACCATTCCTATGAATTGGAAACGCTCGCAGTGGTTAACTCTTTGCAAAAATTTCGAGTATACCTGTTGGGAATGAGATTCAAGGTTATCACCGATTGCAGCGCTCTTCGTACAGCTATGTTGAAACGTGATCTAATACCCCGAATAGCTAGATGGTGGCTGGTGACTCAGGAGTTCGATTTCTCCGTAGAATATCGTGCAGGTGCGAAAATGTCTCATGTGGATGCTCTAAGTCGTAACCCCGTAGAGCAACAGCCACAAGAAATCGACTTATTTCAAGTAGATATTACAAAGGATGACTGGGTGATGGCCACTCAAATAAAAGATGATAGATGCAGATATTTGCTCGAGGTACTTAATCATGCTGCGACGGATCAAGAAGAAAAGCAGATTCACAAGGATTATACTGTCAAAAATGGAAGGCTTTATCGCAAAACCACCAATGGTTCGAGATGGTATGTTCCAAAGTCAGCACGACGTGTGGTGACTATGTATCATCACGATAATATGGGCCATTTTGCTGCGGAGAAGACTTTAAAAAACTTGGCCGTCAGTTACTGGTTTCCGAGAATGAAGAAATATGTTGATCGATATATCAAAGCATGTCTAGCTTGCTCATATAACAAAGATGTTTCAGGGAAGAAGGAAGGATTTCTTCATTCAATTGACAAGGTTCCAGTTCCAATGCATACCATACATATCGATCATCTGGGCCCATTCGTGAAAAGTACTAAAGGAAATTCGTACTTGATAGTCGCCGTGGATGCTTTTACAAAGTTTCTTTTCGCTAAGCCTGTGAAATCGACTGAGACTAAACCCGTCATCAATTTCCTAGAGAGTACATTCGAGACGTTCGGAGTACCCAGAAGGATAGTGTGTGACAGAGGATCATGTTTTACAGCGAAGTCTTTTGACAAATTTGGGAAGGAGTTGGGTATAAAAATCGTACTAAATTCAACGGCAACACCACGCGCTAATGGTCAGGTTGAGCGTTATAATCGAACTATTCTGAATAGTATTTCAACGACACATGATGATGAGCGAAAATGGGATGATGTAATTAAATCTATTGTATTCGGAGTTAATTCTACAGAAAATGGCACCACGAAGAAAAGCCCATACGAACTGTTACTTGGGTATAAACCAAGAGGCATGCATGATTCCTTCCTAAAATCAGCAGTAGTTGAAGACGATGTTCAAGACGTTGAACTAATTCGGAACGAAGCCGAGTCACGAGTACGAGAGGCGCAAGTGAGGCAAAAGGCACACTTTGACGCCAAACGGAAAAGAGGTCATGAGTACAATGTAGGCGATCTTGTCGTACTACGAAAGACAAATTTGAGCAACGATGGTAAAAGCAAGAAATTGCTTCCAAAGTTCAGTGGTCCCTTCATTGTCAGAGAATCGTTACCTCATGACAGATACGTGGTAGAAGATCTACCAGGCTCGACGCGAGCTAGAAAACGATACCATGGTATAAGTTCAGTAGATCGAATGAAACCGTTTACGGCTACTGTGGAAAGTAGTGAGACGGAATCGGAAATTGACGAAATTTCCGAGACGTAGCTAATATTTTGATGTATAAGTTTTGTTTGTTTGTTTTGTTTTGTTTGATTATTCAGCAATGAGGATGGCATGAGCGTATGCGCAGCGTTTTTGTCATCTTCAGCTGATTAAATTATTGTTTGTGCTTTTGAATAAAAGACGTATTCTTTTCCACAGGAAAGTTTTCCCACGATTTGCCGGGACGGAAATCCGGTAGCATGGCCGACTGTAATATCACCGAATGAGAGTGCGGCCCTGCATCCGATGGGAGTACGGTCCTGCAGTCCGCAAGGGGCGTGGAATGACGCGAATGACATTTGGAGTTGACGTCGTCAGTCAAGAAGATGACACGACATTATTAATATCGTTATTTTCGTTACTCTTTTCATATTTATAAATTAATCAAATATCACGGTCATAATTTGTTGAACAAAATATTGTTGTGGAGTTCAAGCGGTTATACAAACTATATCCAGGAGCTCACAAGTTATTGATGATGATACAGGGTGTCCGGTAAGTGAATGGCATAATATCGGGAGGTCAAAACAACCCCAGTTTGTCGTTAAACTTTTTTCTCTAAAGCGCCTTCTAACGGAGATACATAGCCCTAAAGGGTTACCCATCGATTTAATTTTTTAGCTTCAACTTTTGAACCGGCTTGTATAATTTGATAAAATTTTAGTATGTTGTGAAGGCCATAGAGACTCATAAAACCATGGTAGAGTCAATATTTGTGTGAAGGTGAGGGAAACCAGGAACGGACTGGCCAACAAACATTTTGGGCTCAATTTTTGACAGGTGTCATTCTACAGACCTGCAAACTACTTTTTCAAATACTCTGACCTTTTCTCATCAAAAAAGATGCTTTTCTTTTATTTCGATAAAACTAACCGTTTTCGAGAAAAATAGGTTTTTGTTTTACAGGTTATTGCAATAATACACTAAAATACTATGGCGAGACACCGGTTGTTGTTATTGTTGGTATTGAATTTTTTTTGACACTCTCAGAGAGATTGACTGTACTAGAATTCGTCAATTCGTCAAAAAAAAATAAAAAAATAGTTATGTACTTACTTGAATTTTTTGGAAAATATTTTAATTTTTTTGTTTTTTTTTCAATTTTTAACTTATTTTAGTATAGGCAATCAATCTGAGAGTGTCGTTTTTAATTCCAAAAATACTAACAACTGGTGTCTCACCGCAGTATTTTAGTGTATTATTGCAAAAATCTGTAAAACAAAAACCTTTTTTTTTTAGAATACGGTAAGTTTTATCGAAACAAAAGAAGAGCACCTTTTTTGTTGAAAAAAGATCAGAGTATTTGAAAAAGTAGTTTTTTTCTGTAAAATGACACCTGTCAAAAATTGGGCCCAAAAGGTTTGACGGCCAGTCCGTTCCTGGTTCCCCCTACAGTTTAAAATATTGATTTCACTATGGTTTCAAGAGTTTGCATGCATGGCCTACACAACATACTAAAATTTCATCCAATTATACAAGCCGGTTCAAAAGTTAGAGCTAAAAAATTAAATCGATGGGCTCCCCTTTAGGGGGCTCTGTATCTCCGTTAGGAGGCACTTTAGAAAAAAACTTTTATGACAAACTGGGGTTATTTTGACCTTCCCTATACGCTCCCGAAATTATTCCATATACCTACCGGACACCCTGTATAATAATAAAGGGTGTCTGAAAACTCTTAGGACGGGCTAATATCTTCGAAGTTAGGAGAGCTAAGATAAACCAAATTTTGGCGATCACAAAATGTATAGGTATGTACCATGATACTACGACAATACTACGACAAACACGTAGTATCATGGGTATGTACAATGAAATCAATGTGTACTTCTAAATGATTGACTGATGAATGATGATTTGACTAACTTTGGAAGTGGTAGTATGATTTGGCTGCCGCCATCTCATGGTTTTCATCGATAACTTGACATAAAATGATGGTGACATAAAAGTAACCTATTTATATTACCTAAGTGGTGACATGGTTTTGCTGGAAACTCATGGTAAGAATGTGAGACGGATTGCCATCACCACCCCCTCAATATGTATTTTGACTAAGAAAGCACTTTTTTCTTAAATCGATTGAAAAAAATTGTCACAGTATGAAATGAAACATTGTTAATGTCATTCGGGAATCGGCTCGCTTCGTCGCCTCGTCCATGAACATCTTGACTCGTAATTAAAAAAGTAATTTGACGGCTTAGTAACGTGAAGAATTACTATCAGGTACATTTTTTGAAATATTTTTTTCCCAACAATAATTTAATTCATTATTTATTATCATTCATGTATTATCGTCAGGCAGCATTCCCAGATCGATAGGCCAGTTTCTCTTGGTGTTAAAATCTACCTTCTACCCAATCCATCATCTGGAAAGAGTTGGAGTACCTACTATAACATGTTAACCTCATTTTACAACTCATTTTTATTCTTATACGCAGATGACACGTTCTTGTTTCATACAACTTTTAAGAGAGTTTTATCTATAGGAAAAAGTCCATAAAATCATTTAGTTCTAGTATTTTTCAATTTTTTAAAGTGGAAAATGTAACCAACCATGCGAAAAGACAAGCATAGCTGGCTTCAAACAAAACAATTGAATATACCACAAATAAATTAAAACTGATGGATATCACAACTGAGTTTAATGAGTAATGTGAACATTAAAAGGATCAACTAACTCTTTATAATAAGAGATAATACAAAGTAGACAACTTATTCAATATAATATTATACGTAAAAGCATTCGGCTAGGCGTGTATATCTCAATATTTATGGATCCATCGGAACAGACAGTGATTTAATAATCGTAAATCTTAATTTGAAACGCTGAAACCTGCATAGATGTAATCGAAAGCAGCTCCTGCAAACTTGAGAAGCTCAAATGGCTGATAACGATAAGATGACGGCAAATTGCAGTTGCGAGATACAAGACGTCGACAACTTGGAGCACTGACTCGGATATCTAACGAGGGTATTTTATGACAGCGACTGTCTGCCGTTGACACTCAATCATTAAAATTTGTCGAAAGACCCAGGGTAAATGTATGTGAGAAAATTGATAAAATAGAGAAGAGTTCTCAGTCAGTTCATACATGATTAGCCGGTGGATTTTGATCCGAAATTACTTTCCTCTGGGAACATTTTGGTTCTCGTCTTCCTCCTGCGGCTATATGCGAAGTCACGTTCAATGCGCCAGGTACCTTCAACACTGTCTCAATTCCACCATTAATAATGTGTAAATAATATCGGGCTAAAATTGAATTTCAACCAGATATACAGTTACAAAATGACATTAGCTGTGAAAAACCACTTCGAACCCTTGGGGCACTGCCGGTTAAAAAAGTACCGTACCACCTTGTTCCAATAATCCATTGTGCAGCAGGCATTTACATCCATATTTTATCCGTAATTTTCATCATAAATGTTGCCCGCGGCTTCGACTAACCGCAATAAACCGCTACCGAATTGAACTTCTAATTTGACAACTGTTACCCAATTCTTGAAATACCCTCCAGCCGACTGCTGACTGCACACGCGTTGTTTTTACATGTAAAATTCCGTATTAATATGTAGTTTTCACCACAATGTTTGCGCGATTTTTGTTGCAAATTTGCGAAGGATCGGGCCATAAGAAATGGAAGCTTAAAGAGATGTTCACACGTCAGCATCGGTTGTTGGTTTGGGTGTCTTTAACGTTTTTATGTTATTAACTCAAAAACTAAACAAAATCTATTCAAAATCAGCCAAGTGCTTTTTGCCCTGTAAACCAGAGGTCAGTGTTAACTAATCATAGTGTTCTGATATAGTCTTTCCAACATACCTAAGAGCTCTTTCTCTACCTTATTTTTCTAGATTGTGGATCAACCAGATCAACTGTATATCTACTTATCTATTTACCTGACTTTTGTTTTTTTCCGCTATTTACCGGATATTTTGGGAACAAACAGTTTCTTTAAAAACTATGGAAAACCAGCATTGTTCAGAAGTTTTTAGATAAATGCGTAATGCCATTTAAAAAAAATCATAAAAGATAGTTTTTTAGGGGATGTTTTCTTCAACGGTAGTTTGTTCCTAATTTTTGAAAAGAGCTTTGCTCATCATTGGAAACACTTAATTGATAAAATGTGTATCTCTTCTGTTGAAAAAGTTATGACCTTTGGGATTATTTTGGGAAAATTCTGTGTATTCCTTTTTTTTTCATTAATTTAGCCCAAATGTCCATGATTTAAATTGTAATTTTTCAACATAAAGTTAAATCACCTATACCCACCTACGAATTTATATTTTTTTTTATTTTTTTTTTCATTTATTTCATTGTGGTATATTTTTGTATGTAATAAGTTTTGACAGGGACGGACTTAGAAATGATCACTTAGGTGACGTGGAGAAGACGATCCAGATACAGAAATAAGTAAAATGATAATAATGCTCTCTCCAGGGCACAGAGTCGGAAGAAAGGACATGCTATAACAAATGATGTGGAAGTGAAAAAAACTGACAATCGAGATGCAAGAATTGAAGAAATAAGCAATCTCAAAAAAAAGAATGAAGCAATGAAAAAAAATATGGAAATAAAAATACAGATGAAAACTAAACATAAGAAACTAGATATAATGGAGCAAGGACGAAGGAGAAGCATTATAGGGTGAAGTCGGGTATAGGTACTGTACTGGTTTTTAAATTGTACCACCTCAATATTTCTTAAATCTTGAACTTCCAGTGCCATCTGGTTAATCTGTTGGACACCTCTTGCCGTCAGAACAAGAACTGATCAAAAGCTATGAGTGTCGGTATCCGTAAAATTGTTAATTTGTGTTTATCAATCAAACGTTACGCAGTAGGTATTAGACATTTTAAGATAAAGTTTTTGTCAAAATGATCGCTTTGTGGTAGTTGGGATACGATTTTTTCGTGGTTATCGGTCATTTTACAAGATAATAAACGAGTGAAACTTGACTGACCTGACTTTCTTTGAAAAAATTAAACAATTTTTGTCAATAATATCGGTACGGTGATTTGTACCACCACAGGTTGGTTAAATTGTACCGGACTGCTTATACTGAACTCATTTTTTCCTTTTAGGTACTTCACAAGGTTATCAAATACTGCCAGTGGTCAGAGCAGGATTATAAAAACAGCAATAAGAGAGTATAAAACTGGAAAATTTGGACTAAATTGCATGAATAGATATTGTGACGAAACCTGCCCAGTGGTTCGAAATTTCAAGGCAGCTGGCAGCGGAAACAACGTTCCGACCATAATGTTTCATCATAACACATCGGATCTTGTCCCTATTGTCACAAAGTCGGTCCACTGTGAGAATTTTCGAGAGGTTTCTCTGCCATACGAGAAGCTTCGCCATCTATCGATTTCCTCCCAATAATTCCAGGGTATTCTTGCATTTTCGACGAAGGGGCCTGAGATATATGAATAAGCCTTTGGCGGCGCAGTAGTAAGTTAGTTAGTTTGTTCAGTTCAGATTTTGATCGTGAAACATAAATAAGCTCTGATTGTGAACATAAATATTTGTGGTGTTGTGATTGTGCTTAAGTGACTTTAAATAAATACATTAAAACTGGACAAGTGTTTTCTATATCGAAAAACATTACAATATTCTCAATTCTCATATTCATATTAGACAGTTGAAGTTGAGCCAAGACGTAGACGTTAACGTAATACGTTAACGCATAAAGTTCACGTCTACGTAATGATCCAAAAGCTAGTTGAAGTGTGGCAATAAAATGTAGACAAAGATAACCCCACAATGTTTCCAGGCATTATAACGGATTCAAAAACACTCAACAAAATTTTGCTTATGGGAATTTATCATGGAATACGAAAAAAGTGGAAAAGGTGACGTCAGACTTAGGCAGTCTATTGTTTCAGTGACACGAGATCACGAGAAATCCAATGCCGTTCGGTATAGTACAATTTACCAAAAGCCGCCCCAGACTGGCGTTCATTCCTGGCATTCTTTTACGTCATTCCTTCCTTCCAAAGGAAAGCAAGCCAGTAGTGGGAAATGAGCTGATAAATGCACATTCCATCTTTCCTGTCACGTTGAACCGAGGTTCCAATCCGACAATTCCGACAGGACAAACCGGCGGTCTTTTTTGTGGGAACGCCAGTTAGTGGGGAATTAGAGGAATGATGGCAGGAAAACGTGCTGTGTTAGTGGGTGATGATATCTTTATCATCTCTTCATTTTGAAAGGAAAGAATGACGGGAGAGAATGTCGGTATTGAATGCTGCTCTGTGGGGACCTAAACCTAAATTGTACCGTTCGCATTTTTTTTTTTAAGCTTATTATATTCTAAATTTATTTATCTTGGTTTATCATTGTGCATTTTGAAAAATATTATGAAATGACCTTACTTAAATGTTTCATTCAATTTGAACCAATCACCAGCGAGGTATTGAGGAAAATATGATAAGTGGTACAATTTACCCTACTAATTCAGGGGACATAAGCAACCTGAAAACAGAAGTCAATAGATCCATGAAGAAGAACCTGGAAATAGAGGCAAAAATAAAAAACACAAGTGAAATTGGGGAAAAATCTAGTAGAACGCAGAGAGTTATGCAGAACGAAAAGGAACTCTAAAACGCAGTCGATAAAATCTCTATCAATGAGGATATTATGAACAAGGAGCAAAGAGAATTTCAAAGATATGAGCAAGAGCATCAGAAAGGAAAGAGGACGAAAGGAAATCTCGTGAAAAATAAGATTCCAGAAACTGATGGTTTATAGAGAAGTGATTAAATGAGACCACGAGCAAGAAAACTTCATGAAAATAAAACAGACAAATAGACTGATTGAGGAAAACAACCCAGAATGATCAGTCGACAATAAACGAAAATGAACAGAGATTACTGAACCAATGCAATGTAACAAAAAAAAAACTTAGAAAATAGGACAACATGGAACATTAAAACACTACTTCGCAAGGATAAAGAACCTCAAGATGAATCGTTGATTATATTATATTATTGTTAAAGAACAAATTGAGAGATGTATTATCAGGCACTAGTGTGAAAAGAGGGTTGGAAATACAAAGGAAATACAAAGCGATCATTTTGGTTGAGTCAAGAATTAGAAAAAAAAACCAACTGAGAAACCGAAACAAAAAATTATTGCACACAAGTATAAAAACAAAACTCGCAGACGACTAAATTGCGCAAAAATTTGTGAAACAATAACCTCAAAATGTCAAGAGATAGAGGAACTTAGAAGATTAAGTGTGGAGAGGAAGTGGAATAAGCAAAAGAAATATTTGGAGGGATGGGACATATCAGAGAAAATAGGAAAGAAACAGCATGGTGGAATAATAATATTGAGGAACAAATTAGGAAGACAAAGAAAGCATTTAAAAGCTTGCTGCAAAAGAATTCATTTGAGCACGTAGCGTTAACCTAACATATGGAAGCGCGAAGATCTGTTTCAACTTAGTTTTTATTTAGAATTAAAAAAGATCCAATTCCAATCGGAATAATCATTTTCAGGCCTAAAACATATATGTTAATACAAGTCCCATTAGTGCAAACGCAATTACATGAAGTGAAAATTTTCGCCAATCTCATCAGCGTCAACATTGATTTTCACCCTCATTACAAAATAGCTGTGGTAATTAACGCAGCACACGTTGATGCGAATTAAGTTCAAATATTTGGACGGGGCTCAGTCTCTTCATTATATTTCGTTCGCAGCACCCGGAGCTACGCCAACCCAACATCCAGGCTAAAATTTTACTTTACTTTAATACGATCGAAAAGCCTGGGGCGTCGGGGACCCCTCAGGCTATCTCCGGTTGGCCTCGGTTCTCTACATAATTTTAAAGGGGCCTCGGGCTAGTGCCGCGTCAGGGGCGGTACACTTTTTATCATTGGAAACGAAAAATTTATGGATGTTAATCATGGACGAGGTTTTAATGAATAGAGCCAATTATCGAAAGATTATTCAATGTTCTTCTTTTTTTTATGGAACTTCACGAAGCAATGGTGAATTCGTTTTACTGTCTAGAATGAGTGGCCCACATAGACAACTGAACAAAAGCTCCTTCCATGCTCTTGCACTTCGATCGGTGCTGTTGCTGTGTCGTGATTTCAGTTTTTGTCTGCCACTTTTATGATCTTACTCCGAATCTAGTATCATCAAGAAGTCCGATGGGATCAAGCCAACAGTTGGGGTTGTAGAACTGAGAGTTTTCTTGAACTAAAGAGTGAAGCATCGAACTCATGACTCTATCACAATATCTATTTTTAGGTCTAGATTGAAAACCTAGGACATAGGTAAACTATAGTTAAAACAAGACAACAGAGATAATCTACGATATCCAACAAAAAATGCTTAGGAATTATCACGAAAAAAATACGGTTGACAATGACAGCCAACCAGTAACTCTAAGAAGAATATGTTAAGGGAGAAGAACCAACATGATATGTTTCAAAAACAGCTACAAAAGAAGCTTCTAGAAGAGAAGTGAATTCTATTGTAGAAGCAAAATCCTTCTAGAGTCAATCTTAACGATCGCTTTCTAGTAACAGCTCTTCACTATTTATTGTAGTTTCTGTAATGATGTTCACTCCACAAAGGCGAGACTCCACCAAACTGGCCTAGGCAGGCGGCATATACCGCTGGCCTAAGCTGTCGGCTTTTGCTGCGGAAAAATTAAAAACAAAGATTCGTTTGAGGCCGGCGGCATGTACCGCCAGCATGGTCTCGCTAGCTGCCAAATGTCGTCGGTGAAGATCAAAGGGATTTTTCCGGCAGTGCGAACAACTGGTGTTTTCTTTTGTGAATGATGAAGATTTTCATATAATTGCGTATGTATTTTATTATTTTTTTTGCACATATTATATTTTTCCAATGTACACTCATTCCCGATAATCATTTCCTAAATCACTTGGAAATTTACTTTCTGATCTTTGTTTAAATATTTTTTTAAAGAAAATGACCTCTGTCCAAGCCAAGTCCCAACAACGGTTCTGTTTAGTGGAGTCGGATTTGTGCGATATCTTTTCCATCAAAGGTCATCAGCCTCTTTAGCGTATGCTGGCAAAAAACAATTTACTGAACTTCTACAAAGAGGTAGTAAGGGAGAAGTTTTGAGGGGTAGTGAGGTGTCTTCGAGGTGATTCAGAGATGGTGGTGTTTAATGAGTGGTTCTAGGACTTATTCGAGGATTTTGAGGGGGGTTGTGAAGTGTCTTTGAGGGGTTACAGAGGTGGTCTTAAAGTGTTTTTTTGAGGGTTGTCGAGGTACTCTTATTCTTTATCACTCCTATGATTATTGTCTGCAGTGATGTTGGATTCGCAAACCCCATACCCCTCACCCTCCCCTTTCTCATCCGTGGTAGCTTTTTATACTACTAACCAAACAATGGAGAAATGTCGCCCAATTTTTGATGGTTGCCTAATTTTGGATACTGCCTTATCTTGAAACTTATCAACATTTGTGCATAACTGAACACAACATATGGTGCTTTGACCATTGAATGGTCTTGTGTGAATCATATAATTCCAACGTTCACTACTGAGTACTGGGTGGATCCATTTTATTTTGTGTTTATGAGTGCCAGCGTTGATAATGTTCAAGACTGTGGCGTCCGAGCATCACCCGATTGAGGCCAAGTCTGCCCATCTTTCCCTCATAATGGATTCTCTGATATTCACGAGAGCTGGACAGTGGCAGAGGGCATGCTCAGCAGTCTCGTCGTCCTCGTGCCACCCTCTACAAGTCGGATCTGTTACCACACTCAAGGTGTTCAGGTGCTTATTCAGTCTACAATATCCGATGAGCATTCCTGTCAGTTGTCCAAGTTTGCTCCACGGGAGCCCAAAGTGGTACTGCGCTCGATGTTTAGCGGCACTCGAGTGCCCGAACCGTGTCTCCCATCTCTCCCTTAGAACCACTGAAGTTTGTTCATTAATTCTGCGATTGATTGTTTTTTAGGACAGTGGAACGGAGGGCTTTGGGCCACATATTTTTCACTTTGCTCCCTTTCGCTCCAAGCTGTCCACTTTTTCATTTCCCCTGATTCTACTATGTCCCTCAATCCAGGATACTGTGACCAAGGTCTTGTTGGAGACCGACTGCAGAATCTCATGAAACTCTAGAATCAGTGTGGATGTTATTTTATTCTGTTCCAGGATTGCAAAACTTGTTTGCTATCGGTAAGGAAGATAAAGTTTTTGCCCACTATCTTTTTCTTTACTATTTGTATGGCCCCTTGCATTATGCCAAGCAGTTCTGTTTGGAAGACAGTTGCCCCCGTGCCTAGGGCTCTACTAACTTTTAGGTTGAGTTCTGGTATAAACATACCCACATTTATTCTTTTATTGATCTCATAGGCTCTGTTAAAAGGTAGCGTGGATTCGGGGCAACAGTTCGGTAACTCTCGTTTGTGTTGTGACAGTCTTCAAAAATATTCAAGCATTTTTTGGACCCCACTTTCTTCCGCACCAGAGATCGATGGCATGCAGCCTGATTGCTGTCCGTTCTGCCTCGCCTCTCAAGAAAACACCAAGAGGCGGCAGGCATAACAGCACCTGCATTGCTATCGTTGTTGTGGATCACATGTGATGTGGAGCGAATGTGATAGACCAGTCTTTGTCTGTTCAGAGCTGTCACTTGTTTGGTTTTCCATCACACGATAGCTCCGTACACAAACATTGCTCTGATTACGGCCGTGTGGGTCCAGTGGACAATTCTCCCACCCTGCCAATCGCAACTCTACATTGAAAGAAGGCTCCAGTGACCCTTTTAGATTTTTTGCCCAAGTGCTTGTTCCAATTGGGGGTTCTATCTAGAATGATTCCTAGGTATTTAACCTCTTTAGAAATGCCAAGTTGCACACCACATAGGAGAGGTGGTCTTAGGTTGGCCAACTTTCTTTTCCTGGTAAAAAGTACAAGCTTGGTTTTTGTTGGGTTCGCAGATATTGCGTTTTCGTCGCACCATCTTTCTAACAGTTTTAAAGCAGCCTGCATGGTTTTCATCAGGTTCAAATTTTCCAGTCAGCAGAACAGTGATCATGGTCTTGGGTTGGCCAACTTTCTTTTCCTGGTGAAAAGTACAAGCTTGGTTTTTGTTGGATTTACACGCCGTTGACTACCATGTTCCAAAGAAGAAGTGACAGCACGCTTCTTTGGGAGCAGCCTTTGCTCACTAGTGCTTTCATCATAGTGTCTTCCGTTTTTGGTTGAAATATTTGGTTTTTCAGCATGCAAAACCGATCCAGCCCGATCCAGCCAGCAATGGCTGGTTCTACGTTGTGCCCAGCTAGAGCTAGTTCTACACTTTTAAAAGTCGTTTTGTCGAAAGCGCCTTCTATATCTAAGAGAGCACCTAGTACCGACTGCTTGTGAGAAATGGCTTTTTCTTTTCTTTGAACACAGTGTAGAGCAGTTTCTGTTGATTTTCCAGGTTGATACACATGTTGATTAGGGTCAATTTTCCACAGAGGCAGGTGGACGTCCCTAGTCTGTCTGTCACAGAGCCTTTCCAGAGTCTTCAACAGAAATGAAGTTAAATGATAGGTTCATAGGATTTTGGGTCTTTTCCAGGTTTGAGGATCAACGCGACTCTCACCTCTCTCCATCTTAACGGAGTATAGCTTAGGGCTAGACATGCGTTGAACAAAAGTTCCAGGTGTCCGATAATAAACTTCAGTCTCATTGAAGCATCACCGGGAGCACGCCGTCGGTTCCTGCGGACTTGAATGGTTTGATGATCTTTATTGCCCCACTGTGTCGATAGTTTCCCCGTATACTCTGATGAAGTACGATTGATCATCTGGTCATGCGTGGCCGTCAGTGGTGTTGACAATTTCACATTCTAGAAAGTGGGTTTCCGGCAATAGTTTCGCCGTGTCTTCAGAGGTTGTGGTGGTTGCCGTTCTTTCAATTGATTTGAGTTTCTTCTCAAATATTTTCAGCCGCTCCTTATATTCTTGCCATTCGTGAATTGTTGTCACCAAGAAGAAAGCCTTCTAACTATCTTTCCTCAGTTTTTCCATCTCTCTGTATGTTGGTTTCATTCCCATGGGTGGTGAGAGGACAGGAGTGCTCGAAGGCTTTCGTCAGGCTATTGTATAAAAAGTTTAGACTCTCTCCTACTTCCTCCGTATAGTCAGAGGTTGCGGGGGGATTTCTTTTTTTGCTCCGTCAGAATGCTAACAAACATCGAAATACTCCTTTCACGAGAGTTTCTGAACGGTTTGCTTTTTGACGGTTTGATAAGCAGTTTGAAGTTTATCCAACTGTGATCCGACACGGATATGTCGGTGGAGAGGTGCCATCCTGCTATCTTCTCGCTAATTTATTGACGTGGATTCGCAGCCTCTATTCACTATACTCAGATTTGTTTTTGTTTAAAATTCAGTTACTTACCTCTTTGATTGGTGTCTTTGTTTCCCCACACAGTATGGTGTGCATTGGCATCACAGCCAAGGAGGTCCGACTTGTCCTTCTCACATTGGCTCACAGTTCTTGCAAGGTCGGTTCTCCAGGATCTTGTCGGAGATATGCTGAGGCCAGAGTGACTCCAACTCGTTCATCGCCCACACCCACCGAGATTTGCACGCCACTTATGTCGGAGTTGCAAAGCTGAGGAAAGATGGTTGTTTGGAAGTGTGCAGGTACGCATGTAAACATGTGGCTGGTTTGCTTTATTCTTTCGGGTTGTAGTAGACAGTACCTCGTCCATATGGTTTCAACCTAGTGAGACATACTGTACATTCAATACCTACTTGAAGAAAGTTTGACAGTTTCTCTCTCCTATCACACTTCAAGCTCACCCTAGCTCTATTGAAAATACTCTTTTACCATATCATAGTGCAGTGGGTCCTTGTTTTACTCCGCTATTTTACATATAATTTTAAAAATGATAACTACATATGGGCGCCCCTGTTTTACCCACAGCCATCAGGCAAACGTCCAGGTACATATCCGATCATTATGCCATGTTTGTACAGTGAAATGTTCGAAACAAACCAAACAAAACGCTCCGCAAAATATTAATGCTAGTCTGCCTTATACGCTTCACTTGCAGCTTATAGGTTGGATCGAGCCAAAAAGTCATTCCATTCACAAAAAAAGCTCAATAGACTGTGTAAATCCAATTTCGAAGTCTGAAACGCTGCACACGACAGGCATCTTCAAAAACTAACAAAAGCGTTTCCACGTGAAATTTAATTAAGAATACGAAACATGATGTAATGAGATTTTTGGTGATAATAGCAGTGCTTGAAGCCAGACACAATGTATTCCATATTGGGACCCTTCAGCGCATTTAAGCGAAGGGAACTTGTACTGGTGCACATATATCTGATCTGAGAAGGAATTCTTTTAAAAGGCAAGGCGACCCCCCAAGGGCGGCATAATTTACGTCGCAAGTCGCACCCAACGACGCCCAGGGCGGCACTCCTCCGCCCTCGGCAGACACGCTGTTTGTATTTTGCGGTGCCCACACTTTTTTTCTCTTCGTCTTTTGGTTTACTAACCGAAGGGGGATTATGGCATGGTACCTTTAAGCTTTGGTGTTCTAAGCGAGCGCTCTTACCTAGGACGATGGAAAAGTTGTCATTTTGCTGGATTTTGGAGTGTTACCTATGTAGTTTTCGTTAGGTTCTATTTTTTACCTCTGTAAGGCTGGTCTACATTATCTAAATTGTCGACCATACTTTATTTTTTTGTAACACTATGGCTATCTGCGAAACGGTAAGTGGTTGGTTAAATCAGAGAAAAGTTGTCATTTTCGATGCTAAGTTAACATCGATTGATCGTGTTGCAAAATGTTTATTGATTTGCGAGATACAGGTTAGGATACAAGGGTAGATTCTGATAACGTTCCGTATCCGGACAACCATTATCAACGTCATTTTTTTCCATGATAGCACCAGGACATTAAAAGACATATAATTTACTGGTTCAAAAATTGCATTTTCAAATTGTTTAGTAATTTCGTCATCTTCGTGATAACTACAAGAATTATCCTTGTCAGAACTCATATCATACCCACCCATCATGGGCTTTGTTGGCAGAAGTTTCCTTATTAAGAAAATCTAAAGGTCGTGTACATTTTCATCCTTTTTTGTTGACCTTGATGACAATTGACATTTTTTGAATGAGAAAAAATATACCCGATCAGATTGGAAGTCGCGAGTTCGCAGATTTTTTCGGATCGAAAACAACATTAGGTATAAATTCCAACTCGGCGGGTCTTAATATTGAATTAAAAAAAGGAGGGGTTCTACAAACGTTTTGAAAATAAAGCGCCGACGTGTTAACGGTGCATTTGAACTCAATAAGGTGGATTAGACATTAAAGGTAAACGGGTCCTATCGTTCTGAAAATCTGGTCATCTGGGTAAGCAGTGATGCTCTATCGATCTAAAATATTTTCAGTGACGTTGCAGCTTTCATTGGAAAGTAGCAGAAACTTTGATATTTTAAATGAGACACTTTGTTTATTATTGCATTTTTAGATTTTCAGAACATCTGGATATTTCTCATAAATATTATCCTTTACCTATCTGTAGCATTTTTCGAGAAATGTATTCATTTCCTTTTATTTTCCTTAAAATATAGCTCTAGTTTCACACCTACTAGTACGTCATTGGGCTTCATAGTAAGTTGAAATTTTGAGAGTGATCTAGGAAGACTTTCTGTATTGCTCCTGTGTGAAGAAGTAGTATTCTCTAAATTATACCATACAGTGTCGTATGAAATAAAAAAAATTGCTCTAGGTATATTGAAGCTCAAAAGTCAAAAGTGTTTTTTTTTAAATGGAATATACTTTTTATTATCAATTATTTTGAATGCCAATCAGAATCTCTTTCGAATGATATGTCATGTCAATATAACTAAATGTTCCCGTTTTCAAAATAAACGCCTCTTTTAGAAAAATCTTATACTTACCTATTTTGAGAAAAAAAAAAAGGAATTGATTAATGTTTCGAAAACCACTACAGATAGGTATAGGATAATATTCATGAAAAAATCCAGAATGTAAGAATCTAAAAATGCAATAATATACATAGTATCCCATTTTAAATATCAAAGTGGCAGCTACTTTCTAATAGAAGCGGCAACGTCGCATGACTGAAAATATTTTAGATCGGTAGATTCACTGCTTACCTGAATGAAATTTTCAGAACGCTCCTAGAATCCTAGGGCCCGTTTTCCTTGAACGTCTAAGATACCATCCCCCTTGGGACACCCTGTAGATAATTTAAAAACTTCATGGTTGAATTACTTTTCAGTTTTCACACGTATTACTGATGATAATACACGAAAGAATCATCTTGACTATGGATAACAATTTACAAAGAGTACAAATGATAAAAATCGCAAAAATCCTCGTCACTTAAAAATAATTTAGAAAAAAACATACCTTAACAGGATAGTGATAAATAGTTTGACGCAAGGTGCGTATTTGAGAAATGTTATTGAAAGTGAGATTAATCAGACTTTGAAATTCGAACTGCCTGAAAAATAAATAATTTCTTTAATAGGTATTCAACCAAATCAATCTGGGTCATTTACAAAATTTTCCCTGTATTTCGCAAACTGATGATGATTTCGGATGGCAAGGCTATTTTAGGACACCCTGTATATTTTCCTAGAAATGTTGGCAAAAATGGTTGATAATTATTATCATTCATATTTTATTATCAACTCATTGTTTTAGTATTTGGTGCTTTACTAAAACTGTTCATTACACAGGGTGATTTTTAAGTTGATACATTCCTTTTAACACTGTATAGAATGCACAAAAATGAGAAACTTTTTCAAATAAAATTATGTCCGAAAATGCTTCGTTGGGAATATGCAGGGTGCTAAAGTTTTGAGAAAAAAAATCCCTTTTTTATCATAACTTTCCAACCACTACAGATATTTTTACAAAATTTGGTACGCTTATTTTGACCATTGAATCGCATTTATGTTTCTCGGAAACGAAGCATTTTCGGACATAATTTTATTTGAATAATGTTCTTATTTTCTTGCAATCTACACAATGTTGAATGGAATGTATCAATTTCACAATCACTCTGTGAATTCGAAGATATCGTTAATCCGATAGATATAACTATGTTTGGGAAATTATTGGATTCATGAACCTGTGATTTTGACAGCTTAAAAATAAAAAATATAGGTTGTGACATATCAATTAACCTTGGGTTGTGACTATGAAAGATAGTCCTCCATAGTAATTGTAACATAGACTTACGGGTTGTGATATGTCAGTTTTCCATCACTCGTTGATTGACGGACTGAACTGATGCCAGACTGATCGTGTAACCTCTGTCTTACACCTAACACCACTTACTTACATATATTTATAGGTTTTGGTTTTGTCATTGGTCAGCATCAAAAGACAATCTTGTGAAACTCACATGCACTGATTCGCCCTCGTATCTCGAATACCCAGAGGTCGAAACAAAAAAGCGGTGAGAGCATGAATTTTTCCAATCCGTGTTATGGTTTATGATTTATAATATGATATATTTATATTTCTACCCTAGAGTTCTAAGTATTATTGGCCGGGTTTGTTGCAGAAATTATCGATGCCCGCCAGTTGTGCCGTGTCTCGTTTTTTGCGCAAATCTAAATTAATGTTTGCCATTTCAAGACACACTTTCAACTCGTAATGCGCTGCTCGCACAATTCTTGCTGAATTGAATTAAAATATATACCCGCAGCGAAATTATAGTTTAGGTGGTTTACTTTCGAAAAATTGATATATTATTGGGCTTATTAAGATATATATTTTTCTTTAAAATAAACATGCAACGTCGGAAATTGCCTAAGAGCTACTGACGATCTAGTATTTGAAGAAGGTATGACTGCTGCTTTATTTATATTATGTTCTACTAAGTTACGTATTCGATCTGTTAAGGTATTCGGAATACTCAGAGGAAGTACTTCATATACCGCCAAACACAATCAATTTTTAAATTGTTATTTTCTCTCTTGTTCATAGAGATAAAGAAATATTTTCACAGTTAAAGCTATAGGGATTCAACTAATTGAAAATATTATTGTGTATACAGAATGTTCTACGAAACGCTGACGTCGGAAAATACAATTTTTCAAATGGCAACTCAAACTTTTAAATAAAAATTGGATTCGCCGTAATTTTCTGCGTATGGTCGTTGATTGAATAAATCTCGTTATGGTTTTGGTACTCCGATTGGTTAGTCAAAATAAATCAATTGGTTATTTTTTGGTATCTGTTTGGTACATGTGCCATTACCGTTTTGAAGTACCTATCATACCAGACTTTGCCGAAATTGCTTGTATAGTGGGTTGGTTATTGGTTCGCGGCAAACGGCATGTCTGAATATCTTCCATCATAAATACAGCATATATTAAGGACATGAATATTGCAACATGCATTTATAGAAACATCCTCACTTGTTACTTTCCCGCTTTATTATTGTATTCACTATTCACTATTTACCTGTCAAAACAAAGAAAGAGAACCTGCGTTTTGGAGAGAGAGAGTCTTTCACCAAAAAGATTAACCATATTCAGCCCTTGGTATCCCGTTGACCAGAGACCGACCAAACGCTTACCAAACGACATACCTTCATACCTACCAAATCTATCAGGATTTTATCGTTTATCATCCCGAAATTGGTTGGCCAATTTTGTCCAACCAATCCGGGTTCCAGAACCATGACGAAATCGCCTAAAGACTCAACGGTATGGTACAATGGTTTTATTTTCCACATAGAGAGGAGTTGCCAAGCTATTGAGGAATTAGTTAGAAAAAATAATATGTTAGTAAATTAGCTACAAAAACAAAGGATTTAAAATTGAATCTTGCAGATCGGCTTATTTTCCAAAGAGGCAAGGTGATTGATTTTTGAAAATATGTTTGCACTTATTTATGCAGGATGTTCTCTATACAGCTGACCCAACTTAGCGAATCTAGCGACCAAAAAATTATAGGCAAACTACCATGATTTTCTTGTTATATCGAGGTCTTAAAAACTTTTTGGGCTGAGTGCTGAGTGTTGTACACGTACAACCAAAGGCTGCATTCCGCCCTACAAAAGATGTCCTATCCGTATCTCTGATAGTTTGGGATATAATAGCGACTTTTTTTTTTGCAAAAAACGCATTTATTTCAAGTTGTGAAAAAAAAAAATAGGTGCCTAGTATTTCGTGACTCTGCCTTTTTTTTTCTACAGACAATACTATGAACATATAATTGCACAGGGTGATGTCAGAAGTTGAACCCAATCGGGACAAATAAGATCACAGATAAGTCGACAATGTTAACAAGAACATCCTGTATATCGTTACGGAGTTTGATTATTTACCAAAAATAAATGTTAGTTTGTATGAAATATTCTAAACCTTTCTCTAGCCATTTGGAAAATATACACTATTTAATCCTTTTTATCAAAAAAAATCATCTGTGCGAATTCAATAAGGAAAAATATTTTAAATATTAAAAAAAAAATTCAAGACATCAATATTCTTATGAAAAGAGTAAGGGGAGAAATTCAAATTCTCGATCATTCAGTCGGAGATGCCCAAGGAAACTGGAAATCATCTATACAACTTGTCTTGACCAGAATGAAGGACATGTACGACATTTATTTTAATCATCTGTTGGTGATTTCGTTTTATCATTGTAATATGTATGTGAGCAATTCTGCAATTCTTAGCAGATAAGCAGACACCAGACCTGCATCTTTATTTATTGGTGGTATTCAAAAGGAACTCAAACCCCAACCCATTGCCCATTAGTTCTCTATTATAATATTTGATTGATTTACGACTTATGTACTGCGTAGTTTTAAGAATTGCGTTCTGGATTTAGTTCACTGTTTTCTTCAGAGAAAAGGTAGAATAAGGGAGGCATTATTCTGCCGTTAGCCGCATGAGTCGGTTGATATTTTGTTATCACGAGAAAGTTAAATAGATTTTTGTTGAAGTTTCTCAGAGTTTCATTATTAAAACGACCAATTATCACATCAGAAGTGGGATTCGAACTACTAGAAGTACCACAGAGTGCGTGTTACGCAGTGTTACGTGACTTTATCAAATTTATTACGTGACATTTTTATATTTTGGACTAAACAAAAATGGAGGAGTTTGTAAAAATGTTTGCGGACTCCGTAAAAGCCATGCAAAAGCAAAATAACAGTGCCGTAGCTACTACCGTGACGATGCCAAACTTTGATCCCCTGTTGGACGATTGTGACGCGAAAAAGTGGTGCGTCGAGGTAGAAAAACTAGGAGAGATGTTTGACTGGACTGAGTACGAGTTACTGGTTAGGAGTGCTTCTGGACTAAAAGGGGAAGCTGGAGAATGGTTTTTGTCATGGCAGCCGAATGAAAAAACATGGGAGACGTTGAAGCTGGACTTGTGCAGCATGTATCCAGCGAAAAGAAACTTGAGCGAAAAGTTCCGAAAAGCTAGCCTTTTCACCAGCGACCTTGCTGATTCGTTTTGTGAGTATGCCAGAAAAAAGGTTTCTTTAATTAAGTCATTGAACTTTGATCTCTCTGAAAGTCAACTGCTTGAAATTGTAATTGGGGATATTGTTGATGTTCAGGTTAAAACTGCGGCTATTAATAGTAGAGTGGCTTCTGTTAGTGAACTGCTTATACTGCTAAGCAACTATTCAAAACGAAAATTTGTTGATGCAAACAAGCATAAAAGGCCATATCCGTTTGATAAAAAAGTTGAACAAAAACATAACGACCGTAGAAACTGCTTCTCTTGCAATGAACCGGGACACTTAAGACGCAACTGTCCTAAAAATTATAAAACTTCAAACCCTTTTGGACTAGCGGGGGGCAATGTTTACAAAGATAAGATTTCTTGTACCTATTGTAAAAAAATTGGTCACAAAATTGACGACTGTTTCATTAGAAAACGAGAACAGCCGTCTTCGTCTCGTCAAGTAATTTTTTTTTGTGTTACCCTAAACAGTGATTTTTGTGCCAAATTTAAGATACAGGATGCCACTGTTACCTGTTTAATAGATACGGGCGCCGAATGTAGTTTAATTACGGAAAAAGTTGTAAATAATCTTAACTGTAAGCTAGAACCAGCTTTTTTGTCGATAAAAGGTATAGGTGGTGGTTCTTTTTGTGCACTTTCGAAAACATTGTTGAACATCGAGAGTAATGGCATAGGATTCGAAATCTGTTTTTATGTAGTTGAGAGCACTGCATGTCATTTCACAAGATTGCATTTTGGGTCGTGACCTTTTTAGTCACAATGGAATTCAAATTCACACAGACAGTAGCGGCTCTTGCGTTTATTTAAAAGATGATGTGATTTGTGCACCCCCAGCCATAAATACTTTCTCGCTATCTGCAGATACTATAAAAACATCAGTAACAGGTCAGTTCTTAGAAGAATTATTGGGTGTACTAGCTGTTTACCGACAAAACATAACCACTGAGTTTCTTCCAAAAGATATTTCGAAAGATTTATTAAAAGACAGAAATCTGGCATATGAGCGTATGAAAAAGCAAGCGGACTTAGCGAAAAACCTTTTTGACAAAAAGAGAAGGTCAAATAAGTTATTTCAATTGGGCGATTATGTTTATCATCCTTCGGGCAATAGCCACCTGTCAAAGTTGGACGCTAGGTATGAGGGGCCCTTCGAAGTAACCGGGATATTACCTGCTGATAGATTCGAGTTGAAGAGCTTGGTTCGAAAGCGAGTTGTCGCTAAAGATATGCTGAGATTGTGGCCCGGAGAATTGTCCGATGATTCTTAGTATGGTGTTCTAGGTAACTGACATAATTTTTATCATTGACCTGTTCGAGCAATTACGGATATTGACTCGAGCGTTATTGCTTTGATTTTTGTTGTGTTGAAAGCCTGACGCTTTGCACTTGTTTTGGTTTTTGTTATGTTGAAAGCCTGACGCTTTACACATTGTCTTGAATTTTGTTATGTTGAAAGCCTGACGCTTTGCATTTGTTTTGATAATTGTTATGTTGAAAGCCTGACGCTTTGCATTTGTTTTGATAATTGTTATGTTGAAAGCCTGACGCTTTGCATTTGTTTTGATATTTGTTATGTTGAAAGCCTGACGCTTTGCATTTGTTTTGATATTTGTTATGTTGAAAGCCTGACGCTTTGCATTTGTTTTGATATTTGTTATGTTGAAAGCCTGACGCTTTGCATTTGTTTTGATATTTGTTATGTTGAAAGCCTGACGCTTTGCATTTGTTTTGATATTTGTTATGTTGAAAGCCTGACGCTTTGCATATGTTTTGATATTTGTTGAGTTGAAAGCCTGACGCTTTGCACATATTTTTATTCGATGTGTTGAAAAAAAAAAAAAAAAAAAAAATGCTTTGAATTTTGGGATTGATTTTTGCATACCAACAGATTGAATCATTATTTAAATTATGGAAAATAAGAAACGAGGATTTTAAGTTTGGTATTGTAATGGCTCGCCAGGCATATATTGTTGATTTATGAAAAGGTTATGTTCCATTCTGCTGGTTTTTCTCATTGTTTCAGATGTTCAAAGTATGCAGGATGGTAATTCGAGAACGAATTACGGTCAGGATAGGCCGTGTGAGCAATTCTGCAATTCTTAGCAGATAAGCAGACACCAGACCTGCATCTTTATTTATTGGTGGTATTCAAAAGGAACTCAAACCCCAACCCATTGCCCATTAGTTCTCTATTATAATATTTGATTGATTTACGACTTATGTACTGCGTAGTTTTAAGAATTGCGTTCTGGATTTAGTTCACTGTTTTCTTCAGAGAAAAGGTAGAATAAGGGAGGCATTATTCTGCCGTTAGCCGCATGAGTCGGTTGATATTTTGTTATCACGAGAAAGTTAAATAGATTTTTGTTGAAGTTTCTCAGAGTTTCATTATTAAAACGACCAATTATCACATGTATGTATGTATGAGCTTGGTTTGTGTTAATACATACTCATTTTTCCTCATTGAATTTGCACAAACATGTTGTTTTTGCATCAAAAAGATCCAATAGCAAACATTATCCAAAGGGCTAGAAATAGATACCTCTAAATCCGTAAGGATAAACAGGGTGTTCTATTTAACATTTTCGACTTATTGGTGATTTTATATGTCCCGACTGGGTTCACCCTGTATAATTGGCAGCCATTCTAACCAACTGGATTATAGTATTGTCTGTGGAAAAAAAATGGCACGAGTCACGAACTACCATGAACCTATTTTTTTTTTCACTACTGGAAATAAAAGCGTTTTTTTCGTAAGAAAAAATTAAAATCGCTATTATATCCCAAACTATTGGAGTTACGTCTAGCACATCCTATAGAAATCTACCTATATTTCTTATGTAGAACTTATATAGCGTTTTTCATGAATTTATTATTGAAAATCTGGATCCAGCCTTGGAAAATCTGCTGAGCACCCTGTATATGTCAAATATAAATAACAATTGATTTGTAAACAATAAGATCTTAAGATAAACTTTTTTTCGTAAATTGCATACCTTCCGAGATGAGCGAGAAGGGGAGGACACCCTGTACATGGTTTGTGCTGATTACTGTCTATATTGTCAAAAGTTTGTGAGTAAGTATGTATTTTTAATTGTTTGACTTATATTAAACCTCTTACCCTGCCTGAATATTCTATAATATCCCTCGAATTCCTTGATGATTTTGGCATAGATTGGTCCATAATCTCATCCGTTTTGCATGCATTTGTTCATATCTATGCCAAACAGAGGTCACTCCTTTTTCCAAAGAAAATATTTTTTTTTCCTTTTGAAGATGAGATCCTCGTAAACAAGCAGGTGAATGCGTTTTTATAGTATTTTCCGCAGAAAACATAGGCAAATTCCAAAACAAACTGGACTATCCAGGTTCATCCTTTTCATATGACGAAGGGCCTCCAGCACGTTGGAAATGAAAAGCGCCCAAAGCGAGGAGTTTAGACGGGGCGAGGCTCACCGCCGATGGCCTATATAGTATATATTTTACGAATCACTAGCCCAAGGCCACTTTCCGATATTTATTGTTTTTGTTTTGGCGGTTTCGAGAGTGAGCCCTCCGGCTAGTAACCGATCCATTTTTTGTTTGCAACGAGATACTAGCCAGGTAAAATTGGACTGTAAAATTGAAAGGCAACGTAACGTGTACATCAGATATGTAAGCGGCCAGAAGCTGAGAAAACAGGACAAGGTTTAATGACTCGGGGGTCTGATCCCGAAATCCCGATCCAGCCGATGATCCGTGACGTGGGAATGAGAAGTGAAAAATTCGTGTGCGTGCCCGCGGCTTTCCTCGCTCTTGTTAATTATACCGCCGTTGCGACTTGCGATGCAAATCATTTGCCGACGTAATACCGATACGTTTGTCGACCAGAAAGACCCACGGCTGTAAGTCGATATTAAAGTGTACTTTTCGTTATACACAAAAAGGTGTTTTGCAAAATCATCCTTTTTTGTTGCATAACTTATTGGAAATATTGCTGAACTCTTCTTTCGTTCCAAAAAAAAGTTTTCTGCTATGCAGAGTCAACAACGAAACCTTTGGAAAGGATCTAGATACAGATAAGAGACTTTTCGAAAAAGTTTGTAGAGTAACTTCGAGTACCTATCTAGTTACTCTTCAAAAATAAGAACTTGTTTTTTTCGAGCTGCTGCTAATAAATAAGTAAAAGTGACTTCTTACTTTTTTTCATTTAATTTGAAAATATTATACAGGGACATCGAAAAACAAGAAATCGTGAAATATACTATTATTACTATTAAGAGTGAACTAACTTTATTTTTCGTTTTGGAGGAAAGTGACGAATAAAAAAAAGAGTTTATGTCCCGTTCAAAGACTTATTCTAAAACTCTGTAATCCAAATTTCAACTTTCTGTTAGGTTAGAAATTTTATTTTTTTATTTTTGGTGCCCTAGTATAGTGAAAGAGTATTAAAGAATTAATTAATTGATTAGAATTGATTGGGAACAAAATTTTAAAACTTTTTTAGAAAAATAAAATTTGGAATAACTGCGTTGAAATTTTAGAATTAGTCTTTGGATAGGATCCAAAATCTTTTTTTTTTTTATACGCCACTTTGTTCCAGAACGAAAAATAAAGGGGGTCTACTCTTGATAGTCTTTCACGCGTTTTCATACTTTTCGACCCCCCTGTATAATATTACACTATCAGTGGACAGACTGTATACAGACGTCACTGGTGAAAGTAGAAAGATACTTTTGAAGTGTTTTCATGGATTGTTGGTATACCCACCAAATTTCAACGAAAGCTCTCTCGATGAAATTATAAGGAAAGATCGTTTTTTTTATTTTCATCAACACCTCTAAGGATCATCTTATTCTGAAACACCCTGTGTATAATAAAGCTGAGCTATCCCGATCCAACTTTTTTCCCTGTACATTTTCTGTCTGCTTATTCTAATGGATTCATTTTTAAACTGCCGGTTCGTATTAGTCATACTGAGTTTACGCATTGCAAAATCGTTGCTAGTAGCAAATCAATAAAGCATACATGAATATCTTGGAAATATTTAGAAACAATTTATCAGCTATTTATATGTATAGGCACCTCTCAAGTTATATGGCAAGTGAATCTTTTGAAATATATTAAAATAAATGAAACTATCCCTTTCTGTACTCACGACACTTTTATTGAGTATACATTAATAATAATTGTTAAGTCATGTATATGCGAGAGTAAATGTTTCCTTGGAGTGCGATTTTCTCTTTTTCACTCGCATAGGCATTACGCCTTGAGACTCAACCAAAGAAAATGTCCATCGCGATGCATTTAGGCGGCGGTTACACTAATCGAGTTGTGTCGATCGATTTCCATCGAGTGAAAAACTAACACACGATACCTTATGAGGCTGGTTACACTGATCTATCAATTGCTGTCAAGTGCTATCGAGTTGCTTGATTTTTTAACAAGTTCTAATTATTTTACTTAACGCATGATAGGGCGGCGCATGCGTATATATGTCTTCCACTGAAATGGCGTTCTTACCTCCCGTTCAGTTTTTTTTTTTCAAATTTACAATGTTAATTAATTGTTTATACATTCATATTCATCAAAAACGGGGGTTTGTTTGCGTAAACGGGAGGTTTATTCGTACCTCAGGGCACTTGGCTAGTGTCCACCCATCGCTCGTCAGAGAGAACCTACAACCTATATAGGTACTATTCTCTTGCAACGGTGTCATGATTGCCCTCACAAATGGGTATAGTCTTGGGTATATTGAATTGGAAAAGAATATCGAGCTCATAGCTCGCAGGAAACAAAAGTCCATAGTGCCTCAGTTTAGAAGTAGACTTGTTTCCTACGAGCTATAAGCTCGATATTCAGTTTGTTTTTATTATTTATATATTTTGCCATGAAAGATGAATAGGTACAACACTTTGGCTCCGTCAGCATCAGACAGTGATGCGATGTTAAAACTAGGTAGATCAAAATTCACAACAAATTGATCAAATAATGATAACCAGAGTAGTGAGCAGGTGAGAACAGCTACAGTTTGATTGTCAAATTCTTGCTTGATGCTCGATGCTTGATTGACCGATCAGTGTAACCGGCACTTCAAATTTTACTTGACATGACACGACGCGACTTGATTTCACTTGATCAGTGTAACCGCCGCCTTACAGACGAGAAATATAAAAACGGATACAATATCGGAAAATACAAAAAAATAAAACTCAAGTTTCTAATTTTGGAGTGAGATAAAAAAAAACTTTGTCATCCTTGATACTTTCTTCCAAAATAATGTCTTGAAGATAGTTCTCAAGTTTGTTTGGGATTTGCATGAAGATTATTTCTTCTCCTATTTCTGTGAAGCCAATTCCTGGCCAATGGCTGAAACCTCTACCAATCTTGCTTTTTTCTTCTTTCTAAAGTTCCATCTGCATAAAATGTTAAGGAGATTCATCCGCTCGAAGAAGCACTGGTAGCAAAATAAGTTTTCATCACGTCAGCCCGCGGGCGGGGAAATATGGGGAAAATAGACAGTAGGTATTCATCACGCCGGTATCCAAGCTAATTAAACACTACGCCACAAAAGAGATGGATATAGATTTTGTTCGAAGGCGGTGGCAATTTATTGTGAATTACATGAGATTTTGTGGAAGGTACTACTGATTTCTGTTTAATTATATCAAACGGAGATTGTCAAAAATGATCTTAGAATGATTCAATTTAGTTAATACACTATCGATTTTTTTGATTTAACGGATTATACGTCTCTCACAAGAGGGTGGAATATGTAGACCTTTCGTCTTTTTTTACCAATGAGATACCGTTTTTGTTACCGTTTTTTTTTCAAAAATAGATATTGGGTTACCTAGTTTGATATCTTACCTACCTCATAAAACTTGAATTGTTTTAAAAGGTGATGTGATAAAGAAATGACGCATTCCAGGAAAAATGCTTGCATTGAGTAAAATTTCATACCAGATGAATCCCCTAATGGTAATTAGCTTAAATCATAAAATATCGTGTTTTGTCAAGTAAGGATCTATTTTTTTTTTCAGCTACGCATTCTGTTGAGGCGTGTATGTGCAGGATAGTCTTCTTTTGATTCCACTTTTTCTCAGAAAACCATCGAATTCTATCTTGCAATAGCAGATTTTTCGTTATCGCTTTGTAGGTATCTTATTCTCGTGTCATTCCCGTTTTCTACTTAATATTTGTTCGTTTGTGCTCTAGAACTTTATTCTTTTGTTAAAGAAAATAGATGCGGCAGTAACTTGGAGTATTCTTATGTGAATGTTACATATTATCGGGATCCACCATGTGATTTGGTTTGGATTGATCCCCATACATACAGAGTGAATTATTTCTAGTATATTAATTTCTGCTTGGTGTTCCCTTTGGTGAAATGTCAATCTTGTCATTTTAACTTTGATGCTGATGGGCTAAAGTCCAGACCATTTACTTTATAATGTTGCAAAGCAGCTTTATAATCTGTTTCATTTATATGTCCTTGGTTTTTACTTTGTATAAAGCATCAATTGTCTTTTCCTTGTGCTTTCAATATTTGATGTCCTCGTTTATCCTTAATGACTGCATCCTTTTTCCTGGATACTGCTGTGTACCCTATATCAGTTATTTTGCTGAAATACATTAGATTTGTTGATAGGTTCGGTACAAATAGTGTATTTGGTAAATCTACTTGGAGATTATTCTCATCTTGAAAATTTAGTGCTACTTTTTTCTTTAAAATTTCTTGAATTGGCGCTTTTTGATCTTCTAGTAATAATTTTAGACATTCTGGTTCATAATTTTCATGTATTTCTGTGAAATATTCTATATATGAAACAAAGATGTGATGTACATCCACTATCAAGACACCAACTATCTTAACTTTGAAAAAAAGGGGGGGGGGTGTTTGAAAGTCTTGATTTTCCCAAAAAACTTCTTTTTATTGATTAAATTGAGCTACCGGTTTCGCAGCATGGTACTGCATCATCAGGCTTCATAGAATTGTTATACATAAACGAGAGTTGTCAGAACATGAATGAACAGGACACACCCCAGGGTAACACATAGATGTAACTTGACATAACATTCAAAAACTTAAACAATTGACAAAAAATTTTGTTCAAAGGAACATCATCATGCTCTGTTATTTGACTGTAACTGATACAGTCAAATAATATATTATGTGAGGACGTTCTGCATATTAAGACATAGTTGAGACAGCTGAAAATGTCGAAAGGACAGCTGGGCGCCATTTTGAATGAGAAATCAAATGGAACTCGAACCCCTCGAGTGATACCTTATTATGAAGATCCTTTGCCCCTGATTACAACTGCCGAGTTTCAAGCCTCTGCTATCATTTCTGTTGATATGACAGAGTTTTTCGTTTTGTCATTTTTTTCACTCAATTAATACTTACCCGCAAGAGTTGACTTCTCAAAACTAAGAGAATATGATGAGGTACAGAAGATATTCAACATGAGCTATTACTCAATCTTTTTGACGAGGATGAATTTCACCAAAGAAAAAAATAAAGTGAAAAAAATCCTCGTTAAAAAGATTGAGTAATAATAGCTCATATTATTATATAAACAGGAATGATAGCAGCGGCTTGAAACTCGGCAGTTGTAATCAGGGTCAAAGGGCCTCCAAAATAAGGTATCACTAGTATATGGTATCACTCGACTCCCCTTTCCATCTGTTTTTTTCAAAATGGCGCCCAGCTGTCATTTTGACATTTTGAACTGTCACTTCTATGTCAAAAAATGCAGAATTTTGGGAACGTCCTCACATATAGTGTGTCCAATTTTCGTCCGCATATTATATCAAACGGTTCAAAAGTTAGAAGAGGGAAGACCTTTTAGAGCCGCACTGTATAGCTTAAGAATCCTAGAATAGATTTTTTCCATAAAACATCACTCAGTGCATTCTTTTTAAATCGCAATTCTAAACCGTAGAGAAAAATTAATTACTAGTGTACAGCCCATATAGTTTGGTCTTAACAAAGTTGGTGGTAGAATTTAGAATTGGCCGTTTTTTTTGGCAACGTTGAAGTTCCTTGAAGTCTTGACATCTGTCATCAATGTCAGGAGCAGGTCTAATTCCTTCTATCCTTCTTCACCACTTAACTTAACCTCAAACATTCTCAAATCAAAACACACGGTTCAGTGATCAGTGTTTAAAACTTTGAATATCTTTTTAATAAAATCTTAGAAATATGGGCAAAAAAGACAAAAGTAAGAAAAAGGGTAAAGGGGCCGAAAAAACCTTGATCAAAACCGAGAAAAAACTCTCCAATAAGCTGAAAAAAGAACTCAAAGACTTGGGGGAGGCAAGTTTGAAACGTTATCATACAAACATTTTGATTGAAACATGGAATTCCAGGATGATATTGAATCTATTTTGGCACAAATTGAAAAAGAGGAAAACAAACGATTACAAGTAACAGAGTGTCAAGTTGAGGCACCTTCAAGAAGGGTGAATTTCAGTTTTGTCAGTCATCCTGATAAAGACCAGCTTATTTTATTTGGAGGAGAGTTTTATAACGGGCAGAAGGTAAGCTGGATATATTTTTTGACATTCGTTTCGTACCATGGTTCAACAGTTTGTTTTAAAAGTGCTACTAGCAGGAAGCTCGATGCTTCATGCCAGTAGGTTGATTTATTATTTTTCGCGTATTGTTTATGGTTATTACACTACTTACCTATATAGTGTATCAACAAAACTAGATCTCATGGATATTTTCTTCAATATCTCCTGTCAAATAAAAATCAGCCGATTGGATGTAAATTTTATTCGAGATTGCTTCCTAAAGGAGCTATAAAGTTAAAAGTGGCTTCACGCTTATTTCTCTAGATAAGACTCGAAATAAGAGCAATGGTTAGCCAGACATCACTGATTTAAATTGCAACCATAGGTGTCCCAACTGGAAAAGTCAACGGGCAATACACCTACTATGTTTAAATTTCAACAAAATAACTGGTACATACACGGTGTTCCAGATCAACCACTTATACAGCAAATAGAGGAACCATAAATAAGAAGTTTGAGATGGGGAACCCAGGGCCGGAAGTGCCTCGTTTTCTAGATACAGGGTGTTTTGTTATTCGAGAAAACAAAAATTACACGCCACTGTTTTCTGGAGAAAATGTTGTTCTCTTTCAAAATGAGTACTCATTCAATTTCCAATGAAAAAAGTCTCTTGAGTTTTTTCTCTCCGATGAGTAGAACAGGTAGTAGGATTGCCTACTGTTAACTGAAAATTTTCGGTTATCAACGCTTTGAAAGAGACTGGTATGGTTTTTATTTTTTCACTCGAAAACGGTGCGTCGGAGAGAAAAAAGTCAAGAAAGCTATTTTGTTGAAAATTAAACGATGTTTTAGAAAAATTTTCTGAAAAAATTATGTTATACATTTTTTTTTGAAAACTAGTGCACACAAGTTCTTCAACTTCGGCCCTGGACGAAGTATTTTTTTTTCAAATACCCAGAAACATGCAATACCATTAAGTATTTATTCTGAACCCTGAAAATTTCATCAAAATCGGTTGAGCGGTTTTTACATTTCAAGAAAGCATGACACACGTACAGGAATCACCCTGTATAAAAATGCGGCAAATGAGAAACTTCAAAGTCAAACTTTTCAGAAAGGCTTTTTTGCAAAGCCCCTTTTTTTAACTAACATGGCAGTATTAGTTTTTTCACGGCTATAATTGTTCTATCTCCGAAAAATAATACTTACATCATCAGAATTATTTGAAAATGGCAAATACAAAAGTCACCTCAAAATCAATAATTATTAATTTGCGTCCTATCAATCTGGGACAAGACTATCTTATAGCCGTGAGGTTATTTTTTTCTAAATATGTCAGAATCTCCGAACAACTGGTGACCGAGCTGGTGACAAATTGATAAACTCATGGTTGCAGTTCAAACTGTTCCTATAACCCCCAGTTTCTGAACAAGATATTATCTATTCGATAAGTCTATTGATTGGATGAACAACCATATATCAAGGATATTGTGTCACCTTATCGGATCCATAAGTGTCAATCTGGCACAGAACACATATTTAAGTTAAGCTGTGCAGTCTAGAAGACAATCTGACGTATAAAATTTCACGGAACAATGCGCCACGGAATGCAGTGGATGCGAATCGAACTATCAGACTTGGATGATGTATTATTAAAGATTTCTGCAATATATTATAGATATTTCTATACATAAAAGCACTGATAACAAAAGATAACTAAATTTGCACAGTTTTAGATCAGCTCTCTAGGTCCAGCAATGGACAATTTGCATACATTTTCAAATGGCTTGAAATTTTATATACAGCTTGTTCAATGCTTTTCTGCGGTCACGTCACAGTATTTGACGTTTGGCAGTATGTCGTAGATTGATCGCTCCACATGTGAAATTTGTCAAATTGATCCGAAAGACCCTCGTCCAGACGTACGTGATTTTTTTTTCAATGTGTAAGAGAGAGGCGGAAAAGTATGACGTAACCGCAGGAAAGCCATGAACAGACTATACGTATTCTAGACAATATTAGAAAGTCACCAGCGAGAATTTATTTTCCAAAATACCCAAAAATATACTAAATAAATGAAAAAGAAAACGCAAATTCCACTGTATTATCGAAAAAGGGGCGGAGCCATATTACGCTCTCTCTCGAGAGAGAGTCATCTCAGTCAATACGCCAAACGGAGATAGATAATGTATTCTGTGACGTAGTGGATGTTGATTGGCGCTCTTTAATCGGTGACTGCTTCATTAATAGAGGTCGTGGGTTGATCTTTTGAACATCAATATTCTTGTTTTCTTATATTCTTCATATTTCTAAAAAACTGGCAAATTGTCCATTGCGGACAAAAGTAATTTGGATCTTTAGAGTATTCAATTATCTTTGATTTGCCACCAAAATACTACTGTCATAGTTTTCTCAAAAACGAAACAATAGAAAAGCGAAATGGTGAAAACATTGTCAGTCATCAAGGTTTATTGATAGTAATCAGGTTGCGTCGTTATTCGTTCGGGTGTCAGACGAATCAGAATTCAGACAAAAATGACGTCAGTCGACTCCGAATCGATTCTGAGATTCAAATACACATATAAAAAAAAAATATGGTTCACAATCAACAATGAGAAGATATTTCACTGTATATCAAAAACTGTGTAATAACTCACCCTCAAACACGTTTAAAAACGGCCGGCACCCAGGCAGGGGCAGCTACCCCCCCCCTAGGACTTCATAGAACCTAGAAAAGTGATGACAAAATTAATAAAAAAAAAATTATAAAAATTAATAAAAACCTCTAGGATACTGCAATATAAAGTTAGAAACTTATGGATGATGTTAGAACTTATGAAAAGAAAAATATAGAATTCGCATTGTGTCTTTTTTGAATCGCCCCCATAACCCCTTTGTGTTTTCTTAGGTTTATAAGAAGAAATATTTCAAAATAAATTGTCACATCTACATAGTCACTTATTTCCCTTCCCAGCTAGCAAAATAGTCCTATAGATTTGGAGTTATAGGATATTTATGTTCTGTTAATGTTCTATAGTTGCGTATAGTACAGTAAATTGTTGTATAGTGGACGAATATGACACTATTTTGCTCTCAGCAACTAATTTGTTGTTTTAACCTATCGTAAGAACGTTTTTGCAGCATAATTATAGAGCAGTTACAGAATATGTTCCAATATAGTTCTATAAGTGCTGCATGATAACACTTTTTTGCAACCACTGTGCTTACACAATCAAATTGCTCTAAAAGCGATGCACAGTAATATCTTATTGGAACTATATTATGTCCAGTGAAACTCTTATACAACTGTTCTGTAATGTCTCATGTAGTTTTCTTATGGAATTATTGTACAAAGGGTTCCTACTGATACAATTCTGCTGCGGAGAGCAAATAACTGACATGGAAGCAGTTATCGAATAAGGTAAACTGGCGCTTCTTTAACGTAGTCACAAACTATAGAATAAATAGGCATAAATACAAATATTTTGTTCTATGAAAACCACTATAGAACTACTATAACAACGACGCCATGCCATATGTTTTAGATTATTAAACTTTTATGGAGTTTGCGACTTTATCTTGCTTTAAAATGTCTTATTCATTTTTATTTTAATGGAGAAAGGTGAAAAAGTGGAGCGTTTTCGAAAAGTAACAACATTTACGAAAACCTTTAGCATTTTATTAGATAAAAGAACCCCTCTGACAAATGGTTTTTGAAATGATTTCATTAGAGTCACCAGGATAATGCGGAAAAGTAAAAAATAATTTGATAGATCCTTGTTAACTAAAAAAAAAATAAACATAATACACACAATAAACGGGGGCACTAATACATAGTTCCCAAAACTCTAGTATTTTCCATACATTTTAAGTCAAAACATCTTTTGTGGCTCGTAACAGAGACGTCTTTTAGTTTAAATAATTTTTTTTTTCGCAAAATTGATTAAAGATTGTAAATAAGCCAGTCTCATTGTTCATGAAATATTTTAAGATATGACAACACTGAATGAAATGGAATTGCTCTATAATCATTGCAAAAGACACAAACATGTCGTATTAGTTGGAATCCATATTGGATAGTATTAATAATACAAAGATTTCATTCTTTTCTGCGGCCATATTGTCTAGAAATAAAATAAAACAAATTTGAAAGCATAAGCAATAATACCAAATGAAATAATCTGAATAATATCGACCACGATAGTGTGTCTGATTAATTCATATAAAATTAAGGGATGAATTCACGAATTTTTGGAAAACATTTTTTTCATAAACTTTTAGTCATAGTGGAAATTTAGGCCAAACGGAGGGAGCATCAAAAAATTCCCATAATGTAATATATGTTTCACAATAAATCTTCTTCCGCAAGTTAATTTACGGCTTAAGTGACTGCAAATAACCAACTCAGTAAATTATTAAGTATATACCCATATTCCTATTTCTACAGAGTAGGTTAATTATCATGAAGTCAGCATCTTTCATCGTCATTTTTTGTTACAGAATCAATTTGCTCCTAAAATACAACACTAAACAGTTTAAAAGTTCTTTAAATATCACACAATGCATTAAAATTGTTGCATAATGAGACATTTTGCGATTCTTTGCCATAATGGACAATTTAAACATTTTTTAAAAATATGAAAAATATAAGGATAAGTAAGTACTGATGCCATTGATGTTTAAAAAATCAAGCTACGACCTCTAATAACGTAGTAATCACCGATTAAAGAACGCCAATCAGCATCCACTACGTCACAGAATACACTATCTATCGCCGTCTGACGTATTAACTGAGATGACTCTCTCTCTCTCGGAAGGGTAATATGGACCCACCTCTTTTGCGATCATGCAGTGAAATTCGCGTTTTCTTTTTCATTTATTTAGTATATTTTTGGGTATTTCGGAGAAATTTTTTCGCTAGTGACTTTCAAATAATGTCTAGAAAACGTATATAAAATTTCAACCCATTTGAAAATGTATGCAAATTGTCCATTGTATTAGAGTTCTTTAGTAGTTGTATTCTACAAGAGCTTTTGCTCTGTTACGGTAATACAAATGTTTTTTAAAAGCTCTAAGAACGTTTATGCAACAATTCTATAATTGTTTTGCGGAGGCTTTACACAACATTTTATAGAAGTAAAAAGCTGTAAAGTATGGTGCCCATTTTGATTGTTTAAGAGTTGTGAGAACGTTTTAAAAATGTTCTTAGAAAAATATTGCTCTATAAAAATTAGTTCTAAAAACGTTCTCACGACATTTATAAAACAAGAAATTGTTAGCTGGGTTTACAAAATGGCGTCATTAAATTTTTTATGATCCATAATTTTGTTCTCAAATAGCCGAACAATTTTGTTCTACGCTCAATATATTCTCATTTCAATTCCAATTCCAACGACATATCACACACAACATTTATTCGACGTTTCGAGGTAATAACGCCATCATCAGTATGAATTGATGATGTTTGGGAAGGAGCGAAACGTCGGATCAAAAATTTGTTCATGTCATCTTTTAGAGTAGAAAAAATTCAATGTAAATCTGAAGTCTTTTTTGATCCATCTCTCTTAGTTACGTCAGGAAAAGAAAATTTCGAGAATTCGTATTTTCATATCTCAAAAACTGTTGGTTTTCTAATAACTATTCTCCTAATTTCATCCTGCTTTTATTTGACTTTGCATTTACAGTGTATTCTTCTTCTCCACAAGATATTGGTATTAGTATTGGTAAAGGTGGGGGGCAAAGCCCGGCGAGTAGGCCTAGTGGCCCTTTTCGCCATCCCCGCTTGGCCAACCCAACTACTCAAACCGGCCCGTTTCCGTCGTAAATAGGAACAGACTTTCCCAGCTCAGGTACAAGCGACCCCACCTGTCTTACCCAAACTCCCAGCAGGTGGTATGAGGTTTCTTCCGCCCTTCTGCAGTGGGGGCATAGGGGAGATTCGCTTATTCCTAACAAATGCAGGTGTCTGTTGAGCCTGCAATGACCTGTCAGAATGCCAACGATGGTGCTCAGTGCCTTCCTGCTCTTGTTCAGCGATTGGGCCGTCCTTGGCCTGTGAGGTTCTGATATCGTCTCTTTGGCCTGCCTGTATAATGGGTTACTGTTCCAGTTCTCAACTGACCTCTCCCACGCCCATTCCATGAGAGTGTGTGAGATTAGTTGTTCACTAAGGCCTAGAAATGGTTCCGGTCCGGACAGTCGCGTGGCAGATCCTCGTTTGGCCAGCTTGTCCGCTTGCTGATTGCCGGTGATCCCCGCGTGCCCCGGAACCCATACTAGTTTGACCCTTTTGTTCTCACCCAGCACTTGCAGCGCATCCCTACACTCTTGGACCAGCGGGCAGCTTATCCTTGGTCTGGTGATTGCTTCAAGTGCCGCTTGACTGTCGGAGTAGATAACAATGTTATTCTCCAATCCTCTTTCCGCCTGGAAGACTGTTGCAAGTCTTTCAAGGGGAAAAGCTTCGCCAGTGTTTCTGTCAGCCCTGAAAACTCCAGCTCCAGTCGAACCCGTGCGTTCAGCCTTGGAGCCATCTGTGAACCAGACTTGAGTGTTGCCAGGCGCCTCCATCGGTTTGGTCTCTACAAGATAAGTTTATTACATATGTTTTATAGTATTTGATATATAGGGTGGACCAGAAGTAACTGGTCATACGGTAACAGTAGATTTCTCACACAGAAATATTGCGATAGACCTCAACTTGTCAAATCCGAAAGTTGATATTAACAGAGATACAGGGTGTCAAAGTTGAATTTTATTATTTGATTTTTTCAACTAACTTTTGGAATAATCAAGTTATATCGATGAAATTTGATATATGGGGATTGTTTGACATGCAAAATCCAAATCTGAGCACGGAATAGCTCCTACTTGAAGGGGTTGCCACTTACACAACTTTCCACTCATTCAAATAGTCAGAACTTTTTTGTACGCACTCGTACATTTTTTCAACATCGAAAAAATGTTTTTTCCATCATGTTGACATGAAAAAGGTAAACTTTGTAGAAGTGCCTAGGAGCAACCTTTATCAAGATATTTTAACTTGAAGTAGTCCATGCACTGGTGTTTTAAATGGAAAATTTTGAAAATGAACATGGGATGCATCGAAAACGGCGTTATCATGGTAATATATATTTATATATATTATACAATATATATATACGTATACATATTTCTCAATTCATTATCATCATTCACATTAATGTTGGCATCATTAGCTCGAAACATCGAATAAATGATAATAGTGATATGTAGTCCAAACAAGAATTAAAAATTAGAATCTATCAAGCGTAGAACGAAATTGTTGGTCTTCTTAAAAGGGCTAGAAACAAAGTGGTTGCTCGAAGGCGAAACGTCAGAACATAAATTTGAAGACGGCATTTTGTTGAGGGAAAAAAGTGGCTATGAAGATGTGACATTTATTTTGAAATATTTCTTCTAATAAACCTAAGAAAACATAAAAACCTATAAAAAAGATCGGTTTTTTGCCGGATATCTTCGGTAGTATTCGGAATTTTTTGGATTTCCCAACGGCATTTTATTGAGTTCCAAAATGCGCAATTTTGTCGTGCTCTCAACTTCCTGGTCAACATTGAGATTTGTAACACCCTATATAGAAGTATTGCCACAGAATTTGCCAGGCAACCCATTCGCAATCTATTTTTGAACAAATCATCTAACATATTTATCAGTATTAAATAATAGGTGAGGGTATATTTTATTTCCAATACCGTATCTTGGATTATACGTTTCGATTTCAATTACTTTGGCAACAACATAGCAGTGGTTTTGGAAGGATACCCAGAAAATGTAGCTATGAAGAGCAATAGGCTTTGAATGACATGATAATAAAAAAAATACAACACAAATGTCCGTATCAAGTTTTGGACAAGATTACAAAAATCTCCAGATAAAATTGTTTTTTATTTAACTTTTATTTTAATATTAAAAATGATTATCACAATCCTCATAGACTATGGTTTACAACGACTTATTTGTCTACAACATCTCCAACAACTCCTGGACTCTAATAAAAGCCCCAGCAGGTCCCCCACCTCGTTGCGCTCACCAAATGGTGGCTACTTCAGCCAATAAAGGTCAACTTTGGGTGTTTGGTGGGGAGTTTACTAGTCCCACTGAAAGTCAATTTTACCATTATAGAGATCTTTGGGTGAGTGAACAAGTAAGTTGTTGTGTAGACTGACAATGACATGTCCTTCAGGTTTTCCACATGGAAAAAAAGCAGTGGGAAAAAATAACATCCCCTGACGGTCCAAGTGCCAGAAGTGGGCATCGAATGGCCTTGGTAAAAAAACAATTGTTTGTTTTCGGAGGTTTTCACGATAACGGCAGGGATTGTAAATATTTTAATGATGTTTATAGTTTTGACTTGGATACGTATAAGTGGAGGAAGATTGAAGCTGTGGGCACTGCCCCTGCCCCCAGGTAGGTTAAATAATATTTATTGATTAACAATAAAAACTACAAATTTTTAGATCAGGTTGCTGCATGATTCCATTGCAAGATGGTCGTATTCTGATTTATGGCGGTTATAGTAAAGAAAAATTGAAAAAGGATGTAGAAAAGGGACACCTTTACACGGATTCCTTCATTCTAGGTCTTGACAGTGAGTTCGATTCATACTATTTTGAGTGAATATGAATTTATGAATTCTGCAGAGCATGATTCTACGCAAACCAAATACAAATGGCAGCAAGTCAAAATAGGAAATCAGCATTTTTCGCCAAGATGTAGTATGCCTGTGGTCACTGCCGTTAATAACTTGTCTGCCTATTGTTTTGGAGGAGTTTTTGATGAAGAGGAAGGTGAGTATCTTAACTAACCATATGATATTGTACAGAATGTATTGTATAAAACCACATAGTTTTTGTTTTAAAAAATCAATCAAACTTGAATGGTGGTTTTTCTAACTTGTCGTCATTTACCGACAAAGAAGATAAGCTTGGCCAATTGCGGCAATTCCCGACAAACAGACCATCGTGTGTGTTGGCTGACGTTTGTGAGACCATATTATTATGTTGACCCTAGAATTTAATTTTGTTTGTATTCAGTTCAAAGTTGTATTTTCTCAGTTCAACCTCTGAGCTGCAGTTTGTTTATATTGCAGTAACCGTGTAGCAGTGTAGCACGTTTTTTATTTTTTTTTTTGAATTCTACATTGTGTCCACTTGAGTTGGCAACGGGTAAACTTCTTATCAATAATTTTACTTGATAAAGTTATTCATCATAAAAAGTTCTGCATGTATTAAAACCTAAAATACAAACGTCAAATATCAAATTTTATCAGTCGTATACGATATCTATCAACAAATTTACAAATTATATAAATACAGGGTGTCCGGTAAGTATATGGCTTAATTTCGGTGGTGTATAGGGGAGGTCAAAATAACCCTTGTTTGTCATATTTTTGTTTCTTAAGTACCATCTAACGGAGATACACAGCCCTGAAGGGGTACCCATCGATTTAATTTTTTAGCTCTAACTGTTGAACCGGCTTGTATAATTTGATGAAATTTTGGTATGTATAAGCTGTCATGTGGCATTCTACGTACCGCCATCTTCTCGAGATTTAACGATATTCACTCGGTGGATGCGAATCAAAGCCTTCTCTCACGTTTTTACGTTTTTATTCTAACCTGTGTGTATGTGTTCTGTGAGGATTAATAGACCGTTTCCAAGTACGCCACGAATCCCTGCTGATTCCTGGAAATGACATTAGAATTGTAGGTTGAAGGTTGGCCAAAAAATCAAATGTCATAAGCCATAACGTGCTCGCTGATTGAAATGAACAGATAGACGTTTCCATGTAACGTGTCACTACAAATGTCAAATTCAAATATCAACTGGGGCGAGTTCAGAAACGTCACACCCGGTGCGAGTGTGATCCAAGATCCAAATGTCAAACCCTAACCGTTCAGATATGGCAAGCCGTTTTGCTTTTTATTCAACCCTGCTCATAGTGTATCATAAAAACTGTTTGTATGACACTATTGACACTAGTATTGTTTAATCAGTTCGCGTTAACATACTGTACATAATTACTCGATCTTGTGTGGTGTATAAGTGCTTAAAACGAAGTAATCGGGAAAAAAACAAAAAGTTCTTTGGATTCCCGAGATTTCGGGGACTGACTGTCGATGTTGAGAGGGCTCAGTAGTCCGATGGTAGCGTAGCTACTGGTAGGGCCACCTTGGTAAGGTTCCGAAGTGACAGAGATGAAGCTAAGATAGTGTACAACATGATAGCATCTGACCCAGATTGGGCGGCTGCAAAATACAACTCACCAAGACGCCCGGCCCGAGGACAACATTGAACTGTTTTTTCGGGTGCAGAGTTTCTCCCACCACGTTGTTTGCCAAACTTACTCTATTAAAAGTATTATTATGCAGCAAAAAGATTAAAACATTGTTTGGAATCATTTTTCAAACCATTTTATGTATGAATTTAATAAAATAAGTTGATGGTAACCTTTTTGTTCAAATTGAAACATCTCTTTAAGATTTGTTTAGGTATTTAGGATTTAAAAAAACCAGTATTTTCTTTTGAAAACTAAATGAGCTGAAGTACGGCAACGCACCCAAATTGGGTCCGCCCCTATCGATCGGATTTTGCTTAAGAGTTTCATTCATATTTCGTCTCATTGACTGGGGTTTGGTGTTGATTTTGTGAATGTTTATTGTGTTATCATCCAGGTTTAGTTTGTAGTGCTTCATTATTTACCTATATGGTATATTGAAATGACTCGCAAGCATTTAAGAATTCTGTAAAATAGTTACGGCACTGGCAGCTTCGCGTGTAGTAGCCGAAGCAAGGTGCAAACGTATCCCCACTCAGTGCCCCGCTCAACTCCTCCTCACGTCTCTTCTATGTTCGATGTTGTCCACAAAAGTTTTCACAGTTTATGAATTGAATGTTTCATCTATAGTTATTAGATCATTGGCTAAAACTCCTGCGGGATCCATTTCGTTTGCGCATTAGCGATAAAAATCTTACTGAAAACTGTGGAATTTTGGAACATTTACAGACGTCTTGAGGCAGAAATATACAATTCTACAAAAAAAAATACCTATGTATTTGATGAAAAAGAAAGCAGAAGACGTTGCTGTTATTGACGAAATTTTAACCGTATGTGCAGCTCTGAATTTATGTCCTTCAGTTATTTCAAGTGGATGATACAATAAAAGATAACTACCCAAGTACATGTAACTTGGCTATTACGTCTTTTATTTACGTACATCACAAATCCATTTTTTGGGAATGTTTTGCAACCCTACAAAATCAACATGATACCACTTGATCATACAATTTTTGTTGGCACATGAAACCATTTGTCGTCCATCATCAGGATCTTTGCAAGAACACCACAACTCCGGAGTCTGTGAAAGAAATGTGTATTAATCATACATTACGGTCATCGATGGTTTAGTTGAATGTTACGTTTTTCGAGACCGTCTATCTCGAGATAGTCCAATCTTACGTATTGTAGGCTTTTGCTGGCTCTGAGTAGTGTACAATTTGCTCAACATCTCTGGCAAAATTACTTCCTCATGAAATCTCCGAGCCACCTGAACTTTTTCATTCCAAAAACTCTCTAAAAATGGTATCTTCTCCAAGAACATATCTTTCTTACTCCATAGTATGAACCTCAGAACATAGAACCCACTAGAACTAGCGAACACCCTAGATTCCGGGCAAATTGTTTGTCACTATAATTAACATGTTATTATTTACATCTCGTCCGTTGAATTCATTCAACGTTCGTTCAACGTTGCCTTGTTGCAAATAAAAAGCACTCAGAATTTTCACTTCTTATCAAAAGGGATTAACTGTATTAACGAGGATATGTTTTAATTTTTTTTTTGTTTCAATATCGTTGGTGTTATAGGACAGTTATAATTTACTGATTATTGATAAGTTTTGTTCACATAAATCAGCTGTTCGGCCTTCAAAAATATTGAATTTTGAACAAGCCGACAACAGTGTTCCAAGAGAGCTACAGGTTATGATTGGTTAAAATGACTATCAGCTGTGATTGGTTGATCTCAAATAGGCATTATTTGTGTCGTGTTACCAGATGTATTTCGTTGCATCGTGTCTACAAAGGTTCATGGAAAAATATGGGTCCCATTGAAAATGTTTTATAATCACTAGTGATCTAAAAATGTACATATTATACAGGGTGTTACAAATTCGATGGGATAGCATTGCTAATTCCTAAACCATAAGAGATACAGCGTCGGTTAAATGGAGGCAAAGTTGCGCATTTTGGCACTCAATAATATGCCGCTGAGAAACTTAAAATATTCGGAGCACTTCCGGAGATATCCGGAAAAAATCAATTTTTTCAAAATTCTTTTTTATTTCCTCCTGAGTTAGTTTGAAGGAATTATTAAAAACGAGTGGCACATTTTCATGGCCACTTTTTCTCCTCTTGAAGGTAGGGTGGTCGGAATTTATATCCGACGTTTCGATTTTCCGCAACCATCATCAACTTCATTTTTTCAAATACAAACCCAACTTTTTTTAGGCATTTTTGGATAGCTCCTGACTTCCTGAACATCATGATGTGTCACACTTGTCATTCCAAAATATGCAGAATTATAATCCGAGATTTTTCAAAATCAAACCTTTTGATCTCTTTGTAATGCAATGCGCGTATCGTAGTCATGGTAACAATAACAACTTGTCACGCCTGTGGATAGTTTTGGAGCTTGAATAATAAAACTCCAGCTTAAAAACAGTTTTTCTACGAGCGTGCGCAAAGTAGCCACTTCGCACACTCATTTGCGTGTGCAAAGTAACCTTTTCCCGCACTAGTGCGGGAAAAATTTTTCCCGCACTCAAATGTCAAATGTCAAATAACTACCTACCAATTTGTTGTTTTAAACTTCGTTTCCATACCAACCAAACTGTAGATAATGCACTTTGTAATGCACAAAATAATGTTCTTGTTACTTTTCCCTTTTCAGTCAAAATCAAAATGAAACACACAATTCTTTTTTTGCGTTAAAAACGCATTCGCCAGTAACGTAAACAAACATTGATAATGACGACTTTCAATCGGCATTTGTGAGTTGTTCTTGCTTGATTTTGGTGCAAACTACTGTGTTTACTGTGGAAATCTTCGAAAGATTTGAGCTGAATACCGGCATAAAAAAAACCTGATCATGTATACAAACAAACGGACAAACAAATTTATAAAAGTATAAACGATTAAACGAAGACTGAAGACTGACTGATCTTAATGACACAGCTGTCTAGAGTGTGTTGTCAAATCAAAACAGTGTTGCCAATAGCAGGGAATAAGGCGACAAAAGAGGAAATTTTATGAACAGTGATCGGACATGCCCTTGCATTTCAAATATAAAATAAATCAATTATGATTTTGATTATACCCATATTATCCAATTTCCAGCTGCCGCCACAAACTGTTCTTTCAATATAAATATTGTTAAACATAAGTAATCATTATTCTCAAGTTCTATGTTTTTAAGTGCGTTCAAATAATATATTATCTAAAGTTTTTCGTGTCTAATCTGTGGACGCTCGTAGAAAAAATATTGTTCCTAACAAGTTCGCAAAGTGTCTTTCCCGCCCTTAAAGCATATCCGAACTCCGCTTCGCGTCGTTCGTCTAACTGCTTTTGCGTGCGGGAAAGCATCACTTTGCGAACTTGTTAGGAAAATAACTATTCTCGACTAGTTTTTGATCATCAAAACTATTCATAGGCGTGACAAGTTGTTATTGTTACCATGACTACGATTCGCGCATTGCATTACAAAGAGATCAAGAGGTTTGATTTTGAAAAATCTCGGATTGTAATTCTGCATATTTTGGAATGACATGATGTTCAGGAAGTCAGGAGCTATCCAAAAATGCATAAAAAAAGTTGGGTTTGTATTTGAAAAAATGAAGTTGATGATGGTTGCGGAAAATCGAAACGTCGGATATAAATTCCGACCACCCTACCTTCAAGAGGAGAAAAAGTGGCCATGAAAATGTGCCACTCGTTTTCAATAATTCCTTCAAACTAACTCAGGAGGAAATAAAAAAGAATTTTGAAAAAATTGATTTTTTCCGGATATCTTCGGAAGTAGTCGGAATTTTTCAAATTTCGAAACGGCATTTTGTTAAGCATAAAAATGCGCAACTTTGCCTCCATTTAACCGACGCTGTATCTGTTATGGTTTAGGAATTAGCAATGCTATCCCATCGAATTTGTAACACCCTGTATAATTGGTAACTACCGGAGATGCACTCATAGAGTATAGAGTATTTTGAATTAGAATAAAAATACCTTGAATACAAGGAAGCTACTAATTGAATTTGCAGTTTGGCAAACTCGCAAGAATTCTCGCAAGAATTCCTCTCTCCCCTCAATGTATAAACATGTGACACACAAAGAGTTGTCGGGCTATATCTAGATGTTGGAATATCATTGGTACGAACCAAAATGTTCGGTATTTGGTTATTGCCATTTTCATTTGTACCTGGTAATAGTAAGAGTGGTTTCTATCAAGGATTATCCGTTCTTCCCCTCCGCCGATCAAACATCCTTTTTTTGCTTGAAGAAGCTCTGTGATTGAGGCATCCCTAGCGCAGTAAGTACATTTCACCTCCACGCAACATGTACCACATTCTTCGCAATCCAATACAGCATCTGGTGTCGCTGCACAATAGGGATAAAGTGAAGATAAAAACAGACCACAATGAACTCATTGATGGTTTAGCTAACAATAATAACAGACAGCAAGGAAGTTTTTATGCTATAATCAACCTTGCGAACCACTTCCTGAGACAAATTAATCTGCACTTCCTCAGCCTCAACCTTCAGTTCCTCAAGTTCCATGTTGGTATATATTGCTCATTAAACAATCGGGAGAAGTATGGCCAATCCTTTTTCTGCTGTTCTTCATAGAACATGCTTGTAAAACACATGAAGCATCATCATGCTGGTACTTTTTCAAAAAGACTCTTATGTCTTCTTTACTTAAATAATAAGCAATCACCGATATCTCTTGCCATAATCACTTCTATCCAGCTGTACGCAAACTGTGCAAATGCATCAAGGCTTTTGTATGCTCGTATTTCAGTTTGCGTTATCCTTGGCAAATCATCAGAAAGTAGCACAAAACTTGGTTTATCCAGCAAATAAGTATCCACTTCAGCTAAATGTTTCAACTTCTTGACATATGCCTTTTTGTCTTTTGCTCCCAGTTGTCGGGCATATTGCGACTGAGGTTATTGAAGGACAAAGTGATTAACTAAAAAAGCATCGATAATAAAAAGAATACTTTTCAAACAATCACCAATAGAGTTATTTTTCTCGGGCCGCGCATGCGCTCAGATCAGGGCAACTGGTGGCTGGGTAAGGTCACATGTGACAATATTTATAACCTCCAAATTGCTGTCAGTGTCAGTGCCAAGTTTGAATGAGTGTTAATTGAGTTTCATGAAGAGTAACATACCTATTTGCTGATTCAACAATACATAAAGTGAACGTGAGTAAGTGAATTTTAACTATAAGTCAAGAACTGCCATTTCAGTTCAAGCAAATTTCATATTTTTGTTTTGACATCCCTTTTGCGTTCACATTGCAGAACAGACTTTATGCTCTATCCTTGTTCTACTTTCAGCAAGACAAGGATAGAAGCACGGTCGTGAACGTGATACTGCTTGTCACTTGCCCTGGTTAGAACGCATGCGCCTTAGTCTATCGGCGAGAAAAACAGCCCTATTTACCAACACCAATCACTATTTCAAATCAAGTTTCTTGTCGAATATAAGCACACAATTATTGTGCGACAATAATTATAAGAAAATCACTTCCAAAAACTTCACAATAAACCACTAAAACGTTAAAAACAAAATAAAGCCGCTTAAACACAGGTGACAGTTGTCAGTTCTTGGCAATAAATCGTTTTGGAGAAAAAAACATTTTGAACATAGCCCAATGAAAGGAATCACAGTTCAATTTGTAATCATTGTAGTAAAAACCATTATGGCAACCAAACGACTTCAACCTAAAATTTTGAACTGTCAGTGTACTTCTAAAAAAATTATTTGTATTGTAAACATATTGTAGGTAAACATGATTTTTCAGAAAACAACTGTTTTCTACGTCATGTGGAAACGGTTTATACCCGAGAATAACATACCGACGAGAGGCGCCAAAACTTTTCCCGCCAAAAAAATTAACGTGGGGGGTCTGTGATCGCTATCTGTCAGAGGGCCCGGACTATACCTAGACGTAACGTCATCCAAGAGGTCGTGCGCTGTCAAATTTCAATTTCAAGGCCAAATAATGACTACCTATAAAATTGCTCATCAAATTAAAGAACATAGCAATTTTTTGCCCATTTTCAATAAGCTGTAGCTTTAAAACGAATAAACGGATTTTCTCGTTTTGAAGGTCGACTTCCGTAGATTTGGTGTGAGATGAGGTTTTCCATGATATATGAGCGTGGAAGGAAGTGATGCAAATTTCAAAAGTTTCATGATACTCTCATTTTGCTAAAAAACAATTGGGGGGTCCACCAACCAGTCAAGTCACAAATAGACGAATGTTCAGGAAACGTGAACAATATTTTTGATCCAAAATCTGTTGATACCTATATTTTTTCGAAAATCCCAACCGTTTAAGAAAAATAAATGAGATACTGAAGAAAAAGCAAAGAACTTAACCGGTTTATGCAAAGTTTTTTAAAAACTTTCAAGAGGAAAGAGCAAAATAAAGTAAAATTTGACAATGAAATTATCAGATTGAAATAGAGAGTTGACTAAATTTGTCAACACTTGAAGTATTTTTAGTCTTTCATCGGAGAGTTTATCGCCACTGAATAATTCTGCTACGGAGGTTTTTTTATCGTCTGAAAAACTCTGATGGTATTTTTTATATCTTTTTATACAACCATTGGCCACATTGTGTGATTATGGAAAGTATCAAAATGTAGGCAACAAATTTTACACTCCAGTTTAATCAATTCAAATGTTATTGAGCAGATGATGGCTCATGCACTAGAAGATGCAGTATTTAAAACCGTACAAGAATATGAACCTTACTTTTTTGCTCAAAAAATTTACTTAACCGGTTTATGCCTCAATTCTTCATTGAATTTATACCTCAAGAGTATAGCTAAGATGAGTACCTCGGGATGTATTTGGTATTTTTCGGATAGCTCTTCTGAAACAAGAGATAATCATTTTTTATTCCAATTCGTGTTTTGCGATGTTTTTTTCGAAATTTGCGGACCCAAAATTTCAGAATAATATGTACGATACTTTTGACACAATTCGAAAGAAAAAAGATGAAGCGGTAATATACAGGGTCCCTCAAGAATATAAAAAACATATTTTTTTTGTTATCGCTTTGTATTGATGTCTAATATACCTACAAAATATCTTTTCGATAAAAAAGTTTACTCCATTAGGCTTATCAGTTATTGATTTCGCAATACCAAAAAAAAATAGTTTCGATAATTATTATCGTTTGCCTTCTTTTTAAGTGACCCTGCATATTACCGCTCAAGTTAAATAATCTGTTTCTTTTGAATTTCAACTATCGTATATCCTGATATTTTGAAGTTACTTTTAGTTGAATCCGCGAATCTCAAAAAACATCGCAAAATACGAATTGGAATAGAAATGGATTATCTTTTGTTTCCGAAGAGTTTTCAGGAAAATACCAAGTATGTCCCGAAGTACAATTCTTAGATATACCCTTGAGAAATAAATTTGGTAAAGAATAGTTTTCAAGCGGAATGGCACTATCTTGATATTTTTAAAAACTGCATCACTCCCTTCTGCACTCTGTTTATCATATAAAACCTCACCTCACACATAATCTACAAAAGTCAGTAAAATGTACGAGAGTCGGCCTTCAAAACGCCAAAACACTTGAAAAAATGCGTTTATTCGTTTCAAAGTCACAGCTCATTGGATATGGGCATAAAAATTGCTTTGCTCTTCATTTTTAAGAGCAACTTGGTTGAAAATTTGAGAAAATAAAAATTGAAAAAAAAAAAATTCATCCATTTTTTTATTTAGCTATTTTTTACTAATCTCAGTATAGTCGATCAATCTGAGAGTGTCAAAAAGTATTTTAATAGTAAAAATAACAACAGCTAGTTAGTTTCATCGGAAGAAATGTAGAGTACCTTTTTTGTTGAGAAAAGGTCAAAGTATTTAAAAAAGTCGTTTTCAGCTCTGTAAAACGGCCTGTCACAGATTGGGCTCGAAAGGTATGGAGGCGAGCCCAATCCTGGTTCACCCTATAATTTAAAATATTGACTTTAGTATGATTTTATGAGTCTTCATGGCCTACACAACATACTAAAATTTCATTAAATCAGCCGGTTCAAAAGTTGAAGCTAAAAAATTGAATCGATGAGTTCATCTTTAAGGCTTTGTGTTCTGGTTTTCCTTTATTTAATTTGGGAATATTTCGTTTGATAAATAAGAATCTTTTCCAATAAGTGCGTGTGGGGGAGTTAGAAGTTGGAAGGTTACTATTTGCAGAAGTGTACAAGAGGGAATTTGATAACCATCAACACGCAATCCCAACTTTTTTTCAATTATCAACAAAAAAAGTTAAAAGCAGAACACAACCGATTTTTTCATTATCAAAATGATATGATTAAATTTGGGACAATAGAAAATCCATCAATTTACCAAATGCGTTCTTCAGATGAAGAAAATCTGTCTGGTAAATTCTTCAACGACTTCTTGCAAGTGGACCTGGAAAAAATGGCATGGAGAACAGTACAATTAGCAGGAAAAAAAGACAAAGAAAACAAGACAAGAAGACGAAAAAATAAGGACGATGATAATAGCGAAGAAGGTACCTCACAAACACCCATCAACAAAACCCATGAACGTTTAAATTGCAGAGGACGAGGACATGCAAGTGCAACAAATTGAACAATCCGTTGAATCAACGACAATATCAGACGATGGAGTATTCAAAGTGACCATCCGACCTTCAACTACCCCTTCCACTGGCTTGACTGATGAAGTGAAGGAGAAACAAATTTTCCAACCTAGTGCCAGAATGAATTGTGGTCTGGCCATTAAGCATGGAGTTTTGTATTTATATGGAGGTAAAAATAATGTTCTCAATTTATGAATATTTCTTTTCAAACCAATTTCCAGGTATGTTTGAAGATGGTGAAAAGGAAATAACGTTCAGCGATCTCTATTCAATCGACTTGAAAAAGTTGGACGAATGGAAGGTGATTTTTGCCGATGATACTTCTAAAATGGAGTGGTTTGGGTCAGATAGTGAAGATGATGAGAGTGTCGAGGACGAAGAGAGTGAAGAAAGTGGTTCTGAAATGGATACTGATTGATTTTTTTTAAATATAATTTGATGGTTCAGTTTGTTTTTTTTTCAAATTGTGATGGTATGAAAATTGTGTCAACAATTTAATGTTCAATGTATTCGAGGATTGTTGCCCAAAACTAATCAATAATTTTGATTTATTCTAAATTTGTAAGATCAATGTCAAGTTTTCAACGCATGAAAAATTTCAATACATTCATGAAAAGAATAGTATATTTGCACATCATCGGCATTTTGGGGAGAACTAGGAAATTTCGGACAATCCTTTTTCAAAGCTTTGTTCACGATAATCAAAATAATTCACTAAAACTGACCGAAATAAGTTGAGGTTAATGAGATTACTCTGAAAATTTCCTACCAGTCAATTCTAACCAATCATAGGCTTGCATTTTCACATGTTGCTATGGCAACGACCTAATTTTATCGGAAATCTCCCTGGCGCTTTGCATCTGGATGTAGCTCCCATATGATTACAGTGTTGCCGTCCCCACTCTCCCTAACAATCCCAACCCAACTCAACTTTCACAGACAGAGATAAGGCAAACGGCAACACTGTGGTTGGTGCATGGGAGCTACATCCAGCCGCGAGTGCTTGACAGCTGTTAAAAACACTGACAAATATTTTTGATAAATGATTTATTTTCAACTTCCAATACAAAGTTGCAATGTTATCAATCATGGACAAGATTGGTTATAACTTCCAAATGTTTTATAAAATCCTGATTCCCTTCTTTCTTCCTCAATGGCGAGTAGAGTAAGGAGCCGTTGGTTTCTTCCACTAAATGCGAGGTGAGTCCTGGGTTATGTTTTTTCCAATGATCAGTTTTGGCATAAAATTTTCTTGCCGAATCTCCCGCGAGCTCGAATTAAAAATCCGGAAATTTGTTCTCGTTGCGAATTTTTCAAGAAAATTCGCAACTCGACAAAATTTCCGGAAATAATTCGAGCTCCGGGGAGATTATAAGTGAAAATTTCCTACCAGTCGATTCTAACCAATCATAGGCTTGCATTTTCACATGTTGCTATGGCAACGATCTAATTTTATCGGAAATCACCCTACTCATAATCACGTGACTGAAAGATTAATAAGTGGAAATCTCCCTGGCTTTGCATCTGAACGTAGCTCCCATATGATTACAGTGTTGCTGTCCCCACTCTCCCTAACAATCCCACACTGTGGTTGGTGCATAGGAGCTACATCCAGCCGCTACTATTAAATCTTCTCAAATAGTTTTGGCATGAAATTTTCTTGTCGAATCTCCCGCGAGCTCGAATTAAAAATCCGGAAATAATTCGAGCTCTAGGGAGATTATAAGTGATAACTACTTCTTGCGGTAACATATTTTCAACAAAAGTGATAAATGTAAACATAAGCTCAGCCGACTCGTGCGTGTTGACCCAAATGTATAGGAAAGATAGGTGTTGAGAACATAACCTAGCAAAAGGTATCAAAACCACGATCCATTTGGATGAGGGTCACCGGAAGATTGGCGAGTGCGTAAGCTCATCTTGTTTGTTAAAGTATCATGGTATGCACCCCTAGACATTCCAGCACATGAACAAAAGGATTGTTTTTTGGTCAGCAATTACTCAAATTGAGATAGAACAGACAAGTTATACCAATCAAGTTTTCTCTCCACTAGGTTCCAAAAGTGATGGTCTAGGTCATATCGTGTCGGCTGTCGACTAGCAAAAAAGGCGGTTGAGGAATGGTCAGGTACTCAATTCTTCCATTAATCCGTATACGAATATGAATCTCATTTTCCACACAAAGAATAAAAATGATCAAGAACGGTTTATTTCTGACTAATTTCAGCCGCTACGCAGTACAAATTTTTGTTTGGTAAATAATCCCGGTTCATCCCAATTATTTAAAGTCGGGGAACGGTATTTTCAAAATAACAAAATTTTTGATATGGATGAATTCGAGTAGTTGTATTAGTGTACAGGGTGTTTCCGTATATTTCGTCTGCAGACTAACTCGCTTATTATGCAAGATAGATAGGAACTTCAAATACAAAGTTGGTATAGGTATCAACATGAACCGCCAGAAAAAAATATTTGTTCGTATACCGGGTGCACGGCGCCCAGGGAATAAGATTTTTCTAAAATCCAAAAACATGCCATCAAAGATTTTTTATGTAGTTCATTTTCGTAATGTACAAAAAATGTGGTGCCCCAAAGGGAAACGCAGCCCCAAGCAACTTTGTTTTTTCAAATTAAAAGACCACTTGTGGCACCTCTTTTGAAAGCTCATTCAAAAAGGAATTTGTCCATAATATATTTTTTTGACATCTGTCAAACCGTGTGTCAGAAATTAAGTGTAAACTGATATTGAACTATTCAATGAACAATTCCATTATAACAATAGCTTTATTACTGTAAAGTCACATTTTTAGCGCAACAGTTGTTGAAAATGTGCCCCATCAACCTGTGAACACAGACCCAACCGATGCGATGGTAGAACTCTTCCCAAACTTCTGGCGTGATTAAACTTATCTCTTCCCGAATTCTTGCCTTTAACTTTTCCATATTCATAGGTCTTCTGACAAAGACCTTATCTTTTAAAAAGCCTCATGAATAAAAATCTAAGGGTGTAAGATCTGGGGATCTGGGGATTAGATTATTTTTTTTAAATCAAGAAACATTGAGCATCCAAGCTAATGTCAAAATTATCATGATAACGCCTGTACTGCTATAGCATTTCGAGCTAAATAAACGATTATTTATTTATTTAGTCTTGAACCATGAAATTGACGGTTCCCATATAGAAGCTGCATTCTTTCGAATCGATTTTTCTGATCATGATTCATTGTCACATGATTCGTTCTTTTGAGCATGTGACGTTCTCACGTGATTATTTGATTCGGGAATCAGTTGCGAAAGAAAGCGGCTAGAGTTATTAGATATTATGATCATAGTATATGATGAAGTTATGTTTTTTGCTTCTATAGCGACAGGTTCTAATTAACGAGAAGTGTTATAAAGGTTACGTCATAACATGATACTAATGGCCGATGGCACCAACCAATTTTGAGGATACTTAACGCTAAGGAACCCTTAACTTGACAGTTTTGCATGCAAATATGTCAAGTTAAGGGTCCCTTAGCGTTAAGTATCCTCAAAATAGGTTGGTGTGATTGGTCATAAAACACACAAGATATGATCAATTGCTGGACGAAATTAGAACCAAGCCGCGCATGTCGACACCGCGAGCCAAAAATGAGGTTGGATTTGAAAGATTCATAACGTCACACAGTTACCATTTGCTGGTCAAAATTTGAACTGGCTCTCGCATGACGTCCCCGCCTGACATTGATTGTATAGGTTTGGGGTAGGTCACGTGATGTCTTCTGAAGTGGGATGTGCGAGAGTTTATCTTGTTTGTTTTAGTATCATGATAACCCAGTTACCTATTCAACCTATAAATTTTGAGGTTCGGCACACAATGACGTCAGCGAAATCTGCGCGTGAGCATATCTTGTTTGTTATAGTATCATGACGTCATAATAATTGTAGTTATTTCTGGTAATTTCTTTTGTCTTTTTTTGACATTGACTTTTTGATAATTCAGATTGTTTTATCTAAAAGTATAATGTATTGGGCAGTTTTTTTCTCTCTTGAAAAATTTTGCGAAGATAAATGGTTGTGCCAGCAAAAAAATCTTTTCCATTAGCTGCACAGATATTTTATTATTGATTTATTTTTTTTCTAGCATAACTATTATTAATCTCAGCAGATTTTTTCAAGCGAGGAAAAAACTCTCTTGTACACTGCGTTTTTAGATAAAAACATTTAAATTATCAAAAAGTCGATTCCATAAAAAATCAATAACGTTATATGCAGCTTTATCTTTTGATTTTGTATGAAATCGACTTTCTGATAATTTTTTTCTCTCTCGAAAATAATTGCTGGGATAACTAGTTATGCTAGAAAAAAATAATTCAATAATAAAATATCTGTGTACCTAATTGGATTTTTTTTTTCTGGCACAACAAATAAAGTTTAAAACACAAAAATTGTCTACATGAAATCTTTGAAGGTGTATTATCACTCTTATTCATTAAAATCTTTAAAAAATAAACAAATAATCAGTCAAAAATCAAGACCAAACTCAAGAACCACCACCACCCATCAGAACAGTAGCACTTTCCTAATTCTGTACTGATGACTACGTCATCAACGTATGTCTTTGATTGTTTCTCCGTGGCAACGCTGTTCTTATATGGGATTGAGCTTAGATTATACAGGGTGTTCCATTAATATTTCGAAAAAAATCGGGATGATTTTCCCTACTTAAAAATAAGAAGAAAACTTCCTATTAACACGTATCCGGAAATGCTTCATCATTTATTTTTATTTTTATTTTTGTTTTTTCTTAATATTATTTGAAGCAATGTAGATATTTTGATAACAATTGGTTTTTGGGGTTTTTTGTCATGCTCTAACTTGTAGAGGGCGCAACCCAAAATTATGTTTCCTATTATTAACAGCCATAACTTTTTTGGACGTAACTCCATAACATTTTTAAGCATCAGAACAGATTTGAATTTTTGACGCAGATAAAGTATACTTGTTAAAAGTCGCTACAGGCAACCATTTTCGAGATATTCGGATTTGAAATAATATACAGGGTGGTGCAACCAAGATGGGGTGGACGATTGTGGGAAAATGGTGAGAAATTTGGATAATTTTTTTTTTGTATATTATAGTTAGTCAAAAAGGCTATGTTTTAAAAATATAGTCATAGTACAGGGTGTCTCAAAAAGTTTATGGCAAACCAAACTTGTATTTTTTTTAAATGGAACCTCCTGTATATTAATTGATATTTCAATTCTTTCTTTAATTTGAAACAAAAATTGTGATACAACTAATGTTCCTAAATTCAACCGTTATCGAGATATCGCGTTTTAAAAATGGCATTTTTGCAACTTTGACATGCTATAAATCTCAAACGATTCAAGTTAGAGAAAAATGGATTGCAGATTCCTATCTTAACTTTTCAAGAGCTATTCAAGGAGATTAAATTCATTCTTGTGAAAAAATGTCAAAATGTGCCGAAAAAAGTTGACAGTTGACGTTACCTTCTATCCAAATAACAGAAGAGCTCTTGAAAAGTTAAGATAGGAAAGTGCAAACCATTTTCCTCTATCTTGAATAGTTTGAGTTTTATAGCATGCCAAAGTTGCAAAAATGCCATTTTTAAAACGCGATATCTCGATAACGGTTGAATTTAATGACATTAGTTGTATTACAATTTTTGTTCAAAATTGAAGGAAGAATTGGAATATCAATTGATATACAGGGTGTTCCATTTAAAAAAATACAAGTTTTGTTTGCCATAGACTTTTTGGGACACCCTGTACTATGGCGATATTTTTAAAACATAGCCTTTTCGACTAACTATGATAAACAAAACAAAATTATCCAAATCTCTCACCATTTTCCCACAATCGTCCACCCCATCTTGGTTGCACCACCCTGTATGACATGTGATTTTGAAATTATGGCGGAGGTAACCTGCTAGAAGATATAAAATATTTCGTATGATTGCCACATATTTCTAGTAAAAAGATAAAATTCAACTAATAAGTGATGTTAACAATAATTTTTTATTGGAATATTTTTAAAAAATGAAAAAATTTAAAAACTTCAACACCCTGTAGCTTTTAAACGGAGCATTTCCGGCACATGTTTATAGGAAGTTTTCTTCTTATTTTCAACAAAGGAAACTCATCCTAATTTTTTTTTCAATGAAAATGCAACTCCTTGCTTGACCATAATCTCAAAATCACATGTATTTTTTATTTCAAATCCAAATATCTCGAGAATGGTGGCACGTAGCGACTTCTAACAAGTATACATTTTCTGCGTAAAAATGATGAAGATATCTGTTTTTTTACTTAAAAATATAATACAGGCACGTCCAAGAAACTCACGGCTGTCAATAATAGGCAAATAAGTGTAGGTAGCGCCCTCCACAAGTTAGAGCCATAATAAGATCAAATTCCAATTTTTCATGACTGAAGACCGCCATACATTAATTTTCATCAAAAGATCGACATAAATGCAAATATTATTTAGAAAAAATAGAAATAAAGATAAATAAACTTCAACACCCTGCAGCTAGCTCTGTATTGAAGCATTTCCGGACACATGTTTAAAAGAAGTCTTCTTCTTATTTTCAAGCGGGAAAACTCCTGATTTTTTTCGCAATATAAATGAAACACCCTGTATATTCAAATAGTTAGTCTCAAGGATTGAGCAAACCTGTTTGGTTTATAGTCCTTGAGTGTGGATCTGTTCAGATAAGGCACTAGTCTAAAAAAAACTCTCTGTATACAGGGTGTCCGGGAAAATGTGGGAGATCTCTCGGATTCTGATAGAATATTAGATAAAAAAGGACAAGTTTCCATAAATTTTTTTCCTAGCGTTAGGTTCACAATTTCGTCAAGAGCACCACTTCGTCATGGCTTTTTTCGAGATTTTGTTTAATAAAAATTGTTTTTTCTCGAAAATGGTTTATTTTATCGACAATGAACAAGAGTACCTTTTCTTTATTAGCTTAATGTTCAAGGTATCCAAATTTATTTTTTTTAACTCCTTATCATACAGGGTGTTAAAAATTTGAGCGTTAAAACTTACAATCTAGTCCGTCCCTGGTAAACTAAACAAGCTAATTATGTTTTAAGGGAAGTATTTTGAGAGGTCCTTACTACTGTTTATCATATTAAATTTTCATTGAATTATATTGAGTCGTTTGAAAGTTATTCAAGAAAAACCGATTTCCAGTGGGGTCCTTTAGGGGGCCGTATCTCCGTAGGGAGGGCCGCTAGGAAAAAATTTTATGGGAACTTGTCATCTTATTTTTTAATGTTCTATCTGAATCCGAGAGATCTCCCACATTTTCCCGGACACTGTGTATACAGGGTGTTTCAAAATAACATGCTAATAATAAAGGGGGTGATTCTTGGGCTCATTTTAAGAAAAAAAATTCATATGAATGTATGTCCTAAACGCCTTAACTTTTGAGATACAGGGTGTCAAAGTTTTAAAAAATAGATACTTTTTTTACAATAACTTTGTCATTACTGTAGATATCTTTTTGAAATTTGAGTCATGTATTTTAGGCATTAATACTCATTCTTTGATGCACCAACAATTTAATTATTCTGACCAGTGCCGTCCATGCGGGTTTTGGTTTGCATATTTTTTGGGAAAAAAGTTAAGGCGTTTAGGACATACGTTCATATGAATTTTTTTTTTTTAAAATGAGCCCAAGAATCACCCCCTTTGTTATTAGCATGTTATTCTGAAACACCCTGTATATATGCATGTTTCTGAGTAGGTGGTTGAAAAAAATTAACCTTGTACGGACTTGGAGAACTTGTGCAACAAAAAAGCTCTCTTGACTTATTCTGCTCCGACATCGTTTTCGAGTGAAAAAAATAAAAACCATTCTAGTTAAGTGTCCTTTGAAGCGTTGATAGCCGAAAGTTTTGGAAACAGTAGGAGACCACCGTTCTACTCGTCGGAGAAAAAACTCAACAGATCTTTTTCATTGAAAATTGAATGAACATTTCGAAAATGAAAAGTTTATTCAAAAAACCAGTGGCGTGTAATTTCTTTTCGACTGTAAGAACATATTAACATTGTTATCAAAGTTAAAAAACTTTATTTCCCGGATGAAAATCAACTCGTTTTTTAATTCCACTCTGTTTTTGCTTAAAATGGTGTTTGTTATGCGAAATATTTATTATTAACAAACTTATATTCCACAAAACTAATGTGGAGCATTCATTAAAATAAATACAAAAAACAGATATAAAAATCTTCAAATGGCCGCCCCAAAAAATTAATTTTTTATCAAGACACAATGTTCTTTGATGCGGGTATCGATATTTTCCAAAAAAGATACAGTACTCAGGGTCCGTCAGAATCAAACAGACATGTGGTGTGGTGTTAAAACCAGAAGTAAACCAAATTGACCGAATGATAAATAGTATAGTGAGGTTGCAATCAGCTACAGCTTTTGTATATCAAATAGTTTCTTGATGATCGATTGTTTGATCAATGTGATCAACACTGCGAATCTAACGTGACGCGATAGAACGCGACTCGATATCACTTGTTCAGTGTGACCGCCGCCTAATATAAGCAAAAAGGAAGCGGGCACTTGAAGCTAGAATAACTCCCATCTTTCTAGTTAGTTTGATCAACACCTTGTCATGCATTGAAAGCGATTTGAAAGACACGCACACAGAAATCTTATGAGGTTTTAGAAGCAGTCTCTTTCTTTCTCAATTTCCGATCCAGAAAGCATCCACGCGAAATCTTATTCGTTGTAAAACGCCTTGACAATATCAGATTATCTATAGAAAAATCCGGAATGTAATAGCAAACATACTGAACATAGACGATTCCAAATAACTGTGACAAAACTTCCCAACTTTGTGATCACTGTCAAAATGACTTTTATATAGGTGATATGATTTAATAATTTTCATCCCACAATGCGTCGAAATTATCAATATCAAGGCGAAACGTCTAGGTCACCAACAAGAAATGAACGTAAACCCTTCTGTTCCATGGTTTGCTTCAAGTTATTTCTAGCAATCTTTACCATGTTGTTGGGGGTTATTTTGGCGCTCTGTATCAATGTTTTTGATAGGTAAGTGAATAAATGGCATCAACTTCTAATACTTAAGATCATATTTCCAGTCGCAGCCCATATTCCAGTGAGAAAATCAGAACAACTCTTCCAGTTGTGAAAACCACTCGAGCTCATATCAGTTCATCACCCAAGATCAAGCCCACGACCACGACAACGACCACGACACCGACCACGACACCGACCACGACACCGACCACGACACCGACCAAGACTTCGACCCTGACCACGACCACAACCACAACCACACCCACGACCACAGCCGCGATCGACCTCAAGACCAAAACCACGCTCTATCCACCTGGAGCTTCCCGTGGTCCAAGAGTAGGAATTGAGTTTTTCTATGAACTCAATGATACGGAAGATGAGAACGGCGTAAGGTTGTGCCTGGATCACGCTCGTGTGCGATGGGAGGAACCCGATATGCAGCTCTCAGTTAATGTTTGTCACTATGGATACGGACAAGGTTTTTTTCATTCAGAAGATCATAGACTAACGGTGAAAAAAAGGGTAAGCTCATTGGGATAATGTCATGATATTATGATAATAATAATATGTTCAATACTAAGGGTGAGTCATTGATACAAGATAGCTATTTAGCGCCTACGCCGGCGCCGTCAATATCGAAACTAATTTGTAAACAGGATGCTCCGGTGCAGTTTCCGGAAATTGTTTTCTATACAGAGTGCCACACCTTCGAGTGTATCGTTATTATAAAACATGCAGGGTCGGTGAAATGGAGACAGAGTTGCGCATTTTATGCTCAATAAAATTTCATTTTAAAATTTTAAAAATTCCGGATACATCCGAAGATATTAGAAGAAAAAAACTAATTTTTGCAATCACGCAAAATCGGGCAGTGTATATCGCGAAGCTTTTCCAAATCCCCAACATCCTTCCGACCTTTTCTTTGTTTCACTAAGGGCTTAGAGACACTTTTACGCAAAATAAAAAATAGTGATTGTGGCAGAAACCGCACCGCCCGGTCTCAGCAAATAAAAGTGCATTGAATTGTTGAAGTGAATCCATTCTTTAGATGTACCGCAGACCTCGGAAGACTTGTTGGTTGGTTTTTTGGTATTGTTGTACCATGTGTGGTACATAAAGTCAATCTGAAATTGGCTGAGGAACCAAAATATGTAATAATATACAGGGGTTACATTAAAAAAATGTAACTTTGATATGGATCACCCTGTATACGCGGTGCGAATGAATTTAAACTATTTCAGGTTTGTAGCCTCAAGGTCTGCCTATCATGCCTGAGCAACGAATTTGGAAAATGTGTTCTATAAACCGACAATGTCCCTATTGGCGTACCCTGTATTCACTTTAATAGATGTTGAAAGTGTCCGATATTTACCTCAATAAATCTTTATCCATTCCACTTTCAACACAGATGAGGGCTGTTTTTTTTTAACGACTAGCATTTGCCACCACATTTATAAGACAAATCTTCCAACCTCCATTTATATCATCATCTGCTGCTCTATGACGGATAATGAATGATGAAAAGTTCGTTCAAAACATAATGTTATTATTCATTGAACATACACATAGGCTTCAGTTTATTCGACCGATCAGGATTTTAACTCCGTTGTAATAGTAACTATATGAACAATTTGAAAAATTGGTGTTTTTCTTGAAAACGATCCATTTTTTCGATGTGAATGGATAGTACCATTCTCATTCTCAATCAAGTGAGGAAGCTACATTAGAAATTGCAACTCGAAAAAAAGAGGATGTATCAAAGTTTAGGGGCATTTTATAGTGGGGTTGGTCCGCCCTATATAGGCTACCAGGATGAGATTGAAGTCCTGCTTTAATCTCAAATTATCAGTTCCTACGAACTGCGTATACTGTCCAATTTTCATCAGGATTGGTTTCACCGTTTCGGAGCTATCACGGAAAAATCTTCAGGGTGTGACTTCAAAGTACCAACAATTCCGAAAGGAAGCTCGTACGAGAGTATTTTATAGAACAATTTCGTCTTATTTTTGTTCAAACCAACAATCTTTGAATTATCTCCCAAAACTTCTGAGACACCATGTGAAATGAGCCATCGTCTAGCGGCGTTATCTTTGGAGATATTACGAAAATTTTTTGGATATAAAAGTTTTAGATTTTCATCTGAACTTTTCAAAAATCTTATCAAAGAAAGCAAAAGACTATCGAACTCTCAATTTTTTTTCACAATTAGCATTTTTTTTTTCAACAGAACATCCTGTATTGCTCAACAATACATTGTGTTGGAAAATCTTATTCCATTTTCCCGAAGATATTGAAAGGTGAATTCTACATTCATAATGTTAGCAGTGTTTCAATGAGGAGAATATACATACGACAAGCAAATTTTCTCAACCGATATGAGCTATCGCGTTGTTTGATTCACTCGCGGGAAATGGCTATCACTCACTCAGATGATTACGCTACTCGTCTACGCCTCATAGCGCAAACTTCATCCTCGTGAGTAATAGTCATAAATAATAATACACTATGTCTTACCTGTTGTTGTTTTTTTTTCCAAATACCAGTAAAGTGGGGTTACTTTGACTCTGGAGGGTAACTTTGTCACTGCGACTATTTTTTTATCTTGAAAGGTATTTTTTAAAGGAGATTTTTTTTGTTCTAAACCTGTAACAAGAGACACATTTTAGAAAACCTTGAGAAATGCAAAAAAAGTAGATGTCAAAGTAGCTCGGTTTTCGGGTACCCAGATTTCTAAAATTTCTCAAAAATAATTTTTTTTTTCTAGGGCTTTCAAAATCGTCTACATTACGTGAGCGTGAGTGGTATTGACGGCAATGTTACATTACGACGTATAGACACAACAGGACATCATCGCACTTTTTCGTTTGTCGAGGAAGCTTCACACATTTTTGAGTACGGAACCAATAGTTGCTTAAGAGGACCACTAGCAGACGAAACTGGAAAAATTTTCCCAGGCACAATTAAAGCAGAATATTGTAAGGATGCTAAATCCTACTGGTGGACGCAAAGGCCCAAACAAAAAATAATTTATAGTTAATATACACTATTTCTTTAAAATAAGCGATCAATTGATTTCATGATCTAATGTTTTTTTTCGATTACTTTAGGGCTTAACTCGTGAGCTAAATATAGTGACCGGCTAAAATATGGAACAAATCCATTTCAGAAGGGTTCTGATTTTTGGAAAACGCTCGGACACGTCGATTTTTATTTGTGGATGCGGTTTTTCAAATGACAAAGTCATGAATACAGAAGGAACCAAAAATAAGTTACGTCCATCAACTTATTCTCTATTTCAAATAGAAAATGTATTTCTTATTTTATTTTTGAATTCTGCGTGAGATTCTGAGTATACAGGGTTTTTCACTTAAAACTCCCCACGTCAATATCTCGGAAACGAATAGGAATATTTGATTTCTGTAAAAAGTAGTCAATGTATGGGGTCGAGTACTTATTTTTCACAGTTAAAAAAATTCGACGCCTACCAAGAGTAAAGCGTCGCGACGCATCGAAAATATTAATCGATTGCAGGAACTTTGAAATAACGCATGCAAAAGTACAAGTTATTCATAAACTTTTTTGTTATTCAGTCGAACTCATTTATTCTACTCAGTTTTGAGATATACAGTGTGTCCAAGATAAGAATGTCTATCATGGGGATCTTGAAAACCGTGAGAGATACAAGGTCGGTTAAATGGAGGCAAAGTTGCGTATTTTGATGCTTAACAAAATGCCGTTTTGAAAGCCAAGAAATTCCGACTAAGTCCGAAATTATCCGAAAAAATCCGAAATTTTTCAAAATTGTTTCAATTTTTTTCTGATCACATTTGAAGTGATATTTTGAAATGAATGGAACTTCTTCATTGCCACTTTTTGCCCTTTACAAGATAGCGTTATTAAATTGAAGAACCGTCGTTTCGTCTATGAGCAGCCATCATCAACTTTGTTTTTTTAAATACGGTCCTGGATTTTTTATGACGGATTTTGAGGGCCTCCTATGTTCCTAAGCCAACAATGTATCGCAATTATTCAAAAAAATTATGTTGATGGATTTTTCCATGAGAACTAATGTGTTAGAGAGAGACAAAAAATACATTTTTAATAGGATCAAAAACGCACACCTCTTTTTTAATGAGTGCGATACATCGTCGGTTGAGGAACATGAGAGGCTCTTAAAATCCGTAATAAAAAATCCAGGACCGTATTTAAAAAAACAAAGTTGATGATGACTGCTCATAGACGAAACGTCGGTTCTTCAATTTAATAACGCTATCTTGTAAAGGGCAAAAAGTGGCAATGAAGAAGTTCCATTCATTTCAAAATATCTCTTCAAATGTGGTCAGAAAAAAATGAAAACAATTTTGAAAAATTTCGGATTTTTTCGGATAATTTCGGACTTAGTCGGAATTTCTTGGCTTTCAAAATGGCATTTTGTTAAGCATCAAAATACGCAACTTTGCCTCCATTTAACCGACCTTGTATCTCTCACGGTTTTCAAGATCCCCATGATAGACATTCTTATCTTGGACACACTGTATATCTCAAAACTGAGTAGAATAAATGAGTTCGACTGAATAACAAAAAAGTTTATGAATAACTTGAACTTTTGCATGCGCGTAATTTCAAAGTTTCTGCAATCGATTAATATTTTCGATGCGTCGCGACGCTTTACTCTTGGTAGGCGTCGAATTTTTTTAACTGTGAAAAATAAGTACTCGACCCCATACATTGACTACTTTTTACAGAAATCAAATATTCCTATTCGTTTCCGAGATATTGACGTGGGGAGTTTTAAGTGAAAAACCCTGTATATTTCATGTAGGGGTTCGCGAGACCGAGACCAAGACCGAGACTAACGTAGTCTCGGTCTTGGTCTCGAAAAATTAATCATGGTCTTGGTCTCGAAATTTTGAATAAGTGTCTTCCAATATTCAGTGTCATTAAGCAAAATAATTATATTTTTCAATGTCTGCTGTGGTAATAGTGAGTATAAATAAAACAATATTTTAATAACAGATATTATTATACTCAGTTGAAGTTGAAAGTTATATAAAACTCCAAGCAACGAGGTTTTGCGCGGGGTGAATCTGGCTCATAGACAAAACTGAGCGAGATCATTTTTGTGATGTAACATTCAATTGATTTCTTCAACCAGAGCCGTCCATATTGTATATAGACGGCTCTGCTTCAACTCAAGTATTTTTCAGAATATAAATGGAAAAGGTATATAATGACATTCCAAATGGTGCAATTTTTTTTTAGCATATTATTATGAAAAATGATTTATATACAATGTTCAGTGAAATCATAAATTATATTTGCATTGTAGACCTTCACGATAGAAGCAGATTCAAAAAACTAATAATAATTGTATTTTGAGAGGTTTGCTGCAAAACAACCTCATCCAGAGCACAACAAAGAAAATCTCTTTGAATTAATGGCACGGAATTTTCGTATTCCAAATTTTATCTGTTATCACTCTTCCAGGAATGTATCTATGACTCTTTCAAGTTTCAAAAAATGCGTCGTTGCGCTCACCCGTTCACCGTTCTAGCCTAGCAAAAAATATGGTTGTTTTGTGACATGCTTGTCCAATTATTCAATATTTTCAGTACAGTTCTAAAATTGTGAGTATTCATATTGCTCATTCACTCGACGACTTGTGCGCTTGTTTGTTCCACTGCAAAACATCGGAAGATTAAGTTAGAGCGTCGCTAAGGCAGCTAACTCGAATACGGAAAACAACATCGTTCAAGCTTTTAGTGTCATAATCCGTCGTGAAATCCAATTTTTCAAAAAATTTTTTTTGTACAAAACATTTTCCCAAGTCAACAAACCAAATGTTAAACGGAAGGTTGGAACAGAACCGCAATAAATGTCTAGAGTTACATCCATGTGAGTAGTGTCCTCCCTATACCGGTTTCGTCCCGAAATTGGACTCATCAGTAAGGCAGCTGGCACCACCACACTATGGTATCTTAAATGTAATAGGCGGGGCAAGCGCCTATTTTGGTGTTTTTGTGTTTCTGGTTCGTGTTTTGCTTGCGTTATCGTCTATTTTGCGAAATGGTGTTCACGTGTTGTATACGGGGTTGCAAAAATAATAATTGTGATGCTCCTATGCATATTTTTCCAAAAGATCTATTGGTAAGTAGACCTAACCTGAGCTTATTACATTTTTTCTATTCTCTTTTTTTTTCAAGTTAGGAAAATGTAAATAGCATTCTGTTCTAGATTAATTTTGAAAATGTGTTATTTTCTAGCTTTTCAACCTTTGGATCAAGAAGGTGGGAAGAGTTGATATGAAGGAGAAACCCATGGACTATGTTCGAAGGAATTATAGAATGTGCGATATTCATTTTGCACAATCTGAGCGCTATATTGGGTCCCGACATAAATCAACCATCAAAGTAGACGCTATCCCTTGTTTGTTTCTGGATGAGCCACTTCTCGAAACACATCCCGTACCACTCTCCGAATCACTCATATCTGATGATATGATTCAAGAGCCTCAACTTGGTGATATTTCAAACAAGACAAGAGAGGTGCCAGGACCATCACCTTCCCCTTCAAATTGTGATGCTACCCGATCATCGACTCCAGTGAAGAGACCTCCTTCATCTTCTAAAATTTGCACCCCCACAAAATTATCAAGTAAGTTTTATCAACTTAATCCAGGTTCTTTTGATTATAATTTGTATTTTTTTTCAGCCCTCAGAAGTCGTACCCGTTTGCTCTCGTATGTTAATGTACATAAATCCGTAGAGCTTTCTCCCAAAGCAAAATCATTGTACAAAATTGCCAGGGATATAAGGAAATCCTTCAAAAAACTGGACTTCAGCTGCAGCAAATTGAAGACCAAAGTCAAGAAAATGGAGGATATCTCGTACACCATTGATGTGTTAAAATCGAAATTGAATAAACCAAGCTTTGATCTGTTGATGTCCCAATTAAGATGTCAGGAAAGAGGATCAAGAGGAAGAAGATACACTCTTGATGCGAAAATTCTTTTTCTGTCCTTGATGAAGCAAAGCCCAAAAGGATATAAATTGATAAGAAGATTGTTTGCTGCACCATCCAGAAACACATTGATGAATCTTTTGGGAAATAATCCATTTGGACCTGGAATCAATAGAGCGATTTTTGAATCTTTGCATACCAAAGTGAAATCCATGGGAGAATTTTTAAAACTATGCTCAATATTGTTTGATGAAATAATGGCCATAGATCCTAGTTTGCAGTATAGTAAGAAACATGACTGTATTGTTGGTTTTGAAGACAATGGTCCAAATCAAGAACGAAGTAGGAAAATTGCCGACAAAGCCATGGTATTTATGGCAACAGGACTCTGCAAGAAATGGAAGCAGCCACTGGCTTACTATTTCAATGAAGGTGGAATGAAAAAGGATATGCTGGCTACTACTATCAAGGAAGTCGTGAAGTCTTGCCAAGACTGTGGTCTCAAAGTCAAGGCCATTATTTGTGACCAAGGAGCCGCCAATGTAGCTGCCATCAATCTTTTGTGTGAGGAGACAAAAGATCATTTTAAGAGGAAGAATGAGGAGAATAGGCTTTTTGGCATTCTGGTTAGTGATGAGGAGATTATTCCAATGTATGATCCACCCCACTTGCTAAATGGATAAGGAATAATTTTCATAAATATAATGCCAAATTTCAATGGAGGAATAATTCCTATGAAGTAGCCAAATGGGAACACCTGGTAAGATTATTTAACCTGGAGAAGGACGAGGATGACGACTACAAACTCTGCAAAAAACTGACCCCGAAACATATTGAGAACTCTCAGAAAATGAAAGTATCTTTAGCAGCGCAAACTCTCAGTAACACCGTTGCAGCTGTGATGAAAAGATTAGCACAGAACGAAAAATACCTACCTAAAGAAGCGGAAGAAACAGCTGAATTCCTCTTGTGCATGGACAAAGTTTTCGACAGTGTCAATGGTGCAACGGTCAAGAGCAAAGGTGGTAAAATCTTGAGATGTGCTGTGACAAATAAATCGCCACACTCACGATTTTGGCTGGAGGCAATTCAAACTTTCGAAACGCTTCACTTCTTTAGTGAAAAGAAAGTAAAATTGTACCTCCATCCGTGAAGAACTGGATTCACACTCTAAAAGCCATCCGGTATCTCTGGGGACAACTGCAGAAAGATGGAGTCCAATTTCTTTCTTTAAGAAGACTAAACCAGGACCCCCTTGGAAACTTCTTTGGTGCGGTGAGAAGCCATGGAGTTCGAAATAATAATCCAAGTGCCGCAGCGTTTATCAATAGTTTCAAGTCTTTGATCATCAACAATTTCGTATCAAACTATTCTGCAGGATTCAATTGCGAACGTGATAATTCCAGTGAATTGGATAATCTGAAAAATATGGTAACATCCTTTTCTTTGCCACAAAATGTACCCATCACTTTCCCAGAAATTGTTGTGAGTGAATTTATATCAATGCATTCATCTCTTTTGAAAAAAGGTAAATCAACGTACGTTGCTGGTTTTGTAGCCAAAAAAATCTTAGAAAAAATTAAAATGTGTGAACAATGTCGACAGGATTTGGTAGGAGTCGATAGAGACGCCCCTGAGTATTGTGTAATCAACGCAAAGGCATATTCTGCCAAAGCTCTATTGGCTCCTACAACGTATTTTAATGAAATGTTTCAAAAATGTATTCATACATTGACTGAAGCTATTCCCCAAATTTGCTTCACAAAAAATATTGTCAAGATCTTAAGATCTGTTTTATATAAAACCTGTCAAAATGATAGTTTTACTTGTAATACTCATAACTTGAAACATATTTTGTGTAATTATATAATTCAATTTTATATATACGTATGGTTGAAGAATATCAACCAAATTCTGAAGGGTAAGCTGGCTGTTTCAGCAAACTCTACAGATACTGTTAAATTGTATGCACTGGAAAAATATATAAAGCAGAAAAAATTTATGGCTTCCATAAGGAACAAGTAAAAATATGTATAGAAGACAAAATCAATGCACCTCTCTAATTATATCAATAATCTGAATATTCACAACATAGAATCAAAATTTAACTTTGTTACATTGAAATAATATGGAATGTAAAGATAAATAATACCAATAAAATCATATATGAAATAAATGTTAAATGTATAAGCTAGGGTAACAAAATTTCACGCATGTGTACTCGTACTTCTTGTTGTTTGAAATCAAGCACTCAACAAAAGAAAACGGTACACTCGAAATTTTCATCTATATTCAAAGTGTCAGTTTCTAACGAATCTCTGAAAAATATGCGGTTTACACCAGTGTTCAGAGCATTCCTTTGCAGTTCATCTATGTACATGGTGCAACAAATAAATTTCCTTAAAAACTTTTTTTATGCAGGGTGGTGAAGAAAAAACTGGAAAGTCTCTATTTATTCACCGACCCCCCTTCTAACAAAGATTTTATAAAGTTTTTTTATATGCTCAAATTATTGTTAGCTCGGGACGGTTTCCTATTCTATAGGTATATTTTCATTATTGAAATATCGTATTTTTTTCAAAATAATCACACAATGCTTTGAATGGATTGTCTGCCAATTTGTCTAACCCGTTCAAATTTCTTTGCAATTCGAAATTTTGGCCAATTTTGTCAAAACATGTTTGACAAACTAACTTTTCGAAAACTGGAAGTCCAACAAAAACCTCAAAACCGTTTCTAGAAATCACGTCTAAATCGATAAAAACTATTGAAGTAGGTCTCTACAATATGTATTTTCAAGGCCAAACAAACAAATAACGGAAAAGAAACTTTGTAATGTTCAACGTAAGAACTGCCAGTAAGTCAAAACTCAAAACCTTATAATGTGTGATAATTTATTTCGAAAAAGGTTACACAAACTTTCAAAAAAAATCAAAAGATATCAAGAGATATGGACGTAACAAACATTTAAGCATTTAAAAAAAAATAAATCTTTTTGAAAAAGTGGGGACGGTAGAAAGAGTATTTTTACTGTTGTTTCTTTACCACTCTATATAAAAGAAGTGTTTGACGACATTTATTTTTTGCACCACAGAGAAATGCTCTTAATTGTGGTGCAAAGCAATTATTATATTTTTGTTGAGTATTTTGGTTTATTCTTGATATTTTGGCATTATTCATTATTAATATTATTTGTATAGTGAGTCTCAGGTACCTAAAGGAATAACATACAGTGATTGCAAAATATTTGCTAGAATTCATTCAGGATGGTTAGAGAAAATTACTTTTTTCCAAACATGACTTGAGTATTTGATTATCCTGTATATTATTTATTTATTTAGAAGAATGCACCAAATTCCGAAAAGCCATCCGTTTCTAATATTGAAAAATGCCTAATTACTTTTTATGTTTTTGGTCTAATAATCATAGAAGTGACATAATAATATGGCGGTAGCCGAAACAATAAGATGAACCTGAAAATTGGATAAAACTAATCATGAAAAAACGTCGATCCATTATTTGTCAGTTTACGTAAGACTCTTTGGCTTTTTTCTGTGTTATTTTTGGTACAAAAATTTCACAATTATTGAACAAAGGATAGTCTAGCTTTAAAATTTTGAACTTGACAATGGTACATTCTTCTCAGTTTTTGAAGAAATCATGAAAAATGGGCCATTTCCGTTTAGACAATTTTTTTTTTCAATTATTGCGAAATTTTCAGGTAGCACATAATTTTTGCACCTCATCCGAATGGGGCTTAACATTTTTATTATGAATTACACTGGGAAAAAATATATGTTCATCTCTTTTTTGAACGTAGCAGAAAGACGCTGAACAATTTTTTGAAAAAAAAAATCTATAGAACACGCAAACTAACAGAATAGTTGAAGTTTTCAAATGCACCATTACTTCTTTCGACCACTACTGTATGTGATTTTTTAATATAAGAAAAGAAAGCACTGTATACTAAGATTTTTTTTTGCTATTGTTAATGTTTTGAATAATATATTATCATACTTCTTATCCACAAGGGTTTTATTTCAAAATATCGTTTCCCAATCAATATTACAAAGTTCTCTGTTACTGAAAAACATAGCCGAGAACCTTGTAATATTGGCGGAATGATCTTCAAAAATTATAATGCAGTTTTAGACCCCAAAATAAAATGTAGCGCATCCACCAGAAAGTCAGGAAATATGCTACCTAACTTCACCAGAGGGCGCTGTAAACTTTGCCCCAATCTTACACACAGAGTTTCTCATCTATTTTTTTTTCTTTTATCTATGGGCACCATTCACACCGATGCAACTCTAGCCACTACCCTGATCTGGGTAAATGTGCAGTGGTTGTTTTTAGACAACCACTGTCATCTATTGGCTCGCAAGTCTGCGAACGCAAATAGATGTGGAGTATGTTCGAGCTGTACCTCTCGATCATGGAATAAAGAGACATTGTTTTACGGTTATCCGATGTTAAACGGAAAGGTTGGTACAGAGCCGTAATAAATGTCTAGAGTTACATCCATGCGAGTAGTGCCCTCCTTATACCGGTTTCGTCCCAAAATTGGACTCATCAGTAAGGCAGCTGGCACAACTCACACCGATGCAACTCTAGCCACTACCCTGATCTGGGTAAATGTGCAGTGGTTGTTTTTAGACAACCACTGCCATCTATTGGCTCGCAAGTCTGCGAACGCAAATAGATGTGGAGTATGTTCGAGCTGTACCTCTCGATCATGGAATAAAGAGACATTGTTTTACGGTTATCCGATGTTAAACGGAAGGTTGGTACAGAACCGCAATAAATGTCTAGAGTTACATCCATGTGAGTAGTGCCCTCCTTATACCGGTTTCGTCCCGAAATTGGACTCATCAGTAAGGCAGCTGGCACCACTCACACCGAGTTGCATCGGTGTACGTTTTGCACTGAGAGGTAGTTTCCTAAACATTTTTTTCGAGCAAAATGACCTGGATAAAAGTTATAGAGGACCAAAAACTGAACATCATTTTATGATAGCTCTAATACTAAACGAGTTACAGTGACAATGAGTGGCTTTGAAAACATTTTTATGCAAAAAAAAATCCTGGATGAAAGTTTCAGAGAAGCAAAGGCTGACCAACTTTTCTTCATAGCTTTTTTCATGATCCCTAAAAGAATGTTTTTGAAACCACCCTTGTTGCCAGTGGATCCGTTTTGTTGATCAGTATTTAACTGCTCTATTCATTTGGAATTTCTCCATAACACTTTTCCGGATCTACTTTTGAATCAATTCAAATCTGGACATCAGTTTATACACGATGGAACATCGCCTGATTTTGATAATCATCCCGATAATAATGTTACACTTTTTAAATCATCAGTATCCAGATAAATGGACTACAACAGGAAATTGCTCACATTTTTGTCCTCCATGATCACCAGTATACCTCAATTGGGATTTCTTTCTTTAGGGACTGTTGAAATAGTTTGGGCGTTCCATGTCAGTTGCTTATCGAACAGCATTGTGGAATCGGATTTCAAAATTTAAATAGCTTGAAAACTATCAATTCTAGCTACACTATAATGTAGCGGCGAGTGGACAAAAATTGTGTCTAGAATTATTATCTGAAATAAAAAATGGGGCATTCCATTTGAAAAGAAAAATATCTCCAAAACGGTCATAATATGGCCATAGATATTATTTAATAAACTGACCTCAATTTTGGAGACGTAATCTTAATGTGAAATGAAAAATGAGGGTTGATAGAAAATGGCCACTATTTTAAAAAAGTACTTCATGGTCGAGATAACTTTTGTGTGTAAATTATCATGAGCGTATCACTATAACTTTCTCATAAGGGTTAAGGGTTATCATCCCTTAAAAATAAGACCCTGCATATCTCCTTTATTCTTCCACCTAGACTTCTGAAGATTAGCAAGTAATCTAATTGTGAATTACAGAACAAGTATAGAAATAATTATTGTCAGAAGTTTAGCTAGTGACATAATAATTTTGCAAAATATTTCGCAACTGCTGGTGGTCCTTATTCTTCCACCTAGTGTTCTGTCAATTTTTTCCTGACATCCTCATCCTATCATGGATTAAATTGCAAATCGTCAGAAATTAAGGTAGCTTATCACTTTTTTTTTGAGAAAAAAAAATTGATACAATAAGTTTAAAACCCCTTCCTAATTTTATTTTTCCAGGGAGCCTTCTGACAACCCGTCTATCGCTATGTAGGAAACGATCGAACCTATAAATGTTGAAGTTTCCCATTATCGACGTCTCCACTAATTCAACGTAGCCAGCTCTTCGACTATTAGTGTTTAGTGTGTGTAGATGAATACAGGGTGTCCGGGAAAATGTGGGAGATCTCTCGGATTCAGATAGAACATTAAAAAATAAGATGACAAGTTCCCATAATTTTTTTTCCTAGCGGCCCTCCCTACGGAGATACGGCCCCCTAAAGGACCCCACTGGAAATCGTTTTTTCTTGAATAACTTTCAAACGACTCAATATAATTCAATGAAAATCTAATATGATAAACAATAGTAAGGACCTCTCAAAATACTTCCCTTAAAACATAATTAGCTTGTTAAGTTTACCAGGGACGGACTAGATTGTACATTTTAACGCTCAAATTTCTAACACCCTGTATGATAAGGAGTTAAAAAAAATAAATTTGGATACCTTGAACATTAAGCTAAAGAAAAGGTACTCTTGTTCATTGTCGATAAAATGAACCATTTTCGAGAAAAAACAATTTTTATTAAACAAAACCTCAAAAAAAGCCATGACGAAGTGGTGCTCTTGACCCTGGGGTGTCCGGGAAAATGTGGGAGATCTCTCGGATTCTGATAGAATATTGAAAAATAAGATGACAAGTTCCCATAATTTTTTTTCCTAGCGTTAGGTTCACAATTTCGTCAAGAGCACCACTTCGTCATGGCTTTTTTCGAGGTTTTGTTTAATAAAAGTTGTTTTTTCTCGAAAATGGTTCATTTTATCGACAATGAACAAGAGTACCTTTTCTTCAGCTTAATGTTCAAGGTATCCAAATTTATTTTTTTTAACTCCTTATCATACAGGGTGTTAAAAATTTGAGCGTTAAAATGTACAATCTAGTCCGTCCCTGGTAAACTAAACAAGCTAATTATGTTTTAAGGGAAGTATTTTGAGAGGTCCTTACTACTGTTTATCATATTAAATTTTCATTGAATTATATTGATTCGTTTAAAAGTTATTCAAGAAAAACCGATTTCCAGTGAGGTTCTTTAGGGGGCCGTATCTCCGTAGGGAGGGCCGCTAGGAAAAAAATTTATGGGAACATGTCATCTTATTTTTTAATGTTCTATCTGAATCTGGAGAGATCTCCCACATTTTCCCGGACACCCTGTATAGACTGCAAACCAATTAGTTTAAACTGAGCAAGTCATTTCCATAGTGAAAAACATCACAGTATCGTCAAAGAGCTCAGATACTTTCTCTTCCTGTACGTCGTCAACCAAAACTGTATAACTGGATTATCTGGGCTTTTGAGTCCATTTAAGTCGTTAGTGATGTTGAGTCATCAGAACAAAACATAGAGTTATGAAATCAAGATCCACTATTTTGAAAAAATATTGTATATTAACTAATCATTTTTCCATATCTCTCTCATATATCAGGATTCAGGTATCTGCCTCTAATGGTCTCGTATTTAGTATTGTTACACAGTACAGCTTTTACTTGGCCTGAAATTTTTCCTTTTATGCAAAGATCGGACCTGGAATCGTGAAAGTTGGCAAGCCAAGATCGGTCGGGAAATGACGCCAAGTTTTTTTCTCCGCAGTCCACTAATATAACTGAGCGTGTTTTGGCTTTTATTTTTAAGCAATATTCATCTTTGTCCTGAAGAGAAAGAAATGAGATTATTGGATGAATCTGGTTATTTGAAAAGTACACTTTTCAGTAGAACACACTTCACCACGATTTTCAATGATTGAATCACTGATTTCAGTAACAACTTCCATATCAGTAGTTTACTCTCCGCAGCACAATTTTATCAGTAGGAACCCTTTGTACAGAGTGATTCATTTTCAGTGACAGAGTGCCAGTTCTCGTGCACTATTCATCGTAGAGGCTTGCGGCAAAAAATTTTATTACTAAAACGGCCAAGAGAAAAACCTAGAAAATGTTTTCAAGTTTCTGAAATTGTCGCTAGGGGGCGTAACAACCAACACCAAGTAAAAAAATATGATTTTTATGGAATTTTGTCCAATGAAAATATATCGATGAGCTCATTTTCGGATTAACTGACTATTTAGATACACTTTTTGTCTAAAACGTTTTTTTCTATCTATCATAGTAAAGTGGTGGGGGAAGTTCAATTGTTTTATCAAACAAACGGAGATTTCTCCCGTTTCGCTTGACCGATTTTAACGAACTTGGGCTCATATGAAAGAGAATAGTCTGCGCTATAAAATGCGTCAACTGAAATGGTAGCATATTTTTGAGTTTTTTACAAAAAATTCAAATGTAATGGTATATCCATTTTCATATATTTTAAAAGGGGATACATTTTCCTATGAAAAAAATAAAAAAGAACAAACAAAAAATTTAAAAAAAAAACAAAAAAAATCATTAAATTTTTTGTTTTTTTTATAGAAAAATGTATCCCCTTTTAAAATATACAGGTTGTTTCAGAATAACATGCTAATAATAAAGGGGGTGATTCTTGGGCTCATTTTAAGAAAAAAAATTCATATGAACGTATGTCCTAAACGCCTTAACTTTTGAGATACAGGGTGTCAAAGTTTTAAAAAATAGATACTTTTTTTACAATAACTTTGTCATTACTGTAGATATCTTTATGAAATTTGAGTCATGTATTTTAGGCATTAATACTCATTCTTTGATGCACAAACAATTTAATTATTCTGACCAGTGCCGTCCATGCGGGTTTTGGTTTGCATATTTTTTGGGAAAAAAGTTAAGGCGTTTAGGACATACGTTCATATGATTTTTTTTTCTTAAAATGAGCCCAAGAATCACCCCCTTTATTATTAGCATGTTATTCTGAAACACCCTGTATAAAAATGAATATACCATTACATTTTATTTTTTTGGAAAAAACTCAAAAACATGCTACCATTTCAGTTAACGCCATCTAGCGGCGACGGCGAAGATCAAAAATTCAAAACCAAAAAAGTTTTTTGAAGTGGAGATCATGCTCTTTCATATGAGCCCAAGCTCGTTTAGATCGATCTAGTGAAACGGGAGAAATCTCCGTTGTTTAATAAAACAATTGAACTTCCCCCACCACTTTATTATGATAGATAGAAAAAAACGTTTTAGACAAAAAGTGTAGGTAAATAGTCAGTAAATCCGAAAATGAGCTCATCGATATATTTTCATTGGACAAAATTTCATAAAAGTCATATTTTTCTACTTGGTGTTGGTTGTTATGCCCCCTAGCGACCATTTCAGAAACTTGAAAATATTTTCCAGGTTTTTCTCTTTGCCGGTTTAGTAATAAATTTTTTTGCCGCAAGTCTCTACGTTGAATAGTTTACGAGAACTGGCACCCTGTCGCTGAAAATGAATCATCCTGTACAATAATTCTATGAGAAAGCTACATGAGACATTACAGAACAGGGAAAAGTTGTATAAGAGTTCCTAAACTGAATGGTATACGAGCTATGGATGCCTGACGCACCATTGCAGGACCCTGTATAATACCATCACGTATTATACAATCAACTTTTTTTTTGTACGCTGTATCGAGGACTATTATGGTAATGTTACATGTTACATGCAAAATTTTTATAGCCTTCTCGTATTCACTTCTAGCCTAGCTCCACTCGTTGCTCAAATGGGACGATTTCCATATAGAGTTAATATATTATACGGATAGAGTACCATCTGGCTATAGGTATAATGGACAAAAGCTTTAATTTTTCTACCAAAAGTCACTCTCCATAAAAAGTTCTGCTTGGTTTGAAAAGTCCATTGCCATACTTTTAATTTGAAAATATTACACAGTGGTGTCGAAAAATAACAAAACGTGAAATAATATAATATTAGGAGTAAACTACCTTTATCTCTTGTTTTGGAGTAAAATGGCAAAAAAAAAATTGAATCCTACCCAAAGACAAATTCCAAAGTTTCAACTCAGAGTATTCCAGATTTTATTTTCCTGTTTTGAAATTTTGTTTCTAATGTATTCTTTTCTGGATCATTTCACGATCCTTTGCCTATGTATGACAAAAAATGTAAAATATGTAAGGGATACGTGAAATGTTCTTAAAAAGAATAAATTGGAAACGATTCTTTTTTTAAACTTCACCGAAAACTAAAATTTGGAATACTGAGTTTAAATTCTTTGGATAAGATTTGATTTTTTTTATTCGCCACTTTGCTCCAAAACGAAAAATAATGGTATTTCACTCTTAATAGTAGGTACCTATGGTGAGCTCGTTAAAAACCAAATGAAGTTAACAATCATCCAGATTTTATGGCGACAAATGCCCATTTTTATCTCAACTGGATCGATGGGTGGTAAATCAAATTATTATTATTCATCATTTTGAATTTTTACAGGATTGATGTATTGATGATTATAAAAAGTAACGATTATCATGGCAAACTTTTTCGGGACATGGAAAGTTTAAGGTCGGGCACTGCTCCCAAATGCCCCCCTAGCTACGGCCCTGAGCCTTTTATCCTGGAAAACTTTATGCACATTTTATAACATTATATATTTATATTGTTATTCAATATGCATATAATTTGATGATGATTTCAATTTAAAATCCCACTATAATGATTTTATCCCAAACAAACACAAGAAGAAACTATGTTATCTCTATTTCTTTGGGAAGGAAAACAGAACAGTCATATAAGAAACGAAATCAACCAAAACACTGTTAAATCTAAAGCTAATAAGAGTCTTAATTTATTCATTTTCTGTTGCCGAGGTTTGATAAAATGGCGAATGCGCATCAAAAAGAAATTGAGAACATCTCACATGATATTACCCCTCCCAGAACCGCCGTTGACAGGAAGTGCATGGAACGGTATAAACTAATAATAATTCATATGAGTGAACATTATTATTTATAATGAAATAATCCAAAACATCTTACCTCTTCTTTAATTATCGTCCAAAGTCTATCATGATGGTTACTATAATGAAATAATTGCCCCACGAATCCATGACGGCAATCAGTAAAGTTCAGATCTTTTCCAAGATCTTCTCTGTTCCCACAATTCATGCATAGAAGCCTGGGCTTCTTGTTGGGTAACTCATGCTTGATTTGAAAGAAGTAACTATAATTTACTCTAAAGATATCAGTAGTTAACTCGCTCGCGGTCCTTGTCGTGGGTTTATAACTGTATTTCGTTACATTAACGCTTCGACTGGAAAAATAGTAGTTAGTGATAGAAATTGATGAAATTTATTCACCGATCGAAAACGTTAATACACAGTGCCAAAATGGCGCCGAGTAACATCGTGAAGATTGCTATAAATAACTTGAAGTATAGCATTAACTTGGAAGGTTCACGTTCAAAACTTCGTGGCGGTCTTGGTGATCTGCGAGTTTGAGAAGTACGATACATACTGGAATAAAAAATATGAAAATAAAAAATTAAGCAAAACTTAGTTAATCATATTATACAGGGTGTCCCCTCGAGGCCTTTGCGGTCACATGTTCATAGATCATTTTCGACTATATTTATCTAGAGAACACGTAGTGAAATTTTGTCCCTTGACTCGTGAGACACCCAGTGTAAAGACTACAGTAAAATGCGACTGGCACGTCGCCCGTGATTGGTCAGATTGGTTGATATAGATGTTGCTATGGTGATCGCCGAAGTAACAATGTATTAAATTTGTGTCTAATGTTGAGTTAGACAAAGTTAGTTTTGAGCTTGGGCTAGATTGGGTTTGGTGAAAAAATGGATTTCGCTTGAGCGACATCCTTATTGTTTATTGATAGACAGAGATCTCGATATCTTGTTCCTATAACCAAAAATATCGGCTAAAGAAAATATGATACGAAATTCCTTAAACTTTGTTTTTTTTTTGTAACTATATTTTTCTGTAATAAAGGCGTTTCTCGGAAAAACCTCACAAGTCCATTTTTAACGAATTTGAGATAAAGGTGTATTCTGTTTCCTATCCTCCGTATGCATGTGTAGAAATAAATATTTCACCTTGAGACGTCATAGCCTCCATGATATGAAGGTCGAGAAAACGGTTTGTTCTTCTGAAAAGATCATCATCAGAAGTTTAAACTTTTTCACTTAAAAGAGTCAAATTTAATGACTTTCGTATTTCGTTGTTGGCCGGGCCAGTTCCGAGGTTTCTGTCAGTTAACATTTGATGTTTTTGATACTTTTTATATATTTTGTATATTGTTGATTTTTTGGCTTTTCAAAATGTGTTGATCTTTTTTCATCTGGAATAAACATTGTTCTTGTGACAGCCTGGCTTTTTGTCAGTTTGAGGTTTGTAGTTTGAACGTTTTTACTTTTTTTTCTTCCAAAAACGCCGCATATGTCTATGTATTTTTTGTGTTTTTTTCAACAACCTTTGATGAAAAAGTCATCAGTGATCGTAGACAGTGTCTTATTCAATTTTATTTCGGACTACTGGAACGCTCTTCTGAAAAATGAGAATATAGGAGATTTTTTTTTCATTTTCTCAAATATTTTAATTTTGGACAAGTGATGCCTCAATTCTTTCTATTATGTAAGATTTGACCCTAAAAAGGACCGATTTAAAAAAGGGATAAGGTTTTTAAGGCTCTCGAAAATGCCTATGGAAGAAATCATGGAGCAACTGGCGGATAACTACAACTGTTTGAAGGCTCATGTAGCAGAGGAAATCGGAAATCTGGAAAAACAACTCGGAGAGACTGCAAAGGCTCTGGAAGACGAAATCGACGAAGTGAGAAGGCAAGTGGCAGTAATCTTCGACCATATACGCTTGCGAAGGGCAGTTATTATGAAACAACCGGAAGTAACTATCGGGTACCACGGTGAAAGTGCCAAGATAGAAGCTGATATCATCAGGATCCACATGAAAGCACCACAGTTTGATGGCAAGCTGTCCTGGAACAATTATCATCGCCAGTTCGAGGCAGCGGCAAGAGCAAATGGATGGACTGGACCGGAAAAAGCCCTGGCATTGACTCTGGCACTTCGTGGACAGGCTACAGAAATCCTGCAGACGCTCAACACCCAGGAGCAAGAGGACTACGATGACTAGTCAAGCATCTGGAATTGCGATATGGGCAAACTCACTTGGAGCACGTCTACCACTCTCAGTTAAAAAATCGCATTCAGAAGACCAACGAGACCATGCAGGAGTTTGAAGCAGATGTTGCTCGCCTTGCACGACTGGCTTATCCAACCACGCCAGAGAACGTTATGGAGAGGCTTGCATTTCAAGGCTTTTTGGATGGACTTCGAGACCAGGAGATAAGGCAGTTCTTGATTCTTCATCGTCCCGACAATCTCGTGGATGCGCTGGTCAAAGCGTTGGAACTCGAAGCGGCGAAGCAGTGCTGCAAGGATCCTGAGCGTGTGCGAAGGATGGAGGAGAAGGATCATCTGGAAGAAGATACCGTCGAGGCAACTGTGAGAGTCGTCAAGGAAATGGAGGTATCCAAGCGAAAGGTGCTGCGGTGTTGGAACTGTGGAGAGCTTGGGCCACGGTGTACGATAAATAGGTGGTTTCACGCGCCATCTCAACATACAGACCGCTTGTCTCATATTTGCTAACGCAACAGGGACGAAATTGTGCGACAAGGACGCACTGAAGTGAGCCTAAAATATTTCTTCCGGCTATTAATGCAAGCGATGTAGGCGCGTCAAATTTAAAAAAAAAAGAGTTTTTTATGCTTGATTCATTGATTATTTTATTTGTGATTGTACATTGGTCCCACCTTGACGTGTCAACGGCAAATTTGTCGCAATTACAATAATGTTTGTGTAAGTTATTAAGTAAATCATGGGAAGAAAATGCTGTGTGCCGAACTATAAAAGCGGGTACGCTACATGTAAAGAAAAATATTCCATATTCGCAATTCCTAAGAACGATTTAAGAAAATATAACCAGGCAATTCCTCGAAAAGACAGAAAATTAACTGAAAAGAATTGTGCCTGCGAAAGACATTTTGAACCGGAATGTATAGTTCGTTTTCTCGAGTGAAACACGGTGAGTATGCAAATGTCACACTTTCAATGTTTGTAACAAATAATCCACGAGCATCCCGAAATATCCTAATAAATTAATTAATTAATTAATGAATTACTTTTATGCATTGGTAGATAATAGATTGCAAAAGACTTAAAAACATGTTGAATATACGTTGTTTAAATTTTAATTTTGATTGATTTATTGATTTTCACAATTACTTTTATATTCAACTCGATATCTAATTTTGTCAAACACCATACCTATTAGGTATGTAGTAGATTATTACTTTTTTGATACATATTACAGATAAGCATAACTTTGGCATCTGTATTCAAATCAAATATTGTTTTTCATTTTTATATAAATAGATATACATATTATTTATGATCAGTGTCTTATTACTTTATCATTTTGTTTTTCAAATTTTTTTCATCATCCATGATCATTAAATCAGCTGTAAAACCATCTCACAGGAACAGGTTAACAACAATTACATACTTATAGAGATGACAAACAACAAATCCTTTTATATTATGCCTGGCGGTAAAACACAATCACAGGCGACAACGGCGTGAACGCTTGAAATTGAAAAAAAAAACTTGCATTTTCGTGGAGATGAAACTCGAAAACCATATGAGCTAAAAATTTGCCAGCGGAACAATTTTATAGAAAATTTCCTCAGCTACATATTTTAATCGGAAATTTTTGTTGTCAAAGTAGCCGTTCAGGCTGCGTTTGCAAAAATTTGCAAAATAACCCATATTTGCATTTTTTAATGATTGTCTCAAGCCTTCCTGGAGGTCTTGATTCTTAATTTTTAATAGGAATTCCCTAATAAAACATATACTCGATTGAAACCAACTAACCCAAACCTTTTCAATCAAATACTATGACCACAGGAACATTTTGATTGATACCCGTCTAAAAATTATTCGGCCCACTAACCTGTCTGACTACTACGGCCGGCGTTAGTAGTTTCGAGACACGTTCTGCCGGCTCGTCACAACACCTATTTATCTTACACCGTGGCTTGGGCATATTCGTGGCCGCTGTAAAAAAAAGATACGGGCACCTGCGTCGACATCGGAAGACAAAAATCATAGAGCAAAATCAAGCCTCAAGAACTTTAATGGCTTGTCCGTCAGACCAGAGCTCTGTCACAAAACCGAGGAAAAGGAAGCGACCGTTCGCAGGACAACTGTGGTGGATAATTCCTGGCAGTCCAAGATGCTTCCCGAGGACCAGGAGAAAGATCCAGATCTGAAGCTTGTCATCGGATGGAAACAGGCAGTCCAACGACCAACCTGGCAAGAAGTCGCAAGATTCTCGACCACTGTGAAGTCCTACTGGGCTCAATGGGACTCGATGGTTCTTGATGACGGCATCCTGAACTGGCTGGTGAGGAATATGGATGGCACGGAAGATTGGAGGCAGTTAGTCGTTCCTGGAAACAGACAGACTAATGTCTGTGTAATGAAGGAGGTCCATGATGGCATCACGGGTGGACATCAGTGTGTAACCAAAACGCTGGAAAAGCTGCGAGAACGGTTTCACTGGGTGAATTGCCAGGCGACGTGAGGGAGGTGTGCAGGAAATGCGCCGTTTGTGCTGCAAGAAATGGACCACAGAAATGCCCAAAAGCCCAAAAGCTCTTATGAATCTGTCGTTTTGGTGTCCCATTGGAGCTGCATTCGGACCAGGGCAAGAACTTTGAATCGGCATTGTTCCAGAATGTTTGTGACGTCTTGAAGATCAAGAAGACAAGAACGACTGCGCTGCACCCTCAACCGGGTGGCATGGTGGAGCGAACGAACAGGACCATCAACAGACACTTGGCCAAAGTTGTCTTTGACCACCAAAGAGACTGGGACGAACACCTTCACTTGTTCCTCTTGGCATACCGGTCTGCGGTTCATAAATCGACAGGCGAAACCCCAGCAAGGATCATCATGGATCGTGAACTCCGGCTGCCCTGCGCCCTGAAGTTTGGCTGTCCACCTGGTAAAGATGTCGCTGGGGAAGATTACGCAAGCGATCTTCGAAGAAAGATGGACGACATTCATCAACGGGTCCGTTTGAACATCCAGAGTGCCAGCGACCGGATGAAGAAGGCGTACGACGTGAAGGCCGAAGAAGGAGGGTTCCAGGTTGGGAATTTGGTTTGGCTTCACAACTCACAGAGGCGACGTGGCTTCTCCCCAAAACTGCAAAGTTCTTGGGAGGGCCCGTATGAGATTCTGGAGCGAATCAATGACGTCATCTACCGGATAAAGAAACCACCACGAGGGAAGCCGAGGGTTGTTCATTTCAACCGTTTAGCTCGGTATGCTGGGAACCATGACGATCAGTAAGCTGAAGTGAAGCAGAACAGGTCACCCGAGGAAGACATGTCACTGGAAACCATCATGTCTCTACACTCCAATGGCCAGAATGGCGTTGTCCAAGAAAGGCAGCTGGATTTGTTCGAAGCACCGGCTGAATACTCGTTTGCTCACTGGGTCACTGAAGACCTCAGTATGAGGAGTGGACTTGCTGCAGCTATTAAACGAAAATTCGGACGATTGGACCATCTGCGACGACAAAAGCCAGAGGTGGGGCACCCGCTCCAAATCACGGATGGGACACGACACCTGTTCTACCTTGTGACGAAGAAGCTTCCACAACATCTGACCACCTACATCGATGTCTGGAAAGTCATCTTCGAGACTTGATGCAGTCACACGACCGAGTGGACTGGCGAGTGGTGAGAAGCATGCTGTAAGTGATCTTCAAGGGGAGTGGCATCGACATCCTGGTGTGCTGCTATCCCTCCCGGAGGACGAATCAAAGGACAGTGGACTGTAATTTCCACCAAACATCACACTTCCGGTTTGGGGACAGTTGCCGATACCGACATGAGAGCAATTCGGGACGAATTGCCATAAGAATGTGGCAATATGACGAAACATGTGTTTTGCATGGAGAATTCGGCGCATTCACCACTAAGTGTAGAATCGTTTGGAATCGATTGGCTTCTGGTACATTCTAGCGAAACTAGATGGCGTTCAACATTCTACACTTTTCTACGGATCACGAGAATGTTCTTTCAATCCTGGCGAGGGTATATAATGAGATTTGCCATTTGGAGTCGGTTGCAATATATTTTGTTTGTAAATAGTGAGTGCTGTACATAAGTACATAGTGACTTAAAATAAATAGTTTAAAGCTGAACAGTGTTTTCTATAGCGAAAAATATCACAGTATTCTTCTTCTAAAGATAAGGAATTTTTGTGTGAGGTGAATATAGCGGAATTAACAGGAACATCACTTTTTTGGATTCAAGTCTGCAGTTACATCCCCATATTTCCCAGGTTTTTTTTTACCGCAAGCCTGTTATAGAATGCAAAAAAATAATATTCGAACCAATGTCGATCTTTGGATAAAAAATGTTGTCTAGAAGTTTTTTGGCATACGAAATTCTAATTTAATCTTAGTATGGCTCTAACTTGTAGAGGCCGTCTCCCACACCTATTTTTCTGTTATACAGGGTGTATTGTGAGTTGGGGTTCTCCTTTTAATACTGTTATAGAATGCAAAAAAATAATATTCGAACCAATGTCGATCTTTGGATAAAAAATGTTGTCTAGAAGTTTTTTGGCATACGAAATTCTAATTTAATCTTAGTATGGCTCTAACTTGTAGAGGCCGTCTCCCACACCTATTTTTCTGTTATACAGGGTGTATTGTGAGTTGGGGTTCTGTTATAGAATGCAAAAAAAATGACAACATTTTTCAAATTAACAAACTCGAAAATAACCCCCAGCAATCTCTCTTGGCGACTTTTATTATGAAGTTTTTTGCCCAATAAACAGCATTCTTTTAGAACAAAATGGAAGAAGCGGAAAAAATCGATAATCACCCACAGTTGGTCGACTTTGTACCAAAAGGGACAAGAGTCGAGATGTTTGAGCAAGACGTAACGATTGGAACGTCGTCTTTGCTGTCGGCTACCTTGGATGTTCGTACCGCTGGACATATTTCGTCACAAATACCCTTAGTGCCGCTTGATTTCCACAATGGATAACTATGTTATCTTCTGTCCCTCCTTCAACCTCTTTCCTAGTTGCTACCTCCAGGATAGCGAAAATCTCTGCTCAGCACAGTGTAGCAAGTTCGACGACATCTGGTTTCGCTAGATTGTACTAGAAGTAAATCGTTTCTACACGCAGTGGTGGCTGATGCCGCTTTGTGGGACAAATACTGGCGATTTCGAGTCTAAGGCGATATGGCCAGTATGTTGGTGTTCCGACCAAAAAGTACCGAAAATCGTCACTGCCTCCCGGACTATAAAAATTAGCCACCTAAGTCATGAAAGGCAGAAAGCTATCACGTAAAGGAGTACTGAATTCGAGAGAGCTTTGAAACCCAATTTGAACTAAAAAATATGCATCATCCGCAAATTTTATGCTTGATATCTATTCTAAATTATAAACCGCTCTCTTAAACTTGAATGAAAAATATACCGATTCTCGTACTGGACTGAAGTGTACCAGAACCTTTTAGGCCCGTTTCTCAACAATGGTTCAACGTTGAACCCGGTTCAAGTACATTGGACTGTGCATCTTTGAACCCAGTTCAACGTTGAACCATCGTTGAGAAACCGGGCCTTAAAGGAGTTTCACATCTGAAATTTCAGTTTTATTGAATTTTAATAGACTACAAGATGTAACAAAATGTAGTACCTATACAGTGCATCTATTTAAGTGTGCAATACAGGGTGTCCGGAAATTACGCGTCAGAATTTTGGTGGGCGATTCTACATGAAAAATTAATGCAACAAACTTCTATACAATTTTTTCAAAAACTCAAAATTAAGGAAGATACAGGGTGTTAAAAAATATTTTTTTTTTCTAATTTTTTTTAATAACTTTTTTTCTAGTGTAATGATTTTCGCCAAATTTTGCATGCATGTCACTAGTGTTTCTTTGTATTCACCTTATTAATTTGACGCTAGTCGTCAATGACAAAAGGCTGAAGCTGTCCTTCACCTTAGGAAAATTACTTAGAACTTTTTTGTTTTAATCTTTTTATAAATTTGGATGTCAAATTAGTAAAGAGCATCAAAATATTTTTTAAAAAGGTGCTCGTGTTGCATCATCGTAGAATTAACGGTTTCCGAGAAAAACGACTTTAAACATTAACCGTACCTTAAATAATTAAAAATTTGTACTTTGAAAAAATTTTTGAAGTTTTTGAAAAAATTGTATAGAAGTCTGTTGCATTAATTTTTCATGTAGAATCGCCCACCAAAATCCTGACGCGAAATTTCCGGACACCCTGTATATCGGATTTTGTTATTTTTATTAATTGCAGAACCAAAATTCAAATATGACCAAAAGTTGGTGCGTGGTCGATAAACTTATATGATGTAATTCGAATGATGAAGTCAAATATCATACACGGTGGGTAAAAAAATATGAAAATTGTACGGAGTAAACAACCCTCATTTATAAAATTCAGCCAAATGTTATGAAGAATCTAAAGTTTTGTCAGAATTATTGATTCTTGTCCCTTGTAGATGATTAACTTGTATGTGGTTGTTGGACTTAGAACCAGATAAAGACGTAAGTCCTACTGTCTTTGCGACACGTTTCGTCCAAATCTATTGACTTCATTTAGTTTAAGAGCCAGTGAACTTTTTTCCGTGAAAAGTTGCCGATGGACAAATTTTTGCTTAAACTGTGTAGCCTTATGCCCCGTGATCGAAAACCATAGTCTGGTAGCATATAATGAGAAGATTGGCGTTAACGTAATTAATTAGTCATCAAAAAAAAATTAAATTCGAAATACTTGCGGCGTTTACTTCCTTTGCTTGGTCGACATCATACATATCGCGGACAAATCGTTCAAGTGAATGCTTTCTGGAATTCTTCAGATGAGCACGTAGCTCAAAAATGGTTGCTAATTCAAGAAAGTGTTATATACAAACGTTGTAGATAATTTTATAGGCTTTCTTCTTGTGCGTAAGAACTTTTTTTTGGGATGCATCGTTTTCGAGATATAAGCGAAAAACTGAATAAAGTAGGGCCTTTCAAGACCCCCTTGAGTTTGGCTCCTACCACTGATATACCTACAAAATTGACCATCGGCAAGTATTTCGAATTTCAAGATTTTTTTCATGACTAATCAATTGCCAGACTATATGGTTTTCGATCACGGGGGATAAGGCTACACTGTTTAATCAAAAATTTGTCTATCGGCAACTTTTTACGCAAAAAAATCTCTGTGTGCAGCGGTCCAAATATCGATTCAAGGCAGCGCTGTTTCACGCGTTTACGGTTTTTTTTCAATGAATTAAAGGTATGGTCATTTTTCATTTTCCTGTTTACGTTCAGATTTTGGGTTGTTTGGGTTAGATGGGGTGAGTTTTGGTTCGATTAGTTCAGTTTGGGTTAGTTTGTGTTTGGCAAAAATATCGATGTCGCCTTAGCGACATCATCTCTCTATATGATACATTTTACTCTTAGGTTACTGTATTTGCAAAAATGTGTGAACATAATAATGTCAGTGAAGCAGCAAGCTTTATGTTGCGTTTTACTTGTCTAAAAATGTGGTTCTGAGCTAGTTTGGGGAAGAAGTCAAATGAAGGGTACTAGTATTGGTAACTCAGAAATGTACAAAACTAGTTCGTGAACTCCTCCCATAGAAAAGAGAATTTCTTTTTCACATGACCCCTCCCCTGTATCTAAGAATTCTAATCATTTCTCCTATCTCGCAGCCCGGACGCATGATTTCTAAACATCATGGACCTGTGAATGCGGTTTAACGCTATTGGCCCAAGGAGGGTTACGTGTGCAACGTGTTTACTCGACCAGCAGTGGGACTCTGATGAGTAGAAAAGAATAATCGCATGGAAAAATGACGTTTCGATCGAAAATTGGCACTCTCATGGAGTTTTCTACCGTAATCCTTTTTTCCTTCATAACGCTGTAAAATAGAAATGAAGCGATTAAACTTACTTGGTAGAATTGTTTAAGCGGAGTGAGAGTGTTACAACACAAAAATCCCCAAGTATTCCCGGAAATGGTCAAACTTCGTTTCTTCTTCTGAAGGCATTTTATGAGAGTACCAAAATGCGATTCTATCATTTTCGAGTAGAATCGAAACGCAGCGATTCTACTTTTACTTTTCTATTCATCAGAGTCTGCGAGCAGCTGTTAGGCTCCGGCGCATATTCAATATTCATCTATGTTGTTTTGATTACTTTTGATTTTGTATACGGGCGACTTACCAACTTTACCCATCTACCTATTTGCGTTTTGAGTTGAGTTCAGAAAATATCAAATCCTAATTTATTAATTTGTGTGATTTTATTTTGCAAGTTTCGCAGGAGATTATTTGTGTTGTGTGACCGTCTCTCCTTCTTGCATCTCTCCACAGTTCCAGCATCGCAGCTCCCTTCGCTTGGACGCCTCTGTCTCCTTGACGACCCTCCTCACAGATGCCTCGACGGTGTCTTCTTCCAGAGGATCCTTTTTCTCCATCCTCCGCACGCGTGCAGGAGCCTTTACAGACTGCTTCGCCGCTTCGAATTCCAATGCTTTGGCCAGTGCTTCAACCAGTCTATCGGGGCGATTGAGTATCAGGGACTGCCGAATTTCCTGGTCTCAACATCCATCAAGAAAGGCCTGAACTGCAAGCCTTTCTATAACGTTTTCTGGCGTGGTTGGAAAAGCCAGTCGTGCAAGGCGAGCAACAACCGCTTCAAACTCCTGCATGGTCTCGTTGGTCTTCTGAATGCGATTTTTCAACTGAGAGTGGTAGACGTGCTCCAAGTGAGTTTGCCCATATCGCAGTTCCAGATGCTTGACTAGTACATCGTAGTCCTCCTGCTCCTGGGTGTTGAGCGTCTGCAGGATTTCTGTAGCTTCCCCACGAAGTGCCAGAGTCAATGCCAGGGCTTTTTCGGTTGCGGTCCATCCATTTGCCCTTGCTGCTGCCTCGAACTGGCGATGGTAATTGTTCCAGGACAGCTTCCCAGCAAAATGTGGGGCTTTCATGTGGATTCTGATGGTATCAGCTTCTATCTTGGCACTAGCACCTTGGTTTCCGAGTGATACCCGTGGTTGTTCGATGGTAGTGTCTTCTTTCTTTCTCATTTTTTCCATTTCGTCTTCCAGAGTCTTCACTGTGTCTTCAAATCGCTTCTCAAGGTTTCCAGTTTCCACGGCGACATAATCCTTCACAAACTTGTAGTTGTCTACCAACTGTTCCTTAATTTTCTCCTCCATAATTCCAGAAGACTCTGCGCGCTTCTCTTCCATAACTCTAGAAGATTCTTCAAATTTCACTTCCATGGCTTCAAATTTGTCCTCCACCTTTCTAGAGTTTTCTTGAAGTTGATCCTTCAGCTCATCTTTCAAGTTTTTTGACAACTTCTCAACTACTGCGTTGGGATCGCGAATTTAAAATTGGAACGTATCAGGATCCATGCCTTCCTCCATGTAAGCCTCACGAAGCCTTGTTTGTAGATCAGTTTTTTTACTGCAACTATCCAGGACACGCTCCTCCAGCTCCCTCTTCAACTCGGCGACCTTCAATCCGGTTGAAAACACTAGTTTCGCAGCCATTACAGCGAATATTTATGTCCGTTTCTAGAGCACACAATAAATTTTTTTGACACCAATGTAGCAAGCTTCGCTATAGAAAACACTTGTCCCGTCTCAATGTATTTATTTTAAAGTCACTACACACACGGTTCACAACACCACAAATATTTATGTTCACAATCAGAGGTTATTTATGTTTCGCAATCAAAATCTCATTATATACCCTCGCCAAGATTTAAAGAACATTCCAGTGGTTTGTAGAAAAGCGAAGAATGTTCGAGGCCATCTACCCTCGAAAGAATGTACCAGAAGAAGGCAATTCTACACACATGGTGGATGCGCCCAACATGTGCTAAACACATGTTTCGTCACAATATGCTACCATCCACATTGAATCTGTCTTCAAAGTCTGGCTTACACCAAATTCAATGTGGATGGTGACAGAAGAATTGATTTGGTGTACAAGACATAGTTGAGTTCAAATATTGCCGTTTTTCTTTTACACTATCACAGTTACTTGATAAAATAAATATAAAAATATTAGAAACGTAGCTAAAATGGCGAATGCTCTATTTTTTTGTTTCCTGCACTTCACTTGATATTCAACCCGCGAGCCGCCAGTGGACTATGATGTAGGATCATGCTTGCTTTAATAGGTTATTGGAACAACAGTTTTTGTTTTTTTTTTTTGTTAATTATGAATAGGTATTCCATAATTTTCTCCATTCCATACTACCCAGTAATTTTTTTCCACAAGTCTCTGGGATGCCTAGTTTCTGAGATCTGGCACCTTGCCATTCTCAAATAGACACCCTGTGCCCTGTACATACAAATGATGAAAATATTACACTCACCTGCTGTGACCATAATCATATTGAGCAGCTTCATAAATACCATACCTTTTCGGCATAATCGGAAGACAAAGTCTGCAGCACGATATAACGGATAAAATTATTATCAATATCAACTGCAAAAAGCTGTCACTTCATATATTATGACAGCGCTTCACCTGCGCTTCAGTTCAGACCGTAAGAAAAACCGTTCAAGAATTGAGTAAGTTGTACCAAAATTGTAGCGAGATTTTCCATGACCATTGTAGAGAGATACAGTTATTTGATGTTGAGTTATTATTATTGAATAGGTGACAGCAAACAAGCATGCATTCGGTTTTTCCCATCTCCCCTCATGACATCATCGACTCACACAATATTGGTTGTCTATGCTTCTAGTGCATGATACTAAAACTCAAAAGATATGATCAATTGATGGACGAAATTAGACACGACCCGCGCAAACCGTCACTGCGAGCTTGAACTAATAACCCTGCTTCCCACGTATAGGGTCTTTGATTGAAAATATAATCAAACTCATAGAGCGTCTATTTTTCAAGATGGAAAAAAAGATTTAAATAAAAGTTGTGGGTTTTTACGTTTGTTACCTTCTGCACTTCTCAAAAAAAATGTGGCATCGATAAATGGAAAAATGTGGACCTCATTTTTTTAAATTGAACTCCCTGTATATAATGCGTTAAAATGAAAGATCTTTTTATCCTGATTCCAATATACAGGGTCTGGACCAAATTTCAGTAGTGTATTGGGTATACATGCGAAAATAATCTAAAAAAAACATTCGTACGTCCGGAGGAACAACGACGTAATTGCAAATTTTTCGTTCTTGAGCTAATCACGTCAAGTTGCTTCAAAGGCTCCAAAGTTTCCAGAAGAACAAGGTCGTAAAGGTAACTCATCTGATTTTCGACAGAGTCTGAGGGCAGATGCGTCGCTGTGCTGAATCTCGATTTGTAACGAATTCTGGCGATAACAACATCGCATCAGTCAATTATGCCCTTTGAATCTAAAACTTTTATATTCAAAGGTTATGCCATAGTGATGCAGTGATCGTCCTGTGACAGTTTTGATATTGCGAGCACATTGACGTAAATCACAAAACATTAAACCCAATAGAAGAGAAATTCAAATGGCCAAGGTCGAACCATGTTTTTCCATATTATGATTCAACTAGTGCGGGCTAGTGAGCCAGTTTGTCTCCGCCAAAACGTAAAGAAAAAATCGTGCATCGGCCTCCGTATTTGATCAGATAATGGGTCCTATGATTGAACATTCACGTTAAGTTAACGTACCTATATGTTGAGATTGTTTACTAATGCAAATGTTCCATTTGATAACAGCGCTACCATGGTGATATGGACATGTTAAGATAACGTAAACGCTCAATCATAGGACCCATTTGCATTAGTAAACCAATCTCAACGTATACGTTAACTTAACGTGAATGTTTAATCATACGGCCCAATGATTACAAAAACATAACTCTTTTTGAGGTCACATGATATCATTATTCCAGGATGCTTGTCGGATAAGATGAATACGAAGCGAACCTAATTCCCAAGCTGTCTGTCATCGACTGACAAGTGTCTAGTTTCAAGTTTGAAATTTCGAATTAAATATTGAATTAGACGGCACAACTTCCCGATAATTCGTATAGTTTTTCCAATTTCCGTGTGTTATTTACCGATATTTCACTTTTGTCGTTTTAATTTTTTGAAGAAAACTCGGACTTTTTTATTATGGGTGATAGTGACTATCTGTTACTACGTTTATTTCGACAGCTCGATCCGGTTCGAAACTCAAGTGGCTTGAAAATTGAATCCTTAATCTCAACTGTTTATTTCGAGGACTGGGATTGACAGTATTTGACACGACCAAAACACCGAATTGTAACCTCACTTTTTATGTATTGAGTGACGGTAATAGTTTCATAGGTTTATGGTCATATATCCATTAACTCTATATGGAAACCGTCCCATTTGAACAACGACCGACGCTTGATGCCAGGATGAGATAGAAGTGGGGCTTCGCAAGACCAAGACCAAGACCAAGACTGGCCAGTCTTGGTTTTGGTCTTGAAAAATAAATGTGGTCTTGGTCTTGGATCTTGGTCTCGATATCTCAAGACCAAGACAAGACTCGCTCAGTCTTGGTCTTCGTCTTGATAGTCTTGGTCTTGGTCTTGATGGTCTTGAAAAAAATTGATAACGAATTTTCAAAATACTCATAACATACAGCATAACAATTCTTCAATAGATGTTTTTCATAAAACGTCAATCAGTGAATGTTTCATCAAAATCGCAATTCTGAACCGAAGAAAAAAAATAAATTCCTATTGTATAGTTTTGCCTGATAAAAACGTTTTGAAAAGGCGAAAGGCATACGATCTTTTTGTCACAAGAAGAGACAAGTACTCTTCCTTATTATTTATTTTTACCTGAGATGGCGGTACGATTTTAACAAGCTGCACGAAATAGCAGATTGTATCTTTTCATTCAACTTCATAGGATGTGACATCCAAAACGTACAGGGTGATTCATTTTCAGCGACAGGGTGCCAGTTCTCGTAAACTATTCATCATAGAGACCCAGGAAAAAATAATCTGTAAAGTAATGTGCCCAAGAGAAAATGCTGGAAATATATTTCAAGCTTCTAGGGTCTTCGCCAGGGTGCGTAACGGTACTGTGAAAACAGAAAATCGATAAATTTTCGAAATTTTTCACGGTGAACTACAAAATAAGAATAAGGAAACAGATTTTGGAGGATATTCTCTACAAAATTTCCCCCTGACACTTCTCTCTAAGTTGTCAAATAAGACAGCTACAAGCTGTCAAACTTGATGTCACTAATTTTCCTATAACTTCGTAATTACTACACTGATTTGACTGTACTTAAGCTCATTTTGGAGAGGAAAATCTGCTTTTTCTGGTGCATTCACTCGGGGTCGATTTTATCCGCTTTAGCCGACCACACAATATGAATTGTGAAAGTCAAACATGAATTCGAGGTTTTTTCGAAATTTTCAAATGCAAACCCACTTAATAGATGTCCTCATCGTGTTATTTGGATAATTTCCTACCACTTTCATGCAGGTTATTTTTCTATATCTTTTGAAATAGAAGAGTTACGGAGAATGCATCAGGAATCCCGAATCCGTCGAGGAATAGTTTTGAAACAGTCCCTGTATATTTGAATGTGTCAAAAAGGAAATTTAGTGACATGAAGTTTGACGGCTTGTAGCTGTCTTATTTGACAACTAAGAGAGAAGTGGCGGGGGCAATTTTGTAGAGAATATCGTCTAGAACTTAGACTATAAATAAGAATCTGTAATCTGTTTCCATATATTGTTTTGGTAATTCAAAAGGGAGAATTACAAAAATGTGTTGAATTTTTGTTTTCACAGTACCGTTACGCCCCGTTGCGTCGATCCCAGAAGCTTGAAATATATTTTCAGCATTTTCTCTTGGGCACATTATTACTCTACAGATTTTTTTCCTGAGTCTCTATGATTAATAAGTTTATGAGAACCGGCACCCTGTCGCCTAAATTAAATCACCCGGTACATCTTTTGCGTTTTTAGAGCGATTTTCTTCATTGTGAATGGTTTGCATATTTTATTGTCTATTGGGCCAAATTATACGGAATCCACTTTTCTACTTACTTTTTCAACCATAAGAACTTATCTAGGCACCCATGCCAAACAAAGGTTTTCGAATGCGTCACATAGCTCATTTTGCATTTCGTTCGCCTATTCGCAACAAAAGTAGATTTGGATTAGTTTGTGTGAGATGCGGGTTTTGTGTAAATGGCAAAGCTCATTCATCAAAACTATGATGAATATACAAGAATAAAGAATATTCTCAATATTCAGTACCTAACACATTATTTACTTTCACGTAGGAAAGTATAGGTACATTACTTGATGGTTTAGCAATCTGTTACATTTATTTATAACTTGTTATAGAGTTCAATAAACTTTTTTGAACATTGTAATAGTTTGATTAGATGGAATACTAAGATCATTTTTTTGTGATGTAAAAAAATACACATTCAGATGGTAAAGTTGAAGCTTCTTATTTTTCAGGGAATCTACTGAAAAATTGCTATCAAATTTACGAATATTCGTTCCAGTGATCTGGTAGCATGCACTGATTAGATTCTATACCTACTACTGTGAATTGGAAAATTCCAAAAATATATTTTTGAAGAATTGATTTACATAAAAGACTTATTGAAAGTAGATAGAGGGTCCTATGATGGAACGTTTACGTTAACTTAACATGTCCAGTTCACCATGGTAACGCTGTTAGCAAATGGAACATTTGCATCAGTAAACAATCTCAACGTATACGTTAACTTAACGTGAATGTAAAAAAAGGCGTGGGATGATTTATATTAACGAGGTATTTTCATGAAAAAAAGTTTCTATAAACATTTGACCAAAAATGTTTTCTACGGGAGCTACGCCCTCCCAAATAGGGCGCCTCAAAGGAATTTGTTTTTCAATATTTAATACAAAAATCATGACATTTCATATATCGCATAAACTTTTAAAGCAGAATTAGAATTTTAGCTCAAAATGTCGAAATTTGAATCAGAGCCGTACCAAACTGGAAGGGTTGAGTGTATAACTTAGACTTCGATAAATGGGGGTGTACGGTGTACGAAGACTCTATGGGGACCACCTGACATAGAGAGGAATGAGGCCGATGACTGAGTAACAGTGAATGGCTGGCTCGTCATAGGAAGCAATTAAAACTTAATTCATATTTTCATAATATAAAAATTTGATTTTTCAAAATTGATCCATTTTCTCAGGTCGATTTCTTCCTTCTAGCGAAAAAATACGAGAAATCTTTTTTGTAGGAAATTTAACATAGAACAATTTAGTACCCCAGTATTTTTTGGCTTGGTGCTCTAGTTTTCAAATTATTCAAGTAAAACGTAAAAAAGTGACTGACAGAGACTCCCCCCATCGATCAGAACTTTTAGTATGTTGTTCAGAACGCTTCATCCTTCACCTATAGGTATACCAAAATCCGCAACTACACGATTTTTTTTCTCTATCCGGAATTTTTTGGTCTTCGTAGTCTGAACTATGATAAATACCTATCCTTTTTTTTGCAGCCGAATATTTCAAGTCCAAAAAGCACAATTCACCAAGCGGAGTGGATCCAAAATATTGTCCACATTTTGATCTGTTGGATGAGCTCTTGAGAGACCGCCCATCCGTCTGTATGGGTGGTGGTCCTCATCCGAAAGGGAACAAATAAATCATGAAGAAACTATTTACAAGGAAGAAGGTCAGGCGGAGAAGGAGGGTACTGACCAGGACCAGGAATATGGAGCGTCTGAATTTTTAGAGGAGATATATAATGTGTCGGATGTACCTCTCACCTATGTCACCGCTTCCAGCTGCCTTTTCTGAAGGCATAGCGTCAACATCGACAGCAACTCCTGAAGGCAGAGCTGTTCAACAGGCCTCAGACACTATAAGAATTAATTGGGGCCTAAAAACTCTGCCACCAAAAAACCAGACTGCAGTTTCATTAGAAGTAAGGTATTCACTCCAGGACGCACTAGCGTAAATCACAGCACAACAAGAAAAAGAAGATGAAAGTATGGAAAAACTTTTGAAGGGGCAATCACAACTTATTAAGGAAATGTCCAAAGACTTCATTGAGGGATTGGAAGGTCTGTCTAAAAAAAGAAGAAGATATTATTCTTCATCTTCGGACCCTGAGTCTGACGAAGAAAAAAGGAAGAAAAAAAAATAGTTTTTTTCTAGTTGAGTATATATTTTGAAGTTTTTTTTGTATACAAGTGAAATTGAAAGAATCATATTATTATTCATTTGGATAAAGTTGAAGTGTGATTTCTAGCTGTACCATATTTGCCCGAGTCTTCAATAATTATAAGCCTATGGTTGTTACAAATCAAGATCAATGAAGGTCATCAAAGTCATATCTAATTCAAATGATATAAGTGGTGAAAAAACTTACGAAAAATGGCAACTGCAGAAAAAATCAAAAATTTCAGGTACTACTTTTCGCGCTCATTTACATTTATTGTAAAAGAGTTGAAGGACATAGACCAAAAAAAGAACTTTTAAACCAGGGCCCGAAAAATGGAAATTTTCATATAACTTGCCTAGATGCCCTCAAAGGAACCTTATCACTTAGATAGTTATACAAATAATCTCTTAAATCATATGCCTCATACGACTCTCTAATATTTGAAGGTCTTCCCAACTGTGGTTGCGGAAAAATGATGTCTGCTTTTTCTACTTCTTTCATCCAATTATTATTGAAGTGGCCCTTTCTTGTTTCTATGATGTTATGAAGAGTACAGCATGCTGCCACTATCTTGGGCATAAATTTGTAATCCATATCACACTGTTTAAGTAGCCTCCTCCAGCGAGCCTTGAGTCTTCCAAAAGCATTCTCGACAACCACCCTTCCGGCACTTGCATGCAAATATGTCAAGTTAAGGGTCCCTTAGCGTTAAGTATCCTCAAAATAGGTTGGTGCAATCGGCCATAAATGGCTTAAGTGTTTATTTCGTGGATTGGGATTGACTTGACTCAAGTCAATCCTAAAAACTATTGAGATTGGATTTATTTTTCCAAGCCGCTTGAGCGCTCAATCTCAACCGTTTATATCGAGGATTAGAGGGGATTAAGGTGGGATTTACCAAGCCACTTGAGTTTCGATCCGGATCGAACCGTCGAAATAAACGTAGTAAATATCAACCGTTTATATCATGGATTAGAGGGTATTCAAGATGTCGAAATGAACGTCGTATGTTACTACGTTTATTTCGACAGCTCATCGATCCGGATCGAAACTCAACTGGCTTGAAAATTGAATCCCTAATCTCAACTGTTTATTTCGATGATTGAGATTGAGATTGACAGTATTTGACACGACCAAAACACCGACTTATAACCTCACTTTATGTTTATGTATTAAGTGACAAGCATAAAAGCTATAACCTCAAATTTTCCATTGCACACTGGTAGATCAGTCTGTGCTCCGATGGGGTCGATGACCATGGTTCGGAGACCACGTTAAAATGTAGGTCTCATTGCAAGGAATGTAAAACCGGTCCCCCCTCCCTACTCTACGATCCCGTCTGCCGTCTTAGACGTGCACACATATAGATATATATTGTATAATAAGCTGGCAAATTGCCTTAATAGGAGCGCCATTCTTCCTAACTACCTAACCCAAATTTTCCATTTTCGAGCTAATTTTGACACTGTCAAAAGGTAGTGAAGCTAGGCGCCAAAGTTCGATCCGGATAGAAAATGGATTAAGCGATTATTTCGTGGATTGGGATTGACAATACTAAAAACTATTGGAATTGGATTTATTTTTCCAAGCCGCTTCGCGCTCAATCTCAACCGTTTATATCGAGGATTAGAGGGTATTCAAGTGGGATTTACCAAGCCACTTGAGTTTCAATCCGGATCGAACCGTCGAAATAAACGTAGTAAGTTTACAGGTAAGCATTAAGTATTTTGTATCATTTTCGTAGATAGTAGAGTCTTGACCAAAAAGCGCTTAATTATTGTGGGACTATCGGGGTTACAAGATGAAATCGACAGTAATTTGAAGAGTTTTATGTGGTGATTGTAAATCCAATAAAAGAAATCAAAAATCGGGGTTGGCGTTGACAAAAGCAGGGCGTTACAGTGGTTATAACTAACAATCGAGTTGATCGCATGTAGGTACGTATAGACTATTTATTGAAGAATATGGTCACAATTGCTTAACACAGGTTAATTTTTTTCAGTTCATAGGTATTTTATTATTTTTTTGTTTCTCTTGGATTTTTGGCCATATTATACTGAAGGGGACTTTGATTTTCCACTCACACTCACTGAATTATTAGGCATTCTTTTTTGTTTCATCTAATTCTTATTATTCATTTGTTTGTTTTGTTTCCAGTTATTTTCACATTTTGATTGATTTTTTTTCACTTCCTAGATATGGACTGGTTGTTTTCTATCAAGAAACTATTTAAAAATGCTAACCCTCCGTTATATAGGCAAAACAACCTATTTTCCACCAATAAGAAACTGGACTCTAAACTCTAAAAGCAAAAGAAAAACGACCTACTGAGCATGACATCCAGCTTGAAGACAAAAATGCCAATTATATTCTAGAATGTGTTGCAAGCACAAACGGTAATGAAACCCCTTTTAAGTATTATGTTCAACAATATAATTTCAGCAGTGTACGGGAAAAAACGAATTCTATTCCAATATCTTCCCCACATGACCTAACTGCTTGCTTTATGCAAAAACACTCTATTAACACTTTGAAAGGCGGGTTTGTCTTGACTGGTTCTTTCGAAGCACATTATTCCGTATTTGAGTGATTGTACTCTAACGGACCATCTATAATATGTAAGATTTGTTATAGATAACAGAGTATTCCTCCAGACCTAATTTGAAGCCTTGCCATTGGGTCTTCTAGCACGTGGATGATGGGCGGCCAGTCTTCTGGTATTATTAAAATCTGGATACCAGACTAGACTGGTTATTTCCAGTTGGAGAGCGCATCGAGGCAAGATTCTGCAGGTGGTGGCAGTGAATTATAACACCGTGGTTCACATTTCGCAAAAAAAAAAAACACTTCAAGAGTGCATTATTCACATACTTTATCTAAGAACTAAATCCAAACAGCCAATTATTTATACAAAAAATATGGAAATCTTTCACGTAAAAAGGTGGAATGATAAAGAAATCTTTTGATTCCTGGTTTTCTATGATTCTAAAAATAATAATTTTCATGTGAGACTTTGATAGCATGAATCACTAGTGTTCTGAAATAGCAAGTTCAATCTAATATGATCTAAAGAACATTATGTAATCTGAAGAACCAAACTGTTATAATGATTAATGATGCTACTGGTAAGTGATAGAGCGAAAAGCATATTGATTAGATTCTTTTCTCAAAATATCAATCTCAACTTTTTGTTGTGTATGTTTGAATATTGAATCTGTGTACCTCAAAGTATGCCATCTGATATGGTATATGACTTTTTCAAAAGCTACGAAAATGTTTGTATCTTATTGTTTTATGAGTGTCTGGTACCATGCCAAAGTCTGATTCTGTAATGGACCAACATAAAAACCTGAGAACAACTACATGAAAGTACAGTAGTGCTACAAATAATAGATCAGTGGCGAAGTTTTTTTTTACTTGTATGCAGGACAGTGTATAGACGAAAATATATTTTTTGGAAAGCTTACATGATCCCTAACTTTTGTATTTACCGTTTTTTGATATTACCAATAATAATTCCTTTAAGGGGGGTGTCAAGTTATAAAGAGATCTATAATTTATTGTCAGTAGGTATTTGAACATCATAAAAAACCACCAATAACTCTTACTATTGATACCAGATAATGAATGCATGTCTTATGCCACATTTCTACATATTATTGTTTTCATTACTTTTTCGATTCATTTTATTTATTCGAAGATTTTGCGTATTGGTTTTATTGATTCATAATTAAAAAAACCGTTGAAAATCTTAGCAACCTATCCAATATCCGGCCTGTTTCATAAAAAAATCCGAAAGTCAGAGCCAAGCCAATCAGCATTTATTTTGTTATTACAGTTCGCTGTTTTTGACCAATCGGATAAAGCCTGACTAGTATGTGACTTTTGTTGGAACACGACCAATAAAAACTGACTTTGTGTGACCCTATATAACTCAATATTTTTTCGGAAAATAGTAAAATTAATTGTATGAAAATCACGATTCTATATTACCTTTATTAGAAAATTGTATCTATGAAAGCCACATACTGATTGATTTCTTTTTCAAGCAATCTATATTAGTTAATAGTCATGTTGTACCAGTATACATATATTAACATCTATTGTATATTATTTGATATTTTTATTTTATATCAATTATATTATATTATTCTTTTTGAATTGGTTCAAATAAATATTTTATATTGTCACATTAGTACTGGAGGAAAATATACTTGGTGTAAATCCACCCAATTTGCCACTGGTAGAATCGCTGAGCGAGCAGTTTTTTTGCTATGAATAGACACGTTCAGCGAGATGACGGTCAGTGGTTGGCTTAGCCAACTACTCTCCATTGTGATTGTGAGTAGTGTAATCCTTCTCACCCTGAGTAGTGTAACCCCTCTCAGCCTCAAAGTACATGCTCGTCCTAGTGTTATAGTGGGGATAGATGGGATGTACCATGGACGATAATAAATGGAAGTTGCCTTTACGGATTATCTCTACTGTTCAGCCCAGCTACGTTCCTTAGAGCACGACAGGTGTTGTGGCTCCAGTGAAAGACCCAGTCTAACACCTTACGTGACAATATTGCTTCTCATTTAATAAAAACATTATTATTTACATGGTTTTGCTTTTGATGATACTCCAAGACATTATACAAAACTCCTACTTTTTCTTACACATCTTTGTCTTTTTATTCTACTTCCTTACATTTTTTTTCTAACTGGTTTCAAGTGGATCACATCGGCTTTACATATGACGAAAAAGTAGTGTATTGGATGGTAAGAAACTTAAATAACAGGGACAAAAAGAATTTCGTGTCGTTCTGGTGGACGCAATCAAATGCAGCGCCACGCCGCTTTAGATAAGTGTGTCGGCCGGGGAACTGAGATTATGATAATGCCTTTTAGCATTGCACTTTCCGCCCAAGAAATATTTTTAGTTTTATCAATGCCTATAGGAGGTTGTTACAGCCTATTTCATAATACCCCTTTAAAGCCAATAAGTTATAATGATATCATTAAAACAACGATACAACCTCCTTACAACCCTGAGGGCCCACTCCTAAGGAGGCTGTTACGGCTTATTTTAAAGCTTGTTATAAAACCTAAGTGAAACATTTATAGCAAACGATAAAGCACTCATAAAACCTTACATACAATATGCAGTTTAAAACTACTTGACTAGTCTTACAACCCTTTGGCCGTAACACTGACTTCTTCAAATACATTGATAAAACACTTTTTGCTAATTTGGAATATCATATAACCAGTTTTTCTTGTACTTGTGGTTGTTGGGAGTTATTTGTTTTATGCGAGCTCTATCGTTGTATTTTGACAGTTATGAGATCCAATCATAGAAATTGATAAAAATGGACAAGCAGGTAGGTATAGGATCCATTTTTTATTTGAACATCTCAATCTCAGAACGAGTTATATCAAATAAACTACATATTATTATAATAATGCGATGTATTTACCAACGAATAAGAATTTTCTGATGAATGTATATAAAATACTCACACAAAACATCAGCGCCTCGAAAATATTGCGTTTAAATATATATTTATAAATTTTTAAGGCATTAAGGCGAAATTGAAAAATGATCAAAATCAGTCAAATTTGTGCACAAAAGAATAAAAATGAAAGGTTCTGAAAAATTTGAAAGTCTTGGAAAGTCCATTCAATGGGTTCTTGCTATTTTTCTAATTATTTAATTAATGGCGAATGTGTGACACCGTGAAAAATATGGCCGTCATGCTTATAAAGCCAATTGTTCATATCTGAGATATCGTTAAAACACTTAAGCTTTAAGAACCATTTTTATATACATCCAATAATAATGCCTCTAGTACAACAGCTCCTTTCATGATTATCCATAGAACAATATGGTTGTAAGGTTGACTTAGAATTGTTTCATCATAAAGCCTTATTACTCTATGATTTACCTGATGTGGCCAATTGGCTGTAAAAAGAAAAAGAAGAGCGGGAAGAGTGACACACGTGACAGATGACGGACAGTCGACGTTGGATTTGGCTTGGCATTTATCATTTATTATTTATTTATTTAGAGCAATTTGATAAATTTTCCCTCGTTTTTATAATGTTTAAATAATTCTTCTTTTTTTGTCTTTTGAAATAGCCTGATTTCTTGATTTTACACCATTTATTTGCATTTGAGTTCATGCTGTAACTTATTCAATCAACGAATCAACGGTTTATGTTAGAACACAAAAAATGAACAAGTTACATGAAGAGGTTATGAGGGTTTTATTCTAGATAATTTTAAAGCAAACATGCTTTTTCATTGACTTGAATAAAACCAAATATACCTCCAAATGAATAAGCTTTATCATGGTTTTATGGAGTAAATATATCCGATTGCTTAAAACCATTTTGATCTTTTTCAGTCAAAGTTACAGCCTAAAGTTCTTAAGGAGGTTTTAGGAGCAAACAGCTGTAACAAAGATATTCAATGACCTTCATAAGGCTTGCTTAAAACCAATGTCTTATTGGTTTTATGAGTGAGTTTTATAGCTAATGTTAAAACCTTGTTTTAGGATCATTATGCCGTAAGGCATATTTGGTCTGAGTTAAAACCTCCTTAAAACATGACACTTAAGTAGAACCACTTCAAAACCTACATAAAGCTTGCTTTAAACCAATAAGCCGTAAAAATGTTCCTTGGGCGTTCTATTGGGTTTATTGTTTTGTGACGAAAATGTATAAACGAAACTTTTGAAAGAACTTTTCGTTCTGCGTTCTGTGCAACTCAATTGTAGATTGAGCCATTGTTGTACACACTTTCCTACGGGAACAATGACGTGAATGTTACTTTTCATATTTGATAAACAATAATATAATATTCTACTTTTTTGTGAAATTTAAAATAGGTATTACTTTCCCATATAAAGCTAATCGTCCCTTAAAAAAAACTCTGTGTATCTCCTTTATTCTTCCACCTAGACTTCTGACGATTGACAAGTAATCTAATTGTAAATTACACAACAAGTATAGAAATTGACAGAAATTTGGCTGGTGATATAATCATCTTGCAAAATTTGTCGCAACTTTGGGGCCTGCTGGTGGCTATTATTCTTTCACCTAGTGTTCTGACGATTTTTTCCCGAAATCCTCATCCTATCACGGATTGAATCGCAAATCGTCAGAAATTTACCTTATCTCTTTTTTTTGAAAAATAAATCAAGTTTAACCCCCTCATTTCTCACTTTATTCTTCCAGGATGACTTCTGACGATCCTTCTTTCGCCCAGAGATTTCGCCATGTTGGTAACAATCGAACCTGTAAATGTTAAAATTTCCCATTAACTCCGTCACTACTAAAGCAACGTAGCCAGCTCTCCGAGTATTAGTGTTAAGTGTGTGTAGATGATATAGACTGCAAACAAATTAGTTCAAACTGGTCAAGAGATTTCCGTAGTGCTAAACATTACAGTATCGTCAAAGAGCTCTACCTGTACGTCGTCATCCAACCAAAACTGTTTTTATGGGCTTTGAGTTTGAGTCTATTTAAGTCGTGGGTAATGTTTAGTCAAACGAAACATGAAATCAAGATCAAGATCCTCTATTTTAAAGAAATATTGTATATTAAACAATCATTTTCCAATACCAATATTAGGAATTAGAATCAGTATTCATAGAAAGGACCTCTAACTTGCTGTATTCAGTATTGTTACACAGGACTGCTTTCACTTCGCCTGTGAATTTTCCCTTTATGCAAAGACCGGACTGGTTATCTCGAAGCTTATAAAACGACAATACGGTGGGAAATGACGCCAAGTTTTCTTCTCCACAGTCCACTAATATAACTGAGCGTGTTTTGGGTTTTATTTTTAAGCAATATTCATCTTTGTCCTGAAGAGAAAAAAAAAATGGGATTATTGAATAAATCTGGACAGTTGCTGAGATTTTGAAGAAGCTCTCCAGGTCGAATGAAATGTCACTCAATGATAGTATTATTTATTTTTATTTATTTATTTATTTATTGAATTAAAGTCTTACAAAACACCAATACAATGGTAATTACAATATAAGACTACACTAAGTACTACAAGCAATAAAAGAAACAAACATAAAGAATGAAAACAAACAAACAGATATGGCGTATAATAGTAGGTACTACATTGAGCTTGACTTTTTAAGTTTACCCACAGGAATATTAAAAAAATCAATATCAGTACTCTTACACAGACTATTACAATGTTCTAACATTTGATTTAAGGGACTTTCCAAAGTGGTCCTAACACTAAACAACCTGTCCTGCCTACATCTAAGATTGACTTTAGGAACATGAAAATATATTGAGTTAATAAGAGTGCATCCCTGGTATTTAATGTTGTTTAATATATGATAGATAAATAACACAGAGTGTTGTTTTCTTCTTTCACAGAGTTTTTGAAAATTATAAGTATTTAACATGCTTTGGTAAGAAACAAGATAAGGGTATTCATTATTATCTCTTAGGTATAAAAATCTTAGAAACTTTTTCTGTACACGTTCAATATAATCTGAATGACAATGGGTTTTAGGTGACCATATTATTGCTGCATATTCTAGGTGAGGCCTTACAATGGCATTATAAAGTTGTACAAGAGTGCTTAGATTTTGAAAATTTCTTGAATTACGGATAATAAAACCCAATTTTTTGTATGCCTTATTGACAATAAACTCATAATGGGTGGTAAATAAAATTATTATATTTTATAATAAAATTATGGCGGATTGCAGTGATTGCACCAACCTATTTTGAGGATACTTAACGCTAAGTGACACTTAACTTGACAATTTTGCATGCAAAACTGTCAAGTTAAGGGTTCCTTAGCGTTAAGTATCCTCAAAATTAGTTTGTGCAATCGGCCATTAGTATTTCTTTTTATAATTGTGCCACTGTCTCAAACGACTAAATGTAGAGCGGTCGACAAGGTAGTAGACATGAAAGAATAGATCGGTAAACCATCGACCAATGACTGTTGACTCAATCGCAATGATGATGACGTCACGGGAAGTAATATGGCCACACCCTTTTTCGAAAATTCATGAAGTTTGCTTTTTCTTTTTTGTTTATCTAGTACATTTTTGGGTATTTAAAAAAAAAATTTGCTGATGACTTTCAAATATTGAGTAGAATACATACCTATATAAAATTTCAAGTCATTTCAAAATGTATGCAAATTGTCCATTATTATTATTATTAACTGTGTACTATGGAACAAGTGGTCTTCGATATGATAAATGTGAAGAGGTTTTTCAAATATTCATATGAAGAAAAACTAGAATTGAAAAAGAAAGAATTAGCAGACATTTTTATTGAAAAATCTGGTGTGAGTAGAGGGAGAACTTACACTCGTAAATTTAATCGAGACATCTATTCGAAAGATGCATGGATATACAGGGTTATTCACGTTATTCGACACGAAACATTATGGCCGGAGTATATGATTTTGAAAAAGTTTTTTTTCCTGGATGGATAGGGACCCTTTGAGGCTACATTTTAAAAATATTTTCATGTTATACAGGGTGTCCCTAAAACACTAAACGAATCAAAGTTGTATTTTTTTAAATGGAACCCCCTGTATATTAATCGATATTTCAATTCTTTTTTCAATTTGGAACAAAAATTGTGATACAACTAATGTTCCTAAATTCAACCGTTATCGAGATATCGCGTTTTAAAAATGGCATTTTTGCAACTTTGACATGCTATAAAACTCAAACTATTCAAGTTAGAGAAAAATGGATTGCACATTCCTATCTTAACTTTTCAAGAGCTATTCAAGGAGATTAAATTCATTCTTGTGAAAAAATGTCAAAATGTGCCGAAAAAAGTTGACAGTTGACGGTACCTTCTATCCAAATGACAGAAGAGCTCTTGAAAAGTTGAGATAGGAAAGTGCAAACCATTTTCCTCTAACTTGAATAGTTTGAATTTTATAGCATGTCAAAGTTGCAAATACAACTTTGATGCGTTTAGTGTTTTGGGGACACCCTGTATAACGTTAAAATATTTTTAAAATGTAGCCTTGAAGGGTCCCTATCCATCCAGAAAAAAACCTTTTCAAAATCATATACTTCGGGCATAATGTTTCGTGTCGAATAACGTGAATAACTCTGTATATGTGCAACAAAAATAATGCGTTATTTGTTTTCCCTGTTTTTTTTGGGTTGTGGTGATTAAGCTTGAACGGAAATAAGTTTAAATCTATTTACGGCAACAAAATCATTAATATATTCAATGTGTATGGGGGCTAGTGGCAATAAACCACTCTTTCCCATTTCTCAATATTAGAGTAGTGAACCATTTAGAAAAATTATATGTGGAAGAAATGACTGCAACCAGTCAACAAAAATAGGGGGTGGAGGAGGAATAAGATATTTCTGGATTGATTTTAAAAATTTCTCTCGATAACTGTTTTTGAATTTAGTCTTATTAAATTTATAACATCCATTTTTCTTCAGGTGGAAGTTATGTTCTTGCTAGAGTTTTCATTCAAATGGGCTCACCGGGTGACGTCTCTTGCCGCGCTTGATTGGTCAGAAATTTACGAAGCAACCTGTCTTTCTTATACAAACCTTGTTCAAATGTCAAAACGACAAAAAAAACGCGCGAACAATTTTAAGTGTGAGAAGATAAATAAATTATAGAACGGAACTTCCCCCAGTTGAAATGAGGGGAAATTGATTATAAAGGAGGGGGAATTCCATCAAAAAAGTGCGGCTCCGCCACATTGCCTGCGCCACTTTGCAGAACCTCCATAATATTAACCCACGACCCGCCACTGCCTTGTAATTTTTTCATTTTAAAAATTGCAAAACGTCAAATACAACGTGCTTCTATCCTTGTCTAGCTGAAAGTAGAACAAGAATAGAGTATAAAGTCTGTCCTGCAATGTGAGAGCGAAAGAGATGTCAAAACAAAAATATGACTTTTGCTTGATCTGGAATGGCGCTTCTTGCTTGACCTCTAGTTAATATTCACGTACTCAACGTTTTATTTGTGTATTGTTGAATCAACAAATAGGTATGTTACTCTTCATGAAATTCAATCAAAACTCATTGAAACTTGGCACTGACACTGACAGCAATTTGGAGGTTATAAATATTGTCACATGTGACCACAAAACATTAAACCCAATAGAAAAGAAATACAAATGGCCAAGGTCAAACCATGTTTCTCCATTTAGACTAGTTCCCCGGCCGACAAACAAAATATATGGGGGCGCTATTGGGCTACTGTGTCTCCGCCAAAACGCAAAGAAAAATTCATGCATCGGACTCCGTATTTGATAAGATCAGTTGAGAGTAGATAGAGCTAGTTAGACCACGTGATTAAAAATACATCACTCCTCCTGAGGTCACATGATATCTTTATTTCAGGATGCTTGTCGGATCAAATTAATACGAAACGATTCCAAGCATTAACTGACAAGTGTCTAGTTTCAGATTCAAAATATTGAATTAGCAATTACGACTTTTCGATAAATAATTTGTACCACTTTTTCCAATTTGCGTGCGTTATTTTTTGTTGTTTCTATTTTTTCGTTTTAACTGTTTTGTGTCATCAGTGGATTACCTGAAGACTTAGATTTTTATATTGTGGGTTCGTCTATGACAGTGACCATTTGTATACAGGTAAGCATTATGTATTTTGTATTTTCGTAGATAGTAGAGGGCTCTCTTTTCCGGAAAGCGCTCAACTACTGTGGGATTATCGCGTCGGGGTTACAAGATGAAGTCAACATTAATTTGAATAGTATCATGTGGTGATTGTTAATCCCAGAGTTATCAAAAATCGGAGAGCGCAAAAATCGAGTTTATTGCATGCTCGTTTAGAATATTATGATTAAAGAATATTTTCCTCATTGTAAATGGATGTAATTGCATATTTGAACGTAATATTTAGTTATGATCGGCTTTTTTTGCAACTTTCGATATTGTAACAAATATGTACCTATAAAGTTTTCTCCTCAGTGAAATCAATAATTTTTGACAAACTGCGTACTGCGTATACGACTGCAAAAATGTAATATCTTATGATTCTATTAGAGATTTTAGAACATGCAGAACTTTTTATGAAGAAAATTTTTTTTAAAAAAATTAATGAATTTATAATAAAATTTTCCATATGGTTCCAACTGGATGAGACATACTGTACAATTGAGAATATCAAGATTTATTAGATCTACAAGGATTTGGATTTGAATATAGACATGGATTTCTCGAGTGTCGATCCAAAGAAGAAATGTTGCGTTCCTGGTTGCTTTGGCTCTTTTACAATGCATCGTTTTCCCAAAGATCCTGCACGCTGTCAGATATGGTTGAATATTTTACGAAATCCAGATTTACGCACTTTGCATCCCGATACACTATATAACTTTCGGAGAGTTTGCAGTTTACACTTTGAGGAGAGTGCATATGTAGACACGCGGGGTCAGGGAAGGTTTTCTCATCAATTCCAAGGAGGTAGTCCCACTATTTGATGGACCTCATCTTATGAAGGATATTCGCAATAATCTGCTAAATAAGGATCTGCGTTTCATTAAAGATGGTGTTCAGAGAATAGCTAAATGGGAACATCTGGAGCAATTTTATATGTTGGATGCCGAGGACGAAGACCAGATCTGCAGTTTTTTAACCGACAGTCATATAATCAGGAGCAAAATTAATAAAATGAAGGTGGAGCTCTGCACCCAGGTATTCAGCAGGCGAGTGGGTTGTCTCATGAAGCGAATATTAAAGTGGAGTAAGTTATTATACTTGAAATTATCTAAATAAAAGGTGATTTTCAGAAAGACCAGATATCAGGCTGGATGAGAAAGCTGTAGACACTGCTGAGGCGGTCCTTTTCTTTGATGATCTGTTCGACAGCATCAATTCTAGTCAAAGAAATTCTCCTCCAGGCAAGCTTCTCAAAGCTGCTGTGAAGTCTTCATCAATGCATATAGATTTCTGGACCGAATGCATGAGAATACTTGAAACGATGAAGTATTTTTGTCCGAAGAAGAACTCATTTGTACCCATTCCAACGTTGAAAAATTTTATTTTTACGCTGAAGAGATTGATTCATTTGAGTTCAAAACTATTAAAAAACAAAAAGATCAAATATGTCATGACACGGCCTTTCCAGCAGGACGCTCTGGAAAATTTTTTTGGGAGCATCAGGAGCTATGGCGCGCGCCAAACATCACCAACTGCAGCTCATTCCGCCACCAGTTTCAAGGCTTTGTCGATTAATAATTTCATGTCCAGCCATTCTCCGGGGTCAAATTGCGAGATTGACAAAAGTGACGGAGCTCTCGACAATTTGAGAACTTTTTTGACAAAAAAAAGTTTTGCGGATATTACGCCACTGGATGCTTTGAAATCATCAATTATTCTCCCATATGTGCTTCACAAAAAAACCCAAATAGCGAAGAATGTGAGAACTTATATTACTGGTTTCATCGCTAGAACGTTTTTGAAGAAGATCAATTAGTGTGAGTCTTGTCGACAAAAGGTTTTACATAGGGAGAATAATGATTACACATAATTTATTGAGGCACGCCAATACAAAAATTGTAAACTGACAGTTTCTGGAACATCTTTCAACGAAATTGTCAGTGAAGCAATGTCCAGAATTTTCAATTTGATCCCCAAAGTATGCACAAGGCTTAAAGTTTTGAAGATCATAGACTCTGTTTTGAGTTCGAAAATGGCAATACTTTTCGAATTGCTCAACTGCCCGCAGCATACCCATCAAGCGGAGGTCTTGAGGAGACTGATTGCAAGATGCTGTTCGTTCTGGTGGTCAAAAAGGGTAAATCAGATATCCAAGGGCAAAGATGCGAAATTTACTTCTCTTGTGAAATACAAAAAAAAAACAAATTTGATCCAGTGAAGATACATGCATACGAGATGCATGAAAAGATGGAGAAGAAACGTAAGGTGAGAAAAAAAAGTGTAGATATGTAGTCAGTTTGATTCACTAAGTGAATCTTCAATAGGCTATAACGAAAATTCGAGGAAAAACCCCAACTCTAAACTCCACACTCGAACGGAAAAAGCTATAAGAAGAACGCCCCATGTAAAAAAATTAGCTCGAATTCTATTTTATAGCTGTCACACAGGTTATTTTTCTTAGGTACTAACGGAGAATTTGATTTTCCACTCAATCTCCTTGGATTATCAGGTATTTTGTTTCATAAAAATGTATTCATTCCTTTGTTTTTTTGTTTCATCTTATTCTAATGATTCTTTTTAATCGTTTTATTTTTATTTATTTTCACATTTTTTGTTTCACTTAAATTTGCAATAATTCTCTCAATCATCTCACATTTTGATTGATTTTTTTTCGCTTTCTAGACTTGGACCGGTTGTTACAAGAAATCTTTTAAAAATGCTAACCCTTGTGTTGCACAATGTATACCTTATAGATACCAGTATAATATTATGTTAATTATCTGCTATATTATTATATTATTCTTTTTCAATTAGTTCAAATAAATATTTTATATCGCTTCTCATTCAATAAAAACTGTATTAATTTAAAAATGGTTTTGCTTTTAATGATACTCCAACAGATTATACAGAATACCTACTTTTTCGTACACATTTTTTGCCTTGATTGCATTTCATTTTGCTTCCTTCATTTTTGTTTCCTTCAAGTGGGTCACATCGGTATTACATGTGTCGAAAATGTAGTGTATTGAATAGTATAAAACTTAAATAACAGGAACAAAACAAATTTAATGTCATTTTTGCGGGTCGCTTCAGATAAGTTTGTCGGCCGTGGAACTGAGATTATAATGCTATTAGCATTGCAGTTTCCGTTCTATTGGGTTTATTGTTTTGTGCATGTGACATTACCCAGCCACCAGTTGCCCTGATCCAAGCGCATGCGCGGCCCGAGTAAAATAACTCTATTACAAAAATGGAGATTACTCTTAAAGCTACTTTGTGACATACAAAACACTCGATGACAATGTCATTAACTGACATATATGATGACATCTCAAAAATAAATTTTTCATTATTATCCACAGATTATTATTTTGCCTGAATATCCTTTGGAACGATTTTCCAACTTGAATACAGTGGAATGGATAGATTCAGGAGAAGAAAATCATTCTGCCGATAATCATAATAAGTCCAGTATTTCCAGTAACCATATAGGTACATCAGACCTTGCGTTAGATCCGGTAGTTCTGATTTTTTGCTGACTTGTTTTGCCCAATGAATAATAAGTTTTCGACCTCGAGCGCCGAACGCAACATTGTCAAATTAAAAAAAAAAACAAAATTTCCACCATGTATCCAGTTTTTGGCAATTTTAACCCAGAAGGACTAAGTTTTGGATCATAAATATGAAAGACTTTTTTAAAGTAGACTAAATTTGCTACAATTTGAGATCAGAATGGTCTTTGTAGACCTAATAGTTTACAAGATACAGATTTTCAAAATCAAGTGTTATTTTTTCACACTTGCAAATGTTATTATGATAGAACAACATTATACTAATATACTACCTGGAAAGTGTCTCCAGGCTAGTTTATTGAGTTTCTCTTCAGGGTGGAGTGTCATTATGAAGGCTAGTTACCATACCTACACATTTATTATTCTGTGGGAATTTCGACCCTCTAGACATATTTTCTTTGGTAAATTCACGCCTTGTCAATTCCGAAAAAAAAAGAAGAATTATGCATAATTGTTTTGATCTCATCAAAAAAAGTAGATCAAATACATGTTTAAAATCAACTGAAATAGATGTTGCCCTCTTTGAAGGACCCGACGGTCTCTTCACTCAAAACATATCTGCAGTAGCAGGTAGCAGGGCTCAACTTAACCCTTATAAGCTTAAAACGATAGAGTAAAAATGGCCGCAGACTCTTTCCAGGTAGATATAATGTTGTTTTATTACCGCAGGAAACAGGTTTCGATAGTCGGTTATTTAAACATTTTCAAGTTTCAAAATATAGCGCTACATTTTGGAAAGCTGTTGCTCAAAAACTATTTGGTCTACAAAGACGGGTCTGATCTCAAATTGTTGCAAATTTAGTCTACTTTAAAAAGTGTTCTAGAGGGGGTTTAAATTGCCAAAAACGTAATAAAAGTTAGAAATCTGGGGATTTTTTTAAAATTCGACAATGTTGCGCTCGGCGCTCGAGGTCGAAAACTTCGATTATTCATAAACATCATAAAGAAATCAGCAAAAAATCAGAACTGCCGGATCTAACGCAAAGTTGTGAAACAAAATGGCATGTTCGACTGTTTATTTTTGCATATTGTATTTGGTATTATTGTGAACGTGAGCGTTAGAGAAGAATAAAAATATACAGTCCACTATACCTATATCGTCGTTATAGGAAGTTGAAGATTGTCTAAATTTTACACCAAAAAGTGTAAAAGGTGTAGCATAATAAAACACCTAGGTATTTAGATAACTGCGAGTTAGGGGACTTATTTTACTACACTAGAAGTGGAACGGTATAAACAATTAATAATTCATATGAGTGAACATATTATATTATTTATCATGAAATAATCCAAAAGATCTTACCCCCTTCTTTAATATCGTCCAAAGTGTTTTTTGCTGCCTACTATAATGAAATAATTGCCCCATGCCATGAGGTCGGCATACAGAAAGCTTCATATCTTTTCCAAGATCTTCTCTGGTTCCACAATTCAGGCAGTACGGCAAGGGGTTGTTGCGTGTAAGATTGAGTTGAAAGAAGTAACTCATAGACATTCTAGAGGTAGTAGTTGCCTCGCTCGTGGTCGACATGGTAGAAATTTCTACCATGGCGGAAGTGATGGGTTTATAACTGGATCTCGTGACATTAAAGCTTCGACTGAAAAAATAGTCGTTAAACAGTGCTTTTTTTTTAAGACGGCGGGACATAGGGATTGGCCATGTTAATTTTTCAGACCCATGTAAGCAGTACTTCTATTCAAAATACACAGCTGAAACATGCCGCAGATAAACTTTGGGGCCTAGAGATTATGTTATTAGCTCAGAATAAATTAAAAAAGATAAAAAAAAATGCTTTTATCAATTGGAAAGTGATACCTTTTTACCAGCCTTGTATAAACCACTGTCAACCAATAACTTCATTGTCAAATTGCGATAACATTTATATACAGCATAATACATGCAATACAAAATCAAACATTATTTCTTGGATAACCAGTCAAAGTCTCCCCCTCGGTGTCCCCTATTCAACGGCAAGCAGTATTTTTATTGGTCATAAAAATGAAAATGGAATTTTGTGGTTAAAAAAATTGACAATGAAGTAAGTCAAGTCAGAAAATTTGTTGTCATCGTCATATACAAGGCATGTTAAAAGAATCACTTTCTGATAAATGAAAGCATTTTTTGAGTCTTTTTTCTAGTTATTCCGGCGTAATTGATGAACTTACACAATCTCGGAGCATCAAAGTTCATCTACGGCAAGTTGAATGGAAGTATACTGCTAACATGGGATTGAAAATTTAACATGAGAATCCCTATGAAAAAAAATGCACTGTATAGTAAAAGAAACTGATGAAATTTATTCACCGATCAAAAACGTTAATACACAGTGCCAAAATGGCACCGAGCAACATGGTGAAGATTGCTAGAAATAACTTGAGGTATAGCGTAAACCTGGAAGGTTCACGTTCAAAACTTGTTGGCGGTCTTGGTGATCTGCTTCCACTAGATTGAGAAGTACGATACATCCTGGAAAAAAAGATATAAATATAAAAAATGGAGCAAAATTTAGTATATCATATTATACAGGGTGTCCCAGCGAGGCATTTGCGGACACATGTTCGTAGAACATTTTCGCCTCGAATTTATCTGAAGAACACGTGTAAAGGTGGAGTTATTTTGACAGTAATCTTTAAAGTGATTTGAATTTGAAGCGTACCACAGCGTAACTTTTCTGACATGGTATCACTAAATATTTTTTTGATATCGTGTGAATGGTAATGGTAAGGGGTGGGGTAGGTGCCCCGTTGCGCCAACCCTGCGTCTCCAACCCTCTTTTTTTTCTCAAACCGTCCCGTCTCAATTGTGAAGCGGAACAGATCCTCCCAACCCAGGTTCCCCAACTCCTCCCGATAAATGGCTACCGCTCTTGGGACCATTCTCGTCAGGCGACCCTATCTATCGCAGACTCCCAGTGGATGTTGGGAGGTTTCCTCCACCCTTCTACAGTAAGGACATAAGAGTGATTCCGATTGCCGATTGGAAATGCAATGTTTTGTCAGAATGCTCAGAGCCTTCCTACTTTTGTTCAGCAACAAAGCCGTCATTGGTTTGTTGGGTTGTGTGATCATCCATCTGGCAAGTCGTGTTATTCTTCCAGTTCTTCAATGCCTTCGCCCAATCCCACTCGTTTGGGGCCTCGGAAATCAGTCGTTTACTTTGACCCTAGTCTGGCTAGCTCTATCGTCCACTTGTTCGTTTGACCCAGTGGTTTGACCTTACCCTCGCCCAGGGCATGCAGAGCATCACTGCACTCTTGGACCAGCGAGATGCTGATCCTTGGTTAGCATATTACTCTAACGAAATTCTGCCATAGAAATCACTTGTCCAGATTTAGATATTTTATTTATTTTCAGTAACTGTGGATGTACAGGGTGTTCACGTATATTTTGGCCAACAGCTATCTTCGTTAATATTAACTCTAGAGAAAGTGGTTCAAATTAACAAAAATGTGGTATTTTTTCTGAATCATCAGAATTTGTTATCAGAAAACAATTGAGAATCAGAAGTAAAAAAAATGATGCTTTTTTTAAATGGGACATCCCGTACTTTATTCCCTAGTTCAAAAATAAATTCTTTCCTGATTTCAAATATATACGGGTTGGAGATATTATCTTTAACGGTTATAAAGATATTGACGTTTTTCTATACATGGAATAGTTGGCTGGTCTCTACTAATCAACACCTTCTGTCCAATTTATTATCCTTATTCCTTGTATTGAAAAACGTTAATATCTTTATAACCGTTAGAGATAACACCCCCAACCCTTATATATTTGAAATCAGGAAAACATTCTCTATCGAACTATGGTATAAAATACAGGGTGTCCCGTTCAAAAAAAAATGAAAATCCTGAATTTTTTGACTTTTGATACTGATTAGTTATTTCTGATAACAAATTATGATAATTCAGAAAAAGTACTACAACTTTGCTAATTTGAACCACTCTCTAGGGTTAATATTAACGAAGATAGCTATTGGCCAAAATATACGTGAACAGCCTGTATATGGTGGACAGCTTAGAATACGAGGTACTCTAACTGGGAAACTATTTATCGTAGAGGCTTGCAGTGAAAAAATGTATCACAAAAATGGGCAATAGAAAAATCTGGAAAATATTTTCAATTTTCTGAAATGACACCTAGAGGGCGTAACTGCAATCTTCAATCTGAAAATTGTTATTTTTGTGAATTTCGCTTTATTAACCTAATAAAAAAATTCCTGATCTTCAAACTCGAGGATAATCTGAACCCTTTTTTGTTTTTGACACTTTTTGCTATATCTCTAAAAATATAAAGTGATAGTTGTTCAATGGTTTCCGTGAATAACACCTTGAATCTTCGAAACGGCTAAACCGACTTTAATAAACTTGGGCTTGTTGAAAAGAGCTATTCCTAGGCAACAAAAATGTTATTATATTTGTAGTTTTGTTGGATTTACATAACGCCACTAGACGTATTTTTTCGATATTCAGAAATGGTTAATTCAAAAGAAAAAATTGAATGTATTGGTATACAGGGTGTTACAAATTCGATGCTCATCATTGGTATCTTGGAAACGGTAGGAGATACAGCGGAGTTTAAATGGGGTCAGAGTTGCGAATTTTCGTTTTGAAATTAAAGAAATTCCGTATACTTTCGGAGATATCCGGAAAAAAACCAAAATTTTGTAAAATCGTTTTTATGTTTTCCTATGTGTATTTGAAGAGATATTTCAAAATAAACGTCATATCTTCACTGCCACTTTTTCTCCTCTACAAAATGTCGTCATCAAATTTATGATCCGACGTTTTGTCTATAAGCAGTCATCATCAATTTTGTTTTTTTTTTAAATACGGTCCTGGATTTTTTAATGCGGATTTTAAGAGCCTCTTATGTTCCTAAACCAACGATGTATCGCACTTATTAAAAAAAAGGTGTTTGTTTCTGATCCTATTAAAAATTCATTTCTTGTCTCTCACTAACACATGAGTTCTTATGGAAAAATCCATTAATTTACATTTTTTGAATAATTGCGTATAACGTATAACCATGTTATATTCTGCCCCTCCTTCAAACTCCTTCCTAGTTGTTACCTCCAGGATAGCAAAAACCTCTGCTTGGAAGATCGTTGTAGGTTTCCCGAGAAGGAAAGCCTTTCCTGCATTCCTGTCCAATCTGTACACTTCAACTCAAGTAGGTGTTAGCCTTTGAGCAGTCGTTGAACTAGTTTTGCCGGGGTGGTCTTCCATTCGTCCCCGGATTGGAGGTGTACCTCAAAACCTCGAGTGAGAAGCACTAATTTGAGACCCTCTCATGCATGTTATTTACGTGATGTACTTTGCCAATGAAGTGGATCCGCTACTTTCAATCAGAAGATGTTTCTAGACAATCAAAAATGATGTATTTGGGAAGCATTGTCATGGAAGTAGTGACATTTTTTTCGACTTGTTTCCCCAGTCGCTGTATTCGAATGAATCTGTTCTTCTAGTGACAAAACATGCAGAAGCATTTTTGAGTCTGGCTAAAATTTCTGGATAGATACAAAAAATGAAAAACTATGCAAGTACACATATTTTCCCAGTCATAGATATGAACCGCTCTCTTAACTTGAATAATAAGTATTCCGATTCTCGTGCTGGACTAAAGTTTACCAGAACCTTTTTAAGGACTTTTACATCCCAAAAAATTCAGTTTTTATGGTCTGCATGGTCGATAAACTTATAAGATGCAATTCGAATGGTTGCAAGTCAAACATCATACACGGTGGGTCAAAAAACTAAAAATATAATAATTGTGCGGAGTAAAGTACCCTTATTTGAAAAAAATCCAGCAAAATATTATGAAGAAATTAATCAATTAATAATTAAAAAAGAACTATTTTTCAGTAAAATATGATGTTTGGTGTTATTGGGAAGCCAATGATGTATGGATATACAGGGTGTCCGGGAAAATGTGGGAGATCTCTCGGATTCAGATAGAACATTAAAAAATAAGATGACAAGTTCCCATAAATGTTTTTCCTAGCGGCCCTCCCTACGGAGATACGGCCCCCTAAAGGACCCCACTGGAAATCGGTTTTTCTTGAATAACTTTTAAACGACTCAATATAATTCAATGAAAATTTAATATGATAAACAGTAGTGAGGACCTCTCAAAATACTTCCCTTAAAACATAATTAGCTTGTTTAGTTTACCAGGGACGGACTAGATTGTACATTTTAACGCTGAAATGTTTAACACCCTGTATGAACGTTTGATATTGATTATGTTTTATTGTTTACTAATCGACTTTGATCGCCTCCCATTCCTTTATTATAAGTTTTAGACCCAACAAACCTTATATCAAAATGATCGTACGACATAGGAGAAATGATTAGAATTCTCACAGGGTGGGGGTTTAGTTTGCCACAAACTTTTTGGGACACTCTGCACTATGTCTATAGTTTTAAAACATAGCCTTTTTGACTAACTATAATAATATACAAAGAAAAAAAACTCACCATTTTTCCACAATCGTTCACCCCAATCTTGGACCTGTAGACTCAGGTATAAATGGTATAAAATACAAGATTTGCACTTTGAATGAGAATTTATTGCATAATATGATCACTGATGTTTTATCATGTTAAAAATATGTTTTGCGGAATTTTGAAGTTGTGTTGAATATCGTTGCAACAAAGATGAAATATCTATGTGATTCCCTAAAAAAAGCTTGAATTTGGACAAAGTTATGCGAATCTGATTTAATTTTGTTCAATTTATGAACTGTGTTCAAAGTGAACATTGAAAAAACCATATTTGGGGGCAATGATAAAAAATATTATTGGGAAGATTGGGGTAACATGACGAACGGGTCAAGTTAACGAATTGCATTTAAAACGAAATTTATGAATGTCAACCAGATGATTTCTGCATCGTTGCAACTCTGATAAGTCATAGTTTAATGGGTTAAAGATGGATGATTCTACATAGCAGCAAACAAATCCGTGCGTGGTTCAAAGTCTGGAGCCTTCAAATAAATACGGGTTTGCCAGTCAATAATGCGTTACTTTTCCGTGTTAATCTGACGAACGCAATGTTTTCAAATGAACAATGGATTTACGAAAAGAAACATATTTGCTGAGTAAGTCTAGTCTAAGGTTGTCTTTTTTGGCGTGTACATACATAATGATGGAAATATCACACTTACCTGTGACCATACGCATATTGAGCAGCTTCATGAATACCATACCTTCTCGGCATAATCGGAAGAAAAAATCTGCAGCACGATATAGCAGATAAAATTATTATCAATACAAACTGCAAAAAGCTGTCACTTCAAATCTGTCAGCGCTTCACCTGCGCTTCAGTTCAGATCATAGTTCAGGAAAACCGTTTAAGGATAGTAACGATGAAAAATTGCTATATTTTCCATAAATATTGTAGAGAGATACATTTATATAATGTTGAGTTATTGTTATTGAATAGGTGACAGGAAATCTGGCGAAGGACTTGTTTTCCTTTGATATACCTACTGATCAATTATAATGAAAGAACTAAAAAACCATAAATTTAAAGGATGCACTGACTTTACCGAGTCAAGCCCCGAAAAAAAGCTATATCGTAGAAAATAAAAAGACAAATGCCGCCATGTGGCGGAAGCACAAGGAAATATTATGAAAAATTGAGATTCAGGCAAATGATGAGTTTTTTCAAAATCATGAGTAAATACGGACCCTACGAGTACCTACCCCGATGCGAATGTCAGGTACTCTGTGTGTATCTTTAAAAATACGTAATTTTTCATATGAAGGGCATCCAAAGGTTTATTCTTGACCACATATACAGGGTATCTCACGGTGACCGTCCATTAGAATATCTCGGGAAATAAAACGATTGGGTTAGTTTGGGTTAGTTTAAAGAAGTTTTTTTCTGGATGAATAAGGACCCTTTAAGGCAACATTTCAAAAATATTTTCATGTTATACAGGGTGTCCTCAAAACAAAGAAGCCTAGCGGAACTGTACCGTCTTATGAACGCGACTATGATCCGCTGCCTGTAGGTCGGTGGAAAAGTCGTCCGCTGGTGGAACCAAGCAAGATAAAAGCTGATAAAGGTAAGGAGCATAAACGCGTTAGGAGGTATCTGCGAACGACTTTTTTTGTACGAGACCGTACCCTATTTTTTTAAAGTCCTTGGCGAAAACACGGATACAATTCTAAAATCACAAGGCACGTCATGCTGTGTTGCCAAGTCACCGAGTAGAGGTTCAATTAATAATAGCGATTTCGGTTTACTGCTCTGAAATTGCTCGGCGGGAGATGATGCTCTATCGGCGATTGATCTAAAGCCCTCTCAGAGGAGTCTGTGCAATCTTGCTGGCTCTATTAAAAAAGGCGTGCTTTTCTTTTGAATTAAATGTCATTGTACATGAAATCCCAACCTTAGAAGTTATAAGAATAATTCTATTTTGTTAACAGAGAATGCAAATCTGGTCGAGATCAGTCAAAGAGCGATCTGAGAGCGCTCTAGAGCGGTAAACCGAAATCGCTATAAGATATTGTCACGATAAGCGTAGGATTGGGTCTTCGTCTGGACCCTCACCTATCGTGCTCTAGGGACGTAGACGTCAGTCGGGAGTGAAACTAGGGCAGCACATAACAACATCTATTGCCTCCTAAAATACAGCCTACAGCACACACAGTGGGATGAGCATATTGGACCTTGGCCAGCCTCCTTCCCACGAGCAGTGCCTCGTGGGAAGGAGGATCGGAGTAATCACTTTTCTTCCAACCATTTGATTAGCGTATCGGGCTTCTATTTATACCAGAAAAGTGCCGAGTAAGCATGGCCTGGTTGTGCGTCGTCCGTTTGGGTGGGTTGATTTACTCCATGTTCCTTTGAACCGTTCGTATTCACATGACACATGCCCGCTCTTCAATAGCATTGGCCTCCAATGCTCAAAAACCAACATGCCACATCCCTTACAATTTGACTTAAAAACTAATAACATTTGCTTGCTCCGGTCCTGAGTATTACAAACTTCACAAATAACAAAATGCTGAGTAAGTATGTTCCTGACCAACACCAACGGTGACCATGGCAATCCATATCGTCATCAATGACACCCTCGTTCAGATTCTTGCTGTCGCTACGTGTTTTTTTGGTCGCCTCAGGTTTTGTAACCGCACCTTGACCTCGATTGTATGCTTTGTTCGTGCTGGTTTACAGGGCAATACATATCACTTCTACTCGGTTCAAAGTGACCTGTATTTCATTTGATGGAACCATACTCCTTGTGTGGGTTTCGGAGGACCGGAAGCAGTCGTTGTTCATAACTTGAAAAAAAAATCATCAACAGTGGCGTCTAATTGTATAAAAATATATGTAGATCCCATTTTTCTTACTAATTTTACTAACTCGATACCTGCCTATTTCTATCAATAAGTTGGAAGAGCCGTGTCAGGAGCAGTGCTAGTCGAGCCTCTTATCACTGCGGATGCCCCCGGGAGTGTGGAGCTTTGTTGACCCGAACGAAGTTCCTCTGCCTCATCATCTCCATTCCTGGACCACAGGTCATACTGCTCTCCTTCTGTAGGCTCTCTGCACTCCCTTTGTAGGGCCTCTGTACTCGCTAAGCGTGCGAGAGTGTTCGTGAGGCGCCTCCACCAAATGTCACGATAAGCGTAGGATTGGGTCTTCGTCTGGACCCTCACCTATCGTGCTCCAGGGACGTAGCTGTCAGTCGGGAGTGAAACTAGGGCAGCACATAAGAACATCTATTGCCTCCTAAAATACAGCCTACAGCACACACAGTGGAATGAGCATATTGGACCTTGGCCAGTCCGGGTCCCAACAGTAGACTCGCTGCGGGGGCAGAAGTGTACAGTGAATAAGAGAGGACTTGTTGTCTTGCGACTGGCACTGCTCGTGGGAAGGAAGATCGGAGTGATCACGTTTCTTCCAACCATTTGATTAGCGTATCGGGCTTCTATTTATTCCAGAAAAGTGCCGAGTAAGCATGGCCTGGTTGTGCGTCGTCCGTTTGGGTGGGTTGATTTACTCCATGTTCCTTTGATCCGTTCGTATTCACATGACAATATATTGCAGATTTATAGGTAACGCTCCTGCCCATATGGCTGCTCCTGCCCGAGTAAAAAGGTACGCTCCTGCCCAGCGTAACCGGTGGATGTTCTTTTAAATATCGTTTAAAAAGTAACGCACCTGCCCAGCCTATCTTGTGCTAAGATCTTGTATATCCTCGACTCGTTTTGTCGTTTTCCTGAAAGACTGTCGATACAAAAATGGCAACGTTGCAAATAAATTGTATCCGTGTTTTCGCCAAGGATAAGTCTATTTTTTACGTGGAAGGGGGGGTTACCATTAGAAAACACAATGAACATTTTCGATGACATGACAGGTAGGTACATACATCACTGTCAAAATGCCTATAATCAATCATATAATATGATTTTTGCTTTTGTTATCAAGTTATTTGAATTCATAATTTTTATATGATAATGCGTCGTAATCCTGAACCAGTGAAAACAAGAAGTGAACGTACACCGTTCTGCTCCATGGTATGCTTCAAGTTATTTCTGGCAGTCTTCACCATGGTGGTCGGCGTAGTTTTGGCCTTGTGTATTAACCTGTTTGATAGGTAAAGACATTTCATCAACTTCTAATACATCGTATGAAGATTGTTTTCTAGTCGAAAATTGCATAGTCAACACCCAAAAAAAACCACTTCAAATGCCAATGGAGAGACACGAATTACAACGACAACGACAACAGAGCCTCCAATAAAGTGGAACGAAGAAAATGTTTACGCCTTTGTTCTCCAGGATAACAGAACCAAATACCATACTAGAGATTATCTGTGCCTGGAAAACAACCATTCATTGACAATAGGTCAAAGGCTGGTGGTGGCCTTTTGCAACTTTGACGCAAAACTACATTATGTACATTTTCGGAACTTCAGTCTCAAGGCGAAATATACAGTAAGTGCCATGACTTACTAGCCGGAAAACCGCAGTTTTCCCCTTTAATAATACCATTAAAACGTTGCGGGCAATTTCATAATTAGCTGATGATCAATCCAGTAATTGATTTATAAATTGATTTCATATAGGTACACTCCCACAAAATCTCGCCACTCTAAAATTTTGACCAAATTTGGGTTAGTTTGGGTTGGTTCCCGCAGAAAGCAGGTATCTCCAGGCACATTCATTTATATTGAGTTATGGAGCTTAAACTGTTTTTTCGCACCCAGATAAAAAAGGTCAAAGACTCTGATACTAAGTATAAATTAATTTATTTAGATGAACACTTGTTTCAAGCAGTACTCCACTGTTTAAAGTGACTTGATTCAACATTTTTAATTTTTTTTTTCAATATTATTATTATTGAAAAATTATAAAATTATTGAGTTTGATCATGAATCTTGAAAAAGGATGAACAAATGAATGACAAATAATATGAAAATGCCGGCTACACCTGCCGCGATTTTTTAAAATTTTATGACTAAATTTTGTGTTTTTTTTTCGTTATTTTAAGCTAGGAATAAGATACCGAGATACGGTTTGCACAAGTCTGTTTAAGTATCATCTCACTACATTTTTATTTGAAAAGTCATATCATTGCGTTTAATTTTTTTGGAAATTTTTTGTTATAACTTAGGTCCGGTAAGTTTAATATGGGCATAATTTCAAAAATGGTTAGGGAGGTCAAATAACGGACTTGGAACTAACAGGTGTGTTAGGCCCAATTTTTGACAGGTGTCATTTTACATAGCTGAAAACTACTTTTTCAAGTACTGCTCTGACCTATCATTTTGAACAAAAAAAGTACATTTGTTCCGATAAAACTAACCGTTTTGGAAAACTGGGTTTTCATTTTACACATTATTGTAATATGTAATACCAATGGACAATTTGCATACATTTTCAAATGACTTGACATTTTATATACGTATTCTAGACAATATTAGAAAGTCAAAAAAGAAAAATTTTCCAAAATACCCAAACATATTCTAAATAAATAAAAAGGAAAACGCCAATTCCCCTGTATGATCGAAAACGGGGCGGAGCCATATTACCCTCTCGTGAAAAGAGTCATCTCAGTCTTTACGCCAGACGGAGATAGATGATGTATTCTGTGGCGTAGTGGATGATTATTTGCGCACTTTAATCGGTGATTATGCTCATCACAGTAAATGTTTTGGTCGTTAAATAATATTTATTAGCCCTCAAAACTCGTTTATTAGCTAGTCTTGGCAAAGCGTGTTGGATTGGTCATTTTCGTGAGTGTTCGTGATATCCTGACCAATGAGAGAAGTATTGGGAGAAAGCGTGGTCGCCATGACACGTCTCTGATCTGGAACTGGATCGAATGATTAATACGTTACTTATTGTCGGTATGTCCGCATCGTCTTGGTATATACTGTTGCCGGAACAATATTTTGAGCTTTCGCAGTAGTCGTCATAACAGTTCGTTCTATAGTTCTTCTTTTTCTTCCGTAGTGTCGGAAGTGAAAAATGCAGCCGGATTTCAAGGAAATGCAAAGCTTTCATCCTTCATCAGTGGCAGTGGGCTTCTCACACCAAAGTGCGACTCGTTGCAAAAATGCCACTTATATCAAAACCTCTCCAATCATATCGCAACCAGGGTTGCGATGGTTGTATAGGTTTTAATATAAGTAGATTGCTTGCAACGAGTCATACGTCACATGATTCTTTGGTGTGGAAGCCCAATAAAATTATTTTAAGCACCAAAAATAACTTCATTGATGACTACAAAACATTTTCTTTTATAATAAATAAGAATATTCAGCATGAAAAATGAAAATTTTCGTGGTGATAAAAAGTCTTTCATCCTTCATCAGTGGCAGTGGGCTTCTCACACCAAAGTGCGACTCGTTGCAAAAATGCCACTTATATCAAAACCTCTCCAATCATATCGCAACCAGGGTTGCGATGGTTGTATAGGTTTTAATATAAGTAGATTGCTTGCAACGAGTCATACGTCACATGATTCTTTGGTGTGGAAGCCCAATAAAATTATTTTAAGCACCAAAAATAACTTCATTGATGACTACAAAACATTTTCTTTTATAATAAATAAGAATATTCAGCATGAAAAATGAAAATTTTCGTGGTGATAAAAAGTCTTTTTGACAGTCAATAAGTTTTTTATTAATAGGTTGACCTTTTTACCGCTTAAAAGTAACTTTCATAAAACGGTTTATTAGGGACTAAAAATAATTTTGTGAGTTCCTATATCAATACAGATTTTGTTAACAGTCAACAGAATTTCCATCATGTCAGAAAAAATAATTACAATACCCACAATAACAACTGGTGTCTCGTCGTAGTATTCTTATGTATTGTTGCAATAACGTGTAAAACAAAAACATATTTTTCTCGCAGACGGTTAGTTTTATCGGAACAAATGTGTTTTGTTGAGATTAGGTCAGGGTATTTGAAAAAGTAGTTTTAAGCTTTGTAAAATGACCCCTATCAAAAACTAGACACAACCGGTGTTGTGGCTTGTCCGTTCCTGGTTTCTCCTACAACTTAAAATATTGACTTGACTATGGATCTTCATGGCCTACATACAACATATTAAAAACAACAGTTAAAAAATAGATGGGTACCTCTTTAGTAGTTTGTGTCTCCGTTAGGAGGCACTTTAGAAAACCACTTTCTATGACAAGCTATGGGTTATTTTGACCTCACCTATACACTCCTTAAATTATGCCATATACTTACCGGTCACATCTACAAGTTTTTTCTGGTTCAAACAGTCACAACTTCTTTGCTCAAACCTGTATCTTTGTCTTGGGAAAAAAAATTTATTATAACATTATCTTCACATGGAAATGATACTCTTGTTGGAAGTTGCTAGGAGCAACCGTTTTTGAAATATTTGCACTTAAAGTAATCTACGTAATGTGGTTCTATATAGAACATTGAAAACGGCGTTATCATGGATATTTTGACAATTTTTCTCAATGTTTTAATACTTAAAATAAAAAATACATTTTATCATGAATTATTTATTATTTTTTTGTTTTTGTTATCGTTTTTTATTGTTTTTAACTTTTTCCTGATAACGCCGTTTTCAAAGCCACCTATGTTTATTTTCAAAATTCACCATTTCAAACTACATTACATGAATTAATTTAAAAGTGCAAATATCTCGAACACGGTTGCTCCCAGCAAGAGTATCATTTTTATGTGAAAATAATAATGTTATACCTAATCTTTTTTTTTTCCAAAACTTACTTGAAACCGTAAAAAAACTTGTAGGTGGCGTCACATACAAGATACAGTCATAGTAATATCAAATTTGAATTTCTTCTGTCAAAAATACCCTGTATACCAATTTTTGTTAAATTATCAGAATAATTATTATGGGATTTATTTAAATCAAACAAAAATAGAAATTGAACTTTGACACCCTGTATCTTGAACACTATGGCATTTCCGGACTATTGTTTATGTGATGAAAATTTCTTATTTTTAATGTAGAATCACCCATTGAACTATTCGAACGTTAAAACTCTTAACTCACTGCATGTGTATGGTATAAACTGTTACTTCAATATGAGTGAACATATTATTATAATTATTATTATTTATTATTGAGCGGGACTTTTTCTTTTGTTTTGCTAAACTTCGAGTATTTTCCAATTTTCCATTTTTTTTCGATATTTTGATTTTTTTCTCTCTAGGGCGCAGGAGTAGGAAAAGACGACCTTTGCATTGACATACTACGTGTTGACGGGGAAAAAAAGTCCGAAATTGTTTTAGAGGACTGTTACAGTCCTAGTTTGCAGGAACTAAACTTTACTATTACATCGTCTAAATCTTCATTGATTCATGAAACAACCACCAATCTTTGCATAAGCGGAAGATCAGATCCAGGACAAGTTTACGCAGTGCCGTGTGAAAATACTGAGTACATGTTTTGGGATCGCATTCCAATATCCAACCTGACTGATTCACTAACTACAGTGATGCCCAAGACACCCACGTGACTCAAGTGTGTTATTCAATAATGAATATGGAAAAACTATTGGTTGATGGTTAATATACAATATCTCTTTGTAAAAAGCGATTATTTTTTATAGTTGTAATATACAGGGTACAGGGTGGGTTTTATAGTACACCCACATGAAACTATTGAACCCCCCATGTTTTTCACCATTTATAGAGATATTACAAATCTGGTCACATAAATAAAAGTACTCTATTCTTCTTCCCAGTTTAGGTGCTCAGTTTTTTTTTTGTTGGAAAGTCATTGTGCCTTTTGGACCTCAGAACGGTTTTACAAAGTGGTTTTGGAAAATAATGGAAATAATAATGAATTGAGGTTTTCGGGACGTCCTTGACCGATTCAAATTTTTCGAAACGACGTTCATGGAGCGGTGTATTTCTTTTATTTATACACCTATACAGGGTGTACGTAGTTATATGTGCAACCAATCGCTGCGATTGTTCCTGATAAACCACAGTTTCCAAACAATAGTATTTTGTTGATTTACAGGAAGCATAGTACCACAAACACGACACAATTTTTTTCCAGAGCGAATCAATTCCAAAACAAAAACAAAGAAAATAACGAGAACGGTAAGCGCGACTACAAACCTTTTCGATGTCGACTTCTCTACGGATTTATGTTCGTGAGCGCCGAACTTTGCCGAAATTGCTTAAAGAAAAGCAAATCTGTCAAAAAGTTCGCTCTCAATCCCAATCGATTTTTACAGGATATCCACCCTGAAGTGTCCCCCCTAACCCCTTTGAAAATTCTTTTTATTAACCGATTTAAAAAAAAATCTTTGTTTGATAGGTTTCGACCAACACTTTTCTGAGCATAAGCCAAATTCGTTCCAGGGGCGTTCTTTATTATAACTGTGGGGGTTCAAAGGTGGTCAAATTACAGAAAATGATATTAGGGCGTTTTCTATAGAGAAAAGCGACAAAATCTTGATCAGCATCCTTGAAACACATTTTCAAAAAAAAAATCCTGTGTTGGTTATTTTTTTTGTTAATTAATACTTACACTGCTTATTGAGCCCTCCTGTACGTTTCAATTCACAATAAAGATGTTAATAAAATCCCTGAATGTTTAAAACAAAAACTCATCATCCGTGTGGTGCGACACGACAATGCGGTTTAATTCAACTTTTTTATTAAACTTATGACTATTTTATTTGGACACCTTGTAGATACGTTAGTTGAAAATTTGTACAGAGTGATTTTTGGTAATGCTTATTAAGATTCCGTTGTCAATTTTTCCCTTAAAAATGTCCTAATATCATTTTCAGAAATTTGACCCCCCTTGAACCCTCACAATCACCCATAAGTACGCCACTGGAATAAGTTCCGTATAGGCTCAACAAGTGTTTGTAGAGACCAATCACAGAAACAAAATTGAAAAAACGTTTGATAAATTAAAATTTCACAGGGGTCACCCCGTATAATAAATTTGTACAGTTTTTCATAAATGCATATCTCGGCAGCTGTTATTCGCACATCAAAAAGTTGGGGAAACAATTGATTTGTCATACGTTATGTTATATACGTATGTATTTAATTATCAAGATTTTATGGGTGAAAATTTTATGTTTGACAAACACATGAATAGTTACTTCCATTTTTAATTTCACTCTTTTGCTCATAACTAGCTTGACAGTATTCCATTTTTAGCAAAATGACTCAAATAATGTTTTATTTCATACTGTACCGTAAAGTATCATTACCGGATCCAAAACCAGTCCATTAACACTTAACATCATGAGAGACTGTGCAAAAAAATTACTTGACTACTCCAAAAATGACATTTTGCATCATCAAAGACTGTGAAATTGCATTGGTAGCTTGGTAAGAATTTGAGGCGGACTGCCAGTCTAAGTGTATGGTTTGACAAGAAAGCACTTTGAACCGATTAAAAAAAATTATCGCAGTATGAAACAAAACAATGTACAATACACAGCCGTTGAATGTCATTAAACTACTCGTCTAGAAATTCCAGACTCGGCTCCTTCGTCGTCTCGACTCGTGATTTAAAAAGTCATTTACCGCCTTACTAACGTAAATTACTATTAAAGTACCCTAAGTCATCTTTAATTTGACGTATCAGAGCAATATGGGATTAGCGGTAACTTTTCGAAAAGTGGTCAATCCGACGAAAAAGAAATGCACCAGAACGTAAAAAAAAAATATTGAAAGAAGACGATAAGGAGCAGACAACCCCATAAAGACGTCATAAAAACAGTTAACTTGCAGCAAAAACTTCTTTTTCTACGAGCGTGCGCAAAGTAACCACTTCGCACACTCATTTGCGTGTGCAAAGTAACCTTTTCCCGCACTCAAATAACTACCTACCAATTTGTTGTTTTAAACTTCGTTTCCATACCAACCAAACTGTAGATAATGCACTTTGTAATGCACAAAATAATGTTCTTGTTACTGTTATAATTCATATTTGTATATCATAAAATTAAGATTTGTACCAAAATATACTCGAGTCAGTCACCAAATCTCACTGAACTAAAATAAATTAACTTCAAAGTAAGTAAACAAAAAATTTTGAAAACCTTTGACGACAATCGACGGTATAAAAGTTTATAAATTCATTGGGCGTCGGCAACGTTAGCGGCACCGGCGAACGTCAACCGTATCGGCGGACGGCAAGTTTATAAATCAACCTTTATTCCCTGCTATTGGCAACACTGTTTTGATTTGACATGACACTCTAGACAGCTGCGTCAGTCAGTCTTCGTTTAATCGTTTATACTTTTATAAATTTGATTGTCCGTTTGTTTGTATACATGATCAGGTTTTTTTGATGCCAGTATTCAGCACAAATCTTTCGAAGATTTCCGATAAACACAGTAGTTTGCACCGAAATCAAGCAAGAACAACTCACAAATGCCGATTGAAAGTCGTCATTATCAATGTTTGTTTACGTTACTGGCGAATGCGTTTTTAACGCAAAAAAAGAATTGTGTGTTTCATTTTGATTTTGACTGAAAAGGGAAAAGCAACAAGAACATTATTTTGTGCATTATCTACAGTTTGGTTGGTATGGAAACGAAGTTTAAAACAACAAATTGGTAGGTAGTTATTTGAGTTGACATTTGAGTGCGGGATAAATTTTTCCCGCACTAGTGCGGGAAAAGGCTACTTTGCACACGCAAATGAGTGTGCGAAGTGGTTACTTTGCGCACGCTCGTAGAAAAATAACTATATCACTGAGTGCGGGAAAAATTTCAACTCAAATACCTACCAGTTTGTTGTTTTAAACTATTTTTCCATGCCAACTAAATTGTAAATAATGTACAAATGTTATTGTTACTGTTCACTTGCCAGACAAAATTAAAAACATGATTCAGTTTTGCATAAGAAAACAATATCCGCGTATTCGTGATTTTGAAACCGATGTGGAGGAATTTGGGCAGAAACCAGAAACGACTTGATGCAGACTGGATCCGTGTTACTATGAGTATGACAGATTGATTATTGCTTCAACTGTGTGCAACGCTGCCAAGTTTTTTTTGTTTGGACCAAAAAATATTATCAAAATTCTTGCGTCTCTGATTTGTTGATGCTTGTAGAAAAAATATTGTTCCTAAAACATGCACAAAGTGTCTTTTCCGCCCTTAAAACATAATTTGCGCACTTGTTAGGAGAATAACTATTTTATGGCAGCATTAACAAACCCTCATTGAAAAAAAGTTTTTTCAATAAGTTCACTGTTTATGTACAAATTTTGATGGAGTGGACTTCTGATATTTTTCTTGAAACGTTTGCTGCATCACGTTATTCAAGCCCAAATTGCTGGGCACTTCTTGGTCGTATACCGACGTTTGATACGTCAAATAAGAGATAATTTGTTGAACTTTAAAAAAGTTAAGATAATTTAGCAGAAAAATTTAATACGGTCAAGTTATTTGCAAAAACGTGAACTAAAAAGCGAAATTTTCAGTTTGAAGCATGATAATTATTTATACAGTGAGGACGTAAATAGTCCCCCCCCCCTCTAACTTTTGAACGCATTAATATTTTTGGCTCAAATTTGGACGTGTTGTTCAGGGTAGGCTTTACTAAGTTTTGACCTCCAAAAAAAAATTTCAACTGTCAAACTGACAGCTGGGCACCATTTTGAAACAAATTATTAAATGGAAAAGGGGGTCATGTGATACCTTATTTGAAAGGTCCTTCCATTCTCTTTCCACCCCCAAAGTTTGAAGTCCTTAGCATTTTTCTTAAGGAAATGGCACCATATCGAAAATAAATTATTTGGGTCAAAATACTATCTCTAATTCTTAAAAGAACTTTATTAACAATGAAAAAACTAACCTATAACATAAGTGATTGTTTCTACAACAGTATTTAATAAAAAATTTCAAAAAAACCTAATACTAAAGATAATATTAAGAACGAAATCATGCAAAATTATTTAATTATTAATTCCTTATGAAAAATAATGAGGACTTCAAACTTTGGGGGTGAAAAGAGAATGGAAGGACCTTTCAAATAAAGTATCACATGACCCCCTTTTCCATTTAATTTTTTGTTTCAAAATGGTGCCCAGCTGTCAGTTTGACAGATGAAATTTTTTTTTGGAGGTCAAAACTTAGTAAAGCCTACCCTGAAACACACTTCCAAATTTGAGCCAAAAATATTAATGCGTTCAAAAGTTAGAGGGGGGGGGGACTATTTACGTCCTCACTGTATGTTCGTCAAACACAAACATCATTCATACAAAAAATCTAGATGTGGAATGTTTTCTTACGTTTTTGATGTGTGACCTTCCTCTGTCAAAATATACACTGTGGGCCAAATTAAATTAGAACCTAGTTTGATCCTTAATAACTTTTTTGTGGGTGTTCCTCCAAAATTGAGTTTTCAAATTTTGGACAGGACCGGACTTTGGTGCATTGGTGCATTTAAGCTCGTTGCAAAAACGAACTGCGCTATGTACAGACCAACTCATATTTTTTTTGTGAAGGCCCCTTTCAAATTATCGAGTGAAATTAAACAAAGATTAAAAACAAAAAAAAAATAATAATTGGGTATTATTTTTATTCCAAATTAAAAAATCTAAAATGTGAAAAAATCGACAAATCTCTAACAAACAATCCACGTTGCTATGGAATTTTAAGAAACTTTGATCAAAATGAAGTGAAATAGTTTTTATGCCGACAAGCACCATCATATAGAAAAAATCATAGTTTCTTAGGTTATGGTTCTAAAATATTGATATTATCAGGATCCCTTTTCCCACTAATGTCCTTTTCAAAAAATATATCAGTTGGTTTGTACGTAGCGCAGTTCGTTTTTGCAACGAGCTTAAATGCACCAATTTTATAAAAACGTCGTAAGTCCGGTCCTGTCCAAAATTCGAAAACTCAATTTTGGAGGAACATCCAGAACATATTGACCAATATCATATCCAAAATTCATCTAAATCCATAAATAAACAAACAAAAAAGTTATTAAGGATCAAACTAGGTTCTAATTTAATTCTGCGATTTTTAATTCACTTCTTTTATAAAGCCTTTTCAGATTTTATATCAAAATCAATTTGCGCATAATACCGCAAACTCAGAAAGGAAAAAAATAACCTGAAATTTTTTTTCAAATCAAGGATGGGATAAGGACATCATCGTACAGTTCAAAAACACACATACACATTTCCAATAGTTTACTTTTATATAGCCACGTATATATGTACACATATATTGGAAAAAATAAATAAAAGAATATGCCGGCCGGCTCCGGCACGATCGCATGTGCAATTGGTCATTAAAAAGATGAAAAAAAATCACAGACAAGCAGCATCAAAGATCGGAAAACAATGAACAAAATGTCTTTTTTTCAAGTGAAATCGTGCCGGAACGCCTATTTGGTATCTTGTAGGTAGAACGCGTATATAATTTTATATAATACTCTTAGTAATTTTTATACACAGCTCCGAAAATACATCGATAGATAATTTACCTAATTTTAGATGTCCGTTTGTGAGTTCGAGCGCTAAAGGGTCAACAATTGACGGATTCGTCAATTGTTGACGTGGCACTGTGAATGTGAAATGTGCAATTTTGGTTTTTCTTGTAAAATGTATGTGTATTTTTGAACGTGTAACATTATGGGTGGGGTGGGTTGAGGTTTCTGTGTGTGGGTGGCGGTTATCTGAAAAATAAAGCTAAGTAGTGTGTTCAGAAAATGGTTAGTTTTTAGAAAAATATCAAGGAGTTCTTCCGGCAACTATATTTTCAGTTTGGAAGCAAATAATGATAAATGACATGGTAATTGCTGAGGTGAAACCTGTTAGTTGACATCTCACACAAAATTGAGATTGATTGACTTGAATTGTTGCTAAACACACTATCAAATAATCATTTTCAAATAACCGTCACGATTTTGTCTCCCTCTGTGCAATTATCCCAATACAGGACAAGCGTATATACAAAATTTACATTACTTTTCCCCATATTGAGGAAAGCATTGTTAAACAAAACTAGTTTGGCACAGTTAAAATATCAAAAAAGGCAACAGTCTTAAAATTCATATCAATCAAACAGAACAGTAGTATCACAGAGAGAAACAAGCTTTATTAGAGAGCAGGTTTGTAGAGTATTGGTTTTTGGAGTGAGACTAACACGCTATGCTAGAGGCACAAGTAATTGACTCAAAACTAATTTTTTTATATATATTTAAACATTATACGACGACACATATTGCAAGATGCTTTAGTTTATATAGAGAGTAGAGGAAACACTACGAAATAAACACACAGGAATCTGCTGCTTTTGGTTATCTCTGATATGTGGGCTAGATATGGTTTGGTGATATGGATTTGTGTTGAGGTATGGACAGTGATGGCCTATTGATTAAAATTTGGCTAATTTCCTAAGACCGTCATTGTAGATTGACAATTTTCTATTCAAAGAGAACTTAGATTTTGCCCGCAATTAAGGGATAAAAATGTCCATCAATTTCCAGCTGAGACACATACAAAAAGGCTTTGGTGTTAAGTCGCGTGATCTCTGACACTATAAAATGGACGAAGTGCACGGAACGTTTTGCCTGCCATGCTCAGCGTTCCACAATTTAAAGGTATAAAGTATAAAAATGAAGTGTACAGGATGTCCAAATAAGAGTATTGTATCTCGGTCTAGGTAAGACCTGGAAGTTTTGTGAGAAAAATCTTAATTAGTAAAGTGGGCAAGATAAATGACTGTCAATTCTTTGGAAGTTTGTAATTCGACTGCTAGGTGGCGTAACTGCTGTGAAGAAACATATAACTCACGCTGTTGTCTCAAAGAGATACACGATAAACTATGGAAACGCCATTTTATAACTCGTGTAATACCGGATCATTTTGGTTTATGACATTTTTTTGTATTTGTCATAAGATATTTAATAGAAGGAAAGGCCAATGTGTTTTTCAATATTTCAATACCAATGTCTCCTGAATCGTTCAGAAAATTTGGATATTGGATTGCCCGTACATTTCTTCTTTCAGTCTGGAAAAAAATAAAAACATTTCCGCGGACCCCACGACATAACTGTAGGTAATAGCATCACATGAGATAGCTGACTATTTAACATACTTACTAAGAGCAGATTGTACGATTCAAGTATATCCTTGGAATAAGCAATACTCCGTATAACATCATATAATAATCATTGATTATATGGAGTATTGCTTATTCCAAGGGTATACTTGGTTTGTAGGATAGCCTTAGCAATTGATCCTACTTTGATACACCATATCAGATTTTAGCGATTTTGCCATTGGGGCTTTAATTTCTTTAAACGAAAACCGTTCGTCGTACAAAAAAATATCAAGACACCAAATCAACTCCAAATTTAATGAGTACTTAAAAACTGATAAAAGCAGTGACGTACTATTTTTTTCTTAAAAAAAAAACAATACAACAGTTTTTAAAAACGTTTGCATCAAATAATGTAGTTAATGGTCAAAAGAAGTGTACCAAATTTTGTGGAAAAATCTGGAGTGGTAGGAAAGTTATGATAAAAAAGGCACTTTAACACCCTGTATCTCGGAAACTAAGCACTTAATTTTATTTGATTTTTTTTATTTTCTTCATTCTATTAACCATCATATCCTAGTTTGAAGGAATATATCAACGTCAAAATCACCCTGTATAAAGAAAATTTCAATATTACAGTGACTCTATACAAGACAGTGACGCCAAAAGAGTGCATCATTTTTGATTGGTCAATTGTGTTTTCCAAAAACATGGCCGACAATGTTTTTGCAGTCATTTTGACGTTTACATTTTTCAATTTATGATGTAAATACCCCTAAAATTCCATCTAAAGCCATAATACTCACGTGATAATTTAGCAAAAACATGGCGGATGAGTTCAAATTGGCGACAATAGAGTGCATTATTTTTAATTCGTCAATATAAATCATGTTTAGTCATGTTTTGTGAAGTCATTTGACATTTACATGTTGACTCGACGAACATATTATTTATATGTTCGGTAATACACGTCATAATTTTGCAAAAACATGGCGGCTCATTAGCTATTGTCGTCACTGCCTTGTATATAGACACTGTATTCAATATAATCTTATAACGCCCTCTATTGAAAACAGCTGAAAAAAATTTCACTGCCCAGCCATTTTTGATTGTTTTGCATGCCTAGCCTTAGAAAAGCCTACTTGCTCGTCCCTGTGGAGGCAGTAAAATAAAGTTTTGATGGCGTGTCGGCTGAAAAAACATTTTGTACGTTTTTTTATTTTCCTATTTGAACCATTTAGTTACGAGGGTGGTTTGAAACACCTAAGAATTTTCTATTTCTTGACAAAGTAAATAGAAGTGATCTTTAGTTTTTTTGAACAGTTCTATTTTTTTTTCAATTTTTGTCAAACAATGACAAGGAAAAAGTAAGATGTTTGGAAATGTTTCAAGAAAAGTGAATTTGAAAATGGGAATAAAGTAGTTAGCAGCTTTTTTGTTTCCAAATGTATATATTTCCGAGGGAAACAATAATGTCTAGGCAGTTGTTAAAATGTATCAAATGCTGAACTTCGAGTTATCGACGTTCGACTTATGGACGTTCCACTGTATTGGAAAGATAATGTCGAAGATAATTGAACATTTTAGTTCAAAACAAATACACTAGAGGGCGATATTTGCGGCGACAATGCATTCATACAAGTTTCTGTGTTACACAGTTACGCCTCCAAGCGGTCGAATTACGGACTTCAAAATAATTTCCATCTCTCTTGCATGCCTTATTTATAGGGAATTTTTCCCAAACTTCTATCTAGGTCTTACCATTGCCAAGATCGAGAAAAAATAATTGAGAAAACCTTTGCATCGCTAAAGCACTGTTTGAAGAGCATCTGTCAACCCAATATCTGAAAAATTCTGAGATTGGTTTGAAAAAGTTTGTTAGTTTCCCTCGACGAAAATTGCCAATTTACTTAGTTATCATGTTAGAAATAGATGGCGCTTCTAAAAACCATCACTGACCCTACCTGGATATGCATATTTCATTGTAAACTTCACCAAAATACCAGAGAAACGTATCTAAATCACCACAAATATATCTAAAATACATCTATAAAGGGAAATTTGAGGGCTACTTTCTCGAAAATAGCCCGCAAAGCAACTAAACTATCAAGATTAATACTACGTTACAATTACTATTTGTCTTTTATGGCCGAATTTGCAAAATCCGGTTATATGTTCCAAATACAAATCGGAATTTCTGTTCGTTGTTGACCAAATTTCGTGACTTTTTTTTGATGCAGCTCAGGAAATAGGGTGATTAGGCCAATTTTTGGTTAGTGGGCAAATTAATTTCCAATTCGAAGTACCGATAGTAGTTCGGGGAGTGTGAAAGAAGAGGTATTGTATATTTTGACTGGTTGTGGTCGAATTCATACAATTTTTGTGAGGATGAAAATTTTAGAAATTTTATGCTCTCACAATGTCCCAAATGGACAAAAGTGGAGCTGGATTACGACCGTTTGTGGATTATAAATCTTATGGGAGCAGTAATAGTAAGATATCATCAAGGTAAACCCAAATCAAACACTCTTGAAGATTAAACATTGGATAAGGATAAGGAAACTCTTCCCCTTCAATGTAGGAAAGCTAAATTTTCAGAGCCATTTTACCCTCTACTAGAAATAAGTTGGAACCAAAAGTTCGAGAGAATCCAAAACATCTAGAAAAATCTTCTCTGGTGCTGAACATTGATCAGATCATACAAAAAAAAATAATGGACGTTGAAGAAAATTTTCCGCAAACAAAAAAGTGAAGAATGAAAAAAGTTACTTCAAATTTCCAAATATCAAAATATAATTTGATGAAGTAGAGAAGAAACTATCTCTTCGAAGGAAAAAGTTCACAATTATCTATTTTATTGGGATACATAGCGTCTAAAAATCAGTTAGTTTCAAAAAGTGCTTTTTTTGAATAAATCATTGATAATGTGCAAAAAACTTAAGTAAGGAAATCATTACAAACGACAAGTGAAATCACAGCCTAATACCAATTCAACCGCCTTATCTGTTCCAACCTCCCTTCCTCCTCACTCACCGACTCCCGCTTTCGTTGATTTCCCATCAAAGACCTCCAAGACGCACTAAGGAGGAAGAAACGAACTGAAAACTACTTTATTATACTCTGGGACGAAACCGTTACTTGGCTTAAAAGCTTAGCGAATTAAAGCAACTGATACATTTCCTGATATGTAGAAATAGGGATATTGACTCGTCGTTGAACGCATTTGTATTTGGCAATCTAAACATAGCATTAACATAAATAAATAAATAACCCTTTGCATCGCCCGTGACTCTCTTTGGTCCACTGCCCAATGCGAAAAACAAAATGGACATTCAAAGGGCATAAATATTGTCTGTATTTCTAAAAGGTGAAATTATCACGTTTTAAGTACACACGAATCTATAACTAAACAGGGTGTCGCATTATTATCACCATCATAACAAAAAACAACGATGCTATTGCACATTTTTGAGCACTTTGGCAACATGAAATGGAAACGTGGAAAGGATATGTGTGATTCGAAACGTAACAACAATTTGAGTTACAAATACACAATAAAGTGCGGCACCATCGGCCAAACATCGAGGATTCCCTAGTTTTGGCCGTTTTTCATCTCGTCCTTTGGCGGAGAACCATTGGCCGAGACGTCGCCGTTGCGGATTGACATGCTGCGGGAGGAGGAGAAGCACAGTTTCATTATGAACGGGAATTTCGTGCCTGGAAGAGAACATCTATGAGTTTCTTTATCTTGAATGTATTAAATAGTTTTTGATTCACGACAAAAAACTGACCACAACAGAAATTTTTTGGAAAAATACATCATATTCTATTTTGAAATCATACTTGAATCACAAATTGTGAATTCTAAATCTTGTCTATTCGGACCTCGAACACAAAACAATCACTACAATCAGTGATATAAATAAAAACTAAGTACCAGCATCAGTATCTTCTACGTAGCGATTACCTTGAGACGAAGTAGATACTTCATATTCCGTAAAAGTATCTACTTCACAAGAAGTGTGGTACATTCTTTGGAATTTGTGGCATTTATCGTCATATTACCTGCGTTGCGTTTTTTATGCTCATCCAAGATCCATTGCATAAATTGTATTGGTTTGTAAGATAAGTACAGGGTGTCTCAACGATAGAGTAAAGTAAGTTTTTGGTTATCTGATAATAATAAGTATCGAAACCATATGTGCCACAGGGTAAAGGAGTGAACATATTTTGGAGTATTGTGTCACAAAAGTGTGGGTGAAAAAGTATGATGACAACGCTGCCAAATTTCAAACAAATCGGTCAGAATTTCAACTAAATTATTAAAAAAAAAATGATTAAAAAAAAAACTTTGCCACCCTGTATTTTAGAGATGATTCGTTTTCGGATCTATGCTTAATGGACCTTTTTTTCGTAGAATTACCTCAGGTATCAATCCTTTCATTTTTGCCCAATGTTTTTCAAACACCCTGTAATATACAATACAGGGTGTCCAGGAAAATGTGGAAGATCTCTCGGATTCAGATAGAACATTGAATTTTTTTTTTTTTTTAATATCGGTTTCACAACGTTCTACGACGTCTTCCGATACCCAGTCGCCATTCGGCTCGGCTGTTCCACTGGCCTTCTTCTAACCCCCTCTTTTCCATTTCTTTATCAATTCCTTCTCTCCAGCTTTTTCTGGGTCTCCCTATTCTTCTTCTGCCCGTTGGTGTCCATTGTAGGATTTGTTTTGGGAGTCTCTCTGGACTCATTCTTTGCACGTGCCCGTACCATTGTGATTATATGATTCAATATGATAAACAGTAAACATCTTCTCTTAAAACACTGTCCTTAAAACATGATTAGCTTGTTTAGTTTACCAGGGACTTACATATTAATGCTTAAATTTTCAACACTCTGTATGATAAAGACTTGAAAAAAATTAATCTAGAAAGCCTGAACCTCAGGCTACAAAAAAAGGTAATCCTGTTCATTATCGATAAAATGAACCGTTTCAAGACTGACTTCAAACGTCAGTAAAACGCACATTGTTCGACAGAGTATCGGCCGCAAAGTTTTACTTTTAGTCCGCCGGAGGGGAAAGTAACCATGACAACGAAAACGTGAGCCTGGCGCCGCCACCCGAAGCTATATTCATGGCAAATTGACAACATTATGTTTTTGCATAAATTATAAATTTGAAGAAAAAATAGCATATTTTATTTGGAGGAAAAGTTACTTTTTCTCCATATAAAATAATATACTATTTATTGAAAAAAAAACTCGAAAAAAGCCATGACGAAGTGGTGCCCTTGACGAAATAATTTAAAAAAATGTGAACCTATGTTTTTTTCGAATTTTCCATTGTTTTTTCAGATTAATTTTCATAAACATTCCGAGGAAAATATAGGTTTGAATTTTTTCAAGTTTTTTCAAAAAGGACAGCACTGCATTATGGCTATTTTCGATTTTTTGTTCAATAAAAACATGTTTTTTTCTCCAAAACGGTTCATTTTATCGAAAATTTCCTACCAGTAAATTCTAACCAATCATAGGCTTGCATTTTATTATGTTGCTATGGCAACGACCTAATTTTATCGGAAATCACCCTGCTCATAATCACGTGACTGAAAGATTAATAAGTGGAAATCTCCCTGGCTTTGCATCTTTGCATGTAGCTCCCATATGATTACAGTGTTGCCGTCCCCACTCTCCCTAACAATCCCAACCCAACCCAACTTTCACAGAAAGAGATAAGGCAAACGGCAACACTGTGGTTGGTGCATGGGAGCTACATCCAGCCGCGAGTGCTTGACAGCTGTTAAAAACAATGACAAATATTTTTGATAAATGATTCATTTTCAACTTCCAATACAAAGTTGCAATGTTATCAATTATGGACAAGATTGGTTATAACTTCCAAATGTTTTATAAAATCCTGATTCCCTTCTTTCTTCCTCAATGGCGAGTAGAGTAAGGAGCCGTTGGTTTCTTCCACTAAATGCGAGGTGAGTCCTGGGTTATGTTTTTTCCAATGATCAGTTTTGGCATGAAATTTTCCTGCCGAATCTCCCGCGAGCTCGAATTAAAAATCCGGAAATTTGTTCTCGTTGCGAATTTTTCAAGAAAATTCGCAACTCGACAAAATTTCCGGTAATAATTCGAGCTCCAGGGAGATTATAAGTGATAATCAACAAGAGTACCTTTTTTGTAGCCTAAGGTTCAGTCTATCTAAATTTATTTTTTTCAAGTCTCCATCATACAGGGAGTTCAAAATTTAATTATTGAAATGTACAACCTAGTCCGATCCTGGTAAATTAAACAAGCTTATTATGTTTCAAGGGCAGTATTTTAAGAGAAAATGTTTACTGTTTATCATAATGAATCATATTAGGTGGTTAAAAAGTTATTCAAGAAAAATTGATTTCCAGTGGCGTCCTCTCGTATCTCCATAGAGAGGGCCTCCAAGAAAAAAGTTTACGGGAACTTGTCATCTTATTTTTCAATGTTTTATCTGAATCCGAGAGATCTGGCACATTTTTCCGGACACCCTGTATAAAAAAACCATACTTTTTACTTTTTCACACCACACTTTTGTTGTTGAGTGTGCGCTTTTCCCTTCTCTACCCCGTGACACATATGATTTTGGTACTAAGTATAACATATTATCAGATACCCAAAAACTTGATTAACTCTATCGTTGGGACACTCTGTACAGAGAAATTTGTGAAAATGGTCCAAATTTTAATAATAATGGTGAATTTTGTGTGTTGGTGAATTGTAAAGTGGGTAGTTTAAATCTAACAACCATTTGCTACATGATAATTGCCTTTAAGGAAATGATCCCAACATTATGCCTACGATATGGTTACGAAGTTTCGCAATCGTGCGATCGACTTTAGTTAAAATACGGACCTGGATTTTCTATTATTTCTAAAACCTTCCTGCATACCCCAATGATATACCTACTATACAACATTGACGATCTATCAGCCTGTGAAATGTTCTCGTTAGGAATTATTACAAGTACGGCTCTGATTTCATCATACTTCAAGATTTAAAAATAAAAATTTTCTTTGCACAATTTTATGTTCAAAACAAGAATGAAAATGAATCGAAGGACGACAGTTTCTTCCTTTTTGTAATCACCAAGTGTTGCTCACTTTTCTTACTTTGAAATCCATCATCAAGAAATTTGAAAAAAGGACCTTGATACGGTCCTGTATTTGTGACCTTTTAGGTATAAACTAGAATATTTGATGTAATCCAGAGTAGGTATACGATTTGGCGGTGAAAATCACGATTTCAACTTTCAAAATATGATGAAATCAGTCCATGCCTTTTAATAATTCCTGACAAAAATATGTTACAGGGTCGAAACATCTCCAATGGTATTTTTGTAATATATAAAGTTATGATAATGATCTAGGCCCCTATTTGAAGAAGAAAAGGTGATTATTTTGTACCGAATACGAAACGTTGGATGCACAGATTGAAGACATCACGTTGTATTCATTGTCATATAAAAATAAAACACTTAGACACGTCAACTCTGTTTTTGAGGGGGACACTTATAAGCAAACCCTTTTCTGCAATCCCTTGGGCTAATGTATCACTTCTTGATCCCCCTTCAAGTGATTACATTATTTTGAAAGCTCTTCGACCCTGATTACAACTGCTGAGTTTCAAGCTTCTGCTGTCATTCCTGTTAATATGACAAATATATTTTTTTTCATTTTCTTTGATTTAATAAATTATTATCCGCATGTTTTTACCACAAATAAAAAAGGGGTGAAATAAATCCTCGTCAAAAGGATTGAGTAATAGCTTATTTTGGATATCTTCCGTCCCTCGTCATATCCTTTCAGTTTGGAGAATTCAACTTTTGCGGGTAATTATTATTTGGATAAAAAGCTTTCATATCAACAGGAATGACAGTATTTGCTTGAAACTCGGCAGTTGTAATAAGGGCCCAAGGACCTTCAAAATAAGGTATAATTTGACCCCCCTTGCCTTTTAAGATTTTAGTGGTGAGTTTCACCCAGCCCAAGGCATTGCAAATGAGGGTTTGCTAATAAGTGCCCTCCTCAAAAACAATGTTGACGTGTCTGAGTGTTTCATTTTTATATGAAATTTTTAGTGAATGAATCATTGAAATATTCGGATGAAACCAAAATATCCAGCAAACGGAAGTATTTTCAAGAACTACATGTATGATCTATAAACAATTTATAGTAAGTGGAACCAGTCTCAAAAGAAAAATAAAACTATACAGGTTCCTGAATATGTAATAGCGGGTAGGTATTGTGATTGTGTATCACTTTACACTGTCACTGTGGCTCATCAAAAACGAAACGGCATTGATTTTGGGTATTTGAATTCAGATAATTCAAGATCCTTGGGTGCTTTAATGGTAAGAGAGGCGAAGAGAACAGTTCTGTAATTATTGTTTGTTCTTCAGAAGAAACTATCTCTCCAATCATATTGAATATGACCTTCAAAGTGTCAACAAGTGCCCATTCTCTGAACATTTTCATCAAACTATTTATAGTCGACAATAACTATTTTATTAAAATTGATTTAGTTGTGGGTGGGCTCGTATATTTTAAGAATTGATCATATTCATGTTCTTATTGATGTCCATGCTATTATATAGGTAATATTCCCGGAGCTAAATTGCTGGATCCGCTCTAAAGTCAATTGTCTTTGTACTCTCAGCGCCCAAAAGGTAGTTGATCGGGGCTAGAACTGATCAGAAGGTGAGATGGCCAAGCCTTTCATTAACGAGAACTTTTTAGACCACCCCACTACATTACTAACAATTCGCAATGAATAAATGAAAGCTCTTTGGAAAAATTGACATCTGTGAGGAACACTGATCTATATTAACTGGATAACCCGATAATGAATGTTCTTACTCAAAACAGAGCTTCACCTAACCTTAACATATTTCAATAAAATTTCAACCAACCCAATGACTTTGAACATACCACAGCTCACAAGATTACTGCAAAGCTGATCTTCAAATATATCCAAACATTATCAACGAAACCATTAGAGCGTGCTCTAAAACCCAAGAAAATGGTCGGACCGAAAAGCAAACGAGCTTTTCGACTCTGTTGTTTCCGTTACGGTCCAATTTCCTAATGGAAGTCCGTTTTTCTCTAAATGGGTATTGGATTGCCTTTCTTTAGGCCTCGAGACATACTCACCCGGACTTTCAATGGCAGCATGGTTACAAGCCATTACGGCGGCAACTGCTTCTGTGACAGTGTCAAATTCCAATAACCCCGAACTGCTTCTTTCGGATTTCATGGGGAACAATTTTACTGCTTTGGGCGGCACCACGTCGTAATCTTCGAACACTTGAATCAGTTCTGCTTCTGTCACTTGTGGGGGGGTGTTGAAGAAGTGCAGGATCTTGCTAGGGGGTTGAATTCTGTTTTTGCTAGCCATGGCGGGGTTCATGAAACGGTTGTTTTTATTGTTCAAGTATTCCTTGTACGAGGGCGATTTGTCTGGTAGTGGGTAGGGGTTGGTCACTTCGCTTAGATACGGTTGTTTGCTGAAGGCCAGTTGTAGCTTGTGTTCTTTTGTCTGTTGAAAACAATGTTACTGACTTGTCGGCAGACAATTTACGCTACGCACATTCTGAATATCCATATCGTCATGATGACTATCTTTGTGATTGACTAGAGGCGCAGCCCCTGTTAGACCCACCGCGATATTGTTTAAATTTTGTACGCAGCGCTCTACCGCCACACTATCTCCCAGTTGAACCATTGCTGTACCTTCTTTGGACTTGAGAAATTTAATCTGGCAAAAATTGGATATAATTTCAAACTACTTCAGATAACTGACTCACCCTAACAACATTCCCATACAAACACATCAAGTTGAACAACTTGTCGGCATTGGTTCTCAATGGGTCCAGCCCATAAACCATCAATACTGCTCCTGGTTGTTGTGTGGGTTGTCCGGCAGCTGCTCTGAAGTCAGTGCCGGCGACGGTTGGTGGTACGCCGCCCTTTCTGAATACGTCGGCGGCGGCTGCCGCCGCAACCGCCCCTGGTCCGAAGGGCGGCGCATCGTGCGGATATCCTCCAGGGGCTATGGCCGCTGCACTTAATTCTTCATAGCGGTGGGGATCAGCTGGGAAAGCGCCTAGAAAAAAACCAATTAGTTCAGTAAAACCAGACCACATAACAATGAAAGCCTATTCATATCTCTAGCATGTACTCAGAACGTGCGTTAACTCATATGCTTATGCGCATATCATTAGTATGTTCTACGAATATAGACTCATCATTCTCAAACGCGAACATATTCTGCCAAGGATATTTCATTCCTTAAGTAACTTGGGGTTCTTACTTCTTCTCACTTTTTACTATATTTTTACCTTCGTCTTTCGTCCGTCTGCGTACTCGTCAATCGTCATGAACACGGTTCTGAATTTTTGCAATAAAATACTATGGTAAAAGCAAAGAATAATCCCTTCACTCAGGTAGAAGTCAATTTCAATTTCTTGAATAAATATTTGATAAATGTATTGTGAAATACAAATAGGATTCACACGGTTAAAAATTCCAGTCTGAATAAAGAGAGTTCTTTTTCAAATGGAAAATATGACAACAGTGCTACTTATTTCCTTAGTTGCTCACGCCGTCACGCCATTTTGATGTTTGTGAATAAAGCGTTGTGGTTTGTCAAAGAAGTTTCCAACGGTTGATAGTTTCTGGTTTCTAAAATTTTGTGTGATCAATGCTGATATATTTGTGTGTTATGTGACCTAAACGTGGAATCAGAAGTTTGATGAAGTGTCGTGTGTCAAAGATCTACTATAGTTGTGGGTTTTGGCGTTAAGTTTATTGGCTTCATAATTCTGTATCCTCTTACTTTGAAGAGTCTACTTCTACCTGTTTTCCCAATTTCTCATAGCTGTGTCTAGTGACATGTTTCTCTATACCTATTTCTGCATTTTTGATTTTAAAGTTATGCATGATTATATTTTTTGTAACTAGGAATAATAATCATTAAAATAATTCAATCAAAAGTATCAAAACTGATGATATATGTATTATGTACATACAATAGATCTAGATCTGTATTTAGACATTAGAATTAGAAAATCTGGATTTATTTTCGATAGACAAATTCGTGACTTATATTTGTTTAAATCTGGCAAAAATAAAATATTTCAAATATGAGCTGATTTTATTTCCAGGCATGTACATAAAATATGCTGGGGTATATAAAAAAATATTCTTAGTATATTTTGTAATATTCCTGGAACATTCCTGATGGAAGTCCCATAGCACATGCTACTCGTGGCCAAATAATGCTCAGCACCTCCCCAGTATAATTGAGTATTATTATTAGCACATGCTCAGATAATATTTTCAATATACCAAGAAGAAGATTCTGAGCACATGGTATACAGTGTGTCCAAGATAAGGATGTCTATCATGAGGATCTTGGAAACCGTGAAAGATACAAGGTCGGTTAAAAAGTTGCGTATTTTGATGCTTATCAAGATGTCGTTTTAAAAGCCAAGAAATTCCGACTACATCCAAAATTATCCGAAAAAAACCGAAATTTTTTAAAATTGTTTTCATTTTTTTCTGACCACATTTGAAGAGATATTTTAAAGTGAATGGAACTTCTTCATTGCCACTTTTTGCCCTTAACAAGATAGCGTTATTGAATTGAAGAACTGACGTTTCGTCTATGAGCAGCCATCAAAACTATGTTTTTTTAAATTCGGTTCTGGATTTTTTATCACGGATTTCAAGAGCCTCTCATGTTCCTGAACCAACGATGTATCGCACTTATTAAAAAAGAGGTGTTTGTTTTTAATCCTATTAAAAATTTATTTTTTGTCTCTCTCTAACACATGAGTTCTTATGTAAAAATCCATCAATATTTTTTTTTTCAATAATTGCGATACATTGTTGGTTTAGAAACATAAGAGGCTCTTGAAATCCGTCATAAAAAATAGGACCGTATTTAAAAAAACAAAGTTGATGGTGGTTTCTCCGAAACGAAACGTCTTACGGAAAATCTCTCAACGCTGTTTAGTAGAGCTTGAAAAGTGGCCAAAAGAAAGTGTCTTTTGTGTTTCCATAGTTCTCTAAATAACGTCAGAAAAAAATAAAAACGAAATCGGCAAATTTCGTTTTTCTAGGCATATTTCCGAAACTACTAGGAATTTTAAAACTCTCTAAACGGCATACTGTTAGGCTTGAAAATGCGCAACTTTTCTCTGATTTAACCATCTTCGTATCTCTTACGGTTTCCAAGATCCTTATCTTGGACACACTGTATAATTTTGTCATGTGGGAATACACATTTTCTTGAAACTTTGGTAACCTTCTGATACAATTTCTATTGGAATAAAAAACAGGGAGTCAATTTCCGGTTAGCCAGATCATCTAATTTCCGGCTTTTGACCGTTCGAAATGGTGAATTGGATCGAGTATATTTTTACTTGTAGAAACTTCTAATTCGATTTTTACGACCTCTATCCCTTGAAACAGAAACCGTTTTCAGTATGCATCACAAAAACTTTTAAAACTCCCAACCCAAACAATTTATTTGGGTTTGGAAAAGGCTCGGAATAGAAAGGACAAACGACGTCATTTAATACAAAGGTTCATCTGCCTCGCCCGTTTTCCCAATTTAATCGTCCTTTTTCCAGATAATCAATGAATTCCGGATCATTTATAGTGGTGGTTTTCGTAGAAATGTAAATTTCAGCATCCGACTCTCGCCCAATTAATCGAATTTGAAAATGGGTTGTCACATTACCGTGTCCTCCAATTAAGCCAACAATAAAGCAATGAAAAAGCGTCGATCACGTCAATTTGATTTCCGTTTTATCGACGAGGGCGGAGAAGTTTCATAAAGTTTCATAGCCTCTGGTTGCGTTGAAAGTTTAATAATGCGGTGAAGTAGGTACTGAAAGTTTGCTTTATTGGGTCATGATGATTATTACATCCACATGTGATGGAGAAGACTGTTAAAAGATGGCTATAGAATTTCATTTAAAAAACCCGTAAAAGTATTTTATGTTTACAAAAACCTGATCTATTTAAACCGCTTAGGGAGAACATTGTTAATTGGGGGATTTTTTTTTCAGACAAACATTCAATGGACTAGGCTGGCTAATTGGAATACGGGATTTTCCCGATGCGGATTTAATCCGAAATGAATGCTCCTATTGGTTTTATGTAATTTTTTTTTTAAATTGCTAGGAGACATTAATTCATTGTTCAATTCGTATTTGAAGGGTTCCTGCTAAAAAGTGTAAAAGGCTGAAAAATTACTATACTTGATCAGAACATGGAAAACCACTTTTCTTCGGCAACAAAAGAATATCGATCGTATATAATGTGCAACTAAAAACAGCATGTTGGGAAACAGATTTTCAACAAAATAGAGTGGGTAGGATCATATTTTATTCACACAGACAATCCCAGCTTCACAAATTGGGTTTGTGAAGTGAGACGGAGCTCATATTGAAGGCTGAAGGTGCTGCCGACCTCAATAAGTATCAAACAGTTCTTTATTCTTCTGCAGAGATGTTAGTCGAAGGATAAGGCATGATTTAGCCCATACCATTACAATTGCTTACTTTTCGGGATCCAGGCTCGTAAAAGCCATCATTTCCAGACAACACTTTTTTCTACGACTGTACGGTAATATCACCATTGTGCAATCGATATCGATTAGGAAACGTAGCACATTGTACAACAGTACGGAAATGAAACCATTCCCTAACTGTTGCCATGGAAACGAGTGCAAACTGAATGAAAATGAGATGATCTGGCACCTCCGCCAAAAACAAAAAGTAAAAATCGATATTAATTACACAATAGTGATAATAATTAAGACTGTTAGAAAAAGTATAGTGTACAACTCGCATGGAATTACCATTTGGGTATCATTCCATGCTTGTTGCACAATATACTATTCCTGGATTCAGGCACCACATTAATTTTATATTAGCCACCTTTCTCACCTATTCTGTTTCCCGTATAGTTTATGTATGGCATTTTATGGCGCTTGTATGGAATATAACCTCAAAGTGTTATTCATGAAAAAGTCTGATTAATGACCTATGACAGTGGAATCTATAAACACAAGTGATATATGCGCGCAACACACTTTTTGTTGAAAGTGCGCCAAACGCTGACTCATGCACTTTGGGAAAAGTTCCTACAACTCAGTTGAGTCATTTTTCTACGTGCCAATATCCGGCCTGCAAATGTCTGAAAATATTTGGATGAATGGATAAATAAATAACAACTCTACGCGGAAAAGATTTTTAAAAATTCATATTAAAAGGATGAGAAATTCTCTATGTACATTGAAACATCTAGACGCTTTTTATGTACTATAGGTGCTGCGTCCAGTATTTTGTGGTATTTTGTTATGAAGCAGGAGGATGTTGCGAGTTGCGACCCATATAGCTTCGTATCTATTATGTGCAAAATAATCCAGAAGTCGTTAAAAGTTACCTTCCACTTCAAAATCTACCCAAGCCATCATTAGGCGGCATTTTTTTATAATTTGAATGGAAAATAGTAAAATTTTTTAAATTGCGGAAAATATTAAGATTGAAGCGTAATAATGCCATAAACGTTCATTTTTCTAACAAGTGCCCAAAGAGTTGCTTTCCTGCACGCATAAGCGGTTACGGTGGCAGTTACGGATATACTTTAAGAGCGGGAAAGACATTTTGCGCATGTTTGATATAGGAACAGTGACGGCTCCTGCTTTGTTATCCTGGGAGGTCAAAAATAAATTTGAATATGGGCAGTTTTTTTAGGAGTAATCTGTTTCCAATTCCCATCAGTTACTAGAGTGGAATTATTTGACGGGAAATTTGTTTTTAATTCCAGGCATACTCAAGGAAGACAGGTTACTTCAGGGAAAATTTGTTTTCAACTCAAGGCAGTAACTTAAGGGAAAGGTGCACGATGGGAAACCAGTTTTCAATTATTTCTGGCAGTCACTTGAGAGGAAATATTTTTCAATTCCTAGCAGTAACTTTCAAGTGAAGTTACTTGAGGAGAAACTAGTTTTCAAGTCCCGGCAGTCACTTAAGAAGATTTGCTTATAATTCCCGGCAGTTCACTTAAGGGGAAATTTATTTTCAATTATCGGCAGATATTTAAGGAGAATCTAACTTCAATTACCGGCAGTTACTTATATAGGGAAATTTTCTTCAATTTCCCTATCCCAATTTAACACAAACTAACCCAAGTTGACACAAACTCACCCAACTTTAATTATTTTAACTATCGATTAGTTAATTAATTATTAACCCAAAGTGACCAAAACTTACCAATTCTAATTGATCAAAACTAACCAAAACCAAGCCCAACTCAAACAGCCAAACTTACCAAAACTAAGAGAAAACTGATCAAAACTAACCCAAACTGACCAAAACCAACCCAATCTGATCTAAACTAACTAAAACTAAGCAGACCTACCCCAAACTGGCCAAAACCAACCCAGACTGACAAAAAATAAAACAAACTGACCATAACTAAAACTAACCCGAACTGACCAGAACCAAACCAATTTGATCAAAACTAACTAAAATCAAGCAAAACTACCCCAAACTGACCAAAGCTATATCACTTACTGAATAAAACCAACCAAAACTTACCAGAACTAAAACAAACTGACCATAACTAAAACTAACCCAAACTAACCAATCCTAATTGATCTTAACTAACCAAAACCAAGCAAAATCAACCCAAACTGGCCAAAAATTTTATAAAATTTATAAACTTCACAAAATTTTCCTCAATTTATTCACGATAATTTAGTGATTTTAGATTTTACATTATCATGTCATTATTTATTTTGTAACTGTTTTTTTTTATAGCCATAGTGCTAAATAAAGACTATTATTATTATAAAAGAAAACTGATCATAAAAACTTACCCAAACTGACCAAAACTAACTTAAACCAAACAAAACTACCCCAAACTGACCAAAGCTAACCCAAACTGAGTAAAACAAACTGACCATAACTAAAACTAACCGAAACTATAAATAAAACTAGCCCAAATCAATCTCACAAAACAAAACAAAATCATTATAGCCGATACGTTTTGCCAAAACGCCAATCGATCAACGGCTAGAATCGATCACGCCAAAATGTGTGTTTAATCCTGGGTTTAATCTCAAAATTCGTTTCGGCGTTCGGCTACGCTCTGTATTTTTCGGATATTTTCGTTAAGCTTTATCGCCATAAGGGCAATTCCTACCAGCAGTATAAGCGTATTTCTGACTGTGCCTGAGCCTGAGCGTTTAATCACGACTATCACGAGTGAATTATTTATGATTTAGTTAGTATGGAAACAAACTTCAAAACGAAGTACTTTGCGCACGCTCGTAGAAAAACAAATATTTGGCGACCTTCAATGATGTAGTAATCAATCATTCAAAATTGCCCCTGACTCTAGAAACACGTGTATCCCGTCGTGATACTCGTGACGTCACAATAGTGGTCCAATGTTTTACTCTTTATCCTTCAAGTCGGTTGTTCTTATCAGAAGGCAACATGTACAATATGATTTATACATGTTGTCTTCTGATAAGTTTCGCGGCGTATAACATATACATATTGTTTTGTTGTTGTCGTGTCCATTCATAAACTTACCAGTGTGATGGAAAAAAAAAACGTCCACTCACTTTATTTATCGAATGAATCCCGCTTGTTATACTGGGTGTTTCAAAAAAAATGGGACATAAGGTGACAGCAAATTAAAAAAAATATATTAGAAAAGTGTCTTGAGGATAATATTCAGTTATCTATCTCTCAATGATTTAAAAAGAAAGTAAAATAAACAGATTTCCATTAACTCGTAAAATATTCATAAAATAAGCTAGATTTCTGATGTTTGATCTTGTGCCAGTATTTTGTTATTTTTGCATCACAATAAGTTCCGCTATTGAAGATTTATTATCCTAATACCAAATTCATGCACACCAATTTGGTAAATTTTTTCCCGGGCTTGTCATAACCACATCCCATCTTTCTTCCCCGTCAAAAAGCAAATCATCTCAGACCAAGTTCGCAGATAAGGGAAAATTAAACACGATTCCGAGATAGGCGGAATGAAATTGCCAACAGAGGCGTCGTTCCTCAGCAACGAAAAACCAGCAAATTACTCTGAAAATGAAAATATTCCCTTGCGCATCACTCGGAAAGAACGTGATTTTCAACTCGAATTGCATTACTTTCCAAAAGTAATGTCAGTGCAAAGTTTATCGCCCCATATAGATGCCATTAGCGCAACGTATTGTTTCTGTTTCTGAATAGACTTTCAACGACACTGTCCATTTGCGCTGCTCGCTGGAAACTTTTTGCCCATTTATTCCGACATACAATGAACTGGAAAAGTTTCAGCCAGCTTACATTTTTGGCAATTGCGCCTGATTAAAATTGACATTGACAATGCGGAACACATTGCATGTTGAAGAAACGCAACAGCTGCAACATGTTGCCATTTGAAAAGAAAAGACAAATGGCCCGATTCAAAGACAAAAACAGAGCGCCATTTAAATAAGATGCCCAGCACGTGTTGCATTGTTTTGTTCTTCGTTGCATGGAATGCACTTGTTATAATAGGATCTGGCAGCGTTTATGGATTTCCGTGTGCATGCAGATCTGGTTATTGATGCTGTTTGGGTTTGGACTTTGGATAAAACTAGATCACACACATAACTTGTCGGCGAGACAAGTCTTTTTTCAATTAATGTACATTTTCATTCTAGCCCATCAGTTTTATAGTAATTGATCCAAAATAACCAGCAAAAATTCATTACAAGTGAACTCAAACTAACCAGACAAAATAGAAAGAAGGATACACGAACTGTCCACGAATAGGGTTCACGCATTAGCACAAATGGATAAAAAATTCATTTTTTGAGAAGAACTCATTCTTGATAAAAAAAATCACGATTCACGAAGAGAAAATTTTGATTTTTTTATAAAGGGTTCGCAAACATTTCAAAAACCTGAATTTTTTCCAAGAGTAAACCACCTTTATTCTTATTTTTAAGCAAGATTCCAATACAGTTTTGTTTTGGACATCAATAATGTGGTTGAATTACATACAGCATTGATGATTTCATCTTTAATACAGGGATCTCAAGAAGTTTCAAAGAATTATTTTTGTGTTATCAAAAGTTCCGTGTTCACTCAAAAGGTGGTAGGAATGCATGTAGCAGATTAAAATAAGAATATAGGCGTTTACTAAAGACTAGACAAACTAGAGAAATCCAGGATTTATTTCAAATTACATATACGGTATTCTAAATTACTTTTTCAAATGACAATCTGCTTAAAAAAAAGGTAGTTTCCTCTTAAAAAAAAAACAGGTTTTTGAAGTTTTTGCGAACCCTGTATAGAAAATAATAGTACATTTTGTATCAAGGGCGGAAAGTAGATGATTTTGACGAGGGTATAAGTAGCAGCACGAGCGAAGCGAGGGCAGATATTAGCCGAGTCAAAATCATCTTTCGTCCGTGGTACAAACAGTGCTTTTTGTACAACCAGTTTGTAATAATTTGAAAAAGAATAGTTATTTAAATCAAAAATAAATAATCGATACACTGCACTACACTGCTGACAAGTCAGACAAGTTTAGTGACAACTGTCAATCATGGTCATGGTTACAATAGGTGTGTTCCCGTATTTTTTTGTGGTGCGGATTCATTGTCACCGAGATTGTCACGTGATTAGTTCCTTTTAGTATGCTAGACTGTCACGTGGTTATCAGATTCAGAGGCGTTGGGATCCAAGGAACCGTTGCTAAGCGACCGACTTTTGAAAGTACTTTTAGGCCCGGTAGCTAAAATTAGCGAGTTTCCGCCTGCTTTGCATGCATTGAAAAGTGGACTTTACGTGTAGGTTGTACAAAAAAATGTTTGCTTCGTGAATCGTATTTTCTTTATAAGCCAATTTATCTATCAAGCATGAGTTTTTCCCGAAAAATTATTGTTTTTTCACATTTGTGCTATTGTAAACCCTATTTGTAGAAAGTCTGTAGTTTTGATAAGTACTGAAAGACTCATATGCCTTTGTTTGGCATCAAAAAAATGGCGTCCGTGAATGTGGATCTTACTGATTATGTAAATTCAACATCTGAAGTAATTAATTAAAAAAAAATAAAGTTTTGTGACAAAAGAGAAGCCTACGTCACTGATGGAGTTTCTGTTAATCTTCATTCTTTTTCCATTTGTTGGGGTTGATAGAAATAATAAACCACCCAGGGATACAGGGATTTTGGGTTTCGAAGAATGTAACTATGCGACCATTAAAATAAAAAAAGTTTATGATTCAACTACTCAAATATTTTTTGATAACCAACAAAGAGTCGGTATGGTGTATTATTACCCAAGTCAAAAGTTAATAAACCTAACTCATGCCCTTACAAGTGCGGAGGCCATATGGCTAATCAATTGTGATTAGGAATCACACAACGTTTATACTTTGTAAAATACGAAATGATGGAAAAAATTAATTTGATCATGAATACGGTAAGTGGGTTATCCGTTCGGGGAATGATGAGGGCCGTGGAAATATTAATTTTGGTATAGCACACTATGGCCGCAAGATACAGGGTGTATCACATGTAGGCCACTGGTTGAAACTATAACCTCTCCTTTTTACATTTGAAGTGTCACTATTAGGTAGACGGGTATGGGATCACTTTTCTAAGAGAGTTCGCAACAACGTCCTGAATAACTTTTAAAGCTGGATTTTCTATTTTCTTTAGATTACAGCCATTCTGAGCTTCCGGAGTATTATACCTGACATCGCAGCCTCTGATGGGCTCAATGTCTCTTCTGTACTGCCTGAATAAGGGCTCCTCTGTTTAGATTCCCCATTATATCTTCTCCAGAACGTCAGTTTATCCAAAGACAAGTTTTGCCCACTACTCTATTTGTGTTCATTATCGTGTCTTTTTCTCTATCAACTGTCTGTATTTGTGTAGACCAAACGCGTGGTATATGACATGGTGAAAAAGGCACAAGGAACAACGCCATCTGCAGAATTTTTTGTCGGAGAGAGGTCCTTTCTATCTACCTATCCATGCATATCCTCCTTACTTTCCGGATTTAGCATGATGCTACTTCTGACACCCTAAAAATTAAATCTGTGTTGCAGTCTCAGGCTCTTCCGAAAGAAGCCTCCCAGAATTGCTTTCAACGAAGAGGGTTTTATTTGAATAACATTTATTGAAATAAGAGCCTAATCCAGACGACATGGCAAATGTAAGGCAACGTTGGTTAGAACATTGGAGACCAAAGTTCAGCTAAAGTTTTGTGACAAACTACCCAATAGCCAACGTTGGCATGAGTTGTACATGTGGTCTGGATGAGTCTTTATAATTTAAGTCACTATTCTTCTTGATTCGCAAAGAATATTGTACTGAAAAGCCAGATCAAAACAAATATCTGTCTATTCTCCTGAATGATAATATTATTTTTTCTATGACTATTCAATAATAGATGTATTATACATCCAGTTTCTATTGGTTAATGTGATTAGCTATACCAGTGACTTTTTTTTCATTACTCAATTGTTTTTAACCAATGAAATGATCTAATGTCATTACTCCACTGTTTTAGAGCCAATCAGAACATTCGACAAAATGTCAACCTTCTAATCCATCATATTGAAACAGCCCATTTGACCGTCCATACCTGTTTTATGGTCATTGTGTTGACAACCTAACCTCACTTTCAGTATAGTTGTCAAAAAGTGCCGTCAAAATGGAATTACATATTGCAAATTTCGCTTCAATTGTTGAATAATCATAGAAAAAGTATAGTATTCTACTCGCGGAAAATGGCTATTACTCACTCAGATGATTACTTCGTCCTCGTGAGTAATAGCCTCCATTTCCCGCTCTCTGAAAAATATACTATTACTTATTATTAGATCAGGAGGTCCGTGTTCTAACGTCTTAAGGCGTCAGAAACGTAGGTAAATGGGAGCTAAAAATCAACAGTAAAATGTGTGAATCTTGAGTTCCTAGCCGGAAATTTGTCGACTCTGATCATGCTGGCTGTGAGGCCACGCCTCCCCATTGTTGAGTGTGCGTCTTCCACAATAGTAGGAGGAGCCAAGCCAAGCCTGACCGGGGGACCACTATTGAGATCTGATTCTACTTCTGTGATCCGGGCACTTAAAATTAGCCACAATGTTATATTAGAGAGATTTTAAGCCACTTATTTTTCAAGTTGCCTTATCCCTTAAACGTTATTCTGAGCATGCCCAGTTTCTAGTGCATAAGGGAAGTCAGTTTGAGCAAAATGAGTTTTTGAAGCGTATAAATTTGACACCTACGTTAACGCTAAACCTAATTTTAATCATGCGCAGTGTTATTAAAAAGTGAAGTGTTTAAAGTTGCCGCCAAAAAGTAATCTCAGATTTTTTGTTTACGTACTAGGTATATGTTTATGTTTTATATCAGCTTCGTGTTTTGTTTTTTGTACATCATGGAAGATATTATTCAAAATATTATAAGACGTCGAGATCTTCAAGGACGTATAGACCATGACTTGTTAAGGTTAAGAGCAGTCATTCTGCATGATATTTTTGATCCCATCGAGTTAGTACCACCTCTTTTTCTAAACATTTCCATTATAATAACCTTATTTCGTGTGGCAGTCTATAAAAGGTCTATAAGTTGAAAACACAACAAAACATATAACTGACAAATGTCAATTGACAGCGCATGACCACTAAAATTACGTTCAACTTGCAGCGACGTTGCCAAATGAAGAATATTTTAGCTTTTGAAAACAAATTAGTACTTTAAAAATGCTTTAACTCGTTTTTACTCATATGTTAAATCAAACATGTATATGTTTAAAAGTCATTACTATGCAAAAATATATTTTTCATATCATATGCAACTTAACGTAAATACAATTTGGCACTAATGCCAAAACCTTAACTTTCCCTTATTTCTTCTTTAATAAGGGGACCCCTTATCGCTTATTAACGTTATACCTTATTTTTGCACCACTGCGCATGCTTAGTATAACGGATAAGGGATAACGTCAACCAAATAAGTGGCTTAAAATCTCTCTAGCCTAAATCAATCACGCTAATTGACGTTGATTCGAAAGAATCAATTAATATAGGAGATATGCGACCTGCCCTGTTTTGAGGATTAGTAGGTCGGCAGCCCTTGTTGCCGGTCCCTTACTGATGGTAAAGTGTGGTGAAGGCGCCTACTTTAACCAACTAGTTAGGGTGAAGTTGTTACTAGCTTTAGTAGACAACAACCCCCCAGCCTGTTGGCGAAGAAAATTGTCACCCAAAAATTGTATTTGTGAATGAATAAAGATATTCAAAGAGAGTCAGACCGGAGGGGCGGAGTCTCTGATGGTCGAGGTTTCGATTCCCATGGTAGACAGAAATTATTTTCTGTTTGAATATTTAGTGGCTATTGAAACTGAGTAGGCTGTAGTATTATTGATTATTGATAGTCAAAAAGTTAAATAATCAGCCTACATTAATGGATCCTGCAAGTTCAATACTTAGTTAGAACTGCGGTGTAAGGGAGAGGTCAGAGCGACCCTAGGTCCTTGGGCTATGTTGTCGACGTGGCTAAATTGCTCTAAAGGCTCTTCTTGGAGGTGCACAATAGGCTGGCCGTATTGCCTTGATTGAGAAAAGTGTTCGATTTTACGTACAAGAGGTTTTGTTTTGTTTCAGTTCTTATTATGTTGTTTAGGTTTTGTTTTCGCCGTCTCAAATGGTAAAACAAAATGGAAGAAACTTTGCCGTAACATATTAACATGGTTTGTCTTCTTTACAATATTTTTTCCGAATATTTATTGTTCATTCATAATTGCAAAAGGCACCCAATTTTGATTTTTAACTTTTTGACAGAACACCACATGCATTCTAGAATACATCTTATTTTCATCAAAGGGTGTCGGTGTGATGTGATTTTTCTTCTTACTCGTCACGACCTCCAGTATTAGCGACCAGATACTTAGGAAAAAAAAGGAAAGACCCTCATCATGATCAATGATAATAGTCATCAGAGAGAGAGAGAAGAGGCGTTTTATTATAGAATGTCTTCATGGGATGATCAGGCATTGAAAAATATACTGCCAAATTTTAAAATGGATTCACAATGATCGATGGCATATAAATTCAAATGATGCTCCGTTTTGTTTCAATAAAAATCAGAGCAAATCTTGACAAGCTTTTCCTCTTAAGTAACAAACATGTTGTTATTCATGTAAGTGATTTAAATCAGACACAAACGTGACAAGATGAATATCCACCGTGACGAGTGTTTTAGTTCTGTAGCGAAATAGATTGCATTTCGTATCACGAGTGACAGTCATTCAATTTGCGCTCTGTTATGCTTTCGTTCAACATCCATTTTGAAAAAGTTTTTCTTTTCTCGGTTATTTACCAGCCTAATTTATTCGCAAAGTTTGACTCTGCTGGTGAAAAGTTTGATACAACGTCTTGAGAGTTTTGATAAATACAAGCGAAGCTCTCAGATTCTAATGAGAGGCCTGGAAGTGACATTGAGTCCAAGTTTCATTTATCAAATTGATATGGCAATTTTGATAAGAAAGTTTGAAGGACTTTTTATTACAAAATCATTCTCAGTGTGTTGTGCACAATTTGTTTTTTTATTGTATGTCTTATCAACTGGAAAAAGTCTCAAGCCATTCATGGTCCGTATCTCGACGATTTATACGGACGTAGGTACTCATATGCAGGGCTTTTCACTTGAAACTCCGCACGTCAATATCTCGGAAACGAATAGGAATATTTGATTTCTGTAAAAAGTAGTCAATGTATGGGGTCGAGTAGTTATTTTTCACAGTTAAAAAAATTCGACGCCTACCAAGAGTAAAGCCTCGCGACGCATCGAAAATATTGATCGATTGCAGGGACTTTGAAATTACGCGCATGCCAAAGTACGAGTTATTTATAAACTTTTTTGTTATTTAGTCGAACTCATTTATTATACTCAGTTTTGAGATATACAGTGTGTCCAAGATAAGGATGTCTATCATATGGGGATCTTGAAAACCGTGAGAGATTCAAGGTCGGTTAAATGAAGGCAAAGTTGCGTATTTTGATGCTTAACAAAATGCCGTTTTAAAAGCCAAGAAATTCCGACTAAGTCCGAAATTATCCGAAAAAAAACGAAATTTTCTTGTTTTTTTAAATACGGTCCTGGATTTTTTATGACGGATTTTGAGGGCCTCTTATATGTTCCTAAACCAACAATGTATCGCAATTATTCAAAAAAATTATGTTTATGGATTTTTCTATAAGAACTCATGTGTTAGAGAGAGACAAAAAATACATTTTTAATAGGATTAAAAACAACCACCTCTTTTTTAATTAGTGCGATACCTCGTAGGTTCAGGAACATAAGAGGCTCTTAAAATCCCTAATAAAAAATCCAGGAGCGTATTTAAAAAAAAAAAAATGATGATGGCTGGCTGCTCATAGACGAAACGTCGGTTTTTCAATTTAATAACTCTATTTTGTAAAGGGCAAAAAATGGCGATGAAGAAGTTCCATTCATTTCAAAATATCTCTTCAAATGAGGTCAGAAAAAAATGAAAACAATTTTGAAAAATTTCGGTTTTTTTCGGATAATTTCGGACTTAGTCGGAATTTCTTGGCTTTTAAAACGACATTTTGTTAAGCATCAAAATACGCAACTTTGCCTCCATTTAACCGACCTTGTATCTCTCACGGTTTTCAAGATCCCCATGATAGACATCCTTATCTTGGACACACTGTATATCTCAGAACTGAGTAGAATAAATGAGTTCGACTAAATAACAAAAAGTTTATAAATAACTCGTACTTTTGCATGCGCGTAATTTCAAAGTCCCTGCAATCGATTAATATTTTCGATGCGTCGCGACGCTTTAGTCTTGGTAGGCGTCGAATTTTTTTAACTGTGAAAAATAACTACTCGACCACATACATTGACTACTTTTTACAGAAATCAAATATTCCTATTCGTTTCCGAGATATTGACGTGCGGAGTCTTAAGTGAAAAACCCTGTATACATAGAATTTAATAACAAGGAAGGAAACCCTTTGAAAACCATAGTTTTCCCATTACGCCTGTAAAAATGTCAGAGAATATGCCGGGTTTAACCGATCTTTTTTAGATTTCATGTATAGGATTTTGTTGGACTAGTTTTTCAGTTCGACCCAATAATTAAAGAAAAATATTTGAGTAGTTGTTAGTTTCTACCAACTAGCGAAAATTCCAACAAATTCATATACCTATATTCTTCAGAAATTTTTGTGAAACTTGGTATGCACCTCCTATGCATCAACGGACAATTTGTGATGTAGAACATGATTCATTTTTATCATTTTTCATCAGCAGGATCAGTGCGGAGTGTGAATCAAACATTTATGAAGAAAAAAAAAAACGCGCTAATGCTTTTCCTCAATAAAAAAAAATTGATTAATTTCTGAGCAAATTTGGTTTCTTGATTTTCTGTCGTCTGACGCGTGTGAAAGATTTATCTTCCCTTTAAACGTGTTTCGGTACTCTGAAAGGATTTTCGGCTATCCCCGTCGGGTACGGAAGCTTGCCGATTGATATGAGCGAAAAGACGACAAAAATCCATTCTCTGAAGCATTCGAACTCAAATGTGTGTTCGTTTTATATTCGAAGATACGTGATTGCGGCTGATAGTTGAAACTTTAAATATTCCAAACCTCACTTCCTAACACGTATTTGTTAATGTTCTGGCGTCGACATTGTATGAAATAGAAGGAATTTATTGTTTGAAAGAGTCCCAAAACACAGTTCAAATAACTGGAGGAAATCACGATTATTGTTCATTCAGCTCAATAAATGGATTTTGCTTACTTGGGCTAAATAGGTATTTTGGAACAAAGGATCTTATAAACAGTATTTCCTTGTATTTGTGTTTTATTAGATTATTATTACATCCAAAATATTATATTTATTGGTACGAATTTACACGACGGAGAAACAAGGAACTTCACAACCAAGTTATCTTTGGTGAAAGGTCTCAGAGGTCAAAGTGTCATCCCTCCTCTACCCCACGAAATAAACTGTTATAAAATGTAATAAAAAAATCATTCTTGAAACAATATACATATTGGGAAACTTTACGTTATTAATTTGGAACAGCTTCGTCAGCATATATTTTGGACTGCTTGTTTCGGATACGACAAAAGTTTCCATTTAATTTCTGTTATGCGCCTTCACGCAGTGTCGACTGATGCTGGAAAGATGATGTTTTCTTTCGCTTTGACCGCAGAAATACACGGATTATTCACTATTTCACCCACTAGAGACTCTTCCTCACGTGTAGTTTTTCTGGATCGCCTTCCTCGTTGTTTTTCAATAGAACAACTTGTGACCCATTTTTTCTTTGGGCTCCAGACAGTACTACTGCTACAGCGAAGAACTGAACGGATGGTGCGAATGGATTCACCTCGTGCAAACCTTTCAATGTTGTTTTTTCATCATTCGTGCGGGTATGATATACCATTCTATCAAAAAGATATTAGCTCGATTTTTATCTTGTAAGAAATAGGCTCATTCAGTGAAATTCCAACAACGATGTTTTTTTTGGCATTTTTACGATATATCACACACCAATAACACATAAACAATTTCAGCCCGATTACATGAGAATTAAAAATCTTACTGGCCTTCAAATATCCAAATTTACTTAGCGTTGTTGTGGAGTCACTGCATCTCTCGCCTCAATACAGGCTTAACAGAAATCTATCAGCATCAGCTGACTTGACGTTACTGGACAACCCCTCAAAATGTGTGACAAAGAAGGAAGACGTTCGAAATCGGGAGCGTAGGTCGCAAATTGACCCCGTGCCGATGTGGGAGTTGCCTCGGTCAATGCCTAACACGGCATATTTTTTCTCATTCTAACACACTGATTTTATGCCAATCACTTTTCTCTCTCTCTCTGTGCCTCCAGTCGCTTTTGCGTTATGATATTGCATTCAAATTGCGATTTTTCTTCAAAGCTGAATTTTGACCCAAATAATTTGTGCGACGCTTGAGATGTGTTGGTGAGGAGGTTTTCTCGGGTATCATAACGTGCGCGCATTATGGGATGTATCAATGGAAGTTATTTTTTTGAAAAATATCATTAAAATAAATTAATATCAAATCTTGTTGATTATTTGAGAGGTCAATAAATTGATTTGATTATCTCGACATCAGGCCTGTGGTTATCTAATCCTATCCTCAATGAAGAGCCTGTCCCTCGTGAATAGAGAACAAGAGGACAAGCGGCTTCTGCAATGGACGGCCCACAAATTACACGACCAACAGTTTGTAAAATGAATAGGTCTGGCAATATCGGTCATCTGGGTGCAACAAAGCCTAATAACTGCCGACTATATAAGTTACGATACACGGACACCTGTGCTGTCATTTTGCCACATTAATTCCCTGACACACTCCATGTGTGCCCAAAAAAATCGCTGTTCATTTAAAGTTTCACTTGCATAAACGAGTTTAATAGAAGACTTACTATAAGGTTGTGGTCTGGCACCATAAAGTGGTTCCTGGAGTAACGGTTGCGGCCTGCCATTGATGTGTTCTTTAACTGCAAAAAAAAAATCAAGTTAAACTAAAAATATCGACATGCCAATTGTTCGTTTCATAGAATGCCCAGTCACAGTAAAGCTTATTTTTATGGCGCAATTAAAACAAAATAATTGTGCTGTGCCAACCTGAGCTGCCTTTAGCTCGTTTAAATGGAAATATACCTTTTGTCGTTACAAACGATACGGGGATTTTGTGTAAAATCCAGAAACGAGTTATTTCAGGACTGTTTCAAATTAGTTTGATGTTTTTGCATTGATATTCATAGTTTTTCAAAAGTAGATTATCTTGAACGATTCCTTTCAATCAATGTTGGCAAGAAGTTTATTCTGTATATTTTATTCATATGAATAGATGAAAGACTTGAGTCATATTTAGCAGATCAAATGGCGATGAGAGATGGAAGAGTGATACCGTGATTCGTTCACGGACTCCATAGAAGGTCCAAGTGCGACAATCGAAGCCTATCCTGCGACGAGACAGTCCAATATTTCAACTTGGCAACACTGTTTCCGAGCAGTCAGCTGTCAGAGCCAAGGCCAAGATGGTCAAAACAAACGGCGACGAAAGTGTGACCTCTAGTTTGTATATTTGATTAAGGGTATTCATCCGCTCGAAAAAGCACTGCTAGCAAAATAAGGGGGCGGGCTGACGTGATGAAAACAGACAGTATGGGTATTTATCACGCCGGCAACCAAACTAAGTAAACGTCAACATTACGCCTCAAAAGAGATGAGTATAGATTTTGTTCGAAGACGGTGGCAATTTATTGCGAATTACATGAGATTTTGTGGAAGGTATTACTGATTTCTGTTTAATCATATCAAACGGAGATTGTCAGAAATGATCTCAGAAAGGTTCAATTTAGTTAATACACCATCGATGTTTTTGATTTAACGGATTATACGTCTCTTACAAAGGGGAGAAAATGTAGATTTTTCGTATTTTTGACCATTGAGATACCGTTTTTGTTACCGTTTTTTTTTCAAAAATAGATATCGGATTGCCCAGTTTAAATATTTTACCTACCTACCTAATAAGACTTGAATTGTTCCAAAAAGTGATGTAATAAAAAAATGACGCATCCCAGAAAAAATGCTTGCATTGAGTAAAATTTCAGACCGCGGATGAATCCCCTTAACTCAAAAAGTTCAAGAAAAATCTGAATGAAATGGCATTACAGTGAGTATTAATAAAACTAATATGCTACAATCATAATTTTGCCGCCCTCTATGAGAAAAAGTTGAAGATAATTTCACTGCCTTGCCATTTTTGAGTATTTTGTTGGCCTAGCCCTAAAAACGCCTACGTTCTCGTCTCTTTGAAGGCAGTCAAATTCAGTTTTGATGTCGTATCGCCCAGAAAGTTGCTTTTCAGCTGTTTTTGTAGGTTATTTCATGACAACTCATACTGTGTTAATAAATCAGGTTTGAATTTCTCGAAAGTGTTCAATCAAAATAGATCCAGTATCCCTTTTCACATACAAAGGATAGAAGGATCATATTCTGCAATCGGAACATCTACACACTTTTTTATTTCCTCATAACGGTTTCGCCCTCTAGAGGTCGAATTACGAACTTCAAAATAGTTTCCAGTCATTTCCTTTACCCACTTTATTTATACCTAAGGATTTTTCTTCCCAAACCTCTATGTCAAGATGCTGCCGTATCCTCACCCTGACACTCCGTACCTTATATTTTTCCACGTGTAATACTGAAAAGCTGAATCTTTTTATAGGTAGTTATACCGTCTGTAATTAGTTTACCGGAATTCGCGTATACCGACTCTGAAAAATACTACGGTTTTAGATCAGTATGCGGTATGGGGAATTTTATACCTGTATTCTGTATTGAAGAGTACTGTTATGATACGGGTACTGCGGTATTCATATCCAAAGAAGGTATACCGGTATACCTTTTATATCGGAACGTGCCGGTTCTTATGCCGACTTCACCAAGTATACCGGTATGAGCATTTATACGTCTTACCGACTGGGAAAAATACTGGTTTTCGCTTTTATATGTATAAGTATACCGGTATCTCGACCGGTATTTATACAGGGTGACATGAGGAATTTTTAATAAGATGGGTCAAAGTCAACAAGGTGTAAAATTTAAAACTATAATTTATGCAGACCCCAAGAAAATAGTATATTGTAGTCCTAGGCGGTAAAGTGACATTTTTCCAGGCTAAAAAAAGAACTGTACGGGCGAGCTTTAGCGAGGCCGGACACTTCTGAAGCCTGGAAAAATCACTTCATCGCCGTGGTCTACACATTATTTTTCTGCTGACACAGCAAAACAGTAAAAAAATTACAGGACTTTATAAAAAAAGCATGCCCGATCTGGGATTTGAACCCAGGACGTTTCGCACGCCAGGCTAAGATCGAACCACTGAGCCACCGGGGCCGGAATTAATTAAATTTCAGGTTTAAGCCGTCATGTTGCATTTGTCTTGTATCTTGTATTAGTCACTGTAAAACAAACAGCAACGTAGTGTGAACTTTACTTTGTATCCTGAGTGTATAGGATTTAATATACTCCGAATCCATAAGAAATATCTGAATAAGATGGTATTACATTCCATTAAATATCAATATACCTATTATGCTTCAATCACATGCATTCAGAAAATAATGTTGTAACGCCCCATTATAGAAATAGTTAAAAAAATGTTTATCGCCTAGCCATTTTTCACTACTTTGTCGGCCTAGCCTTATAGAAAGTCCCATGCACTTTCTCGTCTCTTTGGCGTCAGTGAAATTCAGTTTTAATGTAGTGTCGGCAGAAAAAAATAATATCTCCTTATACAGGGTGCCACAGATTCGAGTGCATGCATGGGAATCTCAGTTATTATGAGAGATACAGGGTCGAATAAATGGTTGCAAAGTTGCGCATTTTTATGCTCAACAAAATGCCGTTTCGAAATTTGAAAAATTCCGACTACTTCCGAAGATATCCGGAAAAAACCGAAATTTCGCAAAAACGTTATTATTATTTCTTCAGTTTATTTGAGAAGATATTGTAAAATGAATCACACTTTCTCATCGCCACTTTTTCTCCTCTACAAGACGGCGGTATCAAATTGAAAATCTGACGTTTCGTCTTTGAGCGGCCATCATCAAGTTCATTTTTTTAAATACGGACCTGGATTTTTTATTTTATTTTTAGTTATCTTTTGACGTCCTTGAGGCATTAAGGTAGTTAGATGAGAGTGTAGAGCAATGGGTTGCCTTAGCAACTTCAATATTTTCAATTATTTTTCACCTATTATTGTTATTTTCAAAATTTTGTTAAAATGGCAATATTCTTGAACACTTGCAGAAATCAATCCAGATTTTTATGTTTTTTTTTTTTTATTTTCCATGTCATTTGTGGATTAAATTAAATTTAATCAAATGTATATCGTTATTGGATGTTATTTCGATTTTGGTTCGATCAATTAGGCTTGTTTCGTTGAGGCATGTTCTCTCATAAGAATAACGTGTCGAATAAAGATGGATTATTGAACCAAACTATGAGCTAGGGAGAAAAGGGTTGCCTAACTAATTTTTCTCTGGTATTATTTTTTAAATGAGTATTTTTTTCGACTATTGCGATACCTCAATACATTTAGGACGTCAAAAGATAATTAAAAATAAAATAAAAAATCCAGGTCCGTATTTAAAAAAATGAACTTGATGATGACCGCTCAAAGACGAAACGTCAGATTTTCAATTTGATACCTCCATCTTGTAGAGAAGAAAAAGTGGCAATGAGAAAGTGTAATTCATTTTACAATATCTTCCCAAATAAACGCAGGAAATAATAATAACGTTTTTGGGAAATTTTGGTTTTTTTCGAATATCTTCGGAAGTAGTCGAAATTTTTTAAATTTCAAAACGGTATTTTGTTGAGCATAAAAATGTGCAACTTTGCAACCCTTCAACCGACCCTGAATCTCTTATAATAACTGAGATCCCCATGCATGCACTCGAATCTGTGGCACCCTGTATAGTGATAAGAGATATCGAGTTGATTTTTGCACAGTTGGATTCTCCATTGAATTTGCTATAAAAATCAAAAAAAAATAACAGATTGTTATCAGGGATTTTGGAGATAAGTTGGGTCAAAGTCAACAAGGTCTAAAACTATAATTTATGCAGGGCTCAAAAATCAGGGCTTATAAAAATCATCGAAACAATATACGGGGTGTTATGAGGATTTTTTTAGATGAGTTGAGTCAAAGTCAACAGTCTAAAACTACAATTTATGCAGGGCTCGCGAAAAAAATTTATATCTCCATAACGATAAGGGATAGCGACTAGATTTTCGCTTTCCCCATTGAATTTCCTTTAAAAGTCATTGAAATAATATACAGGGTGTTATGGGGAATTTTGGAAAGTCAACAAAGTCTAAAACGATAATTTATGCAGGGCACGAAAAAAAATTAATATCTCCTAAACCGTGAGACCGGTTTTTTGCAATAACGTATTGTCCGCAATAATACCGGAAATCGGTTCACCGATATTTAAAACATTTCATACCGAGACGACGGCGATGGTATATGGAAAAAATATCGAATATATCCCGGTATATAAGTATGTATACCGCACAGGCCTAGTACAAACATGTTTTCTAAAGCGAAAAAAGTAACACAGTGTCATGAAAAACAAAAGGACGAGAAAAAAAAGAAACATATTGATAAATAATTCAATATATACCGTGGAAAAAAAGTCTTGAAAAGAAATATAAAACAGAAAACCAAACAACGTATATTTCTTGGGATAATCGACCGTTCTTGTTTTTTCTCCCAAACCTGTATAAAACACCGACGCTCTTATCTCACACTCTCACACGTTTCTTATACGCAAACGACGAAACAAAAACGTATATCTTTGCCAGAAGAAAAAACACTGGTACTCGTGAAAATCAGCCTGATGTTATTATTAACTTAAAAAAATGGATCTTGGATCGGAAGCCGGGTATTGTAGATCCAATATCTATCAAAAAGTACACAAATACTTTTTTGATGTTTTGCTCCCTTGATCTGATCACATATCACTTAAAAAGATCAGCAAAACAGTACTTAAAACAAAACAAAGATACTGAACATCTTCGATTTCAGGTATAAGTTGATAAGTACATCACTGTCAAAATATTGTTTTTCTATATTTTCTGTAAAAATGCGTGGTTCTTCGCAATTTCTTCGCAACGTTCCATCAGGATCGTCAACAAGACGTGAAAGTGAACCCTCCTGCTACGTATTGTACTTCAAGATGTTTTTAGCTGTGTTTACCATGTTGCTTGGCGTCATTTTAGCCATATGTATCAATGTCTTCGATAGGTAAAGATGTTTCATCAACTTAATTATTAAGGACTATTTTGCAGTCGAGATACAAATCATACAACTGCCATTGGTGCCACAACAATCCGCACACAAACAATCCACTCACAAGCCACAAAGAAAATCAAAACTGATCCACCACCAGTTAGATATGACCGGTATGACCCACGCAATCCCCCTGATTCCCCATCTGATACCTACTATTTTGTCGTTATGAACAACGAACCCCAGTATAGAAACAAAATGTGCCTGGATCACAAAGACACAAGTTTTACAGGTGATATGGATCAAGACGAACTGTTCGTTTCTAATTGCACCTGGGTCCAGACAAAACAATTTGTTTATAAAGAGGGTTCTAATCTTGTGCAAAAGGTAAGATAAAAACAAAATAACAAATAACCAGATTTTCACCATTATTTCTTTCTTTTTAGGGCTACGATAGTCATTGCGTAATCGCCCAACTATCTGAGGATCCCGATATTACGCCTTCCTTAGCTTTAATAGTCAAATGTTCACCCGAATATGCTCAAAATTTTCCTATTGACAGTTATCCACTTCTCTATGAATCAAAAAACAAACTTTGCTTGGAAGGACGAGCCACAGCAGGAAAAATTTATGCAGTGAGTTGTAAGAACCCTACTGACTATTCGCCGAAGAAATCTAATGGCGACTACTTGTGGTGGCAACGCATTCCAATAGAAAACCCGCCTTCTCTTTGAATATGAGGAACTTATTGGTTAATACACACTATTTCTTTGTAAAACGCTTTCACCTGCTTCTCTGACCAAATGACTATTCCTCTCGATAAAGTTTGGAAAATGATATCAGGGTACCGATTCTGGGACCGATAGAACAGTCATACGAGAGAGATAAACGATCACCTCAATATACTTAATTCTCCGTTTACTGTATCTCTCTTTTTCTCGATATGACCGTTCTATCTGTCCCAGAATAGGCACCCAGGTCGGTGCTTAGACTGAAAATAAAATAGACAGAGGAGACACTTTGTAGTTTGTAGCTATATGGAGCCGTGATTCCCCTACATAAGCAATAGTCTATCATCTACGTTATGAATGAAAAAATTGAAATTAAATACCGATTTACTATAAATTTTGACAGTCGTTTACCATTGGCGCTTTCTGTTTAGAGAGATTCGATAAACCAGTATCATCAGCTACCGAGTGTTTCTCTTTTTGCTTCACGTCAATGAATAGAGACAAAAGATGATCGAGTTGAGCGAATTACCGTTTCCGTGAGCGCCTATTTTAAGGGGAATGGCATTTGCCATACAGGAGGCCGTTTGAGCGACGTTGCCGCATGTAATTAATTGTGAATACTGATTTTGAGTAATCAATGTGAAAATGTAATCTATATTTTCTAGAACTCTAATTTATCAAAAGCCTTGAGCCTGCCATTAAAGGGAAATTTGGCCTTTACAGCAACAAATAATGTAAACAAATCTGTCTATATAGTAAACGTCAAACAACTTTGTATCTATGTACGTCATCGTTGCCGCCAAGCGGAATACCGGAAAAATGCAGGCGCGCATTATACAAGTTGTCTCCGCTCAACTGGTCAAAACTTCTAGATTCTATGATGATCGGAAGAGCGTCATTTCCAAAAAAAAAGGTGTTAAAATTATTTTTTTTTCTTCTGTATATAAAAAAGTTATTGATGAAACTTTTTCAGCCATTGAAGCGGATTTAACTTATCCGCTGACTTTGGGAACATTAGATATAAAATATTGACATTGGCAAAAGTGAACCATTTATCATGATTTCTTCAAGAATGGGTGGGTCATTTTGAAAAGTTTTTATTCTCCGACGCACAGTTTTCGAGTAAAGAAATACTACTAATGTCCTTCAAAATGTTCATTTTCAAAAGTCGGGTTTTTAGTCGCAAACAAAAAGCTCAAGAGACCGTTTTCGTTAAAAATTAGTAAATCGAAAAAAAAAAATCTCTAGAAACAGTGACGTATACCATTTTTTTTCTGAAAAATACAACACAAACTATACAGGCCACAGATTCGAGTGCATGCATGAGGATCTCAGTTATTATAAGAGATACAGGGTCGGTTAAATGGTTGCAAAGTTGCGCATTTTTATGCTCAACAGAATGCCGTTTTAAAATTTGAAAAATTCCGACTACTTCCGAAGATTTTCGAAAAAAAACGAAATTTCGCAAAAACGTAATTATTATTTCCTGAGTTTATTTGAGAAGATATTGAAAAATGAATTACACTTTCTCATTGCCACTTTTTCTCCTCTACAAGATGGCGGAATCAAAATATCCGACGTTTCGTATTAGAGCGGCCATCATCAAGTACATTTTTTTAAATACGGACCTGAATTTTTGATTTATTCATAACTATCTTTTGACATCCTTAATGTATTGAGGTATCGCAACCGTCGAAAAAAATACTCATTTAAAAAATAATACCAGAGAAAATTAGTTAGGCAACCCTTTTCTCCCTCACTCATAGTTTGGTTCATAAATCCATCTTTATTCGACAAAAAAATATTGAAAATAACAATAAAAGGTGAAAAATAATTGAAAATATTGAAGTTGCTATTGCGTCCTTGGTCGGAATGTAGTTCCAAAGGCACACCAAACCGGCAGATCCATTCTTTCACCAAGGCGTCGGCGACAATGGAAGCTTCCTGGTTTGGTAGAGCATATGACTCAACCCATTTGCTAAAGTAGTCCATCACGACCACGATGTACTTATTTCCTGCTTCTGATTAGGAAAACGGACCAGCTACGTCAATAGCAATCCTTTCAAATGGACTTCCCACGTTGTATCTACGCATCAAAGCCTTTTGCTTCCTCTGCGGTCCATTACTAGCCGCACATACAACGCATTTGCTGCACCAGTCCCTCACGTCTGCCTTACAATTTACCCGGTAAAATATTTCCCTCACTTTTCCCATGGTCTTTGTTACTCCGAGATGTCCCCCTGACACACCGGCATGGATTTCCTCTAGCAACTCTGAAATCCGACATTTGGGCACAACGATTTGCCTTCTTTCCTCTTTGCCGTCGTGACTTACTATTTTCCGCCGCACGATTCCATTTTCCAGAATTAAGGAATCCCATTGTGCCCAATACGACTTGACGTTGGGAGAATATTTAGAAACTTCTCAGGTTGGCTTCTTCTCTTCTTTCATCCAGTTTAGGACTATCTGGATATCAGGATTTTCCCCTTGATCTTTTATAAGATCCCCGTTTTGCCAAGTATCGTCGACGATGGTGGTTTGTAGCAGATCAGCATCTTTCCCCTCCGCTCGCTGGCAATGCGTAGACATGGTCTTCTTGATAGGGCGTCTGCATTTCCATGTATTCTCCCCGCTCGGTGCTCGGTTTCAAAATCAAAATCCTGTAGCCTCTCTATCCATCTTGCCACTTGTCCCTCTGGATTTTTAAACCGAAGGAGCCATTTCAAAGCCGCATGGTCAGTTCGCAGCAGGAACTTCCTTCCATAGAGGTATTTGTAAAAATGCTCCATAACTTTCACAACAGCTAGCAACTCTTGGCGGGTGACGCAGTAGTTACGCTCTGGCCTGGACAGCGTCTTACTAAAATAGCCAATTACTTTTTCTTCTTGTCCATTCTGAACTTGGGACAGCACGGCTCCTATGCCAACATTGCTAGCATCGGTGTCCAGTACAAATTTTCCCTCTGGTAAAGTATATGCCAGGATAGGTGCGGTTGTTAGAGCATCTTTAAGGCGATCAAAAGCCTCTTGACATTCTTGAGTCCATCGGTATTTTCGTTCTTTCTCTGTCAGCCTGGTTAATGGTTTTGCGATGTTGGCAAATCTCTCCACGTAACGTCGATAGTAAGCCTTTAAAACCGCAACTCCTTGGCTGGAAATGACGTGACCCAGATACTGTACAGCTCTTTGAAACAGATGACATTTATTTGGACCCAACTTTAGTCCAGAACCTAGTAGCCTCAGGAACACTTCTTCTAGGCTTCTCATGTGATCTTCAAACGATTTTCCTACTACAATAATATCATCCAAGTAGACCAGACATGTCTTCCAGGACAGTCCTCTTAAGACCGTCTCCATCAACCGTTCGAAAGTGGCTGGAGCATTGCACAGTCCAAATGGCATTACGTTGAATTGCCATAATCCAGAACCCACCGTGAAAGCTGTCTTTTCCCGATCTGCAGGGGCCAACTCAACTTGCCAGTACCCACTTTTCAAGTCCAACGTGGAAAAGATCTTCGCTCCAGTCAGAGTGTCCAAAGTGTCATCAATGCGATGAAGGGGATAGCTCTCCTTTTTGGTTACGTCATTAAGCAGCCGGTAGTCAACGCAGAATCTGGTCGAGCCGTCTTTCTTCTTTACCAGTACCACCGGTGAAGACCATGGACTGCTGAATGGCTCTATGATTCCTTCCTTGGTCATACTTTCGATTATTTTTTCAGCCTCCTCTCTTTTGGCCAGCGGTAGCCTTCTAGCTGTCTGCCGAATGGGACGAGCATTTTCTGTATTGATTTTATACTGGACTACGTTGGTTTTCTCTCTCTTCCCAGTATCAAAAACATCTCGGTATTTATGGACCAAATGCCTCAGCCTCCTCCTTTGATCTGGCCTTAGACCGGAACCTGACGTCGATACCAGCTCTTCTAATTCTTTTGGAATGGCTTCCCGGCTGGTTTCCACAGCAGCAACTTGTCGCAGTATTGCTGAAACTGCAGAACAATGTCCTAACTCCGTGCTCCTCTTTAATAACACAGCATAATGATTGACATTCATTATCCCCACAGGAATACTTCTGCCAGTACGTACAAGGGCCTTCCCGACTGCTATACCTCGACCAATAGCCTCTTCATGCATTACCGGTTCGAACATGACTACCTCACCCTCATAATCTGTATTCTTGCTATCAGTGAAGCCGTCCAAAACAATCTTGCTACGTTCTGGTATCCACGTTTCCTCTAGAAGTAGGACCCGAACACTGAAATTCTTCTCACGATGCAAAACAACCTCTTCATCGTCTATTTTCAGGACCCCCTGCTTAAAACTTAACTCGAAGCCCTTGATGTCCATTATGTCTGACCCAATGATCACTTCATCCTCAATCTCAGCCACTATCACAGGATGGTCAAAAGTGGCTTTTCCGATGGTAAACGTAACATTCGTTTTACCATGCACATTTGCGCTCGATCTCCCGTCGCTGTTCGTAGACGCCATCTTGATTGTCGAACCTCAGTATGTCGGGCCGCATAACTGTCTTCGTCGCACCTGTATCCAGCAGCACAGTACGTAGGGTTCCATCCACATACGCGTCAACGAAAACACTGTTGGCATGGTGTTGCAAGGAGGAGACCTAGGCGGTATTAACTGGGGCTTGCTGAATACAGGCCGATGATCGCCCCTTCACATCGACCTTCTTTAGTTTTCCGAATCGGCTGAAGTGGAGCTGACGTTTTCTGGACAACGTCTTCTTATGTGGCCCAACTTGCCACATTTCCAGCACTCCAACTTTTGGTCCTGGCGACTTCGTTCTCCAGCAACCTCTCTGACTATCCGCTTGACTGATTCTTCGAAGTCATCTTCTCCTGGAATCACTTGGCGGACACAAACCTGGCCTTTGATTGTGTTCTTGGCAGCTTCAAATTCAAGGGCCCGTGTAAGTGCGTCTATTAGCTTAGGTGGATGTGCTAATAGTAAGGCCTGCCTCATCTCACCATCGCGGAGTCCATCGAAGTATGCTTGAACTGACAAACGTTCCATGATTCTTTCCTGGACATCTGGATATGCCAGCCGAACCAGACGCCCGATATCTGCTTCAAATTTTTGCAAGGACTCTCCTGATTTCTGGTACCTATTTTTTAACTGAGTGTGGTAGACATGTTCCAATGTGACTGGCCATAACGCATCTCCAAGTGTCTTACCAAGTGGTCGTAAACTTCTTGTTCTTCCAAGGACATTCTTTGCAGGATGGCAGCAGCATCCCCTCTCAGGGCCAACGTAAGGGCAGTCGACTTCTCCCTGGATGACCAACCATTCGCCTTTGCAGCGGCTTCAAACTGACGCTGATAAACATTCCACGACGTTGAACCATCAAATTGAGGCGGCTTGAGGTATTTCAGCCCAACAGATTCCATTGCTGAAGGTCTATAGGGCAGCCCATCGGGGGTATTGACGTCTGATGTTGTGATTTTGTTCTGAACTTCATGGATCCTGTCTTCCATCAAAAGAATTCGCTTTTCCAGTGTAGAAGATTTTTCCAAAATTTCTTCTTGTAATTCCCTTCTTAGGTTGACATTGTCTTCTAACATTTTTTCTTCCAACCTGGCAGTATTCTCTTCTAGTTTCTCTTCCAGTCTGGCAAAATTTTCTTTCAACTTTTCTCCAAGCTCGCTTTTTGAACCTTGCAGCATTTGACCGACATCACTTGCACCAACAAAGACATAGTTATCCGGGTCATTGCCTTCCTCGATTAATACTTTACGAAGCCGCTCCTGCAAGTCCATTTTCTTCCCCGTCGTATCGCAATCCCTTTCCTACAGCTCTCTCTTCAGCTCACTAACCTTCAAGTCCACTAATTTTGTCATTTTCACAAAAGCCTGTTGACGTCCAATTCAGCGTTGCAATGTAGCGTTTCTACCCGTTCGTTAGGTGTGGATTGAAACACTCGAATACACGACAAACAGTCAACAAATCTATTATACAGCTTTTTAGAACTAACACAATTGCTCGAGACTACTGTATCTTTTTTAACAATTATTCCGTCTCTAAAAGTCACCCGACATTTTTCTGACTCTCCCTCCTGTCAGTGGCGAGCGCGTTCCTTATATTCGCCAGACCGCCTCCCAGAATCTCCGTTAAGTTTTCTGGGATCGTCACAATACGTATTTACTAATGAAAAGCATTGATGCGAAGTACCTAGATATACGTGTGATTTATTTTTTTTTAATAAATCTAGTAATCTTAAATCTAATAGTATAAGACATAAAAGTAATAAAACATATACTATCCAAAGGACAATAAAAAAATCTCAAGTATGATCATTTCTTTTTATTAGTCACCTTTCATCCTACTACTTAGGTAGTAATTTTCAAAATTATATATTTTTTTTCGCATGTTAAGACCCAATTTTCAGAGTGGATCATTTCAATTGTTGAGCAGTTTATTTCAAAACTTTTCTAATCTTTCAAAATATAATAGGACATGCTCGAATAATTATTATCTATAATAATAATTATTATTATTTCAAAAATTCGCAGAGCAGGTTGGGGAAACATTTTCAAAATCTATTCTCCCTCACTTTTCAGTTTTCCTGTTTATGTACAGTCGTGTGCATTGATCCGTTGTGAAGACGCGTGCACATTGGTTGAAGCAAATACAAATGCAAAATGCTAAAATAAAAACAATACAAAACATGATAATAGAATACACATTACGTGAACAATAGAACAAAACTATTACAAACATTGTGTGTCGCATTTACCACAAATTCTAGTGCCCGATAAAAATATATCCGTGTGTGGACGTGTTTTCTGCAAAATTGTCCTGCATTTTTTACAACGGATTTATGCACACGACTGTACATACCACCACGTTTCGCTTGCAATGGAAGATTCAAAATTCAATTAACTAATTTTCTTGTTCACAGTTATCTTTCTTATTCCTCTTATTTATGCCCAAGTAAATATTGAACTGCATGATTTGTATTATCATAGCATAACCAATAATTGTTATACATCTGTTGTTTGTTGCTTCGTTTTAGTTTCACTTCCTATTGTTTTGTTAAGTATCTATACTTCAGTACTGTATCGTTTTGTACATGAATCAAGTTTCACGATTGGAAAATACTTTTTCCGGATTGTTTTATAATACTTCACAAATATTATGAAAAATAGTAAGTAAATTGAAACAGTTATGATTAATAAATCAAAAATATAATGTTACCGTGAATAAATTTGAATAAAGTTTGAATCTAGATCAAAAATTCTGGAGTTTTTCTATCTGTCGGCCAGTTCGACCCTGTCTACGTCGCCATATTGCAGCTACTCTAAGCTCCACCTACCGATCCAATTTTTCTGTCACTGTTTCAATGTTCCTTAGCGACTCTTATGATTCTATCTCGCTGACGTCAAAAGATAACTTAAAATAAAACGAAAAATCCAGGTCCGTATTTAAAAACATGAACTTGATGATGGCCGCTCAAAGAAGAAACGTCAGATTTTCAATTTGATACCGCCATCTTGTAGTCGAGAAAAAGTGGCAATGAGAAAGTGTAATTCATTTTACAATATCTTCTCAAATAAACTCAAGAAATAATGATAACGTTTTTGCGAAATTTCGTTTTTTCCGAATATCTTCGGAAGTAGTCGGAATTTTTCAAATTTCAAAACGGAATTTTGTTGAGCATAAAAATGTGCAACCGACCCTGTATCTCTTATAATAACTGAGATCTCCATGCATGCACTCGAATCTGTGGCACCCTGTATGTCACGTTTGCGGCCATCGATGTCAGATTTAAAAGCTACTCTTCCCATCAAGCGGCGACACCCTGTATAAATGAAAAACGTTAATTTTCACATTAATATGGGAAACAAAATCATGAACAATTGGAATAGAACAAAAAAATGTTTCATAACGCTATATATTATGATTATGTGACCACACATTTTGAACATATTCAAAATTCTCTGGAAGGAAAGAAACCTTTTTTATTAGTTTCACGAAAAAAAAAGGTTGACGGAATCAATAGTTTTCGAGATTTTTTTTTCTTCGAAAACATAGTTTCATAACAATATTATTATACGTGACCGTTGATACAAAAAATACTGATGTACTCTACACATAAGTCTTTATAGTTATTGAATTTGGCTAACTGCCACCCAGTAGTTCACAAAAACATCAAAGTTGTATGTCAAAGTCAGGAAAACATGAAAATTATTATTAAATACAGTAATGGCCTAAAAAAGTATATTAGGTTTTCTAACGTTGCTAGAAGTAAAATGAATTTTGCATGGTTAATTTGAGCTAGTTTGTATTGGGTAAAAAAAATTGATGTCGCTGAAGTATACAGGGTCTTTTTTTTTAAAAGGACACTTAGCCTTATAAGGGAATGTAATTATGATACGCTTATGAAGATTTACAAACCTATGTTCTCGACCATGCATGAACTAATTTCGTTGATACATGAACCACTTTAATGATCGCTGTTCAAACACAACATGAATCATCATTCATTAATTGGTCAAAGAAGCCGTTCTTTGGACCAATTTTAAAGAATTGTTCATTGCATATTGCATGTATGAACCTCTTCTTTGTATTTATGCTATACTATTTGGTTGAGTGATAAGTCGTAAAACAATGAAATTTATTGAAAACTAGTATCTACATGAAAAAAACTAAAACAATTACAGCGAAAATGTTTAAAAATATTGATATTTGAACAAAATATTCAAAATAACAATAATAGGTAAATAATAACACTCAAAGCCGAAACATCAGATTTTCAATTATATACCGCCATCTTGTAGGTAGAGGAGAAAAAGTGAGGCTTGGGTATCATTTTTGTCGTATGGCATAGTCTAACAATAATTTTCTTTTAAACTTTCTACTAGACACTTTGCGAACCACTTGAGTGTCGCTTGCTTAGCAGTCAGAATAAATAAGAATATAAAAACAAGAGAAACCTGCCATCCTGAAGTTTTTCTGGGGGATGGCTGAAGATCGAAAGAGAGTATAGGAGTGCCTCAATCTTTCTTTCTGCTGATTGGGCTTTAACAGCGTGAGAGCTAGTTGATGTCAAAGCTGGTCCTACATTTTTTTTTGAAAGGAGTTATTGGTCTCTGATGGGGCTTCACTCAAAGTTTCTAATATAAGAAAATACATACTATAATATTTTTTTATATAACCATTGGTTCCGGCGAAGTGGACAGCCAGGAAAAATTATCTTTTAACAACTATCCATTATCTCATTATTTAGAAATACGATAGACTTAATCACCGATCGAAACTCGACCTACTGTAATAAAAATCAAAAATGATGAATTTGCTCCCGTTTAAAGAGCAGAATAAACAGTAATTTAGTTTCAAATTTCTGCTCTTGGTGGTCGCATGTCGATTTCTCGGCCCAGCTGGCATTGTTTGGCTTTCTCCATCGATTTGGACCAAGCGCAATTCGACTTTGTTGGTTTTTCACAAAAGTAGAATGATTGTCGTTTCACATTGAAAATAGCGGACAATTGTTTTTATTCAGTGATAGTGATACTGAAGTAGATTGCTGTGAAATTAAAAAATCATGCCGGTGTTCAATGAATTTCAATTCTTCATTTTCGTGGATTTTTCAAAGAATTTATAGAAATCGGTCTAGCTGATCATGAGTTAGCTGACCCGACGAATTTCATACCGCCTCATAATCAATAAATGTGTTAAATGAATTTATTTCCCTGTTTTGTTTTTATTATCAATCTGCCATTCGAGGCGGGAACAGATTCAACAAATAAAAAATCAAAAAAATATTTCCAGTGGTTCTTCAATTACAAATGGTGTAACTGATGATGATAATTTCCGAACTACAATCCCGAAGAGAACCTACATACCTTATTTTTGAACAAAATCTTTTGGAAAATATCAAAATTATGCAAACATCACTAATTATTAGTTTTTGAAACATTTCTTGACATAATCCCAAGATGAACCTACTTTTAATGAAAAATCCGTAAAAAGATAACAAAATTGAGCAAACATAACCTCACTAAATCAAATCTGAGCCCAAATAGAAAGTAATATATACTTAATTTAATGAAATTCATTAAGAAATAACGAAATTTTGCAAAGATAACCTCATCAATCTGAAAATACATCAACTAATAATATCCCCCACAGAACCTATACATAGCAAATTTGTTCACTGAAACATGACGAAATGATGCAAATGTAACCTCACTCCATCAATTAAAAAAATAAATGTCTTGAACCTATACTTACGATTTGGCGATTACATCACGATAATACTTTGAAAGAGATGCAAGTGGATATTTATTTTGGTTAATAAACAATGTAGGGTAAAGTCGGGTATATTGTACCGGAAAATGATTGCTTTTTGGAGGTTGAAATAGCATTTGTCGTAATTATCGGTCATACAAGATTATTAACAAGTAGAACTTAACTTGATATGACTTTCTTTAAAGTAACTAAACTATTTTTATCAATAATATCGGTTCGGTAATGGTTAGTTAAATTGTACCGGGAATATTTTACCAAACTCATGTTTTCTTTTCCAGTCACGCCTCACAAGGTTATCAAATACTGCCAGTGGTCAAAGCAGGAATATAAAAACAACAAAAAGAGAATATAAAACTTGAATATTTCTATTAGAAAAAATTAAGTTGATTGTCGTGACTTATTTTTGGTCCACCCTGTACAGGTTCAAATTAGAAAAGTTGTAGTATTTTTTCTGAATTATCAGAATTTGTTATCAGAAAAAACAATTCAGCATCAGACAGAAGTCAAAAATATAGAGGCTTCTAATCTTTTTTTAGATGGGACACCCTGTATTCTATACCTTAGTTCGATAGGTTTGAGGGTGTTATATTTTACGGTTATTAAGATATTAACGTTTTTCTTTACATGGAATAGTTGGCTGGTCTCTACTTATCAACATCTGTCCAAAATTTATTATCATTATTCCTTGTATAGAAAAACTCTGATATTTTTATAACCGTTATAGATAATACCCCTCGTAATACCCCCAACCCTTATATATTTGAAATCAGGAAAAAATTCTTTATCGAACTATGGGATGAAATACAGGGTGTCCCATTTAAAAAAAATAAGAAGCCTGAATTTTTTTGACTTCTGATGCTCAATTGTTTTTTCTGATAACATATTCTGATGATTCAGAAAAAGTGATTCAACTTTGCTATTTTGAACTACGCGCTAGGGTCAATATCAACGAAGATAGCTATTGACCAAAATATACGTGAACACTCTGTACAAAAAAAATATCATTCAAAAACCGCAGTCAAAAATAAAAATCGACGTGTCCGAGCGTTTTCCCCCAAACCGCCTGAATTTTGGATGAATTTATTCCAACCTTTACGGCACTGTAGTTATTCATTAGAATGATATTTTGTTTTATCTATACAGGGTGTCTCACGGTCTATGGTACGTTAGACGTTTACGGAAAACTAGACATAGGATCGACCTGAAAATTTGGCTCAGCACATAATCGAGTATGATCTATATTTTTAAAATATTTTCAGTTCTGCAGTGTTGCCGCTTCTACCCAAAAGTCGAGGCAACTTTCTTATTTTAAATGGACCACCCTGTATATTATTATTTTTTTGGATTCCTTGACTGATTCTAATCACTTTTGCTCGATATACTCCTAGACCTATCGGCAGCGGTTTTCGAGATATAAATTAATTTATAATATTTTTGTCGTAAAACACATCAGTGGATTGATTTCAATAATTTCGTACTTGAAAACGGTGGAGAGTTGAATTTGCTATGCCGACTAGAGGTAGGTAGGTTTATATGGTTCCAATGGAGAAACCGATCTGTAAATATACAGGGTGCTTCAAATGTATTTATCTTTTTCCTATACACAAAAATGATAAAAAAGCTATTTTTTCAAATGGAGCCACCTGTATATTACTTGAAAAATGAAAAGACCAATAAATTTCCTTTCAAATGGTATCCCATGTTCCTATACCTAAACCTTCAGGTTCTACAAGAAAAATCAATTATCGATGAGTCTATCAAGATATGTACAATTGAGGTTTTACTTACCGTATTACATCAAATTCGTATGGCATTCACAAAATTACTCTAATGAACAGTTTGAGTGGATAATTACCAATAAAAATCGAAATTTGTCCCGGGAATTGTAAAATCGAGCGAGAAACATTAATTACATTTGCTGATAACACTATGTGTGCAGGCTGCGTTCAAAATTAAGCTGCATTGAAAATGAGCGAATTATTTTGATTCGCATATCGCACTTTTCCAGTACGGATCTGCAGCACTAAATTAATTCTATTTGCTTCAATCCAATCTCTATTCTGTTTCGTATAATATAGCCAATATCACCCGTAGTGGGAAATTTAAATGTTATTACCCATTGTCTACAACGGCTCGAATTGCCTTCAGAGAATAATTCCAATCTATTGCGCCTATATACGGGTTGTGTAAGCAGATCTTACAGAAATTCTGGATATAAGCCCAAGAAGCAGTCAACGACATAACGCTTAGTATGGGATCCGAGAACATCAAAGTTGTCGTAAAGATAACACGGAGCGTGTACTGATTTGGCCCAAGGGCTAAAATGTCTGCCAAAATGCTATATTCGTTGATAACGACCGTAGAGATAACGATGGAATTAGGGTGACAACTCAAGGATAAATGAATTGCTGTAAAAAGCTACTTGGTTGCGATAAGTGTAATAAGGATAAATATGCTGCAGTTTGTAGTTCAGTACCATTTCTCTAATGAATATGCAAAACATGAATATTTTGGCCTCGATTTTGGCTGACTGACTTTGATTTGGGAATTAACACAAACAGGATAATGCCATTCGAGTCACATCACAAATCCGCCTGCATTAAAGTCCAACGTGGCAGTCGAACAAAACTATTGGTTATCATCATGCGTAAACATTTCGGAACGACGTTCTCATTAAAGTCCATTCAAGCGACTAATCGCGTTAAAAGCCTCAAATGCAGACACTGCCTATTTGTTTTGACATGAAATTTGTTTAATTGTTAAATGCAATATAGTTGACATGTTTAAAAATATAGATTTTGCATCATTCATGCAACTAGCAACTAATATTGCCTCATTGTCTTAAAGCTGCGCCTATTTTTTTTATGAGGTGCAGTGTGGATGAATTTTCAACATTCATTGTTTGAGCTCTGCCAAAAAACCGACATTGGCACGTTCAGCGACGAGCCCGGGCACACACACCCAAGCAGCTCATTTTCGCGCTTGTGCTCGTGTTCGTTCTCGGAGCAGAAACGTTTAAACGCACTAAAAGAAACTATTGTTTATGTCTCCCAACAAGCCAACTCCATTGAAAATCCGAAAATCCACGTCAAAAACCATTTTCGAATAGAAGACGTCACGATGGAGTTAATAATTATTCCAAAATCAAGTCAAAAATATCATAAACACACAAAAAAACCCAAAAAAAATACGATATAAATATCAAATACGTACAACTCCAGTCTTAGTTAATGGCAGAAAAAGATGCCTTTTTTCTTGGTAACGGCACGCGAGTCACATACACGTAAATTTTGACAGGGCAAATTGGCATACCACTGGCTGTCCTTATGAACATGGAAAACTGTGTTGGTGTATGTATATTGGTACACCATTTAAACTTTTTTCACAAAAAAAAGAGTATCTATATCAGTCAAAAATACGGGCCCAACTCAAAATGTGACTGAAGTGTGAAAAATAAATCACAGAACATCACTATAAATCTTCTAGAATATAGTCAACTGGAAATATGACACTTTTCACGAATCATAACTAGTATCACTTTACTCACCTTAGACAGGAACATTGACACAATTGATGATATGACACTTAACCAGACGAAAAAGTAATAATTTATGAGACACTACCTACTCAAGATGTGACGTTTTTCAAGCATCAGAGCGATACTTACTTCTCTTAATTCATGCGGATTATGACTTACATGTGACGCTATTCCTCCACGTCTGTTGACATCAACCGCCAAAACCTTAATGGCACTTATCGCCATCTAGCATACAGTTTTCGAAGTACATTTCATTACTGAGGACGTTGTTTTATGGTATACAGGGTTCACCATTGTAAGTGGCCTATCAAAATATCTCGGGAAATAAAGCGATTGGAATGCTGAAAATTTGTACCAAAAGATTTTCGGAGATGCTCTTTTCAAATGAAATGATACTGACGTTGCGCGACTTCCGGTTATACCGGAAGTAGGTGTCAACTCGCTTGTTTCAGATGGAGCACCCTATGTATTTTTACATTTTTGGATTCTACGTAAAATTCTAGGCAGATTTGAGGTATGATTATGTCCTATACCTAAGTATAAGCGTTTTTGGAATATGTATTTTAGTTTTCATGTCATAAATGAGTAAATGACGTTTATAGGTTCCTATTCAAATGCAAATGTAAATTTTTCGTATAAGAAAGCCTTTTTTGTTTAATTTGTATTGAATTTCTTGTTCAAAGGGACCTACTTTGTAAGATTTTTCACAATATTTTCATAGCTATCATTACAGGGTGACTCAAAAATAAGATCAAAAATTAAATTTGCAAAAAATATTTTTTTTCAAATGGAAACCCTTAATTTTTATAATTATCTTATTGAGCATTAAATAAAGGTGTGTTTTACGTTTTACGGATTTGAGAACCTAGAGCTCGCAAATCTTTGCCCATTTAAACTTTCTCGTATCTGTTATAGTTTCCGAGATCCCTGTACTGAACATAAAAAAAAACTCACCCTGTATATAAAATATGAGTTTCGATTTCACTGATCTAACACAATATGCATCATCCGACTCCACATACGGAAACATAACGCCGCTCCAATTCGAGCTGGAGGAGCAATTACATGAGCTGCTGACGACACAAAAAGTGGGACATCGCGGATTCCGTTAATGGTCTTATTTTCAGTAGTTTGAGCAGACACGGATTAACGTGCTTTGTTTTTGTTCCGTTTCTGTAGACAATCTGTAAAAATGTTCCGCGATGGATTAATTTTTGGTTTTGGTCCGAGTGGGAGATGGAACATCTTAAAATAATAGCAGACAGCGGCATACATTTCGTTTTTACACGCTTTATATCAGCTTCACTGTATGTTTGTAACAGAATCTTGGTAATCGATTTTCACCCATTTCAAATGCCCATGCAGATTGATCTGAAATCAAAACTTTGCAGACTTAACAAGATTCGATGACAATAAAATAAATTCAATTAAAAAAAGAGAGAGAAACGTAGAAAGTAATGATAAAACAAAACATCTCAATTTTGTCAAATCATTCGACATTTGTGTATGTCATTTATTAACAGGTGGTGAATGAAAAATTGATTGACGGAACTGTAATTATTCTTAAACCGCTCGTATGATACAACGTTGCCAAGGTGCAAAAAAAGAATAATGGATTTTCACACAATTTAAATTAGCTTCTCTCGTATGTTTGTTTGTTTGTAACAGAATCTTGGAACTCGATTTTCACCCACTTCAAAGCTCAGATTGAAACTGCACACTTGTCAAGAAAGAACCGATGATAATTTCAACTATTAATTCACGCTTTCGAACTAAAAAGTTGAAAATTATTTTTAGTTTAAGAATAAAATGATAACTAAAAAATTGATGTCATTGTGATAAAATAATAAAATCCTGGAGTGCTTTGTGAAACCCCCATCAGCTCCCATCAGACAGATGCAATTGACGTTATGTAATTCAAATTTCCACATTATTTATTCCGTTAATAAAAAACTCAAATCAGTCATTCGTTTGGACAATTATCAAGCATTATACAACTACATCGCATAAATTTAAAATTCAAGCCAACTTTTACAAAAAAATATTCTGTCGCTCCAGGAGACATTTTTCCAGTCTAACGGAAGATTTCCGTTCCATAATTGACATGTTCTCGGATAGTCCAATCAAATATGCTAAATTTCCAAGTTGTTCACCACAATTAGCACAAGAATGCGATAATCGAATCCCAGAATAGCCGAAGAGCTAATGACGATAAATTGTTATGTGGACTTGCAACGATAACTTTTTTGAATTTAGTGTTATACGTGACCGGCTGGCTTGGTGCCAAATGGTCCAGACATGGATTTCTCACGTGGGCTTGACTCAACAGGGTTGAATTAATGAAAATGCTATATTTGGATGACATAGGTACAACTTGGAAATGTACTTGCTGATGGGTTTATGGACTTCAGTAGACTGTTCCAGATATGAAGAAACCCTTCAAAGTGAAATACCGGTTGCAAAACATTAATACCACTCTATTCCAACATTTCAGTCGCAGATTTTCTTGCCACTCTCTACATATCACGAGATTAGTCATGCCTTAATACCTAATCTGCTTATACTTATTAATGCTCCTGCATTAATAAAATGGAAGGATCCTGCAACCTGCAACTGTCGTTCTAAAACGGCAAAATAGTCCGGTAGAACTAGACAATAAGGAAGAGTACTTTGATAATTTTATTACCTCAGAATAGGTATAAGGCACTGAAAAATAGATAATTGATTTTTTCTATGACTATTTAATAATAAAGAAGAAAGAGGGTAGTCTTGACCGACTAGTTAGATTATCGAAGTAGTTGAATCTAGGACCGAATACCCAAGATTTAACTACTTCGATTATTTATTAATAGATGTATTATAATATATCCACTTTCTATTGGTCAATGTAACTCGTTACTCATACCATCAGTGATTTTTTTTTCATTACTCAATTGTTTTCAACCAATGAAATGATATAATCTCATTACTCCACAGTTTTAGAGCCAATCAGAGAATTCGACAAAATGTCAACCTTCAAATCCATGCATCATTTTGAAACAGCCCATTTGACCGTCCATACTTGTTTAATAGCCATTGTCTTGACAACCTAACCTCACTTCAAGTAGGATAGTTGTCAAAAATTGCCGTCAAAATGAAATTAAATATTGCAAAGTTCGCTTCAATTATTGAATAATCATAGAAAAAGAATAGTATCCTACTCGCAGAAACTGGCTATCACTCACTCAGATGATCACGCTACTTGCCTATGGCTCGTGTCGCAAATTCATCCTCGTGAGTAATTGCCACCATTTCCCGCTCGTTGAATAATATACTATTTTCTATGACTATGCAATAATAGATGTATTATACATCCACTTTCTATTGGTTAATGTGACTTTTTTTTTATTACTCAATTGTTTTCAACTAATGAAATGATCTTATGTCATTACTCCACTGTTTTAGAGCCAATCAGAAAATTCGACAAAATGTCAACCTTCAAATCCATCATTTTGGAACAGCCCATTTAACCGTCCATATTTATTTTATAGTCATTTTGTTAACAACCTAACCTCACTTCAAGTTCAAGCAAAGTTCGCTCCAATTATTGAATAATCATAGGAAAAGTATAGTATTCTACTCGCGAGAAATGGCTATCACTCACTCAGATGATTACAAACTTCATCCTCGTGAGAAATAGCCACCATTTCCCGCTCGTTGAATAATATACCATTTTATTACATTTGAAGAAACAGGTTTGGTCAAATCCTCTTGTCTGTTTCTAGTGTCAAAGAAAGAGGACGTGAAAATAAGATACATGGAAAGAAAATCGCCAAAATTTACCATTCAAACATTGGAAAAATAAATATGGGGTTGGGAAAACAGAGGAACGTAAATGGGGTCGAGAGATTTCTCTTCACACTTGAGGTTTGTGATATTTAGGGGAATGAATATTTTATTTGGGTATAAAATAACCACAAAAATGCTTTATCAATCTCAAAGGAGACCAAAATATGACTTTTGGAAATTTGGGGTAAAGTTTCACACTTGATTCTAATTTTTTATCCTTTATCAAATGCTTTGAGAATAAAATTAGTTTACACTGGTGTACTTGTTTGGGGTTGCATAAAACAGTAACTGTTTTATAGAACAGGTTTTTGTAACATACATGAACTACAATTTAACAGGGGTGTTTCCAATCTGAATGAACCACACTGTACAGGATGATTCACGATAAAGTGACCCCCCCCTCTAACTCATTTTTAACAAAGTCTACAGAAAAAAGCTTGACACAAAAGTTGTTGGGATTATACTAAATTTTTTAAATCCGGCAGTGTCATTTATACAGAAGCTCTCCACAGCACTCAGCTTTGAAATTTCAAATGGGACGCCCCTTATTTTATTTTGTTTTTGGATTCCTCATTGAATTCTAAGTCAAATCTGTGTAAGGTATATTATTTATCTTATCTTTTGCCGTTTTCGAGATAAAGGCTGTTAAATTTTGTGAAAAATACAAAATTCCCTATATTTTGTTCCCCCTCCAACACATTTTATACAAGGTGTACAAAAAAAAGTTTTTTAAAAAAGTTGTTTGGTTTATACTAAATCTTTTAAATCTGGTAGTATCGCTTATACAGGGTGTCCCAAAAGCTGACCACAGCATCCAACTTTAAAATTTTACATGGAACATCCTGTATTCTATTTAATTTTTAGATTCTACGATAAATTCTAAGTTAAATCTGTAAAAGATATATCTATTTTATCTTCGGTTTTTGAGATCAATGCTGTTGGATTTTGCCTTATTTTTTGAGCTACAATTCATAATAAAGCGTGAGCCTTTTAAAATGGAAAGCAGCTGTTTTTGAACTAATCTAGAATTGTTTTTATCTTTTATGAGGCAGACTTAAGCTTCAAAGCGATCTTTATTCAATATGGTTGTCAAGATACAAATCCATAATTTAGAATTTTTCACAAAATTGAACAGCATTTATCTAGAAAGTGGCAAAAGTTACGATAGATTTATTTTATATCGATTTGACTTAGAATTTAACGTATGATCTAAAAATAAAATAAAATACAGGGTGTCTTTTCTAAAATTTTAAAGTTGGGTGTTGTTAACAGCATTTGTGACACCCTGTATTAATGATATAGCCCGATTTAAAGAAATCATCATTAACCATACAACTTTTGTATCACACTTTTTTTTCTACACCTTGTGTAAAATGAGTTAGAGAGGGTCAAAATATTGGATTTTCCACAAAATTTAACAGCCTTTGTCTCGAAAGCCACAAGAGATAAGATAAATATACCTCATACACATTTGACTTATAATTTAAAGTAGAATTTAAAAATGAAATAAAATACAGGGTGTCCAATTAAAAATTTCAAAGATGAGTGCTGCGGACAGCTTTGGGGAGACCCTGTTTAAATGATACTGCTAAATTAACAAAATTTAGTATAAACCAGACAACTTTTGTCTATAACTTTTTTCTGTACACTTTGTATAGAATGAGTTAGAGGGGGGGTCAAAATATAGTGAATCACCCTGTACGTATAGATAGATTGAGTGAACATATTTGTAAAAAAATACACATTAAACATTTGTTATCAGAATCAATATTTTTATACAACAGTGAAAATATGAGTGTGCTTTATGACTTTAAAAATATGATACATTTAATTTTGTAATCTGTGATTCATGTAGCCTCAGTGATAGAGAAGTAAGATAAATTTTATTGAGGAGATATAATCATCAAGTATAAACTACCGCTTAGTCAACACAGTTATTATTAGAGTCTGGAACGACTTATGATACGTTACAGTTATGCTGTCACCGGTTGAAATTCACCTTGCATTAATGTTCATATTTTGAAAGTAATAATCATGTGTAAAGGCTATTACGTCGTAGATATTTTTGGAACGTATAATAATTCAAAATAATTGCAGATTTTTTTTTTCATTTTTGTCACTCAATTTATACCTACTTTCTTTTATTTATTTTTTTACTAGCAGCTATTCCAACATAGCTACAAGCTATACAAATCCGTATAAACACGAAAAAAACGTACTGTTGGCAACGCAGCAACCAACCGTCTAATACAAGAATAATAAAGATCCAACATCCGACCGAACCATATGTTTTATACGGTTGACCAAACTGCAGAAAACGACGAAGGACTGCAATGTTCTGTATCTGCCTGCGCGCAAGTCATAAAGGGATGGTGTGAAACCGTGCAAACAATCAAGCGTCACGTGACACAAACTTCAGTTACCCGCCAGACTTCGAACAGCACAACCTATTTCTAGGCGGTGTTGCTTTGGCTCGTGCTTCAGTGGGAAGAAAGGCTGTCTCGTCAGTGCTTTATTTTTGATAAATTCAATGCAGTATTCTGTGTTAGAAAATATTTGAGGAGTAAAATGTTATTACTTTTTCATTGTATTTTTGTTCGTAATCGTTGACAATCTTTTTTTTTGTGGTTTATCTATCGAAACGTTAGAGTTTCCACCGAAACGTATGGTAATATTGTTTAGGCCATCTCTCCCAGACTTTTTGAGATAAATGGCTCTTCGGGATTCCCAGACTCTACTTTTTTTATTGTTTTGATTGTATTTTTTCCATTCCAGAGCCATGCCAAGCCAACTATTTTTGTTGTCTAGTTCATTTTTCGTCGGTCTATTTCTGCGACCAAGGCTAATCCCCGACGCCAGGGAATTTGTCTTACCCCATCTGGTAATTTTGCCGAGTCCCTCTGTGTAGAGGGTAGAGTTCTTTTACGTGCCAACATCCATGACACTAGACAACCTCTCAAAACCAAATTCCAAATTTAAGCGTCGGCGTTGGCCGGCCCAGGATTCAATCCTAGGACCAGATGCATGAGTAGTCGATGCACTAACCACTGCACCACATACAGCCGATATGCCAACTAAATATAATAGGAAAGGTACTGTGCAAAGAGAAAAGACGACTGAAGAAGACTTGGTTAATGCAGTAGAAACAGTTAGAAATGCCTCAGACATTGGACTAGAACTCCCAGTTGAGTTTGACAAAAAAATTGGTGATCAAGATAATCTCGGAACACTGTTAATGAAAGTAATAAGCAACAGACCTTACTTTTAAAAACTACTTTTTTGATATGAAGGATTTCACTTCACACATGTTGGCACTTTATAAAGCAGCATGCATCAAAGTTCAAGGCAGTAAAGTCGCACCATGCTACTTTCATGTGAAAGCCCACTAATAATGTCTGCTTCTTTTGATTGCCTATGATAGCCTCCTTTTGATAATAAATAAAATTTGGGAGACACAAAAACGATATTTTAAATAATATCAAAAATACAATATACCAAAACTTTAGAATAATAATTATTATGTACTGCGATGTATGATCATGCTCCTCGAAATAATCCTTTACATTTACTTAGGCAAAATTAACATTCCAGAGACATGTTATGTGGCGTGAATTATTGTTTGCCTGGAAGCTGGAAGCTGTTGAAATATTCTATTTAGTTTGAAGGTATTTCGATACCAATTTAATGTGCATTACTTTGAGAAATATTTCGTGAATCACATAATATGGAATCGATGTGGAAAATAAAGTGTTGAATATTTCCTACATTGAAAAAAAGCGCGGTTTTGAATCTTTTATCAACTCTAGAATAGTAAACGAAACCCTGTATATATTTTATTAGATAGCCGACATTACATAATATACACTGTGGGTCAAATTAAGTTAGAACATGATTTGACGCTTGATAACTTTTTTGTTTGTTGATGGATTTTGATGAATTTTGGGTAAGATATTAGTCAATATGTTCTGAATGTCACCCTGAAATTGAGCTTTCGAATTTTAGCCAGGATCGGACTTACGACGTTTTTATGAAATTGGTGCATTTAAGCTCGTTGCAAAAACGAACTGCGCTATACTTACAGACCAACTGATATATTTTTTGAGGACATTAGTGGAAAAAGGTATCCTGAAAATATCAATATTCTAGAACCATAACCTAAGAAACAATGTTTTTTTCTGTATGATAGTGCTTGTCGGCATTAAAACTATTTCACTTCTTTTTGATCAAAGAATCTTGAAATTTCATAGCAATGCGAATTGTTTGTTGGAGATTTGTCGATTTTTTGACATTTTAGAATTTTTAAATTTAATTTTTTTTTTTTTTTTTTTTTTATAAACTTTAAACGTTAAATTTTACTCGATAACTTGAAGGGGCCGTGACATTTTCGTGCACCCATATTTTTTCCATTTATCACGTTTGATCGAGTTTTATCTTTCAAAGATAGAACCATGTCTACTTATTTAAAATCAAACGGGCAAACAGAATTTTAAAAATTTTCAACAAACAACCCACGTTGCCATGGAATTTCAAAAAACTTTGATCAAAATGAAGTGAATAGAATAAAGCCGACAATCACCATCATACAGAAAAAAAAATGTGTCTCAGGTTATGGTTCTAAAATATTGATATTATCAAGATACCTTTTCCCACTAATGTCCTTCTCAAAAAATATATCAGTTGGTCTGTACGTAGCGCACTTCGTTTTTGCAACGAGCTTAAATGCACCAATTTTATAAAAACGTCGTAAGTCCGGTCCCGTCCAAAATTCGAAAGCTCGGTGTTGAAGGAACATCCAGAACATATTGACCAATATCAATCCAAAATTCATCAAAATCTATAAACAAACAAAAAAGTTATTGAGGATCAAACTATGTTCTAACTTAATTTGGCCCACAGTGTATGGTAGGTACACCCGGCACAATCAATTTGTAAGCAAAACGCTACACTGTGGGAGTTTGAACAAAAATTTATGTGTCTTGGATTTGGCCTTTTCCTTTTGACTTCTAGAATTCCAATCAAGAACGTTGGATCTCACGATTGCTCTGTGTACACAGGTTTGAGTTTAATTGGAAGCCCGAAACAAAATTGTCAGAGACCTCAATATTTTCAGAAGTGGAAGCCATATTGTGAGTCAAAGATTTGAGTACGAGGTATGTTCATACCCGCAGTTTTCGTATTCGTCAACTGCCTTCCCAACTAACAATTTAAGAACTCTTGACCAGAAGAGAAAAAAAATGTCTTGATTTGGTATAAAACCACCTCCTTTTACCTTACAATTTAACTTTAATGTCAAAGGTGAACAGCTATTAGTTTTTGAGCTCGAGACAACTAAAACTTATTCACGACATGAATAAAGTTCTATTAGATAATTTTTCTGTCTCTATCGCTACCTGTCTATTAGGTTATAACAATATCTAGTAAATGTTGACCTTAGTTAAGGAATAATGTGATTGAGGTCAAAAAATTAACGTATACACAACATGGGAGCGGCCATGTTTCAATGTCAGCATCTGGGATATTCACATACTCGAAGATGATTACAATCACTGGCAAGTTTGTGTATAACACTCCTAGGCTATCATAGTTATTTTGGTTTCTAGGTTATGATTCAAAATTTCGAGAACTCTGGCAATAATGTATCTATAAATGGACATGTATTTGGGCTCTCATCAATTTTCTGCAAGTATCTTCCCGATATTATACAGAAAAGTTTCTTTCGCAGTTACATTTCCTTCCAATAAGCAACAAACTACCACGTAAATATTATACTGAGTATTTATCTATCCTTGTCCATCTTACATTATTATGCAATTGTGTTTTCCCTGTCATTGTTATTTGCCAACAGGTATATAAGAACCAACATACGATCAGATTTCCAACATTTTGACGTAAAACAGGTTGACAGTTCCTTCATTCACCTTCAACCTACTGGTTGGCAAGGACCTATCGACCTACTTATTTCTTCCAAATGACTTTAGTTTCTTTCCCCGCATAGAGAAATATGTGGACAAATGTTGGTAGTCCTGCGCTTTTCATAATAATTGGACATTAATACCCCTCGACCAATTCGTAGGTCGAGAAGAGGTAGATTTGAACCTATATGTTTGTCGGGTCAGGTTAGCACACTCTTTTGACTATAGTTCCTTGACAAATAAAAAGAAAATAAATTCAAAAATAAAACCATGGCAAAATTTTTCAAACAGTTATGTTTTGCTAGAAAACTGAGTAGGTAGAAGGGCAAGTTATCCCATCATTTTTACGTGTTATTTTACCCCACGCAGTAAACCAATATCGGGCACAAATTCCATTCCCGGAAAAAGAATTTCTAAAAAAAACACTTCTTAGGAACACATCTTTTCTTAAAATAATATCTATAGATCCTTTAATACATCAACTTTCGGCTAATCTCTCTGTTATTCGAAAAAAAGCTGGGAATAAAGAAAACAAAATCATCCTTATGCTACCGCTATAAAATCTTCCCAGCTGAGCGAGCAATATAAATGCGCGGGCACAACAGCAATGAAAAAACTCCAAACAATAGATTAGAGCTGATATTGGAGAAATAAAATGAAATAAACCTTTTTGTAAATAATAGCGATCAACCCCATAATTATTTCGATTTACACCCTCGTTGTCTCTGCCATAACAAATACCGCGGCACTTTTTATTTTTCATTTTCGCGAAGCTTGTTTGTTTGCAGACGTGCCTGTAAGAAATGTTTCTTAAAAGCTTCTAGACGGTTGGGTGACGTGATTCAGTTTTTCAGCATTTGCACTTACTTGTATTGACAATCGTTCAACTTACCTGAAACAAAAGAGACAAAACATTAGCAGGAAAAAACTTTATAATGCAGTTATAGCTTTGTTGCGTGTTCGCTATCGTTGAAACCAAACTAAATGACATTTCCGGAATAAAGTTGAGCTATTACGGAAATAATAAATCAAAATACAGGTCAAACGACGTAGTACAGTTTTTTACATGATCCACTTATCGGTTATCTTTTCCATTCGCAAAATTGAAAAAGCACATCATCGATCACAGAGGCCACCTTGAATTTGCGACTCTTTCCAAGCGATAGAAATATTAGACCATTTATTTTCTGAATTGCATTGGAAGAGGATGTTTTTCGACGGAAATGTGAGATGAGCCGGCATGATTCCTGGATAAGGCAGATAATATTGGATTTGCTTTCCTATCAGCCGAATTCTAAAAATAACAAAGTGGTTATCATAAACTGACAGGTTATGAACGATGATGTGAATAGATACCTGTTTCTGAACAACCGATAAATTGAGTCATCAGATCTGTTCGTCAGAAAATACGTGAATACGTATGTCGTATAACTTCTGGTAGTGATAGGCTAGCTTTGGACCTTGAACATTTAAAAAAAATTTCATGTTCCTCGATATTTACTTCGAAATTCAAATTTATCAGGAATATTATGTTGTTCAATACAAGGCCAGGCTATTCTTTTTCCGATTTTGCACTAGTGCCAGGTGTTTATTGTGCTGGCGCAACCTTGCCGATCTAGACCTTTTCTGTCCCTTCAATCAGGTCCAGGAACTCACTTTTCCATGGGAAAGTGTATAGTGATCCGACGCCCTGAGTTGCAGCAAAATTATCTTATCTTCTGCGATAATCATTTTTTTTTACCCAAAACAAAGATTCAGGGTTGAGCAAGGAAGTTATGACTTATGAAGTAAAACAACTTGTACATGGCGCCACATACAAGATGGAGTCATAGTATTAACAAATTTGAATTTCTCATGTCAAAATTACCTTGTATTTTTGTTAACTTATCTGAATTATTATGAGATTTAATTAAATGAAACAAAAATAGAAGACACCCTGTATCTTGAAAGCTATATGCATTTCCGGATCATTGTTATTAAAAAAAAAAATCTCATTTTCTTATTTACATGCAATCGCCCTTGAACTATTCGAACGTTATTTCCGGACATCCTGTTTAATATCTACAACGTTTAAATTCCAGTTTTGGGATGAAAATGTTAGATATATTTGATGTTTTTCTTTCCATAGATTTTGATCTGAAAATAACAATACTCATGACATTCTGACGACGGAAGCAGATGCGCTTCCGAAACATTTGATATTGATAATAAAACGTTTGGTAACGTTGTAGTTCGTACACACTTTGTAACAAAGTTACAGAATTTTCTGGTTTACTTTCCAGTAATTTCGAATGATTCTGATTCATTTTCCCGTCTAATCGAGTACTTCACTTTTTCCCGTAACTCGCTTCTATCGAAGGAACCCATATTTTCTGTAAACCAATGTGTGCCGTGTAAGCATTAACATTTTGCTGTTCAATGTCTGACCGAAACAATCAAACTTGGTTTTCCATGCAGCAATGAATCAAACAACTATTTTATTTTTTTAGCTGTACGTCAGCAGGAATTGTGCGCAATTCAAGGGAACCAAATTTCTCACCATAAAGCTATATCTAGACGCCTGAAACTAGATGATGGCTCCAAATCATGAAAAGGTACGCGAACCATTGTACGCGACAATCCGTTCCGCGGAAGTTTTTTTCTTGTTTCAAATTCCTTTTACTTTATCAAACCACGAGGTAGGACTTTTTCACCCGTTATTATTTCTTATTTTTGCTAAAATTCTCCAAAGTAGAACCGCGTTGATATAAAGTGAGTAGCCGGGTGGGAAAACATGACTTTACAAGTCATAATTTTCTGATGAGTTTTCTTTGGACAGATCTTGTTTCTTCGATATGATTATACCCGTAGAAATCAGATCTGTTTCCGGAAAAATTAGTTTCTGTCTGAAAGTAGTCAGATATCTGGAACTTTCGCCAAGGTTGTATATTGGCAGTCAGTCGGATTACCGGTGTGTCGCCCCACGAAATCCTTACAGATTCTTTTGTCTTTCTGGGGTTTTGTTTTATTTAATTTTTCAGGAAAACGAACCGGGTGAGAATTTTCAAACAAAAAGTTCAAAACCGCTTTTTCTGTCGTAATTTTTATCCAATATTCTTGAGATAATTCCGATAAACATTACAAAGAGACTTCTAGAGTTACTATTCCTATTTATAAGGTTTTTATTTAATTTCCCGCAGCCGGACAATCAGACAGCCGAAGCCTGAGCGAGTTTCCTTTTACAGATTGTCCGTGGCTCTATCGTCAGGACACAAACTGACCCCGTCGCGTTGGTTGTATTTCCTCTATCACGTAAAATACAGGGGGTGGCGCCCGAGTTTCGTGAAAATCAACGATTTTCCTTATCGAAAATCGAATCAAGAAAATCTCGCGGAGCGTCACAGCTCATATAGGTATCAAGCAACAACGATAAGCAACGTTGTACTTTGTTGGCGATTCTCAACATTCGACAACGTCCCAAGTCTCGACTACTCCTGACGTTCACCAACGTTGTTAGGAGTAAGAATCTGCAACGATTGATTTCTATTGTTACGTTGCTCTATAGTAGTGGCTGAATTTAGTGTTACTCGAGATTCTAGTCAAGTAATTTATGCGCATGCTTAGATTGCACCAATTCCGCTTGGTACACAGTTGTAGTATGCTCGAGAAGGATACCGAGGCTTGTGCAGGGTTCATTAGCATATTTGCCAGTTCAAATCCAACACCCTCATCCACTTTTGAGGCGTCCGTGTATACCACACCAGATCCAATAACGAAAGCACTTCTTCCTGCCAGATTGTAGAGCCTGTTCCTATATAGCTACCATAAAGTGCGATTTAATTCTCAAAATGTCATCACCAATAATAATTATCTTTGTGTCGGTGACGTGATCATACATGATAGTGGGCTCATGTCCTCCTATGACCTTTGCTATGTAGGCGTTCAGGGGGGGTTAGCCCTAGATGTCCAACGTGGCCGCGGGTGTGCTCCGCACCTCCCCAGTGGCGCACAGACAAGCCAGCCTTTGAAGACTCCTCAGTGTCTTGACTCACGTTGCCTCTTTTTTATTTCTCCACCCATGTGTGATTAAAATTGCGTTTTATACAAGTGATCTCGCCATTTTCCACCAATACCCCTAAATCCATTATCACACCTTTGTTCCAGAGACTTCGATCTTGTTGGAAGTTTGAGCGGCCAATATAATCAATTTGCCATGAAGGCACGTGGTATTGATTGAATGGATTGGTTTGATGCGGAAATGATTATATTACTAAAGCAATTTGATGAAAACATAAACGGTCTATCATATACCCACAAATTATGGAAACAACACGTCATTTCAGTCACATGACACAAATACCGTTACGAGCGAGAAAAGACACCCCCTGAGGCTCTACATCTCTCGACTACACTTTATATATATATGAAGAGCTGTTTACGAAACGACGTAACGAGCTTTCGCTACAAAAAGGCACATTCAACCCACACTCGACCATAAATTCGAATGCAGCGCATTTAAACGATCTTTCCATGTAACAATCAGATAAGTTTCGGCAATCTACATCCAGGTGCGCATTAGTTTTCCAAACGCAATGTCTATATTTGCATTTTCTTCAAGCTGATTGGGTTATCCAAGTATCCAACGTTAAACAACTTTGGGTACAGTCAGTTATGCATAGAACTTTTAGTTTGTATATTATGTAGATTAATTGCTGAAAGTCTGTGTCAGTGAGCTTCATATTCAAAAACAGCAAATACGTGACTTGAAAAATGTATGACAACTCACGATCTTCCCAACTGGCAAACTGACATTCCAATTTAAAAACACTTTACATATCACTGTCACAAATTTATTCCAAACTCTGAAAGTGACAAGTCCATATGCCGTTGACACCTTCCTTTCCGGATGACTTGGGCCAAAGTTAACCGGACAGTCAGCTATCTAGTTCCAGGCAGCTGTGAGTGACAATTTCATGAAAACTCAACTGTAAACATGTTCTATTTATAGATAAAAGAAGCCACGTTGTGCACCACCACACTGTTTAATAGCTAATCGCGTTTGAAGCTTGCAGAACTGGGAAACTAGGCGCTTTACTCGGGTTTGGGTTGCTCTTTTCTTCCTCCAATTTGCTGTTCATCAATGTATACAGGTCCATATAGAGATTGAATATTATAATTTCACAATCCATTCGGTTATGATATCCACTTTGATGTATGCAGTATATTTCGTGTAGATTTAGGGCTCATACTTTTGATCCCACAACATTTCCTGTCAAGATACCTATTTTCCCATTTTCCCAGTCAATCGAAGCCATCTCAAACTTTCCCCGATAAAACGTGAAAAACTATTCCTGTTTCAGGACCAAAATGGAAAATGTCAGACATCGAAATGTACCGATAAAACTTCCCCAGCTTCAAGTAATGATCTCCTTTGTTCCCTAATCGCGATAAAAGTTCTTATCCCATTCAACTTCGTAACAATCAAACTTTTGTTGCTGTTATAATGGAGTCAAAAAATAGACTTACCAATCCATGCCGGGGTAAGGTGGACATCCAGAGCCGTCGTTGAGTGGCACCTGCACACAGACAAAAAACACCATCATCACTTTGGAATTTACATTAATTTTGACTGGATTTGTTGAGTTTTACTAATTGACTGTATAAGTGATGTACTGGTGATGTTTGTCTGTATGCGCTTGGTGACTTGGATAATTTAATTTGTGTTGGATTACTTACGAACAGATTAATTGTGTTTTTTATTTCAAGGTTTAAATGATACATTTTTGTAGAAACTCCTGGAACAAACAATACTCATTTTGTTGGATCTCAAATAGGTTCAGACGTTGATCTGGATCAGCCTTTGTAAACCGAGCACAAGTGAAAAATCTATTATATTGGCGCTGACGAATGCATGCACAAAGATCATCCTTGCAGCAGTTTCGTTGCTACGTTTCAACTAAAGCAGAGAAAAGTATTTTCAGCAGTAAGGGAAATGAAACCTACAATGTTAGAACCAATAAAGAATTCCCAGAGGTGAGGTGCAAAAGATCACGAGACGCAACAGTATAGTTTTTAATCTGCTACACTTTTTATAGTTCAAACAGGTTTCAGGTACATTTCCCATCCATATTCCAATCACTCCCTCGTAGATTGTGTACTCACATGGAAAATCGTCTGTTGATTATACCCCAATTTTTAGATGCAATTAACCGTACAATCCTCTACTACTATGCATGCACTTTATGTTGACTATGTGCAAGGAATTTTCAATGATATGCACAATCGCCAAAATATAGCGTAACAAACTGATATCTATTTTAAGTCCGTTATGGATAATTAACGGGATTTATTAACACAGTCTGCAAGCATACATCATACCGATAGTCATTAAATTTAAATAGTGCGAGAGATCTAATTGGCACTACATAATATTCCATGAATAAAGATGTCGTGGCGCAATGGGCAATGGGTTATCTCATCCAGAATGTTAATTACTATCTTCATAACTTATACAAACATGATTGTCACATTTTTGTAACCGAAACAAATCCAATTAGCCAGTGGTATGAGAGAGCAATAAATAGCACCTCTGCTAATATTTCCAAACCACTCGGCCGGAAAACGCGCATATTAACACAGGGTGGAATTGATTAAAACATGGTTTTAATTAGACCGTTTACATTAATCCAACTTGGGTTTGACATATATTCACGTAGATTCAATCGCTGTGAATTCTTATCAATCGAAACGACAACATAAAATGCATAATCCAATTTTTGTTGAAAGTTGCCGAATCTGGTGGGATTTGTGGAATATTACGATATAAAACAAAACGCATATAGATAAAGGGATTTTGTTCATCCATAGGGCTATATAAATTTTTGCAACTTGTGATTTATGACATGGATGTGTTAGAGTATTGATGCGGAACTTGAAAAAATCATATCAACGGGAAAGGTATATTTACAAGATTTTTTTGGGTATTTCGCCACACCCTATCAAATAACAATCAAACCAGATCTTCTATATTACCTGAAAAAAATTATATTAGTAAATAATAAAACCTATCAATATCAAACGTTTCGGAAACGAATCTGCTTCCGTCGTCAGTGAAACCTAAAAAAAGAATAATTAATTCAAATTCAAGTTCGTTTTTGTGTGATTCTTCAGTAAAATTGTTTTTTTTTCTGTTTATGACACAAAATGCCACTCTCACTGACATAGAACTGAAGTGTACGGTGTTGATTGTATTACTTTACATATGTTCAGCATTTATAATTCACTTTTTTGGGCTATGTTCAATTTCTCAATAAAGGTAACCATGTATTACTTAGATTTACAGAAAAAAGTTGCTACACATTCATTAGAATTTAAAATAATTTATATGCACTTTCTTTAAGTTTACATTTTTTAGAACATGGCCCCTTTGCTAAGATTTTTGAATTATCCCAATGTATTTTATGATTATTATCAAATGCATGTTGACAAATTCCTGATTTATGAAATTCCCTTTTTTTAATGTATGATTTATGTTCTTCAATTCTCTATTTTAAAGGTCGTGAGGTCTCTCCAATATAGAATTTATTACATTCACAAGGAATTTTATAAATTACATTTTTAGTGGACTCATTAATATTATCAGGTCTAGTATTTGTTAAATTAGAGCGAAGTGTGTTATTAGTTTTGAAAATGGTCCGTATATTATATGTCTGACCTAAACGTTCCAGTTTATGAGAAATTCCAGGTATGTATGGAATAATTAAATTAGTTATAGGTATATTCTGTTCTCGTTGTCTATAGGTTGTTCATTGGATAATCATTTTTTGACAAAACATCTCATGATTTTTTTTTCAGATTCAAAATTATCATTATCACAAATTATTTTTGCTCTATCATAGACTTTTCACAACAGCTTTTTCAATATTCAATGGATGATTGGAATTGAAATCAAGATACCTATTTGTGTGGGTTGGTTTTCTATAAATTTTGGTTTTAAAATATTGAAAATCTTTTTTTATTAGTATATCTAAAAAGGGGATTTCATTATTTTGTTCTTTTTCAATTGTTAATTTGATCGTGGGTTCTTTATCATCAATGTGAATTAAAAAATCATTAAGTTGTGGTTCATCATATTCATATATAGAAAAAATATCATCTACATATCTCCACCAAATCATTGGTTTGTATCTATATGTTTCTACATGAATTGTTTCAAAATGTTCCATGAAAATATTACTTAAAAGTGAAGATAAAGGAGAACCCATTGCCATTCCAAAGTCTTGTTGATAAAATTCATTATTATATTGAAAATATGTTGTTTTAACACAAATTGTTAAAAGTTCTAGAATAGCATCAATATACAAGTGTGTTCTTTCTTTCAAATGTGTATCATTTTCAAGTTTATCTCTTATGATCATCAATGTCTTATCAACAGGTACATTAGTGAAAAGACTTACTACATCAAAACTTACAAGAAGATTATTGGGATTATAATTGATATTTGATAATTTCTCTAGGAAATGTTGTGAATTTTTTATGTATGATTGTGTGTAGCCTGTTAAAGGAGTGAGTATGTTCAATAAAAATCTTGCTTATGCATGAGTTGGTGAGTTAATACTACTGACTATTGGTCTTAATGGTATATTTTGTTTATGTATTTTTGGTACACCGTAAAAATGTGGTGCTTTACTATTATGTGGTCTCAGTTTAGATCTTTCATTATCTGGAAAAAATCTTTTTTTAAGTTTAGAATATATTTGTCTTTCAAAACGTTCTGTTGGATCTTTATTCAGTTTTGTGTAATTTCTATCATTTATTAGAGACATTATTTTATTTTCATAGGTTGTGTTATCTAAAATTACTGTTGCATCACCTTTATCTGCAGGAAGTATTTTTATATTATGATCAGACTTTAAATTTTTTATTGCTAAACGTTCTGCATGATTGATATTTTGTTCAATGTAATGAGATTTATTCAAAATCAATTTTGATCTAATTCTAAATTCTTCTTGTTGTTCTTCTGGTAAATTTTGTGTTGTTGCTTCTATAGATGAAATAATATCTAATTTATTTATAATTTTTGGTGTAACAGCAAAATTCAAACCTTTTGATAAAACATTCTTTTCATCATTCGAGAGAATTTTATCAGATAAATTTATAACAGTTTTATTTATCATGTCATTGTTTGTATTTTGTTCTGTATTATGATCTATGCGTTCATTAGTTAATTTGTTAAATTTGTTGACTTGAATATTTTTTTGTTGAGAGAAATATAATTGAAAACTATTATATAAACAATGACACATATGATCAAAGTCGTAATAAGTAACTTGCATCTCTATATTTCTTTTTGTTGTGTTTATATTGAAATAAAGATTTTCTATATGAGATCTATGAAATTGAATTCGTTCTCTTAAGAACGCTTTACTAAAGCTCTTTCAATAATTCGTGCATGTTGATTTTATTAGTGTATGATGTTTAAAGTCTAAAAGCTTTAGGTATAATGTTATAGATATCTTGATTTCAATTCCAATCATCCATTGAATATTAAAAAAAGGTGTGGTAAAAAGTATGATAGAGCAAAAATAATTTGTGATGATGATAATTTTGAATCCGAAAAAGATTTCATGAGAGATGTTTTGTCAAAAAATGATTATCCAATGAATTTTCTTGAAAAGTGGTTTATTAGTTTTGAACAACCTAGACAACGAGAACAGAATATAACTATAACTAATTTAATTATTCCATACATACCTGGAATTTCTCATAAACTGAAACTTTTAGGTCAAACATATAATATACGGACCATTTTCAAAACTAATAACACACTTCGCTCTAATTTAACAAATACTAGACCTAATAATATCAATGAGTCCACTAAAAATGTAATTTATAAAATTCCTTGTGAATGTGATAAATTCTATATTGGAGAGAACTCACGACCTTTAAAAAAGAGAATTGAAGAACATAGAGCATACATGAAAAAAAGGGCATTTCATAAATCAGGAATTTGTCAACATGCATTTGATAGAAACATAGAATTAATTGGAATAATTCAAAAATCTTACCGAAGGAGCCATGTTCTAAAAAACGTAAACTTAAAGAAAGTGCATATGTTATGATGAATTCTAATGAATGTGTAGCAACTTGCTCTGTAAATCTATTAGTAAAACATGGTTACCTTTATCAAGAAATTGAACATAGCCCAAAAAAGTAAATTATAAATGCTAAACATAAATAAAGTTAAACAATCAACACCGTACACCTCACTTCAATGTCAGTAAAAGTGACATTTTGTGTCATAAACACAAAAAAAAACAGTTTTACTGAAAAATCACACAAAAACGAACTTGAATTTGAATTAATTATTCTTTTTTTAGGTTTCACTGACGAAGGAAGCAGATTCGTTTTCGAAACGTTTGATATTGATAGGTTTTATCATTTACTAATAGAATTGTTTTCAGGTAATATAGAAGATTTGGTTTATAAACACTAGTTTGATTGTTATTTGATAGGGTGTGGCGAAATACCCAAAAAAATCTTGTGAAACATGGATGCGCCACAAAACTACAGAGCATAATATCTACTTGGGAAAGGTATAGTTCCCCACGATAATTGGTGTTACCAATTCCTTGATGTTGGAGCATTATGTTATTAGAATCAGGAAACTAGTGGAACTGGAGCTTCTTTTTGATAACTTGAGCCACATTTTTGATTCTTCAAGGTTGTCCCATAAAGGCAATATCAAAATGCCTTTGGCAAACAGAGCCAATAGAGTATCTCGAGCTCCAACTCAGCTCTATATGCTTCGTTTATATCCTCCAGCACTTTTCTTATCTGCACAACTCCATATTTTCTCACTTATCGTGACGTGAATGTGCTGCGAGAATAATTCAATTGCGAGCGCTGGCAAAAAAAGCTTAATTTTCGAATTACAATGAAGTTCAATCAAAAAATGAGGGCTTATTGGTGCGCAATGTGCTTCTGTTTAGTGGGATCATTTTCCCGCATCACTGTCGGTCGATTTCCAATTTTCCACTTTGATGACTTACCCATCCGGCCTTTCTCACTATAAATCACGTTGCGCGTTATGGAATAACTTGTGACAAGTCTCACGTGAAATATGACTGAGTGCGTGACCACTATGCGTCTATTTTACTCAAGCGGAAGTATTTATGACATTTTGGTGCAAGTGATCTTTTTAAATGAAGAATTCAATGTTAGAGCTCCACAGTCTGCATTCGGTGAGCCCCATTATTTGCATAGACATTCTTAACAGGCAGTCACCGGTGTATAAACCCACCGCTACTTGGATTTCCTGTCCATTGAGTTCCAGAATTTCTCTGGCGCGTTTCTTTTGTGGTTGAGAAATAATTTTTTGAGTGTCGCATGTCTGGCAGGTCCAGTTTTGTATAAACTGGTTGTCCATCCATATGGATATCTCGGCAGCCGCGACATTATATGCGATACCTAGTGCCGACTCCGGTCCAATGAAGTCTATGGTCGCCGCTTTGCGTGCAATAGACTTCAGATCCTGCGCCAAAGGGGCGTTTTAGATCCGTGCGTGTAACAGCAGGTGTCAGCTCTTGTTAGGCTGAGAAGGTCCTGTGTCCACTATTCCCGGAGAGGGATAAGTATGTCATAGTTTTTCCTGTCGATGGTCTTGGTGGGCATGACATCAGAGAAACCATCTAAAGAGTACGCTCCACGCAGATGATGACCAGGCTGGCTTGACGCTGTAGACTTGAGAGTTTGGCTCTAGATGTGCTTTGATAACCCTCTTCATACCAAACTATTACACCGTAAGTTATCATCGGCCTAACGACTGTGACGTATAACCAGTACATCAGTTTGGAGTTGATTCCACAGGTTTTTCCTCCACAAATTATGCGCTTGCATGTCCTTACAGACAATTTTGCTTTGCGGATGACATTTTCCAAATGAGCATTCCATGTGAGGAACAGATAGGTACCCCATTGAGAGTATAGGGAAGTAGGAAGTTTAGCTTACTTCTTCTAGTGAAGGATATAATGATTGTTTTGACAGGGTTAACAGACATTCACTCTCTCCTGCACCAATAACAAGGTTGATGAGCTCTTGGATCTTCCCATTGATTTCTTCATCCGGGATATTTCTGATCAGGACAACTACGTCGGCGTCGTCTGAATAGCCGGGTACGTCAAGTCTCCAACGTTCTCTTTTCATGATTAGCATCAAATCACAGTTATTGTTAATTTTGATTGGAACCTTAATGCCATTATGAAACTACTGTTTTTTCAGTAGAAGACAATATTGTCTCCCATTCATCTAGGAACCTGATGTTACTTGAATTGTCACTACTCCAAGTTTCCCCAACAATATCTCATTTTCCTGATTACGTCTGGCTCAATTTACCGACGGAAATACAGCAAACGCTCACTCGTCATTAGGGCTTCCCCACGAATATCCAAATTGTGAAGAGAATCGTACATTATCTTAGGACATGCTTTATTTTAAGTTGCACTAACTTGGTAATATTCAAAATTATTGTGAATAGTGCATGCTTCACTCAAAATAATTATGAATATTCGAGCATAGTATAATAAATAACAAGTAGCGACAGCTTCATATACTTAAAGGTGGTCAAATTTCGTCTGTCTCAATGACAGAAATTCGCCTCATTTATACACTGCTAATCTTATGAAATGTAAAATAAAACCATACTGTAGCCGATTCCATGACTTCAATGATACTGATACATAGGTGAATTATCTATCAAGTTATACAATACGATTACCCACTCTGCAGTATGTCTAAAGATTAATGCGAAGTTTCAAAGTCTTGATTTAGAAAACAGTTTCACATTACAAAATGTTAGCAGGGTATAAATGAGGCGAATTTCTGTCATTGGGACAGAACGAAATTTGACCCCAGATATATGGAGCTGTCGCTACTTGTTGTTTATTATACTATGATTCGAGTTTTATCAACATCAAAATCTGGAGTGTTCAGTGTCCCTACATTTAGTTCAAAACAACAATTACTATTTTGTAGAAGCTTTCTGAATGAAATTTTTTCAGACCAACATAAGTACTCACTCACAAATTAAAATTATTTGATCTTGATGTGAATGAGAGACACTATTTGATGTTTCTTTATCTATACAGATCAAAACCTTATAAGTTTATGAATCTGCTGGGGTTCCGTTTGTATCCAATATTATTCGAACGAAAACTGAAAATTATGTTGAGTTTCAAGACCATCACTGAAACATTTATCAAAGGTGTGCAAGTTGACATCAATATTTTCTGATCAAGTCTATAGATAAATTATTGGTTTGAATCAGAGCAATAAAACAATACACAATTTATTTTTTGCCAGGCTGCTCTTTTAAAAATATTAGAACTTCAGTTGAAGACCAGAAACGTCTGAAACGTGAGTGTTCATTAATGAAAAAAAAAGCCAATAATCCAGTGGTAGAAATGGATGCATCATCGATTAACTTGGGATAGAGGATACAGAAAAACCAAAAGACCACAAAAGAGTTATCCACAGAGAAGTAATTTCGAACCTCAAGGAAAAAGATTTTAGTGTCAAAATCTATACAAAAAGGAGAATGAAGAAATCCATAAGCGCGGAATAATATTAGGGCAATAGAGGTAACTGATATCGATTCCTCCGTTTCTGTTGATGGAAAAACTTCTCCTGTTCGATGCAGACAGAATCCGTAAAGACCGAGAGCAAATATGACGGATTTTCCTGAGCTGACAAAAAACGCTCTCCAGAGAACAACTCCTAAAGTCAGATCCGATGTACACGTTTCATCAGTATCTGACGAATTCGCAAAATTCAAACCTCCCGAACTACCTACATGTTTTTACCAAAATACCTACTCGATTGATTTATTATTCATTTTGCATTTTTTAAGAAAACTTCATACTTAAAAATAATAGCCATTTTTTATTAATCATCTAACTTTTTTTTCGAGGCAAACTAACTTGCATCTTCATTATGACCATTAGATTGTCATGACCAGACGCATAATTGTCCATTCAATGCGTGTAGAAGACTGGTTTACTCATTTTAGTCCTTCTGTTTTCTTGAATATGTATTAAATATACCCGGGATCATATTATTTTTTATCGTTTTGTCAAATTGTTGAAACGTATGATTATATCATATTAAATGTTCATTTTTCTTTGAATGTATACTTCAATTGTGTGTTGTATAAGCAAACACAGTATATTATAGAATATTGTGCCAACATCAGCAAACAAAATATTGGGACAATAATATACATATAAATGACATCGGAAGAATATCAGCATAACGATCTCAGAAGAATATTGAAAGTCAAATATAGAGCCATCATCGGTTAATCTATATTGCAGTGCGTCAAAATCATTCGTGCGAGTCTGTCATTGTAGATATATGTGATGATTTTCTTAAGGCTGTCGACGAAAGTAAATTTGTTTTGGCTGTGTTTTTAGACTTCAAACGTGCTTTTGAAACTATAGATAGAGACATTTTAATCAATAAATTGGAACTTTTAGGTATTAAGGGTACAGTTTTGTTGTGGTTTAAGTCATATTTATCAAACAGAGTACAACGTGTTAAATTTAAAAATAGTGTGTCTGATCCAAAGAATGTTAAATTTGGTGTTCCGCAAGGAACTGTATTAGGACCATTGCTCTTCATATTATATATTAACGATATGGTGACTGTGTTACAGAAATGTAAAATTGTACAATTTGCGGATGATACAATGGTATATATTAGTGGATCTGATTTAAAGTCAATGGTAAATGACATCAACAAGGACATTAACAATCTTTTTGATTGGCTATGTTATAACAGACTTAGTCTTAACTGTAATAAAACCAAATTTTGTCTGTTCGGAAAAAAGTCGAAAGTCAACGATGTAGATGTAGAGAACTTAGGCATTTTTGTGCAGAACGAGAGGATCAAGCATGAAATGCAAATAAAATACTTAGGAGTCATTTTCGACCAAAATTTAAATTTTCATGCACACTGTGATCATGTAACTAGGAAATTTTCCAAGAAAGTTGGGTTCATAACTAGAATAGGACAACAGTTATCTGCAGGAACCAAGTTACTTTTATACAACACCATAGCAGCTCCACATCTGCAGTATTGTTCAACTCTATTGTACAATGTTCCTAAATATAAGACTGATTTTATACAAAAAACACAAAACAAAGCCATGAGACTGATTTTAAAATGTGATAAATTTACACCTGTACGAATGATGTTAAGTGTTCTTGAAATGTTGTCTGTTCGACAAAAAATTGTATACGACGTCTTTATATTTATATTCAAGATCAAAAAGAAATTGTTACCTCTATATTTATGTAATAGAATAAGATATTTTAGTGAAGTACATAGCTATAATACCCGAAATTGCAATGACTTTATATTAAACAACAGATGTTACACTAACCAAATGTTGAATTCGGTTTTGTATAAAGGACTCCTCGATTTTAATAATCTACCTAGTGACCTGAAGAACTGTGATAATCTGTACAGATTCAAATATTTGTTAAAGGAACATCTTATGAACACATGATATTTAATTTATCTATTCTGAAGTGAATATTGTAAGATTTTTGAACTGTTATTTTTGTATGTTCTATTAGTATACCATATTATTTCTTTTTTACTTTGTAGCAATTTGCTAAATAAACGATTTATTATTATATAACCTTTTGTGATTGAAACAGTATTGGCTATGTACAACTGGCTGGTGGGGAGACGAGAAACGATCCCGCGCAACTAGCGGAACAAATTTGCAGTTTTGTGGGCGCAGCAGTGTTGCCAAATTTGAATCAAGACCTTCCACTAGAAGCGGATGAAAAAATTGGGTTAGGCAGAGAATCAACTAAATTTATTCCACTATTTTGAGGAGCATTTTGTTTTCTTGGTTTTCTTGATACATCTTCATTTTACTGTCTTTCTTCCTGATGCTATTTGAACTTTTTCCTCCACTCTGGAGGCCACTTGACCTCATAGTGGGGCTCCACCTCGCTTTTGTCCTCGGGCCCCATGATAGGGCTTCGCCTCAAGGGGGCCCCCCGAGTCTCATAATGGAGCCAAAACTAGTTTTGGGGATTTCTGCCTTGTGGTAGGGCTCCGCCTCAAGGGGGGCCCGAGTCTCATAATGGAGCCAAAACTTGTTTTGGGGATTTCTGCCTTGTGGTAGGGCTCCGCCTCATGGGGCTCAAAGTGGGGCCCCGCCTTATTTTGCTGCCCCCAGGATCCGTGATGGATTTCCGTTTCAAGAGGCTTCGTTTCTTTGCTTGTAATCCTTTTTTACTACTTCTTTATTGTTGTTTGCCTATTGTCTCTTCCTTATAATGTTTATTGCATATTTCTCCAACCTACCGTATTGATTTATGGTAAATTATAAATCCAGTTGGCAACAGTGTAGTTGATGTTTACATCTTCATAACCTCAGTTTTCAACGTCAAAACATTAAAAACGATAAATTATACACGTTAGTATTGTAATTACAATCTTCTGCTATTTTATTGATAGAAATAATGATTATCAAATGAACCTGATGAAAATTATTCTTACAGATAGTCACTGGAGGTCGTATCAGGTATTTTTCTCTATATTATCATTTAATCATGTAAAAAAATAGCCCACAGTTGTGCCAGTTGCTGACACCAGATGTCACTGTTCGGATGTTGCACATAGCCAATTGCCAATATCCACATTTTTCACTGTAAATGTTTTTGGGCCAATATATCCCGAACATTGTTCCAATATTGGGGCAATAAAAGTAAGCTACTTGGAAAGACCCGCCAACGCCTTGCGGCCCCTCCAATTATTGTTCTTCGGTCAAAGAATACCCCTAAGATGTGGTGATGAATAGGTACGCACTCTGCAAAGTGCAAATAACCCAACTCAAAAACCTCAATTATCCTCACGATCTCCAATGACCCATCTAAGACCCCAATTACTCTAAAAAAAGTGGGATCTGTTTTGACATCAACCAGCTCTTACGGTAAAGTCCAATCATCAGAAAGGAGCAGTGAGGCAAGCCAATCCTCTAATCTCCCAAACTCCAACCACTTCCCAGCAAAAGATTATTGGATCGTAAGACCCGTATCTTTGTATTGTCCTTGAACAGTGACCGTGTTACCAACAAAAAAAGTGAGTTAGGACCCTTCTTGCGCAGTTTCTGGAGATCATTCACTTTTCGGGAAGAAATGAAAGGGATATCCCTACAATTAACGGAAGGGGAGATTGGTATACACTAATGAATACAAATCTTTGGCTTTTGCGGAATCACTGGAATACCGATTCGCTCCTGAGACTGAGGGATGATGAACTGGAACTGTGGTCTTTGTGGATAACTTGGAATCTATCCCTTCACATCAAAGACCTTCTTTCCTTGAGGAAGTAGAAGGTACCCTGAATTCATTAACTGGCGCCTGGTCTAGACCAAATCAAAAATAAAATATTGGTCACTGTTATACTAAAATCTGGGAAAAATCTGACCGTCCCATCGAACCGTAAGGGACTTCTGTATAAAGTGTCCATTCCCGGAATCGAACAAAGTTTTATTCTTCTTTTGCACAGCTTTCTTTGAGGCAGAGAATTCTGCGGAAGGGTGAGTGAGGCTTTCTTGAAAGATAGTCTTTGACCGGTCTTCACAGAAATTGAGGAGTCACTCGATCACTTGCTGTTTCCTATAAATATTAGATCACTATCGGAATAAGCCATCTTGTGGAAAAACGTTCCAGTTTAAAGACATCATCACAACGTGTTGCATAACCTCGGAACTCGAGATATTTGATACCCAGATCAATTCAAGAACCTTGATTATATTCTATAGACGAATTGAATTTGGACAGGTAAGTCCCTCTATGCCGTCAAATTTGGAAATCCTGGAAAAAATTTCAAGTGAAATAACTTTAGTTTCAATATGATATCCCATTGAAATCTGTGCTGCCTTTTTCCAAGCAACACCTTTCAAATCAATTTACTCTTTACCACCTTAATACGTACAAACTGTTTTCATAACCCATTTGTTTATGATGCTCACGTTTTCATTCCACCCCATTCAACATTTTGGGTATAATCAACTGAAACAAGATCAGATAAAACAACAATATTTTATAATATGGTATTGTTCCTGATTGCGTTTTATTTTTTTTCTGCCTTTGATGTCTCATTTGGGTCAGCCTCTAGCTAAATCGTTGGATTTTTTTAAATGAAGCTCAACATGAATTGAAATTCGAAATTCTTGTTTATGCGATTTAATCATTGTACTATTACCAGTCTCCTGTGCTTTGGAGGATTAAATTAATATTCCAGCGTATCATAATAATAATCATCTGAATTGATGAGAAGTAAAATGATTTTGAATGGATGATATAAATAAATCGAACATGCTTGTTAAATCCAAATGTACGAATTCGTGGTTGATTGTATATACATAAACAAACAGGTTCACGTGAATTAAAATGCAAATATTCTCTATAGTAGCTCGTGGTATTTGTCATAGGCGTGTTTGGAAATTTGGAGATTAAAATAAATTGGAATCGATGTTTTGATTTACCAGTGATTCTGCTCAACGTAAAACTGCCAAATCGATGCATTTGCCAACGGAAACTATTACACAGCCATTCAATAAACTAACATTCATAACAGTCACTTAGACAACAATTTATGGCCAGCCAAGTAGACGGATAATGTAGAGTAAAATTTAATTTTATCTGTTTTCCTATTATTCATGTGCTTAGTCAAGGATGTGACATTTAATAGATGCAATTGGTAGTTCATTTCTAACGAAAATAAAATAAAGTCAAAGTTGTTCTTTATCCAAATTAAACAACTGGGTTTTTGTAACAAATGAAGATCATAAATTCAAGTTATGATAATTTTGCGGGATTTAATGAAGATAAGTCCAAATTGCTCTCATTAGGTTAATTTTGCCTCAAAAACTTAAAAGCACACCACAAATTTTATCTAACGTTTTTCTTTGATAATTGAAAAACTAACTTGAAAGATCTTTTAAAAAACAAATTCATTTCTAAGGATAACGTACTCGACCGTCTAAGCAAATTGGAAAATTAAACGTTATCAGGGATCATCAGCCACCGCTAAAATCAGATACATATCGCCGCGAACAATCCTTTCGTCAAAACGGATATGCGAAGTAGCGGATAGGCTGATTGCGAAGCTCAACACCTATATTTACGATATCTTCTTGTGGGGTTAGTTTGAAATAATTTGCCCAAAGTGAAAGTACTATTTTTGGTTGTTTTCAAGTGATTCTGAGTTATGAACTGTGTCAATCAGTCTAGTTTAACTTTTATAGATAATAAAATGTTGGTTGTGCAAAAAATCAAACAACTAAAAGTGTCAACGAACTTGACTTTGCAAAAACAACTGAGCTCAAGAAAAATGGCCGCCCAGTGCCTGAACTTATTACACAACAAGCCAGTAAAGAAATAAATAAAGAAGTTCATCGAAACTTTCTAGACCAAATCAAAAATAAAATATTGGTCACTGTTATACTAAAATCTGGGAAAAATCTGACCGTCCCATCGAACCGTAAGGGACTTCTGTATAAAGTGTCCATTCCCGGAATCGAACAAAGTTTTATTCTTCTTTTGCACAGCTTTCTTTGAGGCAGAGAATTCTGCGGAAGGGTGAGTGAGGCTTTCTTGAAAGATAGTCTTTGACCGGTCTTCACAGAAATTGAGGAGTCACTCGATCACTTGCTGTTTCCTATAAATATTAGATCACTATCGGAATAAGCCATCTTGTGGAAAAACGTTCCAGTTTAAAGACATCATCACAACGTGTTGCATAACCTCGGAACTCGAGATATTTGATACCCAGATCAATTCAAGAACCTTGATTATATTCTATAGACGAATTGAATTTGGACAGGTAAGTCCCTCTATGCCGTCAAATTTGGAAATCCTGGAAAAAATTTCAAGTGAAATAACTTTAGTTTCAATATGATATCCCATTGAAATCTGTGCTGCCTTTTTCCAAGCAACACCTTTCAAATCAATTTACTCTTTACCACCTTAATACGTACAAACTGTTTTCATAACCCATTTGTTTATGATGCTCACGTTTTCATTCCACCCCATTCAACATTTTGGGTATAATCAACTGAAACAAGATCAGATAAAACAACAATATTGTCGAATAGTTATGACAAATGATACATACAGGATGCCCCATGAATATAAATCTCTCGGATGCCCTCAGGGGAGGATAAAATGTCAAACTTTAACAATATAGGTTTATACCTTTTGAAAGCTCTGGTATATTTTTGCAAAATTTGAATGTTTCTATAGAAGATATACATAACTTTATCAGGGAAGTCAGAAACGTTCTGGCTTAAAAAAAGATACATTCTGTTTATTTAGATAAAATGAAGAGTTTTCGAGAAAATCCTCATTGTCTGCATACAAAGTACGTTCAATATTGATAAAAGCAGTTGGCACCAAATTCAAATTTGAGAAAATGTATGGTATTGTTCCTGATTGCGTTTTATTTTTTTTCTGCCTTTGATGTCTCATTTGGGTCAGCCTCTAGCTAAATCGTTGGATTTTTTTAAATGAAGCTCAACATGAATTGAAATTCGAAATTCTTGTTTATGCGATTTAATCATTGTACTATTACCAGTCTCCTGTGCTTTGGAGGATTAAATTAATATTCCAGCGTATCATAATAATAATCATCTGAATTGATGAGAAGTAAAATGATTTTGAATGGATGATATAAATAAATCGAACATGCTTGTTAAATCCAAATGTACGAATTCGTGGTTGATTGTATATACATAAACAAACAGGTTCACGTGAATTAAAATGCAAATATTCTCTATAGTAGCTCGTGGTATTTGTCATAGGCGTGTTTGGAAATTTGGAGATTAAAATAAATTGGAATCGATGTTTTGATTTACCAGTGATTCTGCTCAACGTAAAACTGCCAAATCGATGCATTTGCCAACGGAAACTATTACACAGCCATTCAATAAACTAACATTCATAACAGTCACTTAGACAACAATTTATGGCCAGCCAAGTAGACGGATAATGTAGAGTAAAATTTAATTTTATCTGTTTTCCTATTATTCATGTGCTTAGTCAAGGATGTGACATTTAATAGATGCAATTGGTAGTTCATTTCTAACGAAAATAAAATAAAGTCAAAGTTGTTCTTTATCCAAATTAAACAACTGGGTTTTTGTAACAAATGAAGATCATAAATTCAAGTTATGATAATTTTGCGGGATTTAATGAAGATAAGTCCAAATTGCTCTCATTAGGTTAATTTTGCCTCAAAAACTTAAAAGCACACCACAAATTTTATCTAACGTTTTTCTTTGATAATTGAAAAACTAACTTGAAAGATCTTTTAAAAAACAAATTCATTTCTAAGGATAACGTACTCGACCGTCTAAGCAAATTGGAAAATTAAACGTTATCAGGGATCATCAGCCACCGCTAAAATCAGATACATATCGCCGCGAACAATCCTTTCGTCAAAACGGATATGCGAAGTAGCGGATAGGCTGATTGCGAAGCTCAACACCTATATTTACGATATCTTCTTGTGGGGTTAGTTTGAAATAATTTGCCCAAAGTGAAAGTACTATTTTTGGTTGTTTTCAAGTGATTCTGAGTTATGAACTGTGTCAATCAGTCTAGTTTAACTTTTATAGATAATAAAATGTTGGTTGTGCAAAAAATCAAACAACTAAAAGTGTCAACGAACTTGACTTTGCAAAAACAACTGAGCTCAAGAAAAATGGCCGCCCAGTGCCTGAACTTATTACACAACAAGCCAGTAAAGAAATAAATAAAGAAGTTCATCGAAACTTTCGAAAAAGTATGTACGATTCAGCCAACTGGATATGTGGTTAGTGAATGTAAAGTGTGGAACTTGTATTACTGTTTTGTTTGTCTATCATTTTCTAAGGACTCTTTCGATTCTTTATGGTGCAAAGCCGGTGTTAGAGACTTGAAACACTTGAAAGAGAAAATAGAAAACAGGCTTGTTCTGCGCAGACCACATGATTTACTCAGTAATTATGCAGTTTTTGTGATAGTCTCTCGATCCACCCCTCAAATGTGGGAATAAGGAGGTACGCACTCTGCAAATAACCCTCAAAAACTCCAATTATTCCCACAATCCCCAATGACCCATCTAAGACCCCAGTAACTTTAAAAAAAGGGGGATCTGTTTTGATATCAACGAGCTCTTACGCTGGAAAAGCCCAATCAGCAGAAAGGAGCAGTGCGGCAAGCCAATCCTTTAATCTCCTAAACTCCATGCAACCACTCCCTAGGAAAAGATTATTGTATCGTAAGACCCGTATCTTTGTTTTGTCCTGGAACAGTAACGGTGTTACCAACTAAAAAGTGTCAACGAACTTGACTTTGCAAAAATAACTGAATTCAAGAAAAATGGCCGCCCAGTGCCTGAACTTATTACACAACAAGCCAGTAAAGAAATAAATAAAGAAGTTCATCGAAACTTTCGAAAAAGTATGTACGATTCAGCCAACTGGATATGTGGTTAGTGAATGTAAAGTGTGGAACTTGTATTACTGTTTTGTTTGTCTATCATTTTCTAAGGACTCTTTCGATTCTTTATGGTGCAAAGCCGGTGTTAGAGACTTGAAACACTTGAAAGAGAAAATAGAAAACAGGCTTGTTCTGCGCAGACCACATGATTTACTCAGTAATTATGCAGTTTTTGTGATAGTCTCTCGATCCACCCCTCAAATGTGGGAATAAGGAGGTACGCACTCTGCAAATAACCCTCAAAAACTCCAATTATTCCCACAATCCCCAATGACCCATCTAAGACCCCAGTAACTTTAAAAAAAGGGGGATCTGTTTTGATATCAACGAGCTCTTACGCTGGAAAAGCCCAATCAGCAGAAAGGAGCAGTGCGGCAAGCCAATCCTTTAATCTCCTAAACTCCATGCAACCACTCCCTAGGAAAAGATTATTGTATCGTAAGACCCGTATCTTTGTTTTGTCCTGGAACAGTAACGGTGTTACCAACTAAAAAGTGTCAACGAACTTGACTTTGCAAAAATAACTGAATTCAAGAAAAATGGCCGCCCAGTGCCTGAACTTATTACACGACAAGCCAGTAAAGAAAAAAATAAATAAGTTCATCGATACTTTCGCAAAAGTATGTACGATTTAGCCAACTGGATATGTGGTTAGTGAATGTGAAGTATGGAACTTGTTTTACTGTTTTGTTTGTCTATTATTTTCTAAGGACTCTTCCGATTCTTTATGGTGCTAAGCCGGTGATAGAGACTTGAAACACTTGAAAAAGAAAATAAAAAACAGGCTTGTTCTGCGCAGACCACGTGATTTACTCGGTAATTATGCAGTTTTTGTGATAGTCTCTCGATCCACCCCTCAAATGTGGGAATAAGGAGGTACGCACTCTGCAAATAACCCAAAAGATCCAAACAACTATACTTTTGAAGCAACAAAAACACACGTACAGCACTCAAGTTGGTTTTTAGCTCCGTACATATACCGCATATTACCTTTTGACATCAAGAACATCAAAAACATACAACTTTTCAGAAAAGAAACAAAATGTTGGATTATGAATAAAGAAAGGAAAATGATTCACAATCTTGTAAATATGAAATAGGTAGCCTTGATATTCATGAGTATTAGAAATTGTTTTAATAATATCTGTAGGTTCGTGGTTGTAAATTTTTGTACTAGTAGGTCTTGATGTTAGTTCAACTTTCAAGAATATTTATTTAGGGATTATTGAAAGGTGCACCTAAAAAAAGTCTTAAGACTTCTTAGGTTCGATCCTTATTTATTTCCAAAATTCTAGGATTAAGAAAAATAGCATGTTTTACAATAAAAAAGTATAAAACGTATAACCCTCAAAAACCACAATTATCCTCACAATCTCCTATGACCCATCTAAGACCCCAGTAACTTTAAAAAAAGTGGGATCTGTTTTGACATCAACCAGCTCTTACGCTGGAAAAGTCCAATCAGCAGAAAGGAGCAGTGCGGCAAGCCAATCCTCTAATCTCCCGAACTCCAACCACTCCCTAGGAAAAGATTAATGGATCGTAAGACCCATATCTTTGTCTTGTCCTGGAACAGTAACGGTGTTACCAACTAAAAAGTGTCAACGAACTTGACTTTGAATTCAAGAAAAATGGCCGCCCAGTGTCTGAACTTATTATACGACAAGCCAGTAAAGAAAAGAATAAAGAAGTTCATCGAAACTTTCGAAAAAGTATGTACGATTTAGCCAACTGGATATGTGGTTAGTGAATATGAAGTGTGGAACTTCTTTTACTGTTTTGTTTGTAATAATTTTGCAGTTTTTGTGATAGTCTCTCGATCCACCCCTCAAATGTGGGAATAAGGAGGTACGCACTCTGCAAATAACCCTCAAAAACTCCAATTATCCTCACAATCTCCAATGAGCCATCCAAGACCCCAGTATTTCTAAAAAAAAATTGGATCTGTTTTGACATCAACCAGCTCTTACGCTGGAAAAGTCCAATCAGCAGAAAGGAGCAGTGCGGCAAGCCAATTCTCTAATCTCCCGAACTCCAACCACTCCCTAGGAAAAGATTAATGGATCGTAAGACCCATATCTTTGTCTTGTCCTGGAACAGTAACGGTGTTACCAACTAAAAAGTGTCAACGAACTTGACTTTGCAAAAATAATTGAATTCAAGAAAAATGGCCGCCCAGTGTCTGAACTTATTATACGACAAGCCAGTAAAGAAAAGAATAAAGAAGTTCATCAAAACTTTCGAAAAAGTATGTACGATTTAGCCAACTGGATATGTGGTTAGTGAATATGAAGTGTGGAACTTCTTTTACTGTTTTGTTTGTAATAATTTTGCAGTTTTTGTGATAGTCTCTCGATCCACCCCTCAAATGTGGGAATAAGGAGGTACGCACTCTGTAAATAACCCTCAAAAACTCCAATTATCCCCACAATCCCCAATGACCCATCTAAGACCCCATCAGTAACTTTAAAAAAAGTGGGATCTGTGGGATCTGTTTTGACATCAACCAGCTCTTACGCTGGAATAGTCCTATCAGCAGAAAGGAACAATGAGGCAAGCCAATCCTCTTATCTCCCAAACTCCAACCACTCCCTAGGAAAAGATTAATGGATCGTAAGACCCGTATCTCTGTCTTGTACTGGAACAGTAACGGTGTCACCAACTAAAAAGTGTCAACAAACTTGACTTTGCAAAAATAACTTAATTCAAGAAAAATGGTCGCCCAGTGCCTGAACTTATTACACGACAAGCCAGTAAAGAAAAAGATAAAGAAGTTCATCGAAACTTTTGCAAAAGTATGTACGATTTAGCCAACTGGATATGTGATCAGTGAATATAAAGTGTGGAACTTGTATTACTGTTTTGTTTGTCTATTATTTTCTAAGGACTCATCCGATTCTTTATGGTGCAAAGCCTGTGTTAGAGATTGAAACACTCGAAAGAGAAAATAAAAAACAAGCTTGTTCTGCAGACCACATGCTATACGTGTACCTGGCGCATAACCGAATAGTCCCGTATTTCGAAACATGAATCTCCAGCGAATCGCTGGCGATACGAACTTAGCAAATGAACGGCAAATGGAATGTAGCTTCCCTTACTGGAAAAAAGGGAAAATCCCCAAAAAAATGACTGCGGCGCTTTTTTGCAAGAATCGAAAAAATTTGGATTACTGAAAAACTATAAGGAATGCGGATGGTTTTGAATTGATTCTACAAATGTGTCTCGTTTTTCACATGGAGATATTTTACAAGACAAAATTTGCAGAATTGCGTAGATTCTTTCTGTTAGCATTCCAATTGAATCACGAATTTTCCCACTATATGCATATAAAATTTAGGAAAAGATATTTTCGAATAATTGAAGGATAGTCCACAGCTGATTACCCCACAAATATGACTACTTGCCAAAAGACATAGCGACTTATGATCTAAACATATTCCAAATTTCCAGTTCATATCATTCAAGGATTCAAGCCTTAGCTAGAAATTTTGACGCCCTTATCCAACGTAAATAACAGACAAAAAAATTCTACGTTACCAATTTAATCTGGTTCCAAAACATTAAGTGGGTCTGGTTCGAGAACTAACAGAATTAAATACATTATGAATCTTCTCAAACCAGAACTTTCTTTGGAATGAGCGGAAAAAAGATAATATCCGGTGACCCATTTCTCAACATTTTTCTGCTATGACAAAGGAAAATTGCAAATGTTGAACGTACATACTTTTGGCTGAAATTCAGCAAACGAACTTTTTATTAAATTAAATTTGTAATGAATTCCACAGCCATTGGGTATCTTTTAATAGTTTAAACCGGATTGGCTGGGATTGTCATTGTGTGGGACTGAGTTCGACCCACATGGCCCGCCTTCAAATTAATTTTAATCATTTTCGAAAATCGAGCTTCTGCTGCAGTGCCGCTGACAAATACGCGCCATTAATTTGATTATTTCTAATCCAAGCTGATTAGACTTTTGCGATATATCTTTTACGAGTTTTATCCATTTTGAGAATTACACACTCGCGCGCAAATAAAAGAAGATTTATTTTATCCATATGGACACGTTCACATGTAAGAAACACCGTACGAGTTTCGAATTTATTTTCTTTTACGTGACCAAAATCTTGGTAAATTGGTGCATTTGTAATTTTGTCTCGGGGGTATTACATGTTTAGAATTTAGTTATAGGATTCGGACATGATAAAAAGCAACATAATCGTTAATCGCTCAAGACAGACGAATGAATTTCACTCATATTATAATCCGCTGGTTACTAATTGCATTCAATAACCGCAAGTAACTCTTCTTCCGAATTCCGAATAAAAAAAAATTAAAATTCCCTTGAATGATGTAGTGATTGATCAATTATTAGTATTTGCGTGGCTTCGCCCACCATCAGAAACGCGCGTATCTCGTCGCGATACTTATGACGTCACAGTAGTAGTCAAATGTTTGACACTTTGTCCTTCAAGTCAGTTGTTCTTATTTATCACATTATATTGCCAATATTATTCATGCCTCATTTACATTCAATATAAAGGTTGAAAAGGTATAATTTTTCTAACATATCAAGCTCTATAAGCCAATAAAAAGTTTTCTAAGCTAGGGATAACTGGTTGCCTCGATATGGGACGTGACAGAATATAAACATGGTAGTTGAAGGGAAACTTGTTTTATTTTGTTTGTATGATACGGAGGTGACTTTAAAAATGCAAAGCTTTATCGTTGAGCCTTTTGTGTTTGGTGTTAAAAATGAATAGGTGGTGTTGCTCGTTATATTTTATATTAATCCATTTAGGTTCTGGAGTTCACAAAATAAATTTAATCGATTTACCAACAACGAAAAATAGCATCAGATCAGAAAAAATCGTTGTCCCTACACGGATAAAAGGACACTTAAATATTTCATACATCGGAAAATGCCATTCCAGTTTTACAATTGTTGCACAGCTGAGTTATAACATTTCTCGAAACAACGACGTACTTTTTCCGGGTCATTGAGTTTCGTTGGACCATCCAATAGGTTTTATGGAAACTGTAAAACTTTGCTGGAATAGCTTGAAAGTTTCGATTCAATGAAAATACCCATCCATCTCAATATACAAACTCTATTAGCCCGCAAATTAACCAAACCGTTCGATCGCTGGTCTTGGCTTGTCTTTTCCAATTGAGGACGTTACGCTGATCGACATCGGAGCTCGAAAGTTTTGTTCGGTCGAAAAGTCAATTTTCCGGCCAGCCAACCACATTTGTGTACCATTCAATCAGAATGTGTGTTGCAACTCTCCATGCTAGTTTATTGGATTATCCGGCTAACGAAGGCGATGTTAACGTGAAATCACTCATGTCCTTTGATGTTTGTGGTGATTTGATAGTTGAACGATAATAGTACAATATACAGCATGTCCGGAAAAAATCAGGGGGACATTCTAGTCCGAAAATATATCCTATAACATTTAAAAAAAAATGATTATTAACATTATTCGCAGTTTTTCAGCAAACCCTTTTGTCACCCTCCTAATATTTTGACAAAATATCGTATTTGGGGCTTTATTGCGATAAGGAAAACAAATTTGCCCATTTTGTAGAGGGCGCCACATACGAACCTATACTTTGATTTGAATGATCCTTTTACAAAGTGAATATTTGCATTCTCCCATCCCAACCTTTCCACATTAAACTTTCACACGGACTCCGACACGCTAGCAGAAGAGACTGAATGGATTAGAAACAAAAGAATTAAAAATTAAAATAAGGCAGAAGCTACACAAACAAATCTGTGACATTTTAAAAAACCAGAAGAATTAAAAACCGGACAAACAAAAACTAGGAAAAAGAAACAATCAACACCAATTATTGTGCATGGATGGGATCGAAAATTTCAGAAATTTACATGAGCTCATAGCTAGCAAATAGATGAATGTCAGGTCAAGATAATTCATGATGAAGTCATAAAAGAGAATGTATTTGACGAGGAAAGCTGGAAAAACTCTGTTAGAAAAACAATATCGTCCCATTAAACTTAACATCCTCATGTGAACCACAAGCAATTGTCCAGGATCAGACAAAAAGAGGATGCAAAATAATCGAAGCTTCTAGAAAGCTTAAATATACAAAAAATTAAATATTAAATCAAAACTCATCCTTCAGTGCACTCAAAAATACTGAGCTGAAGAAACCAGATGTCTAAAATGTACAGGGAAACATCTCGCTATTAAATGTGATAAACCAAGGGATGTTCCACCCAAATGTATTCACTGTGGAGATGCACATCCAGCAAGCTATAGAGGATACATTGTCGCAAAAGAGCTTCAAAAAATAAGAAACAAACAAAAAAATATCGTTAATTCACCCAACCAATCTGAACGATCTAAATACCAAGCGCAAAGTAGGTACGGAAAGACTACAAAATAACGATGAACGAACTTATAGCCAAATTACCAAAGGAAAAACCGAGGAAAGAGAACATTGTGAAACGATGAACGAATTGAAAACACCTATTGAATCCACACTCCAGCAAATCCTGGAAAAAATCGAAAAACTGAATGAATCAAATCATATCAAATATGCTTTATTGCCACAGAAAAATTTGAATAAATTTTATGGACAAAGCGAATACAAAATGATAAAGTAAAAACAATACAAAACATCAAAATAGTACACATTATACGTAAAACAATACTAGTACAAATATATTTTGCCAATATTTTGTCAAATTCAAATTTAAATGGAAATTGCTCATGGACAATAACGATAAACATTGGCACACTTCTAGTGACATTATGATAAGTCAGTAAAACAATAACATAGCAAAATCAACAATTATGAGGAGAACAATAATACTGCAGTTTAAATATCAAACAAGGAACGATTGCTCACATTATTGCGGGCAAAAACGCACTGATATCCACTAAATAAACATCAGCTAGAGTCGAGCGAAATCGATTAACTCGGATTTTACTTGATGAACTTAACATCATCTTGTTTCCGCCCTGCCTGCAGTAGGTTATTATTTCTTGATTTAAATATCAAACAAGGAACTTGAGGTTGTTCACGTTATTGCAACCAAAACGTGACCTCGATGCACTTGAAATGTAATTGATGAACCTGACCTCAACTTGTTTCCGCTTTGCTTGCAATAAGCAATGTTTAGTTGGTGTTATTTACAGGGGGAGTACCCACGTGTTGAATGAATTACTAAACTATAGGCAATTGATGATCCTGAAAAATATAAATACCCTAATGATCATTGTAACGCATAACCATGCTAGATTCTTAAGACAAAAAATGACTAATCAACAGCGAAATATGGGCTACTAAAACATCAAGAAGAACTACAAGCATTACTCGCCATATGGAAAAATCCATATATTTCTTATTGCCGAGACACACTTCACCATCAACGAGTCGTCCATCAGGTTTAGAGGCTACAATGTTTATCACACGACCCATCCAGACAATGCTGCAAGAGTTGGAAGTGCTATAATTATCAAGACATCCATTGTACATTACCAAGAAATGGACAACCAAACGAAAGCTCAGTCAATGTTGAAAAAAAATCCCAGACACCATAGATTTTTTCATAATCAACAAAATTTTGCTCACTTACATAACAGCGGAAGAGGCATTTGACATGAACTCACTTCACTCCCTTATACTTCTTACACTAAGTGGAAGTGTAATCCAGAGAAGTCCTGCAAGACTTACCAATAAATTAACAGACTGGCAAAGCTTCAGAATAACACTCGAAGGCTGTAAGAATAATTGGCGCGCAAATCCAATATGCTAAGACAGCTGAAGATCTTGGAAGAACTGAATCCAAAATATAGAAAACTACACTGGCTTCTTGGGAGGACCTCTAAGCTCTCAGTACAGAATGAAATTATGCTCCCAGGCTCCCAGCTTTTAAATAATAAAAATCTCAGAAGAAGGCTATAAAGACCCAAGCCTTTCAAAGTAGTGAGCTGACGATACTTACCCATTTGTTGTTTATCAGATTTTTGGGAATTCTGATGAGTTAAACTCTAGTAGTACATGTTTAGAAGTATTAGTTCAAGTTGGAATCAAATTACTCATTGGCCGGAAAAAGTTGGGACCATTCAAATCAAAGTTTAAGCTCGTATATATGTTGCGCTCTCTACAAAATGCCTCAAATACGGGATTTCGTCAAAATATTATGGGCGTGGCAAAATATATTGAAAAAAAAAGTGGTGAATAAAATTAAACTTCAACTCCGTCAATAATCAATTTTTCAATTTTTTTTCTGGAATTCTCGACTGAATTTTTTGCTCATCGTTTCCGGACACCCTGTATAAAAGAGTATTGAAAATTTATTTCACACTCCCCAACTAATTGAAAGGTACAAAAGAGCCAAAAACAACTTTGAACGACGTATATACCACATGTCAAAAAAATTTAAAATTTGGTAGTCAAACTACATGGAATAACTAACCAAATACAACAAAATCCACACACAAAAGTCCCAAATAAACCCATTTCCGCTCTATCGAAATGAAAAAATTGAATTTACATCCTATTAAAATACTCACATATTCATTCAACCTACTAACTGGCACTTTCCAAAACATATCAACGTGATTAAAGGCAGATAATTCCGTCAACATACTCATAAAGATCGAAGTGCTTATGGGCAATTTGGCCGGCGTTTTCTAAATATTTCGACCGTTTAAATCTTATTCTAAAAAAAGTACTTGTTACACCGGAGATTATAATTCGCGATTTCATTTTATGCTGCTGTTAAATTTCGTGTAAAGAAATTTTAATGGATATTCGTATATGAGGTATGAGTTCTTTATAGTTTTAATGCATTTGAAATAGGTAAATATCCATGTGTTATCTTGACAAGTGAAATGTACTGAAAAATTGAACCAAAACAAGACCGCAATCAAGTTGCCAACTGACAGGCCGGTCTTCATCCATTCCAAAGATGAGTCATGTTATAATTGACGAAGGGTTCATGCTGAGGACAGAAAATAATCCCCAAAATCTATGTTTCTCCTTATAATCAATTAAACAAGGTTTAAGGTGGAAATTTGAATCAGCAACAACTTCCGTCGAATTTAGGCGAAAACTTGATGTCAACATTAAGCTAGGCCAAGTGTCATCTCAGCAACGCGATTTGGAAACTTTAGCACGTTTAGTTGGATAACTGTGCATAAGTTTATTGCTTTTAAGCATGCAAGATTAAAAAGTTTGGGGTGGCAGATAAGATTACTTTTTGGGAATCATTGAAAGTTTGTTTCTAAATAGAATATATGTTGTAATGATGTTATTGATTTTGGTTGGGATCCGCAATGCTCCAAGAAAGAGTGTGCGGTGGGATGAGCCAAATGTGCATCAAAATTGTTTACCTGATTTTGTAATATTGTCATTGTCATTAAAAAATACTCCTGCTCCAGCAACCCCCACCACGATCACCCAGGCTTACCCCAACAAATAATTGGACAATTGAATCAAAACAACCCTTACTACCTTGCTACAACCCTCATTTTATCGTTTCGGAGACATCAATCTACATCATGACCATCATCAATCATTAAAGGCATTGTCGGGTTCACTCGTTGGTGTGATATTGTACATTTTTACTTCACGTTCAAGCTATATATTGATGGTGTGATTTCGATTTCCATCCACTTATGTTCCCCTATCATACGTTTCACTGTCACACTCAACACATAACCGGCACATTATTATTGCACTGAGGTCTGCGTAAACGCCAAGTGATCACTTAGCGGTATTTAACATCAAATTGATGTATTTTTAACTAAGTAGATACACATTTTGTCCCGATTGGGAAGGTTGTCCTAAAAACCCGCGTTATTTGCTAATCAAGGTTTACATGAATTTCACTTCGAAGTGGAACTGTCCAATTTCCGCTTGGCAAACGGGAATCATATGTTACCATCCACATTGAATTTGTGGCGCTAAATCTGACGTGTGAGGTTATATCATTTTAATAGAACTGGTTTGATAAATCGATACGGTTCAGGGATCAATAAAGTCAAGGGTTATCGACAAGTGTAAATTTTGTTCATATTCCCTAGGTTGAGAATAAATGGTATTTTCCGAACAATTCTAGTCTTTGGCTTATGCAACAGTTTGCCTGTTTTGTTTCAGATTGGCGCAAATCAGAGTCGTAACTGTTCCTTCTTGAGGGGTTAGAATAACCCCCTTCCTCTTTCTTCTGTTTGTTTTTTTTTGTGTTAGAAGTACTTGGTAAGTACTCAACACGCAACATTTGGCGACCGTGACAGGACACTTGTTGGCAATTTCGAATATGGAAAAAACTAAGAAGGCATTGAAGGTTCATATAGAGAAGCTTTCACCAGGATTTTCACTATGGTGAATGAGATGATTTCCCAAGAGAAATATGATATGTTGAAGGTGCAAAGTCAGGTGAGGCTGTTAGAAGATGGGGCTTCGCTTGTTGATGAACTAAATCACCCAATGTTGTATATGATGATCTCATCAGATGAATCTGAAGATAATATTGTTGAAGAAATACACAATGCAGATAAAATTTCTTCAGATAATTATAAATTGAAATTGAAAATTGATCAATAAGCAGGTACTTTTTAATGTGATTGTGGAGTCAGTTCAGTAGAATACAATACATGATGATTCGGACTTGGAGGACGAGAAGGACCTCATTCAATCTACACTCCCCAATTGACCGGCTAGACAACTTGTAGAAAGTTATCCTCTTACAAGCGATAATTATTGTAGAATGATCAAAAGTTTAAAAGAAAGATTTGCTCATCGAATTATATGTCAGAGCTTTTGAAATTGGTTTTGAATAATCCTGAAACAAAAACCATCTCTGGTCTAGTCCAGTTCTAACTTCTCTTAGATGATCACTCATGGGAAATGTAACAGAATACTAGCTCAAGAAATACTCCTTCTATGGGTTATGAATATAACAGTTTCGAATTTGTGGACCCTTGATATTCTAGGCAATGGAGATCCGTTTGTGGTGAAAACTGCCAAGAAAACTGAAGAATATTTTGTGATGAGTCATCTTCTAAGAACTCTACGTAGAAAAAAAGATGGTATAGATACAAAGTAGGAATGCTATCCAGCAATTCCATCAAATTTGTGCCTCGCAGTGAATATAGATGAGTGTTTTGAAGAAGCTGAAGAAAGATGGTTTACCGACAGAATGCATGGGCATCAACGTTATTTGGTGTCATTGCAGATATCAAGAAGGCTTGCCTGCAAATTGGACTCTCCACGCAAAAGATAGAGATTTCTATGTTTGACATACTCGAGAAGTTTTCGGGATCAAGTGTAGTCCATTCTTACGGGCAGCAGCAGTTATCAACTACCATTTAGCAAATGCTTCAGAAAACTCTGGCATTGGAGAGTGTCCTTATTCCCAAGATGTGCTTTCGAAATTGATGACTGCATTTTATGTTGATGTAGTAATGAGTGTCAAAGACAAAGTAGAGCTAGAAACATTCATCAATGAATGCCGATCTTCCATCAAGAGGATATGTTTTCCGAAACGGCTCAGTAAAACAGAATGGTGGAAAGGTTCAGAGTGGTTTATAAAGTTCTACCGAAACCAATTTACGAACAAGAAAGCGATTAGTTAGATGCAGAAAAATCGAAGTCAGTAAAGTTTTCTACTAAGGAAAATCAAACAACTCATTTTTGTGTATGACTATTTTTCAAGCTATCCAAGTATAAGTGCTGTAATGTTAAGCCCATAAATCGAGAGGTGTTCTCTCTTTGGACGAAATTGGTGCTGCTGGAAAGTATATACTCAAGTTAGTTCAGAAAGAAACTTTTTATTCTATAGAGGATGACAAAACTTGCGACGTTATTTCCGTACGTGGATAAAGATTGCCTCATCAGAAATGGGTTTCGAATTTCGAAACCGCAAGATTGTTTAACTTTCAGATTTCCATAGTGTGCTGCCTCCTGAGCATAAAGTCGTATTGCGACTAATACGTGAAGAGCATACTCGGAATCATCATGCTGGGATACAATTTCTCAAGTGTATGCTTCGCGAAAAGAAGATATATTATGCAACCAAAAGAATAGAAGTTCAACCAATACCATTACCAGAAGATCGAGTTCGCGAACCAGCTGTATTCTAGATTATTTGGATCAGATTTGGCTGGACCCTTGTATACGAGAAACTCTGAAAAGATGTGGATTGTGACGTTCACATGTGCTGTGACTGCTGTGTACAGACAATTCATCTGGAATTAGTTACCTCTTTATCCACCGATACTTTCATTCAAGCTTAGAGAAGATTTGTTGCTCGAAGAAGAAGACCAAGTCGTGTTCAGTGATAACGGGGTAAATTTAGTAAATTTGATAACTGTTTGAAAGAGTTAGATTGGGGCCGGATAAGAGAAAATGGATGAGACTAGAGAATTCAATGGGGGTGAATTATATGGATCTTAGAGTTGGAGATTTGGTTCTAATCAGTAATTATAACCAGAACAGAATATCAGGGCCTTTGGATTGATCCAAGAACTTACCCCAGGTAGAGATGGGAAGCCACGAATTGCGTAACTGAAAACTGCAAATGGATCTCTAGTACGACCAGTACAACGACTCCATATGCTTAAAGCGAAGGATGAGGATTTGAAAACTCAACTAGAGTGGACTGGAACCGACAATAAAGAAAAATTGAAAAATTGTAGATATGAAAGAGCTTTGAAGCTAACCCAAACTACACCAACGTTATCGTGATGTTTGAGTTGCAATGCTCAAGGTGGAAGGATGTTGAAAGTTTTATGCTGGAGTTGAACGAGTTTCCTACCTTATATTGTGATATTGTCATCGCTTACAGGACTGGACTTAATAGTGGATCTTCTAACCAGGCCTTGAATCCTTTTTTAATTTTCGCACTTAAAAACTTTTACCAGGCTTATTTTAGGGATAATAAAGTAAACTTGCCAAAGCTTGCAATTGGAGGAAGGAATTTTTACTCATTCCTGCATGCTCAAAAAACATTTTTCTATGACTATAATTCAATGATAAATATATTATACATCCACTTTCTATTGGTTAATGTGACTCATGGCAATGACTTCTTTTTCATCATTCAATCGTTTTCAACTAATGAAAAAGATCTAATGTCATTACTCCACTGTTTAAGGGCCAATCAGAAAATTTGACAAGTTGGCAACACGTCAACCTTCAAATCCATCATTTTGAAACAGTCCATAGTTGTTTTATATAGTCACTGTGTTAACCTAACATCACTTTATCCTACAGAACAGTTGTCGAAATATGTCCCGCAATTGAGATTAAATATTGCATTTTTCGCTCCAATTATTAAATAATCATAGAAAAAGTATAGTATTCTACTCGCGGCTAATGGCTTCTACTCACTAACCTGATTACGCCTAGCGCAAGCTTCATACGCGTTGTAATAGCCACCGTTGAATAATATACTATTATTCACTTTCGCCGGGTAATTTGTTTGATCCCTTCCCATATGACTTCCTTTCCTTTGTATTTCAATTTCTGTTGTTTCTTTATATTTTTCCCTAAATAAACCGACCCTCGTTAAGTGGCATTTCTTGTTCTATTTGAATCACATCACAACCCTTGATTTCCGGATTGGCTATGTGCAACTGGTTGGTGAGGAGACGAGAAACGATCCGGCGCAACTAGCGGAAAAAATTTGCAGTTTTGTGGGCGCGCAGTGTTGCCAAATTTGAATCAAGACCTTCCACTAGAAGCGAATGAAAAAATTGGGTTTAGCAGAGAATCAACTAAATTTATTCGACTATTTTGAGGAGCATTTTGTATTGATTTCTGGTAAATCATAAATCCACTTCGCGACCTTCATTCAAAATCAACGGAACTACTGAGAATTCTGCAAAGTTGGCAACAGAGTAGTTGATGTTTACATCTTCATTAGGGAATTCTTTATGATCTTCATAACCTCAGTTTTCAACGTCAAAACGCTAAAAACGATAAATTATAGACGTAAGTATTGTAATTACAATCCTCTGCTTTTTTATTGATAGAAATAATGATTATCAAATGAACCTGATGAAAATTATTCGTACTGATAGTCACTGGAGGTCGTATCAGGTATATTTCTCTATATTACCATTTGATCATGTATGAAAATAGCTCACAGTTTTGCCAGTTGCTGACACCAGATGTCACTGTTCGGATGTTGCACATAGCCAATAGGCACTGTGGGCCATTTAATATGTAAAAATACTAAAGACCAAGATACCAACTGATTTAATAGTCTTTAGATAAAAGATTATAATTTTGAGCCCAAATAATTTATACGGCATCTGAAGAACTAGAACCTGGACTAGAACAGATAAATAGTGTTCCATTATTATTTCGAAAAAAGACGAGTGGATTCAACATTGTCTCACTGATCAAAAGGGAAATCTTCTCATTAAATTACAGATGGAAATGAAGCGACTCGACAGCGGATACAGAATGAGCTCCAGCATTTCCGTAACACTCTGTATACTATATTGTAATGTATAATCCAATTAGAGCGATTAATCTTCCGGTTAGCCCATATCGAGGTCAAAATTACAGACACGACTTGTAATTAACTGGCGCGTGAGATCAACGCGATCGAATTTAATTACCGGTTATTTATGCGATGAGGGTTCCAATTCCTGAATTAAATCCACTGTCAGATTTACGGAATAAGGGCAAGTTTTTGTTGGATACCATTGAGAAGAGATACAGTAGGGTAGACGTAAGTACTTTTCAGGGGCAATAAGAGCGCCCGTGCGTGCGCACCGCCTACGAAATGACGAAAAAAAATAAAAATGATATTTTAAAAAGTGAATCCCAATAACAGAATATTTTTCTTATGCACGAAGTATTTTTGCCATTTTTATATTGTCCATCAGAGGGTGGTGCAAAAATACCTCAACTATTAGCACAAAACTACGAAGCTTTTCGCATCTTCTACTTCGTTGAATAGTCAATCTGTCAGTCTGTCCCAGCTCATGTGTGTATTTGTTCGGCGCTCAAGTCAAATGCATTTTTTCTATGGAAATCAGTCGGAACTATTCGGGAAATCGCCCGATGTAAGGGCGCCACCGGTGCGCTATTTGAATACACACTAGGTTTTTTTTTGCTAAGGCGATAAATACACCGATTTTCTAATCTTGTTTGGATCTCATTTCAGTTGAGTCCCCAATCTAAAACCAAGTATACCTTTTTTGAATGAAATGTTAAATGTGCCGTATTTTTGCCTGAGATTTCCTTTTATTTTGGTAGCGCACATGAATGCTTACACTACATTTTTATTTTGTCATCCTGGACCGCGTATTTAGAGGTATTAAGCGGATATATTTTTTTTGTGATAACGATGAGAGGAACTTTTCATGGGAAAGTTTAAACAACGAATGTTCGCCCCTTGATAACACCAAATTTGCACGAAATCTGTTTTTTTCCGAAAGAAACGTTGACGATAGAATTTAATCTAGTTATCAGTTTGCAATCGGGGTGAAATTTCGTCACGAAATCCGTGACTTAGAATGAAAGTACAAAAAGGAAACATCACATTTGCTCAAACTTCAGCCATCAACGATGGAAACATGACACTGATGTGGATATTCCATGAAAACATAAAATGTCAATGTTATTAAGTGGATGTCTATAAAAATTGACAGATATGATTGATGTCGTCCAATTACGTATCCATGACAAGAAAGAGGACCAAAAAATATTGATTACGACCAAAGATAAAATCGATTGATGGTATCAAACAAAACCCTGAAAAGAGTGCAGATTATTTGACGTCATTTTCCTTTCTGCAAGCTCCAATGCAAATCTGTCGAATGTATTCCATGAAAGCATCAGTCAAAAGGGCTTTCGAGAAGCGAGCTCATATAGATTTTACATATTTTTCCAACTTCATAGTTACATTGTATACGGAATGAACGTGTTCAAACAACCGTGCAACCTGATTTGGAAATTGAGTTTTGTCACTGGGTTTTTGAGTTTTGAGTATTGATGAACAGAAAGTTTGCTTGTTGAAGACGCAACATCCACGGTCTTTCTTAAAAAGTGACTGGATATTTAGTCCATTGATATAGAAAGTAAGGAGGATTTATAATTTATTCATAGCGTTGGGAATCCCATCAAAATACACGTTTTCAGTGTACCTGAGTTTTTACACGCTTTATATTAGCTTCACTTGTATGTAAGTTTGTAACGGAATCCTGAATCACGATTTCTACCCACTTCAAATGCCCTGATTGATTCGAGACTTTGTTACACTTCTTGTCAAGAACTGTGTTAATATACTGTTAATACAATAATTTCAATACAAAAAGAGCTAAAAATTAGATAATGATTTTGAAGTAATGAAAATCGTAGATTTATTGAATTTTTTGACGTATGGCTTGTTTGACAGTTAAGCGGTTGATGGGATCTTAGATAAATGATATAATATGGACGGGAAGGTAATTCTTAAAACCGGCCGTCTGATATGCAACGTTGCCAAGGTAATTTTTTTGTCAAGGAGCTAAAAAAGCACAATAGATTTTCACACGCTTTATATCAGCTTCACTTGTATGTTTGTTTGTTGTTTTCAAATGCCCAGATTGATTCGGAATTTTGCACACTTGTCAAGAACCAATGACAATACAATTTCAATTAATTAAATATGACAATAGAAAAATATTATAATTTAATATACAGGGTGTCCACCCTCAAGTGTTTCCAACCCTGTCAAATGTTTGTTTATTAACCGATTTTCAACATTTTTATTGGTTTGTTAGGTCTCGTCAAACGCTTTTTGAGCATATGCGAAATTAGTTCCATGGGCGGACTTATGTGTGAGGATTCAAAGGGGGTCAAATTTCAGAAAATGATATAAGGACATTTTTTAGAAAAAAAAATTGTTAACGGGATCTTGATCAGCATCACCAAAAACCTCTCTGTACAAATTTTCAACTCTCTTATCTACAATTATTGTGCCAGAATAAAATAGTCCTAAGTTTAACAAAAAAACGCTTTTGTCACAATGACATTCATTTTCTCGTTAATCATTTTATTCTTAAATTAAGAATAATTTTCACTTTTTACTTCCAAAGCGTGTTTTATATACTATAATTTATTTTGTTGTTCATTGATAAGGAGAGCCGCTGTCGGTCGTGAAGACGGGCAGTTTGTTGACGACCTTTTTCTCAGCACGCTCTTGTTTAAAGCAGCTCAAATCATTCGGTCTGGAACCAAATTATTTCGTTTGTTATATCAACGATCATTGTTGAATTTTATTAGTGAAGTTAAATCATTGTTTGTGTAAGGGCGGCTCGTCAATAAGACCGCTCGTTCAGAAATACATAATTTGAAGAAGTTTTCTCTATTCACAACAATTGCTGAGATTTTTTTTCTATGTTAAAATACGACGTGAAGTATGTATCTACAAACGTTAATTTTCACACGTCACATTTTGACAAAGACCATCATGGACCAAACAACACTCCATTCAAAACGCATTAGTTCGTCCAAAATGACAAATAATGACAACACCTATTAATAAATCATTCACAATAGAAAATGTCGCGGTGAGTCCCTGCGGAGGCACTTTTTCACAAAACCCAGCTATTTAGAAACGACAATGAGCTATTCTTGTTTCTTTATCCCGTCCCCAATTGGCCCTTTTTGTTACAGCGACGTTTCTTATAAAAAGAGACTCAACTTATTTATTTATTACCGTACACCTTGGTATTTTTAGCGGACATTAATCGATAAATGAGGAAAGTCGGGAATGTTTGTTGGGAGTTTCCAGGATGAGTTTTTTTTGTCGCATTGCTGCTTCAATAAGGCATACTAATTCGTCATCATTTATTTAAAACTGAGTGTTATCTATAATTTAATTTAAAGTTACAAATAAAGGATTGTCTATCTATCTATCTATCAATAAACTGATTAGTAATCTTTGAACGGTTGGCGCATTGTGTCGACCAATAATGCCACGCAATTTTTCAGCATAACATTCTCCATATTTGTAGTTTGTTTAAACAAGAATAATTCGCTGTTCGACCGCATATAATCGCAAACTGTTCACCATTATTGTTATCATTTTTTTCTGGCCTAGAGCGTTTATATTGGGACACCCTTCACAATGAAAAATGATTTTCTGAAATACTTTTTTAAATCGAAAAGTCATTTCTATATATTTATATTCATCATGTCTGCTTGAATGAATGAGTTTATTTAGCTGGAATCATGTTAAATAAAAAATTAAACCAATGTTTGACCGACAACTACGAATATTTAAACATTTTCAAATGGATGATTTGATAATAATTACATCATTCCATGCATTTATTATTATTTTATTATTCTGAGCAAATCCAACTTTTACTGACTTTGAAAAATTCAATTTGTCCGGATGATTTTATCACCTGTTAGTCACCGATAAAGAGAACAATTTTCGTTCAAAGTAATCAATCTTGATCATTATTTTCTTAGGTCTTATTATTTTTTTTTAGTTATTAATTTTTTTTTATTACGATAAAAAGATCTCATCGCTCTGCCTCCAAAAGATTCTCTGCAATTCCGCTTTTATTCATTCATCTCTTTTTTATGGACTTGTCTAAACTTTGTACAAAATGTTTTCTGCCAAACTTCAGTAAAAATGTTCATTATTTTTTTATACAGTAAACTTTATCAACCTGCCTTCAAGTTGTACATACGTCTCTTTAATCTTTAATACATAGTTTTATAACTTTGGTGCTGACCATAGAGCGAACCAACGGAACATACCTGTATTCAAGTCTATGTATAAAGGCAACATTTCGCAATAGTCGAATAAAAAAGCCCGAAAAGTTCCTTCTTGAAAAAAAAATAGATCGACTTAGAACCAGATGAAACTCCATGCACTCAAATAGTTAGTAAGGTAATTGTACATACGAAATACGCAATTACGACTTTTTACAGTGGTACTGAGTTTTGTGAAATCGAAAAAACGAGCAAAAATGCGGAGATTCAAAAAAATGACTTTTTATCATTCACCCTCCAATAACTCCGAAACTATTCAACATATCCGAATGATTTTTTTTCTATTTGAAGAGCATACATAAGCGATAATAATGGGGGCAATATAATTTTAAGATTTTTTTATTTTCCATTTTCTCAAAAGTTCAAAAATAAAAATTGGTTTTTTTGAATTATTAATTTCAGTAGGCGAGAAACTTTTTTATTTGAAAAAAAATTATGCTTTGCGGCCAATGAGATGTAGTTTAAAAACGAATTCTTTTATCTGTAATAGTTTTCGAAATATGATTTTTTGATGATGGCTGCTCATAGACGAAACGTCGGTTCTTCAATTCAATAACGATATCTTGTAAAGGGCAAAAAGTGGCTATGAAGAAGTTCCATTTATTTCAAAATATCTCTTCAAATGTGGTCAGAAAAAAATGAAAACAATTTTGAAAAATGTTGGTTTTTTTCGGATAATTTCGGACGGAATTTTTTGGCTTTTAAAACGGCATTTTGTTGAGCATCAAAATACGCAACTTTTCCTCCATTTAATCGACCTTGTATCTCTCACGGTTTTCAAGATCCCCATGATAGACATCCTTATCTTGGCCACACTGTATATCTCAAAACTGAGTAGAATAAATGAGTTCGACTGAATAACAAAAAAGTTTATAAATAACTCGTACTTTTGCATGCGCGTAATTTCAAAGTCCCTGCAATCGATTCATATTTTCGATGCGTCGCGACGCTTTACTCTTGGTAGGCGTCGAATTTTTCTTAGCTGTGAAAAATAACTACTCGACCCCATACATTGACTACTTTTTACAGAAATCAGATATTCCTATTCGTTTCCGCGATATTGACGTGCGGAGTTTTAAGTGAAAAGCCCTGTATATTATGTACACACCCTTCACCTGGAAAGTTCATTTGAAAAGATATTGAAATAAGGTAAATACAAAACTTTCATGTTTTTTCAACTTTTAGAATCTGTAGTAAGTAAATGTCAAATATTGACAGGTTGATGATTTTTTCAAATGGAACAAAAATGGAAAAAAAATATATATATATATATATTTGAAAACAGAATAAAAAGGTCTAAAAAAATTTGAAATAATATACAGGGTGCTCCATTTAAAAAAAACCATCAACCTGTCAATAATTGACATTTACTTACTTTTTTGACATTCTTGCCTACAGATTCTGAACGTTCAAGAAAAACCATGAAAGTTTTGTATTAACCTTATTTCAATATCTTTTCAAATAAACTCTCTAGGTGGGGTGCAAAAATATACGGGAACACCCTGTACAGGGTGATTCATTTTCAGAGTCAGGGTGCCAGTTCTCGTAAACTATTCATTGTAGAGGCTTGCGGCAAAAAAATTTATCACTAAAACGGCCAAGATAAAAACCTGGAAAATATTTTCAAGTTCCTGAAATGGTCGCTAGGGGGCGTAACAACCAACACCAAGTAGAAAAATATGATTTGTATGGAATTTTGTCCAATGAAAATATATCGATGAGCTCATTTTCGGATTAACTGACTATTCACCTACACTTTTTGTCCAAAACGTTTTTTTCTATCTATCATAATAACGTGGTGGGGGAAGTTCAATTGTTTTATTAAACTAACGGAGATTTCTCCCGTTTCGCTTGACCGATTTAAACGAACTTGGGCTCATATGAAAGAGCATGATCTGCACTTCAAAAAACTTTTTTGGTTTTGAATTTTTGACCTTCGCCGTCGCCGCTAGATGGCGTTAACTGAAATGGTAGCATGTTTTTGAGTTTTTTTCAAAAAAATCAAATGTAATGGTATATTCATTTTTATATATTTTAAAAGGGGATACATTTTCCTATTAAAAAAATTAAGAAAAACAAAAAAAATAATAAAAAAAAAACGAAAAAAAATCATTATTTTTTTTGTTTTTTTTTTATGGGAGAATGTATCCCCTTTTAAAATATATAAAAATGAATATACCATTACATTTGATTTTTTTGGAAAAAACGCAAAAACATGCTACCATTTCAGTTAACGCCATCTAGCGGCGACGGCGAAGGTCAAAAATTCAAAACCAAAAAAGTTTTTTGAAGTGCAGATCATGCTCTTTCATATGAGCCCAAGCTCGTTTGAATCGGTCAAGCGAAACGGGAGAAATCTTCGTTTGTTTAATAAGACAATTGAACTTCCCCCACCACTTTATTATGAAAGATAGAAAAAAACGTTTTGGACAAAAAGTGTAGGTAAATAGTCAGTAAATCCGAAAATGAGCTCATAGATATATTTTCATTGGACAAAATTCCATAAAAATCATATTTTTCCACTTGGTGTTGGTTGTTACGCCCCCTAGCGACCAATTCAGAAACTTGAAAATATTTTCCAGGTTTTTCTCTTGGCCGTTTTAGTGATAAATTTTTTTGCCGCAAGCCTCTACCATGAATAGTTTACGAGAACTGGCACCCTGACTCTGAAAATGAATCACCCTGTACATAATATGTAATCTCCATGCATGGTTTTTTATGATTAATAAGAGGACCCAAAAACGTAAAAAGTTACTAGATTAAGATTTCAAAACAAATAACGTTTCTGGATATAGCAGATCCAAAACTACCAAAACTCCTTTTTATGATTATACCTAGTAATGAAGTCAGGTCTAATTTGGGAAAAAAACAATTTTTTCAACCACCTTGTAAATTCTAGCAACGATTTTGCAAAAACTTTCCGTAATTTCTTTAGGTATATGACACTAACCAAACATACAATAAATTTTATTGACATGGGTTATCCCGAACGTTAAAAAATTGAGGTCAAAAATAATTAAATAATATCCTCGATAATATCGTTATTTTAAATAGTGATATTGAGCTAATTACAGCCAAAAAATCTACATTGCAAGAACCATCATAAAATATTCTTTCAAGGTCCGGTATCCGTTTTTGAATTTTAAAAATGCCCAATAACTAACACGTTTTTGGATCCCTTCTATTGATCATAGAAAGCCATGGAAATGACAAATTATGCCTTTTTTTATGAAAGAAAAAACCATTTTCATTTTTGAACTTATGAGAAAAATTGAAGATGAAAAAATCTGATACCTAACTATTGCCCCAATGATCATTGCTTATGTATGCTCTTCAAGACAAAAAAAATCATTCGGATATGTTGAAGAGTTTCGAAGTTATTGGAGGGTGAATGAAAAAAAAGTAATTTTTTTGAATTTCCGCATTTTTGCACGCTTTTTCGATTTTACAAAACTTAATACCACTAAAAATAAGTCGTGATTGCCAATTTCATATGTGAAATAACCTAACAAATGATTTTGGTGAGGTTTAATCTGATGGTTCCAAAGTCGAAAAAATTTACCGCTTTTTTACTCCACTACAAACAATTTTCTCAAACACCAACCAACATCATCAAAATCCAATTAACTCCAAGCTCAAGACAAAAAACTACATCCATCACTTCTCCCGACATTAGCCACATCATTCCAACTCTAAATAATATTTATCACCATTCTGCCATCCTGATTTATTGCGGAGAATCGCTCTTATTTTCCTGCTGCTGATTCACACACGCTCCATCGCGAAAACATTGAATAATGCATCGTCTAATCTAATATTGATTGAGATTAAGTAGAATTTGGCTTGCTTACGGAAATTTCTGAATAAGTACGGGGGAAGTGATTAGTATTAACATCGCTTGGTGCATACCTTTGGACAAAAGCGGCAGCTATAGAGTTAAGAGTAGCTTAGCATGCAGATCCAACAAGTGCAAACATGTGGATTGTGGTCCAATGAATTATTGCGAAAAAGATTAACAAGATAGTTGGTTTGACGTGAATGGCTCATAAACTAATATGTTTATCCCACCAACAACTCCATCTTTGCCAAAACACCGAATCCTAATGAGAAACACACTATAATGGCACCCCTATTACCAGACTATTTGTGCGTATAATATACACGGGCATACAGGAAAATGACATATAATATCATTGTTCTCGTCACCGTGCATCAGACATTTCAGCCCGCATCCTAAACGGTTAACATTGGGTCATAAATATGAACTACGCAACAGTATCCATGAATTTTACATAAGTCCAACTTTTGCCATTTCGAATGCGGTAAGTCTGGCAAATTCTCAATATAAGCCGATTGTCTAAATCCTTCTATGTATGGATTTTTCAAGGGCGATCTTCTTGGCTGCACTGTAGACCGTTTAGGACGCGACGTGACCAATTTAACTTTGGAGCTTTTACAGAGGAAAATCTTGAGAGCTTTTATGGACAACGACTTTTGGCTGATATGAGAAAGCATTGTCTAGTGCATTTACAATCTGGTGGCTGAAAAGATTATATTCACGTAAGTGATCCTCTATTACCGAGTTTGTCCATTTAGAATTCTTGTCTATCATCGGGCATAAATGCCACCAGTTCCTGAGATATTGTTCACATGACCATCCTTGTGCCGTCGCTTCAACCCTGTTCGTAGACACTCCTATTAAGAGTTCAGCTCTTCGGAACGGTATGGCTGTGCCGGCTCTTGCCAGCTCATCAGCTTTAATGTTCCCTGAGTGGCCGAGAAACCAGATCAGCTACACTCTGTTATTCCTTACTGCCAACTCTTCTGAGTCGTGAAGGCAATCTATCGCAATCCAGGGCGTTGATACAGCCTGACTATCCGAGAGAATGTCGATATTCTAGCGTCTCTTATGCACATTCTAGAATTGGGTGGACTTCCGCTCAGTAGGTGCATGCACAGTTCCACAGTTTTAGCATCGAATATTAACTAAATACTAGAAGGTTCACTCGTCGTCAAAAGTTACTCGAGCACACCGCATTTCTAGTCTCATTTCGGAACCAGAATTATACCATAGGTGTCGTCGATAGAGAATCCCGGCTGATATTTTTCGTTATAGAGTTCCGTACACCGCTTGGAAATCGATCGCCATTTTCCAACTTGTCTCCCTCGTAAAACTTGCTCTCGGCTGGCAAATCGCTTTGGGGACACGATTTTCAAAGGTTCCGACATGAAGAGAACCAACTGTGTATTATACATCAGCAGGATCACATATAACTTTATATTATTATGACTTCCGGAACCTGTATAAATTTGGCTATCATGTGGTCCGCATGATTTTTTTACTAAGACCCCCATGTCTTTGCCTTTGTCAAGGATTCTTTTCAGATGTCTGTTTCAAGTAAGTTTGTGGCATCCACTGTTACTCCTATATATAGGTATTTGACCTCAGAGACGTGTTGGCCCTTTTCCCGAAGATAACTTAGATGTTCCTATGTTTCCCTGTCTTGTAAAGGGACATGTGTGATGATTTACTCTACTGAGCATAGCCATGTCGTCTGCATAGCCTTGGGCATAGAAGCCCAGGTGATTCAGATTCGGGAGACTTAGAATGTTGTATATCCACCTATACATGTGGTTGTGTGGATGCGTTGTCAAAGGCACCTTCTATATCAATAAACGCGCCAAGGATAATTTCTTTGTAATCAGGAGTATTCTATCCGATGGTCCCGGTGCCTTGTGGGGTTCGAATGTGCTGAATGCCTATTTGATTTTGTCGTTGCTGCATGCCTATCTGGTTAGCTGCCCTGCAGTCAGTTCTGATTACCCTATATGAGGTAGTCGCTTCCCGGTTGATTTTTGAGGCCGGAAAATGAACCTGAGTCAAAGCTTCCAGCGTCTCTTTCCCAGATTTCGTGAGTTATCCCGATTATCACCCTGCATGCCTGAGTTTAAGTTATCTTCCATCAGGATCTTTTGAGTATGTTTCAACTGCTGTTTCAACTTCCCTGCAGAATTTTCTCCAAAAATTCTGTTTGGCTTTCCTCAGAATTTTGTTGTACTCAGTGAGAGATCGATATATCACCTTGAAAAGATCGTAAACGCATTGAATTATACGTTATATAGTTACCCACTGGTGAGGTACCTTAATATTCTATTATACACCAGTGAAAGACCTTGATACGGATGCACAAATAACTAACAACAGAAAAAAGGCTACATTTATCATCCATAAATCAGAACATAAGAATTCAATTTACTTCCACAAATTGCCTATTCGAGAAATAAATGCCTCCCTGAAATTGGTTACAGGATCAATACGATCAAAAAAACTAATAAAAAACTGTATTGGGTTTTGGCTTATTATGAAATGATTTGAGGACTACAAAGAGAAGTGAATATTCTTGTCAGAAAATTATTCAGTGAACCGTATTATTCATGAATTATTCTGTATATTGTATTGTCGCCGGTATTTGTCCTCCAACGTGGGATCGTAGCCAGTGTGTCGATGCGCGAACGCAGTCGAAACATCGATTGTTCTCTATAATTCCACACTCCTTTCAAATATCCAAAATTAAATTCAGAAAACGGCCAATAATTAATTTTTTAAAATGGAAACCCCTGATTTTTATAATTTTATCTTATTGTGCATTAAAAAAGAGGGTGAGTTAACCTAATATTGCTCATTCCAAAAATTCAAAAAAAAAATTGAAAAAAAAATTTTTGGAGAGGACAATCTTATACAAACTCACCTTTATTTTTAATGCATAATAAGATAAAATTATAAAAATTAGGGGTTTCCATTTGAAAAAATTGATTTTTGACCGTTTTCTGAATTTTATTTTTGATCTTATTTTAGGCCCACCCTGCAATAATAGTTTTCATATTGCTGTGAAAAATCTATTAAAGTAGGTCCTTTTCAACAAGAAATCCAATAGAAATCAAATAATGAAGGCTTCCTTATAGGTGAAATTTACATTTAAATAGGAGCCTTCAAACGTCATTTTTGACAAAAAAACTAAAATATTTCAACAACGCTCATACTTAGTTATAGGACATGATACATGAAATCTGCCTAGAATTTTACGTAGAATCCAAAAATGTAATAATATATAGGATGTTCCATTTAAAATAAGCGAGTTGACACCTACTTCCGGTATAACCGGAAGTCGTGCAACGTTGCTTTTATTTCATTTGAGAAGAACATCTATGAATATCCATACAAATTTTCAGAATCCCAATTGCTTTATTTCCCGAGATATTCTAATGGACGGTCACCGTGAGACACCCTGTATAATTGCACCAAAATCCTGCATTGCCGATGGATAAAGGGGAATGGTGCATAGCGCTGAAAGCAAACCCAAGTTCACTCGACTACGGATTTCAGATTAATCCAAGCTGACACGTACTAAATATTCATAGGAATAAACTTATTTCATAAACCACAGGTGGCAAATAAGCCGCAAACCACGGAAGCCAAAATCACTCTTCAAATCCAACTTGATGCAAAGTTAGCGCGATGTGCTTATTCAACTTGAGACAAAATGAATCAATCAATGGTGCACCAAAGACCGTTTTAGCTTGTTGGACAGACCATGGTGTAATAATCATATTATAATCTAGTTACATTGTGTGATTACATGTGTGTTGGTGGTATAATAATCACTATGGAATATTGCAACAATAGATGATCGTAGTGTTACAAGTGAAAGTAATAATAACTCACCTAGATTAGATGTGTAGTCCCAACTTTCAGAGTCATTTTTGTGTACGTTGAGTTTTTCGGGCTGAAACAAAAACATGTCTTGAGTGTAGGCAACACGTGTTCTAATAATAGGATGCTCAAGTTTACTCATGTGCTAGCTCTGTTTATCTATATACTTGAGCATTGATTAATCGCCAAACCCACTTCCCTAATTATACATACACGAATGCACACAGTCAACATGGCGGTTTGTCCATATACTGAATTTTTATCTGACCATTTCCCAAAAACAAATAGACGATTGATCCAAAATTCGACAAATCCTCCGCTGGAATTGAGTTTTGAATAATAAAAGTTGGTATTGATTGCGTTGCATTGGTTAATGTGACATTCGCATAGTGGAGTTAGTGGTTTACATGCCATGTTTGCATTACCGAGAATTTTTGTTTGATCTATTCAGTACGGTAATGATTATTTTGAATCGTCATGTTAACAAGGTATCGATTTGTTTAAATCAAGTGGACGAATTATTGCGAGTATGTATTTCTATATGGCAGAGTCGTGGAAGAAATACAGGATGAAAGACCTCACCCAAGCAGCATTTTTAGTCTTTGCTACGTCGCGGCGACTGTTGTTGGGAACTGTGAAGTAATTTCAACGTTCCTATTACGTAAGTTTATTACGAAGCCATTTTTCAAATTTCAAATTACTTCAAAATAATATTTTGGTGTTCACTGCAAATAGCGGCCACTTAATTTTTTTTTTCCCTCAAAAGTCATTATTACCATGAAGTTGAATATCAATTGTTGTATTGACATTTCAAACTATAATATAGTCGCGATGGCCCTTCGCCGGACGATCGGTTTGGCCGGACCATTTTGATAATTTTTATTCATTTTTTCGACATGAGTGGAAGTGAATAGAGTTAAAATTAACAAAATAAAGTTTTTTACTTTTTAATCTGCCACGTTTATCATCATTAATATTTCCAATTTCCGAAAAAAAAATCTCAGGATATACACTTCATCATTTTTTGTTGGTTTTTCTCTTTTCTTTTTCGAAAAGCGTCTCTATATTTTCTTTTGAAAGACCATCAGTTTGATTTGTTACCAGGACTCGGTCCAATCAGAATTTCGTTTTCCCAGAGGCTTGACGAAATCCCTCATTTATTATTTTTTTTCAAAAATTTATTAATACATCGATATATTTTGAGAATATTTTTCATGCCTTTTTTTGTCTGTATACATACGAGCATATTTTACTATGCCTTTATTCGACACATAGTGCTTGTTTATTCATTTTAAATAGATTAACTTTTTCTAAATAAATGATTATCATGAACTCAAGGGAGGCTCGTCAATAAGTACACTCGTGCGCGTGCAGTGCCAGCGAAAACAAGAATAAGCAATAAAAATATTTTGAAAAGTAAATGCTCATAACTTTTTTTTTTCTTCGAATAACCGGGCACTATTTTTATATTACCCAGAGTCCCACAAAAGTGAACAAATATCGTTATCTTTCAACACAAACCTCCGGCGCCTTGAACATTTTCTACTCCGTTGCATAGTCCTTGTTCTTTCAGTCAGTCTGTCCCAGCCCATGTGTGTATTCGTTCGGCGCTCCAGTCAAATGCATTTTCGCTATGGAAATTTGTCGGAAGTTTTCGAAAAATTGTCCGATTAAACGTGCTTCGTGCGCTATTCGAACACACACTATATAGAGGCAAGAATCGTTTTTCTAGCTGTGTGTCGAACCTAGTACATTAAATGTGCTAATTGTACTGATAGTATAGTTCAAAACAAAGAGATTTAGTAGATTTTTTGTCATTCTCCAGTACAATTGTCACATGCGTATAGTCAGTTGTCACTATTGTCATTGTCAGTTTGCGGTCTGCGTGTATTCATCCAAGATAAACAAGCAGAAGTAGGAATTTCTCCTTACGAGTAGGAATAAACATAGCATGCATGTATGGGCGTGGTTGAGGATTCTCTTAAACCAATAAAATGTAGGGAAAATTAACACTTCACGGTATTTTAGAAAGTTTCACGACGCGGTAGTACCATCACGTGATAAAGATACCTCGACTTTTGCCAAATTGGGCTTTTTTTAAACTGTAGACCTAAATAATTATTATTGTTAAAAAAAAAATGTTTATCAGCAACGACGTCGTGATTACTCTCTACGTTTTCCATAAGGTAATGGAAACTTTGAAGTCATAAAAAAGTTACTGGGGCTATCGAACATTACTTTGATGTTTTCGTGAATTCAACCTTATTTTACATAGTAACATTATCGTTTCAGAAAGTACTATAATAACTACAGAATTACCAAAAAAAAATGAATAAAAGTAGGGGAAACTTTTTTTTGTCTGTTTTATTTTTCGTCGGTGTATTTCTGCGAGCATCAGGGCTAATCACCAACGCCAGGAAATTTGTCTTACCCCATCTATGGTAATTTTTCCGAATCCGTCTCTGTAGAGGGTATATATAGGGTTCTTTAACGTGCCAACATCCAAGTTCAACTTCTATTTCGAAAGACGGTGCACCTCTTAGAACAAAACGGCGTTGGCCGCCCCGGATCCTAGGACCAGACTCGTGAGGAGTCGATGCACTAACCACTGCGCCACACCGCAGATTGGTGAAACTAGAAAGTCGTTTTTGGTGGTAATACTGGTAATTACGTAAGAACGACTTATACAAAGTTCTGATATCGGTATCCGCCTCTTTGATGCTGCTTGGACAAGTATCAGCTATCAGAAAATTTTTATGGCAGCTACGTAATTGTGGCGACAGTGTCAATCCTCCTTTGTCATTATCGATGAAAGAATTTTTGTTGTGCAACCGTTTTGTGTGGAAACTCGATCTTACTGTCTCATAACGTCGCCCTCGAATTGACAATAGCTGGACATTTAGAGGAAAACGACAATAAGAGAAATTCTGAAGGTGATATGTATCTTGATAGAGTCTTTAGGACTTCCATCGTTAAGGGTGCCGCCAGGCAATACGATAAACATGAACTCTTATTGGACATGAGAGAGTAAGAATCCCATGACCACTGCGGATATTAAGATAAACTGTCATATGATAAGAAAGACTTTTTCAAAGAAAAGTCGGATATGCCAGAATCTGGTATTATACACTGCTCAAAAAAACCTTGAATATCTGTTACTTCTCAACCATTATCATTGTAACTTTCATGCAACAATCAGACATCGATCTTTATCGCCTACAAGAATCAAAAGCAAGAATTGAGGAATGCTCCATTTACACCGGCAATCTAGAGCGGAATTTTCATTATTATGTCAGGAATTGTTTAGCATTGCTAATAGCCTATTAAATGCGTCTCTTTGACGGTAGTAGCACGCAACTTTGCGTAAACACCATGCCATTAGTTTGAGTGCTATCGTTGCTTTCCCTTATTGATTGGCTTAATATATTGTGACCCATGGACTAGCGCAATATATTATCAGCTCAAACATTAACATACTTTCATAATAAATACGGACAAAATTGTCCCATTAAAATGTAACAGAAAATTTGTCGGCTCGCTTGTGATTTGTTGGCCAGGAAGCGGAATTCTCTGTAATTTATCGCTTTTGCTTATTTATTGTGAGTGTATTATTTCAACGTGAAGATCTGCATAGCTTGAATAGTACAATGATTTCAGTGCTGTTGGGCCTCGACTTCCATGCTTTGTTATTTAAATAAGAGTACATGGCTCAATCTCCACCACTGTCAAAGCTAAAAAAAAATACTACATCAATGCAATACACATACTAACAAGCAAGTACACTGAAAAAGTCCATTGAAATATGTTTCAGAAGTAAAATTTCCAAGACAATCATTCCCTACAATCTCCATGGATTACTTTCAATTTCGTCGATTAGAGCCAAACAGCATCTTCTCTGATAAATTGACTGAAGTGATAATCAATCACGAACTTAAGATAAGGGTAACTCCTCTTGATCCAATGAGTTTTTGAAGTCGCATTACACTGAAAGTAAGGCCGTGTCTGTAAAGAGTTATATAACCGTACCTCAAATTTAAGTCACATTTTCTTACACGTACTCGACCTTAGGTCGGTACTTTAAAAGTGATTTTTAGGATTATAAAAACTATTTAAAAGGCAAACAACTAATTTCAAGATTCTTAATTGGTTTTTATAGACTTTAAATTGTGCTGTCATAGTTTTAAAGGGATATAAAACTACTTTTATTTTTTTGAAACATTTTGCCAAATTGAACACCGGTTCCGATACATATTTTTATTAATTGTTGAATTTTGTTTTGTTTTAGCACTTTCATGTAGGTCCCTACATGGATATGTATTTCACTCTCTGTAACACAAGCTGAATTCGTGAAAGTTCTCCGGATTCTATTGTAGCTTTCATTTTTCGGGACATACCCCGGGCTATATGGGATTTTGCACCTTTGGTATCGGGATAGCGATATACCTCCGGGATTGCATGTCCTTCTATACCATAGTCAGTTGTGTCGGCATGATGCTCTAGTTTTCATTCTTCTTCATGATTTCTATTGAAGTAATTCAGAAGATCTTCTGATATGAAACATCAACGTAGATACATGATCATCCTCCATTTACTTGGGCACTGGAAATCTTCAGGGGTTATTCAACGCATGAGAACTATTAAAATATTAGGCGCAATTGAGCTTTGACCTTGTTCCAGCTTTCTCATTCTCGTTTCTTTGTGCTTTCCAGTTTCCACCCACGACGTTGCAACGTAAAACGTAGCTGTCTCCATACATATATTATGACGTTCATTTTGCTTCAATTTGTGTTTAACCTCCAACAAAACAAAAACGTGCTTCTAAATTCCTTGTCCCAGGAATCTCGAAATTGTGAATCAACGTGTCATAAAGCAATCTTCCCTCTTATTTTAGCATCACAATATATATTTAAATTTAGATTGGCAACGGAGCCAATGTCCTCTATAAAATCAAAACAATAAAATAAAAATCATAAGAGCATAATTCGGTACAATAAAACGAGAAGTGGAAGTGAAAAAGACGTCGTTGGAAATTTGCGTGCTCCGTCAAACGAGTCGGAAATGAAAAAATGAATAGTTTAAGAGGTGTAGTTCACGCGAAACCGGAACGAATAAAACGAAAAATAAAAGACGCGTTGCCAGAGATTGTATTTTGAATATTTGATGGCACAAGGTCAAGAGCTGGCGTGCGGAATGCGATTTTTACGATCTGATTCCAAAAGCCCCGGAAATTAGACGAGGCTTAAGCTTGTCCATTTTACATTTTTCAACATGTTTCGTTATGGGGAGCAATCTAATGAGATTAATAAATATTTGCCACGTGTATAAGCTTCGCCAATTTGGGATTTCAACCTCTATCCACGTCCATGTTGGAAATAATTCCCAGCTTCACAAAAACAGTGCATCCAGGTTATGAATATAGCAAACGAAGAAAAGAATAATCCTCTTGCTAGAAATTCGCTCGGGCTCCTGAATTTTTCATGATCTTGGAATTAACTAGGTTGGCTTTTGTTCTCTGCTGCAATATTGAATAAGATATTTTATCGGGTTGAACAATACCAGTTATTATGTGCTGTCATGTACTAAGTAGTACATTTTGACAATTTAATTGAACACGTGCATTTAACTGTCAATTACATCCTGTACACATCAATAAAACTGTCTATAAAATAAATAAAGAACAAATGTCATGTCCTGCTGTATGTATATTGTATATCCGTGAAAACCTATTTTTGTCGACCCAAATGTTCTAATGGGGTCCCAAAACTAAATTTTTTCGCAGGTCTTCCCGGCTGTCGTTATTTTTAGACACGGTTACTGGCGCATCATTCACTCCACAATCGGATATTGATTGGCGGCAAGAAACCACTAGTGCTTGATTCTCTTCATTTTCACGCTCAATTGTGGTAACTGGAGAATGTCGAATTGTGCAGAAAAAACATTGTTCTCATTTGCACTCTACAAAAACAAAGCATTCTTGAGTAACCTGCTGACGTCACCGAAACAACCCTTATTTGCTGAGTCCTTTCCATTTTATCGTTTGAGGATATATGAAGTGGATCACGACCATTACCAATTATAGCTATTGCCCTTCACATTCGTTGGTGTGATATTGTACATATACAGTAGACTCCCGATTATCCGGAACCCGAAACGACCCATGAACCGGATTATCCGCGATATGACTCTCACGATGACTCCACATTATCCAAAAAGACACATAATCAAACTGCACTCAATTTTGTAAATTGATAAAGTGATCACTTAGCGGTATTTAAAATCAATTAACTGTATTTTCCACTGAATAATACACATTTTTGTTACACTTGGAAAGATTGAACAGTGGAGGTACTTCATACCCATAAAAAAATAACGTCATTTCCTTATCGATCTATTTATCAGTTAGTTTTGGCGCGCTAAATCTGACGCACAAGTGAGGTTACATTATTCTAATAGGATTGGTCTAGATATTATATCGATACGGTTCAGTGATCGATATCGACAAGTGTTTATATTCTATATAATTATTACATAGTTTGTGAATTAATAGTAGTTCCTGGCGTACGTAGCAGCTTTCCCGTTTTTTTACAAAAACATATGACAGCTAATGATTGAGATATTCGGTCCATCATTTCCAAAAGCGAATATGAGAAAATATTGACTATTTCTATGACTATTCAAATATGAATGTATTAGCATCCACTTTCTATTATGGTTAATGTGACTCGTTAGTCATACCAGTGACTTTTTTTTTTCATTAGTCAAGTGTTTTCAACCAATGAAAAATATCTAATGTCATCACTCCACTGTTTAAGAGCCAATCAGAAAATTCAACAAGTTGTCAATGCGTCGACCTTCAAATCCATCATTTTGAAACCCATTTGACCGTCCATACTTGTTTTATAGTCATTGTGTTTACAACCTAGCCTCACTTAATCCTACAGTACTGTACAATTGTCAAAAAGTGCCGTGCAAATGAAATTATATATTGCATAACTCGCTTCAATTATTAAATAATTATAAAAAAAGTATAGTATTCTACGCGCGGGAAATGGCTATCACTCACCCGCCTATGGCTCGTAGCGCAAACTTCATCTTCGTGAGTATTAGTCACCATTTCCCACAATACATACTGACGTGACAAACGATTTCAGGAAAATAAAAATATTTCTATTCCCTTATTATTTTTCACTCATGCAACAAGTATTTTCATATTCGTTTCAAATTCTACGTTAATGAATTAGCTTAATTATTTCATCAAGCTGCAATCAAAATCTGAAGTCAGCTACCCACTTGTTTCTTATTTATAATAAATAATTTTGTTTCAGGTATTGAGCTCTTCTCATTTCTTATTCTACACACAAAAGTTCTTTATTTCATATTTGCAAAGTGTGAAGCACTACGACTGACGTCTATGCATCAGATATCTGCAAAATGAAATTTACCTGCTTTGATGTCACTCTCAAAGCGGTCGGACAGGATTAATATCAGGTTTTTTGAATGAAAAGTATCTCACAATTTTCCTTTTTTGAATATTATAATATATGATGTGCTAGGAGTTCAATTTCGTATAATGGAGTTGCTGAAGCGGATTAATCTGGAAATAATTATTCATTTCTATATTAATCTCCAATAAGGCAGTCTGCATCACTCGAAACATCGATTTACTTAAACACGGAATTTCACCATTGGCTATACCAAATTTCGTCACCTTCGAGAATAAATGACAGTTGTCATTGGGCTCTTTCCGGAAACTGCAGCGCTGAAGCGTTTTATTGAAACGGTCTTACTGAAATTACATAAATGATGTTTTTTTCCGCTACACATCCAGCGATATAGCGAAAAAAAGATATTCTTTGGCAGCGCTGCAGCTGAGCTGAATCATGAACTCATATACAATATAAGCTACAATACCAGCTTTAACAGCGTTCGGCGGTGTGGCGCAGTGGTTGGTGCATCGACTACTCCCGCATCTGGCCCTGGGATCGAATCCCGCGCCAGCCAACGCCGACGTTAAATTTTAGAATTTGGTTTAAAGAGGTGCACCGTCTTTAAACTGTTGGTCCCGTGTCATAGATGTTTGCTCGTTAAAAAACCATACCCTCTACAGAGAGGGATTCGACAAAAATTACTAGATACGGTGAGACAAATTCCATGACGTCGCCCTGATGGCGCAGAAATAGACCGTCACAAAATAAACCAGACAAAAAAAAACATTCACAGCATCAATAGAAGTTTCGCTGGTGAAGACTCAAATTAGTGAGCAAAGTAGTATAAAAATAATCCCCATTCAGTTCAAAGATCTCATTTTGTCATAAATTTCTTTGTATAATAGGTAAATGTTATTGATGTGCGTGTTCGGCCAAAATAAATTCTACCACTGACAATTGGTGACAGGTATAACTTCATTAGCATGGTTTATTTAAAGTGATTTTTTACATTAGTCTTTGTTGTGAAGAATTGATTTGATTAAAAAAACCATTCAACTCAAGCCAATTTTCCATTATTCATAAACCACCAGATAAAGACTGACCTCCTGCTGTTACACTCCAATAGACTAAAACCTTTCGATGATTAATGACAGGTACTTTGCGCCTTCTAATACAGGAAGTTTACACCAGCACATGGAAAATTCAAAAACCAATTACCGGGATGAATTTCAAATTAAAGAAAAACAAATAACGCCTTGTCCGTTTTCTGACAAGCCTTCCAGAAAGTTTGTTTTTGTTTCGACCCGAATTCCGTCCGTCGCTTTCAAATTAGTTATGTGAAGTTGGAAGTTTGTTTTTTTTCAATCGATTTTCTTAACCTTCAGTTTGGAATTCAATAACGGTGATCCATTGTAGAATAAACGACTTATTCGAGTGCAGGTTTATTGAATTGTTTTACCGTGTCGGAAAAAATAGCGTCAAATTCCAATTAATTGTTAATTACTCAAAGTGGTCACTATCAAAACCATAGAACCCTTGAAGTTGTTACACAGCCCTTTTATCACGACTGCCTTTTTAGATTATGCCGAAATTACTCTCCAGCTAAAATATCTCGAGAGGAAATATCCCAAGCCCTTTGGCTGAATAATCATTCTAGAGATACTATTTTGAATAAATGAAGGTTTTGAATAAAAGTTTTTGTTTTATTGATGTGCGTGAAAAATGGACTTGGAATAAAATTCAGTCTCTTAGCAAGCATTTTCATTTTCAAGATTACAAGCTTTGCTAATTATTTTTTTCTTTGATCATGGAATTGTAGATTCCAGTTTAATCAGAACAAGGTTTTTCTATTGGTGCTTAGCTGCTTTATCTATTTTTCTTCTATTCATTCAATATTTTTTCAATATTTTCTGTCCATATTTTTATTGCTTCCAATATATTTCACTTTGTTGTAATGATTTTATAAACGGTATTAGTGTTTTTTCCTTGTTTTCCCATTTCAAGGAAGTGTATTGTTTTTGAAGTGAAAACTTCTTTAGGCTCGCTAAGCTCTTTATTTTGTGTGTGGTCTATGTTGTTTACAATCGAAATTTTGTGCTTGTATTAAATCAAAATTTCTGGGCCTCCTGCTTCTAACTTCGCGAGATAATCGATCATTTCACAGCTTTTCAGGATCAGAATCTCAACAAAACCATATTGCAAACTTGCATTTCGAAAAATGTCTCAGAAAGTGAAGGGAAAAAATGACAATTAGAGGTTAATGCTTGTTTTTTGTTTACGGTACAATCAGCTGACTTCAAGGTTATGTTCTGAAATTGCCTATCGACAGAGCCGTCTATATTGTAATATCGACAATAATATCGACAATAATGACATAAAAATTAAGTAGATCAAGTTCAAGATGTCGTTCTACAAAAATTGTGCAGTGTTTGAACAACCACAAAAAAATGTATTTCATGTTATAATTACGAGTATTGGTAAAGTTTTTGCTTCTGTCGTGTGGTCATAAGCACAAGAGGTTTTTTTTTTAAGTAAGTTCAATTTGGTTTAATCCAGAAACTTCCTCTTCTCTCACTCAATACTCAACTCACTGGATGCTGCTTCAAATAGCCTGACTGTATCAGGGATTATGGAGAGAAAAATACAATGATTGAGGAAAATCATGTATTGCAAAAGGAGCCATAGAACATTCGAATCCCGCTGTAAGTAAAAAAATAAAAATATTGCAATTATTTTGGTGCGGATAATATATTCTCAATTTCATCTTTCAAAATATCTTGGAGATGTTCAACTAAAATTGAATTTTCCTTAACCTTTTGACTATTTATAAGATAGCTCCTATGCCGATCAATATAGGACTTTTTCCATCGATGACATTTAAATTGACACTTACCAGGACAGTGATATTTTTGGCCTTTTCTATTAAAAGACTATCACTGCGTTGCACCCAAAACAAGCGAATTCACTGTCGACCAAACCTAATTACGTGCATCTGCTCCAAATATATCTTTCGATTTGCAGCAGAATAATGCGTTGTTCGATGGTGCCTTTATTATTGTTCAACATGCAACTGACGTCATTGTGAAGAGTTTTTTGTTGACCTATAGAGTTTCATGCAATATAACCTCTTTCAATATTTTCGAAAACTTCCCAAGTTTCTCAATGACAACTTAATAGCAGATACCTACTGAAATAATCATAGCAAAGTAGTTTTCGTAGTTAACAAGTCTGTGAATATTTGATCAAGTCTAGAAGTTACAAACAGCTTGAAACAATATTTCTCTTGAGAAAGAGTTGAAAAATGTCCTCTCAAATTTCTCGGTTAAACATTCACAAATCATAGTGCATTAGTTGGGCAACAGTGTGAGAATAAATCCTCAAGGAATTGTGCAACGTTTAAGAGATATGGTGTGAAAACGTGTCTCCGAATAAAAGAGTGTTGAGATCCACGACTGTTGAGAATCCAGTCACATAAAGATGATTTGTGAACGCAGCGAATATATTGGGACATGCCTAGACTTAATCGACTTCTAGGCGCCTGCACCGCGCCGACGCCTCTCGCTACTCATTTGTGCATTGGGCCTATATTTTCTTCATAAAAAAAAACAAAAAAGAATAAAAATAAGGGCATCTTTCAGTTGACTTGTCAACACACATGAAAAGGATCTCTCACTGGAGGTGTTAGGAACTGATAAAAGAGGCCTTGGTTTTTGCTCTAACTACATACGAAAATTGTAATTCCTACTATAAAATTTTCTTGCGAATGAATTTGCACTTTCAGTAGTAACTAGTTTCGTAACCAAAACCATCGTAGCGGGACCTGTTCTACATTTCAAATTCCGTTCTCTCGAGGCGTTAGTCTATAATTTGTCTGTGCACACCGAGACAGACGAATTAAATGTCTATATTTGATAGTGTGTTTCGATGTTAATTCATTATTTGATATTGATTGTTCAAGTTCAGAACTGACTGATGATGAATCGGTTTGCCTTATATATAGATAGCAGAAAATCTGCATTGCAAATGGAGTTATAGAAGAGACAAATAGCAAAACTTGATGCAAATAGAAGTTTAGAGATTGCTTAATCATCTGGAATACTTTGGATCAGTGACCATATGTATGGTAAACGAAACGAGAATTAAACTGCGCGTGGAATTCTCCAGAGCTATCGCACAATTTTCATAGAATATTCAATTGGAAGCAAATATTTGATAAAAGAATGACTATTCTAATTCTACTGATTCAATAGAGTTCATCTCCATAATATAACATGAGATCAGAATCCTGCACCAGGGGAGTTGAACTTTTTGCTGTCAGTGTGGTTCCGACGGCAAAGCTCAGCAAAAAGTCCCCTGTCAGTATGATGAGGGAATCTATATTGACCCTTGGAGGAGCAACAACAACTCCTACTTCTAAAAATGAGGCATTTCAAGCTTTTGAAGCTCATTGCCAGCACCCTGGAAACTTCAGTGTTCAAGCCTGTGGCCCCCCAGTTTTGTAGGGGTATCGTTTGGGGCAAAGACTAGGGCTACTGTTGTTTTGCACTGAGACAACATCTGTTAGAAGTAAAGCAGCCACTTTGGTCAAAGTTCTGGTCCATTTGGAGGTCAAGTGAAAACATCTATTATACAAGCCTTCCTCAACAGAGTATGTACATCAACGATTTTTGCTAATTTAGTCGGTTATTGATAAGACCACAGCTATAGTAGCTGTTTCTAAGTAGACTGGGCTGTTTGGGTCAGAATCTGCTATAATAACAACCGAGACGCTGTTTGGGTCCACGCGTGTACAAGCTCAGTAACCAAGCCATTGTTTGGAACTATAGTTCCCCGCAGAAAGCTGCTGAAACAACAGAAAAAGCGACTCCGACCCTGCTGAAGTGATTTATGTTTCGTTGTCCGGTGATGAAACAGAAAGAAGTACTTCAACTGAAGCTGTAACCAATCAAGTACTGCTGTGAGTTGTACTGCAACTGTTACAGCTATAGCGCTGGTGTCTATGATGTTGATGATATGCAAAAACCCAACGTCAATCAATTCATATACAGGTCTTTGTATAACTGGAGCCATGACCTACCCACCCCAACGCTTGATATGGAGGCAATGCTCAACCTCCCTCCCCTGGACTTATTTATCAAAATTGAAAAAGAATAGGAGCATATAGCTTCTTTTCAACACCAGAAACTGGAGTCACTAAAAACTTCAAAGGTCGAGCATTAGAGGCCTCTTGGGCAGAGTCCTAGAATACAGAAAAAATCTGAGCTCATCGGAGAGCGCTCTAGGTAGAGTACGATTCATCTAAGAACTGTATACCCCCGATGTCTTCCTCTCTCTCAGGCTGCGTGAGGGGCCTCATATAGCGTGAGAGAGACGAATACGTGGTCGGTGTACAGTTCTTAGTTGAATCGTAGTCTAAGTCATAATATGCTCCTTATGGGCATGTAAAAGAGCTGAAGCCCAGAATAGTATAATGGATCTATACTATAGTTATCAGACCTCTGATCACCTTACCTACGGAGCTATAGTATGGTGATCCGCAACCAACAAAGATACGGACCACACCATCACCAACGAGATCGTTGGAAGTAATCCTGGACTTACCGGGGGAAGAACGCTTCGATCCTCCAGGTCGAACTCTTTGCTATAACGAAATGTGCATATAACATTCTTGAGAGCGGTACAAATCATGGAAATTCAACATTTCTCCAAATAGCTTTTCAGCATTGAAGACTGTTGTGACTCCAAAGCAGTCCTAGAATGCAAAGAGGTTATGCATAAGAATATAATGCAAAACCAACAAGCAGAGTAAGGCTAATTTGGGACCCGGGTCATAGCGGTATAAAGAGAAACACTGAGGCTGACAGACTTGCCAAAATTGGTTCATCACTTAGGCCTGAACCAATGTTTGGTATCCCCAAAGCAACAGGAATTTGCGAGGCAAGAACACATCTACTCGAAAATCGAAAAAGCCACTCTATGCTGCAACAATGCTCCAGGCATGCTACCTGCCAAAGCATTGATACGGGCAGAACCAAAGAGCTCTTAAATTTGAGCAGAAAAGAACTCCGCACCTTGGTCACATGAACCTGAAAATCCTGAAATCTAGAGGATCAGAATTGGGAAAGATTCAGACTGCAGGTGGTGGCTTGCAGACGTAGAGACCGTAGCCCACATCCCAACGGAACGTCCAGCTCTTGGTAGCACTTGGATGAAATACTTCGGAGCAGGACCCGTATTCCGTGAACCTGTGGAATTCTAGCAACATGTCACTTTCCCATCTTTTTACACAGAGAGCGACGTGTTGCTATGGAATTCCACAGTACACGGAATACGGGTCTTGGACTCACAACACACCAGGAACCAAAAGGAATCTACTTGAGAGACCTGCTGAGCTTCTTGAAAGCGTCGTCGTGCCTTCAATCACTTGTAAGTTGCAACGGGCCCAGAAGGCCTAAGCTGGTTTTGGCGTAAGCCACCCACTTAAACATCCACAACTAAATCAAACTCCCAAAGGCATCATATTAAGATCACCAGCACAATCACGAACCCCTCGGTAGCAACGCGGAATGATATCAACAACTTCAACACGCCTCCCAAAACCAAGCCACACTGATAAGGGGGAACGGTGGAGCCAATCCGGAAGTCTGATGAAGCAATATGGTACATAGAACGTTCCAAGATATACCGGGGGAAACCCCCAGCAGTAATAGTGTGACTTGGGGGAGCATGCTACTGAGAGATAGCCAATCGGCAATCAAAACTCTCCCCTGCACTCAAATCCTAAAATACACCACTTATGGGTCCAGAACATGCAATTGGAGTCACCTGATCCTCTTTGGGAGGCTGGCTGAACTGTTTGTCCAAATAACAACAGGAAGCAAGATGTTGCCAATTACCAGAACTAAGACCATCATTCACCGAAAGTCTTAAAGTAACAAGGATACTAACTGCACCATAAGAAAACATATGCATATCATGGGCCTCTTGAACCCATAATGTAGGCTCTGCAATGAATAGGAAGAAACAGCCTCACACATCGTCTTTGAATGTGATACACTAACGTTCTGGAAAAGGGATAAGGAGTCACAAGCCTTATTCGGGCAATACAGCTCTTTGACTGAAAGACAGAAACGGAGAAAACACAAATATAGCCCATCAGAGGTTGCGTTATAGAGATTCTACCCGGGAAGCTCCATTTTAAACTTGCTCATATACTTTCCTGTCCAGAAGCACCAAAATGTTATAAAGTTTAGCATGCTTTTCCTCTAGCTGGACCATATCCACTTAGCGAGCTTTGCATTTGACTTCTAATTTAATTCCATTCCAAACCATGCACGAATCAAAACTTATCTGAACATCTGATATGAAGGAGTGGAGTTGTGCTTAAGGCCATTTTATCGTTTTGCCTACTAAGTTCACAATATTTCATTTTTGTCAGTAAAACTGGTTGATTGGACCTGGACGGTGCTTCCTCTCTATCTTGCAATTCATCTTTGCAGTTATACTTTATCATATTTCTTCTACGTATCCAATCACGTTTCACTTGGCCAAAATGGTGGTACTTATTGCAAATTAGAAATTATCAACGTATATGGTTCCAAGAATAAATCACCGCCCGCCAATATTATCACACAACCCAAAGTTTCAAACTTTGCCGGATTAACAGAATTATTAACGCGTATATTACGCCAAATCACACACGGTTTTTGCCAGTGATTAATTCATAATATGCATAAGCTTTATGTTTTGCTTTTATCTCAGTTACTGCTGTTTTAATTTCCGGACCTAAATAAACAACCAACTTGAAAATTCTATTATCCCTTTCTGACCTTTTTTTGATTACAATGTTTTTTTTTCGGAAGCCCATTTATATTATCAGCAAATCGGTTTTGAATCTATCTGGTACACGATATTTTGGCAGTGTTTAATTAAGGATACATCCGAAGAATACTTTGGGGAAATGAAACCAAAAATTGAGTGGCTTTCTGCCAAACAGAGCTATAGTTAATGAATCAAGTTCAACACTGTAGCCAAATAGCATATTTCACAAGGTGAGTACCAATAGTAGTTGATTTCTTGTCAAGACTTGAGGAGCTTCTTATGAATCTTCCAGCCAACTCCAAAAGTATCCACATGGGCGATTTTAATATTAACTTTTTTGAGAAAGGCTGCAAGGCTACCAACTGTTTGAGCAACCTATTGGTGTCTTATAACTATTTCATGCACATTGTTAACCCAACTAGAATTACTCCAACATCTGCAACTGTCATTGATTATATGTGCACAAACTTCAATCACAGGAACATTTCTTGTACTGTTGTCTGTTCTGGCATATCAGACCATGAAGCGATTGTAGGAAGAATCCCACTGAGCGCTTCCTCGTGTAGTCACAAGGAAAAACAAAAGAGGCGCATATTCTCGAAAAATAACTATATGAACTTTCACCGCCTGTGTTCACTTGTTGATTGGAGCGAGGTCATTAATAACGGAAATGGCAAAAAAGCCATGGGTCACCAGTGGTCTTAGAGTGTCCAGCAAGAATATGCGAAGTTTGAGCAAAATTAGAAAATTCTTCTGCAATAACAATATCTTCATGAATTATTATACAAAGTACAGAGTTGTCTTTAGAAAAGTTATCAAAGCAGCAAAACGGAGGCATTATGACGAGATTATAGAAGCAGCTCCCAACAAACAACAGGGAATTTGGAAAATGGTCAATGAGTTCAATGGTAATAGGAAAAAAAAGCAACCGACATCAAATCTGGGTCCTGAGGAGTTTAACGCCTACTACTGCTCTATTGCTGAGCAAATATTTTGTTCCTGTGGACGTGTGTGAATTGATAACAATCATAGCGGAGATAAGGAATAGAAGCTCGGGCCATGACGAAATCTCTATTGATGTTTTTCGGAACTTCTCGGAGACCATGCTGATTGCGCTCTGTGATGCTATTAATGCCTCCATTGGAACAGGATGTTTTCCTGCTTCTCTTAAGATGGCTTCCATAGTTCCACTTTTCAAGTCTGGAGATATGGATTGTCCTTCAAATTTCAAGCCAATCTCTCTTCTGCCAACTTTGAGCAAAATTATTGAAAAGGCAGTAAAAACTAGAATGGTAAGCTTCCTCAGTGCCCTTAAAATACTGACTCCTAAACAGTTTGGATTTCAATCTGGGATCAGCACTGACGATGCAATTTTTCACACATTGGAGGAACTCTATTGCTCTCTCAACTTGGGTGAGGCAGCTTCAGCAGTTTTCTGTGACTTAACAAAAGCCTTTGATTGCGTCAATCATGACATCTTGCTTCGGAAGCTTGAAGTTTATGGATTCAGAGGCACATTCCACCATTGGTTGAGGTCTTACCTCTCACACAGAACTCAGAGGGTCACGTTTCAGGAAACGGTCTCGGGAGAGGAAAGAATCTTGGCTGGCGTTCCACAAGGATCCGTTCTTGGCCCCCTTTTGTTTCTGATATACGTAAATGATCTCCCTACAGTTGTCAGGCATGGTCAATGTACATCATTTGCCGACGACACAACTCTGTTGTGGCATCATAAAGATCCGAGCACCCTGAGGGTTATGGTTGACCACGACCTTGCTGCTGTTAAGGGTTGGTGTGACTCAAACTGCCTCTCATTCAATGTATCCAAGACTAATGTCATGCACTTCAGATCCAACACCATCAATAGTATCTCAATTGAGGGACAAGAGGTGAAGAACACAACAGAAGTTAAATTTCTTGGATTGCTCAGTGACAACAGGTTGAAGTTCGAGTCTCATGTCTTGGGTCTTTGCAGTGAGCTGTCTCGGGGATGTTATGCGGTTCGTTTGGTGAGGAGAGAACTGGGTGCATCGATAGCCAGGAATGTGTATTTCTGTCTCGTGGAGTCTAGGATGAGATATGGAATTTGCTTTTGGGGCTCATGCTCCGTGGGACTGTTCAACAGTATTTTTAAAATACAAAAGAGAGCAATCAGGTTTCTTTATGGCTTGAACCAAAGAACGTCCTGTAAGCCATGCTTTAAAAGGCAAAGCATCCTCACACTTCCCGGTCTCTTCATATTGGAAACATCGTGCTTGATGCACAAGAAGTACGCCCATATAATCCATTCAGCCTCCAATAAAAGAACACGCAGCTCCCACCTCATAAATCTCCCTATCCCGACATCGTCTTTTCTCAAGTCCTCGATATTTTATAACAGCAAGAAGATTTTCAATCAACTGCCCATTGAATTGAGAAGAATCCGAGTAGCAAGGGTATTTAGAAAAAAAGTCAAGTCCCTACTTCTGAATCATGCTTTCTACAGCGTGGATGAATATTTTTCAACCAGTCTCGCATGTTAAATTGTTGTTTATTTGTTTTTATTTATTATTATAAGGCCAATTTCGCTTTGTCAATAAGTATGTTGTACTTGGACAATAAAGCTTATTTTGATTTGATTTGAATACTGTTCATCAGCTAGTCGGAGAAACACCTTATCAAACGGATTTGTGTTTGGAGCGACCGATGGTAGTAAAGTTCCAATGGCGGAAGACCAGACAATCATATTATCGGCAAAGAAGTTGAAGATTTTAACCCGCCACATCGATTCGTACCATCTATCTGTTTGGAGCAAGCACCATCTATACCCCGTATACTCAGACAGGATACAATGGTGGGTCTGGCTACTCCAATTGCTGTTTTTTGAAAAATTGAGCATGGATCGCAAACGGCACGTTATTTTTTAGGTTTAATATAAGGCGAAAGGCCACCTTTCTCTGATAACAAAGTAGCAGTCAATAAGCCACAGAATAGATAAAATGTGACGAGTCTGTGACATCAAATGAATAAAATGCTATTTGGTTTCTAGGTGACAGCTGAATGAACAATTGGCTTCGCCACCAGAGATCGCAATATTATGTGTTTGGGTGAGAAAACGAAATCACACTAAATCATAATGAATGAAATGAATAAATACCACAAGCTATTCACTACACCCTTCACATAGATATTAAATTTGTGTACAAATAGCATGACCTTATCATTATCCTCAATAGACTTTGAAACAAACCACATGTAAATAAATTATTAATATCTGACAGTCTCTTGCCTACCAACACAATAATTCAAGTGGCTCACGCAAGACGGTTATCAAAAGACCCCACAATCAATCAATAAATTAGGACTCAATCAAAGTTCGACAAACACCAGAACATGAATACCTATCATAAATAGTTTTACTTACGGGTCTTGCATCATATCATACTTACAAAACAGTTGTGGAACTAACCTGCAAAAAAAAATTCAAAACTAAAATAAGCTCGTAAATTATAAAGTGCATCCAATCTCAAAAATGACACGTGAGTCAACTCGAAAACATCCAAACTTTGTTAAATTCCTAATTACGTTCCGCTTGCTCGAGAAGTATATCTAGGTTGTGATACTATTTCCAGTGCCGCGCCAATTAATGAGCAACTTGCACTTCTGCAACTGTCAATAAACTGGTATTAATTATAATGAGTTATCGATTGAACAATTCGAAATATCCTACTCAGTTTGCCTCGTTGATGGGTTGAGGTTTATTTCGAGATGTCATCACAATAATTCGGTCAAAGTATTGGATTTTTCTGTTTTTTTCTTGCCGTAACTCGGTTAGTTTTCTATCAATCAATTGCGTATTTTCCCTTAGATATCGTTTCCCGTACGCCGCGTTGCAACCAACTATTCAGTTACTGTCCGGTACAGTCTATACGTGACGTTTCGGTGAAACAATCGTTTAATAATCGTATCGAAACCATCGCATATTTTACAGTACCCAATTGCACCTTTCACTCCCCACTTGAAGCACCGAGAGCTGGATAGTTTAGCACAGTGCGAGCCGCTGACGCTACGAACCCGTTCCGTCTACGCGATAGACTCCGTTTCATTCTTCAAAACTCCAACCACCACGAGGTATGAGTTCTCGTTGTTCCTATTTTCCGAAATTCTCTCAAGTGAGCAGCGTGTTGACTGTTGATGTATTAAACTATTCGAATAGGTGGGTAACGTGTTTAGTCGAGTTTTGAGGATTTTTCTGGGCTTTTCTGGGCAGTTTTCAGGGGTTATTCATCATTGTTCGCCGTAACATTCGGGGGTTTCGAACACTTTGTTGAGGGAGGGTTATTCGCACCAAAAACTGTGAAAACCGAGTTTTTTTCCAGTTTCATCTGCTTTTTTTGTTGAAATCTTGCAATAATTCCGGTAAATCTCCATCAATAAAAACTGGGAGTCTTTCGAGTTTCGCCGTCTGAAAATTCACGTTCCGTTACAATCATAACGCTCGCGGTCGTTTCGAATGCTGTTTCTTTTTCCTTCAAACGGCTCGCGCGTTTTTCTATATCCCGTTTCAACTGTGGCTCGTACCGAGATGCACCCAAAACCGCGAAATCCCAGATCAGCGAAATCCCAGATCTGCGAAATCCCAAATCTGCGAAAACGCAAAACCGCGAAATCCCAAATCTGTGAAAACGCAAAACCGCGAAAATCGATATGAGACTTGGCATGTTTCAGAGCTTTATTAGAAAAAGATAAATAGAGTGATAGATAAATATGTGACTCGAAGATTTGAATGATTTTCTTACCCATGTGTTCCTTGATGAACTGTCCATAACCAAAAATTTGTTTAGTTTTCATCATAATACCTGATAATAACAATAATAAGGGTAATTTTTCAGTTTACCGACTATTGCAATTTTTATTTTCTTAATTGTATCTATACATATATCTATCCACAACTCTTTATTTATGAACATTTTCGCAGCATGTGAACATATAAATTTTATTCTGGATGTTCTTGAGAATCAGTAGCCTAGTTTACACCGACAAATTCGCACTAAATTCGAACTAAATCAGAACCAAATATTTGGTTCGAATGGTGTAAACAGTTGCGGAATAATCTGGTCCGCTCTTGGTTCGGTACTCGCCAGCAAGAGTACCGAACTAAATTTGGTTCGATCTGGATCAAAATTATGAGGTTATGATGATTGTTATTATTGTGAATTGTGTTGGTTCTGAGTTTCTAAGGCAATCTGAGCGTACTTACTTATGTTTTTTTTGGTTACGAATTGTGTTGATGAATAATTTCGACTTGTTTTTGACATTTGTCGAATTGCGGGCGTACTCATTCAGTTCACGCGTTGCAAGACGGTGTAAACGGGCAAGAAGCAAGCATTGGTCCTACCGTACTATCCCCACCAACTTGGTCCTATCGGACCGAACTAAACGAGTTATCGATGTAAACTAGGCTAGTAAGTATTTATTTTATTCCTGCAATTGATCTCAGCACAAGATAAGTTGGGCAGGAGCGTTACTTTTTAAACGATATTCAAGAGAACATCCACCGGCTACGCTGGGCAAGACCGTACCTTTTTACTCGGGCAAGAGCAGCCATGTGGGCAGGAGCGTTACTTTTTAAACGATATCAGGAGAATTAGGCCCGTATTCTCCGTTCAAAGTTTGACGACGTTTTAATACCAGATTTTGCATACGAAATCTTGTATTTGAACGCCGTCAAATCTCAAACGAGTTTGAGTACGAACGGAGAATACGGGCCTTAAACACAGTCACACCCGCTTCATTATAATATAAGTTCAGCTTCATTCTTATTATTGATTCACTCTTTCAAATAGGTACTAGTTTTGTTTCAACAAGTCAACAGCTGACATGCGTTTCGTTTCACTCGGATTAACGCGGATCACGTAAGTTCAATCGATCGTGCACATCATTCAGGTTAAATATTTATCCTTCTCGTTGATCTTCTCTTTCCAACTCACGTTCGCAAAAATGGTAAATACGAACTAACGAGCATCCACGAAGGCGAACGAAGTGTTCGCACACGTGGGTTGTCGCGGTTTTGGTTTTTCGCATACGTGGGTTTTCGCGGTTATGAGGTTCTCCCCTCGTACCACACGTTCCCATGCGTCGGACGAATTATCTTTGATTTCTGCTGCTATTTCCCGCTGTCAAAACTTCGTACACACAAGCCGTCTTTCCACGAACTTTTTCTGACTGTTATCCGCTGTTAAAACTGTTTCATTTATTTTCTGTTCATCTCTTAGGTTAAAATGAAAAAATAATACCGTTTTTGATGATCATTTGATCCATTCACTTTATCGCAATTTCCATTCTAGTTTGCGAAATACTCGCGGTAAATTATGAAAATGATCCAAATAAATTTTGTTGAATATTCGACAAACTATCCATTTTCGAGACACAGTTTGAATTTGAAAGCTCCATAATTTGTTCCATTCGACAATGACGTTTTCAGATTGAGTGTGATACGTTTCGTTTTCGAGTTACAATTTTCAACAGAATTTTTTTAATCATTACGGACCTGGATTTTTCATAATAAATACAGGGTGTTTCAAAACTGAGTACGAAGATCTCAAGGGCATATTTCACCAGACAAAAATAGAGTTTTTTCCTCATATAAACATATGTCCTAACTTGCTTCGTGATAGAGTTGTTATAAAAACAGTTTTTTAATAATTACTCAAAAACTATTCAGCTGATTTTGACAACATTTGGCACGATATAATTTGCCGTCATGAGAGTAGTTTTTTTGTCGAATCAAAACACCATTATTCATTCCAGTGGCGTCCGAGAAGGTCATCTAGTTGGTATTTTTAGATAAAATTATAGTACACCACTGCTCAATGCAATGATGTTGTTTTTTTGACTCCTACTTTTTGTCACTTTTACGTCAAAGATATGTAACTGTAACCTGCAATCTGCATTAGAACTTCAGCAAAAGTCAAATACGCTCGTTGTTTAAGGAAGAAATATCTTTGAGGTTACAAGTACATACATTACAGCCAATCTACCTAAAAAAATTATTTTTTTCTCTTTCAAAAAGATTCCGTTTCAGATGATAATGAAATATAGATTGCAAAATATTTCTCGCCCACTCAACGAAAGTAAATAATGAGAATCTAAGCCATCGTCTTGTGCTTCTGCGAGAATAAAATTTATTTTATTTCCCTCAAAAGAAATTGAATAAAAAGCTTCAAACCAAAATGTTTTCCAAACAACCAAATTAAATGGAAAAACCCAAATCAAAGTATATAAAAACCCTTATTATCCCAGCTTCTCCCCTCTAATCCCTTTTTAGAAACAATTTCTCTGCGCGTTGAAGCCGTATAAGTATTTCCCTGCACGTTTCCTCTCGATAAACACTACAGGGCATTATTGTAAGGCCGTCTCATTTGTCATTCCAGAGACTTAGCCGTGATCGATAATACGCATCACGGCACATTTCCAGTTCGCACGCAAACCTGCAAACAGCCATTATTTTAATAGCGATAGATGCGGGTAAAAACAGAGATCTGTATGTTTAGGGAAACATGCATGTAAACACGTGTTAAGCCGGCTGTAATCACAAATTCGACGTCGACTGGCACACGGCCAAAACGAATACGCAACGCTCCACGATTTTACGATGGTTTGTCGTAAAAATTTTAGCTAACAGAATTTCTAGGTCAGAACGAATTGACGCATCAGCACTAGTTGCGTCTTCCTGGATATTGTCTGCGGCAACTGGTTGGATCAGTGACTGCAGGTGTGGATGGAATAAAGCGAATATAATTATGCATCCAATCAACTCATTGATAAGCGAATTTTGAAGGCTGGGATCTGAAAATGGTGAAACATCATGTGTCTTCCTTAACCAAAACCATTTCGTCCCAAGCTAGAAGAACTCGGATTTTTGTGTCCCAAACAGATCCACGATCATCGAGGCTTAAGAGAAGGAAACCTTTAAAAATTATGGCACCATCATCCAATTCTGGAAGTGTCTTGAAAACTCACTGTTCCGATATCTTTGTCATATCTGTTTCCGTCGCCTCGCGTCTGGTCTGTTGCCGATTTGGGCAAATCTTCATGAATATTTTCTGTATAAGAATTCCTCTGTTTACGAAATTGATTGATAAGACATGATACAATGAAAATCAAAGAGGAATGCGAAATGTTTTTTTTTTTTTTTATTTTTGATTAGGTTCACTTTCCTGCATAACGAGATACATTTAAAACCATGATCTCGTGTGAATAAACCCAATGTTGAACAGCGCTGATAGTGTCTATTCAAATCATAAATGATGTGAAACATTTTTGTTACAAATAATACTAATTTGATAATTACTAACATTCATTTATTAATAATTTTTTGTCCATTGAATTTGGTGTATACATAGTAAATATGAGTCCTAGTAGGTACACGTCAACGCTGCTTTTGAGCAGCACCCTTTTCCAGGTATCGATTTTGAAGGTAGTGCGACGATGCCATTTGAGTTACAGACTTGAAAACTGATTGTTTCTTTTATTTTGGTGGTTGTGAAGTGTAGGTAACTGTGACTTTATTTGTGCAAAAAGGTTTGAGTCTGCTTGCTGTGTCAAAAACTGGACCATTCAGATCCAGAAATTACCTTTCACAGGTGAGTGTCAAAGTTGCATTGAGCATTGGCTGTATCCCTCTCCAGTGGTGTAGGCATCATATTTCATTTATGAAAATGAGGATTTGGGCAAGTTTGGTTCCAATTTTTGGGCAAGTTTGGAGATTTGTTTTTATTCGTAGATTACAACAAAAGAATGAAACTGATTAGGAAAAATAATTGTGAGCGTAAGTATTCCTGAATGGTAGTTTTTAATGCGATAGGAACCGATTGTGTAACTTGACAATTATTGATATCTAATTCTCAAACAAGAAAGGATATTCACATTACTTGAATACTCCATTATTTCATCTCAGATTATGTATTGGATACTTCGACAAATTTCTCTTATTTTCGTTTTTTTAAGTACACTAAGGCTGAAGTCTCTGGTGAGAATGCTTACTTTTACAATTATTATTGCGAGACCTGCGGAAATAAAACAATGAATACCTAATAATACTCAAAATAGAAGACTAGCATGTTCTTTATCTTGTTCATCTAACAAACTCCCTCCATTTCGATAAAGATTAATTTTCCAAAGTTATTAGTATTTTTGAGTGTCCTTAAATGTTTTTCTATTGTACAGCGATGGGCAACTGAGAATGCGAGGTACTGTATTTGGGAAACTATACATCGTAGAAGCTTGCGGTGAAAAACTTTATCACCAAGACAGCTATGAGAAAAACCTGGAAAATATTTTCAAGTCTCTGAACCGGTCGCTAGGGAGCGTAAAAACCAACACCAAGTAGAGAACTAGGATTTTTATAGAATTTTGCCCAATGAAAATATATCGATGATATTATTTTCATATAAACTGACTATTTACCTTCACTTTTTGTACAAAACGTTTTTATCTATCTATCAAAATAAAGTGGTGGGGAAAGTTCAATCATTTTTTTAAACAAACGAAGATTTTTTCCGTTTCGTTTGACCGATTTCAACGAACTTGAGCTCATATGAAAGAGCATGATCGGCTCTACAAAATGCTTATTTGGTTTTTAATTTGTTAGCTTCGCCGTCGCCGCTAGATGGTGTTTACTGAAATGGTAGCATATTATTGAGTTTTTTCCAAAAAAATCAAATGTAATGGAATATTCATTTTTACACAATTTAAAAGGGGATACATTTTTCTATTAAAAAATAGAAAAAAAAACAAAAAATTCAAAGATTTTTTTTTTTTTTTTTGTTTTTTTTTTCTTTTTTTCAATAGAAAAATGTATACCCTTTTAAAATATATAAAAATAAATATACCATTACATTTCATTTTTTTGGAAAGAACTAAAAAATTATTTTGATAGATAGAGAAAAACGTTTTAGAAAAAAGTGTAGGTTAATAGTCAGTTTATATGAAAATAATATCGTCGATATATTTTCATTGGGCAAAATTCTATAAAAATCCTATTTTCCTACTTGATGTTGGTTGTTACGCCCTCTAGCGACCATTTAGAAACTTGAGAATATTTTCCAGGTTTTTCTCTTGACCGTTTTAGTAATACATTTTTTTGCCGCAAGCCTCCACGATGAATAGTTGTCCAGATACAGTACCTCGCATTCTTAGTTGCCCACCCTGTAGGAAAATAAATTATAGTTTAAAAAACTAATAAACACGCTTTTGAACTAAAAACTAGAAAATGGATTCTAATTTAGGAATAAAATGATTAACGAGAAAATTAATGTCATTGTGATGAAAGCTGCATTTTAAAATATAAATTAGTGAAAAATTATAACAATTGATATCGAAGCACCCCGCGCTTTTATAACAATGACATTAATATTCTGATGATCATTTTATTTTGGAATTAAAAATTATTTTTTACTTTTTGGTTAGTGACTAATATATCCGAAAATCATCAAAATCCAAAAACAAACAAGAAAGTTATCAAGCTTCAAATTATGTTCTCACTTAATTTGGCCCACAGTGTATATTTATTTTTGTTTTATTTTGCTTTACCGATAAAATTGTGACTATTTTTCATGGTAATATAGCATATTTGAATTGACTTGATTTGAAAAGTGAAAAGTTTCTTCGGCTCCATGTTTCGCACGAGAAGAATCTGAGTCACCATCGAAAAAACCTAATTGTAATCTTTTGAGATCCTATAACCTAAATTTTTGATTTTTTAGGAAATCACATACATATAATGTTTGTTTCAATGATAATGTTATGGAGAGTTTTGATATAGAAAAGTCGTATCAATTTGAATTTTTATTGATTCAGAAAGTCAAAAATGTGATATATTGTCATATAAAAATAACCACATACTAAACGGTAGAAGCTCGAAATGTTCCGCCGCTGTTCCAGATTAAAATCGAGTTCGGACGTACGTATGGAAAGGAAAGAATCACATGTGCTCGTTGCTCGTGCGGTGTTGCCCGACGGGTTTAAATTCCTCGTTCTATCTTTTTTCACCAATGGGATGCCTAGTCTATAGTATTGAATTCAATGGTCACGGTGTTTTCTGATTCAATCGCAGGTTTATCGGATGTCCGAAGAATCAATATAACGAACTTGAAAAAAAACTTTTTATCACAAAGGGATTAGTACGTCAAAGAATCCTCTTTAACAAGCTAAGAAGAATTGATGAAAATGTTTAATTTAATTCGACTCACAAAACATAAACGTTTTTACTCAACCGTTCACATTATTCTTACGCGAAAAGCCACTTAACCATGTTTTAATCCTAATTCGCTTTATCCGCTTGAAGAGAATGGGTTTCAGTAACATTTCTGTTCTTATTGTGTATTCCTATAGGACAAGCTCTCTTGAAGGATGCACCAGTTGAAACTCTCGTTTAGCTGGGAAAATGTCAGACATAAAAAACATGGAAAAAGGATTTTCCCTACTGCCCAGCTTAGATTTCACGATGAAATTGAATTTTCTAGGGACTTTTCGAGCCGAGCACTGGACAATTTCGGATATTTTGCAGTCTCAATTTAGTTTATGGCAATGAATGGGGACTTTAAAAAGAGCCAAATTATTGCAACAACTGAACTCATTACTCCTGATTATGGACCTTGTTAATAATCGTGTAGAGAGGGACAAACCAAGTGAACAAAAGTTCCAAAAATACCTATCGTTGAAGTAAACAACAAAAGCACAAGATGGATGAGTTTTTTCACATTGCATCGTAAACACATAAATGTGTCAAAAAACGCATTGCCAACATGGCAGAATTGCTAATTTGTTTATACATCGGCTTGTCGTGGATGCCAACCAGGTTTTAACTTTTATCTGGATGACTTATGCGTTCGTTATTCAAGGTCGATATGTCTCGAATAGTCGAGCCAAATTTTCTTATTGGAGCGGGACGTTATGAATGACAAAATGATTCATATTATTCGATTTAGTTTGCAGAGTAATTTTCAATATCATTTTTACCGATACAAATAATTATTAAAAACACAAGGCATGGTAGGATACGAGAGAAGGCTACTGCGAAAAAAATCTTCTTTTACCATTCTCTTATAAGTCGGACTTAACACACTATAATATTTTTCAACAACTCGGGCGCCACCCCACGGATTTATATGGATTTTCAACGCCGTAATTTTTTTTGTTCTTTTGAAAAATTCCCTTTTATTCATTCTTTCAAGGATGTTTTGTTCATCTCTGGAAACATGTACACACCTTTATTTTAATTCTTGATGTCCGAGACTTGCTTCTTTATATCTTCATTTTTTTTTAATAATATTAATGGACTCTTGTCTTTGTCATTATTATTTTAATCTAGTGTTTGGGTCACTTTCCAATTTATTTACATTTAAAATACAATTTTACCTTCAAGGACTTCTTTTTTATATATACTTTCTTCGTTCCACCCTCAATTTTTGAGCGTTTTTTTTATTTTTAGTGATCCGTTTCTTTTAGGCTGAATCTACTTTTTTGATCTTTCCTCACATTTTCTACAGCGTGTGCCCAGATCAAGTTAACGAATGGAAAACTTTTCTGTTATCGATTTTAGCAAAAAAAATATCCTTCATAAAAAATTTAGCTTGGAAAAAAGCTTGATTCATCCAGAAATTAGGTTATTTGAATACAAGGGGTAACCAAAAAAAAAGGAGAATTGTATTTAAAAAAATTGTTGTGTAGAATCACATACTCAAATGACATGTGAAAATTTCATTCTTTTCAAAAATTGACGTTTTTGCAATTTTTGGCTACCCCGTATATACAAATTACTTGATTCCGGATGAATTATGTTTTTTTCAAAGCTACACATTTTTGCATAACACCTTTTTTCGCTAAATCGATAATAAAAAAGTTTTTCATTTGCTAACTAAATTTGGGCACACGTTAAAAAAAGTTAAATAATTTTAACAGGAAATTTTGAGTATGTGATTCTGAACAACTTTTTCAAATACAATTTTTCTTTAAAAATTAAAATCAGAGGTAGTTTTCTCCTAGGTAAAATTAATGTTTTTGCATTTTTTGGCTAGCCCTTGTATACAGTGTGACCCATTTGTTTTGGGAACACCCTGATAAAAAGTTCATTTCTTAACCGATTTGGTTCATTTTTTTTGGATTGTAGAGCTCGAAAAATTGTATATTCTTGGCAAAAAGTGACCTTCGCCATTTTGACTTCAAGGCCTACTATGTTAGTTTTTAAGAGCAAAATTTCAGGAAACCATATTAGCGATTTTTTAGAAAAAATCTGTGTGTGCCACTGGATTCAGCATCCTTTAAAACGGGTCTATACAAATTTTCAACCGAAAATATCAAGTTGAAAAAAATTAAAAATTCGCACTTTAACAATCTTTGATTCTATCAAAACAAATAAAAATGCATTGAAGTTGATGGTGGTTTGGTAGAAGTTACAAATTTTTAGTTTTATGTCATTTTTATTTGTTTTGATAGAATCAAAGATTGTTAAAGTGCGAATTTTTAATTTTTTTCAACTTGATATTTTCGGTTGAAAATTTGTATAGACCCGTTTTAAAGGATGCTGAATCCAGTAGCGCACACAGATTTTTTCTAAAAAAATCGCTAATATGGTTTCCTGAAATTTTGCTCTTAAAAACTAACATAGTAGGCCTTGAAGTCAAAATGGCGAAGGTCACTTTTTGCCAAGAATATACAATTTTTCGAGCTCTACAATCCAAAAAAACAACGAACCAAATCGGTTAAGAAATAAACTTTTTATCCGGGTGTTCCCAAAACAAATGGGTCACACTGTATAAATTACTTAATTTACGAAAGAATCAGGTTTTCTTCTCAAGCAAAACTTTTTATGGAGAATACTTTTTCTGGATAAAATTGATAGTGAAAAAATTGCTCTAGATTTGGGCACGCATGCTGTATAACTTTTCACAAATTGCAAAGTCAGTACAAATCCTCAGGGTTGATTTCATTTTTTAAACATTTCTCACATTCCACGACCTCCTTTTGATTTATTTTTAAAACCCGCGAGTTTTTTTTGTAGTTTGTAGACTGCTTTGTGGAGGATCGTGGTCAGAATGTTTGTAAATTTCAAAGTTGTTGCTTTTTGGGACAATTTACTTTTTTGATCTTCTGTTTTTACTATGTATTTCATTTTTTGGGAATCGTAAGCAGGTTTGGTCGGTCGCAGAAAAACCTCATTTTCGAAAGGATTCTTTTACCAAATAAATTATGAATCTGAAATATTTTTCACATTTTCTCGAGCATTTACTCTATCTCTGTCCTAAGCAAGGGACAATTTGCACGAATGACATGAAATTTTATATTATACGTATTCCACCCTATTTGAAAGTCAGCAGCGAAAACATTTTCTCAAAATACACTAGATAATTGATAGTTTTGGTTGCGCAAATAGAATAGCGTGGAAGGAAAATGCGGTCTGTTCGGTACGCGAAAAAGGCGGTGTGAAAATAAAACGGGACACGGACGGAAACGGCGCGGGTTTCTGAAGGAAAAGAAAATGGTGCAACTCTAGAAGACTCCTTTGAACAGAGTTTCTAAATTATCTCAATAAAGGTGGATGAAAAAAGCGGTTTTGAAGATTTATGGAAAATTATCCCTCCCTTTAAGTGTTCCCCTGCGTTTACGTGAATGTAATGAAGCACAAAAAATGATGAAAGGAAAGATTCTCGACAAAATCTCCAAAAATCGTTCCTTTTCCACGTCGTTCAACTCACTTGATGAGAACAAATATCATCAGGAAGTATCTGTATTCTACCCTGCCCTGTTGATTTAAAGAAAGCTACGCGGAGAATTTCGGATTATAAACCGGTGAAAAGTCTTATACCTCGTGGTCGTAAGTAGAAAAGTCGGACAAATAGTCAGAATTCGCAGTACGCATCGGAACCGACTTTCAGGCGATCTCTTACTGGTCTTCGCTGACGGTCAAGTTCTCTCGACCCCAAATTAATTTTATCTCAGGAATATAAAGGCGCTTCTTTTCCATCACTTGAGTGGGAGATTCGGTATGAAATTGCGTTGTTACCCAAGTTTGGCGAGCAGCTGGATTAAATAATTATTTGTTTTAATCGGCCGAGATTTGATTACGGACGTTTCGGAACAATTTTGAGGTTGGATAATATTGCAGGTATACATATAGGTTTTTTCGGGTTTTTTCTCCATTCCCTTGCGATATAACTTGAGGGGTTGTCAAGAGCTCCCTAAAATCTATTTCAAAAATAGCCCACGCCCACTTTTCTCGCAAAGTTCCACTCTCGGGCGTCCAGGCTGTTTTCGATCCAGATAATTATTATTCAATTCGAGATCATAGGAAAATTCCATGCAGACAACAAACTGTGAAAACAGGAGACGATGCCAAAATATACAAGAGAAAGCCGAACGGCGGTACAAGTCTTCTAATCTCAAAATGAACATGAAAACAGGCTACAAGAATGTATGTAAATGTCATAAGCAGGAAACAGATTACTACACATAGGACCACGTACTAGCTGCATTTTTTGGAAAAGTGAAAATTGCGGAAAGATAGTGATACAAAATTATAAAATACTGCTGATAAACGTAAGTGCAAAATTTTCAGCAAACATTTTTCGAAAATATGCTCCCAAGCTACGCGCTGTCACCAAGTATAATAGATGACATTTTATTTATAAACCGAGCTGGGATGTCCCCGGTTTGATTCATCTTTGTGAGGTCAGGAATTCGGGAAAACATTGGATTAATGGTGTTTATTTCTCAACGTCCGTTTTGCATTAATCAATTGATTAACTGAAAGTTGGTTAAACTAACTAATTACGCCGCATAACAATAATTATAACTAGTTCTTTGACGACTAGATTTGAAAAGTTGACGGGCGCGCAGGAAAATTAGTTCATTAACTTTAAATCCTCCGAAGAAGTTCACGTCAAATTACTGTTTAATTCTCCAACTCTGATTAATTTGCACCGTTGGAAGTTTTCAAGTTTCGCTTTTTGTTATTTACCTATTTTGAATAATCTCGTTTTGGACTGGGGAGTTCTCTATCATCGCTGACATTGTATTGTTTGTTTATTGTTAGGTACATTCGGAAAGTTTCATGAGACGTTGATTCATTGAGAGAATGAATAACTCCAGGTTAATCTATAATTTTCATGTAGCAGCTTTTTCAACACTTAATTTCGTGCCAAATTTTAGAATTTTGCCAACATAAGAGTTTATCTTTCAATTATTATTCGCGTTAGCTATTTTTTTTTTCAATAGGTAACCTCAAGCTACTCAAGCAATCCATGTTTTTAGATAGGTGAGCTTATGTGATTTTTTTCATATTTTCCTTTTTTATTTGAAATTAAATTTTCATTGACACTGGTGGCAATGTTAAAGAGATCATGGACCAGAGGTTTTTTATCCCATATATTTTTTGTGATTGAACAATAATCAATTTTGCATGATGCAATCCTTTATGAAACTAATCTCCCCTTTGTGTAAAAAATTCAACTCCATTGTCAACAAAGCTTCCATATTTAATTTTCTCGCCTATCCCAAAATTTGCAACATTTATGATGAAACAAGTTTCCATTCATTGAAAATGTTATTGAACTGAATTATAAATGCGGATATACACAATATTTTGTATTTGATAGGATCAATAATTATTGTCAATTTCATAGAAATTTACTAAACAAAAAATGGATTAGGACAACTTTTTTCTCTTCTGTGAAATGGTTTGAAGCGGCTATAGCTTTATGAATCATAGGTGAAATGATGAAATCACCGCAAAACGAATTCCTATTTTTTGGACCTGTACAAAGCTTTGAGCTTTGATCATACAAATTGAGAATGAAAAAGGAAAAAGCGCAATGTGGGACTCGAATCCGCTTGTTTTCTGGTTATTGGGCAGAGAAATTAGGGTGCCACGGGCTTTCCTATCAAATGATGTAAGTACCAGAACAAATGTACTATTGTTAGTGCAAAAACTAAGTAACCAAAAAATTGACTATCAATCTAGTCCGTTTATAATTCAATAAAAAGTGAGGTTTGAAGAGAGAAGAAACATTATCGATCAAACTGCGGCTATTCAGGTGAATCAGATGATACTTTATATTTTGGTTGCCATGGCGACGCGTCGTGACGGGCTGATGCCTTTAATGGGTTCCGTTAAGTCAATTCAGAACATTGCAGTCGACGTACGTTTTGGAGGGTTTGGAAAACCGTGTAATATATTTATCTATGTTTGGTCCAACTTCGGTCGGATTTCGGATCTTATTATTTTTATATTAGATCGCGCAACAGCTTTTCTTCATATATTATGCTTTCTTCTCACCATAACTCCATACACAATAGCCGGAGGCATGATGTTTTAAGAATCAGCTATTGTTTTATTATTTCGGTTGCCATGGCGACGCGTCGTGACAGGCCGATGCTTTTAATGGGTTGCGCTGAGTGAATTCAGAACATTGCAGTCGACGTACGTTTTGTAGGGTTTGGTAAACCGTGTAATATATTTATCTTTGTTCGGACCACGATCGGTCGGATGTCGGATCTTATTATTCTTTCATTAGAGGGTTAGTTGCTGCGTTGCCAACGATACGGATTTTTTGGTGTTCATATGGATTTATATAGCTTATAATATGGAATTTTACACTAGTTCCAAAACTCTTGACATCGACTGTCTAGAATCATAAGTTGCTCATAATTATGAAGGAAATGAGTTTTTTTTTTCATGATCTAGATATATGTATAGGCTTTTGCCACCTGGCCTGGTAATAGTGTCAAAAATGTCAAAAATATCATGTTGTTCAAATTCTAAATAAATATTCAATGAAAGTTGGAACTATAGCAAAGGGGCAGGCAGTATTTTTTTCATCAATACCTATTATTATACTTTGAATCCACAAACGCTTTTTTGCCTTATGCAATTTGTTGAAGGTGAAGGGGCAACAAAATGACGTCATACGCTATAACTTATGGACCGCTGCAAAGTTGCCAGCACAAACTGTCGTGGTACGGATTCAACACGGATATTTCAGATTTCAGTCAGATTCGGATAAGAAATGTATAAATGAATTATCGTTTTGGACACGATGGTCCCCATTGGTTTTCTCGGTCCCGGATTTCTAATAATGAGTGTTGGACAGTATCGGTGCTTAGTTTCATCTTTGGTTGTGAAGAAGTAAGTTTTTTTGTATTTGTTCGTGTGTTTGGATTTTTGATCTTTTAGATTCTTTTGGTATATGAAACAGTCGACAATGAATCCAATTAACAATATTGTTTGCAATTTGCTGGAGACCCCGTTCAGCAGATGGGCAGATTGGAATAAAATAGGATCTTTTGATAACTCGTCGTAGCTAAAATGGCGAAGGCGACATTCTCATGTTTCCTGCACTTCACCTGGTTTTCAACCGGCGTGTCGCCACTCTTATCGATGCCATCAGATGGCGTTTCAAGTAGGTACGATAGGTGGCGCCGGCATCTAGTATATAGTACGACTCCAAGTAACTATAATATTGTTTTTTTTCAATTTTTTTTAATCCAATGAAAATTTAAATTTGAGATTTGAAAGTCGTTTCAAGAATGAAAAAATAATTCTAGTATGATGAATGGACGCATCTAGCACGGTACCAACTATCTAAAGTATGTCTGGATTTTTCTGGTCAAACTATTAAAATTCGAAAAGTGAAATTTAAGAGGCAAACGTCGTTTGAAAAATGAAGAAAATGGAAAAAGACTAATAATTCATTTTATGGTTGTAAATTGTTCAGAAATGGTGTTTTTCATGATATTTCCACAAACAATAAATTTCATTTTATTCTCACTAAAATATCCGTGTGTCAATCGTGTGATTTTTTATTTAAAATCAACTCATCATGACACTGTGCCCTATCAAACCAAATTTATTTTCATTCATTTCAGATCAAGCCAAGTTTACAACTTTTGCAAATGGAAATTCTCAGACTTTTTTTTCAGTTAATAACTTTTTTGAAGAGCTTTTACCATTTCTCTGACGATAATTTATCATGGGAAAATTTACTCGTTCATTTGGTAATATTTTAACGACTTTCCAGATAAAGTTTTTTTTTCTTCACGCTTGAACTTAACGAGTCTCATTTATCTTAATGAGTGAATCTTTGCAGTATTTCAGTGAAACTGAAATATTCGGCATTCCACAATCACCAAGCTGATATTTAATAATGTCATAAACTTGATTGAAGTGAATGAATGAAACGAAAACAGCTTCCAAAAATAAGTATCCAAATCCCTTAAATTTTCATAAAACCAATCAGACATAAATAGACCAAACCAATAATAAAATCAACAATTTGACGAAATATTTTACGACGCTATGTAAAAATCCGTTTTATGATTGCCATACGGTCCTAGTCGGTGAGTAATTTATTTTATGGAGTATCTACAAAAAAACGTGGATATTATGATACACTACATAGGCCTGGCCTGGTACATATGCACAATGTCCCAGATCAAGAAAAATCATCACCATCCGCGGCAATAAATTTTTAACCGCGCATGAGCTAAATTGGAAAATTCCTCAAAAACAATCTATTTCAGATCAATCGTTGTTCTCATCAGTCCGCATTGATTGGGCAAATAAATTCCACTCATGCATCACGGTCAAGATCTTATAAACATAACGGATATTCCATTCAATGTCGTGAGACGTACATGGCACATTAATTAGGCCTCGCAAAAGATGGATGACGATACAGTTCTGTTATTTTTCAATTTATTTGGAGTTCTCATCAATTTAAAGTTTGTGTCTTTGTTGTGAAAGTTGACTATATGTTAAAAAAAGTGTCTTATAATGTCGTTTTCTATTGTTTCACAGATTATCTGGTGTGTTCAACATCAACAAAAATTGTATAGGGTGAGTTTTTTTTAAGTCTAGCACGGAGATTTCGGAAACTTTAGCATGGGCAAAGATTTGCAGTTTTCTAGGCTCTACCCAAAACAATTTTGAGTTTAAAAAATTTGACAGCTATCAAAAGATATTAAAAAAAACTTATTTTCAGCGATTTTTTAAAACGCCTCTAGCTCCTCCTCATGTTTCCACTGCACCTAAACTATCAAGAACTATGATTAATTTACCTCTTCATAAATTTAAATTTGTCACAGCTTGTTCACTTTCCAGCTCCACTCTCTTGGCGGGAACGGTGACGTTGATCTTTTGTGGTGAAAGTGTGCTTAAGCCGCGTATACACTTGGTTCATGTATACGGCCGCACACCACTCGCAAGTAAGTGGTAACTAAAGTATCCATGATGTGGTGATTCGACCGACGAACATTTAATTTCTCGTTTAATTGTGATTGTGAATGCAGCTTACTTGATAAAAACTGAATAAATTAAAAAAACGTTTTGTTATTCTTTTTTGAGTATTTTTGCTACGTTCGCTTAGTGTGTACGCACCTTTAGACGTGAGATATGGTCAGGTAATCGGTGCGGTACTATTATTATTCTTTCAGAAGTCTTGGAGAACTTCTTGCGAATCTTATTAGCATTAAATACATCAACTTTGACAACGAATAACTTGCAGCAGGCATAAAATACCAACTTTATATGTCAAATCGATTCGAGCAAAGTATCTCAAGCATCATGCAATTTTTCGGTTCAACCAGGCTTAAAATTCATATCAGTTCAACGATTGCATATTGACTCGCCTTATGTTGGGTTATTGGGTAGGATGTAAATTTTTTCGACTTCAGCTATCGATTTAACATTTCCAAATCTAAACACTCTTTGATTTTGAATTATTTCCTAACAACAGCAGCTTATAAGATAAACTTAAATCGATAGATTCTGCCAGAAAACGATCAACAGTTGTGATTTATCTTCAGCGAAAGTATCATAACTATCCCTTAAAAGCTATACGACATAGCCGGTTTAATACAATCAATAAACGGATTGTGAATTTTTCAAAAGCCGCTTTTCCGAGCGAATAAAATTTATTAGCTTGTGATTTAACGGCATACAATAAATCACACTGACAAAGCATACATAAGTGCGTTCAATCCAAATTGATTTTTCCTTGAGAATTCGGATGAAAAAAATCGCGAGGAAAAAAGCTTTTTTCTCTCATCGCTCAAAGCATACGAGTTTATCAACCTTATAATGGTAAAATTCACCTTGACTTGTTACCTACATTTGTGAATCAGAACAAGCCAAATTTGTATTTTGTTTACGAATTAGATGCTTGTGGGTAGAAGATTAACATATATTTGAAATTAGCTTATCTTTTATGATTTGATGTTCCAAAGTTTGTCTATAATAAAAAAAAATCACATCATGATACTTAATGAAGTTTTGGCAGCCAACATAAGATCATTCTTGTTTAATAAGTGTTATAGCTTTATTTATCCTGGTTTGTAACAAGCCTGATGATATTGATGGCTGAAACTGAGACTACATTTTATAATGGACATGAAACTTTGGATAGACTCTACTACCAGTACTACCAAGGGCTGGGACTCTGTAACTTGCATTCTCTATAAAAGAGAAAAGGAAAACGAAGCGTACTCTATATAAATAATACCCCATAACATTTAAAAAAAAAACGATTTGTTCCAGTTGTGGGTATAATTGATATGCACAGTTTCAGTTATTCTCATGTACTGCGCTTGCTACCGTAACCACTGAAAAATAAAAACGGATATTTAAACAAGAAAAACTAATTTTCAATTTGATTTACAACTGATCGCGAAGTCGATATTTTCAATAATGTCAATAATGTAATACAAGGTTTACATTCAATTTGTTTTCGAATTGGAATAGTCAGATCATAAGGCATAAATGTGAAGATTGTCAAGTCGCTGCTTACTAAATAACCAAACTTTGGTTAATTTGGGTTAATTTGAGTAAGTTTAAATTGATTTTCGTTAGTTCTGGTCATTTTGAGTTATTTTTGGTTGGTTTAGGTTAGTTGTTCTTAGATTGGGTTGGTTTAAGTCAGTTTAACTTGACATTACAATACAATTTTTAAAATTCTCATCCAGAAACATACATTTCTAGTACTCAGCGTTTTATATCTTATAGTGTTCTTTTTTTTTATTTAAAGTGAAGTATAAACACAAAAATTATCCTTTTTTTTTGAGAAGTTTGGGTAACTTTGACACTGCATGTAAGTTTCATAATATGAAGCTTGTGACAATGTGACTGAGCTATCGTCCAAGGGAGTTTTTGCACTGAATTCTAATGAAAATTTAGTTTGTTTTGGAATTATTTTTTGTGTTGAAAGTGGTTCATCCAGCATTTGAGTTTCAATTGTTCTATAACCTCTAAATTCGTTCTATAGCATCAAAATTGAAAAAAAAAGTGACAAAACGGTTTTCTGCTATTCTGGCATCATAATCAATATTTTTTGCATAGATATGTTTTGTTGCTTATAAGGAATATGAATTCACTTGCACAAATTCCAAAATCCGGATTTTTCATCATGACAATAAAAAACAAATAATTCACGCTATTCGGGGCTTTTTAAGGTTAGATTTGAGTTAGATAAGAAGGTAAGAGTCCGTTTTGGTTAGGTTGGGTTAGTTTTTGTATGGCGAACAAAGATAATCTTAATGTTTTGGAGAATGTGTCACTGTCAATGTCAAATGTATTGAGAGTAGTGGGGATTTTGTATCCAAAAAATGTTTTTTTCAGTTTATGTAGCCGTTTTTTCGATCTGCGCAAGTGATTTTGTAGGTACTCTCTATAAACACAAAATGTGTCCATATAGGCAAAATTGCTTATATGTTTAATGGGAAATAGTACATTTTGTATTAAGGGCGGAAAGTAGATTTTGACGAGGGTATAAGTAGCAGCACGAGCGAAGCCAGGGCAGATATTAGCCGAGTCAAAATCAACTTTCGTCCGTGGTGCAAACAGTTCTTTTTGTACAACCAGTTTGTAATCATTTAAAATAGAATAATTATGAAAATTAAAAATAAATAATCGATACACTGCACTACACTGCTGACAAGTCAGACAACTGACAAGTGACAACTGTCAATCATGGTTACAATATAGGTGTGTTCCCGTATTCTTTTGTGGTGCGGATTCATTGCCATCGAGATTGTCACGTGATTAGTTCCTTCTAGTATTCTAGACTGTCACGTGGTTATTATTTTCAGAGGCGTTGGGATCCAAGGAACCGTTGCTAAGCGACCTACTTAAACGCCCGCGGGCGCGAAAGTACTTTTTTTCCCGGCTGCCAAAATAAGCGACTTTCCGCCTGCTTTGCATGCATGCATTAAAAAGTGAACTTTACGTGTAGGTTGTACAAAAAAACAATTTTGTTAACTGATAACGGAAAAAATAATTAATCTGTGGATACCTATAATCTTTACAAGACACCGAAAAACCCTCATTGGGCAATAGTTGTTGATGCCTCAGATAAAAAGAAGAGTTGTGATTTTGACCATCAACATAACCTAAAAAAGTATATTCTGTTCATTCGTATTTATTTTTGGAGTTCTTGACATTTTTTCTCATACAAATAAAATGGTCTGTGCCATCTAGGTCAACACATTGGTGGGTGCGTATCTCAAGAAACACTTACATCTTACAACTCCATTTAGTAACAAAGAGGGCGCTATGTTGTGTCAATACGCAGGATAAAGATGCACAACCAAAAGGCGATGATCAAGATTTCTCTTTTCCATGTATATCGGGAAGTCGATCGGCTCCACCGTACACAGCCGAAAGCCTTACTGAGTGTAAAATTGCGTTTCTTATGGATACTAACTATAACCTATAGCCACAACCAAATACATAGTCATAGTAATTATTGGGAAAATTGCATGAAAACACAGCTGTATAAAGTTATTTTTCCGTGTCACAACAAATATGGTGACATAATCAAATCCTACGATTTGACAATTAAGTTATCAATAGTGTGGATAACGTGTAAAATAACAAAGAATAACAACATGATTGTTCGGCCTTTTTGTGAAGTTGAAATAAGTATCAAATACTTAGATGATGACGATTTTTACGAAAAAAGTTATCATTTTAATCAGGGAATAGTCCTCAAATAGAAAGTCATTATTGATATTGGTCTTCTTTTTGCGTGGATATTTCACGTCAGTCAATCACGTCGACACATGTACATTCTTTCATTTACTCAGACCATAACTGACATGTATATCTTCTAACAGGCCTTGAAAATCAATTTCACAGTTCCATTTGACTTCAATCATGCTTGGCAAACTTATATTTTTAATTTTTCAATGACTCACATTTTCACAAGCATGTCAAATCTTTTGACGTGGGCGATAAAAGATAATTTCCTTGTATATTACGTCGGATGAATGAAATGAGCCGCATTTATCTCATGCAAAACCTATTGAATGTATTCGAAGCCTCTCGAGAAAAGCAAATTTCCTCTCCCATTCCATTACCGAAAGCAAGAAGTGCATTAACAACACACAATCTGCTCCTCGTTTCACCGATCAAGACGATCAAACTTCTCCGCTCTAAATTGGATTTTCGAAAATACTTCCTCAGGGAACGGGCACATGTTCGTGTAATCGAACGCGATTACAATATTCTCTAAAACGCACGCAAAAAAGGGAGGATTATGTTTTTTACGTTTTTGAAGATTTATGGTGAAGCTGCAAAAAAACAAGATGCAGATAAATGGGTTCATTATATTTGCTTGCTATAAAAATGGTGTTCATTTCCGGATAAATTGCGGGGGACTAACCGGCCTTTGAAAATAAAATCTTTTTGACAACTTTCCAAATTCCTCACAATGGCCCGTCACATTAATGTACCACGGCTGTTAAAATGATGATTTTTATTGTTGAGAGGGATTTAAAAAAGTGCCAAAAATTCTTGACTGGTTGATGCATGATTGTGTCGACAAAATCGTCATTATGTGTCATGTTTGATCGTAGATTAATAAACATGAGGACAATTTGAGTGTTTGCCAGGAAAATCAGAAGAGCGCGGTGACGTTGACCTCATTGCTAAGTTCAATCCGGCAACAAAAAATATGAGGCCTGTAAATATACAATATTATTATTATTATTGTTAATTGAATCCTCGTAGAGATATTATGATCATTTGGAGATGGGGAGCAAACATCCTGAGCTGAGTACAAAAAGCATTCCTGTCCGACACCATATAGTAACAAAAACATAGTTCCATTGATGAATCGAAAGACGAAGTTGCAGCCGCGAATCGGCCACTAAACCGTTTTTTCCTTGTAAAATACCCATTACCCAGTTTATTAATTCTGCTGTCTTGTTCTATGATTTAGAAACACGACAAATGGTAGTGTTTTTGACAAGATGCCAATGACAAACGTGGCAATTAGTCAAGAACGAACTTGGATTTGTAGCTTTTATAATTCAATTTTGAAATCATTATTGCACATTGGAAATGTTGTAGTTGTTTATGAATGACCGTTGCATTTGCCTTTGAACAAAATAGTCGACTAATAATAATCCTGAGAAGTTCAAAAAATATATGCAAGGATTCTGCAACCAACTCTACGAGCATTCCTAACCTCATCAATTTTGACTATTTTGTAAAGATAAAAATGGCAAGATAGAATTAAAAAAAAACACATTTAGTCGAAGCAAATTCAAATAATTTGCCTTCAGTCTCATATGAGTTGACGGATCAAAATAGGTGTGAAGTTTTAATTCCTGTGGTTCAAAATCAGAAAACAATGAAGTAGGTATTTCACTTCAACTACTCGAGCATTCGGTTTACTTCCAGGTCTTCTTGTTATACCGTTAAGTTATGGAGATGATGCTGTATATTAATGTTTTTTCTATTTTTTGTTGAGTTATTTTGACAAATGAATATCATTAAACGTTATCTTGATTGCATATGCAACAGGATTCAATAAGTAAATTCGTTTACTTGATTCGACAGAGTTGTCACATTGGGAGAGACGATGACGTCACCGACTCTAAATTTTTCAAGGGGGCGGAACGGATGTCCAAATTAGGAGCCCCATAAAAGAATTAATAGGGGGACGCTGAGAGAAAATAAAGGCGATTTCGTGAATAATATAGATCAAATAACAACAATTTTTGGAAAAAAGTATAATACATATACCATAGTACAGTTTAAAAGACAATAATCATTGGATTAGGCAATTTTGAAAGCAGGAGAAGTATGTAAAAAATTCACAATTTTCAAAACATTGCAATGTCAAAACTTCCTAGAATTTGAACTGATACCGAGATTCACACCCAACTTGCATTGTAGCTCAAGCCAAGTTTACAAAATTTGGCATATAGGAAGAAGTTTTTGGGAAAGTAATAGTATCTGCACGTTTGCCAGATTTCCCAGAAAATGCGTTGTTGTCATATCTTAGAAAGTAGTGGAGATAAAATTCAGGATCTCACTAATTTTGCTATGCCCAATTCAATGCAATAATCAAAATAAATTGGGCATTCTATTCGAATTAAAAACCACGGGTAGCGCAAAACTGGCAAATCTGGCAACAGTGCCGGCATCACCATTCAATTTCCAAAAAGGGAAAAGGGCATAGACTTAAAATAACAAGACAAGTAACAAAACAAATATTGCTAACCCCCAAGGTTTCTATACAGGGTGTTTCAGAATAACATGCTAATAATAAAGGGGGTGATTCTTGGGCTCATTTTAAGAAAAAAAATTCATATGAACGTATGTCCTAAACGCCTTAACTTTTTCCCAAAAAATATGCAAACCAAAACCCGCATGGACGGCACTGGTCAGAATAATTAAATTGTTGGTGCATCAAAAAATGAGTATTTATGCCTAAAATACATGACCCAAATTTCATAAAGATATCTACAGTAATGATAAAGTTATTGTAAAAAAAGTATCTATTTTTTAAAACTTTGACACCCTGTATCTCAAAAGTTAAGGCGTTTAGAACATACGTTCATATGAATTTTTTTTCTTAAAATGAGCCCAAGAATCACCCCCTTTATTATTAGCATGTTATTCTGAAACACCCTGTATAAGAGGTTGCCTCAGTTTTACGGTCATGACGTCATTTGTGTCTACTGTAGCGCCACTGCGGCCATTTCTCGAACCATTCCATCATACAATCAATAATTTCATTTATCAATCTCATAACCTCACTATTTATTTCGTGGTGGACGAGAGATTTTTTGGTGTCGATGGTTTTTCTTTTGTGAAATTATCCATTCACGTTTTGAATAAGTGTCTTATCCTTGGATTTGTCTATCAAATATAGTCTTTTAAAGGTAGGTGTGTCAAGAAATGATCATAATAGAGTTTGTTTACATGTGTTAAACTCAGTTCAACTGTCTACTTTATGTGTATTTTACATAAATCAAGCTTTCATTATAGTTCAATAGTTTCTTAGTAGAACTAATAGATAAAAAGTTGTTGAAATCTGAGCATTGATTTATTTGAATATACATATTATAGAAAATACTCAAATTTGCAGCAGTATTTTCGCTTCCTTGACCAATAATATACAATAATAATGTCCCAAAAGATAATTTAACACCTCCATTAATATTTTATTTTGATTTAAATGATGAAATTAGCAAGAAACTCAACGTTTCATCAATCATTGATCGAATGACACATGACACGACACAATGCAGTCCGATTCAATTGCATGACAGGAATGACAGAAATTCTGTCAAGAATTCGGACTGTTTCAGACCGCTATCCACAAATGACGTCATATTTCCCCCCTTCCGTCTTTACCTCAGGCGAAGTGAGGCAACCTCTTGTATACTGATCTTGGCTAACCCCAACATCTCCCTCATGAAGCTATACGCTAGGTTTCTGTGACGTCATGACGTCAGCTGTCAGACGAAAATATCCAAACATACAATTTTTTATTAACTCAAAAGCTGACTTTCCACTCGGCTAATCAAATACGCACTAACGGTACACACGATGTATGTAATACACCCAAAAATATAGTCCAAAGAAGTCCAAATGAAACATAAACACTGATTTCAAACTCACAAAATACAAAACCAAATGTCACAAAAGCTTGTTTGGATACCAAATTCGGCCACGACCAATCATATGGTGCCTGTGACGTTTTCAAAAACGTCGCGTATTGACTTTATTTCAGCGCCGTTGTCATGTGCTCTTAATGTTCTAGAGCTTTATGAAAAATACCGGCAAAAATAATTTAATTCAACTACCAAATCTTCAATCTTAAACACCTATGATTCCGTATTCTCAGTTTTCTGTCACAAATGACGTTTCTGTCGTTTAAAAACATTGTTGAAGGTGAACATTTGTATGATGCTCTACATTTCATGATGAAATATTGCAACATCCGGTCGCAACTTTGAGGACGAACCGGCTGACGCATTGTTTACAAACGTCCGCTTAAGTGAGGTTAATGCGTTTATAGTTCGCTTATTTCTCAATTATTCAGAAAAACTCTTGCTCTGTCTGTTCTAAATTGCGGGATTCAGTGTTTAATTGATGAAGAGTGCCTAAAAAGTGTGTAGTGTGTAGTGTGTGGCCAGAGAAAAAAAACAGGCGAAAATCGGGCATTTCACCGGTAAGTAAACAAAAACAAAACTGGTCTATCATCATTGTGTTGGGACCAAAACATTCAATGCTAAAGGTATAGGCGTTACATGTCTTGTTATTTTAAGTCTATGGAAAAAGGTACCAAAATTTTGTTCAAGCGATTTTCAAGATATTTGAGGGTTGCAGTTCTTTCTACCATGTTTTATGATAGGTATTGTTGAGACTTTTTGAGCTATCAAGGCAAAGGGCAGATTAAACTTGTTCAGAACCGAACTTGGAAAACATGTTTGTTGGATTTTTAATAAAAAAAAAAATACGCCACTGTTTTTTTGGAAGAAATAACTTTTTCGTACTTCCGGGAATGAAGTGACCACTTTGGTCACTAATCACCGGGACTAAAATATCACTTTTCACATCCCTCCGGGATATAATATCTCGAAAATCCCGGAACGAAATTGTGATAAATAATTGTGTAAAAATGTGAAGCTGGACTAATGGATTACACATAATAAAAATTCTCGAACGCCATTTTTTGGAGTCAAACAAGGAAAAACGATCACAATTTTAATTTTTAATGTATGACTATTATGTTTGATTTAAGAGTCCTCTTCTTTCTTTTGTCGATGGTATAAATTATATGGTAGCTTGTCAAACGCATCACAAAACAACGCATTCGCCATCACAATATAGCATTCTAGCTTTCTTTGTACTTTTTTTATATTATTTCTACGTTTTAGTTCCGTAATCACCAAAAATATCGTATATACCTTGCGACTAGAATACTCCTAATCCACATGCCACTTTAGTCCCGCGGCATATAATATTCTATTATAAAAATGATACCTCATATATCTAATCTTCAAGAACGAGTTGATATAGTTTTCTTTTCTTTAGTAAAAACGATAATTCGAGTGCGGCCGCGGTTTTTTTTTATAATGGGAGTGCGAATGGGGTTTCTCAACGGAATCATGTTTTTTTGGGATCCTCATATCAACAATCCTAAATTGAAGAACCAATCATCCTCTTTCTCAAACCATCCTTCCCAACAATTAAGTCCTTTCCCATCCTTTTTTTCCAAGATCTTGATGATTTACATTGAAGAAATACTCGTCGAGGTCGGCTCTTTCGTCCACGTCGGTGCGGTGAGGTATCAGCACAGTTGGGTGCAGAATAGACCCGACACGAAAGCTAAATTAGTAGGAAGGATGGGTGCAATGTTGTTGAAAACCTTGAAAGCAGAGATGTCGGGTGCTGCTTGTATCGCAGCGCATTCAGGTAGTTAGATGGTTGAGCCGATGTATCCAAGAATTTTCCAACGGCCTCTTCAAGCTCTGGATGTTAAGAGAGTCTTCAAGAATTTGGTCTTGCTTTGGACTACACCATTCTCTCAATATAGCAACAGCTTGAACAGTTACCAAATATTCAGTCGTCTAGACAATTAGTGTATTCTCATCCTCATTCACTTTGTTCGCAGGGAATTCCAGCTTCTTTACAAATTGCCATCAGTCTGAAAACAATTTCTTTCGACACTTGTCTGGATTGTATTTTTACTAAGTGTTGATCTCCTCTCCAGGAATGTTGTTCACCTCGTTGTACGCGTAATAATCCCTAATCTCAAGAGAACGTTCATTGTCCTGAAATTAGAGGATTGGCGTCCAGGTGAGTTTCTCTGGTGGCATTGTGCGCTTGACAGTGACATATTATGTGAAGAGGTGTTTCTTTCTCTTCCCCACATCCTCGTCATAAAAGGTGACCTGCCATCCCCATAATACTTGGGTGTTTTTTGAAGGAAGCATGACCAATTGGTTTTCTGAGGTACTGGTGAATGTCCTTCATGCTATCTGCTTTTCTGCAGATTGAGCATGATGAAAGAAAATGCTTCATGCATGCCTGGAAGGCTTTCCCAGTGATTCTTATGTTGTGTTACAGTCCAGTTGATAAGTTTTCTCCTTGGGGGCTCTAATCTCACGAGCGCGGTCTCGACTCTTCCTGTAGCGAATTTTGGTTTCCACCTCGTTACTCCTTTACCAGCATAAGATTCATTTTATTTTATGCTTCGGCTAGAGCCTTCCAGATATTCTTTTGTCTTTGAATTGAGTTCAAAAGCCTCTACTACCTAGATTGCCTCCGACACAGAAACGCAAAACTTTGAGTATCATTGTTCTGGATACCAGATTACGTCTCTCTTTTTTTTCTGTGTTTGTTCTTAGTTTCTCTTGTTTGAATCTGTCAATTTGGATAATTAGTTCTTCAACTTTAAGTTATTTTTGAACCTCATGTGTTGCTAGACAATGATTTCCTATCTTTTTCTTGAGGTGGTTGAAAAACGTTTTACCAAGCAGCTCTTTTTTTTTGTCAAATAATTGGGCACTTTACCTGAAATTCAAATTTCATATTTGGCATATTCAAAAACAAATACGTCGTTTCAAAGACTGGGAAAGATTAGACAAAAATGTACTCTTAGTACGAGTCGATAAGTCTCACCGTTTGGCCGCAAATCGACATCAAAATAACTGTCTGTCAAAAATTGCCTACTATAAAATGATAACAAGGAGAATACAACACAAAAACAACATAAAGACACACAAAACACAAGAATAAAAAAACGGACATCCATCAACAAGAACAATAACAAAAACAATGAAAAACAACACAAAAATGAAAAAACGAATTCTTGTTTATGTTGTTTTTGTGCTGTTCTTTGTTGTTTTTGTTTTGTATTTTTTTTATCACGTCATTCAAAGCAAATTATTTTTCACATGAGTTAGTTTAATGTCGATTTGCGGCCAAACGGTGAGACTTATCGGAGGAATCTGTCGACACAAAAAAGATAGGCGAAATATAAAATTTCAGGTAAAGCACCCTATATGGGCAAAGTAGAGATTTTATTTTCCACACAATGTTACAGATGAACCATCGAAAAATATTGAGATTTCGAAGTGTTGTTATATGACTTGCCACCATTATTTTATCACATACAATGACCTCCTTAGGATAGACACACCAAATCATTTAAATACAACGTATTCGCCTTATTTATTAAAACAGTTTTTTGTTGGAATCCAGCGTCTCCGAAAATGTGCCCTACTGCCCTACTAAAGTTCAGCATTTGTTAGTCACAGCTTAGTCGTAAAAGTTTTTGTACGAATCGAATTCTGTCAACAACAACAAATTCCGCCTATTTTTCTAACACTTTTGTTGAGTTTATTTTTCCACTAGTTAGACATTACTTGATAATAAAAAAAAAATCCAATATGCTAAAAATAATGGATATAACAAAATAGACTTACCTTAGCGAAGTCAATTTTGAGTGTGCAGCATCCTGAATAAATATCTGCTCCATTAAGTGTGTCTTTGGCCTTGATTGCTGATTCAACATTGTCAAATGTAAAGCATTGGTTAAGGAAATATTGCAGACATTCTATATTGTAAAATTGGAAATTCCATGCAGATGCAATAAGATCGACAAAAAGTCGAATAGACAAAACTATACCAAGACGGATCGTTTATTAAACTGATGCTTCCTGTTTATACGAATCTAATTTGAAAGGTATTTTTAGAATAAACCAATTTGTTCCAACAAATATATTTTGCAATAATATTTAAAATGGATAGTCGTGTTTGCGTCTTGAGCAAAAGTTGACAATATTATGTGTTTATTATCAGGCCCACACAACAGCTCAACAAAGACAATAATAATGTCGTAATATGTCAGCATAGAGCTATAAATGTCATGGGCTTGTCATCAAGGAGCAAGAAGTGCTAACCAACAAATGTTTAGTCACGACATTCTCATCCGATTTGAATACAATGCCGACAATGAACAACAAAACAATTAGTTATCTCCTGTTTTCAGTGGCTTGGGTCTCTTTTAGAGTGACATACGTATTTACATTTTGTTGCCAGGTGTTGTAAAGTTTTAAAGAACGGCTTGTATGTATACACAACGCCCTAAATATAATTCAAAAGAGACTACCGTTACGGCAAAAATTCCAGTTAAATCACCCCGATCATCTACAGAGCGCTGAGATAACGCAGAAATGAATACCGTTAGCCGTAACGTTACACTGTCTATGGCATAATAATCGCTCGAGATGATTAGAGAGCATTTGTGACAGCTGGTGAAATAACGTTAGCGGGGTTTTCACTCTACATTTTGCTAGAAGTGAAACTTCTACCAATTTATCATCAATGGATAACACCATAGATTTCTAGGCTCAACTTTCGTTACACCAAAATAGCTTATATATGAAGGTTTTATTTATTTAGTATCTCTATACCACTAGAAACACAATAGTTGTAGAAGAAATTTGCTGCGGAAATGCATTTTAGAATACCAGTTACATGAAAAATCGTCTGTTTATTGTACAGGGTGTCTATTTAAGAAATACTGAGTAATATGGAATAGAGAAAATGATGGAAATATATCAGTAGTTCCCAAGATAGTCACAAGAACGTGTAACGTAACACAAAATTGCTGTATTTTCGTGATTTTTAAATAGAAACAAATTAAATGAGTACAGCTATGGATTCCTTGATAAATTTCCTTCAAATTTCATTTTCTGATTCTTTTTTTTTTGTCAAATAAGATAGGTATCTGCTGTCAAACCTTGCAGCGCAAGAATGCTCATAACTTTAAAAAAACCCAACCGATTGACGCTATCTTAGTCTCATTTTGAAGAGGAGGTTCTTCTCTTCCACAATTTTGAGATTTCAATGCGATACATTGTTGGTTTAGGAACATAAGAGGCCCTCAAAATCCGTCATAAAAAAACCAGGACCGTATTTAAAAAAACAAAGTTGATGATGGCTGCTCATAGACGAAACGTCGGATCTTCAATTTAATAACGCTATCTTGTAAAGGGCAAAAAGTGGCAATGAAGAAGTTCCATTCATTTCAAAATATCTCTTCAAATGTGGTCAGAAAAAAATGAAAACAATTTTGAAAAATTTTGGTTTTTTTCGGATAATTTTGGACTTCGTCGGAATTTCTTGGCTTTTGAAACGGCATTTTGTTAAGCATCAAAATACGCAACTTTGCCTCCATTTAACCGACCTTGTATCTCTCACGGTTTCCAAGATCCCCGTGATAGACATCCTTATCTTGGACACACTGCATATCTCAAAACTGAGTAGAATAAATGAGTTCGACTGAATAACAAAAAAGTTTATAAATAACATGTACTTTAGCATGCGCGTAATTTCAAAGTCCCTGCAATCGATTATTATTTTCGATGCGTCGCGACGCTTTACTCTTGGTAGGCGTCAATTTTTTTTAACTGTGAAAAATAACTACTCGACCCCATACATTGACTACTTTTTACAGAAATCAAATATTCCTATTCGTTTTCGAGATATTGACGAGCGGAGTTATAAGTGAAAAGCTCTGTATACAGGACGACAGTGACGACAATAGAGCTCAGGTTAGCTGCAACATGGCGGCTGTGCCCAGAATTTTGGATATTTTCGGTCCCGGTGGCTCAGTGCATGGTTTGATGTTCACTTAGCGTGCAGAAGGTCCTGGGTTCAAATCCCAGCTCGGGCATGATACTTTCTATAAAGTCACTGTACTTTTTCTACTTCTTTCCACTTTTTTTTTATTGTTTGGCATTGAAATCGATTTTTTGATCGACGAAATATAAAATCCAATTCAAAAACACGAACGACGCACACATGACAAATGTAAACAATGAATGCTAGCTGCAACATGGCGGATTCGTCGCTAGCCAATAGAAAATAAGACCTCTATTTTCGCCACTGTCTTGTATATAGTCACTGTAGTTTTGATAGCACAGTTACGTCATCTTGTGGGCTATCTTGGGAACTTATGATATATTTCCAGCATCTTATCTATTCCATATTTCCCAGTAATTTTTTTCCGCAAATCTCTGGGATGCCTAGTTTCTGAGATCTGGCACCTTGCCATTCTTAAATAGACACCCTGTATTCTAAAGGATTTTCCAAACATTTATACATACAAAAAAAATCACGGAAATTCGTGATAATAATTTTTCATTCAATTAAAATAATTGAAATATATTCTATAGAGCTTGTTTGTGTTGGTTTCGGTTAGTTTGAGTTAGTTTTGGTTAGTTTGGGTTAGTATTTCCGCAAGAAGTTTTTTGCATTATTATGTTTCTAAAAATATTTAGAGAGCAAGACAGTCGGGTGTTATCGAAGAAAATTTTCTGTACAGTTGTTTAACTGGAGCAATCCAGATACTAAAGAACATAGAAAAAAACATTTATAACTGATCAAGACTGATGAAAATTCTACCCGATTTCTATCAAGCACCAAGCTACTAGTGATGGTATATCGACTCATCGGCCTTTCAAGCAACTTGTTGAAAATGCTAGAAAAACTCATGATAAGCAGATAGGGAATGAGGCATTGACTGTTAGTTAACCTCTTGTGTAACATTCACAATCAGTATTTGAGTGATTCTAACAGTGTTGTTCCAAATTACATAAAAAAGTCACTTATATGACTATTCTCGAATCTTTGACAGAAGTCAAGACATTATCACGAAAAACGAAACTAATCCTAAAATGTGAAAGAGTTTTAGACAACACAAAAACCAACCAGCTCTGAACAGAAGTCAATGGCAAATTTAGATGCTTGAAATTTTATTAGTTGGAAGATTTGGCAACAACAGTCCAATTCTTCTCTGTCAGGAATTTTGCCTATCGATAGAATGTTACAGGAGTTTAATTGATGAAGGACTTCCGGGGAATCCTCCCTTTTATTGCTTTCCAGAATAGAATCACAAAAGTAAATTGACCCGGCCAAGAAGGGCCCTGAAAGCTTCATTGACTATGTACCAACCATCAAAAAAAAATATCCTTGAGAACTGGATTTTGACAGTAAGGGCGTAAAGGTGTCCCATATAAGATCCTCAACTGCCTTATCCCGGAAGATATGCGATGAACGAAAAAAAGTTAATCATAAATAATTATTGTTAATTTTTGTGTGAATTGAGTTGGCATTAGCAAACATAATTTGATCCAGGGTTCATCGATCAAATCAGACTCCAAGGGCAACATAGGATACCTATCTGACATATCCTACCCGAGTACCATGATAACTCCAACAGAAACTCCATGAGAAACGTTTCCAAGCTTCGAAATAATAAGAAATAACGTTACCGTACCGCCTTCCAACAGTACCTGCCTCCCTAACAAGACCACACCGTTTATATGGCGCTAAAAAGCGTAACTCGTAATAATTAGCTCCTTGCTCATGACATACACTACGATTGTTTGTTTTCGTAATGCGGCCGGTAGTATTGTTTAATAATGACAAATTATTTTATTGCTGAGCTGAATGAGCCAAGATTTTATTAAAACCGATAAGAGACTTGATTTTTAAGTAGGCATATTAGATTGGATTTCGATCGGTAATCAATTTTGATAAGATTATCAATGACTAGATATGATTTATTATTATGTTATTTTGTGTAAAAAGGATATTCAACCATAGCTTGTACTCCATTTTTCTTGAATATTACTATTCGTAACACTTGTCCACTGGATTGGCAAATTGTGTGTAGAACATCCTGAAACAAAGAGTATGTTAATATTGCAAACGTTCAATAACAGGCAGAATTGCTGAATTTGGATCGAGGAAAGCACACGGGAGATCAATTTTTTTATGAAAACGCACCTACTATAAGCGTCATAAGGAGATTTTTATGGCCTAGAGCAGATGGGATGGATCTAACAACGAGCACATGGTTTCAACAAGAAGTCCGTGATTCCGTTATATCGTGTAGTGGCGCAGCTAACTGGCTGGAAGCATGCTATTTGATATCATTAGTTTTTTTCCAGAGATTTTCAACATCAAAAGCGTCATTTCTCACAAACTCCCTTGTAAAAAAAAACAAGCAGGTACAGGATTCGCCTTGAAACAATCACAATGCACAATGATGTATCCTGCAAATATCACCAAAGTAATGTGACAAGGGAAGGGTACACAGAACGCAATTCATCGTACCGATAAATTAATTCAAATGCGAATGCAAATAGAGCCTTGTTGTCTACAAAAATGGACTTTCTCAATCGCCTCTCGCCGGAACTATACACTTCTTGTCAAAAAACCACTCAACTTTCTCTGCACTGTTTATTTTAATAAATCCAATGTATCATTAACATACATTATATTTCATTAACGATCGCCTATAAAGCGATTTTCCTTTTGTGTCGTAAATTAGTAATTACCACTTGTAAATGCAATTTTTCCACCTAGTATGACGGTAATTATTCCGACATGCCAAGAAATGTTCTATATTTCCTTTCCTTTGCGTGATAAGAATTTCATTTCTCGTTAAAAGGTTTGTTACCGGAAAATGTAAAAATATCTGCATGGGTTAAATTATAGCTACGTTTTTGTTCTTTTACAGAAAAGCGTTTTGTTGTTTTGGAAAAAGTTCATTTTGTGTAGGCGTCACTCAGCTCAGATTAGCCCTCAGTTAGTTTAATTTATGGTTCACTGTTAACTATCGATATTTCTATTTTTTACTTATTATAATACAAATTGTTTTCTAGTACTCTTTTAGATAAGTGTCAAGAATATTCACTGTAAATTTGATATTAGGGTGAAGGAAAAAAGAGAGTTGCCTTCCATTGGAAATAAAATATTATTATTTTTATTATTATTATTCTATTACTCTCAGTACCTAAGTACCTATCAAAAAGAATGCAAAAGAACTGTCCAATTACTATTTCTCAACAGTGTACAAATTCAATGTTGTTTTTTTTTTGACAGAAAACTAAATATTATGTATGTTAATTATTCATATCTGGCATTGACCTCTAAATGACTACTAAATGGTAGGGTCTCTCTACTAAGTATTTCCCATAATGCCAATTCTTTACAAATATTTTATACATAGGGAACATAATATTCTTATTTTTTAAAATTGATGCGTGAGCTTTGTAATAAATTTGAATAAAATTGTCGTTTCAAAACAAAGTAACAGTAGTCTATACAGGGTTAGGATAAATTACCCGAACGGTCGATTATTTCAAAAGATACAGCGTTAAAAACAAATGTCTTACATAAAAGTTGTGAGGCTTTTAAAAATCTATACAGTGTGTCCAAGATAGGGTGCACAGCATGGGGATCTCGGAAACTATAAGAGATACAGTGTCGGTTAAATTAGACAAAAATTGCGCATTTTGATACCCAACAAGATCCCGTTGTACAAATTTGAAAATTCCAAGCCGTTTTGGAAATATCCGATAAAAACCGAAATATTGCGATTTCGTTTTTATTTTTTTGTAAAGCTATTTTGAAAGATATGAAAAAACCAAAAATACTTTTTCATTGTCACTTTTAAAGCTCTACAAAACAGCCTTGAGAGATTTTCCGTACGACGTTTTCTTTCGGAGAAACCATCATCAACTTTGTTTTTTCAAATACGGCCCTGTTTTATGACGGATTTTGAGAGCCTCTTATGTTCCTAAACCAAAGATGTACCGCACTTATTGAAAAAGAGGTGTTTGTTTTTAATCCTATTAAAAATGTATTTTTTGTCTCTCTCTAACACATGAGTTCTTATGGAAAAATCCATCAATATAATTTTTTTGAATAATTGCGACACATTGTTGGTTCAGGAACTTATGAGGCTCTCAAAATCCGTCATAAAAAATCCTGGACCTTATTTAAAAAAACAAAGGTGATGATGGTTTCTCCGAAACGAAACGTCGTACGGAAAATCTCTCAAGGCTGTTTTGTAGAGCTTAAAAAGTGACAATGAAAAAGTGTTTTCGGTTTTTTCATATTGTAACGAGTTTCGCTATAGAAAACACTGGTTCAGTTTTAATAAATTTATTTAAAGTCACTAACACAACCACAAATATTCATGTTCACAATCGCAGCGTATATTTATGTTGTAACGATTATAATTCGCGGCTTATCGATAACTAACCCCCTGTCCGAATGGCGGAGCTTATTATAGATCCTCTTCAATGGCTCGATAGATGGCGAAAGTTCTCCAATATTCTAGGTGTAGGCAACCGAATAAACCTTGTTATTCTAGAAATTAACAGTGGTTTGGGCTTGTGACAAACGGCACAAAAGCCGAGTTATTCGATGGCGAGATGCAATGGTTGTAACGTCGTGTCGTGTCCGCTGTCGACCGCCTTGGAAGTTCGTTCCACTGGGCATGTTTCGTCACGATATCTATCAAAATAGCTTTAAAAAAATAAAAACGAAATCACAATATTTCGGTTTTTATCGGATATTTCCGGAACGGCTTGGAATTTTCAAATTTGTAAAACGGGATCTTGTTGGGTATCAAAATGCGCAATTTTATCTCTTGGGTATCTCTTGTAGTTTCTGAGATCCCCATGCTGATGTGCATCCTTATCTTGGACACACTGTATATCTCTGATGAATTGGAATATACAGGGTCGGGCACAGGGTTATGGCAGATCAAAGTTGCATTTGTTTAAATGGAACCCCCTGTATAATAATGGATTTTTCAAATCTTCGTTCATTTTTGAGCAAAAATTGTAATAAACATAATGTTCCTAAATTATGCCGTTTTCGAGGTATCGCGTTTTATAAATATGACATTTTTACACCTTAGACATGCTATAGGGTTGTTTTTCTTAGGCCGCACATGCGCATATGTCAGGGCAACTGGTGGCTGGAAATATTTGTTGATACAGTGATACACAAATAAAACGTGAGCACGTGGACTTGAACTATAGGTCAAGAACCGCCATTTCAGTATAAGCAAGTCATATTTGTGACATCTCTTCCGCGTTCACATTGCACGACAGACGTTATGCTCTATCCTTTTCGCGAACGCGGCATTGCTCGTCAGTTGCCCCGGTTAGAACGCATGCGCCTTACGCTATCGGCGAGAAAAACAACCCTATAAAGCCCAAACGGTTCAAGATAGAGAAAAACGGTGTGCACTTTCTAGTCTTAATTTTCCAAGAGCTATCCAAAGATATTTAATTAATTCTTGTCAAAAATTGTGAAAATATGTCGAAACAAAATGACAGTCAATTGTACCTTCTTTTCAAATGATAGAGCTATTCTTGAAAAGTTGAGATGAGAAAGTGCAGACCATTTCCGTCTATCTTGTACCATTACAGTTTTATAGCATGTCAAAGGTGCAAAAATGTCGTTTTCAAAACGAGATATCTCGATAACGGTTGAATTTAGGAACAATATGAATGAGTATTACAATTTTTGCTCAAATAAAAGGAAGAATTTGAATATCCATCAATAAACAGGGGGTTCCCGTTGATCGAAGCTACAAGCTTCAAAATCCAATCAATAATTTCTTCGTCTTTCATTTCACCAAACTCCTCAGAGAAACGTTAATTTTTGTATGATATTCCCCTTCACTATAATAGTGATGTCTCTCTCGCCGAGTGTATGGCGCATGCGTTCTACCCAGGGTAACTAAAGCGGGATTTACACGGCTCGATTTTCGCCGCACGGCAAAAATCGACAGTGAAAATAGCAAATCGACTGTACAGCTAATGTAGGGTAGTATCCATATGATCATAGGCCGCATGCTTCAAGATAATTTTCGTATATAGGAGCGTTATCTTTTATTCAACAATAGGAGCCCTGCATGGGAAGTAACCATTGAAGATGTTGGTAACAAAGGTAGTCGGGATGCACTCAGAACTGTCATCAATAATAATTAACGCAATATGTTGTACTCAATTAAACCATAAAAAAGAATCTATCCTTCCTTATTCTCCATCTAACTTGCTGTCTATATTCTATGATATCCTTTCTATATTCACCGGTTGAGTAGTCATAGCCAAAAAATTCCATTATCTCATCGCAATCTATAAACTCTCTGTAGAAAATATGTTTCCGATAGCAAACCCGCTCGGATAATCTATTTTCGAATGGTGCCATATGATATTCGTCAATGTCAGTCCAATTAGTGAAATATGCAGGGCAACACTGCGCTTAGTTACCGACCATTTTCGTTTCTATCCTGCTATTTGTTAAGCGGCGAAAAAGCGAAAAATAACAAAAGTGACAGGTGTGCTTATTATGCATTTTCATAACTAGACATCTTTTCGACGACAAATAAGTTGCTTTTTCAAGAAGCGAATTACTCTCGGACTTACTCCATTTCAATTTGACTAATTTAAATTCTACACCAGTATCGAGGCAAACATTGCCTGGAATACTTTATTGCCCATTCACTTCAAACGAATTCAAATTCAATTTTGCCCTACCGTTAATAAACTGGAATTGAATTTATTCAGTTGGCTGTAGAATTGTCAGCAATTCTACTTACACTGGACTATAAAGTTCTCTAAATGAAGCGACCGCTGAATATGTGGCTATAATTATATGCAGAGCAAAGTTATAATGAGAATTTGTTTTCGCCGAGGATCTCTGGGTTTTAATTATTTTGCTAATCGTACTAGTCGAATGTTCGAAATTATTTTCAGTCATTAGGAACACCATTTTCGGATGAAAATCTTGCAATAAATATTGGTTTTGCTTCTCAATTGACGTATCATGGGTCATACACAATACATTTTACCTTTAGCTAGAATGAAAATACAATAAGCAATAATGATAATTGCTCATTAAGCATCAATTATTATTATTGATTAACAACTAAAAAAAAAATGCAAATGCCAAAAACAGTATAACTTGTTCCAGCTACATATACATATCATGTGGAAATTGATCGAAATCAACATAAACATCAACATGCCAAACTAACTCAAACTAACCCAAACCAAGCCCAAAAAAATTAGCAAAATTAACCAAAAATTTTGCAGACGAAAAGAGTGAAAAAAGATAGCACAACTTGTTCCAATTATGCATAAATTGATCGAAATCAGCGAAAATATCAACAAGCTAGCAACAAAGCTCAGGAAAATTAGCAAAATTTATCAAAGAATTGATAAAAAAAATGAAAAAAAAATGTATAATTTATTCCAAATATGTGAAATGTGGTCGAAATCAGCAAAAACATGAACACGCTAGCAACAAAGTCCAAGAAAATTAGCAAACTTGACCAAGAAGGTCAAAAAAAACCTGCATTACTTGTTCTAAATTAATCGAAATCAGCAAAAAGCACCAACAAGCTGCAACAAGACCCCAGAAGATAAGCAAAATCTACCAAAAAAATTGATACAAAAAAGGTATAATTTGTTCCAATTATGTGGAAACTGATCGAAAGGATCAAGAAAATCAGTAAAATTTTTGGAAAATGGCAAAAAAGGAAAAAAAAACACTTAACTCGTTCTAAATAAAGAAAAGGCTCAAAATCAACAAAACTTCCTAAAGAATGGTCAAAAGCAGTTAGAATTCAGCATAATTTATTAGAAATTGGTGAATATTGTTCAAAATCAGCAAAACCTTCAACAAGGTTGGTAGGAATGCTAAAAAAAAATCAGCAAGAATAAGACTATTAATATATCTGAATAACTGAAAATTGAACAAAATTCAAAATTAAGAAAACGCTTTAGCCAAGTTGGTAGAAATACCCAATAAAACCAGCAAAAATAAGCACAATTAATTCTAAATAAGTGAAAATCTGCAAAACTTTTAACCACGTTTGTATAAATGCCCAAAAAACATCAGCAACATTTTTCAAAGAAATGGCAGAAAACATCAAAGAAGGGGATCCGAATTACATTAAAAGATTGATCAAAATCAGCAAACTCATAAACAAGGTGACAAAAACGCTCAGGCAAAATTTTATAAAAGATACGAAATCCTCGAAGAAATCGAAAAAAATTGGTTGTTTTTTTTTTTTTTGCGCCTCTCTTGCATAAGACAATTTTGAAAATCCGTTTCAATATTTTTCAAACCCCTTCGATTCAATTTTTTTTTAGACCGGCTTTACTGCAGCAATTTATGTCGGATTTTTCTTGTCCCATGAGTTTTTGATTAAATAAATGATTGCTTCCAGAACATTAATTTTATTTCATACTGTTCCGTAAAGTATCGTTTACCGGACCCATCAGAGACTGTAAAAAAAATTACTTGACTACTCCAAAAATGACATTTTGCATCATCAAAGACTGTGAAATTGAATTGGTAGCATGGTTTGGCTGGCGCCATCTCATGATTTTAATCAATAACTTGACAAAAAATTTTGGTAACATATAATTAACCCATCTATTACCCAAGTGGTGACATTGTTTGGCTGGCGCCATCTCATGGTAGCAATGTGAGGCGGACTGCCACTCTGTGTATGGTTTGTCAAGAAAGCACTTTAAACCGTTAAAAAAAATATCACAGTATTAAACAAAACAATGTATGATACACAGCCGTTAAATGTCATTAAACTACTCGTCTAGAAATTCCAGACCCGGCTACCTTCGTCGCCTCGTCCATAAACATCTCGACTCGTAATTTAAAAAGTCATTTACCGCCTTAGTTACGTAAATTTCCATTGGCCCAGCAAAATTTTGTGTTTTTTTCCTTCGTAGTCAAGGTAGCAGGTAAACATTATACAGTGTCTTCAAAAGTCACGGAACGGTCTCGTATATTTCACAAACGGCTAGAAAAAAAAATGATTTTTTGAGACCGTTCCGGGACTTTTGAAAGACACCGTAATCACTGTATACTGATAAGTATAATGGTCAACATACAATCGCGTCATTTTTCGTGGCCCGTTCGTCCATTGATAGAGTTAAGTGTCCGCTCTTGAGAGGATTTTAACCTTGTCGGTGACACGTTATGCTGTCGGTGTCCATCCAATGGAGCGGCGATGGTAATTTACATGGGAATGAATAAAGAAAAAAATAGGTTCCGGAATAATAAATTGTCCGGTTTTGAGAGCTGTCCGAAAAGGGAGCTGTCACTGAAGTGAGATATCAACAACTTCACCCGTTTTTCACAGACGGCTTCGTATCACCACTGAAGAAAAAAAAGGATAAATAACAAAACCTACGGATAATCTTCCAATCATCGCAAAGCACCACCCAATCATAGCCAGTTTGCAACGGCCTTCATTGTAGTCAGAAGTAAATATGCTGCGTCAGCAAGCTCAATTTCAAAGTCCCAAAATCCTTCGCATATATCCCAGCAAAGACATTTCATTTAAATACGCCGTCCACATCCATAAGCTTAGTCTGTTCTTTTTATCCTCAAGGGCGCCCTATTTTTAGCTTTCTGGAATATTCAAATATGTCGACACCCAGTACTTAGACCCAATAGGGTTTGTCTTTTTTTATGTTAAAACCTGATTTTCGACGCTTCATTCTACCATAATCTACGATCTAATAAACTAGAAAAATAAAAACACATCGGTGTGCGTGTCGGTATTTCAGTGACATTAATCATACCCGACATGCAAAACTGAAAGGATGAAAAATCGATCTTTCCTGGTTGGGTTAGTGGGAATTAGTGGCCGAACTATTATTGACGAAAATTGATGAATTTTAGGGATTGTAGGAGACAAGAAAATTAATGGTATTTCTGTATAACATCTAGAGAAAGAATTTCATAAAACAAACGTTGGGAACGTTTACAATTCCCAGTACACACAACAAGGAAAATATACAATATTCTGCTACCTGCCTTAAATCAAGCAAATATTTACTTCCGACAATGCGAATTGCTTACGTTTCTCCTCGAGTTTGCAAGTAAAAATAATGCCTCAGAAGCGAACAAGGCCATATATTCCCGTAAGCAAAAATCCCCGAGAGAGGCGGTTGCTTAATTTTAGGAAATTTATTGGACAATGCTGAAATGCTATCAACATGATTATTTATGTGGTGCACCAGCATTCTTGTACATTAAGCAAAATATTTAAGAGAAAAATTAAAAAACAGCTTATGTGGGTGGTTAATATCTACTAACGGACTGTTGATGTCAGATCCCTTTGTGGCTTCCCAGTGCACTACTGAATACGTAATCTGGGAAGATAACTTCGAGATTGTTGGTGAAATATTAATTGCTGGGGATATTATCATTGACAGACGATGTTACATGATGTCCATGCACCCACTTTTGGGTGCAGCATATTTTGGTAAGAGTGTTTTTGGATTTGTTATAAGCAAATAATACTTCTAGCAATGACATTTGGTTGAAAAATATTGATATTCAACAGTATCATAAAAGTTATACGCAACGAAAGTTGATTTTAGTTTATACTCAATGCTTGAAAACTTATGAGGTTTTGGTCACACATTGATGACGGTTGATAGAAGAGGAGTCAATATCCTCCTTGGATCCCAATCTTGGAAAATTAAGAGAAGATTTCTGGAAGCCGCGTTGCACTAGGACAAGTGACGACGGGATGTGATTTTTCCAAGATTGCCAATGTTTTCTTCAACACAGCCTAACTGGAGCTCTATACAAACCAGTAACAATAGCAAGAATAATTCTCCAAATTGATATTGTGATTAGAGTTTAAATTTGCAAAACTAAAGTAACCAGAAAATCACCTGTTGCAAAATACGAAAAAGTAAGTGTTCATTGAGGAAGCGTGTAGTTCGTGATGCCCATAATGATTGCCAAGAAGGATGTGGGCAATAGAAGGGTCAATAATGTCCTTAAGGAATACATCTAAGAATTTAATATGGTCTTAATCACATACATATTATCAGTGGCGGCTCGTGAAGTGTAGTGTATATGGGTGTACGCTACCAAAAAGAAACCACGCAACAATAATCAAAATGATGTTTTGTATAAAAATATTTCGATTACCTACCGTCTACCATTAAAAAAAAAGACCACCTTGGTAAAAGTGGGGGTATCATAATAAATACACTTAGTATCACCGCGGCGTAAAACTTTCAAAAATACCGTGAAGTATTAATTTTCCTAAAATTTTATTGGTTTTAAAAAGTCCTCAACCACGTCCATAAATGGCATGATTATCCTTACTCGTAGAGAGAGATCCCTACTTCTGACAACACTGTTCATCTTGAATGAATAAATGCAGATCGCAGACTGACAATGACAATAGTGACAACTGAATAGGCCGGCAATTGTACTGGAAAATGATAAATGAACTAGATCTCTTTGTTTTGAACCATGATACTAAAACAAACAAGATATGATCTCGCGCGAGTTTCGCTGACGTCATTGCGTGTCCGATCCTCAAAATTCATAGGTTCCCTAGGTAACTCGGTTAACATGATACTGAAACAAACAAGATAAACTCTTGCACATGCCACTTCAGAAGTAATCACGTGACCTACCTCAAATCTAAACAATCAATATCACGCGGGGACGTCATGCGTGAGCCAGTTCAAATTTTGACCAGCAAATGGTAACTAGGTAACGTTATGGATGTTCTAAATCCAACCTCAATTTGGGCTCGCGGTGACGACATGCGCGGCTGGGTTCTAATCTCGTCCAGCAATCGATCATATCTTGTGTGTTTTAGTATCATGGTTTTGAACCAAAATATCAGTACAATCAGCACAATTATTGTACTAGGTTTGACACACAGCTGTAAAAGTAAAAACGCTTCCAGTCCCAAGTGTGTATTCAAATAGCGCCCTTACTTCGGGCGGTTTCCCGGATACTTCCTACAAATTTCCATGACGAAAATGCATTTGACTGGAGCGTCAAACGAATACACACATGGGCTGGGACAGACTGACTGAGAGAACAGTGACTATACAAGGCAGTAGAAGATGCTGAAGGCGCCGGAGGTCTGTGTTGATAAATAACCTGGTATATAACGATATTTTTTCACTTCTGTGGGACTTTGGGCTTTGGGCAATATGAAAATAGTGAAAATGCACAGTTGTTCGAAAAAAAATTTAAAAAGAATTTTTTTCCTTGTTTTCGCTGGCTTATTGACGAGCAGCCTCTGTATATTATACCATTTGTATTTTGCAATTTGAGAGATAGTAAACTTCAAAATGACTGGAACCTCCACAACAATCTTAATAGCAAAAGATCGGATTAACGCCAGTTTTCATTTTGTTGAGAAACTAATTTCCTTTTCCCTGTGAAAAACGTTTAGAAATTAATCGAGGAAGCATTTGTAAACTACTTGGACAAGTTGAAAATTAAACTCCACTATCAATTCATGAATTGGCCTTATTCATCGGAATAAACGAAATACGACCTCAAAGCGAACTGCATTGGCTTTGAGGAAGGTGAAATAGTTGCGCTATGAAAGGGAGCTGAAGCTGAATTTAGCACAGCCATGACGAAAGTCAATGCGAAGACCAAGGGTATAATAGGTATAAGTTCAATATGGAGCCATTCACAATACACTTTCCATCAGTTTTAGGGCTAATTCTATAGCTATTTTGTTAACTGATATGATAGTAAATTGATGGTTGTAAGATGAGACTAGAATTTGTATGCTCACCCAACCACAACGATTTTAAGGTTGTTCTGATACTAACCCAAGCCAGATTGTTTATACGACATCTGTGTAAATGGATCTCTTTACCCTGTCGCGCAACAGTCTCCCGGAATATCGTGACATACCGGACGCATTGAGAAGAACGTACCAGGTTTAAACCCTTATGCAAAAATTGAACGAGGACATTTTGTTTAGCTAGAATGAATTCAAGTACGGATTGTCGGTAATTCCATTGTCATCCTTTTTCATCTCATGCGAAATTTAATGATTGATTTATGTGGTAAAATAAAAATATATGAGGTAGACATAAAAGCGGTTTTACAATTATTAATAATACTGGTTCATTTATTGGTACGTTCAAGACATAAATAAACAAAGTGTCGACCATTTAATTTCTGCATTGGGGTTACTACCACACATATTCGCTGTTGAGAATACAAACTGACGAATAAAATTTTATGGAACAATGCGCCAGGGAATGCAGTGGTTGCGAATCAAACTAATAGATTTGGGTTATGTATTTTGGATTTATGCAATACTTTTTTATGCCGATTTCTTTAGAATACAGTTTATGGGTAAGATTGCAGTGACTTCAAATCAGCTGATCTCTTGAAAAGACACCAAAAAATACAAGATAGGTCATTGAAGCATAATTACGTCATCTTGTGTGCCTACTTCCATAATAACTACTTTGTTGAGGACATTCTTACCAGTCAAAATTATACTACAACATGACGTAATTTTATTCTTTGCTGTGCAATCTTGTAATTTTTTTGTATCATGATGTTGAGGGATAATTTATTATCATTTCACACATGTAAGAGCGTATTTTAGTATTTACCGATTTTTTAAAAGAAAATTCAAAGTTTTTTCCCATTCTCTAGCTGCAGGATGAGTCTGAGGTCTGCAGAACGGATAATGCCAGCTCGGCTTGCTGCAGAGCCAAATTTGAATTTGTTTTGTTCACACAAGGTGAGTTGAGCCTTTCCATTAAAGGCCTTGTTTTGCGAAGATAATGGTCTGAGTCAACTTTGGCGCAAGTAAAACATGTTCTATAAAATTCAGAATGTCATATAAAGAATTCAAAGATCAAATATTATACAGGGTGTCCTATTTGAAATAAAAAAGTAACAAGGAAAAACTATCTGGCAACGCTGCATCCATCAAAATATTTTTAAAAGATGCTCGTACCTACCAAGATTCAAAAGATTTGGAAAAGCCGTTCATGAAACACTTGTAACAGAACACTTGCGTGCATCAGCCTGTACTTGTACTTTTTTACAATTTTGAATAAAGTCACTATACACCGTTTATTGAACTTTGAAACAATTCTCAAAATTTAATTGGTTTCTATAATCTATTTAAATCGCTTTTCAAAACACGATCAACTAAACAAATAGAAAAATCACATTCTTGTAATCTATTTGTCTAAAGCATTGATAATAGGTTATATAAATATAAACATTGAATCGTTATGCCGTAAATAAACATACCACTCTCCGTGAATCTCAGGAATTAATCGGTCGAGTGAGGTTTGATAATAATAAATTATCGCGATTAGATAGTTTTTACATTGTTGGATAGATGTGATTGAGTTTTTTGTGTACACATTTAATTTGTAATCAATTTTTCCGTCGTTGAAAAAGTTTTCGTAATCAAGAATGAAAAACTCTCTAATTAAAAAACTTCGAAATTCACAGTAAGGGTTTCATAAGCAGTTCCAGAGTAATCTACAAAAATCAGTCGACAAAGTGGGTTAAATCCGGCAAAGTTGTTCCAGTTAAGCTCACATAAACTGGACCTGAGGCATTCTGATAACAATGTTTTGATCAAGAATTACTGCGATGCTTCTACATTGTAGTTGATTGGGGTACTAACGAAAATCTCACACTCATGGGAAATTCTTATTTTACCGAACTAAAAACCAAAATTGCCAAAGTCAAATGATTGATGACTGTTGCACATTATTATTAGAACATTATCATAATGATCTCATTAAATTCCAGTTACTCACCACTGTTATGGGATAAACGGGGTTGATGATGGTGAAGAGAAGCACGTGATTTGGCTTCGATTCCTCTGCTCTCTTTCGGCGCGGCTCTTCGCCTTGCAGAGTGTAACTCTGAAACAATTTTTATCGTTGGATTATTGGCAATTACGTTGACAGAACGTTTCAATTTTTGGCAAACGAAAATAATTAGTCATGGCTGTTGACGTGAGTCATTTCGAGTTTTTTTAATGATTTTGTTTTTTGCAGATTTTTGACAGTTGGCCTGGATGGTAATTGAGAACCATTGCTATGAATAATTAACTGACACTTTTTCATCAATAATAACTTGGTCTTTTTTTCTACAAATTACAAAAACTTGAAGTTTTTTAGGAAAAAATGTCGTCTTGATTTGTATCGCTAGGACGCACCATTTTGCAAAAAAATAAATTTTAACATTACGCTGGCATGCATGGTATTCACAATATCATAGTACAGGGTGTTTCCTGAAAATTGGTCAAAATTCGTAGGGTGATGGGTGATCCCTGAGAAAGCATTTCTCGACAAATATTTATAGGAACTTTTTTTTCACAAGTTTTTTACCAATTTTTAGGAAAGACTTTGTATTATGGTTATTGTGACTATGCAGCGTATTTCTCGAAAAAGACCAGGACGACCTTTTTTTGCGTAAAAAACTCTTCGTAATTACAGTAATTTGTAAAAAAAGAAGGAATGAAGATTGGTAAAAAAGTTTCAGTACATTTTTCATACTCACCTTCCCAAATGATACACCTATGACCAAGTAATCAAATTTTTGAATTCAGATTTGAATTCAGCATATTCAAATTAGTAGGATTTCAAAGTTTTATAACTTTATTTTTAACCGTTCCAGAGATAATTAGAAAAATCCGCCCGCAGGTGTCCCTGTAAGGAGGCATAGCTCTCTAAGGGCGTACTCCTGAGCTAATTTCATGAACAAAAGTCTTTATATAAACATGGGTCCGGTAGTGCATTTTTTTGAGGTACAGGGTGTTGACCTTTAAAAAAAATAGTTGTTCACAAATGTCACAAATATCCTTGAACCGATTTTTTTGAAATTTGGCAGTCTTATTTTTAGTTATAGGAGCCCCGTTTAGGCATGACTAGGTAAAAATTATAAAGAACATTGCCGTCCCGAGGGGCATCCTACATCCTACCGAATACTTCTGTTAAATAAATTTGAGTCACTGACTTTGTTGTGATTTTTGTTTTTTCAAAAAAAAATCTTTCAACTCCGCAAAATATTTTTATTTTTATTTATACGGGAAAAGTATTTGAAAATATGACATACGAAGAATCTAAGAAGCAAAAAAGTTGTATTTTTGATTGCTTCATTTGAAGAAAAAAATACAATGAAGTCAGTGGCGTACATTTAATATTTTTTTCAAGTTCAACACCCTGTAGCGTGAAAACGATACACGATACACTTCCGGACGCATGTTTATAGATGGACTTTTTTTCAAAATAGCTCAGGAATTCGCCCTTGAATTTGATGTACGCAATAAAGAAACACCCTGTATGTTTATAAGATTACGTTGGGATATATTTTTTGTACTTATAAAAACAGGGCCGAAGTTTCTTCCACTAGATATGGGACACCCTGTATACCCACGTATTCTATTCAATATTTGAAAGTCATCCAGAAAAAACATTTTTTTCACAATATCCAAAAATAAACCAAATAAATAAAAAAGAGAACGCAAACTTCGCTAAATGACCGAAAACGGGGCGTGGCCTGATAATAAACTGTGACGTCATCATAGTCGCTAATGAGTCGAGCTTTAATGCGTACGAGCTTGTAAACCGCTCATTTGTCCATAATTTAGTCGATTTTGATTGACGGCTAACGGCACAAAAGATAAAAGTTGTTTGTAGCCGCTTTCGGAAATAGAGAACCGATTAACCGGACCATCAGCTGTCATATTATTTTGTCTATTTTTGTTCTAGGTCAATAAAAAGAGACATACACTATTATCGAGAGCGCCTTGTGTTTGTTGTTTGGTTTGAAATTGAAAAAAGGCATTAAAGATTCAAGTCGGAACTTTTCTTTCCGCTTGTCGATTGTCCTCGTTTCATGTGAATACTGTGAACGTACGGTTTGAGTGTTGAACAATGGAACCAGGCTTTCAACAGGGACATGGTGACAATTTGCTAGAAATTGTCTCATTCATGTTGATGAACCATAGATAAAAGAAAAAAAAATTGATGAACTTCATTGGACAAAATCCCAACTTTGTTGTGTTGAAACAAGAAAAATAAAATGGAAAAGTAGGGGATAAAATGGTACATTTTTGATGTAACGTCGCATGTGTTTCTTTCAGTCCTCAAATATAACCAACAGGTGGAGGTGACAGATTTTCGTTTGCCAAACGGGAAGCATGCATATATGCTACCGCGTCTACATTGAAATTTGCGTTCCAGGTCACACTCAAGCCTATATCAAATTTCGGCAATTTCTAAGCTGCCAATTCGAAGACAATTTGAATGTAAATGAGGTTCAAATATTAGCAATATGAAGGATAAAGTGTAAAATATATGACTACTACTGTGACGTCACGGCTATCACGACGGAATACGCGCGTTTCTGGTGGGCGGAGTCAGGGTCAATTTTCAATAATTAATTACTACATAATTCAAGGCCACAGGTTCATTTTTTAAACGTAAATAGCATTTTCTCTTTCAAATCTTAATATGTTATCTATTTCCCATGCAAATTCTCCATTATTATTAATATCCAAAATGTCCTTTTCATGAATTAGGTAAAAAGGCGATCATTGGTCCATTAACAAACAAGAAGCCAGAGCTAATTGTCTGGCAGAAAACCGCTCATACTGATTGAACATTCTGAAACTGCACATTTGAAAAAATATTCTGATCAAACAATAAGTCTTTGCGGTACTGGGGAAACTCAAATAGACCGTCTGCTGCTACAACTGTCTACAAACTTGAAGGCCAGTTACATATTCAAATTTCAAAGCTAATTCAACATTGACCAAGTTCACTTCTGTACAAGAACCGGCAAATCGAAAGTATCACCGTAATAAGTGTATACTCTGAAAACCGGCTTGAGTGATATTTTAATCCGCAACGGTGTTACCCGAGAAAGTAATCGCGCTCGCATTACCTTGAATCGTAGGACGGAGTGAATTTTTTCATCCACATATGCATTTTTATGATTTTGCAGCGGTGAAATGCAAGAAGAAAGTCCTTTCACCCACATGGTTAATTGAAACTATCAATTTTATAAATAGGCTTGTCAGTCGTGTTAATATGTGTAGAAAACACGGGATGATCTTAAAATAAAGTGACCACGTGAAAAGTGTTAATTTGAAGGATAGGTGACAAAACACGTGTTACGATCGTTTTTCACATCAAGGTGGTTTAAAATAGAGAATTAATCAGTTTTGAACTGGTTTGCGAAGTTTCGAAAGTTTCAGCGTTTCTTTACTTTTGAAACTTTGGAAAGTTCCATCAGCAACCACTAACGTGAAGTGAAGTTGCAAGTTGGATTTTTTTTTTCAAATGAGTAATAATATTTATGACGTTAACATTAAGATTACCACAACAAACAAAAAAGAAATGCTGCTTTGAATATTTTGGTTGATCGTAGCAAACAACAGTTTCCACACGCAAATAAGAAATTCGTTATACGAAAAATCTTTTGTCTTCTTAGAGAATACGGGAGGAGATGATTTTTGTCTATAGCTCACCATGCACGGTTAATGTACGAATGCTATGGGTTCGTGTGTGAGCACAGATGGGTCGAGGGTTCGTAGATGATGCTCAAGTCGCTACGTCACAAAAGAAGGGGAGTTCATATTGATTCCAAACAAACTCGTATTCCATCGTGAAATCCCATGAGAAAATTTCTGTTAAGCGTTTTTGAATTTGTTGCAAGCAAAAAAAACTTCTAGCTGTGATATTTTTGGTTAAAAAAGAGATATATTCACAGAAATCGTATAAGTTTATGACAAGGTTAGCTAATTTCGATGAATGATTAATGCTTTTTATCATTTTTATCGACTTCTTTTCAGGCAATTCTAATAAAAATGGCTTTGAAAAATGTTTTAAGGTATTGATGCTTTTTTGAGAACGAGAATGAATGCTTGAAAATAGTTTGACGCTATGGTACAGATTGTTTTGTTTTTGTCATGAAAATAACAAAATTATTATATCCGAGATTTTTCAGATTTTGCTGTTTTCAAAGAAAGCATTAGAAACGTTCGAAAATAGTCTGAAAGAAAATCGATACAAAACATAACCTCAAAATGTATTGAAGCTTTAATCACACACTGAAATCCACTATAACCTTGTGAAAAACTTACACAGGGTGTTAGTTAATGATGGGCCCAAATTGCAAAGACGCATTCCTGAACCAAATTCAAGTATAGAAAAGATAACATAAACATGTCTAAAAGTTGTATTTTTAGCTAAAAAAAATGGAAAATGTTTAGAAAAAAACCAGTGGCGCACATTTTTATGTCAGTTTTATCGTGAAACTGTCCCTCTGGACGCCACTGGAAGTCCTAATTACCATCGATTGAGCGTATTGTTACAATGAGATAGGTATTAATGATGAATCCGACTTTTTTCTTAACCTTCAACACCCTGTATCTCGAAAACCAGACTATTTAGGAAATACGTCTATAGGAACTTTTCCACTTGAATTTGGTTCCGGAATGCGTATTTGGAATAACGGCCTAACGTTAAGTTACATCCTGTATAATTCCAGTAAATATCACTATCTTTCAATATAATACCACTGCTAGAAGTTTCATTTGCTTGTAACAAAATTAGACACACAACAAAAATTTCCTCATGAGATTTAACCACGGGATAAGAGTTGTTCGGACTCAATGTAAGCCCCACAAAAAGCTAGAGCAGTAGATAGAAACTTCAGGATTATAAAATTCACAATAAATATAAAATCTGGACAGGTTGGCAAAGCAAACGAACAGATTTTTATCCGTGTTGGTGTTCCTACAAGGATGAGAGATGATAAATAATTCAAAGTGCCACACCAGGATTTTCCCTCGGACGGTTTGATAAATTATATCGTCAACAATCCTTATTTGACTACATTAATACCTATAGAAAGTTTGCTTCCTGGAAACTTTCCAGATTAAAGGGGTGAAAATCGTAAACGATCTGGAAAGGTAATGTTATGAAGGTTTGGAAATTCAAGCTTCCAAACTTTTGGAGTTAATAAAGATATCCCGAGAGATATCTATCTGTAAATTGAAAATTCTGTCATTATAAATTCCACCTGCATAATTGATTTTGGATTTTTCGATACGTACATATCCATTAGTTGAGTGGTTGTCAACGATTAGTGAAAACTAATACAGGAAACGGATCCATCTAATGTAAGGTTAATGGTAGCACATCTGTGGGAAACGACAAGAATAATCCAAAAATAGTCCCATATTGTTGACTCTACATCAATCAATGAGAAACCGTTACTAATTCAATTACTATCAAGGCAAGCAGTGGAAAAAGTAAAAATGTAATCGACCTGATTGTAAAGTGCATCTGGTCAGCCTTGCGTCGAGTCGGGTCGACGCCCTCCAGTATGTGATTGAAGACAAGAAATTTAAATTTCTTCATTTTTACTGCCATATCCAATATAATTAGGTACAAAAATTAACAAAACTGACCATTGATGCTCATCCAATTTCAATAACTAATTAGAATTTCAAATATCAATTTGGATTTAGATGGAATGATATCAAATGATAAATAATAATTCGTTTCTGTTATGATGCTCAAATTGTTCGTTTTACGTTACATTGTAATGTAAATAATCGACCATATGGTACTTTAATATTAATGTTCTGTTGAGCCTGAAGATAACCAGTCGAGAGAAGTGAACGACCACTTCCGCTAAAATCCATGTCATATTTTGGGCATGATTACATCGCATGAAAATCGTTCGAACGAAGTTCTACTGCCTAAGACCAATTAATAGTCTAAGAGCCAGTGACATTTTTCAGTGATGATTTAGTTAAGGCCGAGGTTAAGGCCTATTTTTTGAGAGAAAGTTGTACGGACTCTAATCGAGTGTCATCCGAGAGGGTTCGCCCTGATCGCGGTTCCAAGGGGGTGACGGAACGCCTCCAACATGTAAAAAAGTTTGCATCTTTTTATCATTTAGTTGAGGCTGAATTTTTTACCAATTGTTTTTTGGTAGTCCACAATCATACAAAAAAATTGGCGGATCGATTGGCCGGTTTCTTAAGGGTGGCGGATCACCCTCAACATGTCGTGGGACCGATAAACTTTTTATGATTTAGTTAAGGCTGGAATTTTGACCAGCTGTTTTTTGATAGCCCACAATCATCCCAAAAAATTGGCGAATCGAGTGGCCGGGTTCTTCTGGTGGCACCCCCAACATATGTCATGGGAACAATTAACTTTTCCGGCACCCTTAAGGAACTCGCCAATCGGACTTCAATTTTTCTGGTGGATGGTAGGCTACCAAAGAACAACTGGTGGATAATTCAGCTCTAACTGAATCATATTATGAAAAGTTCAATGTTTCTGTGACATGTTGGGGCTGATCCGCCACCCTTAAGGAACTGGCCAATCGATCCGCCAATTTTTCTGAATGATTATGGGCTATAAAAGAACAGCAGAACAGCCAGTCAAAATTTCAGCCTTAACTAAATCATAAAAAGTTCATCGGTCCCACGACATGTTGAGGGTGATCAGCCACCCTTAAGGAACTGGCCAATCGATCCGCCAATTTACCAAAGAACAATTGGTGAAAATTTCAGCCTTGACTAGAACAATAAAAGTTCAACGGTCCCACGACATGTTGAGGGTGATCCGCCACCCTTAAGGAACCAGCCAATCGATCCGCCAAATTTTCTGGATGATTTGGGGTTACCAAGGAACAACAAAAATTCAGCCTTGAATAAATGATAAAAAGATGCAAACTTTTTTACATGTTGGGGGCGTTCCGCCACCCCCTTGAAACCGCGATCAGGGCGAACCCCCTCGGATGACACCAAATTACCCGTGCAACATTCTCTCAAAAAATAGGCCTTAACTAAATCATCACTGAAAAATGTCACTGGCTCTCCTACTGCAAGAGAACATGTACAATTTCAGGAGAAATTTGCGCATTAGTCCCAAGAAGCACGTTTAAAACAATTTGGTTTTGTTGGAGGTTTAAAACGGTTTTAAAGTGGCATTTTAAATAATATTCTCTGTCGGCTCTTAAAAACTGAACCCGGTTTCAAATAATCTAACAAGATTAGACTTGTCGACTGAGGCAAAGGAAATCACAGTACATAAATACACAAATAACAAATAATCCCCCAAAAAGAAATAAATCCAAAAAAATACACCTAACAATGTGAACACTATATTAGATTAGTATTCCATCATTTATCTCAATGATGAACATAAACATAAACAAACCAATCGATCAAAAAAATGTCAACAAGCGCGAATGAACACTTCTATCACCCGATCCATCACATCCTACGAAATCGATAACCATGAATTATGTGGAGACACATTTTGACCATGTCTCTTCAATCCAATAAACAATTGAACAGTGCTTTGATTATTCCTGACGGGAAGCGTTTTACAAATATCGTCAATAATTAAATGAATCCTCGTTTTATCGCCTCATAAAATATCGCGGCATTTCTCGAGTGTCAAGTCTCAAATCCAAACTAAATGGCGTTGAGTTAGACTTAAACGTTCTCCAGTCTCCAGCATTCTTGAAAGCTAACAATGGGTCTTTCCTACTGCTCTACCATGAAAGTTACTTGACTTTAGCCTTCTTTAAACTTATTTCTAAGCCCGTTTCATATTTGAATTCGTAGGAGGTCTTTATGTTTTTTTTTTGTTAATTATGTACAATACGCCCGTTTCTTTCAAGTATTCTCATTTTTTTTCTATTTTATGCATTCTTTCAGTAAAAGTAACATACAATAAGGTATGTTTGTTATCCACAGGATCATCAGAGTGGTAAAAAGCTACTTAAAATTAAAAGTTCTATCAAAAAATGGATGATAAATACTCAAAAATTATTGAACTGAACTGAAAAACGCACAACACATAATGTTGACGTTGCCAAAATAAATGAAAATATTATTTATGTCCCCAAAATTGTTAAAACCACTGATCTATACAGGGTGTTATCAATTATAGACCGCTTCCTCAAAGACACATTCCTTTACCAAATTTGAGTAGAAAAGGTCCTATGAACATGTGTCCTTAATAATCTGGTTTTCGAAATACACAGAGTTAAAGGTTTAGAAAAAAATCTTATTTATTTTTATAGAACATTATGCGCCACTGGAATCGAACCAAAAAGATAGTGATGTAGATATTGAAGTATTGAATGAACAAAATATTAAAAGCTAACATGAACATCAACATAAAAAAAATGCAAAATCTGAGAGAACTGATTAAAAAAAAAAGTTCAACTAAATCAATCGATTATATCTTCAGATTTCCTGAAAATATTGTGTTTCTCAATAAATTTCTTAGTGGGTGTATACTGCGTACATAAGATGTAGTGGGTGTATTGAAATCTGAAAATCTCCGTCTTGAATAAATTTCAAGAAATATGGATTTTTTAGCTTAATTTATTCAATACACTAGTGATTCAGGTTAATAAGTCATAGTATGAAAATGTATGCGCCTCCAACGTTAAAGGTCCGGTTTAGAACTCACCTAAAACTTCCATCACCAAGGGTGTCCGGGAAAATCAAATATCCGAAAAAAAACACCATCCTACTGATCCCCGTTTCATCCTAATAAACAAATATTGTATACAATGACAAGGAAAAGTGAAAACCTAGATTATATTGTATTCAATAACTAATAACTTCCAAAATAGCCTTTGATGATCAATACCTTCACTAAAACAAGTAATCTGGCCTGCGTAGGTGTCATTACCAGTTTCGAAACGAATTTTCATTTCAGGAACTGATAACCAGTCATAGTCAAGATTATTGTCTTTAAGTCAACTCCTACATTACACACGTCTTTCAACCGAAAAGTTTATATTAGATCTCTCTACATGACGCCTCGAATCCAGTCGACATGCATGAGACTCATAGCTAAAAATAATGATTCTCCATTTATTATCTCAATTTTGGCGTTCGATATTAGTTTAGTGGTTCTATAATAGTTAAAATATTTGCATTAGAGACGCATCATGCATGTATTGCATCAAGGTCTGATGAAGTCCACTGGGGCGAAACTGTAACTATTCTGTTTTCTTCTTACTTCTTTCAACTTTGCAACAGTTAACAGTGGTTGATTTGGTCTGGCATATTGTTGAGGACCTGATCAGTGGCGGCGCGCGGGTTGAAAACCAAGTGAAGTGCTATTGAATGAGGTTTCCAGTAAACTGCAAACACCATTGTCAACGGGATTCATTTTGAACTGTTTAAATAACAAAAACAAATCAACGATCAAAAATCCGAACCCAATCACAAAAATAGTTTTTCTACTTATTATTTCTGATAAATTCCTCGAAACGATTATTAAATCTTATGTTTTCTCTTCAAAACTGACTCTCCAATGCTTTCCAGACTGATCAAAAAAGAAAGATTTTCTTGATTTTTTTCCATCAGGAATATGTTCATTCTACTCTATTTCTCCGAACCAAACTGTCCAACTGGGTTTTTTACACGATTTTTTAAAGATAAAAGTGGTTTTCAGACTCTGGAATGCTCTCCGGACATTCTACCCTATATACAGTGTGACCCATTTGTTTTGGGAACACCCTGATAAAAAGTTTATTTCTTAACCGATTTGGTTCGTTTTTTTTTGGATTGTAGAGCTCGAAAAATTGTATATTCTTGGCAAAAAGTGACCTTCGCCATTTTGACTTCAAGGCCTACTATGTTAGTTTTTAAGAGCAAAATTTCAGGAAACCATATTAGCGATTTTTTTAGAAAAAATCTGTGTGCGCCACTGGATTCAGCATCCTTTAAAACGGGTCTATACAAATTTTCAACCGAAAATATCAAGTTGAAAAAAATTAAAAATTCGCACTTTAACAATCTTTGATTCTATCAAAACAAATAAAAATGACATAAAACTAAAAATTTGTAACTTCTACCAAACCACCATCAACTTCAATGCATTTATCATTTCTTTTGATAGAATCAAAGATTGTTAAAGTGCGAATTTTTAATTTTTTTCAACTTGATATTTTCGGTTGAAAATTTGTATAGACCCGTTTTAAAGGATGCTGAATCCAGTGGCGCACACAGATTTTTTCTAAAAAAATCGCTTATATGGTTTCCTGAAATTTTGCTCTTAAAAACTAACATAGTAGGCCTTGAAGTCAAAATGGCGAAGGTCACTTTTTGCCAAGAATATACAATTTTTCGAGCTCTACAATCCAAAAAAAAAACGAACCAAATCGGTTAAGAAATAAACTTTTTATCAGGGTGTTCCCAAAACAAATGGGTCACACTGTATACATGCAAACCAAATTGAGAAACTGGGTTTAATACACCAATTTTAAAAATAAAAGTCATTTCCAGACCCTGGAATGCTCTCAAGATTAATTATAAAGACGCTTTGGTCTGATGTCCACACTCTGGAATGCTATCCAGACTGATTCTAAAGCAGCTTTGGTCTGATTCCTTCTCAGGAATAGGTTCATTCACTCTATTTATGTAATCCATATTTTCTAACTGGGCTACCGACACCATTTTTTTTTTAAAGTGATATCCAGATTATGCAATGCTCTTCAGACTGATTATAAAGCAGCTTTTGTCGGATTTTTTACCCAGGAATATGTCCAGTCTACTCTATTTTTGCAAAGCAAATTGTCGTAGTGGGTTTCCTACACCAATTTTCAAAAGTCAAGTGATTTCCAGACTCTGGAATGTAGAATGCTTTCCGGACTGATCAAAAAGCGGTTTTTGTTTGATTTTTTCTCAAGAACATGTTCATTCTACCCCATTCATGCAAACCAAATTGTCCAACTGGGTTTCCTACACCATTTAAAAAAAGAGTGATTTCCAGACTCTGGAATGCTCTTCAGAGTAATAACAAAGCAGCTTTTGTCTGATTTTTTCCCAGGAGTATGTACATTCTCTACTCTATTTATTCAAACCAGATTGTAGAACTGGGTTTCCTACACTTATTTAAAAAAAAGTGCTTTGAAACGATTCACTCATTTAAGTATACAAAAGGGGAAATTTTGATAGTTTTTGCTCAATTTTTGAGAATCAATTCCTCTTGCTCATTCTTCGAAGATTTCTTAGGATCTTTCTTTTTCATAGGATGGGGTTTCACTTTCTTCTTAATATTCTAAATGATGAAACAACCCAGCTATGCTTCTGGAAACTGAAGATACTCTTGAATGTTGCTGCTCAACTTTGGCAGATTAAACCTGCCGCTGATCGCAAGAATGAATGAAGATATTTCTGACTTCAGATCAATCCTTTCTGCCTATTCCTTTGAGAGAATTTGAAAATTTGCCAGGTATATGTTTTTCGAGTTCGCTTCAAATTCCTTTGAACCTTCTGCAGACTGCATTCATGCTTCCATAAGTTGAAGACAATGAAGACGTTTCCGTTTCTTCTTCAACAGCAGGTACTCAAATAACTGCATCAGAATTTGTGAACATAGAGGAGTAAAAGGAGAAGCACGCAAGTTGAAGACAATGCGTCGTCATGGCAACCGACATTGAAAACTGTACAATCAGGCATCTCTTGCCACAGGTTTCCCGCGAGACTCCGGTCAACACAACCTTTTTGACGGCGGTGTTACTTCGGATCGTTCTTTCATAAATCATTAAATGTTATATTTTTTTGTTACAATTTGAAATATTTGTTTGCTTTACCATTTATTTTTGGTGAAGTGGCACTTCACTTACTTCATCGGAATAGCCGCAATTGGTCCAGATTCTTTGTCTTCAAGTAAACTCTTGAAATTTCTGGTTGCAAATGTGGACATCCGACCAAGTTTTAACTATCTTTTCAATATGGGGTTACTGCGAGAGTTACTGTTAAATTACTGTCCAAGACCACCCCCAAGTACTTGATGTCCTGTTACAGTGCCAGGAGCATCTTATACAATATACTGTGTGGCTTAAACTTCCAAAGATTTCTTCCATTTGTGAAGAGAATTTTGTGGGATTCACTTCATCTTTCTACACCATACCTCCAGGATTTTACACACTGACTACTTACTACTTACTTACTTTACACACTGACTACTTACTACTTTTGTCGTTTTCCATCAAAGTAATGATCGAACCTAATTATATCTTTAGCAGTTTTTACTTTTAGACAACCGGTGGTCGCTGTGAAAACTTTTAAAAAATGTATTGCAGAATCCAAATATCAGTTGCCTCAACACATTTTGCGTAGAAGAATGGTATACTTAAATATGTTACCGATGCCACTTCCTATTATAGTGGATAACATGGCGTGTTGATAATACAAAACCAAATGGGATAAATACGTCAATAAATAACGTTAATTGTATGTGTTTCTTATGGCATAATAGTATGCTGATTAAAATAAATTAGCATGCGTAGAAAGTTTGGATAATCAAGCATTTGACTGAAGAGTTCAATAGATTCGTCCTAATGTACATTTTAGACTCACGCAGCAAACATATAGTTTAGAAGAGGCCTAAAAGCATGTATGATTGAATATAATATGCGACTGTACTCTGTATAAGATGGAAGGTTTGATTTTAACAAGACAACTCGACTACAAACACTTCTCTGCTAAACTAATTATTCCTCTGAACTCAAAAAGCATTTCAATAGCCCCAATAATGAAATCCGATTATCCAAATTCAATGTACCAGAAAGACGATGAAAGAGAAACACGAAATAAAAAGGTTCCGATAAAAAGCGCTTATACTTCTATTTTGAATAAAACAAATTATGAGTTATCATTTGAAAGAGTGTTTAATCATTTGAGACATTCATGGACCTATGAATGGAATTGGATGGAAATATCTCGAAAACGGCTCACTTGAGCAAACTTTGACGACAGTTCCTTTTCCACTTTAAATTATCTGGAGAATCTTCTTCTTCAATGAAAGATGTAAAAACACTAAGAAAATAGTTATGACCATTTTAAGAAACAAAATGAGCAGCCCTCTAGTGGCCACAGTTAAACGGACTCCATAATCAACAAAACCCCCGTATACCAATTTTCAAAGCAATATGTGAAACAATGTCCGACGACCCTGTATGTCGGAAACGGTGCAATTTTGGACAAAGATAAATTGCGGTAACTCGACAAATTTTGACCTCAGGCCCCAAGTAACACATAGAGTGCTGTTAAATATCTGAATTTCTGTATTATTGATTTATAAGAGCTTCATTCATTAATATATGGTGGAATTATACAGTGCGTTTTTTTTAAGACGGAACATAGGAATTCCCATGTAAAATTTCCAATCCAATTCTAGAAGTACTTTCATTCGTAGTACACAGCTGATACTTGCGGTAGATGAACTTTGATGCTTCAAGATTATATTAGTTCATCAATTACGCCAGAATAACTGGGTAAAGGACTCAAAAAATGCTTTAATTTATCAAAAAGTGATACTTTCAACATGCCTTGTATATGACGCTGACAACAAATTTTCCGACGTGACCAACTTCATTGTCAATTTTTTTAACCAAAAAATTTCATTTTCATTTTTATGACCGTTAAAAATACTGCTTGGCCGTGAATAGGGGACACCGAGGGGGACACTTCGAACAGGTTATCCAAAAAATAATGTCTGAATTTGTAATGCATGTATTATACTGTTAGAAATAAATGTCATCACAATTTGACAATGGAGTTATTGGTTGGCATACAAGGCTAGTTAAAAGGTATTACTTTACAATAATAAATAAACGCATTTTTTAAATCTTAATTCAATTTATTCTGTGCTAATTGATGGAATAACATAATCTCTAGGCACCAAAGTTTATCTGCGGAATGTTTCAGCTGTGTACTTTGAATAGAAGTACTGCTAACATGGGTCTAAAGATTTAACATGGAAATCCCTATGTCCGTCTTGGAAAAACGCTCTGTAGAAGCTCCGATCACCAATTTGCTTAAATGATATTTTAGCCCTTTAATTTGGTTCTTTGAGCGGTTTAAGAAAAAAATTTAAAAGCTGCTATAAAGAAGCTTTATAAGAGTTTCATAAAGTTATCCATTATGACTTTCAAGCTATATACTTGCTCTGCACGCATGTTTAAAATCCTCTTACACGAATAAGCGATATACAGGGCTTTTCACTCAAAACTCCGCACGTCAATATCTCGGAAACGAATAGGAATATTTGATTTCTGTAAAAAGTAGTCAATGTATGGGGTCGAGTAGTTATTTTTCACAGTTAAAAAAATTCGACGCCTACCAAGAGTAAAGCGTCGCGACGCATCGAAAATATTAATCGATTGCAGGGACTTTGGAATTACGCGCATGCAAAAGAACGAGTTATTTATAAACTTTTTTGTAATTCAGTCGAACTCATTTATTCTACTCAGTTTTGAGATATACAGTGTGTCCAAGATAAGGATGTCTATCATGGGGATCTTGAAAACCGTGAGAGATACAAGGTCGGTTAAATGGAGGCAAAGTTGCGTATTTTGATGCTTATCAAAATGCCGTTTTAAAAGCCAAGAAATTCCGACTAAATCCGAAATTATCCGAAAAAAACCGAAATTTTTCAAAATTGTTTTCATTTTTTTCTGACCACATTTGAAGAGATATTTTGAAATGAATGGAACTTTTTGCCCTTTACAAGATAGCGTTATTGATTTGAAGAACCGACGTTTCGTCTATGAGCAGACATCATCAACTTTGTTTTTTTAAATACGGTCCTGGATTTTTTATGATGGATTTTAAGAGCGTCTTATGTTCCTAAACCAACAATGTATCACAATTATTCAAAAAAATTATGTTGATGGATTTTTCCATATGAACTCATGTGTTAGAGAGAGACAAAAAATACATTTTTAATAGGATTAAAAACAACCACCTCTTTTTCGATTGGTGCGATACCTCGTTGGTTTAGGAACATAAAGGCTCTGAAAATCCGTGATAAAAAATCCAGGACCGTATTTGAAAAAACAAAGTTGATGATGACTGCTCAAAGACGAAACGTTGGTTCTTCAATTTAATAACGCTTTCTTGTAAAGGGCAAAAAGTGGCAATGAAGAAGTTCCATTCATCTCAAAATATCTCTTCAAATGTGGTCAGAAAAAAAAGAAAACAATTTTGAAAAATTTCGGTTTTTTTCGGATGGTCTCGGACTTAGTCGGAATTTCTTGGCTTTCAAAACGGCATTTTGTTAAGCATCAAAATACGCAACTTTGCCTCCATTTAACCGACCTTGTATCTCTCACGGTTTTTAAGATCCCCATGATAGACATCCTTATCTTGGACACACTGTATATCTCAAAACTGAGTAGAATAAATGAGTTCGACTAAATAACAAAAAAGTTTATAAATAACATGTACTTTAGCATGCGCGTAATTTCAAAGTCTCTGCAATCGATTAATATATTCGATGCGTCGCGACGCTTTACTCTTAGTAGGCGTCGAATTTTTTTAACTGTGAAAAAAAACTACTCGACCCCATACATTGACTACTTTTTACAGAAATCAAATATTCCTATTCGTTTCCGAGATATTGTCGTGCGGAGTTTTAAGTGAAAAACCCTGTATATGCAAATAGAGGTTTTTCACCGACGTGGGCGCCTCTGGTGAAGGTAGGAGAACAGTTTTATCCAAAAAAAGTTTTTTCATGGATTCATGTAGGTACTAACCCAAACTAGCCCAAAAAATTTCATCAAAATGTCCATGAAATTAAAGAAAACTAATTTTTTGTTTATACAGTATGTCTCAATCATAAGATAACCATTTTTTTCAGACGTATAGGAGATTGGTCAGAAAATAAGAATTTCAACCAAAAGTAAAGTGACTTTATTTTTGACAATATCGAAAATTGGTATTAAAAAAAGTTGACCAGAACTTGAAGCCGCGTTTAAATATGCGACTACACCATTTTACAATGTTCACTATTTTTTCTTCATTTTAAATTATAAATTAAGATTTGGCTCTTGCAAGGGCTCTTGTGATTATTAAAAACGTCGTAACTTTTTCGTTTCTCAATTTTGTCTAAGAATATAGCGATTTAAATACGTATAATCAATGCATATTATTATGCATTCAGTATTGTCAATAAGGAAATACATACAAATAATGTTTTCAAAATAAACGGGTGTAATGCCATATTCAAACACGGTTTTTAGTCCTGATCAACTTTTTCTCATAACAATTTTCGAATGGATTTACTTCTGGGTGAGATTCATATTTTTTGACATAACCCGTATACCACTGAAAAAAATTGATATCTGATGATTGTATTTTAGATTTAAGAACATGCAGAACTTTTTATGAAGAATAACTTTTTCTCCTAAAATTAATGATGAAAAAGATTGCCATATGGCTCGGGTTCCAACTTCCAACTTAGTGAGACATACTGTATAATTTGCAACGGGTTGTATCAAAAATTGAACGATTCCGGACCTGCATTTTGATTTTTTGATACGAACTTATCACTTGAAGTAATCCAAGGACCTAACCAGTCTTTTTATTTCATGAAACAGAAGCAACCAGTAACAAGATTTTATTTTACACAAATTCAGTAATAACTCAACTTGCGTCTATTGAGGCGTTTTTTATTGGCTGAAATGCAACAGCGTAGGCAATAAGGTTGGAAAAAAGAAGATCCCTTTTTTAACCTTATTATAATGTTTACATGGAGTTTCACTTCGAAGTGGAACTGTCAAATTTTCGCTTGGCAAGCAGAAATGATATGGTTCCATCCACATTGAATTTGGCGTGAGCGTGACTTTGAACACAAATTCAATGTAGATGTTAGCATATGCTTCCCGTTTGCCAAGCAGAAATTTGACAGTTCGACTTCGAAGTGAACGCTACTGAAATTTAAAAAACACACACATATTTTACCAATTAATTAATTAAACGTAATTATACGTAAGTACATAGGTATATGAACTTAATTTTACGAATCTCTGAATTTTTATTACGCGATTTCCGAGGCACCCTGTATGAATTTTATGTCTTGATAAAATAAGATTTATAATACCTACTAAGTTTCATTATAAATTTATGATTTAACAAGTAAACATTGCTTATTGACATAAAATCTAGAATTATGCCGGTAGTTCAGCTTCAATTCTGTTATGCAAGGCAAACTAGTGAACATGTTTGTATTGCATGATTTCTAAATAAATGTATCCATTAATCCATTGTTGTTATAGAGTTATAACACATTATTATTATTTATTATTGTCAATTTAAACCGGCTAATTCGATTGAGCATTAAAAAAAAATAAACATTTCATAAACATTCAAAACCCAGAATGACAAGAGTGACACCCTCTTCAACAACCCCACAAAATCAAAACATAAACATTCGACATAATGCACAAGAAACAGCCCTATAACCTTGCAGGATCCTGCAAATTTGCAACAATTTCCTTTTGCTCAAGTAAATAGGCGAAAATAATCGACTCACCCTATTATTAGCCGAATCATTTTCAGTGCGCGCTCTTTTGGCATGGGGTCCGTCGCCGTTGAACGCCATTTTGTAACAAAAACTCCTCGACGAGCGCGATACGAAAACTCGACCTTTCCCTGTGAAAGCACGCGCAAAACTGTCTGCTCTGCAGGAGCAGGAGTCGACTAGTCGATTTTTCCGCTCACCGACTGGCATTTTCAAATGTTTTTCCTGCTGTGACATGGCGCGCCCTCTTTCTTCTTATTTGCGAACGTAATAAGAGCGGGACTAATCGATTGGTCGATTGTTGGTTATTGGTTGAAGGACGCAGCATTGAACTTTGGAGCAGTGGTTAAACGTAGACGGTGAATGCGGTGTTGTCACGATCATATAGGTGATTCATGAATTTCCCTTGTGTACCTCCATGATGAATAATTTACTTGCTCATAACAGGCATTTATTCTTGAAATCGCCTGAAGAGACTTTATCCTAAAAGACACACAGTAATGTTATTGTGACAGAACGTCTTCCTTTAATTTCCACAAAAGCATGTGGTATTCTCGGAAGCTATTATATACCAATATTAATGATTGTTGAGATATGGGAAGAATATACAGGATGCTTCCTAAACATTAATAGTAATTTTATGGCGTGAGAAGTTTCTTTGAGTATTTGTCGAAAAATGCTTTTTAGAGCCAGTGCCAGACGATCGTACAACTGTCAAAATCTAGTGTGTTGTGTGACAGTGTTAACTATTGAGTGACCAAAATGGAAACCTTTTTTGAAGCCGTACTTTTGCAACCGCAACCGCACCACCTTAATAAGTTTTTTGTCATTGATGTAGTGATCAAGTGAAATTTGTTTCGACTTATTTTCCCAGTCGCGGTATCTGAATGAAGGAAGTGCGTAAATGTCCCGAAACGTTTTACATCCCGACCGTAAGTTTCCCGACAGTTTTGCTTCCCGACCGTAAAATTTCCCGAACGTAATTGGTCCCTAACGTTTTTTGCACCGACCGTAAACTGTCCCGACCGTATTTATCCCGAACAGTGACAATCCCGAAACTCAAATTCGCGTCAACAACGTTGCCGGTTGTTATAATATTTCCGTCTCGTATCGTATAAGTTGTAATTGGAATCAAAATTATCGTTTATAATAGATGGGTCAAAAAACAGGAAGAATATTTGTTATATATTATATTATTGTCTTTAAAAAGATGGCAAAATGATGTAGGGACGGATAGAAATGTATTTCGGATCATATTCCGAATAAAGCTATGCAACTCAAAATACAATAATTAATGGAGTGTCAGTGGTCATGTGGTCATATTTTTATGATGGAGATAGTCTTGTTATTTGTTCTCGGCGAGAGCTATCAGCCAGTTGATTTCTTTACTCTATTGGTTCATTTTTTTTTTATTGGGTACTGTGTATAGAAGCTATATTTCTGCTTCGGAACATTTGAAACTTTGAAAACATTAACCACTTCGAATTATTACAAGTCTGAAGTCTGAGAATGACATTGCAACAGGTATACCAGTTATTTCTTGAAAGCGAGAATTACAGCTCCAGCTATCCAAAATCAATAAATTGAGAAATAATCTAGCGGTAAAATTGATCCTTGTCAATTGATGTCCGGAGAAGTTTTTTTGGGTCTGCCTATTTTGATGACCAGATCAAAATTGGTGCGACCATCGCTATTATAAGAGGGAATGAGCTCATATTGTATATCCTGCATGCAATTGATACGGGCTACTTGCTACCACTCTCAAGTATTCAACTTCAACCACCCCTTTTGTAGGGGTAGTTTACTCTTGGATTTTTTAAAATTATTGGTGCGACCATCGCTATCAGAAGTGGGAATGAACTCATATTGTAGATCCTAAATGCTATTGATATGAGCTACTTGCTACCACTCTCAAATATTCAACCACCCTTTTTGTAGGGGTAGTCTACTCTTGGGGTGGTTGGATATTTGAGAGTGGTAGCAAGTAGCCAATATACAGGGTGTTTCATTAATATTGCGAAAACATTCGGGATGAGTTTTCCCGTTTTAAAATGAGAACAAAACTTCCTATAAACATGTATCCGGAAATACTTCGTTACAGAGCTAGAGGGTGTTGAAACTTTATTATCATTTTCATTTTTTGTAATTAATATTTGAGGTTATGTTGATCTTCTGAAGAAAATTGATATTTAGGGGTTTCTTAGCATGCGATATCCGAATTTTATGTTAGTATGGCTCTAACGTGTAGGGGGCGCTACCTACACTTATTTTTCAGGATATGAACAGTCATAACTTTTTTGGACGTCCCTGTATATATTTTTAACTAATACAAACGATTTCTATATCACTTTCACGCAGAAAATATATACCTGTTAGAAGTCGCTACGGGCAACCATTCTCGAGATATTTGGATTTGAAATAATGAATACATCTGATTTTCAAATAATTGCGGAGGTAGAGTTATAAAATCTTTCGTTTGCTACATATTTCTAGTAAAAAGATAAAATTCAACTATTGAGTGGATGTAAACAACAATTTTTATTGAAACATTATAAAAAAATAAAAAAATTGAAAAAATGAAAAAATAAAAAACTTCAACACCCTGTAGCTTTGTAACGGAGCATTTCCGGACACATGTTTATGGGAAGTTTTCTTCTTATTTTCAACAAGGAAGACTCATCCTCAAGAAAATGCAAGACGTTGCTTGACCATAATTCCAAAATCACATGTATTTTTTATTTCCTATCCAAATATCTCGAAAATGGTTGCACTTAACGACTTGTAACCAGTTTACTTTTTCTGCGTAAACATGATGAAGAAATCTGATTTTTCAAAAATATAATACAGGCACGTCGAAAAAAGTTACGCCTATTAATAATAGGAGAAATAAGTATAGGTAGCGCCCTCTCAAGTTAGAGCCATACTAAGATCAAATTCAAATTTCTCATGACATGTCCACCTACTGTTGCTTGATGATTTTCTCTTCCATGGCTCTAGAAGATTTTTCAAGCTTCTCTTCCATAGCTCTGGAAGATTTCTCGAACCTCTCTACCAATTTATCTTCTAATTTTCTTGAGTTCTCTTACATAGTCCTGGAGTTCTCTAGCACAGCTCTCGAAAATTTCTCTACTGCGTTGAGATCAGGAATCTCAAATTGGAACGTATCAAGATCCATGCCTTCTCCCATTCTACGAAGCCTCTGTTGTAGATCAGCCTTCTTACCGCTTGTATCCAAATCACGCTCCTCAAGGTCCCTCTTCAACTCGGCAACCTTCAATCCGGTTGAAAGCACTAGTTTCGCAGACATTGTAGCGAATATCTATGTCCGTTTCTTGAACACACAATAAATCTCACTTTGGTCACCAATGTTACGAATTTCGCTATAGAAAACACTGTTCAGTGTTGATTTATTTATTTGAAGGCACTACAATCACAACACCATAAATAATTATGTTGAAAAACACGACTCGTAGAACTGAACTAACTCTCTTACCTAAATGGCGGACTTATATCTCCTTGCCAGGCTTGCGGAATATTCCAGTAACACGCAGAACAGTGTAGAAGGTGCACTGCCGTCTGGTTTCGCTAGAATGAACTAGAAGCGAATCGATTCTACACGCAGTGGTGGCTGTTGTTGCTTTGTGGGACAAATACCGACGATTTCGGGTTCAAGGCGATATGGCCAGTATTTTGGTGTTCTGGCCCAAGGGTCGGTTTGCTGAACACATTTCGTCACACTATTATTAAACTACATAAAAAAGTAAAAAACATCAAGAAAAGTTCTCCGTGCTATTTTTCAATGTGTTTCCAACATTTCTGCTGATATAGTGATTTTTCTGATTTTCATTGGTGTATTGAGACCATAAATGAAAAAACATTGTTTCCATATAACTCGATTCAACCTCATATTTGAACTTGAGTTTCGGTTCTAAAGAACTCTTTTAAATTAAAATTCTCGATATTGTCAAAACAAACCTACTTTACACTTGTACCAAATTCATGTTTTTGGTCAACCCTCGTATACGACTGAAAACTGAATAACTTTTTTTCGTAAAACCCGAGGTAAAACCAATAATATAAAAGTTTCCCATATGTCGCCAACTTTACTAGATACGCTGTATATTATGGATTGTTGTTGACAATTCAGTTGATACAATACGGATTTGATGTAGTTTATATTTCCCAATCATAATACGCAGTATGTTGATGGCAGATCATCGATCTTTATGTACTCACTACATTCCGGTAAGTAACCATTTCAGTTGACCCGCCTATCCTATCAGAACAAGTTTTAATTTCATTCAAGTAATTACTGGCAATATAAGTTTCAATTTTTTTTTTTGTAAATGATTTTATTCTATTTATTTATATTTCTATTGGTGTAACGTTGTAGCACTCAGGCACTAAGCAGTTTACAAATGTAATGTTGATACATGTCTATTTGTAGTGGGTACAGATAAGTTTTTATTTTGGGTTTCGTCGATATAACTCACGAACTTTTTCAAATAGTTTGTTCTATTAGGTACAAACTTATGAGCAGTTCAGAGGAAAATCTTTTATTTATCTTATAAATATGTATAAGTTTTAAAATAATGTAGGTAGTTCTGAGAAAAGTTTTATTGTTGAGATGTTTTTTCTACGAACCACCCATATGGTTATTCCATATCGAATTACTGATTCAATCACGTTTTTATATAGAGTTAATAGCATTCGAGGCATTTTTGGAATCAATATATATTTCTTAGCAAACTTGAACTCTGGATATAGGTACTACAAAAATCAAATTTTCTGTTTTTTGTTGAAAGATCTAACAAATTATGGTGCCACTTTTCCACTTTGTTGAAGTAGGTTATTAAATTTTATTTTTTTTATTGATAGATATTTGTTACGTGAATCTACACACAATTTTCAATGTCCCACTTTGTTTTAGAATCTCTGCTTAATTATCTTGTTTGATACTTACTTATGTTACGAAGAAATGAAAGAAATAGGTATAAACATTACTTTTACGCGCTTCATGCTGGATTCTAGACAACTTTATAAATACCTAATATTATAAATGGACTTGACGAAGATCTCCCATCTAATGAATGGCTCTAATTCACTTTCCAACAAATAATCACACTTTTTTGTGAGATACAAATACCTATTGTAACTTGTGATTTCGGGTCTAGAATCCTGCTCAAAAAGAATCACTAAAACTTTTCTCAAGTGTCTTTTTTGCAGAACTCTTATAAATATTCTTGTCTTCGTGATATAATCATTCCACTTGTCCTAATGTTTGAAAGATATTTGAATGTTTTGTTGCCCTTTTTACAGCGGCTGTGAAATTCCAGACAGTTAGTTCCATAATATTTGGTCCAGAACACGATAGGAACACGAAAACACTGAAATACCTACGAAGAGTCAAGAATATATTGTAGCATTATACGTTGTTCTCTAACAGGGAACTTGTAGTTATTTAATTTGATGTGTCTGAAATCACCCGAAGATGAATATAAACAAATACAAATAAATTATGAAGTTGGGTTCATTTCAGCAACCATCAATACAAAGCAATTCCTAGTTCACTCATATACTTATAATACGTATATGGGTTCACTAGATACGAAAATTGAATAACAAGCGGCAACGCTGTTAGAAAAAAGTTGGCGCGAAATGATTTTCGGGAAAGTCACTGTTCGGGATCAATACGGTCGGGACAGTTTACGGTCGGTGCAAAAAACGTTAGGGACCAATTATGGTCGGGAAATTTTACGGTCGGGAAGAAATATTGTCGGGAAGTTTATGGTCGGGATGAAAAACGTTTCGGGACAATTATAGCGAACCCTGAATGAATCTGTTCTTTCAGTGACAGAAAACAAGAATTTTTGAGTCTGGCTAATTTTTATTTCTTGAAACCATCCAGAAAGGATTTAAAAAGTGAAAAATTATGCATGTCCACTCATTTTCCCATTCATAGATATTTAACATTTTTTGCTAAATAAGAACATGAAGTTTATGAAAACAGCAGTCCGGCTTGTCTCTTTTGGCTTGGGCATTGATCTGTCTGAGAATCTGTTGATTTTGATTCAACAATTCTTTTGCCAGACATATTATCAATACTGACAGATTAGTTAGACTATTTTTTTCTACTCAACTTCAGAACCCCCACTGCTAGTGGGTGGGATTAGTGCTATTTTTACAATCCACTGAAAAAAAAAGAGAAAATGAGTAAGAAGATACGGGTGTTTTGACTCATTTTCCGCCCCAACTCATCGGAACCTCCTAAACACAAATGAATTTTGCTTAGAATTACTAACAAAACAATCTTATCCATGTTTGCTGACTAGAAAAAATGAGTACCGAAAATCGTCACTGCTTCCTGGACTATTATAAAGCACCCTGAGTAGGGTTTTTCCTAAATATTTCCGAAACCGTTCATAAAAAATTTATGAAATCTGGTAGGGTATAGTGGGGCGAACAGAAATTTGATACACCGCGCAAAGAAAAAATGTGATGCCCGTCTGGAACGTTAAAGACCATATTATGATGTTTTACATCTGCAAAAACAGAGGGCGCCAACGGAACAAGTGATCAGCCTGCATCGGGACATTGGTAAAAACGCATGTCAAGAAAATATTTCGTGTTGATTTGTCTGAGAGTGTTTTCAACGGCCGGCATGTTGAAGGCGATGATCTAGTTGAAGAAATCATCCAATATCTGTGGCGGCTATCACAATGACTCAAAACATCGAGAAGTTTGGATTTCTTGCATCACCTGTGAAGAATGCATGGACTTACGAAGGGTACACTTCTCACGACAAAAGAGATGAGAGAACAAAAACAATATTCTTTAAAGAAAAGTGTGTAATAAATGTTGTTAAGTTTTGAGTTTTTGAAAACTATCTCCGTTTTTTTGGAAATGTTGAGTTTTATTTTATCACCAAAACTATTCAAAAATATTCAATATAGCAAAAGTTATTACGAAAAAAACAAAATTTCCTTCCGATTTTTCCACAAACTTCTATATCGATGCATCGGCACCTTAAAGACGGGTTTTACTCAATATTTTTGAGACCGCTCCTAATGGAATATTGAAATTTGGTAGATTGCATGAACTTTTGACGCCAAATTAGCTCAAAATTTTTCATCAAATAAGGCGATCGAATCCTACTAACCCCATTCTTTGACCACAATAATGGACAAATTGCATACATGTTCAAATGACTTGAAATTTCATATACGTATTCTAGACAATATTTATTCGAAAGTCATCAGCGAAAAAAAATAAATCCCATGCAAATACTCAAAAATATACTAAAATAAAAAAAAAACCCAAATTTCACTGTATGATCAAACGGGGCGGATCTAAATTACCCTTTCTCTCGAGGGAGAGAGCTATAACAGTCAATACGCCAGACGGAGATGGATATAATGTATTCTCTGTGACGTCTTGGATGTTGATTGGCGCTCTTTAATTAGTGATTTCTGCATTAACAGAGGTCGTAGGTTGATTGTTCAGTTCTTACTTATCCTCATGTTTTTCATATTTCTAAATTGTTTCACGGGAAGTTTGCCATGCGAAGGGTTTTTTTGTAGATTTTAATCAAAGTAGAGAATTATAAATACAAAATTCATAGAACCATGTGAACCGTGGCTAACTGAAACTAAATCACGGTTGAATATTTGTCCGATTAATCGTTTACTCCAACAAACAGTCTTTGCTTTGCGCAAATATTGCGACATTTGTCCAGACTATAAGGCAAACTCCGACTCCATTCTTTTATAACATCTAATCGACCACAATGTGATTGAATAAAAACTTAACCTCACTTCTTTATTTACAAACAATATGTACGAAATAAAATGCAGACAATGTAGAAAGTTAATAATAAAAGACCTTCCTACGGAAACTAAAATTATAAACGCACATAGTCAACCCCTATTAAATAAAACAACAAGTTGCCAGTCAGTGCAAGAAGGAAACTTGGCCTTCTTAGGCGAGGACTATTTACCAGAATGGATAAACGAGAAGATTGAAGAGGTGCAATGGACAAAGGGCAGATTGAATTGCCCTCATTGTGACAGTCGAATTGGGGCCTTTGATTTTATTTCTGGCAATAAGTGTGATTGTACAGAAGTGGATTTGCCTGCTGTTCATGTTATCAAGAGTAAAGTGGATTTAGTTAAGATTTGATTGTTTTGTGATGCTTTTTTGTTATTAAACTTTCTTTATGATGTATTAGCTCTTAATTAATTTCGCCCATGAATTGCACAAAGTGCACAGGGGCCGCCTGTATTCAAATCCCTTGTCAAATCCATTTTGATCATTACTCGGTTCATTATTAACAGCCTAACCTATGGATTTGTATCTTCTGTAGCGGAACCTATGCCTATTTATTATGTACAGTTGTTTATATTTCACTCTTTACTCAATAGATATATCAGTAAATTTTGGTTTTACAAAAAAGTTTAAATGAGTAAATTTGAAGTATTTTCTATGGACATTCAGAATCTGATACTGCAAAAATGCATCGAAAACTTGAAAATGGCACACAACATGGTATTTTTTGAATGGGACACCCTTTATATGTTTGACTAGAACTAGATTGATAGATCTTTTTCTTCTAATTCCAAACATAATATCAAAGTCTATATATTCCAATAAGTCTGCTCACTCTCTCGACCAGCCCGAAATTCCGCCCCCTGCCTTCCCACCTCGTCTCGCCCGGCGTTCTCCCAGCCGGGCTGGTCATTTTATCAGTTGGCTGTTACACGGTGGCTCAGCCAAGCGTTGTATCGAGTGCGTCAAAAAATAGTGTCCCTAAATTTTATTTTGTGGAACTTATTTGTGGTGTTTTTATTTGTGTGCGATGGCTCCTCATGGAAGTTATTGTTGTGTGGATTCATGTGACAATCATAGTGTGATTAATAGACAATTTTCGTTTTCCCAAGGATCCTGTCAGGTAAGCTATAAACTTAATTAAAGCCTATGAGAATCTGAAACTCAAAATTATTTTTTGTTCAAGTATTAAATGTATAAATTGCTGGATAAATTGTGACATTTATTGAAATCTTCGTTATTTTAAGGTGTCAGCAATGGAAAGACGTCCTAGGATTTGTTGAAGAGCATAAGTATGCAAACGTAACACCTAGAGAAGCTTTCAACATCAGAATATGTAGCATTCATTTTGATGAAAATTCATTCACTTTGTCTGGGAAACGTTTATTGAGTACTTCCGTTCCTACAAAGTTACTTCTACGACATGAAGGTATGATGTTTTCATTATAATATAATATAATATATATATATATATATACAGGGTGTTTCAGAATAACATGCTAATAATAAAGGGGGTGATTCTTGGGCTCATTTTAAGAAAAAAAATTCATATGAACGTATGTCCTAAACGCCTTAACTTTTTTCCCAAAAAATATGCAAACCAAAACCCGCATGGACGGCACTGGTCAGAATAATTAAATTGTTGGTGCATCAAAGAATGAGTATTAATGCCTAAAATACATGACTCAAATTTCATAAAGATATCTACAGTAATGACAAAGTTATTGTAAAAAAAGTATCTATTTTTTAAAACTTTGACACCCTGTATCTCAAAAGTTAAGGCGTTTAGGACATACGTTCATATGAATTTTTTTTCTTAAAATGAGCCCAAGAATCACCCCCTTTATTATTAGCATGTTATTCTGAAACACCCTGTATATACAGGGTGTCCGGGAAAATGTTGGAGATCTCTTGGATTCAGATAGAACATTAAAAAATAAGATGACAAGTTCCCATAAATCTTTTTCCTAGCGGCCCTCCCTACGGAGATACGGCCCCCTAAAGGACCCCACTGGAAATCGGTTTTTCTTGAATAACTTTTAAACGACTCAATATAATTCAATGAAAATTTAATATGATAAACAGTAGTAAGGACCTCTCAAAATACTTCCCTTAAAACATAATTAGCTTGTTTAGTTTACCAGGGACGGACTAGATTGTACATTTTAACGCTCAAATTTTTAACACCCTGTATGATAAGGAGTTAAAAAAAATAAATTTGGATACCTTGAACATTAAGCTAAAGAAAAGGTACTCTTGTTCATTGTCGATAAAATGAACCATTTTCGAGAAAAAAACAATTTTTATTAAACAAAACCTCGAAAAAAGCCATGACGAAGTGGTGCTCTTGACGAAATTGTGAACCTAACGCTAGGAAAAAAAATTATGGGAACTTGTCATCTTATTTTTTAATATTCTATCAGAATCCGAGAGATCTCCCACATTTTCCCGGACACTATAATACATATAGATATACATATTTTTTATAATACTTAATTAATTTCCTTCAAGACTATTTTAGAGTTCGCATTTTTTCTTGCCGGCAGAGATTGCGTGTTTCGCATTGTATACCTAATATGTCAACATTTAATTATAAAAACGATTATATTATGATATTGTCAATCAAATTATTCCGGAAATCATATTTTGAAAAACAACTTTGGCTCATAGGCGAGATCGTTGCTCGCAATTGTTGCAATATTTAAATAGATTACTTATAGATTGTACTTAATTCAATTTTCGACATCGAGAAAATTCTATCAAGTACATTTTCCTCCATATTGTGAAATTATTCAAAATAAAATGAGATGAAATATTGAATATAGAATGTTAGGATTATTTTATGTTTGACAATATAAATGGAAAAAAAGAAACAAATTAAAAAAAATGTTTGTTTTTTCAAAACCAAAATACATACATTTGCTATTGCATTATTCTATTCATTTCGAGTGCACCTTGTAAACTCATTCGAAATAAATTCGTCGCCCGTCCCCTCGTATTTGCTCGTGAACCAGCAATGACTATGATTTATGGCCTCACGCAAAAAACGACGGCGTTTTCGAAAAGAACAAAGGAGTGACCGGACTTATTGGAATATATAGACTTTGATAATATGTTGGTATTTGGTTAAACGGTTTTTGCGCTATTCAAGTTCCCCTTTGTTTTCGAAAACATTTTGCGAAGAGGGAATTTTGACAAATGTCCAGCTTATTGATATTGGAATTGCCATGGTTATATCCAACTACCCATGGAACATTGATATATTTAAGTGGCTATAAAATTTGAACCATTGAAAATAGACCCCACAAACTATACATATTTGGAATCAGGAGATATTCTCCATCGAACTGTGATAAAATATTCGGTTTTCGACCACGGATTCTGAATGCTGGTGAGATTTACTTCAACTTTGATGATTTAAACGTTTCTCTACGATCAAAAATAAGAAAGTTATCCAATGGCTAAAATATAACGGGGCACTCTGTACATTGCAATAATAATTGACATTATCCATTCTTAATGGGCGATTTCCGATAGGAGCAGATCGACGGCGGGTGACGATAATTTGTTGAATGATTTTTCGATTGTGTTGTGTTATTTTGGAGTCCCAGCGTCAATAATAATAATTAGTAGGTAGATTTGTTTGGTTTCGATTAGATAAGATTAGAATGTTCCACTTTGGTTTTCGATTTCGTGTTTTTTCTTCTGGTTGAGGATATCTTACATTATTGTGCAACTTCAGAGCAGACGACGCCAACGGTGATTTGTTGGATGGTTTTTCGATTGTGTTGTGTTATTTTGGAGTCCCAGTGTCAATAATAATTAGTGGGTAGATTTGTTTCGTTTCGAGTAGGATTTGGATGTTTCACTTTGGTTAAGGATTTAATAATTTTTCTTTTGATTGAGGATATCTACATTTTGTGCACAAGATGCACATCAGTTCTTTTCTTCTTACAAGTTGGATTTCAATTTTGAGATGGATTTGAATCAAAACTGGGTTTTGCCTGGGCTGCTCGGAGAGCGGATAATTCAGCTAGTTCATTAATAATATGATAGTAAGCTAATTTCCTGTTGGAAACTAGACCAGTTTTCTTTGGAGCATAACTTTGTGCACTAGATAAAACGGATGGTGGACTGTTCTCGGCCGTTATTGTCAATAGTTTCAATCGACTGAAATAATATGGCGGCTTACAAAGTCGTAGGCATGAAAGGTTCCACCGGTAGACTCAATCGCAATATGATGACGCCACGAGTCCTACTTTGACCACACTCCTTTTTCAGGTATTTAGTGATGGTTGGCTTTTTTATTTCTTGTCAATTAAGGTAAGTTTTCTGAGAAAATGCTACTGATGACTTCCAAATATTGGGTAGAAATCTTATATAAAGATTCGAGTCATTCGATGTATGCAAATTGTCCATTGTTCCGAACGAACCGAACTAGCAGAGCAGAGTGCGTTGTAACGGATCGTTCTAGTGAGAAAGTTTCACCACACCGAACCGAACAAGTAAAAAATTTTCCGCTCCTTCTAGGTGAACAAGAAAATGCGAACCTGACAAAATCAAGAGTAAAGGCACGAATTGATATCGGGAATTTTGGAGAAAAAGCTTTTGTGTATTTGTTGCATGTCAAATGAAACACAAATCTAAAAAGAAAAAAACTTTATTGAAAACATTGTAAAAGTATATAATATAAAGAAAATATCATAAGATATGTATGTATATGGCATAAAACCAACCACCATGATGTATAATATTATAATAATGTTAGTCAATAATAAAACTATAGACATAATGTACAAACTATAATATTTTGAGCATAAAATTATTTGGTTTAAATTTTTTTGGTTCCAATTGAAATAATTTTGATTTGATTTGGAACACCTTGAAATAATCGGAGTTATTTTAAATGAGTTGAGACAGGATGTTGATGGTATGAAGAAATTTGATTAAGAGAGCACACTGTTCATTGATTAGTAAGAGATATTTTTTTTTGTAAGAACACCAGGTCCACAAAATGGTCGATCCAGAAAATGCAATCAACTACACCCTGTAAATAACTCATCATCATTAACCTAAAGTGTTTTTTTACCTCGTCAATTGTCACTCAACACGCATTATAACAATATCTTATTGTCAAAGGTACATAGACATTGAAACTAATATTCTTATGGCAGTTTCATGGTATTAAGGCACCATAAACTTTCAAAATTCGTTCGTCATTGATATGATTCCAACAGATAAGACTAGAATAACTATTACTACGTTTTGATATGATGCTTTCTTCTGAAATTATGATTAAATTAACTTACCGGTAAGTTAGTATGTGTGCAGTATAAATAAATGCAAGTAAAATAAATAATATTGTACAAGAAAATCAGAAAGCTTCGTTTGAGATTCACAACACTGGTATTACCTACCCTATAGGATATGTGACAATATTTATTTACCTACATCACTGTTGCTTACATCCCCCCTCCTTGGATTTCTTCTTCTTCTTCTCCAACGAAGCCGTCCTCCTCTGTCCCTGAATAGGCATATAAGGAGGTGCAGGACTGTCGTCCTCCAAATCCACCTCGTTAGCAGGCAGAACAAGAATAGGACTTGTGGTACTACTGGATGTACTTGTAGTAACTGTACTGGAGGTGGTATCGTAGCTAGATGGAGGGCGGTAGCCTCCAGCTCGTCGAGGATATGTGGGATCGATTGCCATTGCTATATTGGAGTGCATTGGGGAAGTGCTGCCTGTGAAGTTGATGACAAGTTTGACAGGAGTGATGTTGGACGAGTTAGTTACCTGATAAGCTACCGCTGCTGGAATTAAGTGTGTCAGTTGCTTCAGGGTCGGGCATTCTTGGTTTGTTGATTTTATTCAATGGAGATCTGCATAAGAAACGTTCATGATGGAATTTGTTTCAATCAATATTAATTCAAACGAACATTGAACGACTAGAAATATCATAATACCCCGATCGTAGGCGATTAGTTTGTATCCCTAACATTTTGTTCTTGTTCTGATTTGTTTTACATTTTGTTATTGTAGAACTCAAATAAAACATGTTAGGTTAAATATCGTTAGGTAAGCTTGAGGAAGCAGCTGAGTTCATAGCTTATCCGAATTCGACAGAAAAAAATCTCTCGGGCGGTTCTACCTTTTTTTTTGTTCGTTAAGAGTTTTGCGATGACTCCAAGCTAGTGCGTGATTTTCATACTCTGGAGCAAACCAAATGCATGATCACAGAGCGTGCGAGCTGAGAAAATTCCATAAGTCAAATATCAGAGTGATTCTCGAAACCGTTTCTATTATAGTGTAGTTTTGATATGAATGTTTTGGATTTATGAACATCCAAGTTCCAAGACGATATCTATGGTGGAATGAGAAAACCTTACCCTAAAATACATGAATAGATATTCTGTAGAAATGTTTTAAGTTTGTATTTGAGGATGGGGAAGATGAATTTTATTGGAGAAAGCAGAGGTTAAAATACCAGGTATAGTAAGCAATACAATAGGTAGATGGTTGAAAATATTTATTTTATGTTGTATAGGGTGTCCCATTTTGGGTAGTTTTGCGGGGTATCTCCGTCATTCTTATAGATAGAAAGTTGCGGTTTTCGCGACAGTGTGCTACTTTTTCGCAGAATCGAGTTCCACGGGAAAAGTATAAAACTTTCGATTTTGCCTTCGGAATTTGTATACAGGGTCAGGTCAAAAAGTTAAAGGCTAAATTTTTTTTTTTTTTTAAGTGCATACTTTTATATATTTTTGAAAAGGTAAAGAAAAGACAAATCTTATGGACTATAAATATACAGGGTGTTCCATTTGAAAAAATAAAGTTGGGTCCGATAACTTTTTGACCTGACCCTGTATACTAATTCCGAAGGCAGAATCGAGTTCTACGGAAAAAGTTATAAAAGAAACAGTTTTCACATTTTCCATAACTTATCTGATAGTTTAGATACGAGGGGTACCTTAAAATGCAACATTTTCAGTTTAGCCCTGTATCTTAAAAACTAAAAGGGCCATGAAAATGTTGTTAACGGCATCTTTAGTTTCACAAAAAAGGGGCACACTGTCGCGAAAACCGCAACTTTCTATCTATAAGAATAACGGAGATACCCCGCAAAAGTACCCAAAATGGGACACCCTGTACTCTCATTTACATGAATATCTTACCTCAAATGGGATCTTGTGTCTTATAGCGACCCACGAATTTCATGAAATTCTCTTTTTAGAATGATAGTAGACCTTCTAAAACACATTATAAAAAAAATAATTTGCGATATTTCCAGTTTTTTTGGAAAAACATGCAAAATTTCCCAATTTTCTAACCTTTTTGTCAAGTTTCTTTTCGCAAAATCGTGGTTAGTTTGGGTTGATTTGGGTTAGTTTGTGCTGGTTAAGTTTGGTTTAGTTTGGGTTAGTCTCGGTTCGTTTGGGTTGGTTAAGATTGAGTTAGTTTGTGTTAGAGAACATATTGAAAGTCTTTACTCTTCCAGCACTTGGCAACATCGCACATCCGCTCAACCGGCTCAACCAAAAAAGCACCCCAGACCAAGATCAACATATAACTGGTTGCCTCACTTTTACGGTCATGACGTCATCTGAACGGAACAGAAACCCATGGGCAAAATCAGTAGATCTTCTTTCAAAACAGTACTTCTGGCAAACTTGCGAATGACACATGACACGATAAGATGCAGACCGATGCAACCGAATGACAGGACTCAGTCTACTGCAGACGCTAGACTCCGATGACGTCATATTTTTTCCCCCTCCGTCTCTTACCTCAGGCGAAGTAAGGCAACCTGTTATATAGAAACCTTGCCCCCAGACCAGCGCGGATTTCCTTGACTTTTGACACTTCATGACACATAAAGCTCATGACATATAAAACATCTAAATGTGTCATAATGGTTGCGTTTGTTATTTCGGTGTAGGATAGTGTGATGCAGATTGATTTTTGTAACTAATGGCGTTGTTTGATTGCCTTTATTCAAACAACGCCAATGGCTACCAGTGTAAAGGAAATCCACCAAACACGTTAGTACGTTTAATAAAAATATTCTATCCGAAAAACCAGACAAACATTTCACAAACAAAGCCACCCTGAGTTTTGCAGTGTAGAAAAGCGTGCACTAGTGGAGCATAACAAACATACCTAATATGTCCAATAAATGTCAAAAATCAGAGAAAATCCGCGGCAGAAAAATTCGCGCCAATTTGCGAAAGCCTTTATTGTAAGCATTGATCCGTGCTTTTGACTATTTTGAGTTATGGCGACTACGATTTTCACTTACACGTTACTAACTCACGTTATAAGGGTTGTAGTCTTTGAAAAAAATATTCTCGAAGTGCTTCACTAGATTTTGCGAAAATTCACTTTTCAAGTAGATAAATGAGATAATACGGTGAATTTGTTAATATTCTCTAAGTAAAGTGAAGATAATAAGTCCATACATGCGACCATCGTTTGCAAGGTTGTTGTAGTATTATTGTGAACCTTCGAACATTGAACTACTAGAACAAGCATAGCACCCCGAACGTACGCGATTTGTTTGAATCGATGATACTTTGTTTTTGTTTATATTTATGTAATGTTATTTTGTCTTATTCGTGACAAAATCTATACAATCCAACCGTCCATGAAGAAGCTCCACAAACACAGCACTTCATTGGCATAATTGCCACATTAAATCTTCTTCTCCAGCACCAATACATTATTTTCAACTGGAAAATGACAACAACTGTCACTTTGACGAATCCATTGACGTCATAGCAACGCATTTCAAATACCTCGATTGATGCCCAACGTTGCCGTCTGTGATAAAAATTCTTCTACGTAAGTATTCAACGACAAGTAGTAATAGCGATGGAAAAATGGCTAAACTTTCCTTGAATTTTGAAGAGGAATACATTTATTTGATGATAGTGAACTTCAAGTCATTGTTATTGAATTGGTGACAGAAAATCTGTTGAAATGTATTTCAAGGAAGTAAATATGGCAAACCAGGAGCTTGCTTTCCCCTTTCCCCCCATGTCTACATTGACATGTTCGACTCACACAATATTGTCTGTTTATGCTTCTAGTGGTTCAATATTCGAAGTTGCGAACTTATAATAGATAAACCGAAACGCGGTTGTGTATGTACTGTTAGAAAATAAAAGTTAGAAAATGCTTATAGTGCCAACTGGTTTGGATCCATTGAACTAACAATATTTGTCAATACAAAATGTCCATATAGATAGTACGATAACAAATGAAAATGTAAACATTGTAAACAGATATGACAGCTGTCACGCATCTGTCAACGTTCGATTAGTTCCAGTGTTGCCGGTTTGAAATGAAGATCCATATCAACTTCTTTGTGTAAAGTTTAAATGGAGCCGTTCGTGCATTAAACGACAATCGGTGAATTGTATCAAGTAATAATGACAAAAAAAGGCTAGATATTTCTTGAATAATGTGGAGGAGTACATGTATTCGTTGTAAGTAAAGCAATTATTATTAAAAATTGAGACGGAGAATCTGAAGAAAAGCTTTCAAAAAAAGTGAATATGACAAAAAATGAGTTTGCTATCTCCCTATCTCATAATGTTTATGATGACAACACACAACAATGTTTATTTATGATTCTACTAGTTCAAAGTTCGAAGACCCCAACTGACTTATTCCCAATCATTTCAAAAATTAGACCATGATTCCGTCTCATCAAAAAGTTTCGTTTTTTTTTATTGATTTTTCGTTTCAGAAACCGTCAAATTCCAGTTTTTTTACTGGAATACCTCAATTTCTCAATAAATAAAAAAATGCTGAAAAAAATCTCACAACAGAACAAAATTGTTTTAAAAGATCCATCACTCACCTCAACTCCAAATGGTTAGGCCTACTAGCCCCACTCTTCTCCGGTGTCCCATTAATACTTCCTCCTTTTCTAGGACTATTGTATCCCTGAGCCGGTCCTTGGTCGCCTCTTTCCGGTAACACATCAGCTGGCAAACTATAGCTAATATCCTCATCATCCGGATTCGGAATATTATAAATATCCGGTACAGCCGCCACATTCTTAGGAACTGTAGAACCAGGACTGATCAAATCAGCTGGAAACGCATACGAGTCATCGGGCATTATTTGCCCGGTGTTGCACGGAATTGGCTCTTGCTGTTGTTTCTTGGCAAGGGCCTTTTGTTTCGCTCGTTCTTTAGCCCTTTTGGCTTTGGCGCGTTCGCGTTCTTGCAACAATTTGGCCAGCTCTTTATCTTGCGCTTCAATAGCCAAAAGTCGGTCGCGGTTCATTATAGCATCTCCTGCACTGCCTTCCTCTTCCTGTTGCAGTTTACGGGCCAGTTCAGCGTCTTTTTCTTCTTGTAATTGTCTGGAAATGGCCAGTTCGTCTAGAGGTATCCCCAAATCTGCATTATGGTCTCTAACCACTTCTATTCGATTCATATCCTCTGATTGGTGTGACTTGTAAGGTTCAATGTACATTTCACCACTATCAACGTCATGTATTTCATAGTCAATGGGTCGGCCATTTTGCGGCAGCGGCATTGGAAATCCTCTCTTGGGCAGTTGAGGCAAATTTGCGTGATAATTCATGGGCGTAGGTCTGTGAGGACTTTGCTCTTTGGGCATGCGCGGAGGCAAAGACGGAATTGGCCTGCTTGGTGACAGATGAGGAGGTGGCAGCTGTTGTTGACGTTCCACCCTCAACCGTTCTTTATCCAGAAGTTGCCGAGCAATATCCTGATCCCTCATTTCTATAGCTCGTTTCTTCATTCTCTCCTCTCGTTCTAATTTATCTGCCAGCTCTTTGGCCACTTTCTGATCGTGTTCCTCTTGTTCCTGCAACATACGGTGATATATAGCGGCAGCTTGTTCAGCCATCTCTTGTTCTTTAATCTGTTCATTTTTGGCGCGGGGAAAGTCTTCTCGCACTTGGGCATTTCGGTAGCGGTTTCCGGATAGATGGTCGGTGAATTCTTGGTTTTGGAGTCGGTACGCTAGGGCGGAGTCTTCACGAACCATCCATTCCTGAAATAAAGTGAAGTAAGTGCACTGAAAAAGAGGTAAACATGTTTCAATGTACCGCATGGGATGTTAACAAAAATAGTTTTACATCGTCAGTTGGTCTAGAACATCGTTAAAAATATAACTCAATATTTAACAACAGTTTATTAATACAGGGTCTTACAAAACTTTGAACTAAAAATATATTTTCTGCGCCGCTGGTGATGATAAATTTGAGTGTGATATATGACATATAGTTCAGTAATTGGGGATCAAAAGAGGAGTCTACCTGGAAAAAAGTCGGGAAGTTTTGAAACATTGTAGGTTTGTAAGTTTCGACGTCCCTAACTAGAATCCATAAAATGCATAACTCGAGACTTGCCACCATATTGCCAAAATTGCGCCTCAAAATGCTTTTTTGACAATATCTATGCGTTTTTTGGAAAAATATTTGGAGAGCAAAATTAAAGAAGATGAAATTTACTACAGAAAGTGTTCTGAGGAAATGTTTGCTAAAGTTGACCGTTTAGGCATGAGAGTTCAATGTATGACCACATAAACTACTCCAAGAAATTAACGCACCACCTCTAATTTTCACAAAAGACCATGTGTAAACATGTCCTAGGGTAAATCTTGACATCTCCTTCAGGAAAGAGCTATCTAGCTGAACAAGAAATAAAAACATGAAAAAAGAGCAAGGCTTTAAGGTTTTGAAAATAAACAGATTCTATTCCTACCACTAAATTCCACTAAGTGTTTTAAAGTTCCAGAGCAATAGTGTTCCTATCATTGACTTTAATACTAAGAACTCAATGGTTCCTATACAAAGCATAGAGTAAAATGCGAATTATTGGTGTGAAAATTCAAAAAACTGTGGAATTAAGTGATAAGTACAATTTTTTTTTATCGTGAAAACCTCGACATTGTTCTTTCTAAATGTTGTTATCCCTTATTCGGCTAGATAGCTCCTTTTTTGAAGAAGATATCAAGATTTACCCTAGGACATGATTACTCTTATGTAAAAATTATAGATGATGCGTTAATTTCTTGGCGCTGTGCATGTCGTTAACTTTTATGAACTCTGCCTAAACGGTCAACTATAGGAAAAAATTTCATAGAAACATTTTTGTAGGAAATTTTATGGTCATCAATTTTGCTCTCCACGTATTTCTCCGAAAAACGTTTTTGAGATATTTGCAAAATACCAATTTTAGAAGAAACCTACAAAGTTCCAAACTTCCCGAGTTTTTGCCAGGTGAAAATCCCCTTGGATTGAACTAATAAACTTGTCCCAAAATTTGAACTACATAACAAATAAAATATTCAACTACTAACAAATCATTCCCTAAAAATGCAAAAATCAAAATTCAAGTGTGTGCGCACTGAATATCACGTTCACTTTCTGATTTACCTAATCAGAAAAATCGCTAATATGTATCCAATTAGTCAATCTGGTCAGATCTCGTCGGTTAAGTTCATGGTAAATGGAAGGTTTGTCTTTGATTGGTCTGTATGTGTGACATTTTTCAATTTTATTTTGTTCTTTCACAATCTAGACATGTGCGGGTCTCAAGTCCAAAGAAGAGTTCTATAGTGTCAGAATTATTGCTTTGGATGACTAGCGGGTGTTGTATAATCGAATTCTTCCAAATTCTTTGTGTATCGTTCTCTCCGATAGCTTTCCAACTGGAAAAAATCCATTATAAAATATTTAATATCCTCCTGCACTATTTGTTCGAAATCTTCCGTATTGTTGTGAACCGTTATGTATTTTTGTCATCACATATTGTGGTTAAGGCGACTCCCAAACCAAATATAAAATAAAAGTTTGCGTTCTGTTTGTGGGGATTCACAAAAAAAAAAGTATTGCAAGGAAAGCGGCGAGAAGCGGCAAAAAATAATTGTATTTTATAAAAGCCTCATACCTGAGATATTTATTGAAAAAATATATCAGATATGTTTTGATATCCTTTTTTTAAACTTTGTTCAAGTTAAATGAAATATTTTTTTGAAGTGATGACGATACTAAAATCGTAAGAACCACCACGTATGTTCGAATAAAAGTAACAACTCATTTTGGTAAAAAGAAAAGTATATACCTTTAAAACTTGGAGCCATATTCTCCAAAATATGTAAGTAAAAAACCGATACACACCACAGCTGCAGTTTATATTGATACTAAGAAGGTTTTGAGAAAAAAAGGTTCACGTTTTTTTTTTGTGTCCATTGGAAGCGACACTTTGCGCTCCTTGCATTAAATGTTTTTACTATTGGTTTTGGCTGTAAACTCAAAACTGTAAAATACAAGTTCCAAAAGTTTCAAAAGTATATTGTAGCCTTCGCAATCTGATAAGCTTTCTTGGTTTAGTCTGTTCATGCAGTTTGCATATTTACAGTCATTGCAACATTTTATTCCCGGAGCAATGCAGACATATATTATCGTCAAAGTTTCTCCCACATCATCAAACACGGGTTCTGGAGTAGAAAAATTGACCTTCCAAGTACTTTCTTTCTGGCTTCTTTTGCATGTGGCACTTGTAGCAAACTATCACTTGATACAGAGATCTAACAAAACATATTAGACTCAATTGAGTTTCGTCTTTGTTATACTGGGTGGTCCATTTAAGTTGAGACAGCCCGATATCTTAAAAGTTGAAGTAAAAGTAGGAGTTATTGGGTTCTGTAGTATTAAAAAATGAAGAAAAAAACATGTCCAAAACGTTTTAAACTATGAATCACAAAGTTGACAAAACAATACCCATAAGTAGCTACACACTTAATATTATTGCAGAGCAGAAAGATCTTGACTGACTAGTTAAACATCAAGCTTGAGGTTCTTGAGGTTGCAGTCATATGACTATATTTAGTACGCACAACACCTGCCTACGTTTTATGACTTTTAAGTCGTGTTTTCCATAGTGTAAAACGTCTTGACTATGTTTTTTTTTGATTATTTTTCACAATCCAAAATCCTGATAATTTTTTAGGGCGTTTTTCCACCGCAACTGTCACGGCAACGAGAACGAGATTTTTTGAACCGAGCTTGACGTCCCGTCGACGGCGATCGTTTTTCCACCGCGAACGAATTCGGAATCCGGAGGCTCAGTTTCAGCATTCAGTTGATGAGTTTCAGTAATTCAGTTTGATTCTGCGGTCATATGTTAACGCATTTCCGTGAAGATAAACGTTTAAAAGATGGTTAGTTTATCTTTGGACACCTCTCCTTCCACGAATATCCTTTGCCTTATATGACTTCTATCAATGAATAACTAAATAACATAATAACAACAAACAACACCACGAACGACGCAGAATGCAGTACGCGCAAAATCGATGGTATTTTCTATCGCCAACATATCGGCCCGTCAAAATCTCGGGTGACGGGCCTGCAGTGGGCACGCGGTCTATTGTAATCATATATCTATTAACTCTATATGGGAACCGTCCCATTTGAACCATAAGCGACGCTTGAAGCCAGGATGAGATAGAAAATCGCATAAGTCTATCCTTTTCTATCGCGAGAGGACCGTCTCCTCGCGATAGAAAAGGATAGACTTATGCGAAAAATATATAGGAAAGGAGGGCCTTCTATCTCATCCTGGCATCAAGCGTGTAGAATTGATTCCCATATAGTTATTAATAGATATATGATTGTAATGCATGTACCGCTACTTCGGTGCCGTCATCTCGTTCTCGTTGCCATGACAGTGACGGTGGGGGTGGAAAAACGCCCTTAATGTCAGAAGACCCAATAACTGTAACTTTTCAAATAACTAACGTTTTTTAGATCAGGCTGTCTCATCTTGAATGGTCCACCCAGTATAACAAAGATGAATCTATGTTTTATTATGTCTAAATCAATATCAATTAAGAATTTGGTACAATTGCCACATTCAAAAGAAGCCAAAAAAAAAAAACTTGGCAGGTCAATTTTTCCACTCAAGAACCCGTGTTCGATGATGTGAGAGACACTTTGACGATAAGATGTGCCCACATTGCATCAGGAATAAAATGTTGCAATGACTGTGAATATGCAAACTGCAGTAACTGCCCCAACCAAGAAAGCTTATCAGATTGCGAAAATTATTGATCTAAGGTTTCAGAATCTTTTGGAACTTGTATTCACAGTTTTAAGTTTACAGATAAAACCAATTGTAAGCCCTCATAATAACGCTATAATAATAATATTTAATCAAGGAGAGGCGGCGCGGCAGCACGGCATTGCAGTTTGAAGGCCGAGCGCCCCCCGTGCGGAAACTCAACCAACTATAACTCGAAAACCATATAGCTAAGAATGTTGATTCTTTTCTCAAAAACTTGTTTGAACCTTTGACATTATTTCGTTCGCAGATGGTATAGCAAAATTACTTAAAACAAAAAAGTTTCTAGCCAACTGAAAATTGTTCTACAGAAAATGTTATGTTGAGTTTTTTCGCAGTTTTACAAGAAAAATAAAATTTTCATACTAACGAAACTACCCCGGCTACATTCTTGCACAGTTCCTTCATCAATTAAAAAAAAAATCTTGAGATCTGGATTGTCTCCGGAGATATGGCGAAGTATGTGTGAAAAAGTAGTGAAACACACTTTTGACAGATTTATGACATATTTCGTGATAACAAAATTTCGGTCTTGCTAAAAAATGTTGTAGTTGCAGATTTCCAATGCCCAGAGACCTAGTCCATCATTTCATAAACATCCCATGTGGTTTTACGCCAAAAAAATATATCAAGAACGAGACGACTTTTTCTCTGTTTTGCAGTGCACTTAGTACAAGACTTAGTAGCTAAACTGTTATACTACTCTTAACTTGTATGTATGGAGAGTTGAAAACAATGAGAACCCCTCGGAAATGGAAAAACTCTTGTTTTATGAATAACTGTATGCAAGCAGAGTTAACTCTCGTTTATTCCTGTCTAGATTTGTTCGATTTATCAAAAATATATCGTTCAATTATTGACGATGCGGGTGTATTCGACCTAGTTGGCCATCGCGATAGCCCAGTTTCATTGAAGAGCATTTACAGCGAGCCCCAATTATTCATTCCATGACTAATGTGATGTGAGCACGTAGAGGACAGCTCAAGCTAAACTTTGTAGCAACTTATCTGCTGCGGTTTAGATTTTTTTCAGTACATAACTTAGCGAAAAATCTTGTATGATAAGGCTGATAATTTGCCGGTAACTAGTTGTGCTTGTTTCAATTTTATTGTGAATACATTTTTTCGCAACTACTTTTTGCAGAAAAAAAAACCAACATGTTCATAATTTTCCGCTAATTAGTTGTGCTTGTTTCAATTTTGTCGGGAATATATTATTTTGTTTTGCAAGAACGTGTTTCGCTAACTTCACATGAAGCTAGCGAGAAATCATTAAAAATCATTTGCAGAAATGGGTTAAAGAAGTGAATACCTACGATAAAGAATCAAATGCTTCGATTGGCATTTGGTTAAATTTATGAGCAAATTACAAAAAAGCAATTAATCAATAGAGTGGCAGGAGATTCAAATCGTATAAGTCATCGGTCAAACAAATTGAATAACTACCTACTAAACAAAAGGTGGACCAAGAGGTGGACAAATTGTGAAAACCATTTCGTTTAAGTGTCCACAACTTGGACAAGTGAATATGATGAAGAAACAGAAACTTTCATCGACATCGGTTAAGTTTATTAGCAATAAGTTATAATAAAAAAATCCAAAGCGTTCAAGTAGACATGAAATGCAAATCATATAAGTCGTCTCGTCTCTAACTGGACAATGAAAGCTGAAAGCAAAAAGTTAATAAAATACAAGTTTTTCCAACTTTTTATTAATTCATTATAAATAAATTGAAAAACAAATGAACAAATGGTGGAAAAAATGGTATTGAAGTGTCCACTAGCTTGACATGCGAGGACAATTGAAAAAATATACCTTTATTAATATTTGTTTTATCTGTTTTTCATTATTAATAATAAAAAATGTTGGAAAAGACATAATAATGCTCTTACATATGTAAATATCCACTGGACCATTAAACCTTTCTATTTTTACGACCTTTTTTTGTATTTTGGGTAATAGAAACTGATTTAGGGCAAAATCTTGTTAATAATCATAATTAGTATAATTCGGCATCGGCAAGTTAGCGGAAAATTATAAACATATTGCATTTTTCCTGAATATGATTTTAAAGACTTTTCGCTAGCTTCATGTGAAGTTAGCGAAACTCGTTGTTGCAAAAAAAATATATTCACGACAAAATTGAAACAACAACTCACTAATTAGCGGCAAATTATCAGCCTTATCACGCAAGATTTTTCGCAAGTTGTTTCGCTTACTTGATTTATATGATTTTTTTCACTTAGCATTTTACTGCTCTGCCTCAGTGACACGCATTTTTTTCCAAATAATTAAAATCGTCAAAACTCTCGTCAAAACTCAACACTGAACGAAAAAAATACCACGATTAGGTGCAAAAAACGGTAACAATTGTTTATACGGTTTTCTGCTATTTTTTGATGATTTTAAAATTTTCTTATATAGTCACATTCTAGTGTCTTAAGGGATTGCAAATTCACTAGCGGAGGAAAAAAATTATGATATTTTGTTTTTGTAATAAATAACGTATTTGCGATGCCGCTCATCCATTTATGTCAGAAAAAACTAACTCAAACTAACCAAAAGTAGCCCAGATTACCTGACAACCTAAAAAAAAATCTCTCCGTCTCCGCCAGTGAATTTACAATCCTTGAAGATACTAGAATATTGCGTCTATATAAGAAAATTTGGAAAAAATCGAAAAATAGCAGAAAACCGTGTACCTATACAGGGTGTCCAAGAGGTCATGGATCAAACGGCTTTGGGTGATAGAGGACGCTATTTGCAATAAGAAAAACCACATAGATATATTGTTATCCAATTGTTGATTGTTTCCGAGGGGGGCCAATACAATGGCCAACTTATTCGCCCGACGTGAGCTGACTTGATGTTTTATGGGGCTATTTCGAAGAAGATGGGTATTCAACAGTCCCCTGATGAGCTGACACTCCTTAAAAAAATTATAACTGTTGAGAAGCAGATCAGGCACAATAAACAAGCCCTATGACGAATTAAACATTTTGTTTCGCAGGACGTGCAGATTGTGCATTAGAGCAGATTGGGACTTTTTTGAATATCTAAATCAATAGAATTCCATTTTTCACCCCGAAAATTTCAAATGATTTTTTTCATAAACTAGATGTGTGTCTAAAAATAGTGTTTTTTTGAGTCGTTCACCGAGTGTTAGGTACAGGGTTATTCATTATATTTTGACACCCATCTACAGCTCTTATTGCGAGTGATAGAAAAAAACTTTAAATACAAAAGTTTTGGTTATGGGGGTTATGTAGAAAACATGTAGCTTCGTTTTTAATGGAATGTTGATAGTTTATATGATTAAGTTAGTGTTGTGAATATTTGTTGTAGTTTAAAAAAATATATTTTTTAAATTCAAATAGTTTCAAAGTGACTGAACCAAATGCCTACAAACCATATATATTTGAAATCAGATTAAAGAGATCTTTCATTTTAGTCAATAATATACAGGGTGTTCCATTTAAAAAAATATGACTTAATGAATTTTTTCTATGTTATGATTTCGATTTGTTGATTCCGCTATCACCAGAAGATACTACGTGAAAAAAACCAAAACTTTTGTATTTAAAGTTTTTTTCTATCACTCGCAATAAGAGCTGTAGATGATAACCCTGTACATTTTTTTTTTGCGAAATTATTTTTGCCGGTAACCTCTATCTCCGCCACTGGTGGACTGAAGAGCTTGATATTGGTATATTGGTGGATATTTTAGCTTTTCATGTTATCATGTCTTATATCAAGTTTGGTTGAAATATGATTTTTGGTTTGAATAAAAAAATCGTTTTTTTTTCATGAAAATGTCAACTCCCTGTATCTCGAAAACGATCAACAATTGAATAACAATATACGGTGTGTCCACTCTGAAGTCGCCCACCCTGTTTTACATATCGATGATTTTTCGTTTAAAACACACATTCTGGGATTTTATTAACATCTTATTAATAAGAACGTACAGGAAGACTCAATGAGCAGTATAAGTATTAAATTAACAAATTAACAAAAAAAAAACCAAAACAGTACATTTTTTTTTTTTAAATGTGAACAGGGATGTTGTCAGTTTTTTTCTAAAAAAATCCCCGATACGATTTTCTGAAATTTGATCCACTTTGAACCCTCATAATAACCCAAAAGTACGTCCCTGGGACTGATTTGGTATAATGTTCAAAAAGTGTTTGACGAGACCTAACAAACAAAAAAAAAAAAAGAAAATCGGTTAATAACAAGAATGTTACACCCTGTATGTGGTTTTTCTTATTGCGAATAAATAGCGTCCTCTATCACCCAAAGCCCTTTGATCCATGACTTCTTGGACACCCTGTATGCAATAGTTACCCAAAAAACATAACATTGTTTCAACTTGAGAAAAAAACTGATGAAGAACCCTGTGAAGAACATATTGTTTTTTTCCATCATACAGATGATGGGATGGAATAATACGTAGTCTTGTACGTAGTATAACTCAAAGGGGTCCCCGGTTACTTCATTTGAAGAAGGAAGAAAAGGTACAAAAACAATAATATGTAAGTAGGTAGGTACTTGATTGGAAATATTATAAAACAATTAAAAATAAGGTAAAATTATGATTTTTTAATAACTAATGCTTAAATTCAGTCTAAAAACATAAAATAACAGATAAACTAAGGAATTCTTTAATTATTATTAGACTTCTAATTGCATACCTGGCACACTTCATTGACCCTTCCACTCTTTGGCAAAGCCTCCTCCTGAGTAAATCTGGACATCTTGCACTTGACACCACTAACAAAGACTAGTCACTACATTCAAAGGAAGTTTGAAAAAAATCCACTAATTGCCCATTGATTAATCATTGAAAAACAAGTCACCCATTCGGAAAAAATCTCATTTCCTTTCCTTTCCTTTCTTCTACAAGAAATTCTTTTCGAAAAGGAGAAGGTCTTACGCCCGATAAGGCGATAGAAAGAGACGGGAGATAAATAAACAAAACGTGACAACTCAGGTGACAGCTCAAGGACAAGTCGGATATTATTTTGACAGGTGCAATCTGCTGTACGCTTGTCACGTGAATAGATGTTTAATTACGTGTGATAGGTCACATGGTATTCTACGATCTCTGACCTCAGCCAAACGTCTAGACATACGAATAAAGTTCCCATTTTGATTTCTTATTTGCCAGCAGCGTTGCCAGTACTCCGTTGATTTTGACAAAAAAATGATAATTCTTTCGTTTACCGACTATTGCAATTTCTATTTTCTTTTTGCATTACCTTTATTTAGACCCTTCTAGAAGATGTTTGCAACCATTGAAATGTTGCGCAAATGTGTGGTTATGTGACAATCTTACGAGGCTGGGAGCGAATAGGAATAGGGAATAGGGATGCTGGGTGGGCAAGGTTAATTGATAGTAGTAAGGTTGCGTCGTTATACGTTCGGATTTCGGACGAATCAGAATTCAGACAAAAATGACGTCAGCCGGCTCCGATCCGGTTCTGAAATTCAAATACACATCTAAAAAAAAGATAGAATATGGTTCACACTTGATAATGAGAAGATATTTTACTGTATACCAAAAGCAGTGTGATAAATTACCCTCAAACACGTTTAAAAACGGCCGACACTCGGTAAAAAAAGTTTTAAGACCCTGAAATACGGACATGTTATGACATCAAGATGACACACCGATGACAAGAATGTCAATAATGGAGCTCGGTGACGGGATCGATGCGGTTTATCGTTCCTGGATTTCCGATTCCCTAGTTACGGCGCAACTTCTACATATCAATTAACCTTGCTGGGTGGGTAGAGAAAAGCGCAAAAATCGAAAAGAATACTCAAATCTTTGATTTATTTATTGTGAACTTCTATCTCAAACTAACCCAACCTAACCCAAACTCACATTTCACTGTCTTTTGGGTAACAATTGCTTATACGGTTTTCTGCTATTTTTGGATGTTTTTCAAATTTTCTTGTATAGTGACATCTTATAGTTTCTTCAAGGATTGCAAATTTACTGGCGGAGGAAAGAAATTATGTTATTTGATTTTTATTATGAGAAAACGTATTTAAGATGCCGCTCACGCGGCATCCAATAATGCCAGAAAAACTAACTCAAACTAACTCAAACTAACCAAAACTAACTCAAACTAATCAAAAGGAAACCAGGCTAGCCCAATCACACCTGAAAAAAAAATCCACCCATGTCTCCACCCGTAAATTTGCAATCCTTAAAGACACTAGAGTGTGCTTGTTGCTCGGCTTGTTGTTTCAATAAAATAAAATTAAGGCACAACGTTTTCTACACAATTGGCAAAAACTGGAATAAATATTTGAGGGCAAGGAAAAAATGCCAAAAAGAAATAATTGTTTTTCAATGTTTATAGACATTTGCTCAGCATGTGAATATATGAATCTTAATGTGGATGTTCTTGAGAATCAGTAAGTAGTTATTTTAATCCTGTAATTGAATAGTCGGTAAACTGAAAAATGCCCAGAAAGGTTTTCTTTCATCCAGATCTTTTTAATTTTGGTTCTCTTTTCACGAAAATAACATCTTTAGGGGGAAACATTGGAGAGGTACAATAATAAACCTTTTATTCTCGGTTTGCACAAAGACATGCTATAGTATAATATTATGGTCTGCCTCACATTCCATAAAATAAAATTCTCTCACAGAAAAATTTGGCAACATCCAATATAGACCTTGGATCAATTCTACACATCTATACCGTTAATCAGACGCTCCTCGAATGAGCTACACCCGTTGTTGCTACATGACATTTAATTATCATAACCTCATTTTCCTATCGATCCTATTCAAAGTAAATACTTTCACCAACACGCGTGAATCGTGAATTTTTTGATTTTGAACCAAGTTTTCACTGAGATTAAGTATTGAAAATGGTTGTTTTCACTTGTAATCATTGTGGGGATAGCCTGCAGAAGCCTCGAGTTGAAAAACACTATCAATTTCAGTGCCACAACTTCAAGTCCCTAACATGTGTCGATTGTTTAAAAGATTTTCGGTGGGTACATCAATATTTTGTAGTTTTCCTGACTAATTGTAGGATTTCTATGTAGTATGTAAAAATGGTTTTGAATATGTCGGACGGATTTTCATATTATGTTCGTCGTCTGCATGTTTTTATTACCAAACATTCAACATGAGTTATTAATAAATAATACAGTGAACCTATCAACCACACAGATATAAACGCAGGATAATTTTTATTGCGTGGCCAATTCATTAACGAACGACCTTTTTAAAAAAGAGCTCTGGGAGCCTGAATCTATAAGGACTCGAGCCACATATGTTTCATTATTTGGATCGATAACATGTTCCAGGGCCGTCGAAAGTAAAACTCCTTCGCAACATACATCAGGATATGACGAGCCTTATTACAGATCTTACACGGGGGCGCATAGCAGACATAAAATGTGTTTATTTATTATCTTTAGCTGCTTGTATTCGCTCATTCAGGTACTTATTTCAAAAAATCTGGACCCAATGATTTTTCACAGTTACTAGTAATATGACACATTAGCCGCTGCCAAAGTCCTGGACTTATGCTCCTGCCTGTTCCTAGATATCCTTTGAATTTAAACCCTGCCATTTCTCCGGTTTAGGGCCGGTTCGACAAAAACCCTAGCTCTGGCTGTAATACTTAAACATTTTCAAATTACTCACGCTCTTCATATTGTTTATCCAAGCTAACCAAATCACAAATGTCGTCGATATCCGCTTGAACCTACTCAAATTCGTCAACCACATGTGAGAACTTCTCATACTTATGGGTACCATCGAATAAACTTATACCGTGCCTCTAATTAAAAAAAAGAACGCGATTTGGCACTTTTTTATCAGGGTAGCTGTTTTCTGAATCAGAGATACTTCGCAAGATTCGTTACTTTTGGGCCATTTGGCTTTGGCTGGTATCAATATTGATACAAAATACACTAGAAACGGGTGAACGAAAAACAATCAAATCAAAATTCACACCCGAAATGCGATTAATACCCGTATTAGCTACAAAACTAGCTAAAATCAAGGCTGCCAAAGAACTACAATGAAAGAGAAGCAAGGAATTATTTTGGAAAGGACGTACCTTATCATCAAATCACAATTTCCGTGCTTTCAAAATGACTACCCCAGACTATTATGTCTTGACAAAATCCGGCTCGAGAAGGTCCATTTATTAGGTAACTGCTTATTATTTTATCGCTTTTCAGACGATGAAAATCGATAGTGGACTGTATAATATACTTAATCCACCGCATGATAGTCATTATTGATGTCATTTTAGACAAGTGAACCATCAAATAACACACTAGTGGGTTACAAAGTCACTAGTCACTAGTGAGTGATGGATTATAACTCACATTCCCGTGGAAACCAAACAAACAACCTACTTTGACCAAAATGTAAAAAAGTCACTCTGAAAATTATTATCTCATAAAAAAACGATTTCTTCCACTTGTTGGATAAATCATTGTATGCCACTCGTGTGTTATGTTTCCGAAGTCACTTGAGAATCTATACTGTATTCATCTTGCTCTCGTGACTTATTTTCAACTCAACGCACTGGTACCATAAATAACTATTTTCTTCAAACGTCAGAAAAATGGACATTGTTCGACTGAGTATCGGCCACAAAGTTCCTCCGGCGGAGGAAAAGTGACCACATCCAACTATGACAACGAAATACGTTTTCACGGGGCTCTGTTTTAACATACCGTTTGAATTTGAGTGCACCGCGTTTCAGATTATGATAATATTATTATTAAATGTATGGCAAATTGAGAACATGTCGACATTTGAAGAAAAAATAGCATATTTTATTTGGAGGAAAAGTGACTTTTCATGGCTTGCTCTCTATTATCAGCCTCATTCGTTCGGCTGCTTAACACGAGCGCGTCAAGAAAAGTATCTTTCTTCCTCCATATAAAATAATAAACTATTATCCACGACTTTGTATAAAGTAGGTTTTATACTACTTGTAGTTTTCGCAGTATAATGTCAAACATTATTCCATGACAACCGTTGCGAAGGTATAATGTATGAAGATAGAGTATAATGCTACAGGGTACAGAAAACCACGATTATGGCCCGTATTCTCCGTTCGTACTTAAGCTCGTTTAAGATTTGACGGCGTTTAACTACAAGATTTCGTATGCACCGGCGAAATTAGACACGTTTAAGTCGGTTAAACGCCTTCAAAGTTAAACGCCCGATTTGGAGCGTTTAAGGATTTAAACGGCTTCAATTGTGGCGGAAGATGCGTGCGTCTTGAAAAAATATATCATGACATAATATGAACTAATACCACCGAACATATTATTTATTATATATAATGGATATTAGGTGCTGATACCTAATTGTTTTTCATCCCACTGTGAGTGTGTTTATTTTATTTTTTACTAGGAGGAGTCTGGAGACGAATTTACTTCTTGAAGCCGATATTTTAGACATAATAATAGTTTTTGCATGTATTTACATAAAAATAAAAAATACTATAATACCATTTTAATAATTCAATGAACGTTATGTCATTTTTCAGATTTCATTTTTTTTGTGTTATCTACTAAGTCAGCAATGCCATAGTGTGGTTTCAAGATAAATCAAAATGCCATTTGCAATAATTGATGAAATAATTGAAGTACAAAATGGTTTTATTCAAATAATATCACGTTTTGGGATGTCCGTAAAATAATAATTCACCACGTAATTTTAATTTAAATTAATTAGTTTCCTGTCCTTTTCCCGTAGATATTATCATTTTATCAATAGCACTAAAATTATTGGTTCTATAGGTGAGGTGGTGCTGAGGGGAAAAGAAAAATCAAGCCAAAATCGCGTATCATAAAAAAAAAAAAATCTATGCGTACCTAAACACAATTGACCCAGACACAAATATTAAACTTGGAAAAAACTATAGGTTTAAACTTTATATGGCGGTAATAATTCAATATAATAATAAGAAAATAATCTTCAACCTTATGAATGCCTTTGAGATTTTCGTGTGGTTCACTTCTGCATGATCATTATCAAATATGGATATTTTTTAATCATCCTGAATAAAAATCTCATTTCTGATGATTTTTCGTTTTGTTCCTTTCTGCATCAAGATTAAGCATAATTACGACCATGTATTAAAACAATAGTTATTTATCAAAAAATATTCAAATTATTTCAAATATACCATGCATTATGTGAAGTTTATATTCAATTTCACCTCGAAGAGAAAGTGACAGATTTCCGCTAGCCAAACGGGAATCATATGGTACCATCTACATCGAATATGTGTTGAAAGTCACGCTCACGCCAAAACAATGTAGATGGTAGCATATGATTTTCGTTTGGCAAAGGGAAATTTATCACTTGCACTTCGAAGTAAAATTGAATGTAAACCAGGCATTAATGTCAACTGTCAACATCATATGGTCTCCAATCAACTTGAATACCACCAAAATGTTCCCAAATTTCCAACGTTGCCGACCTCTCTAGGTTTAACTAAACGTTGCGAAAATTAGCACGGTGCATACCAAGAAAAAGTCGAGGACGTTTAACTATTTGAACGCGTTTAGTTGAAGGCGTTTAACTGTAGAATCGGAGAATACGGGCCTATATCACTTGAGGACCAACCACAAAAATTCTCTGAATAAATAACCATGGAAACAATTAATTATACCACGGTTATGTCACTTTGTAGACCAATCACAAAATCTCTTTGAATTATACCATGAAGACAATATTTACAAACTCCTGTTGCCCTACAATCACAAAACTTCTTGGCATTGAAAATCTCAAATAAATAAATAATTAGTCGTGAATAAAGAAAAGTATACTACTCGCAATAATGGCTATTAATCCCTCGGAATGTTACTCCCTCGCCGCTATTAATAGCTATCACTTTTGACTCGTGGCATAATCTACTAATGTTCGTCCAAATAACGGGACTAAAGTATCACTTTTTATCCCTCCGGGAAATAATATCGACGAAACTCCCGGAACGAAATTGTTATAGTAATAATTGTGTAATACAATAAAAGTGAATTGGATTTGGTAGCGCCATATCATGGTAAAAATGTAAGGCTGGACTAACGGATCCACATTTTTCTAGTTATTTAATGTTTTCAAATTGTTTTTGCTACGACCTCCGATAAGTAACAAAAAAAAGAGTCCGCACAGTGAGGGTATGTGACGTGTGACAGTTTTTGGCCTCAAGTGTCTTCCGTTCTTCCGTGGCTTGCGAGAGCGTGATAAACATGTATTCATGCTGTTTTTAATGGAATCGATAACAACGATGATATTTCCGATCTTGTTATTATTTATGGAAAGATTTTGATAAAATACGTTGATAAATAATAATTTCGTGCTAATTGAATGGTATTTTTTTTTACATTTGTTATTATTGTTGAAATTATAAATTCCATGGCATCACTGTAAAGAGTGTCGATATCAAAAAACCCTTTGCACTTTGATAATACGAAATCAAAATTAATTCGTTCACACATGATCCAAAATCGTAAACTTAATAGACAAACCTTAGATCACGTGTAAGGGATAACGTGCAATACGTGAAGACACGCAAGGTTACGTATGTCCGTAAACGTAAACGTGAGAGAAAACGAAGTGCGCTTGTCCAGATGTCACGTCTACGTGAATGAAAGCACTTTTTTATCAATAATAGTTGTTCAAATGTTCTAAGTTAGGGTGAATTTCATCAGGATACTGAAACACTGCTCGAAAAAAAATCAAAAACGCATCGGAAATACAACATTTCGACCGACTATCAAGTTTTTTTAATGGGACACCTCGTATAATTTATCATAATTCGATAGAGATATTCTCTCTTGATTCCAAATATTCAGTATGTCTCCGCTTAGGTGTTACAAAAGAACAAATGAACTACAAAATTGAAGATGCGACAAAAAGTCGTTATTGATAAAAGATTTCTTCAGGAGAAACTGCTGTTATTTATTTTTTTAAAATTTTGTACGGAAAATGATAAAGAAGAAAAATGAGTATAATACAGGACTGGTCAAAAAATACCAAATTGTTATTTTGTGTAAGAGAAAAAATACTTTAGGGATACACCCTTATATTTTCGACTATCTCGATCTTAGCTCCTTATGGAAAATTGAATTTTCAAAATAAGTAAAAACTATACCAGGAATGACATTTGGTACTTTAAAGCCAAGTTCAATATTGATGGTAGCATATGATTCCAGTTTGACGAGTGAAAATTTGCAACTTCCACTTCGAAGTGAAATTGAATGGAACTCAGGCATTAAACATCCTGTCCTCACAGAATAGACTGAGCAACATTTTTAAACCGTTCCGAAAAGTCTCAACACTACAATGCTTGAAAACCTTTAAAATAGCTATGTTTGAGAAGGCCTCATCTACAGAGCTTAAAATATCTCTTTTTAGTTTGCTAAGCATTCTTTGAATTATTGGTCAGCAATCGACCTTTCCTCATTCAGTCTCATGATGATATTATTATAACACAATTGAATCTGTGGCCAAGAAAAGATTAATTTTACTTTTCCAGTGATGATGAATACAACGTCCATACAAAATGCGTAACAGAGGACGAAAGATACGCAGCTAAAGGTACGTATCAAAATGGAATAGTGAAGAAAGGCGAAGCCAAACAGGAAAGTTGGATGGACATGATAAAATCGATTTGTGACGCGGAACCCAATTTGAAACCCTCCCTTAGAACTCTGTTGGAAACCATTTCCAATTACGATAATGTCCCTAGAAAAAAAATCAAATTCCTGGTAAGTTTCCCCGTTTATCAATTATTTTTATGACAAGTATTTTGCAGAATTTTATCAAAAGTTCGTCAGGTAATAGGGCTAATATGAAGGAAGTTGAAGAGGTCTGGAATATAATCGAAAAAAATAAAACCAGTGGTCCTAAACAGAACCAAGCGACAAAAAGGCCGATTGATGAGGTTAACGAAGAAGCACCAAAGAAGGCGAAAACTGAGCCAGAGCCTGAAGAATCGGGCAAATTTGACTACAATGAAAAAATTCTGGAAATCTTGCAAAAGAAGAAGAGCTTATCTTTGACAAAGCTACAAAAGAAAATACTGAAAGCATATGGAGAAGTCGAAAATCAGGAGAAAATTATCAAAAAACTTGGTAAAAAGCTGAAAAAAATGACCAACATAACAATAGAAAACGACAAAGTTATACTAAAAGCGGAATAAATAAATCACAATTTGCTGGAATAAATATATTTTTTTCTTGTGTAGCCTTAATTAATAAAGACGAAATGGTTTTTACAAGCACGTCTTTAATTATTATTAAATTTTGCATAACTTAAAATAAAATAATCTATTCTCGCTTTAAAGTGGGAGATTTGGTTCAGTCGCTTTGGGTCAGGGCCATGATGGTAAAGTTGATGTCTTCTTGATCTCTCTCCATGAAGATTTTGCAAACTTTGGCTGCATCCTGAAAAGAGGATATTCTTGGGAATAAAGGCGAACCGCGGGATAAATGATAATCAATGGCAACATTGTTGAATAAACTCAAATATACAGTATGTTCAAGATAAGAATGTCTATCATGAGGATCTTGGAAACCATAAGAAATTTGATGATGGTTAAATTAAATTAAAAAGTTTTAAAATCGAGCTAAAAAATGGCCATAAGAAGGTGTCTTTTGTTTTTCCATATCTTTCTTAATAACGTAAACAAAAGTAAACACGAAATCGGCTTGAAAATGCGCAACTTTTCCCTAATATAATCATCTTCGTTTCCAAGATTCCCTGACCAACATTCATATCCTGGACACACTGTACAATAACTTACCTCAAGCAATGTGTCCTCGGTCGTTGGTCCATGATTAATGGGAAAGTCCTTCCTACCATCCAGTTCATACAAATAGCCACCTTTTTCTATAAAAGCTACAAAATGGTGATTAACCTTTTCGTTAGGATTAGCTTCAGTCTGTCCTTCCATCGCCAACACTTGATGTGCAGCAATGAGCTTGAAGGCTTCAGAATCTTTATTGGCTTCCAGCAGAATTTCGCCTTTTTTCTCCGGACTCAGATCTTTGCTGTCTTCGAGTATTTTTTTAAAGGGACCGTCTTGGAGTTCCAGTCTGTTACATATTTTTAGTCAAATTTCTTATACCATACCTCATGCCTAAATGAATTGAACGACTAGAAGCATAAACAAACATTTTTGTGTGAGCCAAACATGTTAATGTAGACATGAGGGGAAAGGGGAAAAGCAACCTGCTTGTTTGCCATATCAAGTTCCCTGAAATTCCTTTTACCAGATTTTCGGTCATCAATTTTCAATAACAAAGACTTGAAGTTCACTATCATCAAATAAATGTATTTCTCTTCAATATCCAAGGAGAGTGTAGCCTTTTTTTCGTCGCTATTAATACTTGTCGTTGAACACTCGAACGATTTTCCTTGATCTTTCACACTAAGAAGTTGATGAGAGGATTTTTTATCACAACGGCAACGAACTATGTATTCGAAATGCGTTGCAATGACGTTAATAGATGCGTCACAAGTGACAGTTATCATTTTCCAGTTGAAAATAATTTATTTGTTATCGAGCTGAAGATTTAGTGTTGGAACTATGCCAAAAAAGTACTGTGTTTGAGGAGCTTCTTCATGAACGGTTGGATTGTATAGATCTTATCACGAATAAGTTGAAATAACATTACATAAACCTTGTCAAGGGAACCATAACTGATTTCGTTGACAATGGTATATCCTTTACATAGAAAATTAAAATTCATGTTTGCAGTAAGTGAATTTTTACTTATTTGAACACTGAGTTTTCTGTAGAAGTCGAACTTGAATCGTTTGGCATGTAATGTTGGTTGATAAATGGAAATTGTTGAATCGTGTCATCTCTGTTAAATATTAGTTAAAAAAAAGTCCGTGCATCATGTGTGTCACGAAAACTCATGTGACATCAGATATTGACAATGCAGAATTTAATGTTTCCGGTTATCAAACTGTTGTGTGTTACTCTAACAGTCGACATACAGGAGGGGCCATCTGAAGAGTGACTTGATATTTTGAGTAGGTACTGTACAATGAATCAATGCATATTGGATTTTAATTATTAGAATCCATATCGATGTGAATACAGTGATAGTTGGTACATGCTACAGATCTCCTTATTCTAGAGCCAGTGATTGTTTAGAAGTACAACAAGAAAAATTGAACGAAGACAGTCAAGAAAATACTTCATACATATTAGGGGATTTGAATATTGACTTGATGACAGATACCGGCTAGGCAAGAAAGTATAGTAACAATCTTAAGGCTGCAGGATTTAGGCAAACTGTAACAAAGGAAACACCTCATCAACCCTGTTGGATCACATCATCTACTAATTATTATGATGCCATAGAATTGCAAACTTCTCTGTTATGATATCATCAAATTGTGGAAACTGAACTGATTAAAAATACTACTCATTATCAAGAAAAACCAACCTGGACAAAATATCGACACCTAAATGACAATAACATCTCAGCGTTAATTTTAGAACTCATTGGGAAAAACTGGAATTATACATCAGTCGATGTAAACATGTTATATGCCGACTTAGTGCATAATCTTCAAAGCGCTCTCGATACCATGCACCCGTTGAACATTGCCAAGCGAAAAAATACACGTGGACCTGGCAAGAGGTTCGTGAAGCTCAAAAGATATAGAAGATTCTGTATCACTAAGCAAGAAGATTGGATGGACTATAAGCAAAAAATAGAGCCACTTCAAAGTCACGCTCTGAAAGAAAGAAGTTTCTTGAATCGAAGATTTATGGATGCAAAGGAAATGGTAAAAAAGTGTGGAAAACGCTGAGGATAATTTTGATGAGTTTTATCTGGAAAGTTTGAAAGAAGTGATTGAGAGTATTGAAAAAGTAAAATGGGATAGTCCTAACCCCCAAAACCCAATGAAAGTGAAAAAACAAGCTTTACAAAACTTAAGACACTCAATTAATAACTTGAAAATAGGAATTTTAAAAAGAATATCGAATAATTTTACCTCATTTTAGCTATTGTATGTCACTTTTAATTTCTTGTAATGAGGATGTTATAGATAGGCAACAAAATAAAGTTATGCGAATGGGCTCTCAGTTAGACAGAATATAGAAAGGACAAACGTAATTCTAATTTATAAAATTGAACACAATTTGATGCTAAGTTATCCTAGTTCAAAAAGGACCGAATTCCACTCATATAATATAAGATCGAAAGACAATTATTATAATATAACAAAAGTAAGAACAAGCAAGCTTCAAAAATCATTAATTTATGAGGGAGTTGGTCTGTTTAATGGTCCACCTGCAAACATACAAGCAGCTTCAACTTTGAAAGAATTTTCAGGAAGTAGAGGAGAGTGGGGCAACATGATGAACGGGCCTAGTTAACAAATTACATTTAAAAAAAAAACGTATGAATGTCAACCAGATGATTTCTGCATCTTTGCATCTCTGTTAAGCCATAGTTTGATGGGATAAAGAAGGATGACTCTGGTAGCAATACTTCCAGTACAGTAGTCCATAAACCGAGCCATCCTCTATATCAGAGCAGTCGCTACTGAAATGTAACGCCGAGAGAATAAGTTTTTTTGAAAAAATCTGAGGAAAGAATAGTCTTTGTTAGCATTGGATGATTGTGTATAATGTCTCGAATATGATAAGATAGAAAATAACACGATTGCTCCTTTTCTGTTTATATTTCTGACTTTTTACAAAAAAATTGTACCCTAGCGCAAATTGACGGGGGCAAGATGGCGATTATCACATCAACTCATAATAAAGAAGAGAATGCGAAAAAATCTAGAATAGGTTCATAAAGAAAATACAAAGAAAACGTTCAAGTATTAGAAGTGAAGAAAAAAGTGTTTGATGAGTCGAGTCAAACCCCTTCCTACACAAGAAAGAAAAAACTATATTTTGTGTCCAGGTTGCCAGGAACCCTACACTTAACTTCCAATAATTGAGGATTGTATCCAATGTGGAGGATGCGAGGAGGGTTGGTGTTCGTACGAGAAGGGGACTTTCGGACTTTCATCTGTGATCGTTATCTTGCCCCCATAGAGTTCGTCAACTTACCCCACTAGTGGGGCAAGATGATGAAAATGCTTGTGAAAATGTTTTTTTTTGTTTTTTTTCTTGTATGTTTTCAAGAATTAAAGAAGATTCGTTTGGTTTCCTCAATTTGTTTGTTAGCCAAAAGCGAGTTGTCTAGTTAGTATTTTATATGGAGTTTTTTTCCTTCATTATCGTCATCTTGCCCCACTCTCCCCTATATAGTTTTTGCCCCTCTTTCGAATGGTGCTAGACATTTTTATCAAAAACTACACAGAAAAAAGTTTTGAAAAGTGTCTTTTATTTTTGACTGGAAAAAACGCCAGGTCACGCAAACGCAAACGCAAAAGTTTTTGAATGCACCATCAGTTCTTTGGTAACTGATGCAGGATCAAAGTTTTCTCAAATTTTAGGCGGTTTCTTTGTTTTTTTCCATGGGTGATTATGTTGGATGTTCAAGTTCACGTACCTATATCATATCCTTGTATATGGTAAGTCAGTTATTGTTAACTTGATTATTGGAACAACTTTTTTAAAATAGTGCAGTTCTCTATCACTTCCGGTTATATCGGAAGTAGCCACCAATTTCTTTTGATTCATTTTTTTTTCTCGTAACGTTTTTCTGTTGTTTGGGGTACTTACCAGATAAAAATGGTAAGCGAAACCGTAAAAACTCCGGGGACCCGAAATTATTACAGTTATACCAAAAGAACCTTGGAACTGTTTGAATACATTTTTTTATGTTCTTAGTTTATAGTTGGTTTGATTTTTTTTCCATACAGTTGCCATCAAGCATTTAATAACGTATTTTTTTTTTATTGAAGTATTGTTTCTAGCCTAGAATGAAGACAAAGTAGCCCCAGGCCCGGGGTAAAATTGTCACCCCAATTTTCATTTATTTTTTTCGAAAAATATGTTGAAATGAATGGCTCACTTGGTTTTTTTAAATTTATTTGACGTGATTGTCTCCATAAATAAAATGACGACAGTAGAAAAGGTCCCAAAAACGTGACAAAGTAGCCCCGGTTGACGGAATCAATATCAAATTTTTTTTCGATTGGCACTACATGGTCCTATACCTAAAATTGGCAGTTTTCGAATTATTTACATTAAAAAAATCATGTAAAAAACTGACAATTTTAAATAGAGGATGATGTTATTTAGTTTTTTTTTTGAATATCAAGATCAGTTTATCAAATATGGCCATCTTTCACCGTTTTGGAAATATTTGCATTTTAAGAAAAAATTTGACAGTTAAGTGGGGTGATTTGACGGTTTATATCTCAGAGACTATTAGACGGAAAACAATGAAATTTTGGAAGAATGTACCTATAAAAAATGCTGGTTATTCGAATGATCATTATCATTTTTCCAAGCATTTTTCACAATCATCTACAGCGTCGAGTTCGTCAAGTACAGGGTCTTCACAAATTATTTAAAAAAAAATATATTATCTTTTGAAAAACTCGGGTTTTTCAAACGGAATACTTATTTTTTCAATCCAGATATTCAATCTGGACAAAATCTTCATTCGATAGACATGACATTGTGCTATACATAAAAAAAGAAAAGACTTCAGTTTTTTCAAAAAAACTCTGGTATTTGGATTGAGTGTCGCTTTTTCCATTGCAGATATTAATTCTTGACAAAATTTTCCTTCGATTGATACTACATTGTCCTATAGATAAGACCGATATGTTATTCACATTTTTTCCAATAAAGTAATTTAAAAAAAAATGTGAATAACACTATAGTGTCAATCGAAAAAAAAAATTGTAAAGAATTGATATGTGAAATAAAAAATGGGGCATTCCAATTAAAAAACCCAAGTTTTTTTGGAAAAAACTGAACTTTTTTGTTTTTTGTAATTTGTCAAGACACTGTAGATTATTGTGAAAAATTATCAAGATATTTGAATGGTAAAAGATGGCCATAGATATTTATTATTCGATAAACTGACCTTAATTTTCAACAAGAAATCTAAATGTGAAATAAAAAATTAGGGTTGTCATTTCATTTCAAAATAAGGAAGTTGGTAGCTACCTACGGTAGGTATAACCGGAAGTGATAGAAAATTGCCACTATTTCAAGAACGTAGTTCATGGTCGAGAACCTTTGTGTGTAAATTTTTATAAGCGTATCATTAAGGAGTTTTTGAAGCTCCTATTTGACCCGTTATTAACGTTGCCGGTTATTCTGAGCATGCGCTGAGGTCTGGAAATAACAGAATCGGTTATCGGTAACTGATAACGTGTTACGTGATCTACGTAGCCTCTTCGTTCACTTAATAACCGTCGGTTATTTTCTCATGTTGTCATATTCATATACAGTATTATTTAATTATTATATAGAAATCGTGAAACATACAAAGTACAATTGAAAAATGACTACAGTTGCATTGGATTGTGAGATTCTTCTTTTTATTTAATATTCAACAGAAATTGTCCCAATGTTTCACGGCTTGGCAACAGCGTAGTTGATGTGATATGTCTATCATAAAAAGCATTAAATTTTATTTCGAAGTGGAAGTGTCAAATTTCCGCTTGGCAAACGGGAACCATATGCTACCATCTACCTACATTGTATTTGCGTTCAAAGTCACGCTTACGCCAAATTCAATGTGGATGGTAGCATATAATTCCCGTTTGCCAAGCGAAAATTTGACCTTTCCACTTCGATATTAAATTCAATGTGAACCAGCCATTACATTTAATCTCACCTCGATGTGGAAGTGACAGATTTCCGCTTGTCAAACAGGAATCATATGCTAACATTCACATTGAATTTGGCGTAAAAGTGACTTTGAACACAAATTCAATGTAGATGGTAGCATATGATACACGTGTGCCAAGCGGAAATCTGTCACTTCCTGTTCACTTTATGAAATTGAATTACTATGATGACAGATGACAGTGATACGTCAAATGTTAAATAGGTTTCAAAATCTCTTTTTTCGGTATTCTCCGTTATTAATGTTTTGTTTTCTGTGCATGCTTAGGCGGGATACGTTAATAACGTTGAAATTAACAAGGGGTTCAAAAACTCCCTAATAGGGCTTATTGTCCCTTTAAAAGAAAGACCCTGTACAATAAAGTGTGCTGAATAAACAACTATTTTTTCATTCATTTCGTTTCATTCTTTCAAACGATGCAAACATCGCAACATCGCGTGCCAAATTCAAAACAAAATGTGACTCAAACAAATCGCCTACGTTCGGTGTGTTATGCTGATTCTAGTCGTTCAATGTTGGAAGCCTTCATACCTTTCAGAATTGTTGGCAATGCTATGTATCAACGCCATGGTTCCACAGGCGTTTGATACATACTGCTTCATAAAGAACAAGTCATCGTCCACTTGTTGTCCTTTGTCTTTTATTGTTTCTGCTTCTTGTTTGGCATATTCGTAAAACTACGTTTTTATTAATGTCGCTCAGTGTAGGTAACATGATTTATTTTACCTTGTCGCTGCATGGAAAGAGTAGAATAACAGACAGGACCGGTCTTGGCACCCAAGCCAAGGCGTCTGCATCTAAACCATATACGTCCACTATGTTCCATTTGTTGGGGACACCCAGTACGTGTATGAACTATTGCATTTTGGTACATAGTTATTTGTTTATGATTATATTAATAGAGCGTTTTAGATACGTTTGTTTATGTTTGAAGAATTAAAATGATGTATCAACAAATAATTCAAGAAGTAGACACCACTGCATATTGACTATTGAGATCCTATTTTTTTTTCAAAAAAATATTGATAAAGCTGTATCAACAATATTACTATTAGATTATCAGTAATATGCTATAAAAAAAAATCAGCAAATTCATTTACCTTGTTCATAACCTGGAATACACAACAAATGAGTAAAAATTATTCAATAGCAAACAACACGTACTTACATCTGGATTGGATTCTAACGGCAATAATTCCATTTCGACGTCTGAGATCCAACTTTAATTAAACTGATTGTTTTATGTTTTGCAAAAGGCAAAAAATTAAAACCCGGCTTCGGTTTCTATTTATTTGACTATTGACAGATGATGGAATAATTTGACGTCCAATTTATCTGTCAAGGAGGCGGCAACCCGGCTAGAGGCCACTAATTTGAAAATTATCAAATAAACAGAATGACAAATAATATTCCAAGGTAGATTGAATAGGATACAAATCAGGTGAAATAAGAAGAATACAATATCAATAAATCAGGTATACATACAGGGTGTTATTTTATGATGGGCCGTTATTCCAAATATTCCTGAAGAAAATTCAAGTTCAAACTCAATTCAAAGATCTTATAGACATGTGTCCTCAGTAGTCTGGTTTTCGAGATGCAGGGTGATAATGTTTTAGAAACACCCTGTACTTCGAAAACGAGACTATTTCGGACACATTTTAATTTTTTTAGATAGAGCGAAATACATTTTTTTTTGTCTCTTGATATTTTTTCAATTTTTTTTTTTCGTTTTTGAGGGAAAAACTCAAAACCATTTTATTGAATGTTGAGATGTTGTTAAAATAAAGTGGTTCTTATTTTTTTCCTCGAAAACGAAGAAAAATATGGAGAAATGTCAAGAGACAAAATAGAGTTGTATTTTCAGCAGCTTCATCAGAAAAAAATATGAAATCTCTATAAAAAGTCAGTGGCGCACATTGTTCGTCAATATTATTCGTGAATCTACCCCTCGGGACGCCACTCTGGAACTCGACATAATTAATGGGTCCCATGATTGAACGTTTACGTTAACTTAACGTCGTGGGTCCTATGATTGAACGTTTACGTTATCTTAACATGTCCATATCACCATGGTAACGCTGTTATCAAATGGAACATTATTTGCATTAGTAAACAATCATAACAGATACGTTAAGTTAACGTTAACGTTCAATCATAGGGCCCCGTGTCTGTTAGGATTGTTTACTAATGTAGATGTTCCATTTTCTAACAGCGTTACCATGGTAAAATAGACATGTTGAGTTAACGTAAACGTTCCAATCATAGGGCCCAATATCTAGTCAGCCAATATTAGCGTCTTGTTATATTGAAAAACCGCCAAAATTCAACAAAATCGGCCAAAGGATCTTTGAGATATTAATAACTAATTCGACTTTTTTCCTTACTTTAGTACACATGTTTATAAGACCTTTTCTACTTAAATTTTGTTCAGGAATGCGCATATTTGGAATTACGCGGCCTATCGTCAAAAGTTACACCCTGTCTGCCTACCAGAATAAATAATAATATCCGTTTATTTTTTTAAACAAACTGTAACCACAGCATATGCTGTGCTGTATCTGTTGCTTTAGGACTTTATTCACTTGATCACTTGTTTGAGTACCTATATCCCAATCTTTCTTTCCTTTTTTTATGCTTCTCTAATTTCCGTGCAGTCACCCTTTCTTTCTGGCTGAAAGATTTCTTCCACTGCAAAACGAGATCCAATCTGTGTTTTTAGTTTAGTTAGGTAGGTAGGTATACCTAATTCTTTATTTATTTTTTATTATTGAATCCGTCTTTATTCTTCCCTTCAACGTGTGATCTGTATCAAGCTTTTGATAGCATTTCGTACTATTTATTCCAGTCAGTGAAATGAAGGGTTGAATTCCAGTATATTTTTGAACTGGTTTTTTTTCTTTTTAATTTGATTATCGACTTTGTTTTTTTTTTAACTAGGAAGAAGATAAATTTTTCCAGATTTGGCAACACTGATGCACTCTGCCTTTTGATTTGTGTGCGACTGTGACAGCACACGAGCTGACGTGTTTTCAAATAAAATAACATCATAACCTCGATTTTAAACACTTGAAAAATATTCGTGTTTCTTTATGAAAATAATATTTCCATTAGATCATTCGAATTAAGATAAACATGAATAATTTAGTATTCTTAACCGTAGTGCTATACATTTTGGTGAGTGTATAATAGCATACTTCACATTTTCATTGATAATGGACATTTTCAGAAAACTAGCTCCACAGAATTCACCTCAGAAGATTGCTGGACACTTGGTTTCAACAAAGCGAATTTGCTTTGCTCTTCATGCGATCAACTTCCTAAATTTGATTTGGATATTCTCAAGTGAGCCCTTTTTGAATACGGTAGTTAGAAACTCCCTCGGAAACTTCATTATTGTCCTATTACTCCTATTCTTTGTTTTTTGTTTCTTTTTCTCGATCTGGGTCTTCAGGGTGACCCAGAAAGAATGGGACATAAGGTAACAGCAGGTTCCTTATTAGAAAATATTGCGATGGGTCCAACTCGAGCCCCAACTTGTCCAATCCGAAATTTGATAGTGCCCTATGATCAAACATTCACGTCAAGTTAACGTATACGTTACGATCTCTTACCAATGCAAATGTTCCATTTGCTAACAGCGTAACCATAGTGAGGAGGATATGTTAAGTTAACGTTTAACGTAAACGTTCAATCTTGGTGTCATTAATCAATGCGTTCAATTGTCCTCCGTAATTACCCCCCATTTAGGGCCGATTCTACAATTCAAGTATAACCTTGGAATAAGCAATACTCCGTAAAACCAATTATTATTATACAGGGTGTCCGGTAAGTATAATAATATGGCATAATATTGGAAACGTATCGGGGAGGTCAAAATAACCCTAGTCAAAATTTTCAAAAAAATCCAATATTTTTTTTTTTTTTTTTTTATTCAAAATTACTAACTCTTTTACAGTCAATCACTCTAAGAGTATCAAAAAGTTTTCCAACATCATCAATAACAACAACTTGTGTTTCGCCGTAGTATTTTAGTGTATTATTGCAATAGGTAAGGTGTAAAACAAAAACCTATTTTTCTCGAAAACGGTTCGTTTTATTGGAAAAAAAGAAGAGCACCTTTTTGTTGAGAAAAAGTCAGAGTATTTGAAAAAGTTGGGCCCAAAAGGTTTGGTGGCAAGTCCGTTCCTGGTTGCTGGTTCCCCCTACAATTTAAAATATTGATTTTACTATGGTTTCAAGAGTCTTCATGTCCTTCTCAACATACTAAAATGTCATCAAATTATACAAGCCAATTCAAAAGTTAGAGCTAAAAAATGTAATCGATGGGTACTCCTTTAGGGCTCTGTATCTCCGTTGGGAGGCACTTTAGGAGGAAAAGTCATATGACAAACTGCGGTGGTTTTGACCTACCCTATATGCTCCCGAAATAATGCCATTAACTTACCGGACACCCTGTATTTAGAATCGGCCCTAACGTGAGTTACAGGGTGTCAATGTTAAATTTGTATTTTTGATTTTCTCAAATAACTTTTGAACTAGTGAAGTTATTTTGATGAAATGTGGTATATATGGGTGGTTTGACATGCAAAATTCAAATCTTGTCTTAGTATAGTTCTGACTTGTAGGGGCCGCCACTTGCACACCTTTCCACTCATTCAAAAAGTTATAACTTTTTTGTCTCGTTTTTTGTACGAACTCGTACACTCGTACGACAGAAATGGTTAATTTTCTCAAAACATTCATTGGTAAGATTTTTTTTTCATGAAAATGTAGCTAAATGATGCCTCCTCAACTAGCTCGCGTAAACCACTCGATATCTTGGGTAAATCAAACTTGTTACTAGATTGCCTATAACTTCGGAATCCCTAGATCGATTTGACTGTTCTTTGATTCGTTTTTTAAAGAGGAAAATTTTATTCGCTTAAGCCGACCACATAACATAAATTGTCAAAGTCAAAGCTGTTTGTGATGTTTCTTCGAAATTTTAAATGCAAACTCACTAAATAGATGCATGTATCGCGTAATTTGGAACATTTTTCACCACCTTCATGAAGATCATTTTTCTATATCTCTTGAAATAGAAAAGTTAAGGAGACTTAATCAAGAAAAAAGATTTATGTCAAAAAGATATACTTCAGATTGGTTCTGATTCGTGTAAGATAACGTGTTCTTGAGTCAATGTTAAAGAGAAAAACCTAAGTGAGAATGCCAACTATTTTTCGTTTTCGATTTTACGAGCAGCTGTCAAGTAGAATAAAGTGTGTCACAAGTCACAAATAATACGATGGACCAGTAAACATCTTATTCTAAAAATATTTTTGAAAATTGAAATGAACAAAAAAAAAAATCTCATCTTTTTGACACTTTCAAGTTAACTGCGGCTGCTTCAAAAGTATGCCTCGAGGCATTCCTGAAGTCTCCATAACCATCCTAATTTAAAAGATTTAGAAAAATTATCTGTATGAAAGTATTAGAAAATTTTCCAAATAACACGATAGATTCATCTATTTAGTGGGTTTGCTTTTGAAAATGTCTAAAAAACAGTTTTGGATTTCATAATTATGATGTGTGTTTTATTTGACAATCAAGGGAGTAGTGTCAGGGGACATACAGAATATCGTCCCAAATCTGTTTCCATTTTCTTTTTTGGTAGTTCAAAGGGAAAAATTTCGAAAATATGTGAATTTTCTGTTTTCACAGAACCGCGACGCTCACTTGCGGCGCTCTTAGAAACTTGAAATAATATAATTCCAGCATTTTCTCCTGGGCACATCACTCTTCAGATTTTTTTCCTGGGTCTCTATGATGAATAATAACTGGTACCCTGTCGCTGAAAATGAATCACCCTGTACAACACTATTTTTGTATTTTGGCATTATATGTGAAGTTTTTTGCAAGATTTGACAAGACCGCAATTGATTTGAGAATACAGCTTATATGGAAAATTTGATTATACCTACATAATATATTGCATCAACAGTTTTTGTTCCAAAATCCAATTCAGAAATTACCACAAAATTCACTTTTTTCTACTTCCAGAGGTCGACAAATTATATGTACCTGCATACAACAAATTAAGTCAAGTCATCCCACCATAACGTAGACGTGAATCTCATGCTTTCATGTATCACGTTAACGTTTACGTGTTCGCCCAACTTGAACTGTCTATCTCTCTTCGAACTTTCGCAAAATTATCACTCTGTCCCTGTTGAAACTCTTGATTCCGTCATGTAGCGTATTAGTTATGTTATCGCAATCCAAACGAGAGTTTTTTTTGCTGGTGACTTCCAAATATTTGGGATTATACGTATTGGGAAATGCATAATATAAATTGTCAATTGAAGATGTTAATTGACAGCAAACTGACTCGATTTCACTTTTATTATTCTTAATGAATCTTTATTGTTTGTTCATCAAGGGATCACTGCAAGGAATGTTGCAGCCCCGACGAAAAAGGACAAGACGACAAGAAATACGCTAAAGCCATTCTTGAAGTTTGCACGTGCAAATTTGGGGCTTATCCACAAATACAAGCTTTCATCAAGAGTGATCGGCCGGCTAAGTTTCCCAATTTACAAATCAAATATGTCAGAGGTCAGTATATCTTCAATATAGCAATAACCTGATGCCAAGCGACTGACAATGTACAAATGATGATTTTAGGTCTGGACCCAATTATCAAATTGTACGACAAGGATGGGCATTTGCAAGAAACTGTGGCTATTGAAAAATGGAATACTGACTCTGTTGATGAGTTTTTGAGCACGCATTTGGAAAATGATGATGATCAGGATTACTTAAGAACAAATAGAATTTAATCTTCCAAATAAATCCTTGCTTCTAATTAATATACATATTTTGTTTTATTATTTATTTAACTTTTACATGAGTAGCGATATCAAGCTGACGACAGTAGATCGGGGTACGTTCAAAAATAAAATCACCAACAAAACGTCAAAAAATGCTTTATTACGAAAATACTTTACGGAATTGTAAATACTAATACATCCTATTCCTTTTCTACATAGTTTATCTTCTTATTAATGCCCTCGTTTTGATCCTCAATCTTCAAAGCAATTTTGGAATTCTCAACAAACTCCATCAGTCCTCTTGACATAAAATACGGCTTACTCCCACCATCATTTGTGTGGCAATCTTCACAAAAACATATAAAAATCGTATCGATCGTCATCTACAATTCGACATTGAATTCAAATTTGCACAGTTGCAATAGACTTGCCTCATATACTGTCATAAAACAATGCGAAATAAAATAACTAAAAACTCCAACCAGCAAAATAGGTACCCATGGATGATGAATCTCTTCTTTGCTCTGCAACAAATTGTTAAAAAACTGCTGCATCTTGTTGGTTGTTACCTTGAGAAAATAAGTAGCAACTCCCACATTACAAACCACAACAAGCACTTTGGAGAGGAACAAAACAAAATCTCCCAGTGAGTTGATAGTTGCAACTCGCAGAGGATTTGAAGCTAAGTGTTGGAAGGCTTGTTTGCCCGATTTGAAAAGTGGATATCCGGACATTGCTGGAAATTTTATTTAAAAAAAATTCTTAAACTGAATATTCTCACCTGATACAATATAAGCATTTCTAGTCAACACATTCAGCACCTTCTCCAATATCAATAAGCAACAACCAAGGCAACAACTCATATACACTACACATGAATTCTCCTTGTATTTGTTCATTATCTTCATGTGTAACTGAGCAATTTTCCTTAAAATCTGAACTATGGCTAGTACCAACGCGCCTAGGGCTACAGTACCCAAATGGAATCTTGTCAAGTTATACAAGCTTTCAATTATCGGTGTGGTTAATTTGGATTTTTTCCTGAAAATGTTTCAAATGGAATTTTGCAAAGGAATTCAGTAGACCACCTACTTTGAAAAGTACCATTTCGAAACTGCCCCAGCTATTACCATGTGTTGGCATCCTACAACGAATTGGATCATCCAGAACAATCCAAATATATTCATCAGTTTAGTTGCATTCATTATTGGATCTTTTTGGTAATAGAAGACGTTTTCACGTTTTTTTGTTAAACGGCCCGAGCTGTTGATCCACAGGAAGAAGTAAAGGAAGAGAAATATGGTGAAAATGATGGAGAGGAATGTCTAAAATAATTAGATTTAGTTCAGATGAGTCAAGTCTTATGAAAAATACCAAAACCGGTTCAAAAAGCAAAGCAGGCATGGCTGACAACGCCTTTCCAGCTTCCCTGAAAAGTTGTATGACCAGCTTGATTCGTTTCAGCATCACAAAAATCACCACAATTATCACAATTGTGACTATGGTGGCTATAATCGCAAAAGCTAAATAAGTATCAATATCTCTTGTACTAATCTCAGGTTCGATTAGTTGATCCCTTTTGAGACCTGACCAGGACCTCCTGAAACAATCAAATCAATGTATAGGATAATTTAAAATTGCTTTTACCAAAGCTGAGAGGTTGTCATTACGGAAACAGCCACTGAGCCGATGAGTACTATCCATACAATGGCCCCAGATAGAAAAGGAAATAAAATGAGAAAGCTCAAAGAAATCCCAAGAGATAAGAAGCACATGAATATCAACAGCTTCCAGTAGCTGTTGAAGTCTTCTGATATTTCCACAAATAGGTCCTCAAGGTGTACGCCAGCCATAACTTTACTCAGATATTCTCTTTTGTGCTTCTGAATACATCGGTTCAAAAATTTAACGCTAAAATGTATAAATGAATTCCAACGTTTTATGGATGTGGGCACTTATTACAATCCCTGATAATTAGAGCAGTTATTGGTGCAAATCCTGTCAAAACGTCCTGGATTGTCCTTATCAGGCAAAATAAGAGAATAACTGAAAAATGTGTTTGTTTCCATGTTTAACAATCCACTGACATACCTTCCAAAGTTCTCATATTTCGGAATACAGTCTTTCACGTGCAAGTTTTCATTGGAATCCTTGCATATGGTACCGCAATTGTCGTACCCATTAAGAACTCTGTCAATTTGTCCGTAGTACATGCAGTAGCTAATCATACAACACTTTGAGAACAAGGTTAATGGAATTTTTATTGTATATGATATATTTACCAGAACTACCAGAAATGTAGCGAATATAGTCGTGGAGCATACATCAGTTGGCTTTCTGTGAATTGGTTGGAGGTAGTTTTTGCTGTATTCAACAATATCGCCTGGCTAGAATATCAAATTAGTAGAGTGATCCATCACGATGATATTTGATGAATCTCATCACAAGTTTACTTAACATTTTGCAGCCCCCTGTCAAAGATCCTTTAAATTATTTGACGGCGGTATATGCCTTAAGTTTCTGATAAAAAAATATTATCGTATTATTATCTCCCTAATTGCTGTCAGTGAACGATGAAAGACTGAGGAGTCTCTAGAGGCGAGCTGGTAATGCCGGTATTCTCAAGACAGCTGATGGAGCTGCGGCCCAGCACAAGCTTCCGCGCATCCTTCCTACATCTTCTTCGACGGTACTACCGCTTGGAAAACCCTAAATTCACATCGAAGATCACGATCCAATGCCTTAACGGCCTAGGGTTAAGGTTCTGCCACTAAGGAACAACAGAGTAAAACGTTTCAGGGTTAAAAGGAAACATCATCAATGCTGATGAGCTGTGAACAGCTTCTTCCGTTCAAAAGAACTGAACTTGACTCGGCAGTCCAAAAGCATTGAGCAACATATATATCTTTGGAGTTGCCATAAAACACCAGGACAAAAGAACTAACGGAGTACTGTTGCTCGTCGGCATTCAAACATTCCGGTATGCGGCAACCTCTCGACCAATCAAAGGCGAAGTGCCGAAACCGATACCAGAATGTTGGGCGGTGCTGAAATCTAGGTCGGAATGTTGCCCTGCATTTCGAGATTTGTTGCGGGGATAACATATTGATGCGTAGGTGTTAATAATATAAATAATATTGAGCATTAAAAAAAAAGTTACGGAACAAAGTATTTTGGGGAAGATGAGAAATGTAAAGGATGTAAAAGAGTAGATGACTGGATATGAAAAGCAGATATAATTTATTTCGAATAAAAAGAAGCTGACAAAACCCTTCGAGGTTTATTCACAGGGATATTTTTTAAGTATTTTTAGATTGAATATGTACCTACATACCTATTTTATGTATTTTCATATTACAGTGCGTTTCACAATATCTTAACTATTCTTATCATTCATAACTTTTTCATTTTACCTAGAAGGTACAAAAATAAGAATGTAGTAGGAGGTGCATAACGGAATAGGTATTTCATAGGTCGTATGGGTACCTACAACCTGTTGAATAAAATCTCAAGTACCTACCTTCGAGTATATATAGGGCGTTTAAAATGAAAGATATAGCATAATGCATAATATGAACTATCACCATCAGATTTTATATTTAACTAGCAGTGTATGATTCTACAGGGTGGGGCACGAAAAACTTCCCACCCAGGTTTTTCTCAGGTGTTAAGGAGTTAATCAAAAATCGCTTGGACACACAAGATTATATCTCCAAAGTTTCAAGTTTCTACTATTTATTATTATTTCTTATTATTTATCATTTTCTAATATTTATTAAGTTTTTGTGGGTACCTGTGAGCCCCGCTTAGGGGTTAAGAGATACGAGGTGAAAATATGTCAAAATAGTGTCCCCCAATAATAAAAAATTGACCGAGCGATTTTTACCTAAGAGAAAACCTGGGTGGGAAGTTTTTCGTGCCCCACCCTATAAATATGTGTATGTATACAGGGTGTTCGTTGTAAGTGATACCACACTATTTCCTCAGTCAAAAACCTTATCCCGATTTCATTTTTTACAAGCTATCAAGCGAATGCCAAAAAAGTCCCACGACGGTACTGGTCACTAAATAAAGTACCTTTAGTAGAGTTTTAAGTTCAGTGGACTATGAACTTTTGCTAAAAAAAACTTAATTTTGTAATGTTTTTTCCCTTTTATCATCTATGTTAATATGTTAAGTAGGCATGGGATTTCTCATTACACTTAAAATGACTACCCCAGCAAAATTTACCACGCCATCAGTTATTATACGTAATTTTTCTTCTTTTAGGGTGTTCAAAATATACAATATTCGCCATAATGTTGGGTACATATGAGATTTTTTTTTATAATTTATATTTTTGAGAAACTTTCTTTGGGGAAAATCTGCGCATTTTCGATAACCAAGAAAACAACTTTTATACATGTCATGAGTTCTTCGATTTAGCGAGAATTTCTCGAAAAGTTCATTGTGATGTCAAAACATTTGTTAACTTGACAAGATATCGAAAAATTTTATAAGAAAAAGTTGTTAAGAATCCACGAAGGACTTCACACAACGAAACAATAGATCTATTTTGAGTGCTTTTACATTTTATAGAATAAATACCTTACTTATTAGTATACAATTCTCGTTATTAGGATATTCAAAGTTGCACAAAAACCCGTCACAGCCTAGTGAATTCCGTAAGGATCTTTCTTTTCTAGCTGTTCACTTACTGCCAAAATATATTGTGTCGAACGTCGGTGCAGTGCGGACGTGTTTCAAATCTCTGGTAATTTATCGTAGTCGATGCTGAAGTATAAATTAATTTCAATGAAATTGTACATAGTATTGTGTCAGTGATTAAGTGGTTATCAAGAACAGTGTAGTGCAAAAGAAACTGATAATAAAAATTCTTTTAACCTGCTAAATACACGGATATTCTAAAATCACATGATCCTATACCGATAAGCGATAAAGATTTTGGTTTTTGTTACGGAATTCCAATTGGAGCTGCTCGATCATGGAAGGAAACGAGATTTGTTTTGATTGTAAATTGGGATTTGATGATGTTGGAAAAATTATCATATGCTCCTTATGCAAAATGTTTTTTCATGGTAAATGTGAAAATATAGATATGCGAGGATTTCATATGAAAAGAGATCAATGGGTATGCAGTCATTGTTCTAAGGATGCAGATAAAGGGGCCTCAGGCAATTTGTTTGTAAAGCAAAGAAAACGGAGCAGGGTTGACGATTCTGGAGAAAAAAATGTATCGGAGATCAGTGTTATTGCCTTCGAAAACCTTATCAAGATTGTTCAAGAAATGAGTAATAAAATCGATTTGCTTGTCAAGGAGAATTCTGAATTAAAAGAAATGGTATTGGGATTAAAGCAGAATTGCAATGCCACAGTTTCAAAACCAACATCTTATGCATCAATCGTTAGGAATGACGACAAAGTACTTGTTGTAAAGCCCAAGGATGACAAAATGCAGAAAGATGTACAGCAAGTAAAAAGAGTTCTTAAGGAAAAAGTGAATCCAGTAGAGATAGGTGCGGGGATATCAATGGGAAGGGCTACAAAGTCTGGTGGTCTGGTCCTAAAATGTGCTACCGAAAAAGAAATCAGCACCATACAGTCCCAGATCCAAGCCAATCTTGGAGATGAATATATTGTTAATAAACCCAAAGCCATCCAGCACCGTGTGAAAATTGTAGGAGTAGATGAAGATTTGAAAGATATGAGTGATGAAGTATTTTTTGCCACAGTTATAAAGCAAAACCACTTCCCACAAAGTTCAAACAATAACTGGAAAATTCTACGCAAAACTAAAGTTGTTAAAAATAAATTCAATGTAGTAATGGAAGTGGATGATTCGACTTACGCAAAACTGATTGAAGATGAAAGAATTAATATAGGATGGAGTCGCTGTATGGTTTATAATGACTACGGTATTGTTCGTTGTTTTAAATGTTGTTGCTATGGCCATATTGTGAAGGAATGTAAAAATGATAAAGTATGTCCTAAGTGTAGTGCTGCACATGATGTCGGTGAGTGTACCAGTAGCAAATCCAAATGTTCCAATTGCGTAAATGCCAACCAAAGGTATGGTCTAAGTTTGGATACTGATCATGTGGTTTGGGATGCAAGACAGTGTTCATCATTCAAAAGGGTCGAACAGCTGCAAAGGAACAAGTTTCTAAAATAGCAATCAGAGACCGATATTGCCCCAAGCTCGGATGTTCTGTATTTAAACTGCCAAGGTTTTCTCCACAATAAGGATCAAATTGTCACATTGGTGACTGACTGGAAGCCCGTTGTGTTGCTGTTAAGTGAGTCTCATGTGTGTGAAGATCTTGATCTGAACGAACTGACCATCAAAGGATATCAAATGGAACACTGTACCTCGAACAGCAGGAGAACGGGTGGAGTGGCCGCCTATATCAGGAATGGTGTGAAATATAAACGTAAGACTGTGCAGTATGTTGATCGTTTTGTGTGGTTACTGTCTTTTGAACTGTCCTTTGATTCTGTCAAATATTTGTTCACTGTATTATACCATCCGCCAAAAAGGGAAGAGCCAAAGTTTTTGGAATTTTTCACTGAATACCTGGAAAAGTCGTGTGAGTTTCAGGGAATCAATGTTATTACTGGAGACTTTAATTTTGACTTATTGAGGGGTACCTTTTATGGTTCTAAACTTTTGGATGTTGTTTATGCGAACGGGCTGCAGCAAATTGTCAATAAACCCACAAGAGTGACCCAAAACAGCCAAACCCTGATTGACTATATCATAACATCCGATAAGCACTTGCAGCATATGGTTCATCTCAGTCCCAGGATAAGTGACCACTCAATTTTGTCAATGACACTTCAAAGAAAAGCCAAAGAATCAACTGTGACCAAATACCAAAGAAATATGAAAAATTATAATGTGGAAAAATTCCAAAATGCGCTACTAGAGTCATCTTGGAATAGTAATACGTCTGATACCAATGTTTTGGCGGACTCATTCGTTGATACCATTTGTAATATTTTGAATGATGTGTGCCCAATCAAAAAAGTGCATGTTAAACAAGAACTACAACATAAGAAGTGGATAACAAATGAGATCAGACACATGATGGAAAGGAGGGATTTCCTGTATAAGAAGGCAGTTTATTCGGGGAATGACCAAATATGGAAGGAATTCAAACTCCAGCGGAACAAAATAGTATCTAGAGTCAGGAAAGAAAAAGAAAAATTTTACCAATCGGCAATTGATGATAACAGATTCAATCAAAAACAACTGTGGAGAAGTCTGAAGACTCTTCTACCGGAAAAGCACCAAAACATCCCTGATGACATCGTATTTGGATATGTGAACATCACAGATCAACTTACTATTGCCAATAAGTTCAACGACTATTTTGTAAATAGTATAGAGGAAATAGTTGCCAACATTCCCGCAAGTAGAGCCATACCAGCTGCCGCCATTGACCAGAACGAACACATCTTGTCTGAGTTTGAAGCAATAACAATGTCGCAAATGAAAAAGTACCTGAAGAGTATGAAAAACGTTGGAGGTGGTGAAAATGGTATCAGCAAACAAATTCTAATGGATGCCTGTGATGTGGTTGCTGATAGATTTTTAAGCCTAATAAATACTTCATTGTCTAGTGGAGTGTTTCCACACAGCTGGAAAACGTCTACAGTGATTCCAGTGCCAAAGATCCCCAACACCAAGCGACATGAAAGTTTCAGGCCCATTAATACAGTTCCTCTTTACGAAAAAATTTTGGAGATGAGTGTGAAAGACCAACTAAGTCGACATTGTGATAATAGTCAGATTATAGTTGCTAACCAGTCGGGATTTTTGCATAACCATTCCTGTGAAAGTGTTGTAGTTAATATATGTGACGAGTTCCTTAGACAAATTGACTGTGATAATCTAGTATTAGCGATATTTTTGGATTTTAAGCGTGCGTTTGAGACTGTGGACAGATCTATTCTATTGAAAAAACTGGAAAATATTGGGATTAAGCATACTGCCCTACAATGGTTCAAATCATACCTTAGTGATAGAAGCCAAAAAGTCAAATATAAAAACAGTCTATCTGAATGTATGTATGTTAGGTATGGTGTTCCTCAGGGAACTGTTTTGGGACCGATTCTTTTCCTCTTGTACATTAATGATATTGTCAAGATCACGTCAAATTCAAAAGTGGTCCTGTTTGCAGATGATACCATGCTTTATGTAGCAGGTAAAGACATCAACCAAATGACTAATATCATGAACAACGAATTAGAAAAATTATTTGAATGGCTATGTGATAATAGGTTAAGTTTGAATAGTAGTAAGTCTAAGTGTTGTGTATTCGGCAAAAAATCTAGACTGAGCAGTGTTAATATAGAACAACTAGACATAAGAGTGAATGGTGAACAATTATCTTTCGTAACAGAGATAAAATACTTGGGTACTATTCTTGATGCGAATTTAAATTTTTTATCTCATGCAAACTATGTTATGAGGAAGTTTTCCCAAAAAGTGAATTTTATCTATAGAGTAGGTCAACAACTATCCCCATATACCAAACTGACGATGTACACCGCTATAGCTGAACCCCACCTCCAATATTGTTCCACTCTTTTGTCTCACCTGCCTAATTATAAAATTGATCAGATTCAGAAGATCCAAAATAGAGCCATGAGAACTATTCTTAAATGTGATAGATACACACCTGTGAGACTGATGTTGAATGTTTTAAAATTTTTATCTGTAAATCAAAAGGTCATGATGAATGTACTTATTTTTATATTCAAGATCAAAAAGGGTCTACTTCCTAGATATATTTGTGATAAAGTTGATTATTTTCGCGATGTTCACAGTTACCAAACGAGACACCGAAATGATTTCATGCTGTCAAAATTCAACACAAGCCAAATGCAGAACTCCATATTATACCGGGGACTGCGGGAGTTCAATAGTCTGCCACCAACCCTTAAATGTTGTGATACTATCGAACAATTCAAAAGACTGGTCAGGGAATACGTTTGTAACAACTTTTAACTCGTTTGTCCTTTATGTAGGTGTTTTTACGCTCATACTTTTTTACATTTATACAATTCACTTTTATACACTTTATACATTTTACTTTTGATATAGTGTTAATTTTTGTTTATCGAACTACATGTGTATATACCTTATAGCTTTTTGCTAAATAAAGATTATTATTATTATTATACACGCCTCATTATTCTCACCAGTCACCAAGTATCTATGCACATTACACATCAACATTCCGACCTGGAATTCAGCACCGCTCAACATTCTGTTATCTGTTTCGGCACTCGGCCCCGGATCAGTCGAGAGGTTGAAATCGACAGAATTTGAGCTGGTGAATGTTTAACTGTTGCCCGCCGCGTACTCCGAAAAAGCAGGTGGTGGGGTGCTGACCCAGCAGTTCCAATCAAGAAAACATATGCAGGCGGTTCCACAGACCTTCAGACTGTGGTGAAGAGGACGAAACGAAACTGACTCTTCCAAATAACCTGATAGCAACTTTTGATGGCAGACTTAACAAACAGTATTGAGGCGAAGACTACAAATAAACAGAATGGACGAACTGAAGAAATTCTTATAGGTACCAGACGAAAAAACTCATTCAAGACCCGGAAAAGCTTCACATCCCTTAGCTTACATTTGGAATACTTGAATAAAGTCAACGTTTTGTATGATTTAGGTATACCAAACTTGAAGCTGATGCCTCATAACGGTTACTCACCTCTGTACTGCAAGGGTGTATCTTACCCGAACTTCCTATCATATTCCCCATATCACTCTTTCAAAATGAACCTGAAAATGTGATATTATATCCTTTACTAAAATTTAAATAGACCTAGCAGAACAATAAAAATGTGGTTTAACATGCATTATAAAGTCAATAGGTTTTGTGGTTTTTTGAACGTTATTATTATATTTGACTCACTTTTACCTCCTCGAGAATGTTATAGGTTCGATAAAGGTACTTTACATATCACTATTCCAATCATTGATATTATCGACTACATTTTACATTTTTGAACAATATTGCATGTCTGTTGGATAGACTGTTGTTTTGCTCCATCCCTTAATATTTACCCTCACCCCATTAGGCATTAAACATACAGGTTACTATAGGCAACGCCGTTCTGGCATTGCATACAATTTATTCAGTTATTCGATTATGGGCAAGTGCATCAATAATTGCAGTATATAGGCTTGTTTGATTTAAATAGGTATCATGTTTAGCGGTAAACTTTTGGTTGGATTTCAAAAATGTCTCATATTGACAAAACCTGGATGTATGGTTTTCGTAAAAATTTCCAAAATCCTTTGTGATAAAAGAGAAGCCAACATTCTGGAAAATCACTCTTCATAAAAAGTTCTGCATTTCTTAAGAAGTTTACTGCCACCAAAAAAAAATGGGGTGAAATAAATCCACGTCAAAAGGATTGAGTGATAGCTCATGTTTTAAAGATCTTCTGTCTCCCATCATATACTCTAAGTTTGGCGAAGTTAACTCTTGCGAGTAATTATTCAATAAATAAAAAAAATACAAGCTGTCATGTCAACAGGAGTGACAACACAGGCTTGAAACTCGGCAGTTGTAATCAGGGTCGAAGGACCTTCAAAATAAGGTGATTCCATTTGAGATTTTAGGCGAGAGTTTCACCCTGTCCAAGGGATTGCAGATGAGAGTTTTTCAATACGCCCAATAAGTGTATCCCTCAAAAACAACGTTGATGTGTCGGAGGGTCTTTTAGTGTTTCATTTTTATATTTGAATGCCGCCGATTCGCCCAGTTGCAAATTTATTTGGTGACGTGGGTATTTTTAGGTTTTTACCACTGTTCAAACTTCAAATTACTGATAAAAATATTACGACTATGAGGTGAAATGATTTTTTACACGCTGCCGGCCTCCACCTTCCGCTTAGGACGTAGTTGGGGGTCATTATCTTGCCGCATTTTGTGCTATCACTGCAGTGTTTTTCTGACGGAATCATTCATCATTATTCTACAGACATGCCATGTAATGATGTATTTACAAGAGGGTTAATGCAATTTTAATGGCTGCTTTTGTTAGGATTCAAACACAGTAAAGACCAAATTTGAATATTTACTGAAATACCTATTGAATTTATTCATGCTAGAAAAATACAAGATTTTTTACAGTCTTCTAGAGAATATAACATTGTACAATGACAAAAATGGATACAATAGTAATGTGGACGAACACATTTCAATATACAGGGTGTCTGAAAAGGTCAAGATCACACCACATATTCCTGAGATCAAAATAAGCCGATTTGAAACAACTTGCCTCCGTCTGAAATTGCTCTGTTTCCAAGATATACAGGGTGGCAAAGTTAAAAAAATAGAAATCAAATTTTTCAAATTGCGTGAACATTGTTTAACGTATTACTTCAAAAACTGGTACCCGAGGGTTTTTTGGGATGCGAAATCTGAATATGGACACATTTTTATTGTGGTCGTTAGAGGGCGCTGCACACTGCACTTCTGATGGTTCAAATTGGCCATAACTTTTTTACCAGTGTAGCTTTGATTTTTTTTGTGAAGGAAATTATTTTTTACGTACTTTCAGTCATGAAATGTGCTCATGTTATAACACGTTTAAGTTAAGTGAGCCGTTTTCGAGATATTTTCATTTTTAGTGTACGATGCTGCACCGAAATATTCAAATAACTTTGATTTGAAAAAACTGTTGTTATCTTTAAGTCTAAAATTTGTTCAGTGAATCAGTAGTATTTCAATTTTATAGGAAGACATGGCTTTATTGGGCAAAAAAACCATATCAAAATTCAGATCAATATCAGTTCACGTCCGCGACCATGGATTGATTTACTTACTCGATCGGTTGGTCAGATTCACTTACTTAAGAAAAGTTTAAAAACCAAACTACTACTTTGTCAACATCATGTTTTCTCTTAATAATCATTTTTCTTTAGCAAGCTAAGCATCGTCCCAAACAGCACCCAAAACTTGTGTCGGGATTCGGGAATCTGAAAACGGCCCTTTACTTCAATTGATTATTATCTCAAGATACACTAATCTGTTCTTTTTTTTAATTTGAAGTAATAAAAGTCTTATTATTATTATTATATTGATATTAATCATGATTTTCATATGGTTTCTTCACCCCATAAAGCTATGCCAACCTACAAAATCAAAATACTACTAATTCACTCACCAAATTTTATCCTAAAGGTAAAAGTAATTCATTCTGGTGCGGCTTCGAACACTAAAAACCAAAATACCTCGAAAACTACTTACTCTAGCAGATTATAACAAGAATAACTTTTTCACTTGAAAATATCTACAAGATCATTTCCTTCACAGAAAAAGTGAAAAACCATACTGAGAAAAAAGATGTGGCCAATTTAAACCATCAGAAGTGGAGTGTGCAGCGCCCTCAAAGAGCACAATGAAAAGATGTACATATTCAGGTTTTGCATCCCAAAACACCCCTGGGTACTAATTTTCAAAGAAATACTTTCAAAAATGTTCACACAATTTAAAAAATTCGATTTCCATTGTTAAACTTTACTACCCTGTATCTTGGAAACGCAGCAATGTCGGACTGAGGTAAGTTGCTTCAAATCGGCTTATTTTGACCTCAGACATATTCCTGAGGTAAGTAAGATTTTGTAAAGAACTTTTACAAGTATAATATAAGAGTATGGGCTAAAATTTATTTTTTAGATTTGGTGCTTTGATTCTTTGGATCTTTGGTTCTTTGATTTTCTGGTTCTTTATTTATTCGGTTTTTTGGTTCTTTGAATTTTAAATGTTTGGGGTGGTGTAATGGATTTATCAAATTTGCTGAGAAATCAAAATGTAATAAACAGGGCGTTTCGTCAATATTGCGAAACAAATCGGAATAAGTTTCCCCGCTTTAAAATATAAGAACAACACTTCACACTTTCTATAAACATGTATCCGGAAATGCTTCGTTACAGAGCTAAGGGTGAAATTTTATTTTCATTAAAATAATAATATTTTAACTTATGTCGATCTTTTGATGAAAATTGGTATATTGAAGTTTCCTATCATGCGAAATTCGAATTTTATCTTAGTAAGGCCCTAACTTGTAAAGGGCACTACCTAGACTTATTTTTCAGGATATGAACAGCCATAACTTTTTTAGACGTCCCTGTATTATATTTTTAAGTAAAAAAAAAAGATTTCTCTATCATTCTCGAGATATTTGAATTTGAAATGATGAATACATGTGATTTTGAAATTATGGCGAAGCATTATGTTTCATTGATAGTGCCAAAAAATCGGGATGAGTTTGCCTGCTTGAAAATTTTACCACAAATTTTTTACTGGAAATATGAAGCAATCATACGAAATATACAGGGTGTCCGGTAAGTATATGGCATAATTTCGGGAGCGTATAGGGGAGGCCAAAACAACCATAGTTTGTCGTGAAACTTTTTTCTCTAAAGCGCCTCCTAACGGATCGATTATGTATCTGCTGTAACTTATTTCGAACCGTCTTATATAATTTGATGAGATTTTAGTATCTTGTGTAGGCCATAAAGACTCATAAAACCATAGTAAAGTCAATATTTGAAATTGTATGGGGAAACCAGAAACGGACTGGCCACCAAACCTTTTGGGCCCAATTTTTGACAGGTGTCATTTTACACAGCTGAAAACTACTTTTTCATATACTCTCATCAAAAAAGGTGCTCCTCTTTTGTTTCGATAAAACTAACCGTTTTTGTGAAAAATGGGTTTTTGTTTTACAGGTTATTGCGATAATACACCAAAATACTACGGCGACAAACCGGTTGTGTTATGTATTTTTTTTTGACACTCCCAGAGTGATTGATAGTACTAGAATTTGTCAAATTCAAAAAGAAAATAAAAAACAATAATACATTCTCAAGAATTTTTCTGATTTTTTTTGTGTTTTTTTCCAATTTTTAACTAATTCTAGTATAGGCAATAAATCTGAGAGTGTCGATAAATTTTTCAATTCCAAAAATACTTATAAATACTCGCCGTAGTATTTTAGTGTATTATTGCAGTAACCTGTAAGACAAAAATATATTGTCATCGTAATAATGGGGTGGAAAGTACGCTGAATAAATCCACTCATTTATGTTACGATGATATTATGACGCATGACCTACAATGCTGACCCAACAGTTTTTTTTATATAAATTCGGCCACGGAACGATGGTTCGGGAGGAGGGAAAAGTAGTGTCAGTCAAGCTTCTAGCTTGGCAAGAATTCCTATTTTCCCTCTCCAGCCATCGGCCCATGCTGATCCCCCGGCTGTAATTGTTGACCGTCAAAGAAAATAGAGATGTTGTGAAGTGACACGAGTTTCCCTTCTGTCTGAGTGCTACGCCCCTAGCGCGCAATAAGGGTAGGGTACACTTGAAGACCCCACAAGCCCTTATTGTGACATTTGGTGGATGCGCCTAACGATCATCTCTCGCACGCCAAGCGTGTATAGTGTACAGAGTGAGTACAGGATGATCTACGGCCCAGAGTTGAGAATGGCGTACCAGAAGGGGTCTGAACGAGTCTAAGACGTACCACAGCACCGGGGGAAAGCACAGTAATAGGAAGCTTGACTGACACTACCAACCTCCTTGTGTTTGTATATATTGTGTTTTTATTATTTTGAGATATCTATATATATTTATATTTTTTCTTTTATAGGGCATTCAATGTCTGCTTCCGGTCCTCCGATACCCAGCTGAAGAGTATTGTTCCAGGATCGGGTATACAGGTCACTCCGGACTGAGTAGGAGTGTCATGTGTCACCCTGTAGTCCCATACTTACGGAACATCACCAACAAGGTCAAGCTGCAATTGCAAAACCCTGATGAGCCAGCCAGCAAATCTTCGCAACGTCAGCGAAGATCAGAAATTGGGGGAACGGTGACCGCTGACAATAGATTGCAATTGTAGTTGTTTTGCTGTTGGTGATGGTCAGGGACAAAACCATACTCAGCAGATTGACATAATGTAACACAGGACCGGAGCAAGTTTATTATTGTTTTAAGTTTTAAGTCATGTTTTGTAAGGGGATGGAGCATGTTGTCAGTTAGCATTGGGGGCCAATGCTCGCGGGGAAGGGGCATATGTCATCGTAATAATGGGGTGGAAAGTACGCTGAATAAATCCACTCATTTATGTTACGATGATATTATGACGCATGACCTACAATGCTGACCCAACAGTTTTTTTTATATAAATTCGGCCACGGAACGATGGTTCGGGAGGAGGGAAAAGTAGTGTCAGTCAAGCTTCTAGCTTGGCAAGAATTCCTATTTTCCCTCTCCAGCCATCGGCCCATGCTGATCCCCCGGCTGTAATTGTTGACCGTCAAAGAAAATAGAGATGTTGTGAAGTGACACGAGTTTCCCTTCTGTCTGAGTGCTACGCCCCTAGCGCGCAATAAGGGTAGGGTACACTTGAAGACCCCACAAGCCCTTATTGTGACAATATTTTTCTCGAAAACGGTTAGTTTTATCGGAACAAAAGAAGAGCCCTTTTTTTAATGAAAAAAGATCAGACGATTTGAAAAAGTAGTTTTCAGCTCTGTAAAATGACACCTGTCTGAAATTGGACTCAAAAGGTTTGGTGGCCAGTCCGTTCCTGGTTCCCCCTACAATTTCAAGTATTGACTTCACCATGGTTTTATGAGTCTTTATATAGTCTTTATGGCCCACACAACATAGTAAAATTTTATCAAATTATACAAGCCGGTTTAAAAGTTAGAGCTAAAAAATTAAATCGATTGGTACCCCTTTATAGGGCTCTGTATCTCCGTTCGGAAACACTTCAGAAAAAAAAAGTTTCATGACAAACTGGGGTTATTTTGAACTCCCCTATACGTCCCCGAAATTATGCCATATACTTACCGGACACCCTGTATATGTAGTAAGTTCTAGCAGGTTACCTCCATCATAGTTTCAAATTCACATGTATCCATTACTTCAAATCCAAATATCCCGAGTCGGATGGTTGTACGTAACGATTTTAAACAATTATACATTTTCTACGTAACAATGATATTTTTTTTTACAAAAATATAATATAGTTTTGATCAAAAAAATGTTCACACAATTTGAAGAATAAGGATTGGATGAAGTCACTTCCAAAAATGTTTGTGAAGTACTCTTTGTTTTGTTTTATTGTTGTTTACTGTTAACTATTGGTGTTTCTCTGTTTAAAGCACTGATCCATTTTTCACCCAAGTCGCTTCTTTACATTTCCCCTATAATATGGACAGTCCTTTACACATTTTTTTCAACATTAGTTTTTTCTCGGGAACAAGCTGATCTGCTACAATCTAATTTGCTTAGAAGTAGAATAAGGTTGTTGATAAATCAAGAAAAATAGAAAAATCATTTGGTTATCAACAAATTTATTAATAATAAAAAATCAAAGCATTAAACATAAAAGGAATTTTCAATTCAAACGTAACTTATTAATGGCTCAATTCAACGTTTAACTTCATGGCAGCACAATTGAACTGTGGTATGTCCTGGATGTAGATTAAAAGCTCTTTATTTTTTGTCTCGAACTCTCGAAACTTGAAACATTCGTTCTTGTTTATTCCTTTAATAAAATACATATCATTCCTTAGTGATTTTTCATTGTCTATACCTTTTGTCAGATCGATCAACGTGTCGATAACATTCTTGGCCTGTTTCAACAAAAATGAACGAAACACTGTGTTCCAGTGACTCATGATCCTGGAAAAATGTTGATGAGTAATCCAGATGGAATGCTTTAATCACCTCTGAAGACATCCGTTGAAAGTCCATGGCATACCCTGTAAAGTTTGCATTTCCTTCATTTTAGAACCAAACGTCTCCTGGCAGCAAAATATGATTACTTCTGATAAAAACACTGACATTTTGTCCTGGATTTTCCTTATGGAGTCACTGTAGTTGAATAAACGATTCGTCTCGTACGGTCTTACAACTTCAAGTTTGTTACAAATGGCTTTATTGCACAGGTTGATGTCGTTACTTAGAAGTATCTACAACATTTTAGCACCGAATCAAGAAATAATGATTCTCTAAGACATCTTACGACTTTTCGGTATTTCTCCTGTTGTTGAAGACAACAGGCAAGTATCTTGTCATCAGGACCTTTTCCTAAATCCCTTTGTTTCGATACGTCATCAACTGACTGACCTGAAATCGAAATTACAAAAAACTACATGTTATTAAATTACCAATTACCAAAAAGTATCGGGTCCTTCTTTTGCAATTCTTTATTGATCAAAAGCAGACCTTCTCGAGCTATAAATTTCAAATGAGTGTTATCCTTGAAAAAGTCTAGTTCTTGTAGAACCATCCATGGTACAAGAACCACAATTTGGGCTGAAATTATTTTTCATGAAGTGAAAGGCGAACACCACATAATCTTACTTGGAGTATCCTGTTTCAACACATTTCTCAAGACTGATAAGTGGTGCATGAATATATTTGTATCAACAACAACACAAGTTGCCTCACTTTTTGTCGGAGTTGGGGCAACCTCTGAAATTGTATCATTCGACTCCTGAAAAGGTCTATTGAAAAAAAACTTGTATGCACTATGTGCGCATAGCTAAAGTGAAACTTCTTGGCCTTAAACAGCTAGAGAATAAGCTAAAAGAACCAAAGAACTAAAGAAATCAAACAAACAAGTAACCAAACAACCAAAGAGGCAATAAAGGACCAAAGAACCAAATGTGAATAACTACATACTTCGTAAACGAAAAGGCACAACAAGAAAACCTCTCCTCTGTGACCAAAAACAATCTCGCCATGCAATTTATCAAAATAACTACTCCGTATAGGGGTATTATGTCGTAACCGATTTGCGTAGAGAAGTTTTGCTTCCAGAATCGACAAATATTCATACTCACATCCACGTCGGATCCATATTCCGAATTCTGATCCTCATACAAAATACTTCTGTTATTGATTGTATCGTTGAAATGAACAATCATGGATGTGTCATCTTTGGTGCTATTGAAGCTCGACAATTCTGATGGTCCTCCGATGTCATCGACCCACATTTGAACTTTATGTCTTGATTCCTCTGCGGACGTAGAAACTGAAATAGAGGAGCAAATTCATAAGCAAAACGATACCAACACTGACGAATTCACGAGTTTGGTGAGTTCATATACTTTTTGTGGAGAAGGCAAAACTGTCTCTTATATAAAAAGAAATCTGTTTTCTCTTATGAAGAGTGTCTTGCACGATTCTCTCGGTTTTGCTCCACAGAAGTATCTGACGATTGCTCTTTTTGAATTCTCAATATGCCTCTTAATATGTTGCTCAATAATAATAATATGACCCTCAAAAATGTACAGAATATCTGGAGTGGGATTCGATAAGAGCAAAACATGCGTCCTTATCCTTATGCAGTTCATTCACTATGAGCCAGATAGCAAAACAGTTTCTTGAATCTTGGAGTGTGGAGGTGTCGAATAATCAACTGTCAATCTAGATTTTATATGGACTCCTAAGAACTCGTTCACTGATAAGTACTGATTCAACCTGTCACTGGACAGAGGTCTTTTCCCTAAAATCTGGAAGGTCGGAGAGTTTGTCCCATTTTTAAAAAGGATGATCCATCTGATATCGAGAATAATTATTATCGAGGTATGTAATTTCTCCAAGATATTTGAGATCATCCTACACAAATTCCTGTTCTCCAAAGTACGAAATAGGTTCTCACAATACCAACACTGCTTTTTTTTTGGAAAGATCATGTCTGTCCAATCTTTGTTCATTTTCGATTTACGTGTGCGACGCCATCAACAAGAGAAGCCAAGTTGATGTTATCTACATCGATTTTGGTAAAGCTTTCGACAAAATTGACCACTTATTACCACAAAAGGGTCCAGCTCGGTTTCTCTAACCACCTTTGAGCTCCCATCTTCTTGATCGTAGGCAGTTTGTTGAGTTTGAGGGGTTTAAACCGGACGTGTTCGTGCCTCCGTCTGGTCTTCCCCAGGGTTCTAATCTAGAGCCACTTCTTTTCAACCTATTTTTGAACGATATTCTTTCTTTTTCTACGCTCAACCGCAGCAGACATGCCGATGACCTCAAAATATTCAACCGTATCGAGAGTGTCGCTGATTGTGTGTTCCTTCAAAAGGATATAGACTCACTAAGTCCGTGATGTCTGGCAAACCGCCTTATTTATTTTTTTTTGTATCACTATGACCTCGCGACAGCGGGGTTAGTTATTAACCCCAAGCAATCAACGCCCCAAGTCTGCCACCCAGATTTAGCCTCTTTTTTTTCAAATCTGAATGATGACTGAATCTCAACATCCCCAAACGTAACATTCGGATAAAAAATCCACTCCAAAAGCGGAACCACATTAAACAGACTGACAACAGTACGAGATCTTGGAGTGATATTCTTCTTCCTCATATTGATCAGATATGGTGACCACTGCTTTTAGGACGTAGCGGGTTTTATTTTGCGGAACTATAAACATTTCTCCAACATAACTACCCTTGAACTGTTGTACTACTCCTTTGTGAGAACTAGGCTGGAATATTGATCAACCATTTGGTCTCCTATTTACCATTGTCATAATCCATCTGTGGAGTCCGTCAAAAGACGTTTTTTGAAGTACCTCATGTTCAAGGAAGATGGTGTATACCGTATACCCCCAACGAGGTCTTGTGCATGTTCACATACTCACCAGGTTTGAGGAGTTGCTAATTGTTCGTCGTGATTTACAATCACTATCGTTCCTACACAAACTCCTCTACTTCAAAATTCCCTGTCCATTTCTTCTCCCTTCCATTTGCAAGGTCAAATATCTTGCTCCAAAGTCCTATTCATAATAAGTGTCATGGAACAAATTTCATGAAACTTCCATGTTCACTAAAAATCTTGCGCAATCTATCCGGATACTCACTTTATTTTTTTTTAATGTATTTTTAAGTATACTCACTGCTTTATTATACCGTTGTAATATCTTTTTTTTATTTGAATGTTTTGATGAAAGTATTTTGAATTTCCTGTACCTAAGTGGGCTGTCGGAAATAAATTGCTATTATTATTATTATTAATATTGATTCTTTTTCCCGTCATGCTGAATTACAGTTATTTTTATTTATTTTTTCTTTCTAAAGGATGGTTGCATCGTCTGCAAAAATTCAGATCTGCTATATCGTTGAAATACAGCAAGAGTACCGGTCCCAGAAAAAATCCTTGTGGGACTTCACAGTTGATGTTCTTCAAACCCGAGTTTGAATTAGAAGCTGCATGTTTGACACTTTGATGCCTTGCAAGTTTTCTTTTTCCATAGTATGACTTTTATACCTCAGCACATTTGAAGGATGATTTTTGGTATAAGATCTTCTTTTGACGAGTTCTCCAAGCTGTTAAAATGAATGAGTCAGCTTTAAAAACATCCGGAAGATTGAACAACGACAATCGAACAAGTAGTAGCAGATACTCATCGTTTGAATGTTTGTTTTAGAGATCTATTTCACCTTCGGATTAGCGTTTACCTGTAATCGTACAATGTCTCTCATGTTCGGACGACACTTGGGGAAGGTTGAATTCGATATTTGTATCTTGACGTGAATCCAAACTCTTTGTATGTGCGCTAAAAATTAATACGAATTATTTGTTTTGAGCTGAAACGAATTAATGATTACCTTGAATCTCCCATTCCAGAGTCACTATCAATATTGACAATGGTTGCCACAGAATCTCCCAAGTTTTTTTCAATACTGAAAACAGATCAATACCCTTGTACAGTAGTACAAGCGCAAAAAGGGACACAAAAGTTACTAACCTACCATCGTTTTTGGGACGCTTGTTGACTGCGCCCTCATCTTTTTTTTGTTTCCTTTTAGGAAGGGCCTCAGAGACTTCATTGGATTTTTTGTCACTATTTACCCTGTAGACACAAGTGAAAAACTATAAAGTATAAAACAGAAGTAGCATATTCTACTTTGACTTTGAGCCTAGTCGAGAACGGACGTTTGTTTTTTTCTTGATGGCATCCTTCCGGCCAACATCACTGATTGCTCTGAAATAAAGCAACGTACAAAATACAATGCGGTCACTCAAAATTGATGAATATAGTGAAAAATTAAAAATTTTGCGGAATAAATTCTTCATCTATATTTTGTTTGACAAAAATTGATGAGGACCAAGAACGTGTTTTCCATTGAACAACTTTCTGTGTAAGACCGATATGAATTTGAAAAAAAAAAGAATATCAAGAGACCACACTTTTCAACAGATACCCATAGATATCATAAATAAGAAGACTCTTAAGATGATTTATTTTCATTATAATGGAAAGAGCCAAACGGAACAACTAAAACTACTCATGCACGAACAAAATAACTCGCATTGCTCCTTTCCTTATATATTGATTTGGAGGATACATTATATATTGACAGATTTTTCTGCATCAAGAGGAAAAGCAAGGCGTATAATTTCTTTTTTCTAAACCTTTAACACCCTGTATCTCGAAAATCAGTCTATTCAGGAGGTTTAAGAGAACTTTTCAACTTGAATCTGGTTCAGGAATGTGTCTTTGGAATAACGGCCTGAGTGGACATCCTGTATTAGTATTTTCCTACAGCCGTGCGGAAAATTCAATTTTCCGCACCGATATCCGTGTGGAGAATCAGATATCCCGCACCAGTGCGGAAAAATTTTTCCGCACGGATATGTCAAAATTAACAGTATCATAAGCAAACAGCAACCAGGTTTCCAGGTAACTATGGTCGCTCAGTTACACATTTTGACATTCATTATTATTTATTTGTCATTAGTTGCATCAGACTTTTAAATTACGAATTATATCCTTATTTCCGCACGTCTGTAGAAAAACTATTGTACCTAACACTTGCGGAAAATGTTTTTCCGCACTTGTTAGGTAAATAGCTATTTCCAAATTTTTTTGGCATTTCCATCAACGAAAACAATGATCCGATTTACCCGATCATCGATGTCATCTTTCGTTCTTCTTATTTACGTAGATTACGTTATTTAGAACAAAAAGAGACAAAACACAACAGCTGATGATCGTGTTAATCGGACTACCTAATATTCATTGGTTTGCTTTGACACCGGATTATAAAAATGTCACGAAAATATAAAACTTTTGTATTTACAATTTTTTTATACCTCTCGGGGTGTGGCTTCACTTGCAACCAAACACCGGCGAACCAAACGCGAATCTCGTCACGAACGCCGTTGCGCTAACCCCGTCGCCATTCGCCAACAATGCAACATCAAGGGGTTCCATCGGCTATATGGTTGTCACTTTAAACAAATTGGAGGGTATAATTACTACATTTTTTCAAAATTGACCTATATACTACATAAACAACTGAGAAGATGATATTAGAGTAAAAACATTTCATTTTTCTCTATTATCATAATATAAAAACGCCAACTGGTGAGAATCCGTGATGTTGCACGGTTCGCGACTGTGTTCGCAACGTCACGTCGTTCGGTTCGGAGTTTTGTCCCAGATAAAACCAGACCAGATGCAAAACTTCCAATATCTAATCAGTCGTGATTCAATGGATATAATAATATGTCGTGAAAAATATTTTAGAATACTTATGTGGCTTTGAGGCTTGAAAAAGAGCTCTTAGAATTACAAGAATTATAAGCATCAGATAAAAGACTATTCAATGATGCGATTCCATTAATTTCCCATGGAGCAAAACGTCATATCACTGAAGTAGCGTCTGATTATTTTGATTTTTTTTTCAATTCACGCTATATGTATGTTTAGAGTCGACGAGCACTGTATTCCTAAAAAAAATTGAGCTCCACAAAAACATGATTTATATACAGTGTGTCTGCTTAAGTTGGCCACATATGGGAAACTTTTTTATTATTAATTTTAGGAAAAAAAGTTATTCTTTATAAAAAGTTCAGCATGTTCCAAAACCTAAAATGCAACCATCAGATATTACATTTTTTCAGTCGTATACGAGGTTTGTCAAAAAATATGAATTTCACTCAAGAGTAAAATTTGACAATATCGAAAATTTTCATAAAGAAAAATAAACACTACCATTAAAATGATTGTTTTTTTCTTTTTTAAATTTATTAAATTTTATAAATAAATTAATATTAAACAGTAATCTCTTATTTTAGTTATTGGACATTTAAATCAATGCATTAATTCAAATGAAAAAATGTAATATCTGATGGTTGCATTTTAGGTTTTGGAACATGCAGAACTTTTTATAAAGAATAACTTTTTTTCCTAAAATTAATAATAAAAAAGTTTCCCATATGTGGCCAACTTAAGCAGACACACTGTATAGAATTGCATTGGTGCGGACGAGTTTGTAATAAACTAACCCAAACTAGCTACGGTGCAGGTATAGCTCAAATCTGACTCGTCAAGGTTATTGATAGTTGATACTGAAAGTATTTTGGACGAACCTGCGCATCTGGTTCTTGGGTATAGATAGGTTAATTATATGTTACCAACTATTCAACTATTAATTAAAATCATGAGATGGCGCCAGCCAAATCATGCTACCAATGCAATTTCACAGTCATTGATTATGCAAAATGTCATTTTTTGGAGAAGTCAAGTAATTTTTTTTACAGTCTCTGATGACTTAAAGTCCAGACTGGTTTTGGGCACTTTTGGGTCCGGTAAATGATACTTTACCGGACAGTATGAAATAAAATAATTAACGGCTATACGGCCATATAGTCCGACCAAAAAGTATTCGCACTTGATAAGAACATGATGAACAGTTATTGAACATTATTATTATTAGGTACCTATGCAGCGTTTTATTCAAAACTTTTCTAATTTCTAACAAAGCTATAGTAGGTACTTATGCACTAAAACAACTTAAAACAAAATTTCAAATCTCACCCATCGATAGACTTCTTGGCTTCCACTTCCCTCTGTGCTTTGAGTTTAAGACGGAGAGAACAACGAATTCCTTCACCACTGGATGTATTTTTTAGAAGTGTGGACATATTACTATTATTATTTCAACGGCAACGACTAGAACGACATGATAAAATATAAACAACATTTTTTTTGCGAAGCCTAGGACCACTTCACATCACGTGACATCGTGCTTGTTATTTGAAATTTCGTAAATCGCGACATTCTCCATTCGTAACGTCTTGGCTAAACACCGGCCAAAAGACTACAAATTTGGTAGAAAGAGTCAAAATAATTCCAATATTTTGGGTCCATTCCGACGTTTTCAAATGGAGTCACCCGCAAAAATGCGACCACTAATTCTAATAATAATCATTATTAATGTACTACTACCTATTATCCATTGTCATATTTCGTTTGAGGAGATGAATTGTTGGAAAAAAGTATTGAACCAAAAGCGTGGAAAGAATGCCAGGTAGTGGTACCCCAAGGGCGTATCCAGGCAGGGGGAAGCTTTATAGAACATAAAAAGTGGCATCCTTAGTGGTGACAGAATAAAACAAAATCTCTAGTATGTTACATGAAAAAGTAAGATACTTATTTAAAATGTTTTAAACTTTAAAAAAAAAAATAGAATCCATATTGTGCCTTTTTTGAGTCGCACCCCCTTCCTATAGCGGCTTCCCCCTGGTTCAGATCAGAAAAAGGTTCTAGAGCCGTGAAACTTTTCCTCACTGAGGATTAAGATCAAAAATAATATGGCATTGTATAATATTATGTTGGAAATAATAATATAATGTTGTGAACATGAACTTTTATGGAATCTATTTGATCTGGCAAACCATGTGTGAGTCTGCTCTTAATGAATTGCAGAAGACAGAGTAACCACTTGCCGTAGCTGTATATCTTGACATAGAAGGAACTTTCAATCACACATCCTTCACTTCAATATGACTACCGCAAGCAACCGGTGTGAAAACAACACATAGGTACTACATGCAGATGGATAAGAAACATGCCTGGAAAGTATAGGAAGACCCAAGCAACTATGTTTCACAAAACACTGCCAGTATAGCCATGAAAGGACTGCTCTCAAAAAGGATTCTCAATATCCTCTTCTTCGAAACTTGGTCGCGTATGAATTTTACTGGTGTGAAAGTATAAGTATAGGTACGCACAATATGCTTCACCGACGAAGTTGCGATACTATTAAGTCATAGAAATATACCTACATCAAATCATTATCAGAATTCATCCAGATACAGTGGAAAAAACTGGTGGCTCTATGCTAACCTCTGGATTTGCCAGCTAAATAATATGACTGCTTGCCGTTGCTCAAATTCTGCAGTGTTGGTCTTATTATGCTACAGAGTGGAGAAAATGTGAAAACACGCGGATTGTTACTCCTGCTTTTGCCTACTGTTTTTTTCGTTTCATTACTGTGAATCCTCCCCCTCGATCAACTATTTTCCGTAGATGTGATTTAGATGAGAGCATGTTATCAATAGAATGTCCCGCAGGTATTCGACTTCTCTTATCGCAGGTAGTTTAAAGGATAAGGGTTCAACTTTGAGTGAGTTTAGATTTCAATACCAGTTTTCTACGATGGTCAAATCTGTGTCTGTTGACATTCTGGGGTGTTTTGGTATCGCTACATTCTCCGCATAGCCTAGAGCGCAGCATCTCTTGATATTTAGTCCCACCGCAAAAGTTTCAATGAAGAGGTGATGAGACTCATTTCTCAGGATTTGTTTCTTATCCATCTACAAATGGTTTGATTTCTTCAAATGCTTGTTGTAAATCAAGAAATGCAACAGGAGAAGTTTCTTGGCTTGGCTGTAGAACATTTCAACTGCTCTACACGTCATACAGTGTCTCCGCTCAAGTGGTCAAAACTTCTACAGTATATTGAGGAACTATAAAGAAGTCGTTTGTTAAATGTTACGCGACTGTTTTTTAAACAGATTTTTTTTCTCAAAATACTCATTAAATTTTCAATAAAAAAGGTCTCTTGAGTTTTCTCTGCGACGATAGAGCCCGACTGTTCTAAAAACTGAGAATTTCCGGTAACTGCAACCGGTCGTCCATCAATAAGCAATAAAGTCATGGATCAAACGGCTCTGGATGTTAGAGGGAATGCCATTTGCAAAAAGAAAGACCACAGGGCATAGTTCCAATGTTTTTCAATTGAGAGAGGTGCCCTTGTTGCACCAAATAAGGTGCGATATGTTGTTATCCAATTGTTGATCGTTTCCATGAAAAAAAAAAGGTTTTTTTTTTTTAGTTTTTGCCCAAACCAAACATCATATTTGAACCAAACTTCATATACGACATGACTTCATGAAGAGCTTAGATATCTACCAATATCAAGCTCACCAGTAAACCAGTCACGGAAATAGAGAGGATACTGTGAAAAGTAATTTTGCAAAAAAAAATGCTCGATGTACGAGTCAAAAAATACAATTTCAAGATACACATCTTATCTGCCAAAAAAAAATATATGAAACATTTTTTCGCATCCGCTACAATTTTGTAGGAAATGAATCTTGTTGTTTTTTTCAACATCATGTTGTTTTGACCTGATAACGCAAAATCAGATTCTGACTCAGCAGTCCATGAAAATCATGGCCTGCGATGATCAATGGTCAGTTGGTTGAAACGTTTGAATTTCCATAAATTTTAAAGGCCAAAAAATTTCACAGATTTTTGCAAAATGAATTAGAAGCTTTATTGAGAAACGTACTACCGCATTACAATCAACAAGTACGTCACTATCTTACTATTTTCGAGGCGCTCACCAGCAGGGGGGTTCCCTCTTCCATCGTGAGGGAGGTCTGGGCTACCCTTCGTGCCCCCAAGTAAAAGCGTCTCTAGGAGGCTACCAGGTTGAGGCAGAGGTCCAAGGAGGCTGCTCCCAAGGCAGCTGCCTCTTCCCCAGACTATGGTGTCTGATAATGAACAGCCTCCTCACAAGGTTGGATGCAGAGGGATTTTACACTCAGGCGTACGCGGACGATGGACTGGTGCTAGTGAGGGGCAAACACCTAGGGATCGTCTGTGAGCGGATGAAGCTAGCCTGTGAAATAGTAGAAACATGTTGTGGAGAGATGAGGCTGTCAGTGAATACCTCCAAAACAGAGCTCATTCTCTTCACCAACAGAAGGAATATCCGGGAATTCAAGCCACACACGATGTACGGGACCACACTTTCACTCAGGCAGGAGGTCAAGTACCTCGGGGTGGTGTTGGACAGAAGGCTAACGTGGAAACCCCACGTTGAAAGGACAATAAAAAAGGGAACAGCAACACTGTGGCTTCTGCGTCGAGTGGTCGGAAGACAGTGGGGCCTAAAACCCCAGGTCATGCATTGGCTCTACCAGGCTGTCACCAGGCCGATGATCTCATACGGATCCGTGGTCTGGTGGCCGGCAACCGATAAGACCACAAATGTACTCAAGCTAGACCGACTGCTAAGGATGGCTTGTTTGGGTACAACAGGCGCAATGAGGACAAGTCCTGGAGCTGCACTGAACATCCTCCTCGGACTGCCAGAGCTAGGACTCTGGGTGAAGAGGGAAGCGATGGCTTTCTATAGTAGGATGGTTTGCCCCGAAGACATGGAGGAACATGGGAATGGAAGTTGGGTTAGTTTGGGTTAGTTTGAGTTAGTTAGTGCGGAGCGAGTTACCGCTTCTATCGGCCGAAGGAGCTTTGAGGTTCACGTACCGACGAGGGAATCAGATTGGCTGACCAAACCGATGGAGGCGCCTGTCAACACTCAAGTCTGGTTCACAGATGGCTCCAAGGCTGAACGCACGGGTTCGACAGGAGCTGGAGTTTTCAGGGCTGACAGGAACACTGGCGAAGCTTTTCCACTTGGAAGACTCGCAACAGTCTTCCAGGCGGAAATCTTCGCTATCCTAGAGGTTGCCTCCAGAGATGAGGTAAAAACAGGAATGGAGAATAACATTGTTATCTACTCCGACAGTCAACCGTCACTTAAAGTAATCACCAAACCAAGGATAAGCTGACCGCTGGTCCAAGAGTGTAGGGATGCGCTGCAGGTGCTGGATGAGAACAAGATGGTCAAACTAGTATGGGTTCCGGGGCACGCGGTGATCACCGGCAATGAGCAAGCGGACAAGCAGGCCAAACAAGGATCTGCCACGCGACTGTCCGGACCGGAACCATTTCTAGGCCTTAGCAAACAACTAATCTCACGCACTCTCAACAAATGGGCGTGGGAGAGAACAGTTTAGAACTGGAACAGTAACCCATTATACAGGCAGGCCAAAGAAACGATATCAGATCCTCACAGGCCAAGAACGGCCCAATTGCTGAACAAGAGCAGGAAGGCACTGAGCACCATCGTTGGCATTCTGACAGGTCATTGCAGGCTCAACAGACACCTGCATTTGTTAGGAATAAGCGAATCACCCCTATGCCCCCACTGCGGAAGGGCGGAGGAAACCTCCTACCACCTGCTGGGAGTTTGCGACAGGTAGGGTCAACAGGAAGGTCCTAGGAACAGCCAACATCCCCAGGAAGAGTTGGGGTACCTGAGCTGGGATAGTCTGCTCCTATTCACGACAAGGTTTGAGTAGTTGGGTTGGCCAAGCCTGGATGGCGAAAAGGGCCACTAGGCCTACTCGCCGGACTTTGCCCCCCCACCTTTACCATTACCATTACCATCTTGATCAAAAATATGCTGCAAGATGGATAGGTAGAGGGGGCTATGTCATTCGCCCGACCCAGACCCGCTTGATTTTTGTTTTGAGTTTATTTTAACAAAGAAAAATATTTAACTGAGTTACCTGATGCATAGAAACTTCACCAAAAAATAATAGCTGATGTGAAAGAAATCAGGCGCAACAAGCATGCTCTACGACGTATTAAACGAAACTTTTTTCGCAGTTGCAGATTGTGCATCAGATCAGGTGGGACTATTTTAATAACAAATGTAAATTAATTCAAAATTATCACCCCTAGTTTCACTTTTGCCTTATCAAGTCAATTAGACATGATGTTAAGAAAATCAAACAAGATTCATCTCCTGCAAAATGGTAGCAGAGACAAAAAAATGTTTCAAATATTCATGTTTGTCAGATAAAATCTGTAACTAAAAATTATAGATTTTTGGGAATCATAAACCGAGTGTCGAAACATTTTTGAAGTGATGCTTCTTTTGCGGCGTTGTGATAATTTTGTCGACAATGAGGAGTGAATAATTGGAGAAAATGAAACGCGTGTAACATGTAACAATAACGTACGTAATATGTAACGATTTCAGGTCTCGTTACAGAGAGAGAAAAAAGATATAACGTAGTGAGAATGACAAAGAGAGCTATATACATAGATTTTCGATATTTTTCAAAGGATTATGTTTGAATTAGATATTGTTATGTAGGTTCTAATTTGGAATTTGATTAGGAAATTTAAAAAAAATAGTTATTTTCCAAAAAATTTTGTTCAAATAATGTAAGTAGGTTACCTCTACCATTTGGGATTTGACCTTTTTTTTATTTAATGATATCGAGAGGTAAAAAAAATTATATAGTGACGTTATTTTTAATAGTTTTGGTATTTTTCAAAGGATTTTTGTTCAAATTAGGTATGTAGTTCTTATTTGATGTTTGATCAAGAAATTTAACAAAAAGTTACCAAGTGATTTTATGTTTACATAATAATTTTGTTATTTTCCATTCCATTTTGTTCAAATTAGGTATGTAGGCTTTAATTAAAATAAATTATAATATATGGTGACGTTATGTCACAGAGTCGCCTATTCTGTGGTTATGTTTGCATAGATTTGCTATTTTCCACAAGATTTTTTTCAAATAAGATATGTATAGGTTCTATAATTTGAGGTTTGATCAAGAAATTCAACAAAAATTGATCAAGTGCGGTTATGTTTGCATAATTTTATAATTTTCCAAAAGACTTTGTTCGAATTAAGGAATATGCGTAAGTTCTATTTGGGATTTGATCAAAATTTAAAAAAAAATTATTGGGGTTATCAAAATAAAATGATAATAATAATAATATTTATTCAGTAATGAAAAATATACACAACAACTAAAACAAAAAGCGAGATCATGCATCAGTGCACAATGATAAGATTCTGTGTGCACTTATAACCGCCAATTATACAGGGTGTTACAAATTCGATGGGATAGCATTGCTAATTCCTAAACCATAAGAGATACAGCGTCGGTTAAATGGAGGCAAAGTTGCGCATTTTTATGCTCAACAAAAATGCCGTTTTGAAATTTAAAAAAATTCCGACTACTTCCGAAAATATCCGGAAAAAATCATTTTTTTCAAAATTCTTTTTTATTTCCTCCTGAGTTAGTTTGAAGGAATTATTGAAAACGAGTGGCACATTTTCATGGCCACTTTTTCTCCTCTTGAAGGTAGGGTGGTCGGAATTTATATCCGACGTTTCGATTTTCCGCAACCATCATCAACTTAATTTTTTCAAATACAAACCCAACTTTTTTTATGCATTTTTAGATAGCTCCTGACTTCCTGAACATCATGATGTGTCACACTTGTCATTCCAAAATATGCAGAATTATAATCCGAGATTTTTCAAAATCAAACCTCTTGATCTCTTTGTAATGCAATGCGCGTATCGTAGTCATGGTAACAATAACAACTTGTCAC